>LR990302.1:8342191-10742191 GCA_905147355.2 Apotomis turbidana | reverse complement strand
AGCCTTAAGCAACATTCTGGGAAAAAATCGTTAAAGTCAGACTAGTTAATGCTTATAATGGCGAAATGGCGAAGTTATTAGCCAAGACAATCAAATTATATACTTTAAATGCACTGCATGAGTCGCAAGGACCTGCTACTTATGGCCTAAAACAGAACCAGGTTTCTATTCTACAGGATCCAAATAGTAGTTACGGGTGGCTTACTTAGCTCCATAAAAATTGCAGTTGGTGCTAGGTAACATGACTTAGTTTTGAGAGACCTAATCATCGATACCCCACACCATGGGATAAACATCCTTACTTTTGTTACGTGTAGGAAAGGTACACAAAAAATGTTTTTAAAAATGTATTCAACCACTATGTCCCTGAGCTAAGCTGTGGAGAGACTGACACAAACTACAAAATCCTAAAAAGCTGTTATTCACTTAGGCAAGAGTACTTTTGCTAAAGCTTACGTGTCATTTAGTCGCGTTAAAATCTTGCAGGGTGTTGCTATTTGTGACCTCAATCAAAAGAACCTGTTCAATAGTCCTAATAACAATTCAGCTTTAGCAGAATTCCGAAACTGTGACAGAAATTATACAACAATACAATACAACAACACTTTATTGCACACCAACAAGAAAAATATTACATGAGAATCTTAAATTAAACAATGGTAGACAATAGGCGGTCTTATCGCTAAAGAGCGATCTCTTCCAGACAACCTTTGGGTAGCTGAGAAAACAAAATTAAACAGAAAATAGTAGGTGGTGAGATAAGAACTTCAAGTAAATTATACATGCAAAATATTAGACAGATAGGTCATACACTTACACAAATAAGTATCTATATATATAAACATACATAAACGTACATACATACAAAAGGGAAGAATGAAAAGAATATCACAGCTAACATTAGTGAAAAACGACAGCATAGAATTATAAAAGGATTAGGCTACGGTAGAGACAAATAGTGATCTTTTAGTTTATATTTAAAAATTGCCAAAGTTTTAGCTTGCCTTAGATCCAGCGGCAGCGAGTTCCACAGTAAAATAGCTTGCACAGTAAAAGAATTAGAATAAAATTTTGACTTCGATGCCGGAACAGTGAGTATACAATTTTGAGCGGACCTTGCAGATTTGAGGCAACTAAAACGATCTTTAAGGTAGCGGGGAGTTGCAGGTTTGAAAAGAATATTATAGAGAAGAATTATAATGAGTTTTTTTGGTCAAAAAAGTTTTTATGAGACTCGGTTTTATTATTGACTGTACTTTCTTACACAAATGTTAATTGCTCATCAAGAACAATCAGACGAGCCCAAAAACCATGAATTTATCTTGTTTTGTTTAGGAGTTCCTACGGCCATCTTCAGCTCCAAGGTACCAAATTATTGTACTGTCAAAAATGTATTAATCTGTTGATTACGCTAATAAAACTTTACATTTAACCAACATTAGACATTCTTGGCTTAGATCCTATTACAACTAGCTGGTCATCATGAGACCTTAATTTATTGAGTGATATAGAAAATGCTAATAATACTTAACATTTAACTAAAATTTGGAATCCTTAGTTTCAATATGGGCTGAGATCCATTAACAACTAGCTGGTCATCATGAGACCTTCATTTATTGAGTGATATAGAAAATGCTAATAAAACTTATCATTTATCCAAAATTTTGAATTCATGGCTTCAATATTGGCTGAGATCCATTAACAACTAGCTGGTCATCATGAGACCTTCATTTATTGAGTGATATAGAAAATGCTAATAATACTTAACATTTAACTAAAATTTGGAATCCTTAGTTTCAATATGGGCTGAGATCCATTAACAACTAGCTGGTCATCATGAGACCTTAATTTATTGAGTGATATAGAAAATGCTAATAAAACTTATCATTTATCCAACATTTTGAATTCATGGCTTCAATATTGGCTGAGATCCATTAACAACTAGCTGGTCATCATGAGACCTTCATTTATTGAGTGATATAGAAAATCCTAATAAAACTTATCCTTTATCCAAAATTTTGAATTCTTGGCTTCCATATTGGCTGAGATCCATTAACAAATAGCTGGTCATCATGAGACCTTCATTTATCGAGTGATATAGAAAATGCTAATACAACTTAACATTTAACCAAAATTTGGAATCCTTACCTTCAATATTGGCTGAGATCCATTAGCAACTACCTGGTCATCATGAGACCCTCAATTAGTGAGTCATATAGAAAATGCTAATAAAACTTAACATTTAGCCAATATTTCGAATTATTGACTTTATTATTGGCTGAGATCTCGTCACTTGTTCCAATTAAAGCTGAATATCTTGGAAACTACTGGTCCTATTTCCACTAAACATAGCTAAGAACCATCTCGACGGAAAAGTCTTTCGATTAAAAAAAACCGCACTTAAATTGGTCCATCCGCTTGGGCGCTACGATGCCACAGACAGACACACAGATACACAGATACACAGATACACATGTTAAACTTATAACACCCTCTTTTTTCGTCGGGGGTTAAAAATGAACTTAATTGGCTTTTAAATCACGGAGTTGGTTAAGAAGTAAAAGAACAGACATCAAAGTAGTAAGTCTTAATAAGAATAAATAACGGCGGTACGTATGTATCCGGGGCATAATTTCAACAAAAAATACTACCTAAGCTAAAGATTTTGAACAGACACATATTTTTTTAAGCTGTAATATAAAACATTCCACAACTTTATTACATTCCAACATTCTGCCTACGTACAGCAACTATATAAGGCAGCGCAGTGTGGTATTGCCACGGTTATATCGGGAAATCTACCAAAGCAAACTTGAGCTGGCATCATGTGTTCTGTAAGTGCTATTATAGTTATACACTTGCCATATGTTTATGGTCGGAACACCTTTATTCCAACAATGCATTTTGATCGCTTCACTGACCTGTCAAACAATGTTGATATCCGTTCAAGAGATTCCCCCAATGTTACCGCACACCACATACAACTGCCGTTAGACCATTTCAATTCAAGTGAAAAGAGGACTATCAGAATATGGTACATGCAAAATCTAGATTTACCATTAAGAGGCGGTTTTGTTAAGAACCCGCCAGCGCCAAACGCCAGAAATGACACTTTCATATTTGCATTAGCGGAGGAAACGGAAGGTGCCACGTTCCATCTTCAGGAAAGGTATTATAGTCCTAGCACACCAAAAATTCCCAAGGCTGATGAAAATATATATTACAATTATTTAAGTACCACACAACAATTGTCTGATATTGCGGAATTTTTTAAGAATATCAAGTCTAAACCGGATTTTCAGTCATTAAAGGTGGTGTTAATGGGAATTGAAGAAGAAGGTAACCATGCGACATGGATGAGAGCTGTGTATCCAAACCTTGTGGACGCGGCAGTAGCTATCTCCGCTCCACTGTTAGCTAAAAAGGACGCCAAAGAAATTCTGGAGTTTACCGCTGATATATCCGCAAATACGGACATAAAGGCTGCATAAATGAAATGGAGGAAAAGTTTCAAGAGTTCACGGACGCATTGAAAAATGAAACCGCCCTCAATATTTTCAAAAAGAAACATCATATCTGCCGCGAAGTAAATTTTACTCTTATAGAAGACCAAGAAGTCTACATGGATTTCCGATATAATTTATGCACTGTTACTCCATTCTTGGGAGATTTACAAGGAATAAAAGACTGTAAATGTCTCTATGAAGGCATGTTCATTAGCAAAAGTAAACTAGATCCATCGTGTAATATATGGAGCTATATTAACATAGTTTCTTGTATGAAAACGGAGAAAGTCGCCGGCTCCTATCAAAGCTGCACAGAATATGGCCAGGCACTGACTACTTCTGCCAAGAAAATGCCATTTGTAAGTTATGGATATTTGAACTTCAGTCTTGAAATTTGTAATGATGTGTTTGGTATAGATGAAAAGAGAATGGACGAAGGAATAGCACAGACTAACCTGATGTATGGAGGACTCACACCGAACGTAACCAATGTTGTATTCACTCAAGGAGAATTGTGTCCTTTTAAATCTTTGGGCGTCCAACAGAATCTATCGGATTCCGCTCCTGCGTTCGTTGTAAAAGAAGATCCAACATCATGTATAACGAAGAAAATTAACCAACTGATAGAACTGAAGTTAGGAACAGCGTGAAAAAACTGATTAAAAAATGGATAGGATTGTAAAGTGTGTATGCTTAACAGTAGTGCTATTTATCTGAATGATGAACTCATCGATACATATAGTTGTTAAGATATTGGCTTCTATAAAACTACAATTGCAATTTATATATGTAAGTATATAAAAAAATTTAGTAATATATACATTGCAGTTGTACTTGTATCTAGGCCAGTAACTTCTTTTCAATTCAAGCTCTTGGGAGAACACATTTAAAGCAGCCGAAGTTGGCGTGAACATCGTTGCCCGCTGGCTACGTAATAACCTTCTTACCTATTTTTTTTTTTTTTTAATAGCCCTTTAGGTGTCCCACTGCTGGGCAAAAGCCTCCCCTTCTTTTTTCCATTCGATCCTATTGCCAGTGTGGTTCTGCCATTCTTTGCAGAATGCGTCCAGATCGTCCCGCCATCTCCTTTTCGGCCTGCCTCGGTTCCGATATAGTAAAAAATATCTTCTTACCTTAAATAGTAAAAAAACGAAATTTATCCCATTCCATATAACAGCCGCCTCCAAACCGTCTACTTGCAAACCTGCCCCCGCTACCTCTTGTTCTTGTGCAAATATTCAACGCGCCGAAGTGATCAGATATTTAGGCCTACTCATTGATGAAAATCTTAGCTTCAAACCCCACATTCTCAACCTTGCTAAAAGAACCAGAAAAGTGATTCACGTGTTTAAAAAATTGTGTCACGCAGCAGAGGAAAATCTCCTTAAAATGGTATATATTTCACTATGCCAATCAATAATTACTTATGGCATCTCAGTATGGGGCAGCGCTGCAAAGAGTGCGATGTTGGCTGTGGAAAGAGCCCAACGGTCAGTCTTAAAGGTGATGCTTTCAAAACCCTATAGATATCCTACACACCGTCTGTATGCAGAGGCCCGAGTCCTAACAGTCCGTCAACTCTTTGTGCATAAAATTTGTGTATCTGTTCATGAAGCTACCTTGAAGATGAGCGGATACTCCAACTTAATAAGCAAACGCGTTTTCAGGCTGCCTATCCCCAGAGTTTCCATGCATAAGGCCAAATTACTTCTATTTGAATGGGTTAGTTCCCTGAACTACTACGAAACGGAGGCTCTCCTTGATAAGAGCCTAGAATTATTTTTAATTTCCTTAACCTGTCCCAGTTTGTACCCATGTTAAATTGTATTCTTATTGTATTTGTTTTCATTTTCATTATCGTTAAACATTAGACTAGCTAGTTCATCATTTCAGTTTGTTTGTTAGCTAACATGTTGTTCGCGACGTAACTTAAAAATCTATGAACTCCTGTAAGAGCCGAGAGAGGTGCGGGGTGCGCGGGGAGCGTTAAAACTTAGCCGAGTTAACCCGTTTGGTGCCGATCTAAATTTCGCGACCGCCGCACGTCTCTTGCGCTCATTAATTTGCATGTATACCGTGTTTTCTAAGATAATATACATTTCTCGTGTAATTTGGACTTTTACTGGTGCAATCATCACCCAGCTGTTATAAAAGTGGTCTTCGAACCGAATCGTCTATGTTCCAAACGCCGAGGATGCCGAAAATTAAAACACGCAGTGTCACTAGACGGGAACTGGAGGGTAACGCAGACATAGAATCCAGCGGAGCCGTTATCCCGCCTGCTGATGAGGAGAAACCTGGACCCTCAGGATTAAATGTCACATCGGTGATCATGAGTGGTGTGAAATCTGAGACTCGCAAATCAGTTAGTGTGACTAAAACAGGAAGATCTTCTTCGTCTTCTATAGAGGCGCGCAAGAAAAAGCTGGAGTTAGAGGCGGCGGAAGAGAAAGCACGTATCAGGATGGAGCTAATAGAAAAGCGGTTGGAAGCCAAAATAGCGGAACTAAATGATGAATATTACAGTCCACCGTCGGAGCGCAAAACAGTTTCCAACCGCAGTGATGTTGCGAGGTGGGTTGAACGAAGTCGGCTTGAATTGGAGTCACGATCAGTCGCTGAACGGAAAGAGATTCCAGGGGATCTAGGCTCATCGTGTCCGCCAGCGTTAAAAAACGACGCCGGCACCGATGGTCCAATTCAGCAACTCGCTAACGTATTAAAAGACCTAGCCGTAACAACTACCAACGAAAAACATAATTCCAACCTCCTGAGCCGTATCAGCACAACTAAAGATTTACCAATATATTCTGGAGACCCGATGGAGTGGCTTCAATTTAAGTCCGCGTACGAAGAATCTACCCGATTATGTCAATTTACTGATAACGAGAATCTATGGCGCTTAAGGAAATGTCTTCGCGGCCCTGCCCGAGACGCCGTTAATGCCCTACTCATCAGTTCAACATCTCCAGAAATATTACTGTCTACTTTGGAATTACAATTCGGGAACTCTGATGTCATTTTATCCCGGATTATCACCGATATCAAACGGTTAAACACGATGTCCCCTGATTATCACAAAGAAATAATAGTATTTTCAAATAAAATTAAAAACTATGTCGCTGCTGTACGTGCCTTAAAACGAGATGAGTACCTCCAAGGAATGAGCCTAGTTACCATTGTGTTGTCAAAACTTCCTACTATATTGGTATCCAAGTGGGCCGACTACAGTTATCAACACAAGAGCGAAGAAACAATATCAAGATTCGAACTATTAGCTAACTTTCTTCACGACGAAGCGCTCAAAATATCTACGTGTAGTGCTACGTTACTATACGCGCGACCGGACAGTTTTAAACGTAAATATCACGATAAAAATGACTTTAATGTGCAAACGGTTTTAATGCAAAGTGGACAAAGCGAACTAAAGTGTCGATACTGTAAAATAACTAAACATGACTTGCCTGAGTGTAAAAAGTTTAAAAGATCATTGCGAAAGGACCGCTGGCAGTTCGTTAAGCGAATTGGTTTGTGCTATAAGTGTTTATTATCACAACACGATCGGCAAAACTGTCCCGCCGATGTATGCGATGTAAATAATTGCGGCGAAGCGCATCACCGATTATTGCATTTCGTTCCTAAAAATCATCCTTCAGAGAACGATCACCCGGTGGTAGAAGAGCCACCAGACACGGAAACTGACATTGTTACTAATGTGAACTTGAACTCCACGAGTGCAGTGTTATTAAAAGTCGTGCCGGTAAACATTCACGGACCGAATAAAATAATTAAGGCGACGGCGTTATTGGACGGAGGCTCATCGGTAACAATGATAAGCGCGGGGCTGGCCGCGCGGGCCGGGGTGCAGGGACGACGCGAGTGCATGCGTGTGCGTGGTGCATGGGACAACACCGAGTTAGTGTGTGAAACACAGCTGATGGACCTTACGTTATCGAATCGAGATAACGAAATGTTTAGCTGCAGCGCGCGTAGTGTAAATGAACTTAAATTACCAAAACAAAATCTTAATCTCGTTGATTGCAATAAGTTCGTGCATCTGCAAAAATTAAAAAATGTTTTATGCTATGGACAATGTCAACCTGATATACTAATAGGTCAAGACAATTACCATTTGATGGTACCGCTGGAAGTCGTGGCAGGGGGTCCTCACGAACCTTATGCTACTCGGACACCCTTGGGGTGGTGTACCCACGGTAGGGTGCCCACGGGAGTGACGTCATCACCGCACGCGCTCCACACAACCCTGCATATGACTAACTTCGAGGACAACACTGACGTCATCGAGAACAACCGGTTGCTCAACACCTTACACGAAGAAGTTCGCCGCAACTTTGCTGTAGAATCTATGGGGATCTCTGCTACACCGCGGCTGAACAGCGAAGATGAACGCGCTCGTGAACTGCTGGAGCAAACTTCAACTCTTGTTGACGGCAAGTGGTATGTCGGATTACCCTGGAAGGACGAAGAATGCGTAATGCCTGACTCATTTCCTCACGCGATGTCCCGTCTGAAAAATGTCGAACAAAGAATGAAAAATAACGCCGGCTTCAAACAGAGGTATACGGAACGAATTGAGCATTTATTCGAAAATGATTATGCCCGAGAACTAAAGGATACACAGGTTACACCGAAGACTTGGTACTTACCGCATTTTGGAGTCGACAACCCAAATAAATCAAAACTTCGTTTAGTTTTTGATTGTGCAGCTCGAACAAACAATTTATCCTTAAATCACTATTTATTAAAAGGACCCGATCTACTTATGTCGCTATTCGGAATAATGCTACGTTTCCGCGAAAATCCAGTCGCTGTGACCGGCGATATCAAAGATATGTTCCTGCGTGTTAAAATCCGACCTGCTGATCAGGATGCACTACGATTCCTGTATAGAAGCGACACAGAAAGTCCACTTAAAACTTTTGTAATGACTTCGTTACCCTTTGGGGCCAATTGCGCGCCATGTATTGCGCAATTTATTAAAAACAAAAATGCTCAGCGTTTTGAGTCCTTGTTTCCATCCGCCACGCAAGCGATTTATTATCAACATTATATGGACGACTGGATCGACAGCATGCCAGATGAAGAAACGGCTATCAGATTAATTCGGGAAGTGAAAATGATCCACCAACAAGGAAATTTTGAAATCCGAAATTTTACAAGCAACAATAAATCGATACTTGACAGTCTTCCACAAGAGACTCTGGGCGAGACGGCCGTAAGGTTCAAAACCGGCGAGCAGTATCAAGGCGAGCGAACTCTCGGCCTTATCTGGCGTCCCGAGGAAGACACCCTGGGTTTCGACGTGTCATTCAAGAAAATACCGGAAAATATAGTTAACGGGCAGCAACGGCCTACAAAACGCGACATGCTACGAGTTTTGATGTCCATTTTCGACGTGTATGGATTTTTATCACCATTTACTGTAATAGGAAAAATTATTATTCAAAAAACCTGGTTATTGACTCTGACCTGGGACCAACCTATACCGGACGACCTTTACGACGAGTGGTGCAGATGGACGGATTTGTTAAAAACATTACATAAAGTGAAGCTACCTAGATACTACAACAACGCCGCTGGAACAAGCCCTGCAAGTGAAACGCATATGGAGCAGACAGTGCAGCGAGAGCGAGACGATGTACTTGATACCGCCGCGGCCGCGTCTATACCTGCCCGTGCGCCGATACAAAATAACATCAATTATACGTGCCTACAGCTACATGTATTTTGTGATAGCTCGTCTAAAGCGATGTGTGCTGTGGCTTATTGGCGTTGGATACGTAATGGGCTAATTTATGTCGCATTTATAGCTAGCAAAAGTCGCGTAACACCAAATAAAAATCATTCAATCCCAAGGTTAGAGTTACAATCGGCTGTATTAGCTGCTAGGTTGGCTGATACGATTATAAGGGAACATAAAATCAAACCCGAGCGCAGAGTGTTTTGGAGCGATTCTAGTACTACGCTATACTGGATAAGGAATGCGGCGCGTACTTACAAACCGTACATCGCTTATCGCTTGGGCGAGATCGATGAGATAACACTTATTAGTGAATGGAGATACGTACCAACAAAATTAAACGTTGCCGACTTGGGGACGCGCATAAACTATGATTGTAGTATCCTGGAAAATGAATGGCTAATGGGACCTACCTTTTTACGACGCGAAGAAAGTGACTGGCCAGCTGACGTACTTAATCCTGAAATGAATAATGAAAATGATTTAGAATGTGTAAATATAATACAAACAAAAGAAATGGACTTACCTGTGCCGGAACCATATAGATTTTCGTCATGGTTGCGCCTACTAAGGGCTACTCATATGGTACTTACGTTTGTAAACAGATGTCGAAAATGTACCGAAGAAAGGGACGGAACCATGGAGAACGCTGAGAATTTACTTTTAAAGCATTCGCAAGCGCAGACTTTCGAACAAGAAGTGAATGACTTGAAGGCAGGAAAATATATACAAAAAAATAGTAGAATACTTACTTTATCACCGTTTCTCGACGATCATGGAGTCTTACGTGCCGGGGGCCGCATTGATGAGGCCGCTGACGTCTCGCCTGAGACGAAAAGGCCTGCTATCTTAGATGGGAAAAATTACACAGCTAGGCTGATTATTAGGTTTTACCATACGAGTGCTGCACACGGATACCAAGAGACGGTTGTAAACAATATAAAACAAAAATACTGGATTACAAAGCTAAGACCTGCAGTGAAAAATGTCACATCTAAGTGCATGATCTGCCGATTAAAAAAATGTAAGCCGGAGATACCTAGAATGGGAAGTTTGCCTAGTGCTAGAATGGCTCACCATCAGCGTCCTTTTACTTTCTGTGGCACTGACCTATTCGGCCCCATGGAGGTTACTATCGGGAGACGACGAGAGAAAAGATACGGCGTTCTGTTCACGTGTTTGACAGTGAGAGCCATACATTTGGAAACCGTTGCATCGCTCACGACTGACTCATTTATCATGGCTCTCCGTCGCATGGCGGCGAGAAGGGGTTGGCCTCAACAGATGTTTTCCGATAACGGAACAAACCTGCGAGGGGCGGATGCAGAGCTCAAAAAATCTGTCCTAGAGCTCGACGAGGAGTTCCTCAAGAATGCCGCAATGAATCATGGAGTGAAGTGGACATTCATACCCCCAGCCAGTCCACACTGGGGGGGAGCGTGGGAAAGGCTTATTCGAACTGTAAAAAACTCGCTGAAAGTTATCCTGAAGGAGCGAGCCCCTAAAGAGGAGACATTGAACACTTTGCTCGCTGAAGTCGAAAACATAGTGAACAGCCGACCATTGACCCACGTTTCAGTAGAACCCAATAGTCAAGAAACCCTGACACCTAATCACTTCTTAGTGGGTTCCTCCTCTAATTTGCCACATCTTGGAGTTTTTGACGGTTCTGAGTTCTACCTTAGAAAGCAGTGGCGTATAGCTCAGTTGTTAGCTGACCAGTATTGGAGACGTTGGGTCAAAGAGATACTTCCCGACCTGGTACCACGAAAGAAATGGCAAGGAGAGCAGAGAGCCTTGCAAGTGGGTGATCTTGTGCTCATAGTAGACCCTGATGGACCACGTAATGTATGGCCACGAGGCATAATACATGAAGTGTTGCCTGGAAGAGACGGCCGAGTCAGAATGGTAAAAATAAAGACTAAAACTGGAGTATTGACCAGATCTGCAACACGCGTCGCTCACCTATCGATAGGAAATGAGTGCTGCTAGCTCAGCACTAGGGTGGGGTATGTTCGCGACGTAACTTAAAAATCTATGAACTCCTGTAAGAGCCGAGAGAGGTGCGGGGTGCGCGGGGAGCGTTAAAACTTAGCCGAGTTAACCCGTTTGGTGCCGATCTAAATTTCGCGACCGCCGCACGTCTCTTGCGCTCATTAATTTGCATGTATACCGTGTTTTCTAAGATAATATACATTTCTCGTGTAATTTGGACTTTTACTGGTGCAATCATCACCCAGCTGTTATACATGTAGTATCCTATTAAGCCATGACATTTAATTGAATCGTTGGCTCCCGTGATACAGGCTTAGCCTAGTGCGGGGTCCCCTGGTAATTCTGAATTTCACATGTTATGCACGCTTCTACACACATTTTCTTGCTGTACCTAATTGTGGGTTTTTTTGTGCAATAAAGAATCTTTTTATCTATTTTTCACGTAAATAATATTAAACTTTAAAAATAATCATTTAAAACTAAATTTTAATAAATTCTACAAAAATAAATTTAAAAAAATCTTCAATTTAAACAATAACCATTAAATCACAATCTTACACTGATATAAAACATAATAATTAATAAAAAAAAAACATTACAATGAAAATAAATAAATATTTTACGTACACGCATACTATTCTTATTAGTAGTGAATTGAACGAACTGCGCGGGCGCTTGCCGACCGGTTAGGATCGAGTCGTTCAGTGACGTCACGGTGACTACGCATTCACCGCTCCGATGCAAGTATGCACGAGCGCTGTTATTTGGTTGTACCTTGTTTTGCCTAACAACTTTTTGCCTAATTTCAGTTTGCCTAATTTCATTTAAACTAATATTATTTAGCATAACTATTCACTTTGCCTAATTTTCATTTGAGTGAAAGTCGTTTCGTATGATACTCATTTCACATAATCTTATTTCGTCGTATTTTATTTGGCCTAATTTTTAATTCGTATAAACATATTTTGCCTATCAATTTTTGGCCTAATTTCGTTTTGCCGAATTTTTGTTTAGACTAATATTCGTTTCGTATTATACTTTTTTACATAATCTTATTTCGTCTAATTTAATTATTGCGTCTTCTGACGCGCCGCTATCCATGGTCATAAAACAAACCTAACCTAACCTACAGTTTTCGATGTTTAGCCTAACCTACTAACTGCTAAATTTTAATATACTTCCATGCAAGCAAGCATTCTGACGCTCCACTCGCTTCGCTCGCTCCGCTATCCATGGTCATAAAACAAACCTAACCTAACCTACAGTTTTCGGTGTTTAGCCTAACCTACTAACTGCTAAATTTTAATATACTTCCATGCAAGCAAGCATTCTGACGCTCCGCTCGCTTCGCACGCTCCGCTATCCATGGTCATAAAACAAACCTTTTTTTTTTTTTTTTTTTTTTTTTTACCCGGAGAAATACATTGAATTGCATACCACTACGTAACATGAGACCCTCGGGGGTAGAGTCAAATATTACGCATTGGTGATGTGGGGCTCTCTAATCCGCGAAGGACTAGCCTACCCACTAAAACTCTGGGATGCTGCCAACCCGTGCCGTAGTGGTGATGCCATGGGATCGCGAACATTCACCACGACACCACCGGCACTTTCGCCCTAGGGCGAACCCTCACCGAAAGACACACTGTAGCATAGCAGTGTGCCTTACCCTCACCACTTCCCCAAGCCCCCAGGAAGCGGGGACCGCCACTGACACACGGTGCTTCGGTCCCACCCTCCTTGCTGAGGGAGAACAAACGCCCCTACCCCTCAGCCGGCCATGGGAGGACAAACGCCCCTACCCCACGACACACTCTCCACGCCAAGGGAGGACAAACGCCCCTACCCCTCGACCCGCCACGGGAGGACAGAAGCCCCTACCCCGTGGGTCCCTCAACGCTGACGGAGGTGAAATCCAACACAAACACCGAAGTGCCCACCCGAGTCATGCTCCGCCAGCCTCCTTCTCGGTCTCCTCCACCGGCGGAGGTGAAGTCCATCACAAACACCGAAGTGCCCACCCGAGTCATGCCCCGCCGGTCTCCTTCTCGGTCTCCTCCACCGACGGAGGTGAAGTCCATCACAAACACCGAAGTGCCCACCCGAGTCATGCTCCGCCGGTCTCCTTCTCGGTCTCCCTCGCCCGTCTTGGCCCGTAGGCCCCCTCCCTGGTGTCTCTTGGCTTCCCCGCGCCCAACCGCAGGTACTGAGCCCCCCCACCACGACAAGGTGGACACCGTTAGGGGGGGTCATAAAACAAACCTAACCTAACCTACAGTTTTCGGTGTTTAGCCTAACTAACTGCTAAATTTGCCTAATTTCATTTTGCCTAATTTTCAGCTATGTCTAATCAATACATAATAAAAATCGACAAGGTAAATATTATGATAATTCAGAATTAGACAAAAACTTTTTAGTTAAAACGTTATTCGGCTATGTAATGATTAGTTAAAATAAGAATCGACAAAGTGAGTTTTAGATAAAATAATATTCGACAAAGTGAGTTATGAAAATGATCATTTAGGCAAAACGAGTTTCGACAAAATAATAATTATGAGAAATGATATTATACATAATGACTTTAGATAAAATGTTCATTATGGTAAAAGTTGTTCGACAAACTGAAATTAGACAAAAAAAAATTAGACAAATCAAGGGAATACCCTGTTATTTCGTGGATTCTAATGAATTCTAATGAACATTTTTCCTTGCTAACAAGTTATACTGTAAAAGTGTAATCTATTTAATACTGTGAAGAAGACACCGTGTGTTATTCCTGTTTCATTCCGGTGCTTTTGTGTTTATCTTTCATTCCCATACTGGGTAAGTTGTGCAAATTTAATACATAATAACAACGATACACGAATGTTTAGCCTATTAATGCCCAATGTAAAATTGATATTAAGTATAAATTGATGGTTTCTTTAATAATAGTACCTAGATGTATTGCATACGAAGTAGAACTTTACGTTGTTCTTTGTTACAAGCTAAATTATATAGTTACCCACTTGTTGTTTTTTAAATAATCGATATTTTTATATTTTGATTTAGAGCTAATATTTGTTTAGTAAGAAGTCAATATGTAGTAATTCACTTCCGCTGATGGAATAAAGCGGTTTGATGGGTAAATTGTAAATACATAGTGTTACATGCTCTTCGTTCTTATCTCAGGAACTACGTTGGGAGTTGGTTCATCTCGTAAACGCCGAAATACAAGGGTTTTGAGTCACCTTACACACTACTGCGACTGAATTCCTGGATAAGTTGTAGAAATAAGTTATTTTTAAGCAACCACCAGGCAGATTTATGATCGGCATCGGACCTATGCCCTTATTTTAATAAAAGTTAATAAAATAAAATAATAAAAATGTGTCGAATTACAATACAATCAAGGCGAATTCTAGAGAGCCCACATATTTATTAGCAATAAAAATAAAAGGTTTAGAATAGCAACATATTTTAGTAGTAGCTTTTGTCCGTAACTTCATCTGTGTACAATAGTACATTGTTGTAAAACCTGTAAAATAAGCAATAGATGAACGAGTAAATTTCGACAGTACGAGTTCATCTATTGTACTTTCAGCCGAGACTAAACAGAGTGCTTTTCACGACTACTGCGAGGAAAAACATTAAAATACGAGTATTTTATATTTAGCATTAAACTCGGCGCCTTGATGCAGCCTCATTGTTGTAAAAATTTGGGCTATTGTATACGTAAAGCTGATTGTGCCCCCAGATTCAAATGACGCAACGACGATTTTCAAGCCATTTATGAACAAATTACAAAAATGGTCATACTTACTTACCTCACTTTTACCTACCTAAGTAAATATAGACATTTAAACATTTAGTCTAGGTTACACTCAGATAAACAACTCAACAATACATTCTACACTGAAAGATCATTGTAACCTTACGTCAATATTAATATACGTTCCTAATATTATTTATTTCGTTAGTTAATGAGAACATTATTAAATTAAGCACATCACAAAACCAATATTGAATATTTACCAAACAATACATTTGCTTTTTTTAAATATGGCGGCTGCCCCGTAGCCGTAGCGCATGCGCGTTTCTCACACAATGGAATCATGACTTTTCAGCCGAATAAAAAAAATTGGGCAAGTGCGAGCCCGACTCGCGCATGAAGGGTTCCGTACCTATACATATGTCGGATACGGTCATGAGTATGGACGCTCAACGAAACCAGCGCGTCATTGGAAGGCGACAGTAGCGCCCCCTTGAACCTGTTTTAGCGCGCTAGACAGAGTCTTGGTGGTTCACTCAGCAAACAACCACACTACACTTCGCTTTGGGTCACCGTCGAGTGCACTACTGCCTTGGAACTGTCCCGTTTCGTTGTGCTATACCAAGTTGAATAGAGACAGTGTTATAACTCAACAATACTGTGTTAATTTAATAAAGACTATTCTGTTCGATACTTCGATTAGCTAGCTTACATACCTCTGTGCCAGGAACTGTTATTTTGTGCTTCATTGTATAAGGAATAAATCAAGTTAATTGTATCGGAAGTGTTTCATCTCGCTCGAACTACCTCCTCGTCCACAACTATGTCGGATAGCTCATCTAATGTGCCACAAACCGCACCGGCCATCCGACCCTATCCCGACATCAGAAGTTGGGATGGTACCTACGGGCCCATGAGCGAACACGAAGAATGATGGAACACGAAGCGAGTAAAACGGAAGAAAAAAGTTTGTGGTTACTCTTTGAAATACAACGAACTTGACATTAATAAATCAAGGAACAGGAGCTACAAGCGTTTCCGTTATTGAAACTCAAGCTAACACCGTCACGGACACCTACAAAACCGTATAAAAACAAATGAAGATTGCACTGTTTAAATTGTTTTCATAGCGAGAGAAACGGACATGAAAAAATCGATTTTTTTACTTCGTATAAAAGAGAAATCATCGGGGCTACTTACCACCTCGGCGACAAAAGCCAGAAGTCACAATACAAACTACACTGAAGTTCATTGTTTACTTCAAGAACAGCGGGACACATCGTCAGTTGTTGCACCAGTGGAAGTGACCCAGAAGCGACGGTCAACTACAAACGCATGGACGTAGGCACTATGGCCTCACAGACAGATTTTAAAAACACATCAGGCCAGTCGTTAACTTGTCACTACGATTCCGATGTAGTGTTCACTAAAAGAAAGTGTAAGGGCAGAAAAAGTTACGTGATCTCAGTAGTTAATCGCGAATCCGTGAGTCGTATGCTTCGGCTGCCGCGGTACGAGACATGACTCAAAGAATTAGCCCGACTGCCAGCTACAGGGCGACTTTACTGAGAAGAGAGTTGACGTGTATGGCATCAACACACTATATGAGGCAATCTGGTGAGGAGTTCTCATTTTATTTTGATTCAGTTGCCGAGTGATCGCTTATGGAAGAATTGATTTCCAATAAGTTCCATAGCAAACGGTTTTATAATTCAGTGACTAATTGACTATGTATGACATGTATCAGTCTAGCTAAAATTGTTAGTACTGTGCAGTAAATCGAGTTACTGAAGCAAGCATATTAGAAATGTTGACATGTAGTTTTGCGATAAACTTGACTTCCAAACATGCGCGTACTTGGACGATAGGTTGAGGGAAATGCCCGGGAGCTATGTACCATTTGCAGTAGACGAACAAGATAGTGAGACTGATAGGGAGGTTCTCAGTTCGGTTGGTCGACCGTTCCAGTCACTTCACCGTATCCGTAGTCCGGTAGAAGTCGGCATCTGCTCTGAGCAGTCCGTGGATACGCGGAGGTCGGGTCTCTCGCAGAGACGGTAGAGTCATAGGGTTGACTCGGCGATCGAGATACCTGTTTTATCGAATGGATTTTTGTTGATTTAAATGTTTTGATATTGTCAATAAGGCATAAAGAAGTTAAATGGTGGTACATGGTTTCTAATGTGTTTTCTAAGGTAGAAGTGGTAAATAGCTAGTTTGTTTCACAACAAGTAATATTGTAGTACAATCGCATTTAAAACGTATTGCACTATTGAAAGAATAAGTAATGTTACAATTGGTAATTGGTTGGTATCCTACATACCATAATTCGATTTGTATCTTTTGAAATATTGCGGTTATAAAACAAAAACTTTCACTTAGTTGTCAAAATGATTTTTGTGATATTTTTAGTTTTGATGTCAGTATCGATTTGATGCGAAAGGAAAGATGAAGTTTTTGTTTTGTCTTACCATTTTGACGTGTTTGTCAGGAGTGACCGAGAGGATACTGTTTTGGTTGTTGATTGTTACAGAGCAACACACGAGGACGTGTGTCATCGCAGGATGGCCGTGTCGGATACGGTCATGAGTATGGACGCTCAACGAAACCAGCGCGTCATTGGAAGGCGACAGTAGCGCCCCCTTGAACCTGTTTTGGCGCGCTAGACAGAGTCTTGGTGGTTCACTCAGCAAACAACCACACTACACTTCGCTTTGGGTCACCGTCGAGTGCACTACTGCCTTGGAACTGTCCCGTTTCGTTGTGCTATACCAAGTTGAATAGAGACAGTGTTATAACTCAACAATACTGTGTTAATTTAATAAAGACTATTCTGTTCGATACTTCGATTAGCTAGCTTACATACCTCTGTGCCAGGAACTGTTATTTTGTGCTTCATTGTATAAGGAATAAATCAAGTTAATTGTATCGGAAGTGTTTCATCTCGCTCGAACTACCTCCTCGTCCACAACTATGTCGGATAGCTCATCTAATGTGCCACAAACCGCACCGGCCATCCGACCCTATCCCGACACATATATATAATCTATAACAAGTTTGTTGCATGGGAGCCCCCCTTAAATATTTATTTTATTTTATTTTTAGTATTTGTTGTTATAGCGGCAATAGAAATACATCATCTGTGAAAATTTCAACTGTCTAGCTATCGCCTTTGTTGAGATACAGCCTGGTGACAGACGGACGGACAGCGAAGTCTCAGTAATAGGGTCCCGTTTTTACCCTTTGGGTACGGAACCCTAAAAAATGAACTCATCACATATAATTTAATGTTTTTATTGGTTGAAAACTGTTAATTTGTTGAAAAATAAGTTATTGTAGAAATTAGGAAATTGTTTTACGCCCCATTACTAACTTTAAAACATAAATGTTCATGATTTTCAGGGTAAAACCATTTTAATGAAAACGTATAAAAGTCAACCTGGGGAGTATTATTTTACTTAAGAAAATAAACTCCTTTGCGAGCTGTTTGCGGGTATTTATAAGTTTTAGAGAAAAATACACCACATAAATGACGCATTCTCATTGGTCAATTTAATTTGACATGCGGCAGACGATTAAGCTTTGGTTGGTTAAATTGTCGTTTGAGCCGGCCCGGCCGAGAAAATTACTCTGAAATATTTTCTACAAAATCGTATCTTATTATGAAATTCATGTGTAGATACGAACTGTGACCGTAAGGTGCTACAAAGTTGTCGGGTTGAGAGCTAACATAGATATACAGTTTACAAATGAACATAAGCTGTTTTGTGTACTAGATTGAGGTAATCTATTTATAGCCACATTTTCGAGCAGTGTCGTGAAAAATACTTTCCCATACAAATTTTCCGTACAGTTTTCCGGATATAAGCTAATAAACTAATATCTATATATAAAGCTAATAATCTATACCAAAATCATCTAAATCTACTCTGCGGTTTAAGCGTAAAGAAGGAACTGACCGTAATCAAGATGGAGGTTAAGGCATTAACAACTTACTTACCCGTGTAAAACAAGTACAATTACCGAGATGTAGTTCCCGTTTTGACATGCCCCTCAACGTGCTACAACCAACGGCGTTGCGTGTCAATCAAAGTTACCAATCGGATACCAGTAGGCTAATTCCTTTGCAAAAGCGGCAAATAACAAAAGAGTGCGACTTCTGTAGTGTTTTTATTTTGTGCTTGCAATGCAATATATTTTTACTCAGTTAATATGTAAAATATCCATTAAAACTCACTTCAAAGAAAGTTTATATCACCAAAATATACAAACGGAGGGGAACGGCACAAGTTGCAAAGAAGCTTAATATTTCGCAAATTGGTTTCTTTTTCGAAAAGTAGTAATAGTAACCCACAATATTCTTAAGACCTACCCCACGATAACCCACACCTTGAGGTAACTGCAAAAAAATTCTGCCCGCTTTACGTGTAGGAGAGGTACTTACCAAGATTTTTTTGTTTTTCAAGATTTGTCAGCGTGATATATTATATCCGTGTATAAATTGCAGCTTTCTAGTACGGACAATCGCAGCGGACAGACGGACGGAGGACGAATGGTTGGACGGACGTGGTGAAACTATAAGGGTTCCTTGTTGACTACGGAACCGTAATTCTATTGCCGCTATAACAACAAATACTAAAAATAAAATAAAATAAATATTTAAGGGGGCTCCCATGCAACAAACTTGTTATAGATTATATATATGTATAGGTACGGAACCCTTCATGCGCGAGTCGGGCTCGCACTTGCCCAATTTTTTTTATTCGGCTGAAAAGTCATGATTCCATTGTGTCAGAAACGCGCATGCGCTACGGCTACGGGGCAGCCGCCATATTTAAAAAAAAGCAAATGTATTGTTTGGTAAATATTCAATATTGGTTTTGTGATGTGCTTAATTTAATAATGTTCTCATTAACTAACGAAATAAATAATATTAGGAACGTATATTAATATTGACGTAAGGTTACAATGATCTTTCAGTGTAGAATGTATTGTTGAGTTGTTTATCTGAGTGTAACCTAGACTAAATGTTTAAATGTCTATATTTACTTAGGTAGGTAAAAGTGAGGTAAGTAAGTATGACCATTTTTGTAATTTGTTCATAAATGGCTTGAAAATCGTCGTTGCGTCATTTGAATCTGGGGGCACAATCAGCTTTACGTATACAATAGCCCAAATTTTTACAACAATGAGGCTGCATCAAGGCGCCGAGTTTAATGCTAAATATAAAATACTCGTATTTTAATGTTTTTCCTCGCAGTAGTCGTGAAAAGCACTCTGTTTAGTCTCGGCTGAAAGTACAATAGATGAACTCGTACTGTCGAAGGCCTCCCCTGCGGGTCGGCCTTCGAAATTTACTCGTTCATCTATTGGTTATTTTACAGGTTTTACAACAATGTACTATTGTACACAGATGAAGTTACGGACAAAAGCTACTACTAAAATATGTTGCTATTCTAAACCTTTTATTTTTATTGCTAATAAATATGTGGGCTCTCTAGAATTCGCCTTGATTGTATTGTAATTCGACACATTTTTATTATTTTATTTTATTAACTTTTACCTATAATGTTTTGCATATTTTTACAAACGAGAATGCCTCAAGTGCTTAAGATACTGATGTTAATGACGCAGATATTTTATCATTTGCCTATAATTATAGTTGACACGTGTACAGGTACATTCCGGAAAAAGGTTGCTGCGTCAGAAAACACGATGATTTATCAATAATAATAATAATATTTGTAAAATTATACTAACGAAACAACAAAATCATACGTATATACCAGGCTAAAATAAAATAAACTGGATAGTATAACAAATGATTTCAAAATAAACTGAAAAGCCAAAAATAATCCGTTTACGTACAGATTACAATTAAATCAGATTTTGAAGTCTGTGCCGATCCGGCACCGATTTCAAAAGGTGATTTAAAAGGTTATTTTGATGGCGGTTTTTTTTTTGTGATTTATATAAAATAAAATACATACAGCGACTTGATCCGGAAGGTCTTATTTGCAAGCATCTCGTTTGAGTTATTCCATAACTCCTAAACATTAAAGTGTTGTACAGCATCAGCTCCGTATAATAATTATGATGACTACCAGACGCAAATACCTAACTAATATTATTAAAATAAATAAAAAATATTGCTAGTGTTTATAAAATTTGATTTTTTTTTTTTTTTTTTTTTTTCTCTTTATTTAAGGAGTTTTTTCGCTAGTGCGAATATGCCACTCCATAAAACAACAACATAACAATACATTTCAGTCTTAATCTAAACATCCCAACATGGAGGTATTCTACCTATCTTTAATGGCACATTTTGATTTTGTGGCTTATATCTTTATCATAAGGTTTATCTTTACCAAATGGTAAATTTCGAGTAAAAATTCTTGAACTACTGTAATAAATACCGAAATCGCCATAGATATCAATTTTAGGAATTCCTTCGATACCTCATGGGTATTTTCATCAGATCTTCATCAAAAAATTATGCATCAAACCTAGAGATGCCTACTCATGAACAAAAAATAATTTTCTAAATCGACCCATAAATTACGAAGTTCTGAGGTAACAAACGTTTAAAAAACAACCAAATTGAGAACGCCCTCCCTTTTTTGAAGTCAATATTATAATAAGAGAACAGACATTAAAATAGTATGTCCTAATATGAATAGGTAGATAACGGCAGTACGTATATGTTTGTATTTGGGGCATAATTTGAACAAAAATTACAAACAAAGCTAAAAATGTCGAACAGACACACATGTCTCCTAAGTTGTAATAATAAATAATAAAATAAAATGTATTTATTCAAAACAATAATTTCAGTCATATTACAGTGTATGATGCCTCTTTTTAAGTATCAATATACCTGTGCTAAGAGGTATCACTCCTCCTTATAAGGGTTGTACTTAGTATAAAAGATTCCACAACTTTATTACCATACAACAATTTGTAAGTACAGCAATTATATAAGGCAGCGCAGTGTAGTATTGTCACAGTGATATCTTGAAATCTAACGAGGAAAGCTTGAGCCGGCATCATGCGTTTTGTAAGTGCTATTATAATGTTAAATTTGGCATGCGTTTATGGTTGGAACACCTTTATTCCAACAATGCATTTTGATCGTTTCCCTGGTCTCCCAAACAATGATGATATCCGTTTAAGCGATTCGTCCAATGCTACCACACACTACATACACCTGCCTTTAGATTAGACCATTTCAATTCAAGTGAAAAGAGGACTATAAAAATATATTACAAGCAAAATTTAAATTTCTGGCAGCCGAACGGGCCAATCTACATATGGCCATTAAGAGACAGGTTTCTAGTACCAATAATTCACATTAACAAAAATGACACTTTCATTTTTGCATTAGCGAAGGAAACGAAAGGCGCCATGTTCCTATTCCAGGAAAGGTATTACACACCTAGCACACCAACAATTCCTAAGTCTGAAGATAACAACTATTGGAATTATTTAAGTACCAAGCAACAATTGGCTGATATTGCGGAATTCATTAAGTATCTCAAGTCTAAACCGGAGTTTCAGTTGTCAAAGGTGGTGTTAATGGGATTGGGAGGTGAAGGTAGCCATGCGACATGGATGCGAGCGGTCTATCCAAACCTCGTGGATGCGGCAGTAGCTGTCTCCGCTCCACTTTTAGCTAAAAAGGATGCTAAAGAAATTCTTGAGTTTACCGCTGATTTATACGATAAATACGGACATGAAGGCTGCATAAATGAAATAGAAAAAAGGTTTCAAGAGTTCACAGACACATTGAATAATAAAACCGCCATTGATGAATTCAATCATAAACATGATATATGCGCATATATGAATTTCACTGAAATTAACGATCAACGACTTTATATGAATGGCCGATATGGGGACTATACCATTTTTGGGTCTACTGGAAATTTGCAAGGGATAAAACATTGTAAAGCTAATTACCGAGCAGTTGGTATTAATAGAAGCCGATCATGGTTGTGTAATGAATTCCACTATGAGACTGAGATGGAAGACCTACAACATTGGAATAAATATTTGGTCACATGGTATCAGGAATGTACTGAGTACGGTCGTGCAGCGACATCTTCTGCCGAGAAAAGGCCATTTGTACATTATAGTCCTTTAGAGTTCCATCTTCTCCGGTGTAAAGATATATGGGGAGTTGATGAAAAGAGATTGGACGAAGGAATAGCACAGACTAACGTGTTGTATAGAGGACTCACACCGAACGTAACCAATGTTGTATTCACTCAAGGAGAACTGAATCCTTACAAATTGCTGGGCGTCAAACAGAACCTATCGGACTCCGCTCTTGCGTTCGAAGTAAAAGAAGATGGTACCTTCAATATCATGATTATAGAAGAAACTGAATCAAGATATAGAAGTGAAGTTAGAAACCGCGTGAAAAACCTTATTAAAGAATGGATAGGTTTGTAAAGTATGAGGCTTATTCATTCAACAGTAGAGCGTGCTACCTATATGAAACTAAAAGATATTATCCATATTCTCAACTTGATTGTCAAAATTCATATATTTTATTCTATAATGTACCTATCCTATATTTTCAGTTTATACTCGTATGTATCACACTAGTATAAAAGAGGCGAAAGTCTGTGAGTGTGTTTGTTACTTCTTCACGCTCAATTGGCTGAACCTATGTGGATAAAATTTAGTATGGAGGTGACACCCTCTAGATTAAAACATAGCCTTTTATTGGCACTTTTTTCCTGAACGAGAGCAACACCGCGTGGTGCAGCTAGTGTACATATGTATTAAGGTGCGTCTACGCTAGGCGAGCCGAGCACGAGCCGAGCACGAACCGAACACAATTCGTCTAATGTGGACCGACTCCGACCGTTGATTGGATCTCATTTTATATAGATTTGCAGATCCCCATCGTCTTGGCCTTTTTTCTTTTTTGCTGACTACATATAATAATCGCCAAGTGCCGCGAGCACACTGCGGAAAACTACGTTCGAGGAAAGTGCTCGTTGTGGGTTCGTTGTACGTCCACACTTGACGCCGCGAACGACGAAGCCGAGAACGTTCCGCTCGTGCTTCGCTCGTACTCGGTTCGTCTAGCGTAGACTCACCTATGTATACGTATAAACTTTTTTGTGTTGTGCATTAAAATTAAAGTAAATATACATGTGTGTATCATAAATATTTTTGTCAAAAACTTGTTTTTTTTTTTGCGTTTTGTTCTTCTTACAATGGCATATTTTTAAACGAAGGGGTTTTATGAGTATTATTTAAAAAAGCCGGGACTTAATCGCATTCAAAAGTGTTTATTCGTGTCCCTTTGAGCCCTTGAACTTAAATCACGTTCTAAACGCGAGTGAAATAAATAAACTCTAATGAAAGCCATTAATTAAGTCGCGTTCTGTTGTAACACGCACAGTGCGAAAATTGTTTAAGTTTAAATCAATATGTTACATGTCTATCAGTCTTTGTACGTCATGATCCCCAGCAGCACCTTAGCCATGATGTATTATTAAACATATTGGACAAATTCTACATAAAATCTATGATTCGATTTTTTTTTATTACAAATATATTTATTATTATAATCATATTTAATTTACAATTTAAGTAAATATAAAAATAATAATTAACATAAAACCTTAAATAAAAATTAAAAACTAGACTTAAAAATAAACTATGATAATGATTCGAATACCATAAAAAATAAATCGATATCAATAGTTTCGCTGTAAATTTAATGATATTCCGATAACTACTCATAATATACGCATACGTATGGTATCAAAAAAATCTATGGAAATTCTATATTAACCAAAGCATTCTCAGTTTCTAATTCCATTTTGAATATACGAAGTCGCGAACCCATCTTTTTTGTAAGCGCCTGAAGTAAAGCAGTTTTATTTTAATATAAACAGGCGTTTATAAACGATAAAATCAAATGCTATAGAGTGACGGAGACAGAGCTTGCGGGTCGTAAGGCGATATCTTTTTTCGTAAGAATTTGTCGATGATTATTTATTTTAAAAATATTGGCTTCAATTATTGAAATTCGGAAGCTGTAAAATTACTATTTTAGTTATGATTGATTTTTCTCCTTTTTTTGTTTCATAGTGTCACGTAGAAAAAAAACAAGTAAAGTTGGAGTAAAAATTCGAATTGGAGGTTACTTTGGGAATTAATTGTATCGAGCGAAGTGTTATGAATCGTGTATCGAATGCTGTGTTATTAAAGATAATATAATCAAGAATGATATATATTTTTCCCTCGTTTACTAATATCAACGTTTCGTAGAAAAATAGGATAATTTTTGGGGTATTTTAGCATTTCTGGCTCAGGGAACGGCCTTAAAACCATAAAATAAAACCATACGACATTTCTTGCTGTTTTACTTCAGGCGCTTAAAATAAGATGGTGTTGCAACTTCGTATAACTATTCAAAATATAATTAGAAACTGAGGTTAATTTAGAATTTCCATGAATTTTTTTGATACCATACGTATGAGTATTTAAGTATTTTTCGAAATATCATGGTGGTTCTGCTGGGGCGATGCTCCCTAGTAGGATCACCTTGCATTCTTTACAGATAAACTATTGATATAGTTTTTTTAATGGTACTAGAATTAAATAGATTTAGGAATATTCCTATACGTATGTTTAAATTCATCAAAGCCAAGGTACTGCTGGGGAGCATGCGGTGTCTTTCTATGCGTCTGTCTGTAGCATCGTAGCACCCAACCAGATAAACCGAATTGCGGATTTTTTTAATCGAGTCTTGACGAGGTGATTCTTAGTTCAAAGAATAAGAAATATAGCGATAAACCTCTTATAATTTGTGTTAATTATGTGTTCAAACCGCGAGAGTGTAAAGTGTCAAACTCCTGATAAATAAGTTTTTTGGGTAGTTTAACGGGAACCGCGCTAAACAAATATATTACCCCCGAAAAAAGCTGTAGAAACCGTAAAACTACCCAACATAGTCCAATCATCCAACTATGGTCCAAAACAAAACTCGTTTAATTTTATCAAAATCCATATCCTATCAGTGATTTTATACGTTTGTATTTAAGTTTGTTTAATTATGTTGTTCACTTTAGAGTTTATTCGTTATAATTGTAATATATGACAATTATAACGAATAAACTCTAAAGTGAACAACATAATTAAACAAACTTAAATACAAACGTATAAAATCACGAGTAATTTTCGGATTAAATTGGACCATAGTTGTGTGGACTGGACTATAGTTGGGTAGTTTAACGGAACCTAAAAACTAACACAACACCTTACCACGATTACAGCAGACAAACACTCCGACTCACTACAGACAAGAATTACTGTAAAAAAGCTGTGCGCTTGCAAGTGGCTCTCGGGCGTCATACATATTAGCTGCATAGTGAGGTCTGGGCGGAATAGGCCAAAGCACAAGCGATAGCGGACTGGTTGCCATGTTATGTCTCATCGACGAGGACGACGACGACGACGCGTTTGGCTCAGTTTGTAGACATCTGCCACGTGGAGGTTCCCTTTCAGAGTCGATCCAATTTGACAACTATGACGTTATTCATAGTGGTCCCGGGTTCGAATCCCGGCCAGGGAAAATATTTGTGTCATGAACTCGAATATTTTTTTCTTGGGTCATGGTTGTTCTATTTATATTTAAGTATATATTTATGTATATAAGTACGTATATCGTCTTTTAGTACCCATAACACAAGCCTTATTGAGCTTAATTTGGGACTAGATCGATTTGTGTGAGGTTGTCTGATGTTCATTTATTTATTTTATTTATTGATAGCTTTATGTTAAATATTACAAGTTTCCCGCAACTTAGTACGCGTATTTTTTATACTGCTTTCGCGTAAAAGTATCCTATAACCATCTTTGTATGTCCAACTATCCCTGTACAGAAATTGGTTAAAATTTGTCCAGCCGTTTCGGCGTGATGCGAGGACAATGGAAATTATGACCAACAGATGGCGCCAGGCTGGCATAGCGCCGCGCTCCCATACAAAGCAAATGACCATCCTGCATCACGCTATCGAGATTTTTCCTAAAATCATGACCCCTCTCCATAAAAAAATTAGTTTCAATACAAATTTAGAATTTTATAATAGTATAGATGGTTATAATCTACAATTTTACATAAACTTAAAGAAATAATGAAAAACGTGTGTATAAAACCTTTTTCTAAATAACCTATAATAGAATAATAAAAAAAGGGGTCATAAAAGGAATAAGCCACCCAAAAGGTCCGCCTGTGGCATGGTCCCCAGTATGCTGGCGGCGTTACCTCTTTGTATGGTCAGAGAGATTCTCTGGCAGAGGTAGGCGCCAGCTCTGGGGTCTCCCGAAGCGTCGGTCAGCCGTTTCGACACATTCATGAAACCTTGTCATCTATATAAAACTAAAATAAATTAAAAACTGGCCAAGTGAGAGTCGGACTCGTGCACCGAGGAGGGTCCCGTACAAACACTTCACATCTTAACTGGCCTGGTAAAGTTTGCACCTGGCATGTATGAGGTGCAAGGTTAATGCAACCGACCACGTTTGTTGTATGGGATCCCCACTTAAATATTTATTTTATTCTATTTTTAGTATTTATTCTTAGCAGCAACAGAAATACACGATCTAAGACCAGTATGACTTGAATACCTCGAACAGGTCGCATGGGTCCCACGGCGACGCGAGCGGCCGCGCGACGCCGCGTTTCTTGCGGCGGCGAGACTAGCGGCGCCGCGCGTCTGCTCGCCCTCCCCGCGCTGCTCGCCCCCGCCCCGCCGCCGCAACAGCCCACCAGTTCTCTGTATTCTAGAAGGATCGGGGGCCGGCGCGCGTTCGCCAGCTGGCGGCAATAGGAGGCTCGCGGCCGCCGGCGGTGACGAGAGCCCGCCGCTGCCCTTCCGGTGTGAATCGGCCCTATGGGCTCCCCCACATCTAGCGTCTCCCGAACGTCGACGCCTCACCAACGCCCGCGCGGCGTCGACGCCGCGCTCCCGCAGCGCCGACGCGACGCTGCGGCGCCTCTCGAACGTCGTCGTCGCAGTGACGTCCACGCGGCGTCGGCGCCGCGTTAGCGCCGCGCCTCCTCGACGTCAGTGTCGACTGTCGAGCGTCGGAGCGTCTTGTCGGCGCCCACGCAGCGTCACTGCGACGGAGAGAGCACGCAACCCACCGCGTCCAGGGTTGCCAAACGTACGATAATCATCGTACATGTACGATAATTATCGTACATGTACGATAATTTGGCCTCCGGTACGATAATTTGGCCTCCGGTACGATGTACGATACAATGAGTACTATCGTACGCAAAATTACGATAATTTGCAGGTCGTCGAAGGTTGGGTTAAATTGTTCGATTATCGAATAAAAGTCATGGATTCCAACGACGTCTGGCAACCCTGGACGCGGTGGGTTGCGTGCTCTGTCCTTCGCAGTGACGCTGCGTGGGCGCCGACAAGACGCTCCGACGCTCGACAGTCGACACTGACGTCGAGGAGGCACGGCGCTAACGCGGCGCCGACGCCGCGTGGACGTCATTGCGACGTCGACGTTCGAGAGGCGCCGCAGCGTCGCGTCGGCGCTGCGGGAGCGCGGCGTCGACGCCGCGCGGGCGTTGGTGAGGCGTCGACGTTCGGGAGACGCTAGATGTGGGGGAGCCCTAAATCTATATTACCAGAGGTGACCCCGATATTTGTTATTAGGATTATTGTGGCCCATGTACTGGACGGTAACCGTAAAGCGGCATCTATTGGTGGAAATTTCTTTATCCAACCTTCATGCCAAAACTTGCTTGCCGATTTTAATTAATTTTGGTACAGGGATAGTTGGACATCCGAGATGACTATCGGTGAAAAAAGGGTTACGCGGAGGAAGTTGCGGTCACCTTTCAGGAATGGATATAATTAACTATATAGATTTTTGCTACTAAACCTATCTACTGAGATGGAAAAAGATAACTTCATCAAGGTTACTTCGAGGAGCACATGGCAAAAGTAAAACGCTGTCCGCTAAAGACTTGACCCACGCGACGACGCGTGGCGAGAGGCGACACTGCGTCGAGTTCCGTGTTTTTACGTGTTTAGGTACTACTTGAGTCCTTACGCGCTTTTCCATTTGCATTCCGACACTGTCTGAGTCGATTTAAATAAATAAATAGATATGAGACAACCTCACACAAAACACAAAACGATCTAGTCCCAATTAAGCACAATAGAAGGCTTGGGTTATGGGTATAAGACGACGATGTACATAAATAAAATAAAATAAAATAAAATAAATATTAAGGGACACTCTTACATAAATCGACTTAGTCCCAAACTAAGCAAAGCTTGTACTACAGGAACTAGACGACGATATACATAATATATAAATACAGATATAGATAACATCCATTACCCAAGCTCAAATATTCGAGTTCATCACACAAATATTTGCCCTGGCCGGGATTCGAACCCGGGACCGCCGGTTCAGTAGGAAAGGGCTTACAAACTGAGCCAACCACGTCGTCGCATACATACTTATATACCTAGATATAGATGAATATCTGCCATCATTCACTAAAAGGCAGTCCTCTACATAGATATTGTATGCAGAAGGCCGCCTTTTGATATATACTTAAATACATAGAACAACCATAACCCAAGCACAAATATTCGTGTTCATCACACAATTATTTTCCCTGGCCGGGATTCGAAGCCGGGACCACTATGAATAACGTCATAGTTGTCAAATTGTATCGACTGAAAGGGAACCTCCACGTAAAGCAACGTGATTGTATCAAACCAGCCCGTTCAGCACAACTATGGTTCTCGACTCATGTCGTACGACATATCATCGCCTGTCACTCTCTCACAGTACTGTATAGAAAGAGATAGGTAGTTCTTGCGCGAGAAAGAGTCGCGTGTGTTTGGCGGCGCTCCGTGTTTGATGAAACGAAAATCGAAAATTCATCATCATCAATATCAGCCGATAGACGTCAACTGCTGGATAAAGGCCTCCCCAAAGTTCTCCACAACGATCGGTCTCGCGCCACCCTCATCCAATTTCTACCCGGGATCTTAACCAGGTCGTCGATCCACCTTGTTGGAGCCCTTCCAACGCTGCGTCTTCCGGTCCGCGGTCGCCACTCAAGAACCTTTCTGCCCCAACGGCCATCGATTCTACGAGCAATGTGTCCCGCCCACTGCCACTTAAGTTTGGCGACTATCTGAGCTATATCTAATCGAAAATTAAAATAATAGTATTTGGTATTATAGCGGCGGACGCCCGGGAGCACTCGAAGGTGGCCAAATAAAGTTGTCTCGGCACCCAGTACGAGTTTGTGGCGTTTGGCGTCCCTCGGCTCGTGGGGCCAGGGGGCACGCCGCCTGGTCAAATGTGTCAGCAAGCGCTTACGGGAGGCGACAGGCGAACCACGCGCGGGCAGCTTTCTCGCGCAAAGGTTGGCCATTGCTATCCAACGCGGGAATGCTGCCCGCGTTTTGGGTACCTTACCACGGGGTGCGTAACGATGGCTATAACAACTTTTGATATAATTTCAGTCGGTATAACGCTCATTTGATATAATGATTGAATGATATAACAACACTTAATATATCAACATTTGATATATAATTATTGTTTCATATACTGATCATTTTATCGAATAACATTTAATATAACATTCTTTTAGTATAATGCATATTTCGTCTAATGAATTTATGGTATAACGTTTATTTTATCTAACGTTCAAATGGCATAACGTATAGGGTATAGAGAATTAGGGGGGCGGGGGGCGGAGCCCCCACAGGGGGGCTCGGGGGCGAAGCCCCCCGCATTAAAAAAAAACTTAAACCCAAAGTTCAAGAGAAACGTAGGTTAGGTTAGGTTAGGATAGAAAAAAAACGAAAAAGAGGGAAAAAAAGTGGCAAAAAAAAAGAAAAAAAAAAGGTTAGGTACGAGCACTACACAAAACGAATGAAAACTGAGTTACGTAAATAAAACGCAATTCACACACAGTAATTAATAAATTTTTCATTAAGCTTAAGTAAACAAATCATCATTTAAGACTTAAATTCATCTTCTTTGTATTCTTCTTTTCGATCAAGTATATTATTTATTCTCTTTTGTTGATCCATATATATTTTCTTTTTTTTTTCTTGTGGCTGGCCATTCATATATGATTCTATATTTCCCAGAATGATTTTGGATTCATCCATTATTTCAGTAGCCAAACGATAAAATCCCGGTTTTATTTTATTAATTATACAATTCATACGGTGGTGCCAAGACTCGGCGCAATTTTGTGTGCGTGGCAAACCTTTTTCATTTAATGAAGCAATGCTCCATAAAAGCTATTGTGCTGCGGCAACAGCCGACCAACCGCCAAAACCGACCTGGTTGGGTTAGGTTTAGGTTATTTTTTTTTATGACCTGAAACCCGAAAATAATAATATGCCCATCTATACTAATATTATTAATGACCAAATAAGAAAATGCCGACTTACAAAAGAGACAAGTTGGAAAAGTGACAAGTTTAAGACAATGACGAAGTCGTCCTGAGGGAAATACCAAATGTTGTTATACCAAATGTTGTTATACCAAATGTTGTTATACCAAATGTTGTTATACCAAATGTTGTTATACCCAATGAACATTATAAAAATAGATATTTTGAAATTATACCAAACGTTTATTATATCAAATGAGTCATTATACCAAATGTTGTTATACCAAATGTTGTTATATCAAACATACTTATACCATTTATTTTTATATCGATCATTACACACCCCTTACCACGGGGTCCCGATCTTTTTTAATGTTATTTAGTTATAGTTCCTATTTTAATGTTTTTATATATTTCTTTATAATGAAATAAATAATAGTATTGTTTTATTATTATTTTAACTAATATGGATTTCCGCAAAGTAACGCTTGATTCAATTAATTACTTGAAAACATTGAGGTATTATTTATTATAGAGCCACAGACCCGAACAAAAGTGTCAAATAAAGTGGCACCGTTGTCATGTTCAAGTAGATGCCAATAACGCTTATTTATAATTTGCAGCAACATATTGACTTCGTACAAAAGAACTCTTTGTTTAAACGTTTAAGTGTCAAATTGATTTAATTACTTATTACCACAAATATTTTACGTATAAATTAACTTTTTTAGCGTATTCTGACTGAAGTCTCTTGTCAAACTTGGAACATGGCACGAATGGATCAGATTTTAATATTTTTACATACAAAAAATATTTTCACTATTATTTTATTTAGGTATTAAAATATATTTTTTGTTTGAACTAAATAAACTCGTAAATTCTTAATAACTAATTAAGTTACGTTTTTATTGTAAATTGTTAATAACAAATTTAGTTACGTTTTTATTTAACAACTGCATAAAAAGTTTCCGATAGAAGGGATCAGTAATAATATTTCTCCTTGTTCCAGTATGTGAAATGAGAGTAAGACAAGTGCAAAATATTGACATTATTAACCCTTTAAAGTTTGATCTTATTTGTCGGTGGCGTGGTATGCACGGCAGCACACGTCGCCGTCGCCTTTATGTGTTCTTGGCGTTCAAAGGTTTTAAACTGACAGTGTCTAGACTCTGTGACAAAATAAAACAATAACAACAGAGCAATTTTTTTGTAATTTATGAATGTCACCATTTTACGCTTCTGTTGATTAACATAAAAAAAAAAACATAATTATGCCGAACACACGAGAGACGAATTATGTGATCTCCATTTTTACGTTGTTGAGAATGGGAATCTTGAATAAAAAAAATAGGATAATTATTTATTGCACTCCTTAATTTATTAATAAAATATAAAACTATAGCGACTCCTTCGATTTTTGTTCTGTGATGAGGTGCATTTTGTAGGGACAAAGTTAATAATTCTAATACAAAAATTGCTATGATTTTACATAGGATTCGTTAATTAATCAATAGAACTTAAGTAAAAAAGAATATTCCGTCCTGTTCCTTTATTTTATAGTTGTTATTTCTGTAATTTTTCACTGAAAATTAAGTCACTTTTGAGACCCGTCACGTGTCGTGGTCTAAACGAGACTGATCGCCCAAGTAATGCGATTTGTGATTTTGCATTAGTTGGGAGGGTGCCATTTTTTCCGTCTGATTGTGTGTCCATGTAATTATTACGTCAATGCTTGAAAATCGAAAAGCCAAGGAGCGATCAGCCCCTCTAACACAACTACGCTTCGCGACTTTTGTCGCGCTACATAGCGTCACCTGTCACTCTCTCACAGTACAGCGAAGAAAGGGATAGGTAATATTTCTCGCGCGAGAAAGAGACGCGTGTCATAGTTGTGCTAGAGGTGCAGGTGTGAAACCTCAGAATAGAACACTACAGAGGGTTATTGATTTTGACTTTCGCAGAAACCGCTTGAAAAATTAGCCTACAGCGTATATTATTGGTTGTTTGTGAAAACGCAACGCTATTGGTCGCCAATGATTTTGGACGCCAAGGGTACTAACTTTACTAAAACAGCGTAGTGTGTCGTGTCGTGACGTCGCGCCATGGATTTTTCTATCGAAGACTTAGAAATCAAACAATTTCGCGATAGTTTCACGACTTAGATAGAGGTATGTCGGTACCACTGTCATACCGTCCCTCCGTAATTCTTTCAAAATAACTCAAAAATTAAGGGAGTGCAGTACGAAGAATTTCGTTCATTGACTGACCTGCCTTTTCCACTACATTCCCCTCGCACCGTGGCACTGACCGGCCAGTCGCGAGCAAAATATGCACGTGCCATCGAGATTGATTAGCGGGTCAATGTACTAAATTACTCGTACTTAGTGTCTTTAATTTAGTAATATTAGTGGCGCGTGCCATGTACGTCAACGCGACATCATGCTGTGGATGATTACGTTTCATGATTTAGATTTCCACGTACTGTAAACAATGTGTCGATACCATTGTCAAACCGCCCCCTCCTGTAATTATCTCGCGCCGTCGTTACACACCACAAGTATGCACTATCCCCCCCACTTTTAAAACAGTTCATACACATACCACCACCCCAACACTTACACCTTTCTACAACTAAAGCGGGTAGTGCAGCGTTGAATAAACGTATGTGTATTGAATCTCGTGAATAGTTGTGGCGTTTTGGAATTGGGTGTTGTGTCTCGGAGTGCGTTATGGTAATGAGACAGACGGTGTTGATTATTAAAGCTTTTATTCTCTGTTAGCCGGCTAGTTTCAGTTTTTCATGGCGGTTGTTTCTTGGCAGAGATCGGGGATTTCACGGGGAGTTCGAGTTGGCATTGGAATCACTTTTTTTAACTTTTTAGGTTTCTGTACCCAAGGGGTAATAAGTTTCTGTCAAAAATTTCATTTTAGTGACGTAAGTGAGTGAAGCTTTTATAGCCGACTGTACTTTTCTTTGGTTATCCATCAAATGCTCACTGAGACGATTTTAAGAGCCCAAACTCGGTAGGATTGCTTTTTCTATTGTAGAGTTCCTATGGCCACCTTCCGGCTCCATCATCAGATCAGCTCCATGGTACCATATTATTGTATTGTCATCAAAGTTAAGTAAGTATGCAAAATTTCAGCTCAATCGGTTGACGATATCTGCTACAAAATTGAGTTGCAAGATTCCACCCGAACAAACATACTTACATACATACATACATGCAATTAAATAAAAGCTTGTAAAAAACGGGACCCTATTACTAAGACTCCGGTCTCCGTTCGTCTGTCCGTCTGTCACTAGGCTGTATCTCATGAACCGCGATATTTAGACAGTTGAAATTATAACAGATGATCTGTTGCCGGTATAACAATAAATACAAAAAAAAAGAATAAAATAAATATTTAAGGGGGCTCCCATACAACAGGCTTGATCGATTGCGTTAACTGTGCACCTCATTTGTATCCGGCGCCATACATACCAGGTGCAAATTTAACTTAACCCGTCCAGGATTAAGATGGGATAAGTTGTACGTACGTTTCTATCACATTGTTGCAGCATAACTGCTATGCTAAAGCAGAGAAAACTACGCTGGCTCGGTCACGTTCCTCGCATAGACTCGGAGAGACTACCACGCCAAGTAATGCTGGGTCAGATAGCGAACGCAAAAAGACCTGTTGGGCATCCAACTTTAAGATTCAAGGACTCCTGCAAGCGGGACATGAATAGTTTCGGTATTCGGACAGACGGGTGGGAAAAACGCGCCGAGATGAGACCTGACATTAAAGTCGGAACATCAAAACATGACGATGACTGGCTGGAGAACCTTAAGCAGAAAAGCCTTCGTCGTGCTCTTCCACCTCCTGCGGACTCGCGTTTTGTGTGCGATCGATGCGGCAAGAAATGCTGCGCTGCTATAGGACTGTATAGTCATCAACGGCGATGTGGAAACCCGTAAACCCACAAGTGCTGCAACAAACATCTACAACAGATGCTGTGGCCAATGATGATGGGGGGATGACGTTTCTATACGTCAAAGAGAATAATGATTACTATACATAATTGCGCTTTAGTTGTGACGGCCATTTTGAATCCTAATGGGTTCCATAGGGAGCAAAAACGGAACCCTTAGAGAATCTCTTTGTAGTCCATCTGTCAAAACGCAAGGAAATCGAAACCTATAGGCTACTTCCCGTTGACCTAGAATAAGTAAAAGCAGGAAGTTACATTATGTAGCAGAAGTAAAGGAAAAATTACGAAAGCCGTGAATTGGCAATGTTTCCATCTGCCGAACTATTAAAAAGCGGAACTCGTTGCTGGCTCATGTGTTTCCTCCTTCTTATAACATGAGACCCTTTAAACGAAGCGTGAAGAAGCATCTCTCGGGCCAGCATGACACTGTCAACTGACATGACACCGTTAGTTTCTTGTTAGTTGTCATTGCGACTTGAACTCCCCTTTTTGCTTACCATCAGGCGAAGTGGAGACACTGTGTTGTGCCGTTATATAAAAAAGTAGTTACCTACATTACTAGAAAATATTTGTTTTGTGATTACAAACTTATTTGCAGTTGGTAAACTAACCCCCGCCTATGTTGATGTGTGGGGACAATAGTTTACTCACGGAAAAGTTTGTCACTCTGGATTGAGGAACATTCGACCAAAAGTAGACAGGCATATAAACGGCAGTATATCAATTGTCTAAGTATACTTAGTAAGTATAGTAATCTCCACTACGCTTTGCCTTCAAATTCCCGGCCTAGCCGTTATATTAATGTCTGTAGTGTGACCCATTTTGAGTTCAAGGGTGGAAATGTACATTTTCCGCGAACCCCGCGTCGAATTACCGACGAGGACACAAATTAGATATTAGATACGATCATATGTAGACAAAGGGATTGTCAAGAGTGTGGGAAATACTTGTTTGTTAGATACGCGAGTATGAGAAATATTTGAGAGTATCACGGGAATCTTCAGAACCCTGACAATTGACAACATTTCATATTTCTAACAGATGAAAATTAATACAGAGACGTCGTGTACACCCTAAAAAAAAGTTTTTTTTTTTTGTTTGGGTTTCACTTCTTGCTGATCTTAGCAAGAGGTATTTCGCCAATGACTCGTTTGGCACACACGATACACGGCTACAAGATTGAGGATTGATATCACGTTGTACGGTGAGGTGAGAAAATCGTACTTTTTGTAAAGCGATAGCGATTTACAAAAAACCACGTGGTCTATCGGGCCTTGACCCTGAGAGGAGCTATGAACGCTTCAAGTTGAATTGTTCATTAGCCATTCACTCATACCTTAGTTCACTGCACAATACGCTAACAGTACTACACATTGAACAACCAAAATGATTATTTTTTTTTTCTTTTTTTTTGTTTAAGGATTACCAACAGATAACACATCAGATTATAACATAGTATAAATACACAAATAACAAACAGGATGCTTATCCAAACTTGAAGGCTAAAAATCTAGTGAGCCACGAACTGGAAGGAATGTATAGGTATGTAGTCTTCGACCTATCCGCGAAAAAATAAATAAGCTGTCAACAATGTCAAGTTCAACGTCATTCGTTTTTTTTAATTAGACACCAGACTAAAGTATATTTTCCATTGTGTCATAGTTTTGGAGTTACTACATTTTAGAATGAGTAAGTTTTTATAAATTAATAATAGAATAATTAGTAATTTTGGAAAACATATAAAAACAGTGATAACGTCCTCTTTCTAAGCGGAATACAGAAAAGTAATAATATTGCATTCTTAAAAGTATGAAATCATGTCAATTATAGTATGTTTGTTCATACAGACTTGTCAACACAGATGTAAACTAGTGTACAATGCTAGATGCAAGAGGGTCACTCCTCCCCTCTTCCCTCCTCTCCAGTCTCTGAAGCAGGCTTTTATTCCCTGTCTGAAGTTCACCCTTCCGTTGCGTCTGTTCAACCCTTTCGACACTAAAATAAGTCTTTGTCTAAAAAGACGACGCGGTTGGCGCAGTTTGTAGGCACCTGCCTACTGAGCGCGGTCCCGGGTTCGAATCCCGGCCAGGGCAAATATTTGTGTGATGAACTCGAATATTTGTGCTTGGGTCATGGTTGTTCTATGTATTTATGGTGATTTAAGTATAAGTATATTTATCTATATAAGTATGTATATATCGTCGTCTAGTACCTATTTATTTCATAAGTTTTTTGTATGCTTTTATTGTAGACTGTACTTTTGTACAATATTAATTGCTAGACCAATCAATGCCGTCTTTTTATGTCATAGGGGGCAAACGAGCAAACGGATCGCCTGATGGAAAGCGATTACCGTCGCCCATAGACACCTACAGCACCAGAGGAGTCACAAGTGCGTTGCCGGCCTTTAATTCACTCCCTCTCTCTATCAGACAAGATTACGTAAGCTCGAACAAGAATAGTTCATCCATCATCCCATGTTGTAGACTTCCGTGTATATTTGTATTCACTATCTATATATTATAATTTATAGTGTGTTAATATATTATTTATGTATCTTAAGCCGGCCCGTGGTTTATTTAAAGTTTAACGTCTAGCATTGGCCACGGAATACGGTTTTCTCCCCACAGCGGCAGAAAATCCCACTTTCGACCTCGGGTGACGTAAAAACAATTACTGCGACAAGTGACACTACCAGTAGCTTATTTCAGAAATACTTACACGCTTACCCGCGTGCTAACCCGCGAAACCGTCCCTCTGGCTCCACAGAAAACCAGCGCCGTGGGCATTGCTACACCTAGCAAAGCCAACAGCATTGCTGAATGGAGACCATTTCGGATGCACATCTCTTATGTACAGTGTCTTTAATACTATCATTGTGAATTGTAATGATGTGTAATCTTGAATAAAGGTTCTTCTATTCTATTCTATTCTTGCAAACAACTTATATATAAGAAAGATGAAAGGTAACAGGTAAAAATACTAGGTTTACACTAGGTAACATATAGGCGTAAAATATGTAACATACAACGTATGCCATACCCAATCTCATTAGACGGAGGCGTGAGAGGGTTCGACCGAACTGAGTAGGTTCATTGAAGAATATAATAAGGTGCTAACAAATTAGATGCCAATACTTTTAGAGATGTTAATTAACATCGAATTATTTTACTTAAATAATAAATAATAACCTCCCACAAATCGATCTAGTCCCAAATTAAGCTCAAGAAGGCTTATTGTATTATGAGTACTAGTCGACGATATGTATACTATACTTAAATACAAAGAACAATCATGACCCAAGCACAAATATTCGAGTTCATCACACAAATATTTGCCCTGGCCGGGATTCGAAACTGGGACCGCCGGCTCAGTAGGCAGGTCTCTACTAACTGCGCCAACCGCGTCGTCTTTAAATAGGAATTAAGAAAACTTTTATATCAAATTTTGTTTTCTTTTAAGGAACCAAATAATTAAATTATAATTCTGCCCATGGTAACATATTTAACGCATTTAACTGATAAGGTGGTTATTACGTTTTGTCAGCAGAAAGTAGTTGAATGCCATAAAATGGCGGGAAAACTGTTCGTAGGTGTAAATCAACAACTAACCTTTCATTCTCTTTTACCTGGTAACTCATTTAAATTTTTCTTTAAGCTTTGATCTTTGTATCACTGTTTTCACTAAACTTTGTGAATGATCATTAAGAATTAGCAAGTTAGCGGCGCACGAAAGTGACCGACATCGGAAAAAGAGTTGCGCAATTGAAGTGGCAATGGGCTGGTCATATATGTCGCAGAGACGATGATAGATGGAGTCAGCGAGCGCTAAACTGGAGGCCGCGAACGGGTGGCAGAAGCAGAAGGAAGACCGGTCGGACGACATTAAAAAGACGGCAGGGCCGACCTGGAGTAGGATCGCCGCATCAAGATCGGTTTGGAAATCCATGCAAGAGGCATATGTCCAGCAGTGGACGCATATATGCTGAGAAGAAGAAGAGAAGAAGAAGATTAGCAAGTTAAAAACTTACACTATAGTAATAGGAATCATTTTTATTAAACCAAGAGACAGACCACTTTAACTCTTCCAAGCAAATGAACTCTCAAACCATACAAACTGACTCACTCATTCTTGTATGATTTGACAGTTCATTTGCTTATTTAAAAGAATTATCAAAAATGACAGCCTCCTTTTTATTTCAGCGAATTGGCCAGTTACATGACAGTCAAGAGATTCAGTTTCAAATCAAATAGACCTTAATTACAGACTATTGAACACAGTAACAGGGTGTCTTTACGGACTTCAATTATTTCCCTAGTTTTCTCTAAAAAATAACATGAACTTTTAAATGATTTATACTTGAGTATACTCCCAAAAGAACTGTTAAACGGGATTTTACAGATTAGGGACGTCACTAATTTTCGGTCACATATTCTACACCTCTATGGCATTTGACGTTAGCCTATGAGATAATAACCCTTTGATATTTCGCTTAGCGGGACTGTGTACTGTGATGCTTGATAAATAATTTGAGAAAAGACTTTTGCGGTTATTAATTTCAAATCAGCTCTGAAAGTATTGGCATCTGAATTGTTACCACTTTATATACTGCAGGTAAAATAAAACTACATATACCAGTTTGGCAACAAAATAGGTACAGTGAAACTTTGTTTTATAACCTTATCTTGGCATCTGTCGAGTCCTGCCAAAATTTCGGGGTCCTACTCCATTGGGGGAGGTATGGGCAGGGAGCGTAATCATCTATTGACAACCAAAACTAACTAATGATAATGATAATGTTTATTTGCAGAAATGGGTACAAATTAGATGGTATAACGTAAACTAAGTAACAAATACCTACTTAAAACAAAGCTCGTATCTTAGTATCAAACTAGATTAGGTTTTGAAAAGTAGTGACAGAAATTTTAGTGAGTTTTGGTCACCAGACGAGATATTTTAAACGATGAACATTTTACGAACTAGGCGAATAAAGAGTAATTTTCTATGTAATTTCTCGTGCTGAATCGAATGAGACCGTGCAGATTTATACTTTTATACTTCTATAAATAATGACACAAAGGTAAATTAAGAAAGAAAAATTGAATGCGATCCACTACAATCTAAGTAGGGCTTGAACCTGCGACCTCTGCGTTACCGGCGCATTGCTCTCCCAACTGAGCTATTAGATCGCTACGTCAATCACACCAAATCTTTAATTTCATAATTCTTACGCTACTGGAGCGCCCTCTGCGTCATATTGTGTGCGCATTAGCCATACCCTAGGATGTGCGCTTTATACTCACGATCCCCTGTCCCCATTGATTTACAGCAAGTGTGAAGACTGAGAGAGAGATGGCGCTTTTCTGAATATTTTTATAGAATCTTTTTTTTTTTATAGAATCGATAAAAATAGATTCTATAAAAATACTTTTATACTTTTGTCAAATATTATTGAGGTCGGTCCAGCCGTCTAGACTTGATGAACACACAAATGAATTTTTCAATCACAAATTGGGATACTTTCGAAAATGTGAAAATGTGATAAGGGTTCATTTTCAATCCTTTATTTAATACCTGGTAAAAAAAAATAAATGTTGTCAATTAGTACCATAAGCGCCGACACAAAATTTATCGGTTTTTATTTCGAATTTCTAACATTTTATTAGAACTTGGTACGCGTGATTTTTTGTACCGTAATTGGGTAAAAAGTACCTTATAACCATCTTCCGATGAATTTTATTCAGCCGTTTCGGCGTGATGCGAGGACAAAGGGAATTATACCCGGAGACGGTGGCGCCAGACTGGCATGACGCCGCTCACCCATACTACACGATAGCCGATCCTGCATCACGTTATTAAGATTTTTCCTGAAATCATGACCCCCCCCCTATCCATATAAAGAAGGGCTTGATGGTTGAGCAGGTATAGAAGGCCGACCGTAAAGTGATACGAAGCCGGCAAGCCCTTTTCACGTCCAGGGATATATAGTGATTTTCTCAAACATAAGCAATAAAAAAAAAAAAAAAACAGCACTCAAAAAAAATATAATTCAGCTGTTTAGCCTGTTCATGACCACAGACGCCATGTTTAAAATACTTACCCGCTTAAGCTTTTAGTTGTTACGCCCGAAACGTGATACTTCGAAGCTGTTATAACGCACGTTATGACGCCATTTCATAAACACAAATACTTATTAAAAAAACTTACTTATTACTTATTTCATTGCATGTTTGAGAAAATTTTATAATAGTATAGACGATTAGTTTATTATTATATATTTCACCGTTTAAATTGCAAGAACACTAAGCAGGCTATAAGTGCTGGTAGATAAACAGTATCCTTAGTGTAACGACAGGCTCGCATGGCCGGTATCGTTAGCGAACACTGCTAATGAATTAAACATAATTGCAGGGAAACGGAAAATATGGCGGCTCATACTGCAGACTTATCTTCAGATGGTACAGAAAATCTGCGGCTAGTTCACTGAAAAATATAGCCAGTGAATCCTACTGACGTTTCAGTAAGTCTAGCTGCAACAAAAGTTAGGCCTACTGAGATTTAAGTTTTATTTTTAGACATGACCACACATGACTTGAACTGTATCAGGGCTGTTACAGACATGCCTAAAAAATTTACAAAAAAAACTGAAACTGAGATTTTAGTAGAAAATGAAATGTCAGTAGGATTCACTGACTATTTATTTCAGTGTTCCACACCCTGATTTATCGGGTGCTTCATAGAAACATGGCTATTCCATCAGTGGGTTATGGCTTCACACAGTTATAGCCCGCTGATGGAGATTTTACATTTCACTACAAAATAGAAGACTGTAGAGTTTCACTTATGATCAAAATCAAAATGTTTATTCTGTAAATAAGCCAAAAAGGCACCTTTACAAGTCTGAATCTGAATATACCGGCTTTCCGAAGAAGACATTCATGAGAAGAGAGCTGAAAGAAACTCACCATTAGGTACCTAAATATTTTTAACGTAAATTATTACTTAAAACTTCTTCGTTTTTAGGTACGATACTAAAGGAACTGAAAACTAGTTTATTGGTTGTTTGTGTAAAATGTGCTGCAACTGATCATGGGGCGCGGCGAAGCGTGTATTTACGACTGGTTACGAACGCGCGTAATTTTGAACGGACAAACGCGGAAGGCGGATCCTCGCGTACGTTCGAAAAGCGGGCGAAGCCGCCCGTAAACACTAGGAGGCACTTCATAATTTGCAGTCTGTCATTTAGAGAACAAACCTTGCAACTTCCCTTAGCTTTGTCGAGGCGCGTCACAACCGAAATGACGTATGTCTCTTCACTTATTTACGCGTATACGCCCTTTGTGTTACGTATACTTTGTCGAGACGTGTCGGAATTGAAATGGCGTATGTGTGTTAGCATTTGTGTACTTATGTGATCTTTGTGTTTGGTACAAGTCGCGAGCGACGGTGGCGTGGCGAGACAAGTGACAAAACAGGTGCGTTGGTGTGGTGCCAGTTATAGCGGAACGGGAAATAAATAAGATGCTGTGGGTGGGCGTTCTGCACCCGACGAAGAGAAATAAAGATACTATTTACAGCTGTTTATGTATCGTAGATATTTATTTACAGTACATTACAACTACAATTATGCGAAGTAGAGAAGCAAAATAAGGAAAGCTGACCCCAACACCATGTGTGATAATAGCAAGAAAGAGAGAGACAGAGGGAGAGAGAGAGAGTTTCTTAGAAGTAGACACCAGTGGAGTGGCAGTTTTGTTTTTTTGCTCTCGTTGCCATTTATGTTGTACAGCGAGGCGCTATGCGGCGCAGAAGAGCTAGGCTTTTGCCGGTGGAGTAATTTTCAGCTCAATCTTCATTTGGTTTTTTCTTTTACTTCTTTATATGTTATAGTGTTATTAAAGTTACAGAAATAAAATTGTATCTTATTACTTAAGAATCCCCATAATGCAACAAAACAAGAATAGTGTGACGACATATACTTAAAAACACTTTTTCACGGCCATAGTAGCAAATCACTTATTTTCCCCATACAAATATTGCTACCTGACATAAGAATGGCATTATTTTTTTAGCCATTTGTATAGCGCTCCATACAAATGGCTAAAAAATTATTCTTATTCATTCGGCACTTCGTAGAAATGTCGAACTTTAACGGTAATTTCTTACTTTAAGGGTAGTCTAAGTGTAGTTGCTCCATATAGACTTTTAATCCCAATAAAAAAAGGATCGATTCACATCCTCAAAAAGAAATCATCATGCATATTAGACACTTCGCTGACACTGGGACCACGGCCCAAATCAACAAAGCACCCAAATGACAAAGAGCGTCTAGGACTATTCAGAGCACAGCTCTGCTACAACTGACACGTCTGAATACCGTGAGGTTAGGCGTGACTTTAGTATAGCACAGTACTTTATTGACTGAGCGAGCGATACGAGCGAGTGAAGTGAAGCGTTCGTTTCAGCTTGGCCAAAAATTCGTCCGTATGTCAGAATTCCGAATGTACGGATTTCCAGCTGTTCTCGCGTATAGGTCGCATTCCTCAACCTATTCTCGTGAAATTATGTGAGCGTGTTATAATAAATATATTTTTTCAAAACGGCGGAGTTATGGTTTCAAAATGTAAAAAAAAACATATTTCAGTCACTTAAAAAAATATCGTGAGAAGTCACAGTAGGTACATAGACTTCATATACTAGTGTGATATTATCTGTGTGGGACTGTGGGTGATCCCAAAGGTTGTCTAGAAATGAACGCTCTTTAGAGATAAGACTGCCTCTTGTTTACCTTTAATTGTATTTCTTTACGTTGTATTTCCCCTGTATGTTTTGTGGGGTGTGCAATAAGAGTAGATACTTGTATTGTATTTTCACCCTGTACATGGTACAGTCAGCAACAAAGATATGAATACAGCCAAAGTGCAATAAATATATCGACACGACCTTAATGTTCAGGCAATAAAGTCCGGTAGGGTTTACTAGGGTAATTCCGAATGGCGGGTAATTCCGAAAATTACTGATATCTAATAAACGGGGTAACATATTTTGCGCTAGCAACACTTCCTCAGATACTATACACTTCTACAGTAAGAAGTGTTGCTAGCGCAAAAAATGTTACCCCGTTTATTAGATTTCAGTAATTTTCGGAATTACCCGCCATTCGGAATTACCCGAGTACACTTATATATATGTAGGAATGAGTATTGATGACGGAGTGACAGCTGATTGAATGTAAGAGTGAATATGACGTATGGGACGAATGAATGAAGGACTAGGAGAGAGACGAATGACAGATTGAGGACTAGACGTTGCTTTTTGTGATCTCGCTTACTGAATTCTATTTAATTTTCTTATTTTTGTAAATAATCTTGGTTTTGGGCAAATAAAGTGCTAAATATTGGGATTCGGCGGTTTTATTGAAGAAAACATCTACAGTTTTGGGGGCTCGACCGTGATTGAAGAAAATTCGAGAGATTGAATTTAACGACTTCGACGAGCTAAAAAGTACTACGACGACGACATGGAACAAAGAAACCCAACCAAGTTACGACGTGTAAGCGAGTGCAGACGTTATTTACGGAGAACGGCAACTACGACGACGACGGATATGCCGAAAGACGGACGACGCACCAGCCGACAAGCTGATTTCGACGACGACGACAGATTTGTACGTAGCGGTACATCAATGTTACACCTAACGCAAGATCTTGTACCAAGGTTCACGGGGCAGGATAAGACGTATCCAGCTGCCAGGTGGATTGAAGACGTTGAAGACAATGCCGAGGTGTTTGCATGGAGTCTAGTGCAGAAACTTTTAATGGCGAGGCGGTCATTATCTGGTACTGCAGCGCTCTGGCTACGGGCTGAAAAAACGTTTAAGACGTGGGAAGAATTGAAAGCAGCGATTGTAAAAGAATTCCCGGACACCGTTGACATAAAGACCATACACGAACTTATGAGTTCGAGAACAAAGAAAAGTGATGAGTCATGTTTGGACTATATGTTAACAAAGAAAGAGTTAGGTAAACGAGGAAAGATGCCTGACTATGTGGCTATAAAATACATCGTCGAGGGGATTCCAGACAACCCTGTAAATAAAATGATGTTATACGGAGTTACGGGGTACGGCGACCTGAAAGAAAAATTGAAGATCTACGAAGCTATAAAAGAAAAGCCACAAACTAGTACGTATCAGCATCATGGAATGAAAAATAGCCGACCGAAGCATCCTGAAAACTCGAAGAGGAAATGCTATAATTGCGGCGAGAGCAGTCATGTTTCCAGCGATTGTCTGCATAAGCAGAAGGGGCTAAAATGTTTCCGATGCAATCAATTTGGTCACATATCATCACAGTGTTCATCATCGACGACGGGAACAAAAGCGCAGAGTTCGAGTTCATCATATTTGAACAAAAATGGCGGTTCTTCATTAATCATTATCATTACCAAGACAGATGTGCGTTCAGAAGGAACGAATGAACGAAGAAGGAACGACGGAGACCGGAACGAACTTCGCAGTGAGTGAGAATGAGTCTGCGAATGGATTGAGCGGAACGAACTTCGCGGCGAGCGAGAGTGAGTCTGCGATTGGATCGAGCGGCGGAACGAACTACGAATCCGAGAACGGAACGAACTTCACGGCGAACGGAACGTACGGACTGAACGGCGACGACACTAGCACCGGATTGGAGGAGAGCAACATGGCGGCGACTGAGGTGAATGAGGCGACTGGAATGAATGTAAACAACAATGGCGGCGGAACGAGTGAAACTACGGCTACTTCCAAACCTATGAAGGACGTTATTATATGTGATAAGCGTGTTTCTTCGTTAATAGACTCGGGGAGTGATATAAATCTAATAACTCTCGAGTGCTACCAGTCATTAAACGCTAAGGATTACGTACGTAACGAAATATCATTGACGGGACTTGGATCGACGCGAGTGAAATCGTTAGGTTATATGAAAACAAACATTTCTATCGACGGTCAGTGTTTCGAAAATATAACGTTATATATTGTGCCTAGAGACGCTATGCCTTTTGATTTAATATTAGGACAAGAGTTCTTAAAGGATGTAACGTTTGTTATGGAGGGCAGTCGTGTTTTATTGTTGAAATGTGGTGAAAGTTGGCTTAATAACCTAATGTGTGGTGTATGTGTTTCTGACGTTGTAGGTTATGTGAGCGACACGGCGTTACAGGACGAGGTAACGCAGCTAGTCGAAACGTACCGACCGAACAAGACGTGTGAGGCTCCGGTTCAACTACGTGTTACACTGAAGGATGACGTACCAGTTGCACAACGACCAAGACGTTTGGCGATAGCAGAACAAAAGGAAGTTGATCGTCAGGTGAAAGAATGGCTTGAACAGGGAATTATTCGGGTAAGTTTCTCTGAATATGCTAGTCCTTTGGTTCTCGTGAAAAAGAAGTGCGGCAGCATAAGGATATGTGTGGATTACAGGTTAATAAACAAGAAAATGGTCAAGGACGAGTATCCATTACCTGTCATAGAGGATCATATCGATAAACTTGCGCAGGCGAAGGTGTTCAGTACACTCGATTTGAAGAATGGTTATTTCCACTTAACCGTACATGAGGATTCCATAAAGTATACGGCATTTGTGACGCACAATTCACAATACGAATTCCTCAAGGCACCTTTCGGTTTGTCAGTTTGCCCGAAGACGTTTACAAGATTTATAACCTATATCTTCAGGGATTTCATCGAAAAGGATCAGGTTTTAATATTTATTGATGATGTGATAATTCTTGCAGCGGACGAGGCACAAGCAGTTGAGCGACTGAGGGAAGTGCTACAGCGAGCATCCCAGTATGGCCTCGATGTGAACTGGAAGAAATCACAGTTGGTGCAGGTACCTCGAAATCACAGTTGGTACCTCGGACATGTGGTTGAGAATGGTACAGTACGACCATCACCCGACAAGACGGATGCGGTGGTAAGATTTCCTCAACCAACTAATGTAAAGCAAGTACATGGATTTGTAGGATTGACGTCGTACTTCAGAAAGTTTATTCAAAACTATGCTCTTATAGCAAGACCACTGACGGAGTTGCTCAAAAAAGATGTTGATTTTGTATTTGAGGAACCTCAGAAGGCCTCATTTCATGAGTTGAAAATGAAACTAGCTAGTATGCCAGTACTAAGGATATTTAATCCAGCATTGTATACAGAATTGCATTCCGATGCATCCAAGTTAGCGTTGGCCTGTATATTGCTTCAACGATGCACAGAAGACGGCCAATTGCATCCTGTGTATTATATGAGTAAGAAGACAAGTGATGCAGAAAAGAAATTTAGTAGCTATGAGTTAGAAGCTTTAGCTATAATAGAAGGAGTAAAGAAATTTAGGCAGTACTTATATGGTATCAAATTCAAAATTGTTACAGACTGTCAAGCGTTCGAGTTGACCTTACGGAAAAAGGATCTGTCGACCCGTGTGGCAAGATGGGCTCTGATTCTCCAAGAATATGACTATATAGTAGAGCACCGCACAGGATCCCAGATGAGACATGTCGATGCTTTGAGCAGATCACCTTATGTCGGATTGGTGACAAGAGAACTCCATGAGCGAGTAAGAGAAGCCCAGGAGCAAGACGGAGGCTTGATGGCAATCCGAGAGATATTAAAGGAGAAACCATATTTGGATTACACGATAGAAAATAATGTACTGTATAAAGGATTGAAGTTGGTGGTACCAAGCGGTATGGAAGGTGACATCATCAAGAGAGTCCATGAAAAAGGACATTTTGCAAAGAAGAAAATGTTGGAAATGTTGGACAAAGATTACCACATAAAGGACTTATCGAAGAAAATAGATGAATTTATTGTCACATGTGTTCCATGTTTATTGGCCACAAAGAAGAGTGGAAAGCAAGAGGGATTTCTCCACTGTATTGATAAAGGCAGCATTCCACTGCACACAATCCATTGTGATCATGTCGGACCTCTCACAGAAACGAAGAAACAATATAACTATATACTGACTGTGGTAGATGCATTCACCAAATTTGTATGGGTGTATCCGACGAAGGGTACGACGGCGAAAGAGACACTCGATAAATTGCGTTTGCATCAACAGACATTTGGGAATCCAGTCAGAATGATAACCGATCGTGGAGCGGCGTTCACGAGCAACGACTTCAAAGAATACTGCAATACAGAAGATATACAACACGTACTCATTACGACGGGCGTACCTAGAGGAAACGGTCAAGTTGAACGTATTCATCGTATTATTATATCTGTGTTAACTAAACTTTGTATTTCAGAACCAGGACAATGGTACCGGCACGTGGCAAGAGTACAGACGGCTCTCAATAGTACGTACCAACGAAGTATCGATACGACGCCTTTCGAACTTATGGTTGGAACCAAGATGCGGTCCAAGGACGACGTACAGGTCGTTGAACTGTTACAACAAGAGTGTTACGACAGTTTCGTGGAAGAAAGGGAACAGCTACGACAATCTGCTCAACGGCAAATACTGAAGATACAACAAGAAAATCGATCGACGTACAACAAGAAGCGTAAAGAGAGTACTCTGTACCAGATTGGAGATAAAGTTGCTATTTTAAGGACGCAGTATGGCACCTGTTTAAAATTGAAGCCGCGGTTCTTCGGACCATACAGGGTAACAGCTATCAGAGGACAAGATCGGTATGATGTAGAGAAAATTGACAGCACGGCAGAAGGACCAGTCCGCACGTCGACGTCGGCGGATAACATGAAGCCATGGCCTCGGGGTCAGTGAACTCTACACCACATATGGTAAGGTTTATTTTGCACCATATTGTAAACCGACTGCTCTGATAACAACATTATGATCTCTATTATTATATTATATCGAATTTTTGTTATATTATGTTAAGTTGTTTATATGTGTGTACTAGATATGTTTTGTTTATAAAGACTGTTATATTATGTTGTACATAAGAGTAAAATAATTTCAGTGTGTTATGAAACTTAGACTATGTCGTTTAAATTGTTACTGTTGTATTCATAACTTGATAGATTATATGTAGAGACGTTAATTGCATATAATGATTGACTGTTTTGTTTATGTCATGCTATACTGCTAAGATTCAGCTGTGGTAAAGGCAGGACTGCCTGAGGGCAGGCTAGCATGCAGGACGGCCGACTGTAGGAATGAGTATTGATGACGGAGTGACAGCTGATTGAATGTAAGAGTGAATATGACGTATGGGACGAATGAATGAAGGACTAGGAGAGAGACGAATGACAGATTGAGGACTAGACGTTGCTTTTTGTGATCTCGCTTACTGAATTCTATTTAATTTTCTTATTTTTGTAAATAATCTTGGTTTTGGGCAAATAAAGTGCTAAATATTGGGATTCGGCGGTTTTATTGAAGAAAACATCTACATATATTTTCGGCACTTTGGCTGTATTCATATCTTTGTTGCTGACTGTACATGTTACCAGCATGTAGAACAATGAACACAGAAGTCACATTTACATTGTCGTCTTGATGCTTGGTGCAATAATAAAAGGCAATGGTGCAAAACATGGCTACCTCTACATGCATACTGCATTAGGGGACAGACGAGTGCCGACAACGTAAAATAAACATAGAAATAGGTAGAAAACGCGAGGAGAAAATGTTATGTTTACAATGAAGCGAACAATTGAAAAATTTAATGGTTGAGACAGGATTCGAAACACCGAAAAAAAAACCTGGCCAATACAAGACGTGAAACTTTAGACAAACCACGGGCGGTAATTATTAAAGCCCCTCGCCTTCGGTTCGGGTCACAAACACCAGCGATCTGGGACGTTCACGAATTTACCGCCCTAGGTTTGTAATGTACAATAACGTCAATAACAGTGCGATGTAGGATTTGCAATTTATATGTTTTGTTCTGTACCCAAAGAATAAAAATTGGGCAAGTGCGAGTCCGACACGCGCATGAAGGGTTCCGTACCATAAAACAAGTTTGTTGTAAAGGAGCCCCCCTTAAATATTTGTTTTATTTTATTTTTAGTATTTGTTGTTATAGCGGCAATAGAAATACATCATCTGTGAAAATTTCAACTGTCTAGCTATCACCGTTCTTGAGATACAGCCTGGTGACAGACGGACGGACGGACGGACAGCGAAGTCTCAGTAACAGGGTCTCGTTTTTACCCTTTGGGTACGGAACCCTAAAAAACGGGACAATAAATATTTAAGAGGGCGCCCATACAACAAACGTGATCGGTTGCGTTAACTTTGTACCTCATTTGTATCCGGCGCCATACCTGGGGCAAACTTAACTTAACCCGGCCAGTTAAGATGGGATAAGTATTTGTACGGAACCCTCGGAACACTTGGCCGCTTTTTTTCCAATCTTGGTACATGGATAGATGAACATCCAAAGATGGTTAAAGGATACTCCGTACCCGACTACGCGGATGAAGTTGCAGGCAACTTCTACTTTAATAAGTTTCTGTCATAAATTTCATTTTAGTGACAAGCTTTTATAGCCGACTGTATTTTTCTTTGGATATCCATCAAATGCTCACTGAGACGATTATAAAGAGCCCAAACTCGGTAGGATTGCTTTTTCTATTGTAGAGTCCTATGGCCACCTTCTGGCTCCATCATCAGATCAGCCCCATCGTACCATATTATTGTATTGTCATCAAAGTTAAGTAAGTATGCAAAATTTTAGCTCAATCGGTTGACGATATCTGCTTCAAAATTGAGTTGCAAGATTCCACCCGAACAAACATACTTACATACATACATACAATGCAAGTTAAATAAAAGCTTGCAAAAAAAATGCTTTCTATCCATTACACCCGTGTGTCAGTAGCCGTAGTTATCTTTACGCCCGGACGACAGCAGCGCAGATTACGTTAACCGTCTGTCTTGACTACCGTATCTGCTAAACAATTGTTTGTATGTCCCTCGCTAATCTCTCTGTCGATTTGTATGGTTGTAGTTAAGTGTATTTGTCAAGTAAAGGACTCTTCCTTTAATCGTAAGAGCCATCATTTACGAGTATGTCCTGTTGGAGTAATGTCTATCAAATCATACCTGTGCCAACTCGAGGCACAGTACTAAACTGATGTTGATGTAAAACAAAAAAAATATAGATGTTACTGTCAACATCTAAACGTTGTTCAACACAAATAAAAACAGTAAACAAATTAAAACGTGTATTCATACGTTTATTTCAAAATAGTTTTCATAGTATACAATCAATATTTCTTTTATATTGGTCGGTCCGGGCCGGTTCCATCGAGATGAAAATATATCCACTTTATAAAACATTACATTACATAAGATTTTATCGTAAGAAGGCGGCTAAACGATACTGAACGTTTTATGAAACTCATCTGAAACAGTGACATTTCAACTACACGACAAGAACTACGTCAACAATACCAACTTAACGGAGCACTTGCTACAAAATGTGCTTTTCCTTGTCACAGTTCTCAATTTTCATTTCCGAAAGCTTAGAGAAGAGTTTCTGCACCCATAAGTCCCGAAATGTACAGTCGACTGCGACTGTCGGTAAAAAGATAAAAACTAGTTGTTTTTATAGATGTAGTAAATATATTAACTTTGACGATCAATCTATCCATCTATATAAATGCAAATGTTTATATTTCTTACCTTTCACGATGATTTTGATTTTGAAAAGAAAGAAAGAAAGAAAGAAAGAAATGCATTTATTCATGACGTGACCATAAAACATAATTACAAATAGTGACAAAAATTAAAAATTAAAAAACATGCGAATTAAGTGGTAAAACAATTTAAAAACTAAAACTTACACGAACCTAACTCTAGCCAAGGTCGGTCATTGGCGGAAATGATCCCAAGATGCTGGCGGCGTTTCCCCGCTGCACAGCAATACTGAGCCTTTGTCCGAGAAACGCGCCAGCTCTGGGATCACAGGTAGTTCGTATTAGTTTTTTTTTAAGGGAATCAAACAAATTATGAGCGGCTGGGCTCCATGGGCCTAGAGTCTCTACGGCAAACGGCACGAAAATATAGTTATCACCCAAACACATATATTTTCGGCGTTTAGCCGCCTCCGCGTTTGTGGCCGCCCCACCTGGATTTTGGCACGTTGTTGCAATGTGTGAAGGTGCCAAAGTGTCCACACAGGTGGAGTCCCACACTAAGGGCCGCCCCAACCGCCACGGTACTAACGTCATGCCGTCGGGTCTCTTGCCATCATCTCGTGCGAGGCCATTTGGTTCGAGTACCGCAGGCACGTTGACGCTGACAAGAGCCCGACGTATGATATCGTTTAGACAAGCGTGGCGGGAGAGTCTGCCGGCTTTTTTGGGGCAGCTAAGGCCGTGGTGACCTAAACGATCTACCTGGTATCCGCAACGACATTGGTGTGGAACGACGATGTCTAGGACTAGACGAAGGCCAACAGCCACCCTGAAAGAATTGTCATCTAATAAAGTGCCGAAATTAATTGAGGGAAGTGCGTGAAGCCAGTATCCGGACTCGCGAGCAGAAACTGCAAGGAGCCTGGCCTTGTCTCTCGGGGTGGGACTTGTGTCAGTAAGGTGGTTGTGTACTCTTAGATTTATCGGCATGTCCCACAATTTCTGGATCTCTGTACTCGTCGGAAAGTCTGTACCAGGGCAGGCCTCTGAACGCAGTATGAAAACGGCCATGAATTTGATATAAAACAATAAGAAAATATACTACTACGGCTGTGCCACGAAAAGGTCCCACCTCAGCATGGTTTTGGGGTGATTTGCTAGGTGATTTTATTAAATGAGTGGAATTTGTTCAAGTTATAAGCCCTAGTTGGAAAAGGACCTCGGGGATAAGAATGATAGGGAGTGAAAAAGATAATGAAAGGGAGTGAAAAAGATAATGAAAGGGAGCTTTGGTCACACGGTACAAATACAACGCGGATGGAACCATGCTTAAATTGCTTAAGTTACCTATGTTATAATACTGTAAACAATTGATTTATAAAAACATAGAAGATATTTACAAAAAAATAATAATGCATTTTGCAGTTCTGTGAATCGTTTTTTTTTGCTTTTTATTTGTTTGTACATAGATAGGTACCTTAAGAAATAATTATGCATTTGCTTTTGCGGACTCGTTAGCGCCCGGACGGCTGATAGATTTCAACTATTTTTTGCTGCACTAAGAATAAAATACGTATAGAACGAGTCTTATACAACAGATTTGCGAAAGATGAAGCTGCTTTTGTTCTGTGAGACCGATACGATCTTCAAACCTTCAAGAAAAAAGAGAGTACTTTCACCTGAAAGGCCGGCAACTTGTGACTCCTCTGGTGTTGTAGGCGACGGTAATCGCGCACCATCAGGTGATACGTCTGTGCGTTTGTCCACTATGATATAAAAAAGGCAATCATAGGGACGTGTTACAGCAGTGACATTGTGATAGATGCGCACAAACGAAACTTAGCCCATGGGTAACCAAAACTGACTTATTTCAAGGGCTGACAAGGCTTCTAGGCCTATTCTAACCACTAGATTGCTTTTGGTAACTACGGCTACCTGTCACCGCTCTTATTTTATTATATAAATAGAGTCCAACTCAAAATTCGAAGCAATTGAGTGGCTGGTATACGGGTAGTTGGGATACACATATGGTTATAGGATACATTTACCCGGCTTTTAATAAAAATACTTTTGGCACTGACGTCAACTTCAACATTTAAGTCATGTCATCTGTACATGAACGGGTTATTTTCGGGTCTTCTTTTTTTTTGATGTCGTTTTTTATATATACATATCTTTTGCTTTTTTGTGATTTAAATAAAATAAAATATATATAGCGCATTGCATGCATCTCTTTTAAATTGTCCCCTAACTCCCGGTATGGAGTTAGACCTTCCATCGTCAATTCCGCATCAGATGATGACTATCAGACGCAAATACATGAACAACTTTATAATCGCGGACAAACATAAGTCGGTTAAAGCATCAAAACCTACTAAGTGTAACGAATACTTTTCTGAAAACCGCATCCTAATCGGTTCAGCCAAACGCGAGATAATCGCGGACAAACATGCAGACGTAGTAAACTGACCCCTTTTTAAGCCGGTAAAAAATGGTTTTCTTTTTCCACGCATGTAAGAAGTTCTATTAAATTTTGCATTCGTAACCGACTGTACAAGCCCCTAGGGATAGTCAGCCACCGTACAAGGAAAATTACTTCAAGAAACTACGCTCAGAATACATACATATGTTGTATACTTCCCTTGTTAAGACACTTGGTGAGTTTCAGTTTTGAAGTTACTTGGATTCGAGATAGAACGGTGATCTTTGTTTAGGTACCTACTTTATCCCATATATATATGTTATATAAATGTATTAGGGTGATTCATCAGTTTTTTTTTACTCTCAGCCCCTAAAACTGATCTATTCCACTAGAAAATACATTGTTTTTTTTCCTGTATTTTTAACTTAATATTTAAGGGTCGCGACTGGGTTATGAAATTTGCAAAATGAAATAAAAACATTTTTAAATAAATGTCTATTAATATCAGTAACTTTTTTAAGTGATAAACAAATAAACAAGCAAACTGGATGTAAACAAACACTCATAATCAAAATGCAACTGTTTTGAGTTGAGCTGATTGAATCACTAACAATTTAGGTAGTTTATAATAATAAATTGTGTATTTGAGCCAAGTTCGGAATGTAAAGTAGGTACTGTGAAGGTTGGACTTCACTTTCAGTGGAGTTGGCCACTGATATAAAAATAAATACGTTTTAAATATGAAAACGGACGCGTGACATCCGTCAATTGTAAAAAATTTATAGATAGTCTTAGACTTACGCAAAGACTACAATGTAACATAGGGAATAGACTGGCAACTCAGCCATATTTAAAATCCTTGAATAGAGCGCCATCTAGTTCGTAGCTACCACAACTTGAGATATATATAGAGCTAGTATGTATGTATACCATATAGAGCTAGTATGTATGTATACCTATACCCATTTCGAACAGTGATAGTAGGTACATTACAGACCTAGGGCGGTGAATTCGTAAATGTCCCAGATCGCAGGTGTGGCCCGAGCCGAAGGCGGTGGACATAAATATGCGATCTGGGAAATTTACGAATTCACCGCCGTAGGTGTGTAATGTACTATTCTATTGCCCCATTTGACGGCTGTGTTTCCCTGTACGTGGATTACAGCTGTTAAACGAGACAACAAAGATCGCATTTACTGTAGTTTTTTAGAAAAACATCTTGGTCATAGCCTGGCTGCGCCGTGGTAGCCCAGTGGTTTCACCTATGGCCTCTCAAGCAGATGGTCGTGGGTTCAAAACCAACCTTGAGTTTTTCGGAATTTATGTGCGAAATTACATTTGTAATTTATCATGAGCTTTTCGGTGAAGGAATACATCGTGAGGAAACTTTGCACACTCCTGCAAAGTAATTTAACGGTGTGTGTGAAGTTTCCAATCCGCACTAGGCCCGCATGAGAACTATAGCCCAAGCCCTTTGGTTGTGAGAGGAGGCCGCTGGTGATGATAGCCTGGCTACAGAAGGCCCGGGGCCTACCACTGTGCGTCGTACTGCGGGGACTGGGGTACAGTAGAACGGCGGCGCGGCATCGTTGACTTGGAACGTGCAGATATACGGTGCAGAGCCTTGTCGAACGGATGGCTTCGCACCGTATATTATATCTGCACGACGCAGCAAACAAACGAGGCAGCTTGACTGCTGTACCTGGCTAAAGACGCCAAACAAAATCGGCCCACACTAACACTACCGAGACGTTCACATTGAAGCCCGGTTTAGATTATCTTATTGTTTAGGGGAGTGCTTTAGGAGAGTGCAAATAGAAACCAATTCTATTTTCATTCTAATTGAAAGGCAACTAGAACCGTATTAAGGCGAGTAGCGTTTACATTTACACGTTTCTGCTAAAGCACTCTCCTAAACACTGAGATAATCTAAAACGGGAGTTTTTTTTCTTAAAATATGTCGGGGATGGTCCGATAAAGGTGTTAAAAGGTTACCTTGTCAAATAGAAAAACAGTCTACTTAGTGACCTCGTTTTATTTTACCACACGTAATTTACATTTACTTTAAAACAACAGTAATCTCCTTAAATAACTAATAATTAAACGACAATACTACTCAATGGTTTGGACAACAAGTGCACGCGACCAGGTCGCAAGCAAGAATGATCCCCACCAACCCTGGTAGGGCAATTTATCGACAGAGGTCGTGACGTCACAGTGGCCTGATCGGTCTGGCCAGGCGCAGCTGCTGTTTACACCTGTTTACCGCGTAAGGTAATTTATTAAAAATGCGAGCACGACGACGCCGCCGTCAAATATATTGTTAGAACATTTCTTAAAATTATACATCGAATGTTTTGTCAGATTTAGATTTAGATTTATTTATTTCATAATATAAAATGACAGTATAAATTACGCTAAGACAATTTACATGCATTTAGGGATTGTCAAAACTATAAATACCAACAAATATTAATAATTTTTATTTTATTTTCTAATTAGCTTTAAGCCATTGTACATACAATTATCCTTTCTTTTATATTTATCTATAGTTTTTATTATTGTAAATATTGTAAATATACTAGAATTTATGTTTTGTTTTATTATCTAGAGGTATTTTATGTTCAATAAAATTTACGTTTCGTTGTTGTTTATTAGCCTGTAAGAATAACATGATGCTTTACTAGTTGTAATAAATAAATAAATTGTAGGTTTAAGTAGGATAGGTTAAGACAATAAATAATTACCCTGACTGCATTTCATTCCCCAATAGAATAGCTTAGTACTTGGATAAGTACTAAGTTATAAGATTAGATCGTAACAGCACGACGACATCCCACAGACTGACGGGTGTCAAAGGGGAGGTAGCGCCGGGGTATATCATGGTCCTTCGGAAGCCGAATCAAGAAAGAAAATTCCACTAAGAAAATTCAAGAAAGAAAATTCAAGAAAGAAAATTCAACATGCCCGTTACAAGATCGCAAGGCAAGGGTCGGTCTCTGATCTCGCTACTAGCAGGATCGGAGACTACCTCGCCGGGAGAGAGATCTGGGCAGGGGGACTTACGGTTGCTGAATAAACAACTAAAAGTACCTCTCGCTGCATCTTTTTAAGCTCCCCCACGTAGCACTACAGTACCTACCCGCAGAATACCGTTAACACCACGTAGTATATCGATGCTTAAGATTCTATATTTTCTAAATAACAAAAAAAATTGACGATTATGGCATTCTATTCGTTTTTTTTCTAAACCTAACTGCATTAAAAAACGTCAACAATGATAGACGGTATTGGTTCTGAAGCGTCGATATATACTATGGGTACTAGACGACGATATATATAATATGAGGCAATCCGTTGGTTCCTTATGACACCGCCATAAGGACCCAGGAACAAATATTCGAGTACATCACACAAATATTTGTCCTTGTCGGGATTCGAACCCAGGACCGCCGGCTTAGAAGGCAGCATAACAAACTGCGCCAACCGCGTCATCAAATCTAGATCAAACCCACCATTACTAAATACTAAACTTAGAAACGCTAAAGTACAAACACTCAACTACATAAACAATATAAATGTACGAAACGAGCCGTTTTACTACAGAAATAAAGTTCAAATATGAAACTCGAGCTCCAAATATTTTCACCTGAATAGGTCGTTAGTGTTCCTTACACATGTGCGCTGAACTCAAGTCGACAGGTAGAAAAATACGATTTTTCCGCCTTGTGCTGAAAATAAACCTTTTCTAAACAAGGCTCAGAAAAGATTCACAATATTCATGAATTTTAATACTCCGATAGTTGTAGAAATGGCTGAAATATGATTTTGCTCTTATTCAGCATGCTAATTTGAAGAATTTCGAAAAACTAAAAATTGCAGTTTCTATGACGCGCACCTGCCTACTGAACCGGTGGTCCTAGATTCGAATCCCGGCAAATGCAAATATTTGTATGATGAACTAGATTGATTTGTCATTCATGTTTTTCATCATCATCAGGTCATTGATGTTTTTTTTTGTATTTAAGAGTATGTATATATTAAATAGTAAGTATTTCGTCGCCTAGTGCACATAGTCATTCTTTAAAACTGTCCTTTAAAAATCTGCCACTTGAAATTAACGATGCAATTATACAGCGACATAAAATCTAGAAAAAAATCATATTGAAATAGACATCGAGATATTTCTACAAACGTCTTTATTTCAATCTCAAACACAAAACATTCCACCATGCCACAAAAATTCGCTCGTTTCAAATATCTTTTTCATTTCAAAACGTTCAATTGTTTTCCCTTGGTCTACAAAATAAAAAACCTATCAAAAGTTATCCGTGCCACAGTATAAATATCTGAAGCAGTATAATAACTGTAAAGAAACGCCCGAAATAACACGCGATTTGTTGTCAGAGATATTAAAATATATATGAAAAGGGTTTGCTCACGTTGTAAATATCGAACACGGCCAGTGTTCAATTAGCCGCCGCCACGACTGGCGCTACGGATGATGAATCGCAACCGATTCGAAACATGTCGAGCTATATTCGACTTCTACGTCGTGAGTGAACCCACTATTATGAAGAACTTGAAGCAGAGGCTTGATTCAAAAATGTGTATATTTAATTATTTTAAAACGCGATTAAGTCCTGTCGTGTTATTATAATGCAAAAAAAAAGAAAAATTACATTTATGGGTGACGTGACCATAAAACATAATAATATCATAAAAGGTGTGACAGAAATGATTAAAAAAATACAATAGGCAACTATTATACATATTATTATGGCTGTGCCATGAAACGTTCCTACCTCAGCATGATGCTAGCTCAAGAGCCAGCGCTGATCTTCCGGTGGGACGATAGGTGGCCAATGCGTGCAGTAAACATTTAATATTCTATTCAATTCATATATTATTTTAAGATACTGTTTCGTTAATTTACTGTGCCCCTGTCGACCAACGCGCACCCTTCTCTTCGGGGCGTTAATAAAGGGAAAATAAAGGCAATATATCTTTTGGATTAGATTTCTGTCCTAATCAGGGACTTTTCGCCCTTTTCAACCGTACGCCTGTGAGCTGTGTGGGAAAAACTCGTATGTGACCCGAAAATCGGGGCAGCCACAAACGCATATTAAAAAATGTCCTCAACGACGTGCGTCCGTTGTGATAACCCTCTTTTTCCGAAGTTGGGTAAAATTGCCTAGAAGATCTAGCATCAATATCAAGAAGACGAAAAATGACTAGAATGACTTAGAGGCATTTTCCACGAATATTCTGACTACAGGACAATAACTGAGGCACAAACTGGCTACCGGGCGTTTTGGGCAGTTAGACATGTATAATACCCGGACCAAATTTCATTGCTGTATTCCAAAATGTCATACTGTTTCCCAAATAGAAAACGGACCATGGCAACTCAGCAACGGATTAACAGAACCAACCAATCATAGCGTGATGATATCAAAAGTCTCACCTGTAATTCTGGAGTGGTACCTATACCTCGTTTTCTTATACCATGGAGAACATGAAGATTTGAGGAAGAAGGCTGTATATGAACGTCACCAGAACAGTAATCGTTGGCTCCAACAAGGCTGAAAGAACGCAACCAAGCCACTGACAGCCCGCCTGTCTCCGCAGTGTATTTACCTCTAGGCTCAAAAGGCTCGGGCCTAGGGGCTCTAATCCCTGAAGCATACTTATGCATCATACTTATGTTCTCTTAGGGGAGGCGGCCCCAAATGCCAAGTGCCAAGGGCACTGGCCCTCTAAGTCCGAACACAAAACAGATAGGTACAGAAATCAATCTACGTACAAGCGCGCTCGAGCAAACGCACACATAGACATTGCTCACGGACACGATAACTCGGACCAGTTCGGGCCAGTGCGAGCGCGAGTGCCACCCGCTTGACGTGAACACCACCACAAAACTATCTGTTTTGTGGTCCGAGCCTGTGTCTCCGACCGGGCGTCTCCACAGTAGTTGGCCTCGTGGAAGGAAAAAGGGCCCGTGGGAGATCACCGACCCGATGGACCGATGCCGTGAAAGAAGCCTGTCACGAAACTCTACAGGCGTCAATCCGGAAGGCGGAAAACCGTGTGGAGTGTAGAGCTTTGGTGCAACAGATAACGACCTCAAATGGTCACAACCCTCAGTCATGAGGAAGCGAGGAAGAAGAAGACATAGGCACCAACACGTAGCTATGCGTGTATAAACCTGCCTAAAAGAGCATAGCCATCTCACTCCAATGAAATTAATGCTTAGTCACGCACACCATGTCCTGTCTCAATGTTTAATGAATATTCTAGGGCCTATATTCGACACGCGTTGGATTTGAGGGTTGCTAGCAAACAAATAAAATTCTAATATTGTATTGTAAGTCCATGTAGTTTCCTATGAAGGGGTTACAATTTCAGAAAACATCACACACAGCGTTTTGCATGCGCCCTCTGTTGGTAAACAATTATTAGTCCGCTAATCACACTGAAACGACTGGACAAATTTTAACCAATTTTGGTACAGGGATAAGCATCCATAGATGGTTACAATAGGATACCTTTAACGCAACTATAGTCAAGAAAAATGCTTTATCTATAATAATTTCAGATACTATAGGCACAGATCATATAATACTAGTCTATAGGTAAATACCTACATTAGGTACTTGGTTGCGATCAAAATCAGAGATGTACGTAATTTCATAACAGTACCATATCCCCCGTGTGGTCACCTCATTCCCTCAGCTCCGCGGACTGACGGTACCGAATACTTACCTACTGCATATCTACATAAAAGAAAATCTATGATAATGATGATGAATATGGGTGTGGATAAAGTAGTGTATGCAACTGAACATAATTAGGTCGTAAAACACTGGTGCGATCCTATTATGAAACTCGCTTTCGGCTCGTTTCATAAAACCACACTCGTGTTTTAAGACGTCTCGTTATGTAACAGTTACAGAAACTACTATTACGCAGATGAAGTTGCAATTATTAAGAACAAATGGCATGTAACCAAATGGCTTATATATAAACTCTTTTCAACACATTCTGGTCCAGAAATAGCGGTGCAAAGTTCTCAAGAGTATACTCAACGAAACTTCGAGACTTGCCTTTTGTAACCATAAGGACATATGTTGCTTAGGACTGTACTGTACTTACGACCTTTTATACACTGGGGCCTTTATTTATAACAGCATAACGGCACATGTTGTATAGTCATATACGGCGCTTACGTCGTTTCAAACACTGGGAGTTCGACAATACAAACTTGACTTGGTTGTTTTGTTTCCTATTAATTAAATTCAGTTCCCGTTCAAATTATCTTCAAGATTGTTAGTCAAGGAATATTGGCAACTTTTGCGTGGTTCTAATTATTGAATGAACATGAAATTTTATGAAGTAACTGCATGTCTGCGTTAGTATAATTTCGATTACGGATACCAGTACGTTTAGTATGATATATCGCATGTTACTCATATGATTTACTAGCGACCCGCCCCGGCTTCGCACGGGTGTAAAGCTGATAAATTATGCATGTATTATACATATATAACCTTTCTCTTGAATCAGTATATCTATTAAAAGAAAAACATCAAAATCAGTTGCGTTGTTTTAAAAATCTAAGCATATTTATTACCTACATAGGGACAGACAGGAAGCGACTTAGTTTTACACTATTGTAGTTTAGATAGTTTTCTCTGTAAGCTAAATCCACGTTAAATAATTTTATGTACATTGAAAATTCCCGCAAGTCTCAAAGTAATATTAAGATCCATATAAACGGGTTGACTCACAGCCCTTAAGTCGAATATTGCTCGAGATTTTTCGCATCGGTACACGATTTATCATCAGGAGCACCACATTCATTGTCCATGTTCAATGTAAAATAAAATTAAACTACTATACTCATAGCTTTCCCGTATAAAGTTATCTGGTGTTCGCAGCTTTGGAAGCTTTGGTTTATTGGGGCTTTAATAAAAGCGGTAGTTTTCGATTAAAATCTGTAATTTTAAACCAAATGCGAAATTGAATGCCAATTTTACGATTGTTGGAATCATTCTGTTGAATTTTGATCCAATTCAATTCAATTCATTTATTTGGCCAAGCAACAAAAAACGTTACATTTAGCAAGTCAAGTTACAGAAAAACATGCATCCTCAATAAAAGCGCGTGTTGTAGGTTTCATCATCATTCATCATATTAGCCGATAGACGTCCACTGCTGGACAAAGGCCTCCCCCAAAGTTCTCCACAACTATTGGTCTTGCGCCGCCATCATCCAATTTCTGCCCACGATCCTAACCAGGTCGTCGGTCCACCTTGTCGGAGGCCTTCCACGCTGCGCCTTCCGGTCCAATTTTCACAGATGATGTATTTCTGCCGCCGCTTTAACAACAAATACTAAAAAACAGAACAAAATATTAAAAGGGCTCCCATACAACAAATATGATCGGTTGCTTTTACTTTGCACGTCATTTGTATGAGGCGCCATACATACTAGGTGCAAATTTAACTTAACCCAGCTTGTTAAGATGGGATATCTATTTGTACGGAACCCTCGGTGCGCGTCAGACTCACACTTGGCCGGTTTTTAAAACGCGCAGCAGAAACGTGCGTGCGAAAACCGGTTTTACCGTGTAATGTTAATTATCAAAGCGTTTTAAAGTAAGATAATTGATTTAGCAATTTTCTTATCAATGTCCGTCACTCGGAGGCGCTTACGGACGGGTGCAGTCGACTACGAAAGTGTTTGAAGGTTTATTATAAGTTTTATAACGTGACGGGATTAGATCACATTAAAAAAGGTGTTTATTTAGAGAATATGGGATTAAAGTCCAGTAATAAGTACAGAAAACAAATCCTTCCTATGAATCAGTGGTATATCAAGTTCAGGTTTTTATATCTATTTATGTTTTAGACATCTTTGTTATTATTATTTTACCTTACAATGTGTCCCATTCGTCTTTATTGCATCACCTACTCACTATGTGATTTTTACCATCAACTCCACTACCCAAAGGTTGTCTAGAAGAAAGCGATAAGTCTGCCTGTTGTCTACTGTTTTTTATTTTGTTTGTATTTGATTTGTTGTGTAAATGTATTTTGGTGTGCAATAAGGTGTAGGTACTTATATTTTATTGTATTTTATTATATCGTATCGTATCGTATCTTATCGTATCGTAATATTTTGTAAATCGACAACATAATTAGGTGGCACCCAAGGTCGCGCCGTGATGTCGGAATGGAGATGGTGGAATCAGTTTCAGGATTCTCCTGCTAAAACAGTAACATCTTGTACAAAGCCCTTCCTCAAGAGCTGATCATACACCGCCCTCATCCAATATTTGCCCGTGATCCTGATCAGATCTTCGGTTCAACTTGTCGAGGACATTCCCACGCTGCGTCATTTTTCTACTACGAATATTACAGAAATGTAATAACCGAGGCTCACAATTAGGCTTATTATATGTCTGTCCGTGCGTCCCATTATCGCGTTAGCCCTACTAACGCGACGTATGATGTGAAATCTCATTACGCCCCCATTTTATGAAACACGTCGCCATCTTGAATACTCGGGCACCTTCCAATTTGCGGGCGAAAAAGTAATTACAGCCTAACAAGTGTCGGTCTGGCCCTGGGATAGTGGCGCTGCAAGCAACTTTCATAGGTATAGTTAAAGTATTCCAAGCTGAGCTAATCCTCTTACCTGCATTCACAATAGCATTGTGTCTAATACAATCCTATCTGCTTTTGTTCTCATAAACGCGAACCTGGCGCCAACCAGTTACTTACAAAAAAAGGTTAGAACTACATTGCGTGGATATTGAATTTTCAGCCTTATTCCTTGTTGAATAGGTTTAAAATGTTTGATGACGAGAGATCATAGTCCTTTTTCAAGAGAATACGTTCTTGAGCAGGTTCGGACGGTTGTAAAGTTCCAAAAAGTTATGATCACCATTATTCTGTTAGTGCATTTTGTAGTCTAATGTCCAAGGAAATAGAGTCGATAATCTATATTAACCTTCCAAGGTGGTTACAATCTGCTTTTACTACGAGCTCGTTATCTTAATTTGCGGTTTACCAGTTGTGGTTTGTTCAATGGTATTCAGTTCTTAAGTGGATTAGCTCAGCTTAGATAAAGAATACTATATAGCAATAAATAATAATAATAAATAAATATCGGACAAAACACACATTTTTTTCGTTTTAGGTTCCCTACGAGATATATCCTCCCACAAAAACCAAAATTTCCGACCCTTCTCATCATGTGGGATATATGTGCCCTTGCCGGGTTTCGAACCCAGGCCCGTCGGCTCAGTAGGCAGTTGCTTAACCACTGCGCCAACCGCGTCATCAATAATGAGCATACGTCATATATTTGCATTATTAAACGTCATGGGCGATTTGTCAAGGATTTATCATTAACCAAATTCAAAACATTGTTTAGGTACCGGAATGCTGCTGAATCCTTCGTTTTTATTGCGAAATAAATACTCAATTGTATTGAAAAAAAACTTGACTTTCATCACTGTGAATAGTTATGGCTTTATTATACAAAAATTACACGAAATTTGCGGAATATTTAGTCGCGTTTCCTCTATGTTTACTTCAGTAACATTCACTGATTTTCCACGTCAGCTACCAAAAATGTATCGTTGCCAGTAAAATAAACTAGTACCTCTATAAATCCGCAATATGGCGTAGGTTGAAAAACACCCTGCCTTACATACCTATACCTGACAAAAGACTTTTCAAATTTTACTTATATCAAAACCGACTTCGGCAAAACTCAACACAAAAACATGACCCTCTTATCCACCGTCGGATAAAACAACCCTCTTCTGTCGTGACAAAAAACGCCAATAAACATTCGCAAACCAGAATAAACTACACAACCCTGTTGCCCCATCTTTTCACATATCCGGCTAAATTTATCACTCCTTCAGAAACGTGACAAATGGAGCGTGGTGTGGATGTATGAGTTATCGATATGCTGGATAAATAAATATTTATATAATGCTAGGGTGATATTTGAGCGTTTTAACCGTCTCGTTTAGATGTCCACAGTATTGGCTAATTCATAAAAGCATTCAGTAAAAATTCTACAAGACAATAGGTACCTATTAAATGAAACAGTTTTTAAACGCTTTTTTGAGAAGTATTTATTTCATCAACCGAGGTCGGGGAGTTTTTTTTGTAATGTTATCGACTACTCGACAAAGGCTGAACCGATATTACACGGTTCTCTAACGTCTTACCATGCTATAAATAGTCCAAGGCCTGGTAGTTATTTTATTGCTCACTAGCGACCCGCCCCGGCTTCGCACGGCTGCAATGCTGATAAATTATGCATATACACCTTCCTCTTGAATCACTGTATTAAAAAAAAAAACGCTCCAAAATCCATTGCATATATTTAAAGATCTAAGCATACTTAGGGACAGACAGACAGGCAGCAGGAAGAGACTTTGTTTTATACTATGTAGTGATAACATAACTTCGTGACGTTGACGTCGGTTTTTTTTATAAAAAGGGGATTATTTTATTGTTAATTTTTATTTATCGCTTTTGTTTACTTTTGAACGCAATTATACCGGCTTAAAAGCGCCAATGTCAATGAAGTTTGTCAAGTCGCAGGCAAACACCGATCGCGAGCATTAAGCTTAGCTTACTTAACGAGTTTATTAAGATTGTCAGCTTTTAGTATCTATACGTGATTTAATTGCAGATTTTAATCGCATGTAAGTAATTATCGATCATTAAAATGATGGTCCCAGACATAGAGCTGCAGAAAATATGAATTAGATGGTTAGGTCAGGTAAATTTGGCGATACGTTACTAACGGGAAACAAAAATTAGTGTTTCAGAAACCTACGTCTTTCGTCAAATGAAAATTTGGCGTGATTTAATGTGTGTCAAACAATATTTTCATTTGGCTTTAGAACGCTTTTCCTCCCATGTCAAAATGTGGCTTATGCGCCAATAGTCGAAAAAAGAAAGAGCGAAAATATATCTTATCTGTCAGCAGGGAAATTGTTTTGACAGCGTCCGTCATTATTTACCCCTTTAGTGGTCGGTGGCGTAGGCAAGACAGCACACGACCACTTTAGTGGCTCTTGGCGTTCAAAGGGTTAAATTATGAGAGACGAGAGGCAAAACGAGATTGAGAGCGATGTTACTAAATTTGATTTCCGACCATCGGAGTAACCCATCTGTAGTATTTTATTATGTATAGTGGTTTATCCTGTACGATGCGTGGGGGCTAAAATAAATAAGCCACATTTCCCGCCAATCTCCTACAACTTGTATGTTCTAGTTAATGATACACTGTCATAATACGCGCATCCTATCTATCCATCTTAATTCGATGATCCATCGATATATTATGTGTGACGGACCTCCTGATGCGATTCGAAGTTATAGCAAAAATAGACCCTTAAAGCCGCGTCCACACTTGTATTATTTCACTGTATCCGAGGTCGCACCACAGTTCATCTATAAGCTAAAGCACTATGGAAACTAGGCCTTATTTTGAGATAAATAACTTCGCGCCAAGCCAGCGTTAGGGTTGTCCACTTAATTAATGAAAAATTTAAAAAGTTTTTTGTTTAGTGTATCTGTATCTCAGCTGTGAGATCTTTTTTGAGATAAACATATAATTGATTAAAACGTGATGATCAAACAATCTAATGAATTCACTAGTTTAAAAACAAACATTTGTAACTGATTTTGTAATTTTCTTGATAAACTCATGCAGCTACTATAGAATTTAAGTATTCTCTTCGAAAACAACAGCGAAAAGGATTAAAGAAGCCGAGTTCAAGCAGCCGCATACAACGCAATACACTCGTGGTGTCTTTAAAAAGTCAAAGTCAAAATAAAATCATTTATTTGATAGAACCTAAAACACTGTGTTATAGGTCCTATAAATTATAGGTATGTTTACTTTCAATGTGCTCAGCCTGCAAGCAAGCGTGCTAAATGTTTGAGCGCGATATATCTTTAAGTTTGAAGGTCGTATCCGGAAATATCGCCAGCACCAGTTAACTCCACAGCATAAATGTGCAAGGCAGGAAGTTTCTGGAGCTTCGTACAGTTGAGGACAGGCAATCATCCAAGTGGTGACGATGGCAATGTTGAATAAGGATAGAAGCTAACTCAAAGGTCTGTTTTGCCCCGTAATTGGCACTTAATGTGCTGTACGTATTAGGATACGTATTGAATGATGACCCACTTTTGGTGGCATCTTTTGAGCGCATGTCCGGTCATATATCTTCCCGTTTTTGTTTCCCGTACCGTCCGTAGTGCAGCTACCAGTTTAACTACTTCGTATAACTAGTTTAGTCGTTGGAAATTTAATAACTTACTTACCTACTAGAGATAGCCATCAAAACACGGTTAAGGATAATAGGGTATATCATGTGAATAATATTAATTTCAAACATGTTAATGTGAGCATACATAAATACCTATTTTTAGACGAAGCATTGCTATTGCGATTTCGCTTAGATAGTCACCAAACTTAAGCAGCAGTGGGCGGGGCACATTGATCGTAGAACCGATGGCTGTTGGGACAGAAAGCTTCTTGAGTGGCGACCGCGGACCGAAGACGCAGCGTGGGAAAGCCCCCAACAAGGTGGACCGACAACCTGGTTAGGAACGTGGGCAGAAATTGGACGAGGGCGACGCAAGACCGATCGTTGCAGAGAACTTTGGGGAGGCTTATGTCCAGCAGTGGTCGTCTAGCGGCTGATATGATGATGATGATTAAGATTTCTTCGATTTAGCAATAACTTGTGTGACTGTGTGTTCACTCTACACATCTAGATATGTCTCAGTCACGGATGTGCACTGCTGAACATATATCTCACTTACATATATAAATTATGCTACAAATAATAATATAGTAGAATAGGTGATTCATTCAAAATGGGTCAGTAGGGTGAAAACGAAAACTATAAGATATAGGGAAATCTGTTCTTAGGAACCATGGCGTCGATTTTAAATTTAATAGAAACTGCATTTAACTTTAAACTCTCGTAATCATAATATAACCGGGAATTAAACCTGGTTAAAATTATGTAATCAAGTATCGTATAGGACAGCGGTTTTGACCAGGTTATGTATGAAATTACGTACTTATGAAATTCATGGAAAAAATGCAGCTTTTATCAAATCTAAAATCGACGCCATGGTTCCTAAGAGCAGATTTCCCTTTCTCTTAATAGTTTGTGACTTCTCCCTGTTGACCCATTTAGATTGATCACCCGATATTATCTTGGAAAGACCATGCTCAAACTAGCAATATAACATCAGCAACATGAAGTATTTATTGCATTTCATACATCCCTCCCATGACATGCTCATTTCCATGAAAGCATGGTATCATATAAAGTATCACATCTGGCGATATCGCAAATACCTATATCAGTGGATGTCACTTCAGATATTGCTGTGATGGCTGGCAACGCGCCCATAGCACCGATAGCAAAACAGATTGGATGAAAGAAATGTCTGAAGCTCACCGTGAAATAAAGTTATTTATTCCACGATGTATTATATAAGTAGCATATGTGTTAATCCAGGGTATCAGCTACCTTCACACCAAAATTTATCAAAATTGGTCCAGCCGTTTGAGCGTGAAGAAGTAACAAACAACACGCTCACAAACTTTCGCCGTCATAATAACTTAGTGTGACAATTTATGAAACATGTAATGTCGCATTTTTTTAATGTGTTTACACTCCACAATTTTTAATGACCATTGATGCAAAGATCACAGAAAAAAAATAATGCGTAACCTGGTCGAAGAGACCGGGAATCGAACCCGGTACCTCTGGATTACCGGTTCAACGCGATAACCTTTCCACCACCCTAACGCCCAATCCAAGCAACCTTTAGATTTTTTCCTTATGCTTTGTGTGTCGATCTTTGCATTGTCTATTTTGATTTTTATCTTTGTATCAATGGTTTGATATTAGTGTGATGTTAAAACTTGATATATCGGTACCTGTTGTTGCAGACCGTACCGTACCCAGTGGTCGCACATGACAAAGGGTGACAAGTGTCGCGGAAGGTTTCTGGGCCACATTTTTTGTAATAACCAATGCATCGGGCTCCGTAATAAGCATAGTGAGCGGACGGACGAGATTTATGGGGTTTTGGGGTTGTCTATGATTTGTTGTGGTCATTTCGTTAGATGAAATAAGTTAGGTAACGAGACGAGGTAGCTTTTTGTCAGTGACAATACAATACAATACAAATCCTCTTTATTGCACACCTCTACAGAAAAAAAAGGAATACTATTTATCTCTCGATTAATTGATAGTGTGATTTGTGAAACTGCTTTCGTTCGTTTGCCTCTGACTGTGTATGTGTTCCTTATCTGTCTTGTTTTTATTAATATTTATGTATGTTTAAGTAGGTTTATACTTTATATATATTTATTAATGTGTGTATATCTATCGATACATTTACTTGCTTAAAATCTGTTGATATTTTTTTTGTTCTCCCTTCCCCTTCTGTTTCTCCTACTCATTGTGTGATTTATACTAATCAACTCAACTACCTAAAGGTTGCCTGGAAGAAATCGCACTTTAGCGATAAGACCGCCTGTTGTCTGACGTTATTAAAATTATTGTTCCTGTATTGAATTTGTTAACTTTTTTGATGTGCAATAAAGCATTGTACCTCTGGGTATGTGAGGAATACAAAAACGAGAGATAGTGGTATCGCTAAATAGCAATCTCTTCCAGACAACCTTTAGGTAGCGGAGTATTATCATAAAACGTTTGAATTGACTGACTTTAAATTGTTGATTTCGAACCCTAAAGAGTATCATTAATACCACCGACTAAATAGATATAACAAGCATTGGACAACCTCACACAAATCGACCTAGTCGAAGCTCTAGGCTTACCATAAGGGACATTAGGTGGCATAATAAATACTAATACAGATAAAATAAGTGTATACTTAAATACAAAAGCTCAAGAACCTTTCTGCCCCAACGGCCACCGGTTCTACGAGCAATGTGCCCCGCTCACTACCACGTAAGTTTGTCGATTGTCTAAGCTATATCTACCTTGGTTCCCTGGCGGAGCTCCTAATTTCTCCGATTCGTATGCGACTAATCTAGTAGATAAATGTTAAGAGTATTCCTCTGAATACCGGCACAACAAAATATTATTCTTAGGGATTCTTTCGTCTACCTGAAACGAACTTGAATTGATCATCCTTTGTGAGTCGAACTCTTTGATATTTGAGCAACAAACTGAAAAAGGAGGTATTGTAGACTAAGAGCTCACAAAACATGTACCTAGATGAATAAAAAAAACAGTTTAATTGCAGCGAAAAAGACGCATCAATTACAAATAACTTAAAACTAAAGCACTTTAAGTAATATTACGGAGTCCTATTTAAACTTCATTTACATAGGAAATAATAACTATATTCGATTTTATTTACGTAGTGCTACCATGCCATTTACTTGTGCTTTAATATAACGTTGCTAGCCTAACTGTTTTTTATTGGATACTAACTAATTTCTATTATTTTTCACTCCTCGTGGCTCTTTCATATTTATTTATTCGTTTAATGCATTCCATTTCAGTCAGATGATCTTCACAGTGTGTTGCCGTCCAAGACAAGGCAAAAATAAGAGACCACATGGATGAATTCATATACCATTATAATATAGGTAATAGATTCCAGGTACAATATCAACTGCCTCATGCCACGGATTGTTCAATGACTTCTTATTATGGATCTAGTTAAACAATTGTACAAATATGTTTCATGGTAAATCCTAAAAGAAAAAAATACAGATTAATTACACCACCACCCGTTTCATTATTGCACTTGTGTTCCAATGAGATATGTTCCCGAGATCGTTTCTCGATTTGAATGGGACATGTTCTCAAGAACGTTCTTTCTCCATACAAATCTTCGCCAGCAAGACGTGACAGTATATCATGGCGAGCAACATCTGTGCATCTGTTGATCACGACCACTCTGCTTAAATTGCAGCGGCTGAGAAGAGATAAATAAAAAAAGTGGAACATAAATATGTCTAGCTCTTGGCGCAAGCGAGCTCCAGGCGTTTTATGCGATCGACGGGACTAGACTTTGAAAGACGATCATATAGGTGCTTAGCGTGATTTATTGTTAACAAACATTTTTACCTGGCTTCTACATTCGTTTTCCCAGCGTTCAGGATTCGGGAACCTGTTATTTAGAGCGGACAAAAAGTGGGAAATAATAAATGGCATCGCTTTAAATAATTTCGGTAGGCCACAGAATAGATAATCAACAGTATTAATAACAAAAATGTTAATTAAATGTTTTTCACTAAAATTATTGTCAGCTATTTCATTGTAATTTTTTGGATACCTATGGACCTTTAACGATCGTATAGGAGTCACTAGGTCGGTAGGTTACTAATGGTCGAACATTTAATTGCAGAATATTATGTAAGTCTCAATATATTAAATTATACTATTCTTGTTTACGATGCTCTAGAGGAAAAAACAGGTTACAACACAAGGAAGTGCAAAAGACAACTTTCTCAAACTGAATCACCTTCTTGACCAACTTCAACTTAATCATTAATGCTTATTCATTTAGGACCTAAATTTTAGGTGGTTAATTAATGACGTGGATACTGGCTATATAAGAGCAAATACTTAAATGGTACCATCACTTGGTGGGGAGAGTCCCAATAGAAAAAAATAGGATGAAATAAATAACCATTATAACTGGAGTAGTGTAGATCGCGATTTCGCTTGCCGTGCGGCTTGGTCGTATTGAAGAGGAAAGACACCCCCTCAATATTAGTCACGACAAAGAGTAGCGTGTCACAGTTTGCTAAATTCCTAAGGTGAAATGGAGTGGTTTTTATTATTGTGTGGCGTTTTAGGCGCTATCGCTGCTTTGGAGTGTGACTTCTGTCTCCACGGTCGCTGCCTAATCCTGCCTCTTTCAATGATAGTGCTCCAAGCTCCATCAAAGCTGAAAAAGTAGCAGTCGATTACAATAACAACATCCGTTACTTCACTGATGATAATCATCTGAAAGCAATCGATTTGGATACTAAAACTACCAGCGATATCTGGAGATATGGTGCTGCTTATGTGACTGTAGATGAAAAGTCTGGTGATGTCTTCTACGATCCTGGATACCCGCATGTTGTATATAAGTACATGCCTAAATCAAGCAAGAACAACAAAACAGAGAGAGTGTACATTACTATAGGCCCTTGCGTCTATTTCAGACGATTTATGGTGTAATGTTTGGGAGACACTTTTCTGGTGGCTAACTAAACCTATACGCGATCGACACGTTCTGCCGCAGGCCTGACAAGAGAAGTGTGCGACGGGTGGTACTGCGTCGCCTTGTCGACGTCTTTGTCTCTTATCAGCGAGTGCCGCGAACCAGGTCTCATCGCATATCTTGCGACCCTCCACAACGTGTTTGCGCCACTCCGACCGTTTCTCTGCAAGCTTTAATGATGTGTACATTAATGATGCTGAAATATATAATCTGTGGGCTCACGATGACATTGTATATTTTACTACTTATGAAAAGGACTCAATTACATGAGTTAGAATAAGACTCGTAAAATCAAACTTCTACAAGATGTCAATGTTCATGATATTGTTTTTGATAAAACTGATAACATGTACGTGAGTACAAAGGTGACAAAGTTTACAAAGTAAAGAGAAATACTTTGAAAAATATTATAACAGCAAAATCTAAAGGAACAAATTACACATTGTCTGCAAATAAAGACGAAGAAGTTTACATTTACGACGGGAATAAGCACTTGATTTATCAAATTGATTCGGCTACCAGTCATGCAAATGAAGTTGGTTATTTCAGAAACTACACAGACCAGTATATCTACTTTGATAAATACGATAATGTTATTAGTCATAGGTTATATTATTCGTGTTCTTACTTTGAAGTTACTTCGGGGGAGTGTGAGGTGGCGTCTTAAAATGCAACGTTTGTTAATTTATAACGATACGTTAAAATACCAGTAAGTATCAATTAAATACGGTCACTTTTGACATTGCATACGAGAGGTTAAATGGTAGTGTCTCCATATTCTTGTAACGATTATTAAACTATTTTATTTTTAGATTAATATAATAAAGTATTTTCAATCAGCAATCGGTGTTTTTCTCGTCGTGGCTCAACAATCGGCAAGATTTTGCTATGTTGGATCTCTACATGAGATCATCATCATCTGCTAAGACATGACTTTGTCCTCAAAAATATCATAGAAGGAAAACTCAAGGGAAAGCAAAGTAGAGGAAGGCCAAGACGAAATTACTTTGAGCAAAAAGGTTAAAGTCATGTCATGTCTTATCAAGAAGTGAAGGAGAAAGCCCAAGAAAGAATCGACTGACGATTGCTACACCGGCAAGAGCGCAGCTCTTCAATTGAAATTGAAATTCTGTGCAAAAAACTAGAAAATACGTGTAAAAACAAAAACGTTAACAATCCTAAACTAAAAAGTTTTGCTGTGGCACGCGATATGGCCCCCTGTCGCCATTATTCTCGGTTTGGCCAAATGCAATGTTTTGCAGCGTTGGCGGCAGAGGGAAAAAAGTAAATATATCTGTTAAAAACCGGCTAACTGCGAGTCTGACTCGCGCACTGACGATAGCTAGAAGACTACAGCAATGCAGGCATAGTTGTCGTAGATTTCGGTTATTTCGTGTATTTTCTTATATTTCTTTAAATACAGAAAAATAAATTGAAATTTTAGGGTGCACACGACGCAAAACTCTTTCGATCTATTTTAAAGTATGAAATGTTGTCAGTTGTATACACATGGATAAGTATTTGCAGTAGAATTAAAACGGCAAACATAAAGTGTATTTATTTTTCTCCGGATTCCACCCAAGGCGAGGTAGACGAGTGAAAAATATGACTGCGATCATCGGTTTCTGTTTGCTATCTGATTCGATAAAACTAATAATTATATAATAACGGCTGTTACTAAAGGTACGGAACCTTTTAAAGTTCATTTTTGTATGTTAACTGAAATCCAAAAACAGTTTTTTTTATATTATGCAACTGTTACATAATTAGAGGTATTAAAAAACGAGGGTGGTTTTAGAAAACGAGCCGAAGTCGAGTTTAATAATTGTATCACACCATTGTTTTAAGGGCTAACTATGTACAGTTGCATACACTTCTTCATATTCATACATATTAATCATCCTATCATAGATTATTTTATGTGATAAAATCCTTAAGTAAATACATCATGATCTTAAAAAACTAAAAGCAAAACGGTATTTGAAGTTCTAAGATATTCCGTATATATATTTTTTAATCTGGTTAAATCTGCCGTCCTAATTCAAAAGGACGGATGTCCAAAAACTCGATTTTCAGTTTTTGTCATTTTCCTATAGGTAGATTAGGTGTTACTCCGTCATATGAACTAAATAAAAAAAATATTAGTTTATAAGTTTTTTCAAAAAGTTGTTAAGAAAATTTAGCACATCTCCAAAAACATACTATTTCCTAAGCGAGTTGGTCGTATGTGCCTTAAACTAAGATAAAACGCCCCATCTTCACTTTCCTAATCAATTATGGACGCATATCACCTGCTATGCGGCTTTATGGCTTAAGAAATCTGCTATGCGTTTTTTTGGCTTAGGAATCATAATGAAAACATTCAGATAATAACATTTGCGTAAAACGTCAATTTTATATTTGATAGTGATTTTTTTATTTAATCGTATGGCATATACAGTGGCATCAGACAACTCGAGTACTTAATATTACAAATCAACATTAAGATTAGTTAGCCACTTAATGGCTTCGTCACTGCGGGAGATCAGGTCTTCAGGAGAGCCGCCGGCATAGAACGTTATGGGGCAGTCGTGGATGATGTGCTGGATGGTTTGCTCTGCGGCTACACAGGGGCTGGCAGGAGAATCCACCCACCCGCAGCGGTATTTATATTGAGCGCAGCGGCCGGGACCCGTGCGAAGTCGGTTCAATCACGTCTAGGAAGATCTTACCCTTTTATTCGTGAGCCCGGTATAATCTCACAACCCACTTTTCCTTCCATTTCCGAGTTCCACATCTGCAACCACTCCTGTTTGAGGTTGAAGTGATTATCAAACAGTTATGAGGCGATGTTGTATGATGCGTTTCTGGACTTCAGGCGGTGTGTGTTGGCAACAAAAAAATCGGAATTGATAGGGAGACTTAGGATTTTCTGGATTTTGAGGACTTCTTTTACTAGGGCTTCCTTCTTCCTCAGTTCAGGTGGAGGGATCCGGCAGAGCACTGGTAGCCAGTGGCAGGGGGCTGATTGAAGGGTCCCAGAGATAAGTCGCATAGCCTTGTTCAGCTCGACGTCAACCCTCGCCGTGTGAGCACTTCCTAGCCGGACCGGCGCGCAGTATTCGGCCGTGGAGAACACCAATGACAGCGTGGACGTGCGCAGTACTTCGGAATTCGCTCCCCAAGTAGTTCCACTTAGTTTCTGGATGATGTTGTAACGGGTCTGGAGTTTGCGTGCTGTGTTGGTGAGGTGCTGCTTGAAGGTCAGCCCGAGCGACCGGTCGAGCGTGACGCCGAGGTATTTTGGTGTAAAGTTGTGCTTTAGGGTGGATCCGCAGAGGCTAACCTTGATAATGATTGTGACTAAACAAACATCGCCTAAGTAAACATTAGCCTAACACGTCCCGATTGCACAAAATTGACAAATTTATGAAGTTGTGTAAGGTTTTTATGGCATTATTGTACATCATTAGAAAGAGAGACAGACAAGAGATGTTTTTTTAAACAATTTCAAGAGCATGGTCTTTTGGAGTTTTTTTAAAATGGTAATCAAAGTTTCAGTTTCATTGAATTTTCACGTGACCCGACTTGTCGGAAATTTTGATTTTGATAGAACCGTACAACATTACACCGTGCAATAAAATAAAGATTTCGGGTCTAGGCACTGAAACTTTTTAGTAATTTAAGTTTAAAAATTAAATAAATGCCATAAAAAAATTCGTGGGCCTAAGATTTTTTTAGACACCGTAAGAGGTAGCAAATGACTCCTTCTATCCCCCATTTTAATTTGGTAAACGATACATCGTTTGGTACACCACACACCCTGTATAAATAAAACAAATGTAGTGCTTGACGAACATAACATATTAACATTGAAGTTTCATTTCCGAATAAATTTCCTTAGACTTAATAACGGATATATGAAATACTTAACAAAATGACGGTAAGTTGGATAAGCATCCCATTCGTGTAGGAATTTGTTTAAATATGTTAAGCAAAAAAAAACGCAAGTTTATTTTTTTACAAAATACACAATAACAATATATATAGATTCAAGTACGATATTCTAGTGATCATGTTTTAATTACTTTAAAATAATTGTTTTTTTTATTAAGTTTTAGAGTTCGCGGTGAATGAAAATCTAAAATCACCCATTTCTCAAACCCTGTGCAACTGACATGTGTCTTTTTGAATTAGGACGGCATAATGTAGGTATATAGTGCGATTTTTTTTTTGTGTGTGCGGGAAGGGTCACAATCTTTACACACAGAGCACTCGAACGCAGAGATTGACAATCGCGTGAAATTTCAGCATGACAGTGGTAGTTCCTAATTTTGCTGGCTCACAGATAAATTGGTCACACTATAAGGTTTTCCGCGGGTGAAGTTGAACCCTAATAAAAAGAGACCTAAGTGCATGCAGCCTGAAGCATCTGGTGTACTAGCATTACGTTATCTGATCTCTCCATTGATTGCCGAGTGCGGTTAAAGATCGATATCGGGTCTCCTATGTCATTTGGTTTTTTATTTTATTATAATACGTAAATAAAATATCGGACTACCTCATACAAATCGATCTAGTAACACAGTAAGCTTTAGTAGGCTTGTGAGTTGTGTTATGGGCACTAGACAACGACGATATACATACTTATATAGATGAATACATACTGAAAAACATAGAAATCATTCATAACCCAGGAAAGAGTATTCAAATTCATCACACAAATATTTACCCCAAGAGTGCTGGCTCAGTAGGTGCACTAAAATATAGCACTTAAATAAAGTATAACACTTCAATACAGCTAAGAATAAATAGCCAATATCACCACATTTACCCTTTCCGGAATTCAAACCCAGGAATTTAGCTTCGTAAGTAGCTGCACTCCCATAGAGCCGTATCGTTCGTTTTCAAGTCAAAATCCATTAGCAAACCATATATTTGAACAATGTCCTAACGTACAGGGTGCCATGTTAGACGGCGAGATTTAGAGATTCTTCCCCAGTTAAGTTTCAGAACGCCCCAGTAACGGAAAGTTTACAACACCCTCTATCTCTCACACCACGTTACCACGGAGTAAAGCTGGCGGAAGTAGAATAGTATACGGTATTAGACTTCAGTGAAAATCGCAAACCGCTAGGTGGACTGACGATTTGCAGAGAGTCGCGGGAAGCGGTGGTGGTATGGTGGTGAAAATTAGGGAAGGCCTTAAAAATAACCATAAAATAGGGTTGGCCCTCAAACTTACTCGTTCACTTATTCCAATTTCGCGGAGATAATAAACATAGTGCTTTTTACGACTAATGCGAGGAAATACCATTTAATATATGTGGGACAGGGGCGAAACAAAACCACAACAAATTACAAAAAAATACTTGTAGACAAATTAGAAAAAGACAGTTGTCTCTTTCACACTCGTTCATACTATCCATCTTGCTGTCTCGTTCTCTCATTCGTCATCATGCTGCGTTCCATTTCACTCATCCTACATATATTTACACAAAATCACAATATTGACATTTTGTTTTAGTTTTATCTTCAATGATCCCGTTTTCAGTGGCTTGTACTGAAATACAACGCTGGACGGGTATTATCCAAATACGACATCTGCACGCCTAGCATAACGTTGACACGCGTCATTTTGTCGCGCGACAAATACTATCTTTCACTTTTCTTTCAATAGCTTGCGAACAAGGCAGGTGACGCTGAGTCGCGTGACAAGTGAAGTCGTGGCAAGATATGCTAGCCCCGCTGGTATAGTAATGCAATCGGTTTGTCAAACTCTCTCATCTCTTTCATACTCCGTGCATATTACAGTTTGGGAGTTGAGCGTACATCCTCGCTGCCGTGACGGCCAGCTTACAGGATAATTTAAAGAGCTTAAAAGCTTTCTCGTTTTGTGTATGATTTAGGCAACTAAAATGTTGGCAGAGCCATATATGTATAGCGAAGGAGAGAAAATGCTATTTTCTCAAACATGCAATGAGATGTCGTCATAACGTGCGTTTCAACAGGCTTCGAAGTATCACGTTTCGGGCGGAACAACTCGAGTAAACTGTAAAATTGAAGGCCTAAGCCGGGAAGTAATTTTTTTTAAACATGGCGTTTGTGAACAAGTTAAATAGCTGAATCCATACTAATATTATAAATGCGAAAGTGTGTCTGTCTGTCTGTCTGTCTGTCTGTTACCTCTTGACGCTTAAACCGCTCAATCGATTTTGATGAAATTTGGCATGGAGATAGTTTAAGATCCGAGGAAGGACATAGGATAGTTTTCAACCTGGAAATTATCGCTAAAAGATTGAAACGTCAGTAAGTAATCTATGATGACATTGATGAGCCTGTAGGAAATGTAATGATTAGACCAAAAGCACAATGGCTCTTACATTTGCTTAGGCGCTTTTAATAATCCCTTTTAAGGTGATTAGGTGGATATCTATCGTGTTGTACGAGGTTGCTTCCATACTTCCAAGTTCCACGCGGACGTAGTCGCGGGCAAAAGCTAGTTATATATATTTTGAGTAGTGTATTTCTTTATTACATTGCATACGAGTATGTATGTTTGAGAAGAGTACTGCACATGCCTAGCCGTGAAAAGGGCTTGCCGCTTTCGGATTCCTATCAGTTTATATCTATATCTATACCCTTCTTTCCCGGCCTTTGCAGTAATGTACTGATTCTTGTATATCGGAATCTAATACAATTTTAACTAGTCTCAATCTACGTTATCATCAACAAAAGTAGCTATAAGTTTTTTGCAGACTATATGCGACTAGCTGTAGACTTCGCGAATTTTTTTCCGGAATGGCCGAATTATTTTTTTTGTCTTGTTTCCATTTGTAAACTTTTATTGGTGTGCAATAAAGTATTGTATTATTATTATATTCCCTTTATTCATTTTTACACTTAGGCTAGGTTTTTTTTACAATAAATTTATATAAAAAGTAAAATATAAAAAATACATCACAAATATAAACACATTCTAAAAAAAACCTAACCTAGGGTGCCGCCGGCAGCGGGGCAGGGCCCAGGCTACCGGTGGTTAGGGCTGCAGAGAGAGGAACCTCCTGACGATGCGCGCCGTGTCCAGGAGTACCGCCTTTTGTATCTGACCCTTGATCCAGCCATCTAGCGAGAGTCTCTTAAGATGTTTGTCGAGACTCTTCGCTATAAGACCGTTCGCCGAAACGACTATCGGGACAATGATCGTCGAGTCAACATCCCACATGGCGGTCACCTCGTGAGCCAAGTCAAGGTACTTGCTGAGTTTGTCCTTCTCGGCCTTCACGAGGTTCTCGTCATGGGGGATGGTGATGTCGACGAGCACTGCCTGGCGCTTGGATCGATCTACCAAAACGATGTCAGGCTTATTGGCTACAATAGTCCTGTCCGTGATGATAGATCGATCCCAATAGAGCGTGGCACGACCATTCTCAAGAACTGGCATCGGTGCGTACTTATAGTACGGCACCTCAGACCCCACAAGACCGTATTGAAGAGCAAGTTGCTGGTGAATGATCCTGGCTACTTGGTTATGTCTGTGCAAGTACTCGCCGTTAGCAAGATGAGAACAACCGGAGATTATATGCCTGAGTGACTCACCGGGACGGTGGCATGCCCGACAAATGTCGACCGTACCGTCCTTCAGGATATATCTCCGGTAATTGTTCGTCATCATTACTTCGTCCGCAATTGCACAGACAAAACCTTCGGTTTCCCCGAAGAGATCCCCGAAGCGTAGCCAGTTCACCGACGCGAGCAGATCTACATCGGGCCCCGTAAGGGCCTTGTAGAACCGCCCGTGTAGCTCCTTGCTCTTCCATACAGCCCTGCGGTCATCGGTGCTAAGCACCTTTGGTCTGCGCCAGTTCTCGTTTGCTAAGGAGAGAGAGGTGAGGCCTTTGTCAACTGCTACTACATCGCGATGAATCCCACACTCGTTGTTTAGGAAATACTCCCTAAGACTGCACACCTCACGGTTATGGAGGTCCTTGGCGTTTAAAAAGCCACGGCCCCCACACTTACGCGGGATGTACATTCTCATAACTGACGAGCGTGGGTGCCTCATGCGATGTGTAGTGAGCAGTTGACGGACCCTCGTATCCAAGGCGTCCAGCTCAGTCTGAGTCCACCTTAGTATGCCAAAGGAGTAAGTGAGCAGAGGCATCACCCAAGTGTTGAAGGCGCGTGCCTTATTGCCACCGGACAAAAGACTGTTAAGTACTTTTGTCAAACGACAAAAGAAACGCTCCTTCAACGCCTGTCTAATGTCTCCGTCCGCAATACCCAATGACTGTGACATACCAAGGTACTTGTAGGTTTCAACTTCGGAGATAGACCTGAGGGTCATTGTCTCAGAAAGCTGTAAGTTCGCGGAATTTACGACTTTCCCCCGCTGTACATGCATGACCGCACACTTGTCTACGCCAAATTCCATTTTGATGGCACTACTGAAGTTTTCAGTTACTCCCAGTAGTTCCACCAGATCCTGGCGTTTTGGTGCATACAGCTTAAGATCATCCATGTACAGCAGATGAGAAATGACCTCACCTCCTCTTCGAAGCCGGCAACCTAGTCCTGAATCCTTCAGCAGAGTGCTGAGCGGATTCAGGGCTAGGCAGAACCACAGAGGACTCAAACTGTCACCCTGGAAAATACCTCTCTCAATCCTTATCAAGTCCCGCGGGTCAGGGGGGCCATCCCCGCCTCCTGGTTGACGAAGGACTGTGGTCCACTGCCTCATACACGCGCCTAAGAGGGATCTTAGAGCTGTATCGATTTTATACAGCTCTAAGATCCTCTCCAGCCATGAATGAGGCACCGAATCATAGGCCTTCTTATAGTCAATCCAAGTGGTTGAGAGGGACCCCCTGTTCCGCCGGACCTGTTGGCAAATGGTCGTGTCAATGAGGAGGAGCTCTTTAGTACCACGGGACCCAACCCTACACCCATTCTGAGAAAAGGCCAAAACGTTGTTCGCTACAATGTGCGAGTTAATTTTTGTTCTCAGAATGGACGTAAGGAGCTTGTATAAAGTGGGCAAGCACGTGATGGGTCTATAGTTTTTCGCTTCCGTGGTACTACCGGACTTATGGAGCAGGAAGGTAACACCAGTAGTCATGAAAGATGGCAGGGAACCAAGCTCGAGGGCGTCTTGAAATTGTGTTGCCAGACGTTCGTGTGAGGATCGAAACCACTTGATCCAAAAGTTGTGCAACCCGTCTGGCCCAGGACTTTTCCAGTTCTGGGTCGTACGGGCCGCACATCTTACATCATCGGGGCTTATAGTCACAGCAATTATTATTATTATTAATGACTTTTTTCCCTTATGTTTTACGCCATTTTGAAAAACTTCGAATAACATGACCCTTACCATGAGTTTACAATGACCGTACTCGCTAGCGACTGTGCAAACGATTTATAACCGCTAGACGCGCTGTACTATTCTCCATACAGATTGTTTACCTAGTCGCTAACGAGTACGGCCACGTTATCATGGTAAGAGTACTGACTCGACAAAAAAACTACCCGCCCGCATTCACCGCGGCCATTTTGTTACACTGTGGTCGCTTATGCCATTCTCGTATTGGCTCACGTAGGCAAGAAAAACGTTGTTTTCCAACATGATACTGCTTATTAAAATTTTCGTGAGACATATTTCATTATAGTACTAAGCGGTTTACATTCACGTGAAATTGACAAAGTTACCGCGCCGCTGTACGGGCAGCAGTCCCTGATGAAGAGCTCCATACGAGTTCGAAACATGTCGGACCGTTCCGGACAATTTTTGCTTGAACTTCTATATGTTTCTTAAATAATATCCACTTCACAATAATTTCACTTCAGTAACATTTTCAACTGAACCCTAAAAAAACAAAATTAAAGTACGCTCGTGTACACCACACTGGATTGAGAGACGAATGCAAATTTGAGGCTTTTCATTTGTCAAAACTCACAAAATTATGGCACTGAGATTTGAAAGCCACCCCATATTTACAAATAACCGTAAGCCAAAACACTGACCATTCATTTTCAACTTACCGGTCCCATATTTAAGTTGGTATTTCAGTATCTCTATATTGTGATTTATTGTTCTTCGTGCAATTCTCCTTGGATATGAATATTCAGCGATTTTAGGTTATATTTTTATTCGCCACGCCCGCGTATGCAAAACTTGTTCGGTGTAAAGGCAATCAATACGTTTTCATCCCCAAATTAGCGTATTGGAGGCATTTTGATTGAACGCTGGATATTTTATGGCCGCAACATTTTTATCAATTTAATTTACAAGCTTGAATGTTTTCTTACATCGATATTTTTTGTGTTTGAACGTGTGTTTTGTCATGTCTATCATTTTAATGTGTGTTAATAAAGATTTAAATATTTTGTTTACCTGGATATAATATACATTATACATCTTTTAGAACGTCGTCGTTTTGCACAAAAGCTTTGCAAAACGACGTCGGTCGGTGCTTCAGTTGTTAAAATACATATTGAACGGGTTTACTCCCGTTGCAGAAGTCGAATATCACTCGAAATGTTTCTAATCGGTACGTGATTCATCATCAGGAGTTACAATGAGTCGCGGCGGAGGCTAATCAAAAACTGAGCGCTAACGGTCTCTCCGCGCGACTGCTAGATAGAAGAAACTGATATTAGTTAGCGAAAGATGGCGGGCGTCGTCCCAAAAAAAAACAGAGCAATTGTAAATTCCTTCTTTTTCAAACTCAGAGGAACTTACGGATCGACCCCATTGGAGACCCAAGGATATGAAACCTTGTTTTGGAGTGTTCAATATTGAATTTCAAGATCCTCAGGCATGGGATAGAATAGTAGAGACGAGTATATGTAGGTATCGTATCACTACTCAACGCAACATCTAACTATATTCGAAAAAGAAAAGTATTCGAATATGGGATTTCCAATATACCTACTATAGAAAAATATCTGTGCACTGTGGCTGTGTTCAGATAAATGGTACACCAAAACATGGCGGAAATAGTTACGAAGTCAGCCTCACACTCGTTTCTCTCGGGAGTCTCGGGGATAAGGATTGTAGCACACTCTCGCCGAGAGTGTCCCGCTATTGACTATTCGGAACATAACATGCAACAAAAAAATATATGGTATACCAGTCAGGGTTCGGAAATTCGGATCGAGATGTACGTAAACTTTGGCGGCGGCTTTGTTTTTCGGTCGTAGGTATAGGCGGCTTGACGCATGAGTGAGATAGCAATAGGCTGGTAAATATCAATCCGAATTTCCGAACCCTGAATACCAGTTTAATGAGATTTTCAACCGAATGATATGCCCCATTGTATTAACTAAGTACCATTATTTAATACCATTTACTTATACTAAGGATATATTTTTAGAACAACTAGAAAACTGCGAATTCCATCTTTATATAGGTATATTCCTTATATTTGTGAACTTACATGGTAACAGTACAGTAAATTAGATAGTTTATTGATCTCAGTAGCAGAGTTTACAGTGACCATACTCGCAAATGACTGCGTAAACGATTTGTATGCAGACTTGTAGTTCTACAAAGTAAATGCTAGGGGCACTGTACTATTCTCCATACAAACCGTTTACGCAGTCGCTAGCGAGTACGGTCATGTTAACTCATGGTACACTGTCGATAAAAACTGACATAAAAAAATTGCAGCCAAGTACGAGTGGGACTCGCGCACGAAGGGTTCCGTACCATTATCTGTAAGTTTGTTGTCCCATACAACCCCTTAAATATTTATTTTATTTTATTTTTAGTATTTGTTGTTATAGCGGCAAAAGAAATACATCATCTGTGAAAATTTCAACTGTATAGCTATCACCGTTCTTGAGATACAGCCTGGTGACGGACGGACGGACGGACGGTCGGACGGACAGCGAAGTCTCAGTAATAGGGTGCCGTTTTTACCCTTTGGGTACGGAAACCCAAAAAGAACTGAGAAGTAGTTACCATTGTCTACTAGTTTTTAATTATGTAGAACATAGTGTTTTACTTCCACAAAATAATGACATACTAAAATAGTGAAACAATGAAATAATAAAATAGGTGTAAAGTCGTACATTTGGCCGTTGATACGATGTGTAAATTTTATACATGCTTACAAACTAGACAATATGACAAGGTACACTAACTTATCCAATATAATCAATGATTTATGATTCGATAATATATGTAAAAAAAATGCATTGCCACCAAGAGTGTGCAGGCCCAGACGGAGATGGCGGGATGACTTGATGCATTCCTCAGCAACTGGTCGGATGATACATCAAACAGGGACCTGTGGAAATCTAAGGGTGTGGTCTTTGCCACTCCACTCCACTCAATGGGACACTCCTCTAGGCTATAAAAAAGATATAGGTATATATGTAAATAAATATCTAATTACAGGGATGGATCTCACTTGAGAATAAGAATTGCGTTCAGAATGAGACCAGAAAGTATTTTTTTGTACTATTTGCTGCACTTTATGTATCTCAAGCCTTAACTCGTAAAAAGTAATGTATATTTACGTCCCAAATAAACCTTTTAACCTAATTAGACTACGTATGTAGCGAAATAAATCAGGTGCAGGATTAGGGTGTCCTTTATTTGGATTTAGGTGAACAATAACGTATTTTTGTAAGCTGTTTAGATTTGTGCTCTAGCCCGCTGAAGCTTTTAGGGTTTATTAAGGCGCAAATAGCTTGGGTTCTAGGAAAAAGGGAGTAAGTCTGAAGTATTAATAAGAGACATAGTAGTAGAGGATCCCTTTAAGAACGACCTTCACCGAGATGTTTATTTGATTAAATGTATTTTATATTTAATTTAATATGTCAATAAATATATTGCATATGGGTTGCCTAACAAATTTTAGTCCAGGGTATGTTTAATTAATGATTAAAAATTTTTTTTTTTTAAACATTTGATTATTAGATAAATTCTATACCAATCGAAAGTATGAAGCCCATAGAATATGCAAACGTTAGGTTGCCTATTCTTTTCCCGTCACAATTATCGGGTAGCCAGGTTTAAACTGGTAAATCTATACTAGCATTTTGCAACGGTCTGATTATTGAATTGAAATTAAATAACATTAAAGATTATTTTATTATGAACACGGTGGTATAGGGTTGCCTGCGAAAAATCTGTCCAGAATTCCGGTTGACGAATTTTGAAAAGTAAAATATTGCAGCGAGTGAATGTGTGCGACTGAGAGGTCCCAACCAAAACCATCACATACGATAGAAGAGGACACAGCATAGCAGCTGTTTGAAGTCCGCCCATTTAAAAAAAGAGAGTGCTATTTGTGCTTGAAAATGAAAAGGATAGCGATAGACTCGTATATGCTGTGCATTATTTTGGAGTAGATTGTCGCTATAGATACAATAAAATGCATGGTATAATAATATACTCCGCCTGGTACTCTCTTCCGAGACTCGCGAACCACGTGACTGACACAAGCCTACGTCATCATGGTGTTCAGAGATTCTCATACTTTTAAATGTTGGAGAATTTTAACCAACGGTGAAAAGTGTTTAAACGGCATTAATTTTAAGTGATTCAAGTAGAAACATAGGTAGTAGAATAAAACAAATGTAATGTATCTAATCTTTCGGAGTTTCTTCTCAACAGTGGTCACCTCTTGTGAAATGTCGATAGACTCAGACATGTAAAAGTGCCCTTGTGGCCTACTTGCAGAATAAAGTTCATTATTTCATTAATTAATTGATAAAAAAAAAAGTTAAATAACTATTTCTCTATTTTAATAATAAACTTCTCCAAAATAATGTACAGCATATACGAGTCTATCGCTATGCTTTTCATTTTCAAGCACAAATAGCATGCGCACTCTCTTTTTTTAAATGGGCGGACTACAAACAGCTGCTATGCTGTGTCCTCTTCTATCGTATGGGATGGTTTTGGTTGGGACCTCTCAGTCGCACACATTCACTCGCTGCAATATTTTACTTTTCAAAATTCGACAACCGGAATTCTGGACAGATTTTTCGCAGGCAACCCTATACCACCGTGTTCATAATAAAATAATCTTTAATGTTATTTAATTTCAATTTAATAATCAGACCGTTGCAAAATGCTAGTATAGATTTACCAGTTTAAACCTGGCTACCCGATAGTTGTGACGGGAAAAGAATAGGCAACCTAACGTTTGCATATTCTATGGGCTTCATACTTTCGATTGGTATAGAATTTATCTAATAATCAAATGTTTAAAAAAAAAAAATTTTTAATCATTAATTAAACATACCCTGGACTAAAATTTGTTAGGCAACCCATATGCAATATATTTATTGACATATTAAATTAAATATAAAATACATTTCATCAAATAAACATCTCGGTGAAGGTCGTTCTTAAAGGGATCTTAGACTATAGGTCTTTATGCAGTTTAAACACAACTAGGCTTCGCGACTATTGTCGCGCGACATAGCATCGCCCGTCACTCTCTCACAGTACTACGAAGAAAGAGATAGCTAATATTTAATTCAATTTTACGCCACAAATCAAAGCACAAAGAAAAATTTGACGATGCGTTTGGCTCGGTTTGTAGACACCTGCCCACTGAGCCGGCGGTCCCGGGTTGGAATCCCGGCCAGGGCAAATATTTGTGTGATGAACTCGAATATTTGTGCTTGGGTCATGGTTGTTCTGTGTATTTATTTATATAAGTACGTATATCGTCGTCTAGTACTGATAACACAAGCCTTCTTGAGCATAATTTGGGACTAGATCGATTTGTGTGAGGTTGTCCGATATTTATTTATTTATTTTATTTAATTGAGAAGAGACCAGGTACGGATGATGGTTTACTATTGGAAGGCATAAAATCATTAATACTAATATGGTTACGCATAATTGCTTTTCGCCGAAAATGAGATGTGCATAAGCCTCATTACGCATAATTTTTTAAGCATAACATTAAAAAGCATAAATACAGAAATCATAACCGTCATGAAGACTAATAACAAAAAGCATAAGCATAAATAGGCATAATAATCAATTGGCATCATATCAAAATGCATAACGCTATTATCCTATTAAAAGTTGCACTACGAGAGAAGGTTAGTATAGTGTGTATACCGGGTGATCAATCCAAATGGGTCAGTAGGGAGAAAACGAAAACTATAAGAGATTGGGAAACCTGTTCTTACGAACCATGGCTTCGATTTCAGATTTATTAAAAACTGCATTCAATTTTTTTTCGTATATCTCATGCATAACCCGGAATCGATCGAAATTGAGTAGAGAAAATAATAATAATTTAAGATGTCAATCGATCCCATTTTTTATTGAGAACAAATGTCTGTAAACATACATTTCGAGTGCTCTAAGAATCAGAAATTGCTGTTAAAGAGTGACATTCCTTTAAGGTACGAACATTTTACGTTTTTTTTTATGCAAAAGCAAATATGAAATTGTTTCCAATATCCTCATAATTCAAAAAAACAATAATTGTATGACAACTATGAACCTAAACGGAAATTATCATGGTCAAAATGGAAAAAGTTATTTTTCCATACACAGCACGCATATTTGTATGGAGCGTTTTCAGCAGCAGCAATTTCTGACTTTTAGAGCACTCTAAATGTATGTACTCTTTTACAGACATTTGTTGCCAATAAAAAGTAGGATCGATTAACATCTTGATTTTTTTTCTCCTCTCCCCAATTTTAACCGGGTTCGAACAAAAATTTATTGCAGTTTTTAATAAATCTAAAATCGAAGCCATGGTTCCTAAGAACAGATTTCTCTATCTCTTATAGTTTTCGTTTTCTCCCTACTGCCCCATTTGGATTGATCACCCTGTATATATTTAGGAACTAAAGCGAGGTCGACGGAGGTCCGCTTCGCAGACCCCCTATTCCGCGTTGCTTAGGCGCTTCGCGCCTGGTTATCATGCTAACCTAACCTAACCTAATGTACCTACCTTTACGTAACGTAATATTTTGTTTTGAAATATATACATACAATAATAATAAACCACCACATGTTAACCACGTAACTGAGTTTCATTTATTTAGACAACTGAAATTATGGATAATGACAGATATACCAAAAATTTATTAGCCCAAACAATAGTATGCGTGAAGTATATTCGGCCAATACAAATTAGTCCAACTAAAATTATGCTAATAGCGTAGTATGCCAAAAAAAACAGTAGGCCAAAATATTACTATGCGAAAGTACTATTATGCCAAAACAAATTATGCTAAATCAATTATGCGAAACAGCATTAGTCTAAAAAACATTATGCGATCCAAGAGGATCCCACGGATGATGTAGATGTAGGTTTCAAACACGAGTATATATCAATACATCCGATAGTAACATCAATAATTCGATACCTCCTACGTATACTGATGCAACTGACATTTTTACGATTTTCGCTTTTTTGCATATTTAGGATCAAAATACTTATATCTACATGCTATAAAATTTTCATGACAAAATTACTGCTAGTTTTCGAAATAAAGTGACGTATACTGATACAACTAACACCGTTTTTTAATTTAGAACATCGTATACTGAGATAAGTCACTTATACCACTGTACGCAGTACACCTATCAAGTACAAGTGGCAGTTATCTCAGTATGCTTGCTCGTCATCGTTGCGGACGTAAGATGTCCCACTATGCGCGACGGACAGTCGATGCGGCCTACGTCTTTTCTACCTACTACGTATCAAATTAGGCTTACTTTTGGTTATCATACAGTTTTCCCCAATCAGTACCGATGGTTGTTTGGAGTACAATAATAGCCATATGTCGCCATTACCTACAGTAAACCAGAGTCACCACTAGGGCTGCCATCCGACCGGGTTACCCCGGATTTGTCCTAGTTTGAAGCCGTCCGGGGGCCGTCCGGGGTTTAATGTCAATAAAAAATAAAGCATTTTTTTTATTTTATTTTATTAATGGGGGAAATCCAAGTTACGCCAAATGTCCGGGTTTTTAAGTCTTTGTCCGTATTCGGCGAATTTAGAGATGGCAGCTGCTTAGTTGGCACGACAGGCAATTGTAAAGTAAAATAGCAAAAAAGATGTCGGTAACTTACATGTAATTTAAAAAATATTTGGATCAACGAACAAAGAAAGTAAAAATCTAATCATGAGTTTAAATAAAAAAATAAATACGGGAAAAACAAGCCAAGAAAACAAATAATAAACATATAAGACAAAAATTACGTTACATTTTAGTGTCTGAACGGATTTTTTTTTAAATAATAAATAATTTTTAAGGGACCTTCTTACACGAATCGACCCAGTGTCCCAAGCAAAGTAAAGCTTGTACTATGGGTACAAGATGACGATAATATATATACATACTTTATAAAGTACGTGTAGGGATAACATCCATGACCAGGAATAAATATTCAAGTTCATCACACACATTTTTGCTGGCGGCTGTTTGAATTTGATTGAAATGTATAATTTGTACAAGGAGTCGTTTAATTCTACCAAATACGAAGCGCAAGCTTAGTCTGTTCGACAATACCGTGATATTTTCAGTCAAAATATTAAGTTGACGCTTGTCACATTTACGAGAATTTGAAAACACCTACTGAAAAACAAACAACCAAACACATTGGCACATGGAGGAAAGAGACTTGAAATAAATAGGAAAAAAAACTCAAACTTAACAAAAAAATGCGACTGCTGTATTCGACCTTCAAAAACCTTGTAATCTCCTCATGGTAATATAAGCATGTTTTATTACAATAAAAACTTAAACTGTATAATTCACAGCATTTGGTTTGGGAATGCTACTTGTTAGGTAGTGTTGACATGACTAAATGACAAATTATTTGACTTAATTAAATTAATACTTCAAGATGATGTAGATGAATTCAGGTTTTGGTCTGACAATTCTGATGGACAAAATAGGAACCGGAATCTTCTATATATAAATATTAAAACAGTAATAATGTTGATAATACCGCTGCAACAACGACAAAAACACCATTCCCTAAATGCGGGCTGTGATTTTAATTACCTTTTTGCATTTGGTTTGGGAATGCTACTTGTTAGGTAGTGTTGACATGACTAAATGACAAATTATTTGACTTAATTAAATTAATACTTCAAGATGATGTAGATGAATTCAGGTTTTGGTCTGACAATTCTGATGGACAAAATAGGAACCGGAATCTTCTATATATAAATATTAAAACAGTAATAATGTTGATAATACCGCTGCAACAAAGACAAAAACACCATTCCCTAAATGCGGGCTGTGATTTTAATTACCTTTTAAATAAACGTAATTTTAGTGTAAATTTGCTTTATTTACTGTCTTTCAAACGTAATTTGCTTAAATATCCTAAATACCAACCTCTGAACTTACTATATTGGACATAACATACAAAATAACCTTAACAGTATACTGGTACATAACGGAATGATTCAGGCGTATACTGGTACAAGTAACAAATCAGATGAAACTAACCGATCAGATCCATCCAAACACGAGCTATGAGTTTGTTTATATATCTAATAAATGATACATGTCCATAATAGGCATAATAATAATATAATTATCCATATTCATCTAATCATAGTTTACGACGTATACTGGATCAAGTGGTAGTTGTATCAGTATACCAAAAACTTAGAACTAGTAAATTTCACGTATACTGGTATAACTACCTTTTTTACTAAAAGTACAATTAATTTTGAAATAGTAAATATGTAGATTTAAGGAAAATATATTCATTAAAATTATTTGAAATTTTCATTACATTATTTCAACGTATGAGTTAGTTATGGCACTTCATACCTTTGAACAGCCGTCCTGTAAAATCGTGATTTTGCACTTGTATCAGTATACGTAGGAGGTATCGTATGTTAAGAAACATGTAAGACCATAGAGAAAAATGTCTAAACAATCAGCATTTTAAAAGGAAAAAGGCCTCTTAAAACTTCTAAGAAATCCGTAGAACTGCTTATAAAATAATCCTTCGTCCTCTTATCTTTCATTTATATAAAGGAACGAAGAATTTACTCATAATGGTCGTTTACCTAATGACATTTTTAACGTCTGTCTTTGCCTTTTACCTTCATTATCGAAATGAAAAACAAAGCCACAACGTTTGAATAAATTAACCGCACACCGCCATTTTAATTTCAAGTGACAAACTGTCAAGTGTACGGAAAGAGTACGAAATGAAAAAAACTCCAGCCCTTCTGTTATAATTTGGCGGAGGGCGTGTGTCAGAAGAGATAGCGATTTTTGAAGTGAAAACTTCTTTAGCGGCGCTTGGCAATTTTTAGATGGGTAAAAAATATTAAACTCGCGACAGATCCGCGCGTCAGATAACAGAGAACAGTCAGTCGGTAACCTAGCAACCGTGTCTGTTTCAAAGAAAGGGGGCCTTCGAACAACAAAATGTTGTAAGTGACAGATGGTGAAGCGTAATCATAAACATACATTAGTAAGAAATAGAGATTAAAATAGAAATCAAGTGTCAGTGAGATATAACAAAATCGGAGTTTTCACTTCTGCTGGCACTCCCGGAGTGCAACCCGTCCTTTTTTTTATTTAGCCTGTGTGTGGGTGTGTGTCTCCCACTGCTGGGCAAAGGCCTCCCCTCTTTCTCGCCAGTCATCTCGCTGAAGAGCAAGTTCTTCCCAAACGTTCTCAAACGCGTACCGCCATCTACTTTTCGGTCTGCCGCTACTCCGGTACCCACTTAGTGGATAGTTTGGCCCTACGATCCGGATGCATTCGGCAGACGTGTACTGCCCAGTCCCACCTGAGCTTGGCGGCCTTGACACCCACATCTGCAATACCTCTTTTGGATTAAAACGATTAAATTATTCTTAACCCATTAGGGACCTAAATGTCCCATTGCTACACTGCCCCATTATTTACCCCTTTGTTTAGACATTAGTCCTTAGTGTATCTGTGTATACCTACTAACTTGTTCGTTTGTCTATCTTCTTGGGTCTCGCACTATTTTCTCATTTGCTCAAAGGTTAACTCGAAGAGATACCTTATAGGAATAAGTTCGTTTTTATACATGTTTATTGTTTTGAAGTTTTGTGAATTGTTTTTGTGTACTATAAAGTGTTTACAGGGCCGTCTTAAAGCATAACGCCAGAGTATTCATATACTCCATGATTATGGATTCTACGCATTAAACAGTAAAAATACGTCATCTACTCGTTTATTTTGTCGTAGATTCCCCCTCGTGGAGGGTCCTTATAATTTGGAGGCCTTGGGCATGTTTCCAGACTGACCAGTAGGAAAGAGGTCCCTCAATTTCAAGCTAAATTCATAGCCAAAGATGTACAACACAATGGGCCAAGCATGGATTGGAAGTTACAACTGCTGGGCTTGCATATTTTGCCGCGACTTCGCTTGTCGCACGACTTAGCGTCATCTGTCATGCTCGCACGGTATTGACAGGAATGTGACAGGGAGTACATGTCGCATATCACAGTTATGCTAGAGGTGCTGACGTGTCCATGCGTCTTCATACAGCCTAGCACCACGGTCGGTTCCAGCCGAAAGGCTACCGGGTAAGCCATAAAATACGATTACGATTACGAGTTGTCTGTCCAAGTCGTTAAATTAGTTTACCTATACATATAACGCATTACTTATTTTGTTTAGGAAGTACAGTGTTGAGGAAGATTAAGGATCGACGGGAGAGGAAGACACTGGAGTAGATACAGAAAGAAATAACACGAGGAAAAGGCCACAAAATGGTTGAGTAGTAATTGAGTAGCATCAAACGCGATGCAGATCTCAATCCAATGAGAGAGAGATCTCAATTCAGGAGACCTGCATCACGTTTGTCTTAATTTCGACAACTAATGTCATAATTGACGATAAGAATATTGTGTGTTCGCTGTCGCTATCGCTGCTGCTTCTGTCTTGTCCCAAAACCTGGTTGGAACAATAATTCGCTAATTAAAGTTTCAGACTCGCCTGCGGTCGAAATTCGGGCAATTATTGCGACTCCCGTGTCACTAAAGGGCTTATTTTCCTTGTAAAAGTTTGGTAGTTACGGCATTTTGTAAATTGCGGCTTCTTCCCACAATTTATTGAATGACGGAAAATTAACATTATATGATGAAACTGATGACCTGGTTCGCTGGAGTCCGCTGGATGCTGGTTTTTAGTTTTTGTCCTTGACTTAAATAGGGAACACGCCTGAACTAGGACAAAGAATATATATACCTACTAACGTAAAAAGAAACTGTTAGAGGTATTACTCTTCTGTAATCCTGGCCGACTCCAACTGACTCATGTCAGATATATATTTGTACTTGTTTTTTTTTTATATTGAATTGTAAAAAGCCCTTTTCACCTGTGTTATTTCTTCTGCTAATATATTTTATATTATTTATATAAAATGTGGTTTGTTTTAACATTATAAGAGGTTATGTGCTCAGCGTATATAGTAGAAACGTTGTTGTAAATATGTCGGAATCTACGCATAATAATTTTTCACATGAAAAGTTACGCGGACGTGAAAATTACGTCGAGTGGAAATTTGTGATGAAGAATGCGTTAATTCATGATAATTTATGGAACTGCATTGTTGGCTACGGTAAGGATGACAAAACGACGGCCGAGATGAAAGTTCGACTTGACGAAAAAGCGAGATCAAAAATTTGCTTGAGCGTTGAAAAGTCATGTTTTTCACATTTAATGTCGGCGGAAACCGCGAAAGCTGCGTGGAATGCACTAGAAGGTGCTTATGATGATAAAGGACTCGGTTCGAGAGTGCGTACTCTCCAGAATTTGTGCGGTGTCAAACTTGAGAACTTCAATAGCATGGAAGCTTACGTCAATGAGATAATGTCACTAGCGCAGCAATTGGCAAATATGATAAAACCCATTGATGATGAGTTTCTGGGTGCGTTGATGCTCAAAGGTTTACCGACGGAGTACGAGCCCATGATCATGGCAATTGAGCATTCGGGCGCTAACATTACTGCTGATTTTGTCAAAACCAAGTTGCTGCTGGATCAACGTTGGACAAATCGTGGAGATTCGAGTGAGTGCTTGTATTCATCCAGAAAAAGCGCTACTGCGAATAACTCCGGAACGAGAAAAGCGCAACACAGTAAGGGCGAGTCAAAAGCGAAGGATACTTCTGGTCGGAAGCGGGAACCGTGGTGCTGGAAATGCCGACAAAAGGGACATTTGAAGAAGGACTGTCCGAATGACAAAGATTCTTCAGGACACTGTGTTTTGTCGGCGTATAGTACTGGACCGACGACGGAATCTTCGTGGTACATAGACTCTGGCTGTACGAACCATATGAGTGGCAGACGTGATTTGATGACAGATTTTAAATTGCGTGATGGTTCTGTCACTATTGCTAGTGGTGAAAAGCTGAAATGTACAGGTATAGGTAACGTTAAGTTGTTTGATAATGCTATATTAACTAACGTGTTGTATATACCTAAATTGTCTGTAAATTTGATATCCGTTTCTCAATTGATTAAGAATATTGTTAATTTTGATACTAATGGTTGTACAATTTCTAATTTGAGCGATGTTTTAACCCTTGTAAAGACGTTCGCATGTGAGGTTTGTTTAAAAGGAAAGCAAGCGCGTTTTCCTTTTGCCAGCAATCCTGAGAAGTCTGTGGCTGCCAATCGGTTGGATCTGATCCATACAGATTTATGCGGCCCTATGCCGGTAAATTCGCTTGGTGACAAGAAGTACATCCTGACATTCTTGGACGATCATACGAGGAAGGTGTTCGTGTATTTCCTGAAGCGGAAAAGCGAGGTGAGTGAATACACGAAAAACTTTATTAATCTAGTCGAAAATCAAACTGGGAATAAAGTCAAGGCCCTGAGGTCTTATAACGGTAGTGAGTACGTGAATAGGAACCTACAAATTTTTTTGAAAGGTAAGGAGATTGTCCATCAGGTAACCGTGCCGTATAGTCCACAACAGAACGGTTCCTCGGAGAGGCTTAATCGTACCCTTCTAGAAAAAGTAAGGTGCCTATTGTACACGTCAAACCTAGACCACAAGTTTTGGGCAGAAGCTGCCAACACGGCTGCGCATTTAATAAACGTGTCACCGTCAAAAAGGCTTGCGGGTAAAACTCCCGAGGAGGCCTGGACTGGTAAGAAAGTGAGTTTAAAGCACTTACGTGTATTTGGATGCGAAGCTTTTGCTCATGTTGACAAAGTTAAAAGAAATAAGCTGGAACCTAAAAGCAAGCGTTGTATATTTATTGGCTATGAAATGAATGGATATAGGCTTTATGATTTGACCAAAAACGAAGTTTTTTGCAGTCGCGATGTTGTATTTACCGAGTCTAAATTTCCAGGTGTCAACCACAAGAAGGCCGTGGAGATATTCTTTCCTGCGAGCAACGATGGAGCTTCTGCAGAAGATATTCGTACGGGATACCAACCTGAGGTTGAGATTGAGGCGGAGATGCCACTGTTACCGGAAATGCAGGCTCAGAATGAGGCGGAGATTTTACCGTTATTACCGGAAGGAGAGGTTGAGAATGAGGCGGAGATGCCGACCGCGCCTGATGTTTGGTTCGAGGCGGATGGCCAGATGCCAAGTTCATCTACTGACACCAGTAATGTATTTCGTGAACCGCAAAATCATAGACCAGCCTATAATTTACGACCGAGAATACCGAAAACAATGTCTGCACTTGAGGTAGAGTCGAGTGAGCCGACAACTGTCAAGGAGGCTTTCTAATTTTAAAATATGGCTTCCATCAGGTTAATGATGATTTCGCCAATTTCAAGTTTGCTCGTAGAGCATGCCGTTGTTCGGTGAGGTTTTGCTTTTTGCAAAGTGATAGCGATTTACAAAAAACCACGCGGACTATCGGGCCTTGACCCAGGAAGGGCTATGAACGCTTCAAGTTGAATTCTTCATTAGCTATTCACTCATACGTTAGATCACTGCACAATACGCTATCAATACTACACATTGAACAACAAAAATGAATAAATAATGAACAACGCAACTTAAACGCATGCGGCCATCTTAAGTCACAAACCGGAAGTCCAAGGAGGCTTTGCAATCGAGCGATAGCAAGCTGTGGAGGCAAGCTATGCAAGATGAGATTGATTCATTCAATAAGCATGAGGCCTGGGAGCTAGTTGACAGACCGGCAGATAAAAATATTGTGAAAAATCGGTGGCTATTTAAAATAAAACGCGATGCGAATGGAAAGGTAGCTTGTTATAGAGCGCGATTAGTTGCCAAAGGATTTACTCAAATGTTTAGAGTGGATTACATGCAAACTTATGCTCCAGTAATTCGTTATGGCTCGTTGAGGATGCTCCTTTCTCTTGCGGTCGAGTTAGATCTGAAAATTGATCATCTAGACGTGAAAACTGCTTTTTTGAACGGGAACTTGAGTGAGGAAATTTATATGTCACAGCCGGAAGGTTTTATTAAACAAGGAGATGAACATAAAGTGTACAAGCTCAAGAAAGCCGTGTACGGATTAAAACAGGCGTCTCGTGCCTGGTACGACAAGGTGAAGCAAGTTTTAGTCGCAGAGAAGTTCACGCAGAGTAAGTACGAGAGCTGCATCTTCAGTCGCCGAGTGGGTAAGAGAACCATTATTATTGCACTATATGTTGACGATTTTTTCGTTTTTTACGATTGTGATGAGCTTGCTAAAAGACTAAAATCTTCACTGAAATCTCACTTTACACTAAAGGATTTAGGTGAGGTGAAACAAATGCTAGGAATTAAGGTAGATCGTACTGATAGCGAGTTAAAGCTAAGTCAGAAAAACTATATCGAAAAGTTGCTTGAACGTTTCGGTATGAACGACTGTAAGGTCACCAAGACGCCCTTAGACGTAGGTCTGAAGTTTGCTGATAGTGGTACTTGCGATACTAGGCTACCATATCAGGAGTTGATAGGATGCCTGATGTATTTGGCTGTGACTACTGGACCTGATATCTCATTTGCCACGAGTTTTCTCAGTCAGTATATACCCGCTACACAGCGGAACATTTTGCTGCAGCCAAGCGTGTATTACGTTACTTAAAGGGCACAATGAATTTAGGTCTCGTATACAGAAAAAGTTTTGTACATGACAAATTCCGCGTTTGTGGTTTTACTGATGCTGATTATGCTAATGGTACAGATCGTAAATCATATACGGGATATGTTTTCAAACTTGGTAGGAATGTCATTTCCTGGGGTTGTTACAAGCAATCTTGTATCGCACTTTCGTCCACCGAGGCGGAGTATATTGCTTTGTCCGAAGCTGCTAAGGAGGCGGTGTACGTACGTGCGATCTTGGGTGAACTGACGGGTCATTCTGACTCTGTTACCCTGTACAGTGACAACCAGTCAGCGGCGAAGCTTGCCACGAACCCAGTTTTCCACAAACGGTCTAAGCATGTGGACATTCGATATCACTATATTCGTGAAGCCGTTGACAACAATATTGTAGAGCTTAAGTACATGCCTACTGATCAAATGACTGCTGATGTTTTGACGAAGGCATTGCCGAATTGTAAGCACAAGTCATTTGTTCAGGACATGCTGGAAGTCGTCCAAGATTAAGAGGGCGTGTTAGAGGTTTTACTCTTCTGTAATCCTGGCCGACTCCAACTGACTCATGTCAGATATATATTTGTACTTGTTTTTTTATATTGAATTGTAAAAAGCCCTTGTCACCTGTGTTATTTCTTCTGCTAATATATTTTATATTATTTATATAAAATGTGGTTTGTTTTAACATTATAAGAGAAACGACAGCGACACCTGTGTGCAATAACAAAACTCGCGTTATATGTGCGTGTCGAGGGGCGAGCGCGGGCGAGTGCGGGACGCGCGCGGCGATGAAGGGCATTCAAGTGAATGCCTTGTCGAAAGATTCAGTATTACAAGGTCACCGACGCCCGAGTTACACCGGTAGGCCGCTGGCGCGCCTGTGACTAGGATTTCGTAATTCTTTTAGTTCAGAAACGCTGTATTAACTCAACGAATATTATCCTCACAATAAATGGAAACATAAAAAGGTTTTATAAATATGTAATCACACTAATATTATAAAGGTTTTTGACATCTTCCATCGTTAATTTTATAATTTAATGTTATTCAGATTATTTTTAATTTTATTTAATTCATGATATCAGCTTATTTTAATGTGTAGATTAAGTTAGATATAAGTGTAATTTCAAACATAATGTATTTGTTATTAAATAAATAAATTAATCAATCTTATCTTATCTTAAGAAGTCTAGTATCGTATAACAGTTACGAAAGGACTGCTCCCACCTAGACGTAATAGCAATTAACTTGAGACGAAGCACGAAGCAGCCTGAAATGATCACGGAAATTAAGCGACTTAACATGGATTTGATGGCTCTGGATATGGCCTTGTTTGCCTAAATACGTTGAAATAGGATTTTTTTACCCGACTACGCCAAAAGCAGAGTTAAGTTTTTGGGTGTACGTCATTTCTTATGGCAGTAAGTCCGCCATTTGTACTTTTACTTGTTTATTTTGTGCAGTAATAGTAGAGTTGTTAGTCCGCTGTTTTCTAACATAATTGTGCGCATCGGGTTACAAGCATGAAATTTCTATCACAGATAGAGTGTTCCACGGTGATTATTTTCAGATGTGGAGGGAAGTCAGATTCGTCCCCTGCGTGGCGGGAGAGCGGAGTGAATAGGACCAAGTGTACCTCTTTTCTTTCTTTATTTCTGGTCAGTTAAGTCTACTAGGACTTGTCTAGTATCGTTTTCGTGTAAAACGGATATCAGAAATTCATTTTTTTATGTTATTTTTGTATAGTTCTATATAAAAATATGGGTGTGTGGCCGAAAAAGTAAAAATCACAAGTTTTTTTATTCAGAGCGATAAGTTAGTTTTATATATCCTGAATATTTACAATTTAAAAAAATATCACTAAATAGCAAATTTAATCTTGTTCTTAAAAAATGTATACATATTGGGCACATCTCATACAAAAAGTACCCAAATTTTTATGCCAAACTATTCTTTAATAACATAAAAAATGAATTGCTGATATTTGTTTTACACGAAAACGATGCCACACAAGTCCTAATAGCCTTAACTGATCAGTAATCAAAAAAAGAAAAGGAGCAGTACTTGGTCCTATTCACTCCGCTCTCCCGCCACGCAGGGGACGAATCTGACTTCCCTCCACATCTGAAAATAATCACCACGGAATGCTCTATGTGTGGTAGAAATTTCATGCTTGTAACCCGATGCGCACAATTTCGCGGCTTAGCAACTCTACTATAAAGTTTAAATAACAAAATAAAAAAATGATATGTTGGGTACCAATATTTGTACGCGGGAATAACTAAGTAATTTACCATGTTGTCCGTGAAAAAGTACGTCTAGATGCAATTATTGTTTTGTAGATTCTGAAAACAATTTCTGCTATTTGATTTAGAAATAAAAACAGGCTTTCTGGTCCTTCGAAATCTCATAATTCAGTCTCTTTATTTATTTATTTATTTCATAACATATTGAGCTATTTCTGCATTCATGTACGCCATCGTTCTATACCTAGCTTCTTATCAGTAGATAGTAGGCAGTCCACAACTGTGCGTTTTTCTAGAAATTTCCTGCCTCGCACGACTGCATTGTGGAATGAATTGTCGCTTGCGGTATTTTCGGACCGATAACCCTTCAAACCTTCAAGAATAGAGCATACTCCCACCTGAAAGGCCGGCAACGCACTTGTTACTCCTCTGGCGTTGCAGGTGTCTATAGGCGGTAATCGTTTTCCATCAGGCGATCCGCTTGCTCGTTTGCCCCCTATGAGACAAAAAAGGTATGCTGTAGAATTCAATATCAGTAATCATCCCCATTGCCTAGGTTGAATATATCCAGGGATATATCCATAACCTACATATCTATTAGGAGCTCAACAAAAGGCTAGCAGAGCACTGGGGACCGAAGAGCTGGCAGCTTCCTCGCTCAACGTATCTGGGCTGTTCAGCGAGGATTGCTGCCAGCATATTCGGTACCGTGCCATCGTAGGGGAGCAATTTACTGAGTTTTAGTGTATTTGAATTTTAGCTATTTTCTACATAGTTGTTATATGGTGTTGTATTTAGTTTAAGTTTATATTAACTGTTTTTTTAAGAAAATATGGAAAATGTAACGTCTCATTATTTTTTTATAATACCACATTTTTTTAAATTAAACTATAAAACTATATATTTGTATAGAATCTTTTTATCGATTCATATTTTTTAGGTGGTATTACCACATATTTTTATTTTTATAAATAATGACACAAAGGTAAATTAAGAAAGAAAAATTGAATGCGATCTACTACAATCGAAGCGGGGTAATGCGCAATAAGCATTTCAAAAACATATATGACGCAGAGGGCACTCCAGTAGCGTAAAGGATTAAGGGATGAAAGATTTGGTGTGACTGACGTAGCGGTCGAATAGCTCAGTTGGGAGAGCAATGCGCCGGAAACGCAGAGGTCGCGGGTTCATACCCCGCTTCGATTGTAGTAGATCGCATTCAATTTTTCTTTCTTAATTTACCTTTGTGTCATTATTTATAAAAATATAAAACTATACTTTATGCTTTGATCTTCGTATCAGTTTACTATACTTTGGTTTAGTATCGTTTCTTTGTTTTTCTTCTTTTGACGTTACATAAAAAAAATAAGTTCCATAACACTTTTTCTTATGAAAATCTCCTCATTTCGAATTCGTTTCACACCTGTATTTAAGTCTGTGATCTCACTTTCAGTCGATCGGTAAGAAATTGCCTTCAGCTATCATTGTTTTGATTAATTAAATTTTCCGTAAAATATTGAAGGGGTAGGGCAGTAATTTAATTGGTTCAGTCAGATTGTGGATGTAGTCTCGGGCTGTGATAAAATATAAGGGCAAAATTCAACGTGGCAAATGAATCCACTTCTATTCTATGGCACGGAGACATTTCCGTATATAGGTTTGTGCTCAGGCACAATGTTCCACTTCCTGATGGTAGGGAAGAGCCAGCTCGTATTCAGTCCATGGCATTTAAAAAGAGTTGCAAAATAAATGGGTACCGTTCAGTTTGGTCGTCCCTACCTATAGGCAAAAAATTACTGGAAAGTATACAAATTTTATAAATATAAGTAATTTTTCTATTGAAATTACTAATCATTTTTCTTTGAAAGTTACCGACCATACAAAACAATTCCGGGTTGCATTCCCTAGTCTATATTTATTTTTCTTGTGTCGTTTTCCTCAATGCTGAGGGTCGTGACCACTGTTCATCACTCTTCGGACGATCGCTCTCCACTTATCTCGATCTCCTGCAGACTACATGGCGTCGGTAAACTTGGAGACCGTTCCTCGTCCAGTGCATGGGACTCCTTCCTCTTGGTATTCTTGCTTGAATCTTCCCTGTCACTAAGAGCTTTTCCAGGTTGTCACTCTTCTTCCTGGCTATATGACTGAAGAATTCAAGGATTCTACGGAGGCAGATGTTGGAGTCTCATGGTGATTTCCAATTCTTGAAGGATGGATGCAGTGTATATTTATACTTTACTTCTGAATGTACAAATTTCGTCGCGATTGTGAGAATTTTTTCTTACAAATCTTAGGCGCTTTATTGAGTTCGAAACTTACACTAAAGGTTCTATTTGCTCGCCTCTTAAAAAACTCCATACTGTAACCCCCATAGGAAAACCTTAAACGTCCACGAAACTAAATAAATTATTCATAAAAGTACTAAACAGAAGCCTAAGAGAATAACCCAACCCATTGCCACGTCTTTCCTAAATTCCGTATGGCGTTATTTATTCTAATAACCTCCCATATGATCCAAATAAATGTCTTGTACATGACGTGAGACCACGGATGAGAATCACAAGGACTGTTCTTCGCCATGGGAAAATTTCTGTGTTTTAATCGCGTAGTTATAGTTATTGTTGTCTCACGATTATTACAGTACGGACGAGCAATTCGCTGTAATAATTTTTTGATGACAGTTCAAATCAGCTATCCCTTTTCAAACGTCAAAAACGATCTGTTCATCTAATACTAATAATTGGAAAAACACTACAGTTATTTGTTTAGAGAGTTTATAACTAAACCTGACATTTTGAAAACATCATCATCTCAGCCATAGGACGTCCACTGCTGAACATAGGCCTCCCCTTTGGACTTCCATATATACCGGTTGGAAGCGACCTGCATCCAGCGCCTTCCGGCGACCTTTATAAGGTCATCTGTCCATCTTGTAGTTGGACGTCCTACGCTGCGCTTGCTGGTCCGAGGTCTCCACTCGAGCACTTTTCGGCCCCATCGGCCATCTGCTCTGCGTGCTATGTGGCCTGCCCATTGCCACTTCAACTTGCTAATCCGGTGAGCTATATCGGTCACTTTAGTTCGTCTACGGGTTTCCTCATTTCTGATTCGATCACGTAGAGACACCCCGAGCATAGCCCTCTCCATTGCTCGTTGAGCGACTTTGAGCTTTGAGATGAGGCCGATTGTGAAAGACCACGTTTCGGTGCCGTAAGTCATCACTGGTAACACACATTGGTTGAAGACTTTCGTCTTGAGGCACTGAGGTATGTCGGACGAAAAGACATTGCGTAGTTTCCCGAACGCTGCCCAGCCGAGTTGGATTCGGCGGTTGACCTCTTTCTCGAAGTTGGACCTATTAGGTTCAGCCTATTGAAGAACTACAGGCCCATCACGCTTCTAAGCCATGTTTATAAGTTGTTTTCAAGGGTCATCACGAACCGTCTCGAACATAGACTTGATGACTTCCAGCCTCCCGAACAAGCCGGTTTCCGAAGAAGCTATAGTACCATAGACCACATACATACGCTGCGGCAAGTTATACAGAAGACTGAAGAGTATAACTTGCCATTATGCTTAGCGTTTGTGGACTATGAGAAAGCCTTCGATTCGGTGGAAACATGGGCGGTGCTCGAGTCACTTCAGCGATGCCATATTGACTATCGGTACATTGAAGTGTTGAAGTATTTGTATAGTAACGCCACCATGTCGGTCCGAGTTCAGGAGCAGAGCACAAAGGCTATTCCATTGAGAAGAGGCGTAAGACAGGGGGACGTTGTGTCCCCGAAACTGTTTACGGCCGTTATGGAAGACGCCTTCAAGCTCCTGGAATGGCAAGGATTTGGCATCAACATCAATGGCGAATACATCACTCACCTTCGGTTTGCCGACGACATCTTAGTCATGGCAAAGTCGATGGAGGAACTCAGCATGATGCTCGATGACCTTAATCGAGTTTCTCAACGGGTGGGCTTAAAAATGAACATGGACAAGACGAAAATCATGTCAAATGCCAAGGTTGTGCCCATCCCAGTCTCTGTTGAAAACTCGGTACTCGAAGTTGTTGACTCATACATCTACCTAGGACAAGTGGTCCAATTAGGTTCGAGAAAGAGGTTTGAAAACATATACTGTATAAAATCGTATTCGCACAGTGAATCAGCAAGTTGAAGTAGCAGCGGGTGGTAACTGGAGGAGGAGAGCTGAAAGTCGAGCTCGGTGGAGTGCCATGGGAGAGGCATATGTCCTACAGTAGACTGATACAGGCTGATGATGACAATGATGATGAACATCTTATTATTCCGCATCGCGCAAATAATTGACAGTCTTCATATTATTAGTCCATGGCAAACCCGAACCGTCAACGCAAAATGTTCTTTAAAGCCACTATTCACAGTATATTCACGAACGTTTCTGTTTATAGGTCATGGGTACATTCCCCGGAAGGGTATAGTTATTTACATTTTATTAAGTTGTTAGGAGGGATCTTAGGGGATCATTGTCAACTATGGGACCCCTTTTAAGCCAAATGGCAATACCTGAAATTGAAAATTGCCGGATATTTAACTAGGCTACTTTCGCGACTTCGCTTGGAACATGCATGAAGTTGGAATTAATAATTAGTAAGTCTTCATTTAGTAAGGTAAACCAATTAAGTAGACACTGACTCCCATTTCTAAAGCTCTTAATGTCCTATAATCATATCCAATACCTGGTTTATCATCATTTGCTAAACAACTTTTTACAAATAATCACTTAACAAACAACGATTCACAAACCTGTGATTCCTTAAAGTGCTCATTTTACAAATAATTACTCAACAAATATACATTTAATAACTTTGACACTTTATAAACATATTGAAAGACAAAGTTTCATTTCAAAAATTTTCACTTCACAAATAAATCGTTTTAAAAATCAGTTATTTTGCAAAACGTTAATTGATAAAGTATTATTTCAGAAAAATATTAAAAATAACTCTCTATGTAACCGCAGGGCGGCATGAAGTTTAATACTTAACTTCGTAATTTTTTTTAGCTGATTTTGGGCTTAAATTAATATTTTAAATTACGCTAAAATAAACATGTTTTGTTATTTAAACTTTTTCTCTCAGAGCGATATTTACCGAGATATTGGGGTTCAAAAAAATATGTTTGCCATTTTTAGGCTAATATAGATTGAGTGATGTTCCATTTTTTAAGCAAGCAGTTTGACGCTCCGCTCGCTCCGTTATACATGGTCATAAAACAAACCTAACCTATAGTTTTCGGTTTTTGAGCCATGTTACCTAAAAAACCTCAATATCTCGGTAAATATTAATCTGAGCCAGAAAGTTCAAATAACAAAACATATATGCTTATTTTAATTTTAACATAAATGGCGTTCACACCATGATGATTTATTAAACGAAATGTTTACCAAACAATGCATTTTATTAACGTTGTTTTATCATTCGTTATTTTTTTAGTTGACTTAAATAATAAATGAATAATTTGCTAAATAATGTTTTGTGATAATGATGTTTTGTCCAATAAATAATTTGTATCGTGATCTATTTGTAAAACTACATTTTATGCAACGTCTAATTTGGGAATCGTTAATTTGTCTAACGTTGTTTGTAAAATGAATATTTATGAAACGTTGTTTAGCAAGTGATTGGCTACCCCAATACCTCCCATACTGACGGGAGGTATTTAAATGGTAATAAAGTATTTATAAATAGTTGCAAGTTTACGATTGAAATCATGCGTACTCCATACCTAGAAGGGAACGAGCTAATAGTTCATCCACTCGACCAATTATCACTGGCTGGACCTTAGGATAAATACGCCCAGAAAGAAACCTACTCAGTGTTTGAAAGTGAAGCCAGATTTGATTGGCCATGAGCTAAGTTTCGTCCTTTGGCGCCTCTGCCACGACGTGTGACGACGCCAATGTCACAAGCAAGACCACTCTGATGGACGCACACATAAAACCAAACCGGCTTCATCTTTCACAAATATGTCGTTGCAACTTCCCGGCCAGGGAAAATATTTGTGTGATGAACTCGAATATTTGTGCTTGGGATGACCCACCAACCATGAGGTTGTTCTACGTATTTAAGTATATATTTATCTATATAAGTATGTATATTGTCGTCTAGTACCCATAACACAAGCCTTCTTGAGCTTAATTTGGGAGTAGATCGATTTGTGTGAGGTTGTCTAATATTTATTTATTTATTCAACTTTCCCATTTACTTTGATACTTATATTTTTTTTGGATAGAGACACATGCAAACTTAAGGTAAGCACGGAAACCAGAAAAAAAATCAGACAGCGTTCCACAAAAGGCATTTTTTGCAGAAATACTTCCAAAACAAATCCTCACCCTTAAGTCGTCATAAAATATTACCACAACGCGTTGAGTCGACTTACGTCTGTTTACGTAATGTTTTATGTAAATATTGTGTCATCTGTGCCCCGAAGTGGCATTTTTAACATTTTGACCGTGTGTTATCCATAAAAACAACGATTTGACTCTTTTCAGCCGACGTCTAAACGAAGCAAGTTCTAGTTCGTCGGGGAGTTTTTTTGTTTTTTTTTTATGTTGCATCGCCGGCGATCGCGGGACGACTGGCGCGGGACGGCGGGCTGGACGTCTTCTTGAAAGAAACTAAAACTAACTATAAATTTTGGAACAAGAAAATACATGGACAATAAACAAAGCACGTTCAAATACTTCAAATACAATTATGATCATGATACGCGTATCCGATACGCGGATATTATGACGTATCGTCTAAACTAACGATCACGATTCACGTCGCTACCACGCTAGGGATATACGATACGGTTGAGACGCTTCGCAGCGCGGGGTGGCATACCGGGTGTCCCAAGACTATGGGACATCAAGGGAAAGTACCTTAAATATCGTAGATAGGATACTCATACTCATACTCATTTATTAATAAAATGTCAACATTTTACAAGTCAATATACATTATAGATATTTTGCTGAAAGAAGACTTTGTTATTTTTAATAGTTAGTAATTCTGCATTTAATGATTTTCCAAGAGTTCTTATGCCTATACTTCTTATCCGTTCGAAAATAATAATAATAATACAATACTTTATTGCACACCAATAAAAGTTTACAAAAGGAAACAAGACAAATACAATTTATAAATAACGTTTGTTTGTTACGAAAATACTGTTTGTTTTAGAATCTTTTCTCTATGATCAAACATAATGTTTCTTAACATTATCAATGTTACTACTTAGAACAGGGCTATTGAGATTTATTGGTATATTTGAAACCTACAGCACAGATTATATACAAGTTACTACGTCCTACAGGTTGAATTCTTCATTGATATTTTTTGTTTCAAAAACTACTCTAAATTGTAAAAAATCACGAAAAAACTATTTTTTTTTACTTATTTTCGACTGCACGCAGTGAAAGCATGATATAGCTGTTAATTTCTAGAACTCAGGTAAAAGTATTACTCACTTAAAAAACTTGGTTGAAATTATTAATATATTTGTCATAATATGAAAAAAATAAGGACTCTTAATGTGTAATATTGCAACACAAACCATAATTTCATTAGATACAAAATGCATATGATATAAATTTTCTCACGCCACGCTCTAAACTTAAGTACGTACTTACAAACCTCGTTAACACAAAAACTTGAAATACTACTACACCATTTCTGTTCAAAAGAAACTCGCTGATTCCAGAGATAAAACTTACACACTCCACAAAGACTCTAACTCTAGTACATACGTGATATAAAACTTTAAGAGAGTTGGAGGAGGAAATTTATAGCGAAAGTAAAATAACAAATCATACGAAATCTCTAATCTGTATTTACGTTCTTGTTCGGAAATCGATGAAGAGTTGGATAACCTTTAGCTATGTCGGATGCAGTACCCTCATCATCATCATCATTTCAGCCATAGGACCTCCACTGCTGGACACAGGCCTCCTCAATAGATTTCCACATGGGCCGGATAGCAGCGACCCGCATCCAGCGAGTCCCCGCAACTCTAACCAGGTCGTCCGACCACCTTGCGGGTGGTCGTCCTACACTGCTCTTGCGGGTACGTGGTCTCCACTCGAGAACCTTTCTGCCCCAACGGCCATCGGTCCTTCGAGCTACGTGCCCCGCCCATTGCCACTTCAGCTTGCTTACCCGGTTTGCTATGTCGATGACCTTGGTTCGTCTACGAATCTCCTCATCATACCCTCACCTTGAGTTAACACGACCGTACTCGCTAGCGACAGCGTAAACGATTTTTATGGAGAATAGTACAGCGAGCCTAGCGGTTACTTTATGTCCACTTTGTTTGTATGTGGCACGGTCGTTGCAAATATCACCAACACAAATGGAAATACTCTCCACTCTGCGAGTGCGGCGAGGAAGAGCAGACTACCGAACACCCTACCCTGGCCCTGCTGAGGACCTGGACGACTTGACGCCTGACGCAGCTGCCTAGCTTAAAGATCTTAGAGCCATACTTTGATTGCTTTACTTAGAATGCCATACGATTATTAATAATAAGCAGTTACTTTGTAGAACTACAATGCTCCATACAATTAGAAACATAATAAGCAGGGCTAAAATTCAACACACATTAAATGTTTGCATGCCTCTACGGTAGAACATAAGCACTTACTGTTTACTACATCATCTAATGTACCTACTATGTTCTTGCAAATAAACATTCATTCATTCATTCATTCAAACCATTTACGTAGTCGATAGCGAGAACGGTCACTGTAAACTCATGGTAAGTGTATAGGTTCGTTCGTGTAACCCTTTTTACAGTAGTCAGGTAAAAGGTATCCTATTACCATCTTTGGATATCCAACGGTCCCGCTATATTAGCGTCATGAGAGGACTATATCATGTAATAAAGAAAAACAAAGTCAAAAAAGTAATATTAATTATCAAAAAGTCAGGATTCAATAAGTAATATTAAAGTCAAGAAATGTGTGTACTGTGAAGGTTGGATTTCACTTTCAGTGGAGTTGGCCACTGATATAAAAATAAATAATAATAAATAGATAAATAAAGATATAACCTGGGCCTGGATAAGTCCCGATGGTTCCACGAGAAACGAGATTGACTTCATCATGACCGACAAGAAACGGATTTTCAGTGATGTGTCTGTGATCAATAGGGTAAAGACCGGCAGTGATCATCGAATCGTAAGAGGCACACTGAATATCAATGTTAAACTGGAAAGGTCCAGTCTGATGAAGTCTACGCTCCGACCTACTCGGGCCCATATTCAAAACCCCGAGAGCTTTCAACTCGAGCTCTCCAACCGCTTTGCTTGTCTGGAGAACTTTGTCTCAGTGGACGAGATCAACGACGGGCTAGTGGAAACTGTCCACATGGTAGGGTCTAAGTTTTTCAGACCCCGCCGTAAAGATAGACCTCAGAAATTGTCTGATCGAACCTTAAACCTCATGGCTGAACGACGCTCGTTACGGTTGCAGTCTCCCGATGACGCGAGGTCATATAGGCAGCTTAATAGACGTATATCGAAGTCCTTGCGACACGATCTGCGGCTCTTTAATACGAACCGTATTAAAGAGACCATTGAGCAGAACAAAGGCTCCAAAGTGTTCGCAAAGGACAAGTCTATTGGACAAAGCCAGCTGACCAAGCTGAAACGGGAAGATGGCAGCATAGCGTCGACCAAAGCAGAGGTTCTAGGCGAGATCGAGAGGTTCTATGGTCAGTTATACACTTCAGTCGCAAAGCCCGTTGACAGCTTAGTAGGCGATCCAAGAGCCAAGCTGTCCCGACATTATACCGAAGACATCCCGGACATCAGTCTGTACGAGATTAGGATGGCCCTGAAGCAGCTTAAGAACAACAAGGCGCCGGGCGAAGACGGAATCACCTCAGAGCTTCTGAGAGCGGGTGGAACACCGGTACTTAAGGTCCTCCAGAAGCTCTTTAATTCCGTCTTGTCCGAGGGCAAAACGCCTGAAGCATGGAATAGAGGCGAGGTGGTACTGTTCTTCAAGAAAGGTGATAACAGCCTATTGAAGAACTACAGGCCCATCACGCTTCTAAGCCATGTTTATAAGTTGTTTTCAAGGGTCATCACGAACCGTCTCGAACATAGACTTGATGACTTCCAGCCTCCCGAACAAGCCGGTTTCCGAAGAAGCTATAGTACCATAGACCACATACATACGCTGCGGCAAGTTATACAGAAGACTGAAGAGTATAACTTGCCATTATGCTTAGCGTTTGTGGACTATGAGAAAGCCTTCGATTCGGTGGAAACATGGGCGGTGCTCGAGTCACTTCAGCGATGCCATATTGACTATCGGTACATTGAAGTGTTGAAGTGTTTGTATAGTAACGCCACCATGTCGGTCCGAGTTCAGGAGCAGAGCACAAAGGCCATTCCATTGAGAAGAGGCGTAAGACAGGGGGACGTTGTGTCCCCGAAACTGTTTACGGCCGTGATGGAAGACGCCTTCAAGCTCCTGGAATGGCAAGGACTTGGCATCAACATCAATGGCGAATACATCACTCACCTTCGGTTTGCCGACGACATCGTAGTCATGGCAAAGTCGATGGAGGAACTCAGCATGATGCTCGATGACCTCAATCGAGTTTTTCAACGGGTGGGCTTAAAAATGAACATGGACAAGACGAAACTCATGTCAAATGCCAAGGTTGTGCCCATCCCAGTCTCTGTTGAAAACTCGGTACTCGAAGTTGTTGACTCATACATCTACCTAGGACAAGTGGTCCAATTAGGTAGGTCCAACTTCGAGAAAGAGGTCAACCGCCGAATCCAACTCGGCTGGGCAGCGTTCGGGAAACTACGCAATGTCTTTTCGTCCGACATACCTCAGTGCCTCAAGACGAAAGTCTTCAACCAATGTGTGTTACCAGTGATGACTTACGGCACCGAAACGTGGTCTTTCACTTTCGGCCTCATCTCAAAGCTCAAAGTCGCTCAACGAGCAATGGAGAGGGCTATGCTCGGGGTGTCTCTACGTGATCGAATCAGAAATGAGGAAATCCGTAGACGAACTAAAGTGACCGATATAGCTCACCGGATTAGCAAGTTGAAGTGGCAATGGGCAGGCCACATAGCACGCAGAGCAGATGGCCGATGGGGCCGAAAAGTGCTCGAGTGGAGACCTCGGACCAGCAAGCGCAGCGTAGGACGTCCACCTACAAGATGGACAGATGACCTTATAAAGGTCGCCGGAAGGCGCTGGATGCAGGTCGCTTCCAACCGGTATATATGGAAGTCCAAAGGGGAGGCCTATGTTCAGCAGTGGACGTCCTATGGCTGAGATGATGATGATGATGATGAAATAAAGATATAATCGTACTTCTCGCATATTAATAGCTCCTCTGAGTCACTCCCACAGTACCCTAATATTAAGATTTTTTTAAAAGTCCAAAAGCATAATAATGAAATTGTTATCAGAATCAACGATCCAAATGGCAACTTAATTATGAAAAAAATATGAAAAATGTTTATTTAGGTTCCATAGAAGTTAACAACTTAACACATGGTAAGAAGTTCGATCCTTTCTGTGGGTGAGTTATTTTTCCATACATGTAATTAATCTTACCTCGGTGTGATGACTAATTCCCGGTACTAACGGTATCACTATACTAAAATTTCCCGGTTCCGCAGACCTAGTGATGACGTCACGGCCCGCTTGCCATTTGTGCGCAGTGTTTTCAGCGCTTTGTAGGAATGTCGAACTTTAACAGTAATCTCTAACTCTTAGAGCTCTCTAATTGTATTTAGTCCCATCTGTATCTGTACTATTATAAAATTCTAAATTTGTATTGAAAACAATTAATGTTCTATGGATCATGATCTCCCGGTCATGATTTCAGGAAATATCTTGATATGTACGATTCCCATTGACCGGGCCGGGCCGGGTCGGCTGCCACCGCGTCGCAACGGGCGGCCTGGCAACCGGCAGCGGCCGACCGCGTCCAGTGACCAGGTCGGGCGGATCCGGCTGCTGCCACGTTCCAGCGGACGCTGGGGCGCCCGGCGGCAGCTGACGTCGTCCGTCCGCACGATTAAATCTACTAGGGCGTACCCGGCGTACCCACAGAAATATATCAAGATAGAAGGAAAGAGTTCAGCAATTTGTAGGGAGACAAAGCGTGTAACATTTTGCGTAGGTACTTTGACGTCACGAGCGTAATTTAGTGATGAGAAACATAAGCCGCGCGAAAACGATTCAGAAACATCGATTCACAGATCGATTCGAACACGGCACCGATTCTATGCATCGTCACCCACACCGCACTGCGCCGCGGCCAAGCCGCCGTCACAAACAAAAACAGTCACAATAATATTTGTTTTGCACTATGTACTTACATTATATAGCTGCATGATAAATAAGAACGTAATTATCATTTCCTCTGTTTTCAAAATCGATTTTAATCGAATAAGAAAATCGCAGTGTACAGCAGCACATGGCAGCACTATTCTTACTTTTGACAGAAAAAATGAGAAATCAACCTTGAACGTGACTCGACAGTTTGAATAGCATATTTTTACATCGCTGGCTTTGAACGCACGCCAAGGTTGGCTCGTCAAATTAAAGCCGCAATGGAAAGCTAGCGTTGGACACAACCGCCCGCCTCTGTTTTGAAGAAAATAATAAATTAAATAGTTTTGTAATTAATAACAGATATTTAAGGACAAATTGTACATACCAATGAAAGGAAATATCTCGATTAACAGCTCCAATTTTATTGGAAGTGTTTGAACAATTAATTATTGCGCAGCAAGCCATTTTGTTTTTAAGACCTGACGTCGCACACAGACCGCGGTCGGGAGCTGACTAATGTTCGCGGCGAACAAAGTTGACACCATGGCAACATTTCGCCAAGCGAGGTACGTACACTCTCCTTCTATCTTGATATGTTTCTGTGGGCGTACCGATGGCGCTCGGCGGCAACCGAACGGAGCCGATGGCACGCGGCGGTGACCGAACGGAGCCGATGGCGCGCGGCGGTGACCGAACGGAGCCGATGGCGCGCGGCGGTGACCGAACGGAGCCGATTACGCGCGACGACAGCCGAGCACCTCCGTCCGCGTCCGCAAGCGCCCGATCGGCCGGCAGCGGAGCGAAAAACATTCGAATATGGGATCTGACTGCTGTATAGAAGCTCTACATTCCTTTTGCAACTATTTAAATGGGCTTGAGCGCGCGCCGACTCCGCCCGATCAGTGGGAATCGTACAATAGCGTGATACAGGATCGTCGTTTGTTTTGTATGGCCGCGCAGCGCCATCTTTTTTCATAATTTCCTTTGTCCTCGAATCGCGCCGAAACGGCTGGACAAATTTTAACCAATTTTGGTACAGGGATAGCTGGACATCCAAATATGGTAATAGGATACTTTTTACTCGACTACGGTTAAACAAAAAAAACACCCGTAAGAAGTTGCGGGCACCGTCTAGTAAGTATATAAAGATCCCAATAAAAAATAAAATCGACTGACATGACATGACATCTTCAAAGAAGATATCTACACGCATATTTATTTAGGTATTGCTGTTGAAAGATGTTTTTTTGTTTTAAAAACCCTGACGCATCATTCGCTCCACTCACCATGAAGGCTTAACCTGAAAGCTTCTCGGAATCGACTTATTTCCTGAAACCAATAACGGCAAACAGGATCTCATTCGACATTTACCTAGCGATGTTAGGCTAATACCAAAGTTACACACCACTTTTGTCATGATTTGTAGGATTTAAACTGGAAACCTAGTGAATATTTTATGAACGCAGCTATATTTTGAAAATATTAACCGGTAACACAGGTGTTCTAATTAATATGATATCTGAACGCAGCGACAAGCTGCCTAAATATTATTTTAGAATAGCAACACTGATCACTTGTCTATGATTAATAATCTATCAACCAATAAAATTGTCCTGTGGATGGTAAGTGAACTTCCTGATTGGTTCGCTTCGGACCAATCAATGATCAACATTTTCCCGCGTTTTGACATGACGGGTGGTGCCGAAGTTATCGTCAGGACAGGCATTCTGGTGGAAGAACTGACAGAGAGAGGAAGCCGAGAGAACCTCCACAATTCAGAAGTACTAAATGAACAAACTCCCACATGGTGGACGAACTGATACTGAACAGTGCACGTAAGTACTATTGAAGTGTTGTAATATAATTATACACTATTTTAATTAACGAATTTCTATGTTTTTTATAAAGTAAACCTTATCCGTTATATGTTGAGATAAATGCCGATAGCGTTTAATAATTTTTCTTCGTTGTTGTAATGAAAAAAAAAACTAAGGAAGTTTAAAGGACAAAACAATTTTAAAGAAACGTGTTCTTTGGTTAAATCCATAACGAGTTTTTTTTTACTTGAATGCGTAAAAAAAATACATTTGTAGTATTTTTTCCGCTGGAAATGTATTCGTTATATTATAGATATTGAAGAGTTAGTATATTTATTAGTTAGTACATTAAAGTAGTCAAATATTATGATGAAAGTAATTTAAATATGATCTAAAATCTACCTTGTGTTAAGACAAAATTCTCCATATCATAAAATTATAAGGATTCAAGTAAGTAGTGTGAATTTTTTTGGGTTCGAATGATAAGATAAATTATGTTGTTTGTTCAGATTATCATTCTAGTCATTAGTAAATTAGCATGACTTCTTCGGATATATTATATTTGATATATATATCTTATAAATAAATACAAATTATATTGGAATTGAGATGCAACATGTTTCTAAATAACCCTAGTAAGCGTCATAAAAGTAACTTGGTATGTATTGTTCTATTTACTTATTACATGGTGATAGTTTTTAAAGGACGTGACATGAGCATCGATTTATAAAGTTAATATTATGGAGTGAGAAAATGTCAGTTATATTAGATTAGTTATGTTCTGACGTAAGAGTGCGTTTGGACTCGGGAGTTAAGCTGATTTTGAAGTGAGCGTGCGTCTAGATTTATGTTGCCTGACGTGAGAGTGCGTCTAGGCTCTGGAGTTATGTTTGTTTGACGTAAGCGTGCGTCTGGATTTTGGTTTGATTGAAGTGAGAGTGCATCTGGATTTTGGTTTGTCTGGCGTGAGCGTGCGTCTGGATTTTGGTTTGCTTCACGTGAGAGTGCGTCTGGATTCTGGTTTGTTTGACGTGAGAGTGCGTCTGGATTTTGGTTGTTTGGCGTGACCGTGCGTCTGGATTATGGTTTGTTTGGCGTGAGCGTGCGTCTGGATTTTAGTTGGTTTGACGTGAGCGTGCGTCTGGATTTTGGTTTGTTTGGCGTGAGCGTGCGTCTGGATTTTGGTTTGTTTGGTGTGAGCGTGCGTCTGGATTTTAGTTTGTTTGACGTGAGCGTGCGTCTGGATTCTGGTTTGTTTGACGTAAGAGTACGTCTGAATTTCGGTTTGTCTGACGTGAGTATACGTCTGGAATTTGCTTTGTTTGACGTGAGAGTGCGTCAAGATTTAATTTTGTTTTCGATGTGAGCGTGCGTTGTTTGATGATTGGAACGTACGCTTGGAACTTACGTTTTTGTATGAAATCGCATAAACGTGCATTTAGTGATTATTTGCATTGTACGCGTCAGCTTGCGTCCTAGTTTAGTATGGTCATGTGAGCTGAATGCTCTAGATTTTTTTTAACGACGAAAGATTAAGTTTATAATTTTAACACGAACATAAGTTTGAATAATATTAAAAGTATGAACATGTATTTGGATATTGTAAAAATACGAGTCTTTGTTGAATTAAGAAAAGAGAGTCTTAAAGTTTACGAATTAATTCACAATAAAACTTAAATGTGCGCTCGAAGTTAAGGAAAATAATGAAAAGAATAGTATAGAATAGAATAGAAGTAAAAGTTATTAACAGCTATCGTCATAGATCGGAATACACATTTGATTTAGATGATGTTAGACTCAACTACCTCCAGTGGCGAGCGCCTGCGTTTAGTCCTGAGAAAAAACCGGATAGTCAGTATGTCTAGTGAGAGTTCCGATGACGATAAATGATCCCTTAAAGGGATAAGTTCGCCTTTGTACATGTATTTCTTTTGTTTTAATGTATTTCTGTTTTTGTGTACAATAAAGTGTTTACATACATACATACGATATACCTCCTGTTATTACAAGAAGGAGACACCTATAAAAATCTACTGATGAAGAAATTACTGATAGTGACAGACAGTTGAGTGGCAAGAAACGGAGACATGAAACTTCAAACAGTGATGAAAGGCAAGATAACTCTAAAAGTCGTCGATCAGGTGGTTCAAGTAACAACGTAAATGTTGCTGATTTAATAGAAGCATTAAATAAAAAAAAAACTAAACCTATTAGTTCACACCAGATGTTAAACGCTTTACCTGAGTTTGATCTAGATAGTAAAAATCAGAATATTGATATAATGTGATGATGTGCAACCATGCACAAGGTAAATGAGTACGCACGCATATATAATGGGATGACATTCAAACATCTCATTTTGCGACGCAGAAACTGACTAGCACAGCCAAGAAGTGGTTTTACTCCTTGCCAAGCTTAGACTTCACATGGCTTGACTGACAAGTGAAATTACGCCGAGCTTTTCCGATTGATGAAAATTTTGCTATTATGTTAGAAGAGATGTTCGCTAGGAAGAATAAAGCAAACGAGAACCTGCGTACATATTTTTATGATAAATTAATGCTTTTAAACCGTTGCGAAATCACCGGGAAAAAGGTGGTAGATTGCCTTATTCATGGCATGTCTGATGTATCGATGAGAAATAGTGCACAAGCACTTAAATGTTTAGAACCTTAGGATTTACTGCAGTACTTCGTAATTCAGCAACCAGAAACCAAAGTATTTTCTGTCACGCAGAAGAAACGAGGATATACTGAAGGAATGGAACATAAGGTGTTTCACAAATAAGTGCTTCCAGAAAAAGAAAAACAAAATGATTCATCTGTGGTGTGTTTTAATTGTAATGAGGAGAGACATTGATTTGGTAACTGTCCAAAGGTTGTAGTAAAATGCACCATTTGCAAGAAAGTTGATCACAAAGACAAAAACTGTCGATTTTCTTCTTCAAATAACAAAGAGAATATGAAAAAAGTGCTGAATATTGGTAGTTCTAGTACGAATCAGAAATTTATTAAAGAAATTGATGTTAACAATAAATCATTACAAGCTTATATTGACTTTGGTAGTGACTGCTCCCTTATCAAGCTTAGTGAAGCAGAAAAACTGAATCTAGACAAAATTCTATCTGATTTACCTTTGATTAGAGGATTTGGCAACTCATATAACACCTATTTGTAAATCTAAAGTAACTGTTCGCATTGATGAAATACAAGCTGATGTTTTAGTACATGTTGTCCCTGATAAATATTTATTACACGTACCTGTATTAATAGGGCAAAATTTTACAGAGATGCGTAATGTCACAGTCTTCAAGGACAGTAATAGCTTGATATTTTTTTAAATAATCCCCTAGCTACGATGGATTCTGAGCTCGAAATGGAATCTGGAATTGTCAAACTTGTAGTAATGATATTGTTTTGACTGGAGTGCACTTTGTACCAGTCTATATTAATAATGAACCCTACAATGGAGATGTATATGTTGAAGCACAAATGCGACCAGTTCCTGGTAAAGAGTATCGTATGCTACAAGGAGCGTATAATTTTAAGGATGGCAAAGGAAACATATTGGTATCCAGTATGTCAGATACGCCTGTTACTTTAAAGAAGGACATTTTATTAAGTCGAGCTTTTCCGTTTAAGGAAGTCAATGTGGTCGACGTGAGACGAATAAGTACAGGAGTAGATACAACTCTATCACCTATAAATATAAACGAAATACAGATAGGTGCCAATATATCTAACGAGGTATTGATAAGATTACACGAATTATTACAAAAATACCGTGAATGTTTTGCTTGTTCGTTAGATGAAATAGGATGTGCCCCTAAAGAATTCGAAATGGAAATTGAATTGAAAGACAACAAACCGATTGTCTATCGACCATATAGACTTTCTCTTTCGGAAAGAACTAAGGTTAGAGAGATGATTTCTGATCTCTTAAATAATGAAATCATCAGAGAATCAAGTTCACATTATGCCAGCCCAATCTTGGTGGTTAAAAAGAAAACAGGTGACCAACGATTATGCGTCGATTTTAGAGCTTTAAATAAAAATACTGTTAAGGATAGATACCCACTTCCGATCATTGAAGATCAAGTAGCGAACCTCAGTGGAAACAAGTTTTTCACCACATTGGATATGGCATCAGGCTATTATCAAGTTCCACTAGCTGAAGAGAGCAAACACTTAACGGCCTTTGTTACTCCGGACGGCCACTACGAATTTAATTGCATGCCGTTCGGACTAGTCGCCGTGTTTCAGAAATTAGTAAATAAGATGTTAGGTACCAGTCGATTTGACTCTGTACTTGCGTATATGTACGATCTGCTTATTCCGACTGTCCTTGGATGAGGGTCTTATAAAGCTTGAAAATGTGTTAAAGTTAGTGAAGGAATATGGCCTTACTCTGAAACTTTCAAAGTGTTGCTTCTTTGGCACGACAATTGATTATCTTGGATACGAAGCCTCAGAAGCAGGCATCAAACCTAGTCAGCATAAAACCGTTGCAATCGAACAATTTCCAGCTCCTACTAATGTCCATGAAACAAGGCAGTTTCTTGGATTAGCTAGTTATTTCAGGAAATTTGTGAAAGGCTTTGGCGAGATTGCACGGCCACTAGCAGGCCTTTTATAAAAGGGCGCTGACTGGAAATGGACTGACACCGAATCAAAAGCTTTTTCCACCTTAAAAAAAATATACTGTCTAGTAGGCCAGTGTTAGCACTATAATCCTAAACTGAAAACTGAGTTGCATACTGATGCTAGTTCCTTAGGGATTGGAGGAATCCTCATGCAGTGGCAAGAAAATTCCAACGAACTCAAGCCGGTGGCATATTTTAGCAGAAAAACGTCGCCTGAAGAAAGAATTTACCATTCATATGAATTGGACACATTAGTGGTTGTTTGCTCACTCAGAAAATTCAGGACATATTTATTAGGTATGCCATTTACAATTTTCACGGATTGTAAAGCCTTACGATTAACGCTAAGCAAAAAAAAGGCCTTATGCCTAGGATTGCCAGATGGCTTTTACAAATGGAAGAATATGACTATAAAATTGAGTACCGCCCTGGTGAACGCACGGCTCACGTCGATGCTCTAAGCAGGAACCCCTTGGAAAGTCCCAATGATGATTGTACTCCTGAGAATGTTATTTCAGTGCTACGCATTGAACAAAATGACTGGTTAGTTACCTTACAGTTAGGAGACCCAGAAGTTGGTCAAATCATTAATACATTAAAACAAAATATTAATGAAGAATACAGGGAAATCAAAAAACATTACATGCTTAAAAATAATCTCGTACTTTACAGAAAGATTGATGTCAATGACAACAATATTTTGAGATTAGTCATACCAATACGGGCAAGGTGGCAGATATGTCGTCTCAATCACGATGAAATGGGACATTTTGGTAAAAAAAAAAACGCTTGAACGCATACAAAGTCTTTATTGGTTCCCCAAAATGTCCAGTTTCGTAAAAAAATACGTTGGTGCTTGCCTAGAATGCGCGTATAATAAAGACAGTAGCAGTTCTGGTAAAAAAGGCCATATCTACCCTATTGAAAAAGTGAGTGTTCCATTTCAAACTGTTCATATCGACCATCTTGGCCCCTTTGTCAAAAGTAAACGACAAAAAAAAGTACTGAAGTCGGTTCTTTTTTTTGTTAAAATTTTTTTTTTCGCTTTTTGGTGATTCATGTGAAGTGCTTGTGGCGGGGTGATCGGGGAGGTCTTGAAGGAGTGCATGTCGTTTAATTGTCTCCTGACTCCTAGCCGTTGGGGGGTTGTACCTTCCGTCATCGGTTCGGCGTTGGAGGATGATGGCTGCCATGTGCAGGTACTTGAATGGTTTTGGAGAGTGTATGAGGAATGTTATGACTGCCTGTGAAGTTTCGGGAGTTCCTTCGATTCCTCATGGATCTCGTCATCCGATCTTCACCAAAATTTTATGGGACCAACCTTGAGGTGTCTCCTCGTGAACCTGAAGAGAGTTTTCCAGGTCGACTCATGGGTGACGGAGTTGTGAGGTAACAAACATTAAAAAAAAAAAAAAAACATACAACCGAACTGAGAACCCCCTCCTTTTTTTGAAGTCGGTTAAAAATACTTACATTCTAACCGTAGTTGATGGCTTTTCAAAATATGTTTTTGTTAGACCGGTGAAAAATACTAAGAGCAGTACAGCCATCAAAGTTTTGGGAAAAATATTTCAAGATTTCGGTACGCCTGAAAGAGTTGTGTACGATAGGGGAACAGCTTTTACGTCGAGTCAATTCAAACAATTTTGTGCAGAAAATAATATTAAGCATATTCTGAATGCTGTTGCTTGTCCACGTGCAAATGGTCAAGCAGAACGCTTCAACCAGACCATTTTAAATGCATTAGCAACAAAAAATTCGCTTCAAAATGAAAAAGATTGGGATTTAGCTGTTCATAAGGTACAATTTGGTATTAACAGTACAGTTAATGCCACAACAGGAAAAAACCTTCAGAAATTCTATTCGGAATAAGACTAAAGGGAAATTCTGATAACATGTTTAGAGAAATTTTTGAAGATACAAACAGCAAAGATAAAGATATTAATGAAATTAGAAATGACGTTAAGATTACAATCGATAAAAAACAAAATAAATTGAAAGAATTGTATAACTCTAGACTAAACCTGCTAACAAATATAAAATTGATGAGTTAGTAAAAATTACTAAAGTTTCATTTGCGGAGAACCCAGGCCAGAGCAAAAAAACTCTTACCTAAGTTCATAGGCCCCTACAAGGTATCAAAGGTGTTGGGTAATGACAGGTATGAGATTACCAATGTTCCGGGTTTTAACATGTCAAAAAAATATCGTTCTGTTGTATCAGGTGATCGGATGAAACCATAGATTAACGTAAATGCTCTCAACGTTATGAGCGATGATAATAGTTCTGAATCAGATTCCATCTAGGCATTATAATAATGAAGAGTAAAACGTCTTATTTTTTGCATGACTTATAAATATGTTATGATGTAGTTATTAATATTTACCTCTTTTATATAAAAGGCCTATGTTTGTGTTTTCTATGTTTGTACATAAAAAGGGGTAGGTGTATTGTGTAAATAAAAAAGTATATAAAATTGTACATATTACTTATAGGCTAATAATAATAATAAATTCAACAAGAGTAAGAGTTAATGGCCGGATGTCATGATTGGTATGTTTGTATAAATGTAGATACCTACTTTGGAATTGTTAATAATTAAACGGAAAATAATATATTAAATTACGCTTATAGTTATTTATGCGTTGTTTGTTTCGTTTGGCTTGATTTAGTTATCAACCATTCGTTTACATAGGTACTAACTATCCTGTCTAATTTATTTTGGTATTCATTCGTGCGTCGGAGCCTGCACGATGTCTGATGGCCGAATGTCATGATTTGTAGGATTTAAACTGGAAACCTAGTGAATATTTTATGAACGCAGCTATATTTTGAAAATATTAACCGGTAACACAGGTGTTCTAATTAATATGATATCTGAACGCAGCGACAAGCTGCCTAAATATTATTTTAGAATAGCAACACTGATCACTTGTCTATGATTAATAATCTATCAACCAATAAAATTGTCCTGTGGATGGTAAGTGAACTTCCTGATTGGTTCGCTTCGGACCAATCAATGATCAACATTTTCCCGCGTTTTGACATGACGGGTGGTGCCGAAGTTATCGTCAGGACAGGCATTCTGGTGGAAGAACTGACAGAGAGAGGAAGCCGAGAGAACCTCCACACTTTCATCCTCACCACTTAGATGGCAGTCCAGAACTGTGCATTTTTCTGGAAATTTCCTGCCTCGCACGACTGCATTGTGGAATGAATTGTCGCTTGCGGTATTTCTGGACCGATACGACCTTCAAACCCTCAAGAAAAGAGCGTACTCCCACCCGAAAGGCCGGGAACGCACTTGTAACTCTTCTGGTGCAGGTGTCTATGGGCGAAGGTAATCGCTTTCCATCAGGCGATCCGTTTGCTCGTGCCCCCTATGACATAAAAAAACACAATTTGATAAATTTTGATATTAGTAATATATGGAAATCGTGCTCATCACAATATACACGTTTTTTTGTTAGAATTTATTCACGTGAAGTTTAATTCGGATCGATAAAACACCGTAAGACTATATATAAAGATCCAAATGCAATGCAAATAAAGATAACTAGTTAACTACCCAGGTAGGAAACATGCAGTTAAAGAGCTTATACAGCTATTATAACTCTAATTTAAGCTGTATAAAGGCTGTAAAAACCGTATGCAGCCTGCGTGCCAGGTACTCAGTTGAGATATCTCTGACTGAGAGCTGTAGATATCACGAAATGGTTAAATTTTTTTTTTTTTTTTTTTTAAGTTTTCCACCCATGTATTTGGCCCATTTTGAAAAACTGAATCGACTAATATATATACTTACGAAACTTACAAAATTGCATGAGGATCAGTTTAAAAATGCGACCTCTAGACGTCAGCGGCACACCCGGACATCCGAACATACTGACATACCTACGAAATAATTTCAGGCCAAGCTGAAACAGAAACGCTTCGCTCGCACGGTCAGTAATAGAAGTTATCTATCTATCAGCCACAAACGTCCACTGTTGAACATAGGCAGACCGCATCATTGATTCCCCGCTACCCTCACGAGGTCCGTCCATCTAGTCGGGGGCCGATCCACGCTGCGCTTTCCTATACGTGGTCGCACTCTAGGATTTTGCGGCTCCAATAGCCGTCCATTCTCCGGGCACATGGCTTGCCCATTGCCACTTCAACCGCGTATAAATTATGTTGCGAATGATCGCAAATCCAACTACGATTTTCAACTATGCGCTGTTCAACGGACGTCTTTACATTCCATTGACTTTCAGTTAATTTCCAATAAGTAAGGGCTATTAGAAGCAAACTGGCCGGTACAAAGTGGTTAATGGCAGATCCTTGACTGACGCTTAATATTGCAACAAAAAACCATTGTTACAAAGAAATAAACATTGAAATGCGTAACCTGGTGGAAGAGGCCGGGAATCTAACCCGGTGGATTACCGGTCCAATGTGTTGCATCCACGCATGTTGGTGCAGGGTGGCGGAGAGGTTAATCCGCTGGACCGGTAATCCAGAGGTACCAGGTTCGATTCCCGATCTCTTCCACCTACGTACTTCAATTTTTCTTTGTTCTTTGATCTTTGTATCAAATGGTTTAATATAAAAATTGTGGTGTGCATCAAAAAAATTGCATTAGATCATTACATTACATGTTTCATAAAATGTGTAATGATACTAATAAAAAGTAGTAGCAGAGCTTACTTAAATGCATACCAGGACTTGTGTTTTAAGAGTTCTTCCTTTTAATTTTTTTTTTTCATATTATGACTTAAAATATTGATAATTTCAACCAAATTCTTGAAGTGAATAATACTTTTCCCCGAGTTCTAGGTAGTAACATAGCTTTTTCATGTTTTTATTGCGTGCAGTCGAAAATAAGTTGAAAAAAAAAAAAACAGTTTTCTGCATGAATTTTGTCAATTTTGAGTAATTTTTGAAACAAAAACTGTCAATGTGAAGTTCAAACTGTAGGTTTCAAATATACCAATAAATCCCGATAGCCCTGTTCCAGGTAGTAACATCAATAATATGTTAAGAAACATGTTTGATCATACAGAAAGATGTCTAAAACAATCAGAGACGTGCGGAATAGACCAAGCACCTGAGTTGAAATCTGTATCTCACCTCCGCTTCACTGTGATTGGTCGATTCCGCTCCGGTCCGCTTCAGTGCAGGCGCTCCGTTAGGCTATCCGAGTAAAGCATCCAGCACCTCTAGCATAACTGTCATACGCGACAATTTCTCGCGCGAGATTATTACCCGTCTCTTTCTGTGCAGTAATGTGAGAAAGTGACGGGTAGCGCTATGTCGCGCGACAAAGAGTCGTTTGGTATAGTTGTGCTAGGTGGGCTGGTGAGGCATAGAACTTATTTTAGCAATCGCTATGAATCTTCACTTGAATCAATTGCAATAACGAATGACATGAGTGACAAAGTTGCCGCGCCGATGTAATGAAATAATGAACTTTATTCTGCAAGTAGGCCACAAGGGCACTTTTACACGTCTGAGTCTACCGGCATTTCACAAGAGGAGACCACTGTTGAGAAGAAACGCCGAAAGAAACTCAACAGTAAGTAGTTTTGTCAGAAACATACGTGTACGGGTAGCAGTATAATGAAGAGCTCCATACGAGTTCGAGACATGTCGGGCCGTTCCTGACAATTTCACGTGAGTGTCAACTTAATACAATATTAAAGTCTCACGAATGTTTTAATAACATTATTCCATTAACGAGCTATTTTATATTCTAAAATCCAATTCAGATATCTATTCCTGTATCCAGGTTTATAAAACAAGACGAAGTTAAAAAGTTATAAATTAACAAAGTACCGCTTTGATTTTGAAGTTTATTTATAAACAGACCGGGATTAGGGGAGGTAAAGGAATTCATTAATTATCTGCAAATCCACATTCCGGAATCCCTACTGTGAAACCAATCTCAATGGGAAATTAAATATCCATAGCAATTTATAAAGGAAAAGTTTTCAGTTTTCACGCTTTGTAAGGGCTAATGGCTAGAACTCAAGATAGATTCTTCCTAAGCAGCACACAAGCTGCATAAGCACTATACAACCCTTATACAACTAATTTAAGCTGAATAAAGGTTGTATAAGGGGTTTTTGCAATTTGGGGGGAGGGGTGTCTCGTAAAACGTTACGAAGCGTTACAGGGGGGGAGGGGGTCTTTCTTACAACACGTTACGCAACATTGTTTCTTTATTATAAGAGTTTATTAGTAAAAAAAGCTAAAATGGGAAAATTAGGGAGAAAGTGAAAGTATATAATGCCAAAAATGTGTAAAAAATAAAAATACGCAAATATTGCGGGTTAAAAATCTCTTGTTTTATTTAGTATTATAACCGCAAAGGCGATTAAAATGCGACTTTCCTGTGCTTTGCGCAACTTAACTATTGCGACCTTTGGGTAACCAAACTAAGCAAAGCTTGTACTATAGGTACTAGACGAGGATATATATAAATACATATATAGACAACATCCATAGGGCTTGCATCCCGGAATTCTGGAATATCGAAATTCCGGAATCTCGGATGATTTTTCCAATATTACAATTCCGGAATTGTGGACGCTCAATATCGAAAATTCCGGAATTGAAACGACATTATTTAATGTAGTTCCTAGACAGTAATATGAGATGTTTTACGGATGGTAAGTTTGTTTAAGCTTAAATATTATATGTATTCACTTGTATCTTTAACGCTCTCAGAACGGTTAAAATTCTACTTTACAAGTGGGTACTTGAAGTATCTCTGTTTTGACTTTTGGCCCTATGGTGGACGGGTAGAGAATTTAATTTGGCATGAAGTTCACTATTTGTAAATATAGCATTAGCATTTGTTACAGTTAGCAGTGAGAACCATTTCTAGTCCAAATGTTATACTGGTTATTTTGGTAAAACACTAAATTGCAGATTATTCACCGGGAATGAGCCAAATTCAACGGTTTTAATTCACATCTGTCTAAGATCTTGCCACTATTTATCTACCCACTACATAGATATTTCAAGATCTCTCATTGAATTAAGGCTCCACTAAGCATTTTAGAGATATGTCTTTATTCATGATTGCGGCCTCGTGATGGAAATCCAAGGGCATTGTTGTTAATGATAGGAATGTAAGGAATCGGGAGTCACAACATTTTCAAGATAGTTATGTGCTCGGTAAAAACTAACGATAGTGATCAGCGGGGTATGAAATATCAAGGTATAATAAAAAAGTCATACATGACACAATGTCATAGGGTATCTCAAGTAATTAAACAATCAGGTCAATAAATCTTTCAACCAAAGACAGAATAAGGAAGCTGAAAAACTGAATCAAAACAACTGAAGGAAAAACTTTAATCTAAGAATTCATTGAATGAGGAGGTCCTTTTTATATTCCCGTTGACTCCACGGAAGCTCAAAACACGTAGTGATTATATTCTCTTTGGCTCAAAATACGTATATTTGACAGTGGGATGACTGATAACAAGCGACGTGTGGTACTGTGCAGATCACCAAGAGATGCTAAGCAAGCTTTAGATTACGACACTTGATGTGTACACTAAGTAAGACACTGGAGCGTTTGTGCGAACATCACTGTAGGAATGAGAACAAAGAAATAGACATAAATTATGAGGCATTTGTGTATTAAATTAATTGTACCTTTACCCCCACACCGATGGAGAATGACGCAATACAACCGTCTAAATATATTATTGGCCCTGCCGTCCTGCGAATACTTTGAAAATTGCTTATCATGTAAGATAAAATATCCAGACATTTCATAGACTATTTAGGGTGAAAATCTCTTGACATATACAAAACCTCTAATCATCAATAGTACATCGAGTTCCGCCTTCAATAGTAAAAAAAATATTAGTTTTTTGTATTTTTGTATGTTTAGTCAATTCCGGAACCAGTTCAGGAATTCCGGAATTGAGTGCCAATCTCGAAGTCAACTCCGGAATTGGAAAACCAACCGATATTGCAAGCCCTAAACATCCATGACCCAGGAACAAATATTCGAGTTTATCACACAAATATTTGCCCTGGCCGGGAGTCGAACCCAGGACCGCCGGCTCAGTAGGCAGGTGTTTACAAACCGAGCCAACCGCGTCGTTAAAACTTACTCGTTACTTATGTGTCATTACTTGGAGTCTGTCTTCCTTGTCCTCAACATTCCATTTAGCACGGTCTTATCTTCTTTTTTGTTCAGACGAGGTTCTTTATAGGTCTTTATCGATTGTCGTCCACCAACCCATCTAGCTTCGGGACTCTTGTCGCGCGACATAGCATCGCCCGTCACTCTCTCACAGTGCAGCGAGGAAAGAGATAGGTAATATTACTCGCGCGAGAAAGAGTCGCATGTCACAGTTGTGCTAGATGTACAGGTGGCAGGTGAACGTGATAGGACTTAAGATAGCAGTACTGAATCTAAGCCAATGAGTAAGCGCCTCAAGATATAAAACCATTGATACAATACCAAAGCTTAAAGAAAAATTGAAACGATGGATTAAACCGGGAATCGAACCCGGTACCTCTGGATTGCCAGCATTCCAGCCACCATTCCACTTTGTGTGCCGATCTTTGCATTGTTTATTTGAAAAGCTTTTACACCTTAGCAACCTCTATGTGAATACGTTAATATTTAAATCTTACCGCACTACGTTACAGCAGAGAACGAGCAAGATATATTTAAAACCTTCGCGGGCACGTCGAGAAACGTAAATTAAGACCCTCGTGAGCAGGGACGTATTCTGAAATTTGGCGCCCCAGGCCTATAAGTTTCGCCGCCCCAGAAGTCAAGGAAATATTTAACTTTTTTTTTATAATGGATAATGGTAGTTGTGTCTATCAAGGGTGCGCCAAAGTTCACATAATTTTTCAACCCCGATTATTGGAACTCCGAAAATGTTACTCATACAATTTTTCATCATAATAGTCACTATTTATACTTAGTCACTATTACTACCGATCATAACTCCGAACCATTTAAAATCATAATGTCAATTATCATAAACTGTATTTGATCCTATTTTTCACTGTCATACATTTTTTAAGCAGACTAGTTTGTACTCATAAACTCCACAATCCTATATTTTATAAGCAGATTGTGACAAAATGCAACGTGGCTCAAAAACCGAAAACTGTAGGTTAGGTTAGGTTTGTATTATGACCACGTATAGCGGAGCGAGCGGAGCGTCAAAATGCTTGCCTGCTTGCTTGCATGAACACTTGTAAATAATCTACTATTACATCAAATTTTTATAAGCAAATGCAGAGCCAGGATGGATTCGGGAAGAAACTTTATTTACTAAGTGTATAATGCCGTTAGGAAGAGCTGCGCCAAAACGGAACGTGGTTCCAAAACCGAAAACTGTAGGTTAGGTTGTAACCACGTATAGCGGAGCGAGCGCAGCGAGCGGAGCGTCAAAATGCGTGCATGCTTGCTTGCATGTACACTTAACTCGCTATAACTCAAAACAAGTATTATGAATAAAAACATATGGAGAAAAACTGCATCGATGTTTAAATGTTATGATTGACAAGTTTATCGTAATTTATGATTCTGAATAAAAGAAATATGAAAATCAGCATTATGAGTACACACATAATCTTAGTGACGACATTATGAATTACGATGTTCTGAAAACTGTCTATTATGAACTCGGTAGGTAGTAGTACAAATTTATGAGGGACAAATGTATGAAGTTAAAAATTCGGAAGAGTGATGATTCTGACTAGAAATCGGTAGTAGAAGAAAAATTCGGAGGGTCAATTTTATGTGAGCCAATATGGACCCGTCTATCAAGCACTCAGATATAGCAAGTGTAAGGGTTGCGTCATAGGAAAAAAAATACTTTATTGGCCATAACACAATCACATAAAAGCGCAAGCGCAGCGAGTGCCGAATTTTTCGGCGATGGGGTGGGTAGTAAGACAATCAGATGAAAACGCGAGCGCAGCGAGCACGACATTTTTCAGCGCGGGGGTGCGTAGTAACACAATAAAAAAACCGCGACCGTAGCGAGCGCTTAATTTTTCGGCGTGGGGGTACGTAGACTACGTAGTAAAACAAGTTGATGTCAACGCGAGCGCAGCGAGCGCGAAATTTTACGGCGCGGGGGTGCGTAGTAACATAATCAGATGAAAATGCGAGCGCGAAATTGTTCGGCGCGGGTGTGCGTAGTAACAAAATTTACCGATATAGTGTAAAAAGATCCGATCTGGCAACGCTAATGAAATGTACGGCCTATTTCCCTTGCCTCGCCGTGCCGCCCCTACCTCGCTCGGCGCGCGCGCCCTATGTTTCATGTTCTTACTGACAGACGCGCCCCGAAGATATTTGACGAACTTACTGTTTTCGACCAAGACTTAACTAGCTCTTGTAATTTTTCATGTTAATTTTAAATTGTGGATTGCCAAAAAAATGGGTTGTCTATTGTTTGACCGAAATTTATATGCAATAATATTGATTTGCTCGAATTTCACTTACCCGAATTTCATTTGCCCGAATGTTTCGTTTCCTAGAAAATTCATTTGACATACTCTTGTATTCCCGAATATTATATGCCATAATGATACGAATGCCATAAGTATTGTTTTCCATAGTATTAAGTGCCATAATATTGTTTGATAGAATATTTAAACGCCATACTAAATATTGTTTCTGCGCGAATCCAACCTGGCTTAGCATCTTATTTTTTGTAGGCATATTGTGCCCACGTAGGTACATAGACACTATGTACTACATGGTCACAATAAAACCTAACCTAAAGTTTTCGGTTCTGGTCGAATGTCGTAATACGTCCTTTTATCGTAGTTCTTCTAAAACTGTAAATTAGGTTAGGATTTGTATTTTGAAGCAAAGATTCTGACGCTCCGCTATACGGGTCACAAAACAAACCTAACCTAACCTATTTTCTGTAGGCATATTGTGCCCACGTATGTACATAGACACTATGTACTACATGGTCACAATACAAACCTAACCTAAAGTTTTCGGTTCTGGTCGAATGTCGTAATACGTCCTTTTATCGTAGTTCTTCTAAAACTGTAAATTAGGTTAGGATTTGTATTTTGAAGCAAAGATTCTGACGCTCCGCTCGCTTCGCTCGCTCCGCTATACGGGTCACAAAACAAACCTAACCTAACCTATAGTTTTCGGTTTTAGATCCATGTACTATTTGGTAGCAGTTCTTCTAAAACTAGGTTAGATTGTAAATTAGGAAACTGTAAATTAGATTAGGATTTGTATTTTGAAGCAAACATTCTGACGCTCCGCTCGCTTCGCTCGCTCCGCTATACGGTTCACAAAACAAACCTAACCTAACCTATAGTTTTCGGTTTTAGATCCATGTACTATTTGGTAGCAGTTCTTCTAAAACTAGGTTAGATTGTAAATTAGGAAACTGTAAATTAAATTAGGATTTGTATTTTGAAGCAAACATTCTGACGCTCCGCTCGCTTCGCTCGCTCCGCTATACGGTTCACAAAACAAACCTAACCTAACCTATAGTTTTCGGTTTTAGATCCATGTACTATTTGGTAGCAGTTCTTCTAAAACTAGGTTAGATTGTAAATTAGGAAACTGTAAATTAAATTAGGATTTGTATTTTGAAGCAAACATTCTGACACTCCGCTCGCTTCGCTCGCTCCGCTATACGGGTCACAAAACAAACCTAACCTAACCTATAGTTTTCGGTTTTAGATCCATGTACTATTTGGTAGCAGTTCTTCTAAAATTGGATTACATTGGGTTTGTATTTTGACGCTCCGCTATACGGGGTCATAAAACAAACCTAACCTACAGATGTCGGTTTTCGGCCTATGTTCCATTTGGATAGCATATGAAATTATAGCATGTGACAATTATGGATTACAATCTTTATGAAAAATGTGATTATTGGAATTAATATTATGGGAAACAAAGATTCGGTCATAGGATTAATATGGCAAACAATGATTTTGGGAAACATAATTATAAGAAACAAGATTCGGTCAATTGAATATTATGGCAGACGAAATTCGGGCATATGAAATTCGGGCAAGTGAAGGTATACCAAAAAAAAGGTTGAAAGTAATAGTAGGTTGAATGGCGCCAATACCAAAACAAAATCGCCAACGCCGCCCCTGTCGGTTTGGCGCCGCGGGCTATAGCCCGGTGGACGTCGACTTTTCTTCGCACATTACCGCTCCGTCTACAGCCGAACGTTTCTCATAGTTTTTATTAGGGTTCCGTACCCAAAGGTTCCGTACCCAAAGGGTCAAAAACGTAACCATATTACTGACTCCGCTGTCCGTCTGTCTGTCTGTCCGTCCGTCACAAGGCTGTATCTCATAAACCGTTATAGCTAGACAGTTGTAATTTTCAGAGATGATGAATTTCTGTTGCCACTATAACACCAAATACTAAAAATAGAATAAAATAAATATTTAAGCGGGACTCCCATACAAAAAACATGATCGGTTGCGTTAACTTTGCACTTAATTTGTATGCGGTGCCATACATACCAGGTGCAAACTTAACTTATCCCGGCCAGTTAAGATGGGAAGTTTTTGTACAGAACCCGCAGTGCGCGAGTGCTACTCTTACTTAGCCGTTTTTGGTTACAATTTTTTCGTATGAGTTTTGTCTGTGCGGCAGCATGCAATTATTGAAATATACACATAAACATAAACATACATGTTTCGATCCATTAAAACATGGCTGCATAAGCAAACTTTTTCAAACGTAATAAAGAGCCAGTACAATAGTCAGTTTCAAATTCAGATTATGACGTCTTTGGACCCTCGGAGGGCAAAAGGCCCTGATAAGACTGACGATAATATTTTACGTTGTGACAAACTGCGTCCCTTACTATTCTACTTACAAAATGTACTATGTCTGTTATAAAATCTGTAAGTTATGTCGTTTTGTCTCTAGGAGGTTTTCCGGCCCTTTTCAATTAAAATGAAGTGGCCCAGATCTCTATTTGCTGTTTCTAGGAAACTAGGAAATTAAATATTCTGCTTGCTCCTTTTTTGCGTCTTGATTTTCTAACAAGTCTTATAACAAGTCGTTTTCAATTAATTTGTAAGAGCTGGTTGTAATTAAACGATTGCAATTTGATCAGAAATGAGGAGATCCGTGAACGAACAAAAGTCCCTGATATAGCCCAACCTGAAGTGGCAGTGGGCGGGGTACATAGGACGTAGAACTGACGGCCGATGGGGCAAAAAGGTTCTCGATTGAGGCCGCGTACCGGCAAGCGCAGCGTGGGACGTCCACCCATAAGGTGGACAGACGACCTGGTAAAGGTTGCAGGAAGCTGCTGGATGCAGACCACTTCTAGCCGGCCGATCTGGAAGACACTGGGGAGGCCTATGATCAGCAGTGGACGTCCTGACTGAAATGATGATGATGATGGTGAATTTGATCAGGTATAGGAAAGCGCAGCGTGGGTACCGACTAGATGGTCGGATGACCTCGTGAGGATAGCGGGGAATCAATGGATTCAGTCTGCATGGGATCGCAAAATGCGGCGAGCCATGGGGGAGGCCTATGTGACTTCCTAATTTCAATTTGTGTTCTTTATGATTACGTTGGCGCAGTGGTTTTGCAGCTGCCTTCTCAGCCGGCGGTCTTGGTTTTGAATCCCGGCAAGGGTAGTATTTTATTCCTGGTTCACGGACGGAAGTAATGTATATCGTCGTCTAGTACCCATAACACAATCCTACGTGACGAGAGCTTAGGGCTTTATTAGGGCCTTTTGCGAGCGAAATGAAAGCGAGGCGAGCGCGTAACGAATTCGCCGCGAGCGCGTCACGTAGTGTGTAAGGCCCTTACATTGTGACTAGATTGATGTGTGTGAGGTTAACCGATTTTTATTTATTTATTTAATCTTTGCGTTTGAATAAATAAAATCATGTATGTAATTTCAATGTCTACTAAACGATTCTGAGTCAGATGAGCCTAAAACACACACTCTTACTTTATACTTTTGTACGGTTCCGTACCCGAAGGGTAACAACGGAACCCTATTTCTAAGCCTCCGCCTTCCGTCCGTCTGTCACTATGCTGTATCTCATGAACCGAGATAGCTAGACTGTTGAAAATTTCACAGATAATTTATTTCTGTTGCTGCTATACCTAACTACATACTAAAAACAGAATAAAATAAATACCTATTTAAGTGGGGCTCCCATACCAAAAACGTATTTTTTTTTGCCGTTTATTGCTCAATACTGTCACTAGGATCCCGTTTTTACCCTTTGGGTACTAAAACCCTAAAAATTACAAATTTCAACCATTTCGATCAAACTCGGGAGGTTCTCAGCCCTGCACATAGCAATACTAGTACAGTCGCCATCAGACATATCGTAGCATGTAAGGTATTCATAAATATCTGAACACGACTCTTATTGACTGGGCGTTACAGTACATGTTCACATATTTATGAACGCCTTATATGCTGCGATATATCTGATGGCGACTGTACAGTCAACCAATTTGATTTCTAGGCTACTATAGAACCTTGTCACAATGACAATGATATGAGATTTCAAGCGGCTTTCATATTGACGTTCACTGTGACAAGGTACGAAATGGCCTAGGAATCAAATTGGTTGACTGTACATAGACAATAGATGAAGTCTGTCTGCCTGTCCTTTTCCCGTTCCCGGTTTTATTGTACTGAGTGAAACAACTTCCATGTTCAGACGAAATATCACTGCTCTTTCCATACAAGGTCTCGTTTTCGTCTCTTTCATCCTCCAATAATCTAACTAGTGTACGAATTTTTTGGAGCTGAATAGGAAGGAAATATTCTGTGTCGCACTGTTTAATTTTTTTGCGCAAATTATAATATTATAAATATGAAAGTTCGTGAGTGTGTATGTGTATGTTTGTTACTTCTTCACATTGGCACGGCTGGACCAATTTTGATAAATTTTGGTATGAAGGTAGCGGACACCCTTAATCAACACATAGGGTACTTTTTATACCGGAAAAGTTTAGTGTTCCCGTGGGATGAGCGGGTAACACCGCGCGGTGCAGCTAAGTAGTTATTATATAATTTGTGTACTAGGCCTCCGTTTGCGGTAGAATTTTGTCCAAAAACAGACGCAGAGTACATCAATTCTGTGATAATTTTCGCAAAAATAGAAGCGGTTTAAGACGGAACATTTTCCTTTCCATTTAGTTCCGACTAAGCTTTCGTAATGATCGTAAAGATTGAAACCCAAGACCCGGTTATGTTAAGTTTGGACCTCATTTGTATCCGACGCCGAAGTTAGCAGATGGAAACTTAACGTAAACGGATAGTATGGGAAAAGGAGTGATATATCCTCTTAAAGGGTTATCAGGTTATAGAATTAGCATGTAATTATTTGTAGGTCCCAACTTGTGCGCGTAGAAACTTGGCCGAACGGCAAAGTAAAATTAGTCAGTACTATGCTGTTACCAGTTAGTACCTATTGTAGTATTAATTATTAAACTTTATGGATAATTATTTTTAACCGACTTCAAAAAAAGGAGGGGGTTCTCAGTTCGGTCGTATGTATTTTTTTTTTTCTTTTTTTTATGTTTGTTACCTCAGAACTCCGTCATTTATGAGTCTATTTGGAAAATTATTTTTAGGTTCATGAATAGACATCTCAAGGTTGATCCCATTCAATTTTGGTGAAGATCGGATGACGAGATCCATGAGGAATCGAAGGAATTCCTGAAATTTTATAGGCACTCATAATATTTTTCATATATGTTCTAAAACTATTTAAGTATTTGCATATGGTAGTCATCATCTTCCAATGCTGAGCTGATGATGGAAGGTACAACTCCTCAACGGTTAGGAGTTAGGAGATAATTCAAACGAGATGCATGCCTTCAAGACCTCCCTGATCACCCCGCCATAAGTATTTTAATATGAATCACTAAAAAGCAAAAAAGATTTTTTTTAACAAAAAAAAGAACCGAGTTCAGTAAAACTTAAAAGCCAAAAATAACCCGTCAAGTACAGATTACATTTGACTCACCCTTCGAAGTCGGTGCCAAACCTCGCGTAAACTATACTATATCAATATAGGAACTGAGTGGTTTGGGATCGACTTCAAAGGGTGAGTCAAATGTAATCTGTACTTGAACGGGTTATTTTTGGTTTTTTAGTTTTACTGAAGTCGGTTCTTTTTTTTGTTAAAAAAAAAAATTATAGTATCTTTTTTATCGATTCTATTTTTTATGTGGAAATACCACATTTTTATTTTTATAAATAATGACACAAAGGTAAATTAAGAAAGAAAAATTTAATGCGATCCACTCTAAGCAGGGCTTGAACCTGCGACCTCTGCGTTACCGGCGCATTGCTCTCCCAACTGAGCTATTAGATCGCTACGTCAACCACACAAAATCTTTCATTCCATGAATTTTTACGCTACCGGAACGCCCTCTGCGTCATATGTGTTTGAAATGCTTATGCGCATTAGCCATACCATAGGGTGTGCCTGTGCGCTTCACACGCACGATCCCCAGTCCCCATTGCTTTACAGCAAGTGTGAAGACTGCGAGAGAGATGGCGCTGTTGTAAATATTTTTATAGAATCTTTTTTATCGATTCTATGGATAATGTAAACTTTAATAGGTCAACTCCATTGAATAATCCTATAACTTCACACACAAATTAATGGGGTCATTGTTTCTATACAGGAAATAGAGAAGCCCCGCAAAGGGAGACCTGTTGTCTGGACGCAGCTGAAATAGATCCAAGTTTCAGTATTTTTTATCATATAGTACATAAATGCCGATGCCGGGAAAGAAGAGACCGACCGTAGGGAGGCCGGATAGTGATACGAAGCCGGCACTTTTAACGGCTAAGGCATGCAGTATAATGCTTTTCTCAAACATATGCAATGAAATAAAAAATACACCACTCAAAAATAATATATTTCAACTGTTTAGCCGGATCATGAAAACAGACGCCATGTTTTAAAAAAATTACTTCCCGGCCTAGGCCTTCAATTTTGTATGAAGTTCCTTTACAGTTCTTTCAAGATGTTCCGCCCAAAACGTGATATTTCGAAGCCTGTTATAACGCACGTTATGGCGACATTTCTTTGCATGATTGAGGAATAACTAAGTATTTACGTTGTCGACATTTTCGAAAGTAATATTTAAAGAATTTACTCATAAAAAAAATTGCAGATTTGAAAATGTGTTTTTGAATTTATCTGTTTCTGAGCCGTTGTTTGTCAAATGATATAATTGTGAAATGATTGTAAACCCTACTTCTCGATATCGTTGGTTCGTTGCTTGAAATGAACGGGTGTGTAATGATTGGTATAACAATTTTTGATACATTTTCACTGGATATAACAACATTTAATATAATTTCAGTGGATATAATTCAATTCAATTCCTTTATTTGCTAAAATCCGACTAAATTCATCACTCAAGGGACATAATAAAATTTTGGTTTAACAACAATCAGTATAATTTCATGGCGTATAATGTTCAAATCCTACAATACATTTTTGATATAACATTTAATGGATATAATGTATGTTGAATATTTAGTACCTAAGTATTCCAGATTATGCCAATAGTACATTATACTAACTGAGCTTTATATCGAACAAAGTTATATCCCATGTATGTTATACGTTATGATTATGACTGTTAGATTAATAGTTGTTATATTACAATTTCATTATATCTGTTGATAATTATATTACACGAGAATAAATATCAAATGGTATTATATCAAAAGTAAATTATATCCTTTAATCGTTATATCAAGTGAAAATATATCAAAAGTTTTTATATCGAAAATGAACATAATATAAATCATATAAATCTTATGCTGCTCTGTTTTCGTTATATACCTCATTCATGTGCTCTTTGTAAGGGCTTGTGCACAAACGCGAGGTTTTTTCCGCTGCTTTTTGACCCCCTGGTGATACTTGGTGAGGTTGTTTGTTACCCCTCCCCCTCACAACCTCACGCGTATTTTTTTTCGCCAGAATTTCGTATAGGCTCGCTATTTTGAAGTAAGTATTTAACAAGTGCAGATTTATTTTTAACGAAACCGAGGAATAGTATCTACTGATGTTGTAGATTTTTTCTTCGTCCACTGTAGAAAAATACACGTGAGGTCACTTAACACCCCTCCCTCGCCCAACGCGATCTGTCGTGTTTTTTCGTGACTCCCCCTCCTATCTAACCTCACGTGATTTGTGGACAAGCCCTAAATAAATAGTATATTATTTATGTCTTCGCTGCTCTTTATTACCAGTATCGGTAAACCCTTGTTATTTTATCTGCGGCCGTGTTATACATTATTTATCAAACCGCCGTATTTCATCGCTAATAGGCTTACGATAATAAAAGCTTTGTTAGAGGCAACTCGCAGTGTAAGAACTTGCTTCAATATAAAATTGAATTCTCTTACAAACTAGATGTTTCTAGTTTTGATACAAATACAAACACAAACACAAATACCAATACTCTTCATTGCACACCTCAAACATCAAGGAATACACAACCCAACATAAGATACATTAAAGGTAAACAACAGGCGGTCTTATCGCTAATTATAGCAATCTCTTCTAGACAACGCTTAGGTAGCGGAGTGGTTAAAAATGAATGCTTGAAGTAGGTGGTGCACAGTAATAATGGGACTAAATAAACGACAATCATGAAAAAAACAAAAGTCATAAACATAGGGTAAGTTGGTCAACACTGGATCACTCCATTTTTCAATGGCCCTATCTGCAGAAATAATTGTGTTATACAAAATATTTTTACACTGTTGCTTAAACAATTTATTCAGGATTGGTTATATTATGCTTACAATCCTAGATTTCTAACCATCTGGACATGAACAAGCTTTTTTTAAAAAATGGGATTTGACCCACTGTGCACTAGGGGGGGTGAACAATGGGTATACCAGTAGTTCACAGTGGACCAAGGAACATTTAATAAGCATGATAATGGTAAAACCAATAAAATACGAGCATCTTTTATTTTTTTATATTAAAGGAATCAGTCACGTTTCGTTACTAATTAACAAAACTTTCATCAGTAGGTTAAACAACCGCCTTTATATGTTACGGTCATAAAAAACTAGTAACAATCATATAATAACAGTCATATAAAATCTAGCAATACTAGAATACTAATCACAAATCTTTTAAGAGTTCAAATTTACGAAATTTCTTATTACGGACAAACGAGATCAGCAGTAGGAACTTAAACAAAATTAACACTCATTCTCTTACAAACTTCGTCAAACTACCAATTTTAAATAGAATAGAAAATCAAAAAATATAAAAATCTAACTAACTTCCACCAACGAGATAAATAATCCAGAAATTACAGGTTCCAACCGTATGCAAGATCGGTAAAAGCCATACAAAAATAGTGTCGAACTAGCTAATTCAGTAGCTCTAATAAAACTAAATAAAAAAATAGAACATAAATGAAGGTATTTCACTATTTGCTGAAGCTTGCCGAATACTCGTCCCGTTTTTAGGGTTCCGTACCCAAAAGGTAAAAACGGGACCCCATTACTGAGACTTCGCTGTCCGTCCATCCGTCCGTCCGTCCGTCTGTCACCAGGCTGTATCTCAAGAACGGTGATAGCTAGACGGTTGAAATTTTCACAGATGATGTATTTCTATTGCCGCTATAACAACAAATACTAAAAATAAAATAAAATAAATATTTAAGGGAGGCTCCCATACAACAAACTTGTTATAGATTATGGTACGGAACCCTTCATGCGCGAGTCGGACTCGCACTTGCCCAATTTTTTAATACTAATCAGGGCTTCTTCCATTTGTTCAGCAGATACACTGCCTACCTTTCTGCATGTAGCCTTTTATCTCAGCATTCTGTAAAAAAAAACGAAAGTTTTATTGAATTGAAACATTAAGTACACAGTGGGTCAGATGACCCATTGTGTCCATGACCCACTTGACCCAGTGTCAACCCACACACCAAAAAACATTAAAAAATTCAAAAAAAAAGGAATAGATCGTTTCAGCGAAAATATACTTACACCTCAAAATACCTTATGAACCCCTTTAACAATAAAACTAATAACCACAATTACACTCGCACTCATTTTGGAAAAACACTTTAAATTCCAACTTACGTAAATGTTAGACCCGCGGAGCTGAGATTCTCACACGCGTGGACACAATGTTCCTCTTGCGCAATCGCACGGGCACTGAGCTAGTAGTGACGTGTTCGCCAGAGGTATCTTTTGCGCGTAGTCAAGTAATAAAAATACTGTGCGTTTTGTAGTTGTGTGCGTTACCTACTGTGCACCAGCAACCCACTGTCGACCATCTTACCTACATGAATAAAAATGTACACATACCTACTTACACATAATAAATAAATCTATGGTAAAGTAAAAACAGAAACAAAAACAGTATAAGCCACAAAATTAAAAGAACGATTATTATTGCAGCGTACAAAGGGGGAGACAAATAGTGTTTTTTGATCTTCATGTCAAAGATGTGACTACTACAATCTACTTTAGCGATGTGGTAATGACGTTTGCTTTATTGTATTAAGCGGTTTACACTCACGAGAAATTGTCAGAAACGACCCAACATGTTTCGAACTCGCCTGATAGTAATGTACTAATATTTGTATGGGTAAATCCGAATTCATATATATCTATACATTATAATTTATAATGCTTAGTTCAAACCGCCGAAACAATTCACGTGGTTCCAACCGAATCGCTGATTGCCAAAAACCGCAGCCGATATGACTGTATAGCAGAATTCAAATTGGTTTTATACCGTTGTTTATGCAAATACCACTTTAATTTATGGGCAATGAAGTTCACTTTAAAACTATGAAGAAAATTAGGTATGTGGTTGACAGGCGACATTGTACATTCAGGATTGAGTAATAACTATGTATTAAACTTTAAGAGGCCTTATTCCTTTTAAAATGCTGATTGTTTTATAGACATTTTTCTCTATGATCAAACATGTTTCTTAACATTTTATTGACGTTACTACCTAGAACAGGGCTATTGGGATTTATATAGGCGGACAAGTCCTGACTGACTGACTGACTCACTCATCAACGTAGAGCCGAAACTACTGAACCTAGGAACTTCAAATTTCTGGAATAGATCAAGTATACGATGCAAGCAAGCACTAAGAAGGGATTTTTCGAAACTCATCCCTTAAGGGTGTCAAATCGGGGTTGAAAGTTTGTATGAAACTTACGTAATTTTTGAGTTAGAGTAATAAAACTTTGTGTATAGATTCTCGATCTAAAAACAAGAAAACTGCTTTCAGGATTTTTGAAAACTCATTTTTTAAAGGGGTCAAATAGGGGGTGAAAATTTGTATGAGGAACTTGGATTTATTTGAGTAGGGTAGTAATAATTTATTCACTTCAAAAATTTGGTTGAAACTATCAATATTTTTGTCATGATATGAAAAAAAAAATTAAATGGAATAAGGCCTCTTAATGCGCATTACAATTAAGTACCAACCCGGAGTGAAAACGGGAGTTGGTGACGGAGACAGAACAGGAAGCTGGAAGGCCTAGTGTCGATGCCGAATATAATCGGCGAAGTCAAGGCTACACACGTCTTCGGTGGCTCGGTAGGTTAGAGAGGATGGGAGACGATCGTGCCGTGAAGAGAGCCAGTGTTGCCAGATGACATTTATGAAAATCCGTAGGGTGAGACAAAAAAGTCTGTAGAATTCCGTAGATTGTCGCTTGAAAAATCCGTAGTTCTACAGATTTTTTTCCAATGCTTCATTTGACTATACTGAAGCTTAAAATGTTATTAAAAGTAAGTAACATTTGCAATAACGTAGGTGCAAAAACAAAAATCTATTACTTTTGAACATTTTGTTCACAGTTTATTCATCGTTTTGAATGTAATAAACGGACAACGTGCATGATTAGTCCGCGAGTGTTTCAGTCGGGATTACAATTCATTTTTCGCAGAAAAAGTATACATTCCGTTTCGTTTATGTCATGTTTTGGTAAATAAGAGTAGTCTGAAATTCCGTGGGTTCCCCAATAATTTCCGTAGGTCTGGGCATAAAACCTTCCGTAGATCTACGGATTTTTCCGTAGCTCTGGCAACGCTGAAGAGAGCGGACATGGGCAAGCCCAGAGAGATTTCTTTTTTTTATCGTCGGGTTGGCCGCGATGAGTTACCACTGGAGTGACGAAGCCCTCAAAGAGCTATCAGCCCTCGGAGTACCCGGCTGGCGTGAAGTGGCGCATGCGCATAATGGGGAAACGTGGCGTTCTCTCGTCGTCGTCGGATCGGATCCGCGTGTAATTAAGAAACAAGAATCGCATATCCGCGTAACACGGATCTACCTCCTTATCTTAAGAGGCCTTATTCCTTTAAATTTTTTTTTTAATTTTATGACAAATATATTGATAATTTTAACCAACTTTTTGAAGTTAATAATACTTTTCCCTGAGTTCTAGGTAGTAACATAGCTATTTCATGCTTTCATTGCGTGCAGTCGAAAATAAGTAAAAAAAACTAATTTTCCACGTGAATCTTGTAAACGAATAGTTTTTGAAGCAAAAATTATCAATAAAAAATTCAAAGTTTCAAATATATATAAGTATATACCAATAAATCTCAATAGCCTTGTTTTAGGTAGTAACATCAATAATATGTTAAGAAACATGTTTCATTATAAATAAAAATGTCTAAAACAATCAACATTTTAAAGGGAATAAGGCCTCTTAATTTCAAGGAGCCTAATCACACATGCCGAACGGTCCGGATCTCCGTTGCCGTGTAGCACGGAGATTCGGCTACGGGTACACGAAACACGGACGCAACCGCGAGCCCTAATAGAAACCAAACCAAAACTTATTCACGCCTACACGGAACTCTAAAAATCAAAATCCTCAATGACAACAAAGGGAAAAACAAATGCAGATAGCGTAAAACTTTATTTCCATATCACTACTACATGTCAAAGTTTGCCGAAGTTTTGACAGAAACACCGCCGGCCCTCGCCACACTATAGGAATTAATTTTTAATATTGACACGCTGAAACAGGTTTTATGACGGAGTGGTAGAGTTTAAAGTGGAGTGTGGTGATGGTATGCTGGTTTCCGTTTAGTTTTCTTTTGTTACGGACACACGGTTGGGAATGACGACGAATTTATAATTACCATTATTTTTAGAATTTCGTGTTAAAATGGTAAAAAAAGAAACCATAACACGCCTTCCTCGTCTCTGCGCTCTATCACGGGAACTACTTACGATATCGAAAATGTGATCATAGACAACGAAAGATTTAATAGTAGATGCCATTTTGACGACGAGCGAAATGAGTGAGTACAAATTTATCTGAGTGTCATAGTTTTAATGTTCCTATTACTTAACATTGATTTGGAGTATCTATACATCTCCTTTACGTGTACCAGTGTAATTAGTTATAACACAAATGTATCATGTAATTGTTTTAAGTATTATTTACGAAAAAAATACTTACCTACTGTTGAGTTTCTTTCGGCTTTCTTCTCAACAGCTGTCTCCTCTTGCGAAATGCCGGTAGATTCACAATATGACTTGTAAAAGTGCCCCTGTGGCCTACTTACTGAATAAATTATTCGTTTCATTTCGTTTCATTTCGTTTCGTTTCTTTTCATTTCGTTTCATTTCGTTTCATTTCATTTCAGTGACTTGTACCCATGAGTTAGGCACTCTGCTTTTCACTCCAACTGAGAGAAACTTTTCTGTGATTATATTTTTTTAACTATGACTGCGTTGATAGATCCTTGTAAGATCCAGAAAAACGCCCAAGAAAAGCCGCACATGTATCTCACTGCGCCTTACGTTTTCTAAGTCGTTTTTGGGAGTTTCCAAAAAACAGCATTGATTTGCTGTTTTTTTGGAAAAAAATGCAGATAGTGTATTTATTTAGGCACTTTATTTCCATATATATAATTTTATCATTAATTTTTTATAAAAGGTTTCATCCCGGTCAGTAAGAATAAGAAAAACCGAGTCATACGTGCGCCCCGCCATTCTAATGCAAAAAAATACATAATTGTTGATTCGCTTCGCTAAAGTAGAAAAATGATAGCGATTTGACATATGGCATTAGAAACGACGAATCTCTGGTAAATATTGGTATCAAGATAAACTTGACAAAACTACCGCCAGTGTGTCACACAAAAACTTTACACACTTCCCACAAACTCGGAAAGAAACCCCGATACATAAGCTGTAAACTTTTCGTTGTTCTTTTTAGCGTGCTTCGCCACGCGGTTTGTGAATGACAAGTTTAGGGTTCCGTATTGAAGAAGAACCCTCGGACAGACAGTATGATACACATATCCTTATTGCCGATAACTATCCAAGGAATTGTTTTGGATTGATCTCTGCGCATCTTTCATCACCACTTAAATAACTGAAAAAGAGTAACAGTGTTGTCAGCATAAATAGCAACAACCATAAATAGCACTGGCACGCCTTCAAATTAAATATTGAAGTGACAATACTAACATAGATACAAGTTCTTCTATTTCTTACTTACAATTAAATATGTATTGTATTATCCGAAATAAAGAATTATTATTATTAATATTAAATTCTACGACTTTTCTCTTTCCGTTAAGACTGTATATATGGAAAAAAGTTGGTGGTGAGATCGAAGAAATATTCACTTTTTTTTTAGATTCCACCGGATTTTCGGTGACTATTCGGAGCGTTTTAACCGCGCAGTTTGATCCTCATTCGTATGCGACGCCATAGTTACCAGGTGCATACTTAACGTAAACGGATGGTAAGGGAAAATGGGCGGAGGTATTTCATCACAAAGTCCTAATCATTTATCCCGTTTTTTATGTCAAATGAACTATTTGCTTGACAGATGTAAGTATATGTTTTGATTGTGACCTAGAACACGTACGAACGTATGACGCACGTCAAGACGTGACACGTCCCGCTAGACACGTCGCGTCTAATTATACGAGTATTAGGGGCGAATGGAAAATACATGAATATTTACACAACTGTTTTTTTTTGTAGAAATAACCTCGATCATTTACCGAAAAAATACACATTTTTCTGTAGTTTAGATAACAATTAGGAATATGAAGGAATAATTAGAGAATTAACAATGGTTTTAAGACTTAAGCAAGTACTAATAGCGACTCGCCTCGGCTTCGCACGGGTGCAATGCTGATAACTTATGCATGTATTATACATAGGTATAAACCTTCCTCTTCAATCACTCTATCTATGAAAAAAGTCCGCATGAAAATCCGTTGTGGAGTTTTATAGATCTAAGCATACATACGGTCAGGCAGACATGCAGCAAGCAACTTTGTTTTATCGGGGGGCACTGCAGTGCCCCCGCCAAGTCGAGCGCGAAGCAAACACTGCCGTACCATCCTTTACTGGAACCATTTCACCGCATTTTCAGGCCCCTATTTGAGCACCTCTGGATAAGACCAGAACGCAGAAATTTTCGACATCCAGTAAGCTATAATCACATACTTAAGATCCAAAATTTCAAGTCTGTAGGTCATTTAGTTCCGAAGTTAAGCGAAAGCAAAGTTTCGCATTTACGACACTCACTCACTCACTCACTCATGATCATCAGTAAAGAACTAGTACTTCTCATAAATTCAGAGAGCTGAAATTTGGTACAGAGTTAGGGTTTAATGGCCACATAAAGCGAAAACTATAAAAATTGGCCAAGTGCGAGTCCGACTCGCGCATGAAGGGTTCCGTACCATAAAACAAGTTTGTTGTATGGGAGCCCTTAAATATTTATTTTATTTTATTTTTAGTATTTGTTGTTATAGCGGCAATAGAAATAGATCATCTGTGAAAATTTCAACTGTCAACAAGCTATCACCGTTCTTGATATACAGCCTGGTGACAGACGGACGGACGGACGGACAGCGAAGTCTCAGTAATAGGGTCTCGTTTTTACCCTTTGGGTACGGAACCCTAAAAACTAGGATAATTGAAGATCTGGAGTACTCTGATTAGAAAACACAAGAGTCCAACCAAACTATTAGAGATCAACATACCGCCTTTACAAAAAAATATTCAACTTGTTGTGTTCGGTTGGCCGCCGTCGCGACTGATCGTCTCTCCTGATGATGGATCGCGTACCGATTCGAAACATGTCGAGCGTTATTCGATTTCTACGACGTGAGTAAACCCGTTTAAGTATTGTAATATTCAACTTGGTGGGCCGCTTCATTTGATGTCAAAAATGGATTTTTGACATCAAATGAAGCGACCTTGGAAGGTCTGAAGTATTTTGACGACGCGTTTGGCTCGGGTTATAAACACCTGCCTACTGAGCCGGCGGTCCCGGGTTCGAGTCCTGGCCAGGGCAAATATTTGTGTGATGAACTCGAATATTTGTGCTTGGGTCATGGTTGTTCTATGTATTTAAGTATATATTTATCTATATAAGTATGTATATCGTCGTCTAGTACCCATAACACAAGCCTTCTAGAGCTTAATTTGGGACTAGTTCGATTTGTGTGAGGTTGTCCGATATTTATTTATTTGATGAAGAACCCTCAGCTGGTCTCAGCTGTATTAGAGATATGGTAATGCCCCCTTCTACTATTGGTACATAAAAAAATCGACTGTCATTACAAAAATCCATTTTAGTGGGACACATCTTCTAATTTAATCTAGCCTATAGCGTCCCACAGCGGGGCGGATTAAGTATTACAATCCCGAAAGTTCATAATACCTACGAAATACCGAAAATCAAAATACCGAAAGTTCTAAAAGCCGATATTCGATAAACCGAAGCTCAAATTACCTATATTCAGAAAATCGAAAGTTCAAAATCTCGATATTTCATAATCCCGAAATTTATAAAATCTCGAAATTTTATAATCCCGAAAGTCAATGAGCACTTTAAAAGTGTCAGGATACTAAACTAATCTGACTTTTCCGTGGAACCGATCTGCTCCGGTGCTGCGGGATGTGCAGCCGAAGAGTTCACTTATAAATAGTAAGTATAGTAGTAGGCAAGTAGTTTACGTAATTTAGGTTAATATTCTTTGTATAAAATAAACAATAGAATCTGTAAGACTACAGAAATACGAGATAATTCTCGAGAGTTTAAATAATATTCCGGATTACAACCTTCAGGCAGGATCATAGTCTTCGGGATTATAATCTTCGGGATTACAGTCTTCGGGATTACATTCTTCGGGATTACAGTCTTCGGGATTATAATATTCGGTATTTCATCTTTCTTTCGGGTTCTTTCGGGATTTTAAACTTTCGGTCAAATAAACATTCGACATTTTAATTTTCGGCCTTCCGTCTATAGGTCTTATGATATTCGGTATTTTGAACTTCGGCATTGTAATACGTACCCGCTGGGCGAATGCCTCCCCTTCTGCTTTTAATACGCAAATAAATAAAATTAAAGGAAAACTGGACAAGACTAGACTGGCTTTTATACTTATACTTACAAGTTTACAAGAAAAATTAGTCGAACGATTAACTTTATTCTACTCGAACATTAAACAAATTAAATTAACAAATTACACCAAAATATTAATTTCGCTCAAAATTTGGTCAAAATATAATGCATTGGACTAAGAGTGGCGGTGATACCCGCACACGTCGCTAGATGGCGCTGACTGTATTTTAAAACGTGCCGTCGTTTGTTTTCCGATCATTTTATATGGCGAAGTGGCAACCGGCCGCGTTACAGTCGTTTACGACATTTTTCTACTGCGCTTGGAAACGTTTGCTAGGGATTAGGAGGGATTATTTGCATTTCGTTGATTTCTATTATTATTTCGTGAGGTTTGCTAAAGTGAATTAGCAGGTTGTTATAAAACAATTCGCCCACGTTTCTACAAAAAGAAGTGAAATCCCACCAAAAACATTCTGTAAAAAAACTAGCCAAGTCGATGGAGCTGCTTGTTTATCTCTAAAAAGTAATGAAATCTAGACAAAGTCGTACCAAGTCTAAGGTTCCTTACTGCGATTTCTTTATTATTGTAGTTAATGTTGTGTGACTTGGCCGTTGAAGGGCACACAAGGGTACAAAACCAGGTGCTCCATGACACCATTGCACCAATCTGTCGCCAGAACCGCTACAAGACAATTTTGTTGACACGTAATGTTATATCTGTTGTAACTACCTATGTTTGTTAAGCGAGATTATAGCCCATACTGGTGTACCCTTCAACGGCCTAGTCACACAACATTAACTATAATAATAAAGAAATCGCAGTAAGGAACCTTAGACTTGGTACGACTTTGTCTAGATTTCATTACTTTTTAGAGATAAACAAGCAGCTCCATCGACTTGGCTAGTTTTTTACAGAATGTTTTTGGTGGGATTACTATGTACTCGTAGTGATAGTTTAATATATTAATGTTACCATTTGCTGTACCGTACCTTACTTAGCGTGTAAGTTTTGTATAGGGGCGGCAGGAAATACTTTATTATTTTAACATTGAAAATGTTTATGTTTTCCTGATCGAGTGATTTATGAAATTGTGACATGTGCCTGTAGTTTCTCAGATATGAAAGGTATGCGGATGGGCTATAGGTCAAAATGTGTGTCTACCGGAGGGCTTCAAAGTGCAATTTGAATTCCCAAAATGGGTCGGTAACTTTTTGAGATTTTCTAAAGTTTGTCAAAATTCCAAAATTATTTCGCTGACCTGGATCGAGAATTTCCTAATAACTGTTTTTTGAATTCGCTATTCAAGAAACGGAAATAGTTAATCGAATTTGAATGAAATCGAATTGAGTTAAACTATAGTTTGAGCCATCTTAGGAGGCGGGCGGACAAAAAATGTAATACGGTTCCCTTACGTGCGAGGTTAGTGAAATCATATCATGTACTTTATTTCTAAATTACATTTTCAATGCCTTTCATAAATGCGCGTAGTGTGAAATCTGTATATTTTTTTTTATTTAAACTACAGCAAATTCTGTAGTTTTTAACTGAAAATGAGGGAGGTAATTCCTATTAACCGGCGATTAGTGTAATGTTATGAATTCCACTCAAAGACAATATTGTTACAAATGTTACAATTCATAACTCTATTATTTCAACCCGCCCACATAGTTACTTGATGTAAGGTAACCTTTGATCAGTTACCTTAGATAAACAAAGCCAAGCCGACAAACACGACCTAATGTGTTTACCTATACCAATAATGGGCTATATTTGGTGACCCCCTATTTGACCTTTAGGAATTATTTATGTTAGCGTTAGTTCTGAGGCTAAATTAGATATTTATAATGACATCTAAATACCTATACCATAGTAGTCGCTATGAGCTGTACTACACCTAGAGTTTTATTATTTATTTATTTATTTATTTATTTAAACTTTATTGCACAAAATACATAAGTAAAGTACAAATGGCGGACTTAATGCCATGAGGCATTCTCTACCAGTCAACCACAAGGTCAAACAGAGACATTATAGGTGCGGGAAGGGTGTACAACAATACGTGTATACACACGATGCAAATATCGAAACAAAAAAAAAAAAACACTAGTTACGTTGATAAATACATAATTATGGGAATATATATATATTTATATATACTATATATATATATATATATATGAGTATGAATATATATGAATATGGATTATATATATAGGGTACCTGCTGTTAAATGACTACGACGAGATTTACCTAATTTTGAAGATTCTCCAAAAGGTGCTTGCGCACCAAGCGCTTGAAAGAGAGCTTGTTCTCAGCTTGACGTATACAGAGGGGAAGGGCATTCCAGAGATGAATTGCCTGCACTGTGAACGAATTGCCCATGGCACCAGAGCGATGGGGAGGAACAGAGAGTAGTAGTTTACGGGAGGTACGGAGCTCGCCGCCTGGCCGGGCACTTACGAACTGAAACTTTGATCTGAGGTAATCTGGTGCCACAGGGTCATAAAGAATAGAGAAGAGAGTACACAAAATCCTTAGCGACCTACGTTCGCGAATCGGAAGCCACTGCAGCTGTCGACGATACGCGGAGACATGATCATATTTGCGTAGCCCAAAAATAAAACGGATACAGTTGTTCAGGAGCCGATCTAGTCTGTCCAAAAGTCCTTGGGTTACATTAGTGTAGCACACATCACCATAATCTATCACCGGCAGCACCAAAGTCTGTATAAGGAGTCTCTTTGTACTTACCGGGAGGAAATGTTTAAATCTGTAAAGAGATCGTAACGTACATGTAACTCTACGACAGACCTCAGACACTTGCGGCTCCCAACTAAGGCCACCATTATATTATGACTTATGTGTAAGTTTTTTAGGGTTCCGTAGCCAAAAGGGAAAAACGGGACCCTATTACTAAGCTTCCGCTGTCTATCTGTCACCAGGCTGTATCTCATAAACCGTGATAGCTAGACAGTTGAAATTTTCACAGATTATGAAATTCTGTTGCTGCTATAACAACAAATACTAAAAACAGAATAAAATAGATATTTAAGGGGCTCCCATACAACAAACGTGATCGGTTGCGTTAGCTTTGCACCTCATTTGTATCCGGCGCCAGACATACCAGGTGCAAACTTAACTTAACTAGCCAGTTAAGATGGGATAAGTGTTTGTAAGAAACCCTCGGTGCGCGAGTCCGACTCGCACTTGACTGGTTTTTTTAACATTTTCGTCTCCCATATCTTTGCCATATTAAAATATTTCAAAAAACTGAATCGCTACAAGAGTACCTAGGTATATATAATTATAGAACCTGCTTTTAAAATTTCTGTAGGTGAAAACATCTGGACATCCGAACATCCCGAATAAAAAAAAAAAATGGCCAATTGCGAGTCTGACTCGCGCACTGAGGGTTCCGTACAAACACTTTCCATCCCTAAGTGGTTAAGTTAAGTTTGCACCTGGTATGTATAGCGCCCCATATAAATTAGGTGCAAAGTTAGGTATTAAAAAAAAACTACTTACTAGCCACTCAATTGCTTCGAATTTTGAGTTGGACTCTATTTATATAATAAAATAAGAGCGGTGACAGGTAGCTGTAGTTACCAAAAGCAATCTAGTGGCTAGATCTCGTTCAAAACAATTTTCGTTGGTAGTTTTTATAGTAATGTACATCATATGTTTTTTTTAGATTTTTCAGTTTCTTATTTTAGAAGTTAGAGGGGGGGGACCAACTTTTTTCCACTTTGGAAGCGTCTGTCACGCAAACTATTCGGTTTAGAAAAAAATATATTTTAAAAACCTCGATATCATTTTTGAAGACTTATCCTACCCCACACGTAAGTGTTTGATGAAAAAAAAAATTTGAGTTTTAGTTCTAAGTATGGGGAGCCCCCAATATTTATTATTATTTTATTATTTTTGCATCAAAATGTTAATGCGGTTCACAGAATACATCTACCTACCAAGTTTCAACAGTATAGGTAGCTCTTATAGTTTCGGAAAAAAATGGCTGTGACATACGGACGGACAGACAGACGGACAGACGGACAGACAGACATGACGAATCTATAAGGGTTCCGTTTTCTGCCATTTGGCTACGGAACCCTAAAAAACTAATGAATTTCCGAAATGACGTACTTTTCGAGCAGAAGTGGAAACCTCGATAAATATTGTCGTAATCATCATCATCATCATCATCATCATCATCATCATCATATCAGCCTATAGACGTCCACTGCTGGACAAAGGCCTCCCCCAAAGTTCTCCACAACGATCGATCTTGAGCCGCCCTCATCCAATTTCTACCCGCGATCTTAACCAGGTCGTCGGTCCACCTTGTTGGAGGCCTTCCAACGCTGCGTCTTCCGGTCCGCGGTCGCCACTCAAGAACCTTTCTGCCCCAACGGCCATCGATTCTACGAGCAACGCCATTTGTCGTAATGCCGTTATTCAATTTTGGACACAGATAATGCGTAATCCACTCTTTCACACATATTGAACTTTATAATAAATACATTACCTAACTTAAGTGTTGCGAAAACGTTATAAATCAAATCAAACTTTATTTTTAGAGATATAAATCATTCAGAATTCTGCATCTAGAAATAGCACAGTGACAGTCAAATAACATTATTTCGGCACAAGGGTAAAAATCTTTTACGGATTCATGTTTATTCTTATTCAGTAAGTGTTTCTGACAATGATGGATTACACACAAGGAAGCTTACCATTCATTCACAAAACTAACGACAAAAATACTCTCACATTCGATTCGGTTTCTTATTTGCACCAGGGATGTAATGAATAGGTTTTCGTGGGTACGAATGCGAATACCTATTTTATATTCTCTGTTGACTTTGATTAACAAATAAGAAACAGTTTTCTTAAAGATAGCATGGCTCCCATAAAATACAATAACATTACTTAGATACTTACTTAATATAATCTAAAGCCATCATAGCGTTTTATATTATGTTTTGCTGTGTAATGACGATACAATTTCTCGGAGAAGCTGAACATGGTATCACTACATAGTATAAAACAAAGTCGCTTTCTGCTGTCTATCTGTCCCTATGTATGCTTAGATCTTTAAAACTACGCAACGGATTTTGAAGCGGTTTTTAGTGATTCAAGAGGATTGTTTATATGTATAACACATGTATAATTTATCATGTATTATCGCAAAAAAACGTTACTTAATAGATAAAATATATGATACCTACTCGTATTTCCTTTTAAGACGACGCGTTTGGCTCGGTTTGTAGACACCTGCCTACTGAGTCGGCGGTCCCGGGTTCGAATCCCAGCCGGGGCAAATATTTGTGCAAATATTTGTTCTTGGGTCATGGATGTTATCTATATATGTATTTATTTATTATGTATATCGTCGTCTAGTACCCATAGTACAAGCTTTGCTTAGTTTGGGACTAAGATCGATTTGTGTAAGATTGTCCCTTAATATTTATTTATTTATTTTATTTCTGTCAACACTTATGCCTTGATCACATGTACCGAGTAAAGTCTGTCTTGTGTGTGACAGGGACGAGAGCACTGTCTCGCCCACTGCAATGTCTCGGTACGTGTGATTAAGGCATTAGCGAAAAGCCTTGCCTTCCCCAATTTGCACATTTTTACATATTAAAATCTAATCTAATCCAATAAAAATACCAAAACCGTTGCGAATATTCGCGAAAGCGAATACGAATAGGTACTCACTGCAGCTTACATCCCTAATTTGCACATTTTTATCGCTTATTGACATTCGGAGCTACCGCCGCCATCGATTTCGTTTTCAACCGCCGCCATGTTGTTTTTTACTTTTTGAATTTCGAACGGACACCGGCACCGTAATTGACAGAGGCGTCCAGCCAGAGTGCAGTTTTTGCTCATTTTTCTTGTTATTTATACCGAATTTAATATCATACGGCAAGCGTAAAGGTTTATTTATGACAGGATTAAAAGATAACAGCTCGTTAGTGGTAACAAAATTGCCAACCATGCATAAATCGGAGTTTGTTTTAATCAAAAAGTAATTGGTATAATTGAGTTTCGTTTTACGGATGGCTGTCATAGTGAATCGAACTTTGTGAATATTAAAGTCTTTTCATTATCTTTTATTCAATAAGATTCCGATTGTCGACCCTTCGAAGTTGATCGATAAAATGAACTTTATAAATTACTAGCGACCCGCCCCGGCTTCGCTCGGGTGCAATGCTGATAAATTATGCATGTATTATACATTTAAATGTGAACCGTACTGGTTCAATACTCAGAGGAGAGGGCTTTGAATGTAAAAACACAGATTTTAAGATCAAATTTATTATTATAAGCAGCTGTAGAACAACATGTAATTAACAGACCAACAGTGATTCAAACGATTCAAAGCAAGTGACTCGCACTGATGCCGAAAAACGAATGGCCAGCATGCTACTAAACTTGCTTGTGATTGGTCGTCGCCGATTGTCAGTGTCTCGACCAATCGCAAGAAGTCAATACAAAAACTTTTAATTACATGGTTTTATAGAAATAATGAGTATAAAGTAAACAAGCATAAAATAATCAGGCGTATTAATTAAATTTCTATAACATAAACCTTTGAATCGCTCTATCTATAAAAAAAACCACTTCAAAATCCGTTGCGTAATTTTAAAGATCTAAGCATACAGAATAAGGACAGACAGACGGAAGCGTTATACTATGTAGTTAAAAAAACCGGCCAAGTGCGAGTCTGACTTGCGCGCCGAGAGTTCCATACAAATATTTATCCCATCTTAACTGGCCGGGTCAAGCTAAGTTTGTACCTGGTATGTATGGCGCTGGTGTAATGAGGTGCAAAATTAACGCAACCAATCACGTTTTTTCTATGGAGCTCCCTTAAATATAATTTTTATTCTGTTTTTTGTATTTGTTGTTATTAATACGGTGAATAAAGACTAAAGTACTATGTGTTACCTTACAAACGGTCCGGTAGTTTTGAATTTTTGATATGTTGCCTAGAATGGTTAGTCAATGCTTAAAATGCAAAATGCACAAATCCCCCCCCTCCGCGCCCGCCGCCATATTGAAAAAACCGGCACTTTCTTCATATTTTTGCTCATATCTTCCTTTAGGAGCATTTTAGATAGAAAAAAGCTTCAACAATGTTATAGAGAGTTAAATTTACTACATTCTCCATTTTATATATTTTTTCTAGAACAGATAGTTACGGAGATATCCACATTTAAAAAAACGTAAAAAATCACAATTTCCTACTGAAAAACAAACTTCTGGATTATATCTTCGTTTAGGAGCATTTTAGCTACAACAAATCTTGGGCAATGTTGTAGAGAATTAAATTTACTATAATTTACACTTCAAATTTTGTTTCAAGGACGGTTAGTTACGGAGATATGCACATTTAAAAAACAGGAAAAGTCGAATTTTCCGCAAATTTCTCTAAATTCTTGCTTAAGAACGCTGTCATTCAGTTACGGACTAGTCTAGGACAAATTAAAACATGTAGGAAATATAATTGCTTATAAAACTCATGTCAATTTTTACTTTATTTTTTACACATCTCCGTAATTATCTGTCCTAGAAACAAAATTTGAAATGTAAATTATAGTAAATTTAATTCTCTACAACATTGCCCAAGCTTTGTTGTAGCTAAAATGCTCCTAAACGAAGATATAATCCGGAAGTTTGTTTTTGAGTTGGAAATTGCAATTTCTTAAGTTTTTTGTAATGTGCATATCTCCGTAACTATCTATCCTAGAAACAAAATATAAAATGGAAAATGTAGTAAATTTAACTGTCTATAACATTGTCGAAGCTTTTTTCTAGCTAAAATGCTCCTAAAGGAAGATATGAGCAAAAATATGAAGAGAGTGCCAGTTTTTTCAATATGGCGGCGGGCGCGGAGAGGGGGGAATTGTGCATTTTGCATTTTAAACACTGACTAACCATCCTAGACAACATATCAAAAATTCAAAACTACCGGACCGTTTGTAAGGTCAAAATCCTTTATTCACTGAATTATATAGCGGCAACAGAAATACATCACCGTGAAAATTTCAACTGTCTAACTATCACATTTCATGGGATATAGCCTGATGACAGACGGACAGACAGGCAGACAGACGGACGGACGGACAGCTGAATCTTAGTAATAAGGTCCAGTTTTTTACCCTTTGGGTACGGAACCCTAAAAATGAAATGTTTCTAAGATTTTAAAGTTATTTCTTAAGTTACTTCCATGGATTAATTAAGAAATAAACACTTAGTGAAATCAACTTATTTTAAGATTTGAATTTACAGGCTTTAATATTAAATTTAATATAATTTGCTCATAAAATGGAATTACTTAATGGAACTTTTGACGTGTGTCACGAGTCAAACAAAATTAAGATAATTTTGATACGTACGTAAGTCAATTCAAAATATATTATTCTTCGTATGAAGTTATTTATTCAGTAAGTATGCCACAAGGGCACTTTCACCAAGGAGAGACCGCTGTTGAGAAGAAAGCCGAAATAAACTCAATAATGAAATAATTATGTTTATTTTATTTTTCTTGTTGGTGTGCCAACAAAGGTGTAAAGTATTCTTGTATTGTATGTTGATGTAAATAAGTTTCTCTCAAAAATTACATTTTAGTGGCAAGATTTTATAGCCAACTGTACTTTTCTTTGGATATCCATCAAATGCTCACTGAGACGATTCTAAAGAGCCCAAGCTCGGTAGGATTGCTTTTTCTATTATAGAGTTCCTATGGCCACCTTCCGGCTCCATCATCAGATCAGCCCCATGGTACCATATTATTGTATTGTCATCCAAGTTAAGTAAGTATGCCAAATTTCAGCTCAATCGGTTGACGAAATCTGCTTCAAAATTGAGTTGCAAAATTTCACCCGAACAAACATACTTTAAACATACAATGCAAGCTAAATAAAAGCTTAATATTTTCTTCGGTTTCCGCGACTGTCACACATTTAAATAAAACAATTTAAACGGATTATATCGCGTATATTAATTATTTGAGCCTCCCTGACGTTTCAGTACCTTTACAGATACCGTTGTCAAAGGTTGACTGAGAAAAACACAATTTTTCTCTGTCAAAGCACGTCAAAGTTACATTTGTGCAAACTAGGTACCCATTTTGTAAATATTAATTTAAAATAAAGGTGTTCATACATGCCAGATGGGCCTAATGTGTAAAGACAGTTACACATGTGCCAGAAGGGCATTTATTATTTATTTAAAATATCTACCAGCGGTTCACTAAATGCTTACTGAGGAGAAAGAACCGCCAAAGAAAACTCCCAGATTGCCTTATTTATTACTATAAAATACTTTTAAACAAAAACTCTACATATACTACTTTTAACACTAATTTGTTTTACACCGTTCGAGGCCCAAGGTTTCCAGTCTTGTGTCTTGCTTGATCCTTGATAAGATGTACAACAGGATCCCAAGCCGGTGGTAATGACAAACCATCTCTATTGAAATTGGGATATTTTTTGATTTCAATAGCCTCGCGCAACATTCTAGGAAAATATCGTTTCTCTCTGGCAAGGATTGAAGTGTTATCAAATTTAATTGAATGGTTTGGTTTGTCCATGACATGCTCGCAGACTGCAAGACCTGTTGCAACGACGGTGCTTGACATCGGCTACATGCTCCTTAACCCGTGTAGCTATACTACGTTTCGTTTGGCCAATGTATGACAGACCACACTCGCAGTCCAGCTTGTAAACACCAGCACTCTGCAGAGGGATGCTACACTTCACGGGCCTCAGGTATTGAGACATCTTCTTCATTGGCTTGAAATATGTTTTAATGGAAGCCCGTTTCAAGATGTTTCCAATCCTATCCGAGACCCCTTTCACATATGGCAGGACCGCAGGTTTACGCTCGACTGTAGGAGTCTTCACACGGGGTTTCTGGTTGAGGCGTGGTATCTTGAGCCCATTGGCCCAAAGCGCACGCTTGACATGCTGTAGTCCATCAGTCAAATGTTGGTCGTCACAGATTCCTTTGGCTCTCTGAAAAAAAGATAATCTAAATCTTGTGTGTGTAAATCGTGTGAAGAATGTGTAATAAATATGCGTTATTAGCGTCTATTTGAATACCGCTGTCAATGAAAATTGACCCAGTTCTTTGTCTCTAATCTATACTTATAAAATTCTACATTTTTATTGAAAATCTGCTTTCTATAGAGAGGGGTCATGGTATAAGGAAAAATATTAATAGCGTGATGCAGGATCGTCATTTGTTTTGTATGAGCGCGCGGCACCATGCCGGTGCCATTTGTATTCATTCCTTTATCCTCGCATCATGCCGAAACGGCTGGGCAATTTTGAACTCATTTTGGTACAGGGAATGGCTGGACATCCAAAGATTTAGGTTTATTAACCTGTAGTATCCTATTGGATACTCATTATTCGTTCACGGGAAAAGAAAAAAAACGCCGCCGAAGGAGGTGCACCTCCTAGTTTATAAGTGACTAGCGAACCGCCCCGGCTTCGCTCGGGTGCACTGCTGATAAATTATACATGTATTATACATATAAACCTTTCTATTGAAACACTCTGGGTCATGGATGTTCTATGTATTTAAGTATTTATTTATCTATATAAGTAATGTATATCGTCGCCTAGTACCCATAACACAAGCCTTCTTGAGCTTAATTTGGGACTAGGTTGATTTGTGTGAGGTTGTCTGATATTTATTTATTTATTATTTATCTGTCATCTGTCTGTCAACTCTATATATTAAAAAAAACCGTATCTATTAAAAGATCCGTTACGAAAAGATCTAAACATACATAGGGACAGACACACAGACAGCAGGAACCGACTTTGTTTTATACTATTCCAGCTACGAGTAATTAAGTTCATTCTAATAATGCAACGAATGCATCTTGGAGACAATTACAATCGAGTCAAATGCAAATTCTCTTCATAAACCATTCGGCAGCCCATTTGTCTAGAAAGTTCGCAACTTACATACTTACCGAACTGAGTACTTACACCAAGTTCATGAATGTCACCCGAACTGAATTTCAATTAGTTGGAAAAAGTTAGAATTTCAAGTCCATATTATGCAGATCTACGATTTTAAAACTATAGCCAGATGGTCCGCGAACTTGTGTCATGGGCAGACATCGGATTTTTGAAAGTGACGGGTAGGGAGTTGCTTATTGATAAACCCACTTATCGATGCTTCCCAACGCTCCCATCATTGTTTCGTCTGTGTCGTATTTTTTTGGAGTATGTAAAGTGAAAAATAAATCTGAAATACACACCCAAACAAAGTACGACGATCACTGAAGTTCATAGATCCTTTTAAAATAAAGGGGAATATCATACTTATTGTTTCATTTTTATACTTTTGTATTTTACTGACTATGTTCTTGACTATAAAATTAAAATTGCGATTTACTTAAATACACTGATGAGTAAGAATTCAATTTTTATGTTAATATCGACTCCATAGGTAACTAAAGTCTTATATTGTATCCGACGTCCAATGTCATAATATAAAGAAATCACGAGAAAACAAAGTTAGAGTGAAACATATTTTAACGACCTTTAAACTGACTGCTGCAAGGTTGGAAACAACGAGATCTTGTTAAAATAGGTATAACGACTTGCAATCCAAAGATAAACCATTACAAAAGCGAATAACTTGTTGGAACATGCAACACAGCTAATTGGAGTTCGCCCCAAGCTAGTTCACGTACAAGCTCTGAATCTGCGAAAGGTATTAGCAAACAATAGAATCAAGTTTGGGCATTTACTTAAGGCCAAATTTTGCGTTTAGTCATGACGTTAAACTTTGGGGCAGCAGAAACTGCTGCGTCGTAATGTATAGGTACACCTGTCATCTTAGTACATCTTATAACCTACTAGCTTTTGCCCGCGACTACGTCCGCGTGGAACTTGGAAGTATGGAAGCAACCTCGTATAACACGATAGATATCCACCTAATCACCTTAATTAATAAAAGGGATTATTTGTGCTTTTGGTCTAATCATTACATTTCCTACAGGGTCATCAATGTCATAATGAATTACTTACTCACTTTTCAATCTTTTTAGGGATAATTTCCAGGATGAAAACTATCCACATATCCTTCCTCGGATCTAAAGCTATCTCCATGCCAAATTTCATCAAAATCGATTCAGCGGTTTAAACGTGAAGAGGTAACAGACAGACAGACACACTTACGCATTTATAATATTACTAGCTGTGCCCCGCGGTGTTACCCGCTCATCCCACGGGAACACTAAATTTATTCGGGATGAAAAGTATCCTATGTCCTTTCCCGGGTCTCAAACTATCTCCATACCGAATTTCATCTAAATCGGTTCAGCGGTTTAAGCGTGAAGAGGTAACAGACAGACAGACAGACAGTCAGACACACTTTCGCATTTATAATATTAAGTATGGATAGTATGGATAATCGGCAAAAATGTACTGAGATGACAGGTGTCATAGGACTCATCGTTCGCCGCGAGGGGTATATAAATATGTGTCGTGCACTCGTGCGACGTAAAAAATCACGGAAGATAAATAAGGGAAAGAAGGGCTTGAGGGGTGAGCAGGATAGCTGGCAAGGCTTTTTCACTGCTAAGGCATGTATAGTGGTTTTTTCAAACGTATACAATGAAATTAAAAATATATAATTCACCTGATTAGCCTGTTCATGAATAAAAAAATACTTACTTCCCGGTCTAGGCCTTCAATTATGTCAGAAATTTCTTTATAGTTCTCTCCAATTATAACGATATTTCCAAGCATGTTTGAGAAAATAAATATGAAGTGACAATCTTACACAAATCAACCTAGTCCCAAACTATGCAATGCTTGTAGAATGGATACTAGACGACGATATACATAATATATAAATAGATGTATAGATAACATCCATGACCCTGTAACAAATATTCGAGTTCATCGCATAAACATTTTCCCTTGCCGGGGTTCGAACCCAGGACCGATTATTATACCTACCTATATATAGACCCAGACCTGTAGGTTACCTGAGGCATCGTTTATGGGGCGATAACTCAAAGTACACTCGAATTAATTCGAGTCATTTCCTCGACACGTGTAGGTATAAGTTATATTTAGGCCAAAAAGGCTCGAATCACAATTCCTCGTGTTTTTGTCCTTGCACGTCCTAAATATAGTTCACATACGTTAAAATAAAGATTGAAGGGTCGCTCAAGCATCCCCAAACATTTTTGACCCCGGCCCTTCAGATCCTGGGTTACAGTAAGTACTTTTCCCTTCAGGCAGAAAAGGGCGTAAGTTACAGGCATATCGTAGTGAGATACGTCCTTTGGTGTAGATAGTCCTCGTGGTCTTTGTAAGGGCTCTTGTATCACCGATAATAAGTTGCCAGTATCGGGGATATTATATTTTAGAAAGCGCCTATTTCTTTTTAAAATATTCATCGGCTGATGGCCGTATTGACCTGCACCAAATATTTAGATTCAGTTTTGTTTTATTTTTTCAAAGCACACGTGAAACATGTCAAATTCCCGCCATTTTAAAACAAAACACTGATGACAAAGTCCCGGAGAACTTGATAAACTTCATATATTTATAGAATCTATTTTTTTTATCGATTCTATGTTTTTATGCGGAAATACCACATTTTTATTTTTATAAATAATGTAATGACACAAAGGTATATTAAGAATGAAAAATAGAATGCGATCCACTACAATCTAATGTTCGAGTCCTGATTAGATTGTAGTAGATCGCATTCAATTCTTCTTTCTTAATTTACATTTGGGTCATTATTTATAAAAATAAAAATGTGGTATTTCCACATAAAAACATAGAATCGATAAAAAAGATTCTATAAAATTTTTAGAACAGCGCCATCTCTCTCGCAGTCTTCACACTTGCTGTAAAGCAATGGGGGCAGGGGATCGTGCGTGTAAAGTGCACATCCTAGGGTATGGTATGGCTAATGCGCATAAGCATTTCAAACACGTATGACGCAGAGGGCGCTCCAGTAGCGTAAAGAATTATGGAATGAAAGATTTGGTGTGATTGACGTAGCGATCTAATAGCTCAGTTGGGAGAGCAATGTGCCGGAAACGCAGAGGTCGCAGGTTCAAGTCCTGCTTAGATTGTAGTGGATCGCATTCAATTTTTCTTTCTTAATTTACCTTTGTGTCATTATTTATAAACTTTATCACTTCAGCGGTATCTAGGCCGTCCTAATATGACTATATTATATATTATAGGGTGATCAATCGAAATGGGTTAGTAGTGAGGTGAGAAAACGAAAACTATAAGAGGTAGGGAAATCTGTTATTAGGAACCATGGCGTCGATTTTAGATTTAATAGAAACTGCATTCAATTTAAGTACTACTGATCCATTTGAAATGATCACCTGGTAGGTATAAGTAATGATTTATTGCCACAACCACTCTGTAAAGAGTGTAAAGAATGTACTATAGAAGGAGAGGTATATAATACATAAACAATCACAAACGAAAACGTGGGTGTGGTGAATAATTCATAAAAACTTGGGTCACAAGTGCTATAATGTCCTTTTAAACCATGTATAATGTGACATGTTTTTGATACATAACACGCCGTCCAAAACTTTATGCTAAAGCGTAAAATTGAGTTATAAAAATTAGGCTCGGTAAAGAAGCCTCTCGAAAATTACACGTATTTTGGTAATAAGGGAGGATTTATGGGAGGTATTCGGTAGTTACGGTTTTGGTTTATTTTGCATAACATCTTCTCACGGCTTGGACGGGCTTATGCAATACAGACCTATAATTATAACACATAAATATTGATGGCCATGATTAACTATTTTTAATAATAATTATTTCAATTTGGTACTAGGAATTTTATATCAGGATACTTTATCACCAGTGATGACTATCTTTTTAGACCTCTCGTCGACCCAAAAGTACAGTCAAAATAACACATCTCTATCTTTTTTAGGGTTACCTAACTCAAAAAAAACGGAACCCTTATAAGTAGGATCGCTTTGTTGTCTGTCCGTCTGTCTGTCGAGTACCCTTTCTCTCGGGAACTCGTGGAGGTACAAGGTATCGAGTTGAATTTAAAACCATATACTCGTAAAACAGTTTTCAACGCTAAAGTTAAGTTTGTCGCTCGGCACAGTTTATCTTTTCGTTAGAGCAATATGTAGTGCTTTGAAATTTGGAACGGAACCCTCGGTGCGTGAGTTCGACTTGCACTTACCGGTATTTTTTTCTTCTTGCTGTAAACTACATATGTATATTTATAATTTGTTGTTAGAACTAAATATATGTAGTTTTAATATTAAATCGCAAAAGTAAACGGTGTAGAAAATGGCAACAAATTTACTGAAAATTTAATTTTAATACACTCTAAATATCGAGGTAACAAAATTATTATAATTACGAAAGAAGCCCGGTTATAGCCCGGTATGATTAAATTAAATACCCATCCTAAAAATAAACATAACCGCTTGGAATGCTTTGAAGCCCCATCAGTAATATCATATAACTTTTAAGATCCCTTTATGATATAGAAAACCTTGTCTAAATATAAGATTTTATGAAGCTCAAGAAATAAGGGTTCGCAATTCAGAAACACGGTAAACTGTAGACCTCGCAATTTTAATTAGAAATGCTGTAACTCTACACTTTTCACGGCCATTTTGAATATATTCGGGAAACTGAATCGACTAAATCATATATAACTCACTGAACCTACGTAACAAATTTATGAGAATCCGTTGAGAAATTCGACCTCTAAGCGAGCACAGCTGGAAATTGTCTGGACACCTGCAGGGTTAGCATATCTTACCGCGACTTCCCTTGTCGCGCGACTCAGCGTCACCTGTCTTGCTCACACGGTATTGAAAGGAAAGTGACAGGTAGTATTTGTCGCGCAACAAAGAGTCGCGTGTCACAGTTATGCTATAGATATTCTGGTCATCCATACTTACTATACTTACTATACTATATAATTAACTATATTAACTATATAACTATATCCATACTAATATTATAAATGCGAAAGTGTGTCTGTCTGTCTGTCTGTTACCTCTTCACGCTTAAACCGCTGAATCGAATTTGATGAAATTTGGCATGGAGATGGACATAGTTTAAGATCCGACGAAGGACATAGGATAGTTTTCATCCTGGAAATTATACCTAAAAAGATTTAATTCAGTAATATTACCTGAAAATTTGGCAAAATGAAAGGACAACTTTTATCTATCAGGATATGTAGGTTATAGAGCCAAGTTTAATTTTATCTACTCTCCACCCCTCTCAGGGGTGAGCGTCACCCCCCCGCGCCCTCGAATGTGTCCCGGAGCGCGGTATTTTCCACTTTAAAAGAAAACCGTGTACGATACATACAAAGTGTATAGGAACGAAATAATCCTCAATAAATTTACTATAAACCTTTCATATATACAAAAGCGATAGCACTTATACTATCAGCGCAATCTGTTACCAAATACTAACGTTTTTAATTATTGATCTTTTTTTTCTGCTAAAAGGTTAGTTATCTCAAAAACTGCACACTTCTCGGCCAAAAAATGTATCACAAGAGTAAAGAATAGAACATGTTCTTTCTAAAAATGTATAATTTATTTCTGTTACTCTTTCATTTACCGTTGCAATGCTATTTTTAAAATTTAAGTAATTTGGCCATTATGCGAAATATAAATATTCGTACTAGTTAAACGGTGTTACTTTCAATACCATAGACTTCTTATATGTTTTTCTGTAATCTACAAGTATTGAACTATATCCCGTATTTTTTTATTTTTTTTAGACTTACTATTTTAGGAAATAAGGGATGTGTGGAGAAATCGTTAATTTTTGCTCATTTTCGTAAATAACTTCAAAACCGTTTAATTTAGAATGATGAAATATATATATTTGAGATGTTGATAATGTACCCTTTCATTTGATATGTCACACGATATACTTTTCTATTTTTTTTTCTAATTTACCCCTCAAATCTGGCCCCCATGTTTCAAATTACTTGATTTACTTTACGTTACGTTACATTTCCATGTTTGGGTCATCAATTTACATACTTGTACCAAATTTCAACTCAATCGGTCCAGTAGTTTCGGAGAAAATTCGCTATGATTATAGTAGGATCCCTCGTGTGTCTGTGTCAGTCCGTCCGTCTGTCATAGCTAATTTGCTCCGAAACTACTGGACTGATTGAGTTGAAATTTGGTACACGCATGTAAATTGATGACCCAAACATGGACGTGTAACGTAACGATACGCAAAATAATAAATTTTGACATGAGGGCCAGTTATAGGGGGCAAATTAGAAAAAAAAATGGCAAAGTATATCGTGTGACATATCAAATGAAAGGGTACATTATGAACATCTCAAATATATATATATATTTCATCATTCTAAATTAAACGGTTTTGAAGTTATTTACGAAAATGAGCAAAAATTGACGATTTCCCCACACATCCCTTATTTCGTAAAATAGTAGGTCTAAAAAAAAATAAAAAAAAACATGATATAGTTCAATATTTGTAGATTACAGAAAAACATATAAGAAGTCTATGGTATTGCAAGTAACACCGTTTAACTAGTACGAATATTTATATTTCGCATAATGGCCAAAAGACTTATGTTTTAAAAATAGCATTGCAAGGGTAATTAAAGAGTAACAGAAATAAATTATACATTTTTAGAAAGAAAATTTTCCATTCTTTACTTTTGTCATACATATTTTGGCCGAGAAGTGTGCAGTTTTTGAGATAACTAACCTTTTAGCAGAAAAAAAAGGTCAATAATTAAAAACGTTAGTATTTGGTAACAGATTGCGCTGATAGTATAAGTGCTATCGCTTTTGTATATATGAAAGGTTTATAGTAAATTTATTCAGGATTATTTCGTTCCTATACACTTTGTATGTATCGTACACGGATTTCTTTTAAAGTGGAAAATACCGCGCTCCGGGACACATTCGAGGTCGCGGGGGGGTGACGCTCACCCCTGAGAGGGGGGGAGAGTAGATAAAATTAAACTTGGCTATATAACCTACATATCCTGATAGATAAAAGTTGTCCTTTAATTTTGCCAAATTGTCCATATATTGCAATCTAATTTTCTTGGATTAAAGTTGAAACAGAAAATTACACATAAACACATGCTCATGACATAAAGAAATGAATAATCATCTAAAACACTCAAATAACAACAATAAAATGCGTTATAATTATAACAAACTCTGGACCCCGCCCAGTATAATTGGCACACAGTCCCATCTCGCATAAACCCATCCTTATCTTAATAAGTAAATGATAACCTGTCGAATAAATGTTTTATCTTTAAGATGTAGCGGCCATATTTTACGAGACCGTGTACGGTGTTGCGTTTTGCATATGTCCTCTTTTTGTATATTTTAGGGACCCACGAGAACATGTTGAAACCCTTCCATACAGCGCAGCGGCTTCCACTCAAACATGATACCTACATGTTGTTGTTTTTCCTTTCTCTCTTAATCTACAAGTAAATACATATTAGGTACACATATGTATTTAGCTGAAGCTTTATGTAAGTAAGTAAGTAAGTAATTGTTTATTTGTAAAACATAGGTAACATAACACAGGATGGTAAAGAAGTACAAATAGTCTCACTATGTTTAGCCATTTGGTGGCATACAAATATTTATGAAAGCATGCAGCATGCATTACTTATGGTAGTCACACAATATAAGTACTAATATTTTTTATCATTATAATCTAAGTATTCCTTTATTGAATAAAATGCGTTATCTGCTAAAAAATTAAATAATAAACTTTTAAATTGTGGCATGTCGGATTCTCGTATAAATACAGGTAACTTATTACGGTAAAACGGGGTTACTTTCAAATGCAGGGGCTACTTTGGAAAAGTGTTTTTACGCCATATCCCTATTTTTTTTTTACTATCTGTGGCAATGCAATACCTACCTTCAACAATGACCTAACCTTTTACTTCATTTGCTCAATCGCACTATGAATATTTGCGTTTTTATAACCATTTTAAATCTATCAAAGTAACCCCAAATTTTCCTAAAGTAACCCCGTTTTACGGTATATAATTTCGGTGCCATGCCGAATGCACTTTTAGCTAATAATGCCGTTTTCAATGGGATAGTATTAAGTCTATGTCTCTGGCGGATACTTTTAAATACAGCAAACTGATAAATATTGTTCTTTACATACATTACAATTTCAAAAATATATAAACAAGGCGTAGTTAATATTTTCAGTTCAATAAAAATTGTCTTGCACGTTTCTGTTGGTCGTAACCCGTAAACAGATCTTAGGCATTTCTTTTGGGCCTTAAATACTAAATCTCTGTCATTAGAATTTCCCCAGAATATAATGCCGTATCGAAGTGTAGAAGTAACATAGGCGTGATAGGCGGTGAGCACTGCTGGTCGATTAACTATTTTGCCAAGGTTATATAGGGCATATGAAAAACTAATTAATTTTTTACAAATAATGTCAATTTGGTCTTTCCATGTTAACTTATTATCTAGATTTAATCCTAAGAATTTGGTATTGTTGGTTTCTTCAATGTTATAATTATTATATGTCACTTTTAAATTAGGCATGTGGTTAATTCTCTGATAGAAATTCATTATTAAAGTTTTACTTTTTATGTGTAGATTGTTGTAGTTGAGCCAGTCAATAATTAATTTTAATGCAGTATTTATATTATTTTCGCATGCATATGGATTTTCTTTCGTTATTATTACCGTACTATCATCGGCAAAAAGTACCATCGGGTAGTTAATGGCCCGTGGTAGGTCATTGATATAGACCAGAAATAATAATGGACCTAGTATGCTCCCTTGCGGTACACCGTACCTTATTTCTCTAGATTTAGACGATAGGGTCACTCCACATTTAGTTTTTGAACATATTTGATCAATTTGAACCATTTGCTAATGTAAGTTTATGAAACATGTTCTCTTTTTTATATGGGTACATACCTCAATTTTCATGTTAAACCATTGAAACGAAGATCCAGCTTAAAGAAAAATTTAAATGAGTGACCAGGTGGATGAGAGCGGGAATCGAACCCGGTACCTCCAGAAAGGTAAGCGCTGGTCGGGCAACCCTGAGGTACCGGGTTTGATTCCCAGTATCTTGCACCAGGTTACGCATTTAATTTTTTCTTTGATTTTGTATCAATGGTGTATTTAAAACTTATTGAACCAGGTCTATCGCGATATTTTAAATTTACCTTCATTGCCTGACGTTTCAACACGGTTTCACGTACCGTGAACTCAGACGTACTTACTGAACCCGGTTTCATAAGTTTTAATTATGTGCATTTTTTTTAAGACATGACTATCTGACTACTATGATCTGACTACTATGACATGAATATGACTACTGTATCAGGGCTGGGTAGCCACTACCAGCAGTCGGACTTTGTGTGGGAGTATAACCCGCTAATGTGATTATCTCCGCGCCAGGGTAATTAAAATTATTAATCGTGAATAGCCGCGCGAGACTGAGCCGAATCAGTCTGATTTAGGGCGGGAGGAGAGAGGAAAGAGAATCGGGTTATGAAAAAGAAAAAACGCGAACTAAGAAGCGGTAGTTCCCCGTCGGTGGGGATTACGCTGAGGTGCCATTCGGAAATTATGTGTATATTTTGTTTGTACACTTTTATAGTTTCTACGTCAACCTTGGTCGTAAGTGGGAGCTATACGCTAGAAAATCTCACTTCCTGGCCAAAGTAAGACGTTAAACTTTAGACAAACCATGGTTGGTAATTCGTTAAGCCCCAAATCGCATATTTCTGGCCTACCCTCGGTTTGGGCCACAAACACTAGCGATCTAGGACAATCACGAATTCACCGCCCAAGTTATGTAATTTACTAATATTATAGAGAGGCTGGCTAGCAAGTCGATTTATTTAAATACGTCGTTCGATTTTAACCGCGGAACCCTTTAGGCACCGTCTTCCCACCGCCTATTTCGAATGTCCGTATTTGCATTTTAAATTGGCGTTAATTCGGATACCTTAAACGCACCGAATTAGTCTGTTTGCGGACCTCTGAATAACTAATAAATACGGAATGTTTAATTAGTATTCGCTAGAGGATTTTAAATTTTAATCCATTTCAATATCTAATGATTCAATATTAACTGAGGTGAGAATTTTAGGAATATTGAAGTCGGATATTTAATAACTGAAAAGTACCCCTCAATGATGTGTAATAAGAAGACTAGCGACCCGCCCCGGCTTCGCACGGGTGCAATGCTGCTACATTATGCATGTATTATACATAGAAAACTTCCTCTTGAATCACTCTATCTAGTAAAAAAAACCGTTGCGTAGTTTTAAAGATCTAAGCATACATAAGGAGAGGCAGAAGGAAGCGACTTTGTTTTATATTAAAATATAGTGATGATTCGAAGATGATTTGAAGGATATTTCATTATTTAGTACCTGTATAGTGTATACTACTCAAAGATATTTTATAAAAAGATTTATAAGAAGAATGGTTGAAGTGGTAATGGGCAGGCCATGTAGCCCGGAGAATGGACGGCCGTTGGGGCAGCAAAGTCCTATAGTGGCGACCACGTATAGGAAAGCGCAGCGTGGGTCGCCCCCGACTATGTTTTAATTTATTGTTCCTTTTACAGGCAATACCTACCCGGTATACGCATCTGTCCTTTTCCAGAGATCAACGTAAGCGTTGCCAAGGCATAAGGGCGTGTGCAAAAATCACGTGAGGTTCAATAGGGGGGGGGTCACGAAAAAATCACGATATATCACGTTGGGGGAGGGAGGGGTATAAGGAGACCTCACGTGTGTTTTTCTACAGTGAACGAACTAAGAAAAAAACGATATTCTTTCAAAAGTATTAGCCGAAAAAACCTCACGTGATTTGTGCACAAGCCCTAAGCACCATTTGGTGCACAGACGTGGTGCCATATCACTGGGTTCTTTACGTCTCCCGACGTACTATCCGTGAAAGTGTTAAATTCGAACACATTCTAATTGGATTCGGTGCCGTACCAGTGTTTGCACTCCCACATAATATACGTAACTCGAGAAAGCGATCCTCTTACCCACTCGTACCTACTGCACACTTGCATTAGAATAGGCTTGGTACAATTTTTGGATGACCATGAAATTAAAACTTTCGTGAGACATATTTAATTATTGTATTAAGCGGTTTACACTCACGTGAAATTGTCAGGAACGGCCCGACATGTGTCGAACTCGTATGGAGCTCTTCTTCTCTGCTCTTCGTCTTTAAATATGTCGGGCCGTTTCTGACAATTTCACGTGATTGTAAACCGCTTAATACAATAATTGACCATGAAATTGGGTATATTTTTTATTGATAGTCCTTGCTGTAAGGACCCGTGAGCCTATGGTTGCTTTTATCACGCAATAAATAAGAGACAAAGCATCTGTCGCGTTTTGGCAAGATTCGAGTGTGAGTGACAGATGCTTTGTCACTTAATTATCACTTGATAAACGCAGCCATCATAGGCCGCCGGCAAGCTGCATGTCATTCATTTTTCTTTACCATAGTTATTCTGAAATGTTTTTTTTTAATTGCGATTAGACAGTTCTCAATAGTAGTGACTGAAAGTATCTGTGCCTTTTTGGGTGCGTAACTACGTGGCACAATAAACAACACACACGATACTAATTTACGTATTTATTAGGTTACAAATAGTACAGTACAATTGCAAATAGTTATAGTAACGCGCGTGCGTCAGAGATCGCGCCTTAGGTCGGACTGCTAAAGCAAAGATGCGCGGGCGCTTAACACGTTCAATGCGAAGCTTCATTTTGCGAACTCGCTCTCAGTGCGTTACAACCCATGAGAGTCCTGTATTGAACTTTCTCGCTGGGCGGTACAAGTCATTTACAGCCTGTAAGAAGGGTTTTATATTTTACCTAAAATGTCTTTACTAAATACATATATATGAAATTTGATTATAACAATGTTTAGTCTAACAATGAGTCTACCTTATACTGCCTTCGCCGAAGTTGATGACTGTTCGTTGAGATTTTATAGACGAATTAATTAACAGGTCAAAATTGACTGCGTTACAAGTCAGGACTGCCAGGACTAGCACAGATGAAAATGTCGATGATTTAGTAGTGACGGGAAAGATAAATCAAATAAATATATAGAAACATTTTTTTTTTATATTTGTTACCAAACGAGCTTTTCTAAGGTATTTTTTTCATAACTTACACATTCTTTAGAAAATGTGCAACCAGATTATGGGCTCATGTAAGTACATTTTTGTGATGCGTTTGAGGGTATTTCAATTTCGTTTTCCGTACTTACATGAACAGCTGACGATGGTTGACTGCCATTCGGGGACGTGGAGGTTCCAACCGAATCATGTTCCAATATGCGAACTTTAGATTCTGCGAAACCATTAAGTTACTTACTGACTTTACGCAGCGGTTGTCCAACATTCTTCGAGACCGCTTTTTAGACGCATTCATGTTTACGTATAAACAGAAACAAACGTGTGTACTAATAGCAGGGTAACAACACTAGTGCACTCTGCACTCACCTGCAGTGCTATACAAGGCCCTACACTACAGGTCATATTATGCCCTGTTCCGCACTGAATAACAAAAGTTTTAATCTGGTGCGAACAGGTCATATGTGACCCGTTAATTAATTTTTTCTACTCCAGTACTTTTTTCTGTCATTTATATAGTTACTAACTCTAATATAAAGACATAAATTATGAAAGTCTGTAAAAGTCTATACTCTACTGCTCAAAAACACACTGCTAACCGATGTTATAATGTCGCCAAAAAACCATCACAAAGTACCTCAGATTACATGATGAACAGATGCATTCACACAATTTGCAAATTAAAAAAAAACTTTTGTACTAAGGCATTGCTGCCAACTTAAAAAAAAAGTTTTATCTTCAGTGCATGGATGTTTAGTATAGTGAACGTATACCTTTATGTATAAGTTTAATTTTTTTGACAGATGTTTAGTATGGTGATCGTATACCTTTATGTATAAGTTAATATTTTTTTGACAGATGGATGTCAATAAAAAAAAAGTTTATCAGAGACAATTTTCCTTTTTAATTTTGTTGATTCCGAGCGGGAACATGTAATTATTTTCTTTGTTGTTTATTTGCATTTTATTTATGAAATATCAGTGCCTCCAGTGAATAAGGGAATAACTCAAAAACGGCACTTTTCAGGAGAGACAAAAAACAATTTTTCAATAGAACATATTTAGAACTTTAACTTTTTAAGCATTTCTATGCAAGCTATGGTGTTAGGCATTCGTTTTATAAATAAAGAACTAATACTTTGACCCTGTAAATATGTTTTTTTCAGGTTTTTTTGTAGTTATACCTTTTGTTCACGATTATTTAAAGACATAACTCAATTTATATGGACCAATTTTACCGATTTTTTAGCAATTAAACGACTTATGCCCTTATGAACAACGAGCATAAAAGATGAACACGACTTATACCACTGTGAACGGCGTGCATAAACGAAAAAATACGACTTACATCTATTTGAATGACGTGCATAAACGAAACGAAACGACTTATACCAATTTTTATTATGGTATTTTAGAAATTACACGACTTATCAAATTGGCTACCTAAGGAGTCAAATTGTGGCTGTATAATAAAATTATCATAAGAAATCAATGATAAAATAAATAATTCTTGTTTATTCCTATATCAAATATATCAATATCAACATTCTATATCATTGCACTCACTGTCCATGACTGGCAACAGCTCTATTTAGATCCTCCGATTTCTCAACACTGTCAAAGTGTTGACTGTTAAAGTTATACTGGAGAAGATTTTTATATCTTCCATGCCTTTTAATTGACAGCGTACATTTTTGTTTGCAATTCATCAAGTACCGAGACGATTTTTTAAGAAGTCCAAACTCAGTAGGATTGCGTTATAGAGTTTTGCCTATATCCACCATCTGGCCCAATCATCAGATCAGGTCCACGCGTATTGTATTAACGTTTCCGAGGACTAGAGTTGAAACTAAGTATGTTATGTAGGTATGTAGTAAACCTAATTTCAACTCAAGTCCTCGGAAAGTGAATTAAATCTTCCTTGAAATATTTTCTAACATATAATACTTATGTAAAGATAAATAAAAACTTTTAATAAAGAACGTGCTAATACCTCCTCCATTATTATTCCGTTTGTTATTGTTTTTTTTCGTCAAGCTTAGCCCACTTTTTTAAACTATCCTGTTTATAAAACACTTCACGAATAGAATGAAAATCACGAGCCATTGACAAAGATTTCTATAGATACTGTCGTTCAGAGAGTCCAAACTGATTAAGTATAATTAAATAAATAGACACCATACTTTTTTCACTGTATATTCTTGGGTTTAAGAATACAATATAAGTATCACACTGTGCTATTCACGTTACATAGATAATGCAATGATATCTAAAAGTTTGTTAAATAATTATTCATAATTCAAGCCGCAAATAGTGGATGAAACTGTCATGTCAGAAAACTAAAATTAAGTAGAAACTGTAACCGATTCAAAAGGATATTGAAATATACATGACAATTTCAGTAATAACATGTTGAATGTATAATTATATGCCATACAAGTACACACTCTTTAATGGACACCTCAATTTTAATAACTTCATTCGCAAATTCGTGGTTAAAGTTTGCATGTAAATAAGTAAAACTTAACCTAGTTTCAATGATTTAGTCACATTTTTATCAAAAACTAACAGCCTGCTTACGCAGATACCCGCATAAATAACGTTATAAAACTGATAAAGGTGTTTTTATTGCAACAAAACACCTTCTTACTTCTCAAAAGATTAAAATAATACACGTTTGCGACTATGACATGGATAAAGGTGCTATGTAAAAACAGCTAAAAGTGAAAACTATAATAAAAAATATATATATGCTATGTGGGTACTATTCATAACACTTTTTTTCACTACAATTTCTTCTCACTGGTAAAACTGTTGCCACATTCTTTCATCCATTGAGTTTTAGGCTTTTACGACTTAAAACAAATCGAGAGGGGTTTTATTAAAACTTCAAATGTAAATAATTAAATAACTGCGGTGCGGTACGCAAATAGACCAATGGCAAGACGGTATGGTCGCGAAACTGACCTTTGGCGTTACTCTTGGTCCGGTGGCACTAAACGAGTTATTCCTTTATGCTCATGTTAGAATAATGGCATAGACGTGTTTTATGTCAAAATGGCGTTACTTGGTCCGGTGGCACTAAACGAGTTATTCCTTTATGCTCATGTTAGAATAATGGTATAAATGTGTTTATGTCAAAATTCAAAAATATAACTGTAATTATTTCTTTGGGTTCGTGCGTAATTTTGACTCGAGATCATTTGTTCCCTTGTAAACATCTGCAATGCAGAATAAGAGTAACTTATACCTTTATGAACCTCAACTTATACCCTTTAAAAACTAGGTTAGGAGACAGCTAGAGATATGTCCTTTTGATATGTTATGTAGTTTGACGAGCTGATTCCAATGGTGCAATAAAAACCAAAGGGAATAACTCGTGTTAGTCCGTTCTTCACTGGAGGCACTGATATGTCGAGTCGTAGAAAAAGTATTGTATGCAACGTTGTATAAGTAGGTCAAAAAACGCTCGTGGCATCTTTCTTACGATGTTCGCTGCGCTCACATCGTAACCCATGCCACTCGCGTTTTTTGCCCCCTCTTATACAACGGTTGCATAAAATACTATATATGTCGTCGGGTAGATCGTAAAATGACGAATCTAAATGTATACTTGACTCTATAAAAAAAATTTAATATCACAACATTATGGCCTTCGCACCAGTGCAAAGTCGCGTATTTCGGTCGCCGCACCAGGCGAAAGTTCAGAACAGGGTCAAAATGACCTGTTTCGCAGTGAACGTGTTAATAAAAAAAGTAGTCGATGGTTGGCATTAGTCAATCTCACAATTTCATCGGTTTGACACTGATATCTGTCAGAATTTGCATAGTTTGACACTGACGTGTGTCGTGTCGTGTTCGACGACGCGGTTGGCGCAGTGGTTAAGCAACTGCCTACTGAGCCGACGGTCCTGGGTTCGAATCCCGGCAAGGGCAAATATTTGTGTGATGAACACGAATATTTGTGCCTGGGTCATGGATGTTCTATGTATTTAAGTATTTATTTATCTATATAAGTAATGTATATCGTCGCCTAGTACCCATAACACAAGCCTTCTTGAGCTTAATTTGGGACTAGGTTGATTTGTGTGAGGTTGTCTGATATTTATTATTTATTTATTTATAAAATTTTATCAGTTTCACATTAGCAAAAGCCAACAGTATATATTTTTTAAATTGAGTTTCGAAGGCAAAGATCCCTTCAGCCACTATTATTGAGAACTGTCAAATTGACAATTAAAAAAAACATTTCGTAAAAACCATGGTAAAGTCAAATTAATGATCATAGATCCTTACAGCAGGGACTAATAAAATAAAAATAAAATAATTTAATAGTCTTCCAAAAATCTTACCAAGCCTATTATCATACTGTAGTATTTCTTATTGCACCGAACACGAATTTCCTAGGTAGCTATCTTACTATTATGTTTAATTAGCCAAATCATGAATTTACTAGGCAAATTGTAACTACAATATACATATAACGTCATAGGAATAGTATTAGGTATTCGTCTGGCTAGCCAAATAATGTTGACAGATATTTCCCTGTGGGATCACCAATTTTCAATGATTTAAACAATTTAGTAGGTGAGTCCTCTATAAATAATTTTGCTACTTTATATGTACCAGTTCTAACATTCCGATCGAGTCGAAATTTGGCATAGTACTTATGTATTTTTTTGGTGCTGGATTAATATGGTATTATCGAGCTAGGCATTTAATTTCTCGCCTTGTTAGAAAGTGTAAACATATGTGTTTGTCGTTGACTGTACTGTACATAATGGTAGAAATTATGTGAGCTGCCTATGAGTGCACGTCAACATATATTTAACTCTTTTCCTTAGGTGTGCATAGAAAATCAAAAATACTTTCTAGTATCAAAACTATAATTCCTACTACATAAAGTGTGATTAGCCGCAGATTTTTTGAATTTCCAGCCAAAACTTTGAGTAATATTTCATTAGCCAGACTATAATGAATTACACTTAGGACAGTTAGTACTTGACTTATATTCATATTCATTCTACCAGATCAGACGACGCAATGGAGCCACGCCACTAATGTCGCCATAAGTGGGATTTTCTGCCGGCTTCGCGGGGAGAGTGCCCAAGGTGAAACGTAAAATCAGTAGAGGTATCAGTAGAAAAACAATTATGCCAAATGAATATTATGCGAAACATTACGTTGAGTGTGTTTGAGTAATTAAATTTTCTGTGAAAACATTATTTTATTTATTTTATTAAGCAAATTACGGTCACGTGAAATTGTACATGTTTCGAACTCGTATGGAGCTCTTCATCGGGGACTGCTATCCGTACAACGGCGCGGTAACTTGTCACCGCGCGTGTAAACCGCTTAATACAATAATTAAATATGTCTCACGCATGTTTTAATATAGTATTTTATGCAACCGTTGTATAAGAGGGGGCAAAAAACGCGAGTGGCATGGGTTACGATGTGAGCGTAGCGAACATCGTAAGAAAGATGCCACGAGCGTTTTTTGACCTACTTATACAACGTTGCATACAATACTTTTTCTACGACACGACATTTCATAAATAAAATGCAAATAAACTACAAAGAAAATAACTACATGTTCCCGCTCGGAATCAACAAAATTAAAAAAAAAATAGTCTCTGATAAACATTTTTTTTTATTGACGTCCATCTGTCAGAAAAATATGAACTTTTACATAAAGGTATACGTTCACTATACTAAACATCCATGCACTGAAGATAAAACTTTTTTTTTTAAGTTGGCAGCAATGCTTTTGTACAATAAGCTTTTTTTTTAAATTGCAAATTGTGTGAATGCTACTGTTTAACTCGTAATCTGTGGTACTAAGTGATGGTTTTTTGGCGACATTATAACATCGTTTAGCAGTGTTTTTTTGGGCAATAGAGTATAGACTTTTACAGACTTTCATAATTTATGTCTTTATATTAGAGTTAGTAACTATATAAATGACAGAAAAAAGTGCTGGAGTAGAAAAACATTATTATAATATGTTATTTTCTTTATTGCAAATTTTTGGAGTAGTAGGGCCTCGTGCAGGGTCCGTCCGGATTGTTACTACCGTCTTGCCTACTAATCCACCGCCAAACAGCAATGTTCGCATTGTTGTGTTCCGGTGTGGGGGTAAGATAGCCGGTGAAATTACTAGCGTAGAGGCATTCTATCTTCGTCCTCCGGGTAGGCAAGCACTTGTGACTCCTCTGGTGTTGCAGGTGTTTATGGGCGACGGTAATCGCTTTCCATCAGGCGATACGTTTGCTCGTTTGCCCCCTATGACATTAAAAAAAAATGTGTTTCTGTGTTTTCTCGTTATTTTTGAGTGAGTTGCATTGAAATAAACCCAGCTAATCCCTCCATCTTATTAAGACCATGTTCTGCTGTCAATACCGCGCGCTGTTTAGCATACTCTCCGTATTCATATAGCGTCGTCCAATTTTAATATTAAGATCGCTCGGAAGATACGGGCGGCATCTCATTTCCTAAGTTCCTATATCGAGGGTGAAGATTTAATAAGGTTAAGCGACGTAATTGGGTAGTACCGTCGTTTTGTTAGATTTAAGGGTTCCAAGCAACAACGCAGAATGAGTTTGTGATGTTTTCAACGTAGAATGAGTCTTTTAGAGGAGTTTATCTAGCTTGTAATGAAGTATTTCAGGCGACGGTTATGGGTAGCATCATTTTGGAAAGTGTGCAACCCAATTGTGATACTATATTCGTACTAAAAAGTAATGAAGATGTGATTAAGTAGTGCGACACCTTCAATCTTAACTCTTAGTAACAGAAATTGAAAATCCTTTAAAAGTTCAAATTTAAAAACAAACCTTGTCTCTTATTGGCAGAAATGTGAACTCTTAGCTTACCTGATAACTTTATTTCATCTGTGTTTCTATTTAAGTATATATTATAGGAATATGTAGTTATATCTGCCCTCGCCAATTGCTTATCTATTGAACCTTGTTTTAAAAAAACTAACAAAAAAATTAACCAATGTGTACGGAAAACGGAGGTGGGAATACTAACAATGGGAATAGTAACATGTATATGTTACCGAGTATTCTTAACGAACTCGATTCCAACATACTTACGAGTGTGTGTGAAACCCCACACCACTGTAAACGAATTGTTAAAGCAATGTACCTTAGCTGATGTAAGTCCGATCGTAATTAATAATACCTATCTAGTTAATAGTACCTGCTGATTGTGATGTGAGTGAATTCAACAGCAGTTAAACCATAGTATGGTTTTGCTCGTTGCATTATTACTAAATGTATTGTTTTTTTCTGTGTAATAAATAAATGAAAAAAAAAAAAGTTGGTTGCCTCCCCAAAATGTATCAGCTTAGCCCAATGATTGGGGCCCTTTGGCATTAAGTTCACCTCTTATGAATATAATAATGATAAATTAAATAAGTAAAAATAACTGATAATAAATTATTTTTAATTTTTAATTTCGAATGAAGTTTAGTACGCCGTTGTTCGCGTAGCAGCATGGATAGCAGTCCTCTGATGAAGAGCTACATATGCATTCGAAACATGTCGGGCCGTTCCTGATATTTTTAATACAGTAATTTTGTTTTAGAAATATACTTCCGGTTTTTTCAAATTAACAACAAATTGGTCAGAGTTTTTTCTACCACGCTACGCGACAGTTAAGATTGAGTTAATGTGAATTTGTGATTATGCTCGACCATAAAAGAAAACACACCGCGTTACCCACAGGATCACTCGATTTTCTGACGGGCTAACATCGCAAAGCCAACGTCAAATGAAGCCCCAGGCTGTTCGCCAATTTGTATGGAAATTTCAGTGTTATCGGAAAATTTTGGAGTATCTTGTCCATGAACGTGTTAAAAAAGCCTGAGCTAAAATTCATAAAACACCAAGCGAAAGTGTAATAAGACAATACTCCAGCGATTCTCAAACTATGCGCCGTGGCGCTCAGTATACATATGTAGTACCTAATCTCACTTAAAAAGAGGGGTTTCAAATTCGATGCGCAGTATAAATGGCTACTGCGCAACAGTATCCTTACCATGAGTTTACAGTGACCGTACTCGCTAGCGACAGCGCAAACGATTTCTATGGTCAATTGTAATTCTACAAGGTAACCGCTAGGGGCGCCGTACTATTTTCCATTCAAATTTTTACGCTGTGGCTAGTGAGTACGGTCACGTTAACTTATGGCAAGGGTACAGGTCTCTAACTATGGGCCTCTTAAGGAAGCTCAGAGTCACTCAGCGAGCTATGGAAAGGGCTATGCTCGGGATCTCTCTACGTGATCGAATCAGGAATGATGAGATTCGTAGACGAACTAATGTCACCGACATAGCAAACAGGGTTAGCAAACTGAAGTGGCAATGGGCAGGGCACATAGCTCGAAGAACCGATGGCCGTTGGGGCAGAAAGGTTCTCGAGTGGAGACCACGTACCGGCAAGCGCAGCGTAGGACGGCCACCCGCAAGGTGGTCGGACGACCTGATCAGGGTTGCGGGGACTCGCTGGATGCGGGTCGCTTCTATCCGGCCCATGTGGAAGTCAATTGAGGAGGCCTGTGTCCAGCAGTGGACGTCCTATGGCTGAAATGATGATGATGACAGGTTAGACGCCTCTTTTACGTGTGATTTGACATAATTCTAAAACAACTGTCTCGTTGTCGTGCGACAAATATCTGTCGATTGATTCCTTTTTCGTCATATTCCTGATTGGACATATTCTTGTTTCGGCTCATTCCTGTTGCCGAAACAAGAATATGTCCAATCAGGAATACGACGAGAAAGGAATCAATCTATTTTTTTTACTTCCAATGCAGTTTGAGGAAGATGTCACCTGCAAATCTAGCATAACTATGACACGCGACAAATGCTATCTGTCACTTTCCTTTCAATACCGAGCGAGAAAGATTGGTGAAGTCGCGGCAAGATATCCTACAGTGTGTTTGATATTATAACAAACATTTGACAGTTCTCTGTTGATGTTTGTAGTGATGTAGCAAAACCATATTGTTTGCCAAACCTAACGATTATGAATGGTTGATTAAATCGATTTTATCGACGAACTTGTTTTCAAACCTGAATATATTTTTGTTTATTTTGTGTAAATCAATATTTTTTTGAGCTACGAGCCGCCGGACTCACTAGAACTTTCTATGTAAAGTAATAGCTGGTTTTATTGTTCTTTCTTTAGGTTATAAACTTATCGATTTAATCGATTTTTACCAATTTACAGAAATAGCACATGAATCGAAACGCAAGAATTAGTCACAACACAACTTTTAAAAAAAATAAGACGTAGTACGTAACTGTTTGAGTAATGATTTATTATCGTTAAATACTTCAACACCGTGATAAGAAAAAATATAATATGAACTCAATAGTATCAAATAGAAAGTGAAAAACGTTTATAGATACTTGAAAAACCACTATGTCATTCCTTGTTTTTTTTATGAAATTCAATGTGTCGCGCAGATTTACGTTCTATGGGTCCTGTGATGTGACAAATGTTTGTTATAATATCAAACAGACTGTAGCCCTACGGGCTCTTGACGCGTCTTCGATTCGGCATCGCCTGTCTCGCTCGCCCTGTATTGAAAGAAATGTGACAGGTAGTATTTGTCTCTCATAATATGCTGATGCGCTGTAATGAGGGATGTGTCAGCTTTGCGGGAAAATAAGTGGATATCTGTAGGCGTATTGTCCTGGAATGTGTGATATTTTAAAGTTCCTTATTGTATCGTTCATTTTTGTTGCACAATGGACCTTTTTCCAATCGCATTTTTACGCGTACAGTCTGATGAAAAAGGGTAGAAATTCAAAAGTGGCAATACTGTAGTGTCGTCCCTGTTTTCTTAGATTGATTAGAAAGGGGCGACACTACAGTATTTCACTTTTTATTTTCTCCTCTTTTTTGTCCGACTGTAAATTTTAGTCTTACTTGGTCCTTACCCAATGCCGCGTTGACTAACGGAGATGCCACGACTTTGCGTGACCGTGGCAGCGGTGCAGGTACGTGTGTCTCGTTCACTCGTATGACCGACGCGCCCGGACCTCTCGCTCAACCGTTACCGCTGTCGCGCATAGACGTGGCATCTCCGTAAAACAGTTTGGGGGTATCCTGCATTTTCGCCGAAAGTTTCATTTCGCCGAATTTTCACTTCGCATTTTCACTTGTTGTAAATATGAGGTTAGGTTAGGTTAGGTTTGTTTTATAACAATCCTAAACAGTTTCAGTGAAAAATGCTTTCAGTGAAATTAAACCCAGTTTGGGAACCGCTGCATACTCCATTCCGCATTCCCAACGTTCGTCCAAACCACGTTAATTTATTTTTAATTGACTTCGCTGCGTAGTCACAAAAGGTCATAAGTTACCATATCTTCTAAGGTGTTTCCATCGTTCTATGTTTGCAAGGCAATATGGAAAACCGTTCTGAGTTTGAAATGGAATTGTTTTTTGCGCCTCTTGAGGCATCTTAAATTAATTTCTTTGTTTAGTTTAAGTATCAAGTTTTCCTTATTATTTACGCAAAGCTACCTACTTACGGTGATTAAGACGATATTTGGAGCGGATTCGTTTTTATTAAAGACTTAAAAAAAAAGTTTTTTTCTTATTTCGTGTAAATAAGACCTAAATTCGACGTTCCTATTGACATCTGTCAGCAATATCACCAGTGTTGTCTATTTTTTTGTACATATATGATCTAGTTACTCTTGTCAATGTCTGTTAATGCAAACCGAATAGCAATAATCTATATATTTCGTCTACAAGAAGGTGTCAACTTCATCCACTTATTTTTTTTACCGTTGTCGGATAAAAAGAATCCTGTAACCATCTTTGGATGTCCGTCTTTGTTATTAAGGTTAAAATTTGTCCAGCTGATGGCGTGATGAGAACATACAACACAAAATACGATCCTGCATCGTGCTTTTAAGATATTTGTAGAAATCATGACTATAGAAAATCGATTTTCGATACGATCTCATTTTACGTAATGTTTCGTCTAGATGAAGAAAAATACGGAGAAGACCTCATTATCAATTGCGATCAAAAATGGCTCATGACAGAGGAAAAATTTTTTCTCAAACATGCGATAAAATATTGTCATAACGTGCGTCAAAACAGGCTTCGAAGTGTCAAGTTTCGGGCGGAACAATTCGAGAGAACTGTAAAGGAATTTCATACAAAATTAAAGGCTTAGGCCGGGAAGTAAATTCTTTTTTTAATTTTAATGTAAACATGGCGTCGTGTTCATCAACAGGCTAAACAGCTGAAATATATTTTTTATTTTTTCTTCTAGTGGCTGAATGGGTATCGGATATTCGTGTTAAGGCCTATTACACACGAACTGATATTAAGAATACAAAACTGTATGATTAAACTGTTGATGAATAAATTTAAAATACTGTCTATATGTAAGTCACCAGAGACGATAGACAATATTAAAAATCCTCTGCCTTTATTTTATTTATAATAGAAATTAAGATTCTTATTGACAGGTTGTGTACAATAGCCCTATATTCGAACACTACACACGTGGACGACTTCCGAAAGAAAAAAAATTTAGAGTGATTAGAGGGAAAATTAAAAATACTTTTTTTTTTTAAACATGGCGTCTGTGTTCATGTTCATGAACTGAATGAACAGCTCAATTATGTTTTTTTGAGTGGTGTATTTTTTTTATTTCATTGCATATGTTTCAGAAAATCACTATACATGCCTTAGCCGTGAAATGGGCATGCCGACTTCGTATCTCTATCCGGCCTCCCTCACGGTCGGCCGTCTATATACTTACCTACTCAGCCGGCAAGCCCTTATTTCCCGGCGTCTGCAGTAATGTAATGTACTGTTATAGTCAAAACTAGAAACTGCCCGCGACTTCGTCCGCGTAGTTTTTTTACCGTAGTCTGTTGAAAATCAACCATCTGTGGATGTCCAGCTATCCCTGTAATAAAATTGGTTAAAATCTGTCCAGCCATTTCAGCGTGATGGGCGGATAAAGAAATTTTCACCAACAAATGGCGCTCCGCGTCCATACGATTCATGCAAGATGCATCTTGCTGTTAAGATTTTTCTGGAAATATGACCTCTCTCCGTAGAAAAACATTTTTTTATACAATTTAGACGCGGTTGGCGCAGTTTGCAGTCACCTGCCTACTGAGCCGACGGTTCTGGGTTCGAATCCCGGTCGGAGCAAATATTTGTGTAATGAACTCGAATATTTGTTCCTGGGTCATGTTCATCTATATATGTGTTTATATATTATGTATATCGTCGTCTAGTACCCATAGTACAAGCTTTGCTTAGTTTGGGACTAGGTCGATTTGTGTAATATCGTCATTTCTTTATTCAAAAATAAAAAAAATAGTATCACTACGTAGTATAAACCTGAGTCGTCTGTCTGTCCCTATGTATGCTTAGATCTTTAAAACTACGCAACGGATTTTGAAGCGGTTTTTTTAATAGATAGATTGATTTAAGAGGAAGGTTCATTATGTATAATACATGCATAATTATAGCATTGCACCCGTGCGAAGCCGAGGCGGGTCGCTAGTTTTGTAATATAGTATATAATAGGATTAGGATAGACCTCGTGTGCTTCAACGGATTTTCAAGAATTTCCATATTATTATTGTACGAAAACTGAGCGCTGGACGTTCGCCAAAAGCCGTGTATAGGATTAATTTAAAATAAAAGTTTTTCACGCCAGTAGCCATAAACTGGCGGTGTTTTTAATCAAGTGTGAAAGAACGTTATGCGTTTTTACAAACTGGCCAAAACATAATGATTGGTAGAGAATGCCGTTAGGCATTGGGTTCGCCATTTTTACTGACTTTTGATTTGTGCAATAAAGTTTAAATAAAAAAAATTACGACGCGGTTGGTGCAGTGAAGCAACTGCCTGCTGAGTCGGCGGTCCTGGGCTCGAATCCCGGTAACTATTTGCGTGATAAACTCGAATATTTGTTGCTGGAGGGGTCTTGAATGTTTTCTCTGTATTAAAGTATATTGTATGTATGTATGTATGTAATCACTTTATTGTACACAAAAACAATTCACAAAACTTCAAAAAAAAATAAAAATAAAACATGTACAAAGGCGAACTTATCCCTATAAGGGATCTCTTCCAGTTAACCTTTGAGCAAATGAGAAAATAATGGGATATCCAAGAATAATGGGATATATTGTTTCTCAAACATGCAATGAAACCTCGTCATAACGTGCGTTAAATTATTACTTACTGTAAAGGAATTTCATACCAAGTTTAAGGTCTAAGCCGGGAAGTAAATTTTTGGGTTACCTATCTGAAAGACTAAAAACGCTAATCCGAATTTCGTTTCGACAAAAACTATTCGACAAATATCGTTTTAACTTTTTTTCAGTTGTCCGAAAATTCAATTCGATATTTTACGATTGGGCATTAATTGTTTAGGTTTTTTATTCACTCGACTAATGGCACGTTTTCCTAAATCTCATTTGTCCGTAATATCAGTTTTCCGATGTAACGTTTCGGTTTATTAATTATTCGACTTTTTTTGTATGACTTTGGTTTCATTCGTCCGATGGAACGATTCGGTTTATTAACTACTCGACTGTGCGCACGTGGACTGGTGGTTCTATTGTGGTCACAGTTATAACCTAACCTAACCCAGCCAGGTCGGTTTTGAAGCTTTGCCGGCTGCTGCCGCGGCACGCTACCTTCGCTCGCTCGGCTCGCGCGCTGTTGTGGTCGCAGTTCTAACCTAACCTAACCCAGCCAGGTCGGTTTTGGAGCTTTGCCGGCTGCTGCCGCGGCACGCTAGCTTCGCTTGCTCGGCTCGCGCGCTTTTGTGGTCACAGTTCTACCCTAACCTAACCCAGCCAGGTCAGTTTTGGAGCTTTGCCGGCCGCTGCCGCGGCACGCTAGCTTCGCTTGCTCGGCTCGCGCGCTTTTGTGGTCACATTTCTACCCTAACCTAACCCAGCCAGGTCGGTTTTGGAGCTTTGCCGGCTCCTGCCGTGGCACGCTAGCTTCGCTCACTCGGCTCGCGCGCTGTTGTGGTCGCAGTTCTAACCTAACCTAACCCAGCCAGGTCGGCTTTGGAGCTTTGCCGGCTGCTGCCGCGGCACGCTAGCTACGCTCACTCGGCTCGCACGCTGATGTGGTCACAGTTCTTATGTAATGCCAAAAATATCACGTAAATGAAAAAATGGGTATTAAACGAAAGACATCTCAATTCAGAGGGCAAGTTAATGGGGCGGGAAAAGTTAAAAGGTAAACTGAAAATTTGTTTAAATGTATGCAGTGCCAAAAGTATCATTGGGTAAATGAAAAATGCGCTACGAAAAAAAATACGTAACAACTCATAGGGCAAGTGAATGTAACGGGAAAAGTTTTTCGGACAAACGATACTTCTTTCTACTAAAATGTGAAATGGTGAAAAGAAAAATGTAGGAATCCTGTCATCGGACAAACGATAATAATTCGAATAGTTTTCGGACAGATGAAATTCGGTCAATTGTTTTTAGTGTTTAAGATAGGTTACCAATTTTTTGTAACATTGCGTCTTTGTTCATTAATAAGCTAAACAGCTTCTTTTTTTTATAACGGCACAACATAGTGGCTCCACTTTGCCTGATGGTAAGCAAAAAGGGGAGCCCAAGTCTGAATTATATATTTAAAATAAATAAACAAATCTCGGACAACCTCACACAAATCAATCTAGTCCCAAATTAAGCTCAAGAAGGCTTGTGTTATGGGTACTAGACGACAATATACGTACTATAGATAAATATATATACTTAAATACATAGAAGAACGATGACCCAAGCCCAAATATTCGAGTTGATCACACAAATATTTTCCCTGGCCGGGATTCGAACCTAGAACCGCTGGCTCAGTAGGCAGGTGTCTACAAACTGCGCCAGACGAGTCGCGATATTTTTTTAGTAGTATATTTATTTATTTCATTGCATATATTTGAGAAAAGCACTATACATCCCTTAGCCGTGAAAACGGCTTGCCGGCTTTGTAGCACCAAGTATAATCCGTTTACCTACCTATTGACCTATTTACCTACCTATTTGACGACGCGTTTGGCTCGGTTTGCAGACACCTGCCTACTGAGCCGGCGGTCCCGGGTTCGAATCCCAGCCAGGGCAAATATTTGTGTGATGAACTCGAATATTTGTGCTTGGGTCATGGTTGTTCTATTTATGTATTTAAGTATATATTTATCTATATAAGTATGTATATCGTCGTCTAGTACCCATGACACAAGCCTTCTTGAGCTTAATTTGGGGCTAGATCGATTTGTGTGAGGTTGTCCGATAGTTATTTATTTATTTATTTACCTATCTAGTATCTACCCGTCAAGCCCTTCTTCCCCGGCGTCTGCATGCGGCGGCTGAATGTACTATTTATCTATATAAGGGTGTTTATCGTCATCTAGTTGCCGGACCATCGTCTGCGTATTTGTTTTCTTTATGTGAAATTATGACGGTTTTTTTTTGTTTTCAGCCAATTCACAAATTAAAAGCCGTTTCGGTGCCATAATTCATTTCCTTTGTCCCGTTTTCGGCCATTAATGCTTTTAACAAACCCGAGGTCAGTCAGAGTTAGAAATGGGGATTTTATTTAACCTGAACCCTGACCTTTAAAGATACCTCTAGAGAGAATTCCGGACGATAGAGCGGTAAAAAGAGCATATATTGGACAGCCTGGTCTGTCTGTTACATAGAAACATGCACGGGTTTACTCGCGTCGTAGAAGTCTAATAACGCTCGACACATTTCGAATCGGTACGCGATTCATCATCAGGAGAGCCGATCAGTCGCGGCGGCGGTCAACCGAACACTGTGGGCAAGAGCCCTGTCCGCGCGGCTGCTCGACGCGGGTGTCACCGGCGGAGATGAAAACCTACCCCCATCATCACACACAATAATGTCAATTATCGGGTTGCACACAACACTTACTACGTCATTTGCTAAGGTCTCGCATGTCGAGCGTTATTCGACTTTTACAACGTGAGTAAACCCGTTTATCTACACCCATCTTGTTAAATTTCTATAACAAATTCAGATATTATAGGTAAGGACCTACATTATTTGGCAGCTACCAAAATCAGAGATGTCATTTCATAACAGTACCGAAGCCACCGCGAGGTCACCATTACATGAGGGGAGGTCACCATTACAGTATCAATTTTGGTCAAAATTGATACTGTTATGGTGACCTCCCCCCGCCACGCGAGTAACTTCATGTGTTCTATATTTCCATAATTTCATAAAAGAAAATCTATGATAATGATTAAAAGATTAAGTAGGTAGTGTATGGAACTGTACATAATTAGGTCTTAAAACACTCATGTGATCCTATTATGAAACTCGCCTTCGGCTCGTTTCATAAAACCACACTAATATTTTAAGACCTCTCATTATGTAGCAGTTGCAAAAACTACTATTATGTATTTCAATAAGCCTGGCCTATAGTCGACTGGTCGGCCGACCGAGGTACCCATGGAAGGATGAAGTTGGGAAGCGCTCTACAAGCAGATGGGGAGGAGTTTGCTCACAAGGGCGCGTTGGCGTCATTTCGTATCGGAGGCCAAGATCCACTTCGGTTCGCTGTGAAAAAATCTAGCCACATGTGCACTAAGGATCTCGTATCTTGTAGAGAATCAGGAAAAGATACCTGATATTTCCGTTTTTGTTAATACACACAAATATTTGCCCTGGCCGGGATTCGAACCTGGGTTCGAGTGCAGCTGTATACGGTCCTGGGATCGTCGGCTCAGCATGCAGCTGCACTAAATCTGCACCCAACGCGTCGTCAGAATATTTGTACGTCTATCGACCTACTAGCCTAAAAAAACTACAATAAAACAACTTTCAGTTAATATTTAAGAAGCGAGAACTAACTGTGCAGTCCACAGGCGTTTAATCTCTTTTTCCAGTGGATATGTAATGTTGTCCCAAAGTTAATAAATTATGCGCTGAATTATTACCGATTAATAATAATTTAATAACAATTTAACGACTTCGTTAATAATGATGCAGTTAAAACTATATCAATTGCTATTTTACAGCTCAACGCGGCGATCGTAATCATAAATTAGGGCGCCATTTTGTAATCGGTACCCCGTTGTGACACGGACGATAAAGATATTAATGATTCAATGATTTTATAAGGTTAGTTGGGATTGCTGCAATGGAGGAAAGTACCTATGTCTTTTTATGATATTATCATTATCATCAGCCTAAAAACGTCAACTGGACACAGGACTTACACAACACTGAAAAGCATAAATACCTCAACTAGTTTAACTACTTGACAAATAGCCAAATTTTGCTTAGCAGTAACCAACATTTTGCTAATTTTACGTAACTTATTTTGGTTACTTAGTAGCCCTCAGTCCTCCGATGTGTGTAACTAGAAGCTAACATTTAGGCATTTTTAGGGTTCCGTACCTCAAAAGGAAAAAACGGAACCCTTATAGGATCACTTTGTTGTCCGTCTGTCCGTCCGTCTGTCAAGACCCTTTTTCTCAGGAACGCGTGGACGTATGAAGCTGAAATTTATATCAATTACTCAGGTCTACTGTCCCTTGAAGCTGTGAAAAAATCAAACTTCTAAGCCAACGCAATCAAAAGATACAGCCGTTTATGCCGCAAATTTTCGACACTTGCAAGGGAATCAAAACCTACAGGGTGCTTCCCGTGAACTCAGAATCTTGAAATTTGGTACGAAGCAACGTCTTATAGCATAGATAAAGGAATAATTACGAAAACCATAATTTTTTTTTTAATACCTAACTTTGCACCTAATTTGCAAATTTTCGACACTTGCAAGGGAATCAAAACCTACAGGGTGCTTCCCGTGAACTCAGAATCTTGAAATTTGGTACGAAGCAACGTCTTATAGCATAGATAAAGGAATAATTACGAAAACCATAATTTTTTTTTTTAATACCTAACTTTGCACCTAATTTATATGGGGCGCTATACATACCAGGTGCAAACTTAACTTAACCACTTAGGGATGGAAAGTGTTTGTACGGAACCCTCGGTGCGCGAGTCCGACTCGCACTTGGCCGGTTTTTTTATTAATTTTAAAATTTATTGAACAAACAAAATATGTACAAATGGCTTAATGCCATAAGGCATTATCTACCAGTCAACATCTTCACAGGTAAATAGGCACAACAAGTAATTTGCCATTTCCACAGTGAAAAAGTGCGTTTAAGCTCATGATTGTCGTACAATTAATATTTTGTTAAATTATGAGAATTCTGAAAACAATTTCAAAATTACTAATATTTTACCCAGGTAGCAAACAGTCTGTATAAGAGGTTATTCAGCCATTATAACTCTAATTTAAGCTGTATAAAGGCTGTATAAGTGCTTTATATGCAGCCTGTGTGCTGCTGGGTAGTTTTTTTCTTTGTTTCATGAATCATGACATATTGAGCTAATGTAATTCATAAATATAACTAAATTATATTGTATAATTCAACATCAGTCGCATCCCCTATTGTCTCCCGTCTATTCATGATCACGGTCTTTGATGGTACTCTTATGTTGAACCTTATTCGTAAACCGCATAGATTAGCCACGTATACATTACAATGCCGGCCATATTTCAAGTCGCGAACTAGGAAAAACACGTTTTTAACTTCACCGCAATCTAGTGACTAATGCAAATCTCCCGCAATTCATTTCCCAATGTGTGTGTTGAAATTTATTACCTGCAGTCCTTGTGCATGTTTTTGAATGTTTTTGTTCGCGAAAACCAAAGGAACTGCGACTCAGGTGTGACTTACAAAATAGCTGGAACATACTGGGAAGTAACAGTACGGTAAGTTTATATGAAATTAGCTGCGCCGCGCGGTGTTACCCGCTCGTACCACGGGAACACCACATGTTTTCTTGAAAAAAGTAGCCTATGTGTTAATCCAGGGTTTCAGCTACCTACTTACGAAAATTTATCAAAATTGGTCCAGTCGTTTGAGCGTGAAGAAGTAGCAAACATATACATAAACACTCACCAACTTTCGCCTTTATAACCTATGCTATTTTCTAAGAGGAGACCACTGTTAAAATAGTTTAGAAAAAAAACCGAAACTTTTCAACCATTGCAACAGGTTGTCACATAACGCCATCTAAGTTGACAGATTTATTTTCAGAAAGATTGAGCAGCATTCCGGTAAACATACTTTTGAATTTGGTTTGATTGGTCAAATCCCTGACAAATCGCTACTGGCGTTTAATAATGCATATATAATATATGACTTATGCTCATTATTGCGATATGAAAGCTGTATGTAGCGCCACTATGTAGTATGTATGTATGTATGTACAGTCGAGTTCATTTACATCTACACACTTACGAGAACAAAAATATCTGAACACGACTTTATGCTTCTGACAATACCGGTCGTGTTCAGATATTTTTGTTATCGTAAGGGTGTAGATGTAAATGAACTCGACTGTACCACAAACAGATAGGTACAGAAATCAGTCCACATACAAGCGCGCTCGAGCAAACGCACACATAGACATTGCTCACGGACACGATATCTCGGACCAGTTCGGGCCAGTGCGAGTGCGAGTGCCATCCGCTTGACGTGTCCGTGAGCAATGTCTATGTGTGCGTTTGCTCGAGCGCGCTTGTATGTAGATTGATTTCTGTATGGTAGTACTAAGTATTAAGTATTCTGTGGTGCCACTATCCCTGGGCCGGATCGACGCTTGTTAGGCTGTATTTAGCTCAATGCTCGGTCAGTCCCCTACTGCTTTTCGCGTTCCTACACACCTCCCATGTCACACTTTCTTCGCAAAAAGAAAAAACGACCACAGCCCGAGATAACGTCAATTAAGCAAGATGTATGACCACTCGCGGCTTACTATACGTTTTACCATCTTCCTAAAAAGGCCGTAAATACCCTTGACATTATAGAGAAGATACGTCGTTTTAGAAGTGAGTTGTGACGTTTTGTTTTCGCTTTCATATCGTTTGGAAACAAACGAGTGTTATGAGATTTTTGTTATCTGTTGGTTAGAAAGGAAAATGGATAAAAAAATGGAGACCTCTCTCCAAGTAAACTGTGCGATATTCTTCGAAAACAGCATCTACTCTTTTTTGCAGCAGTTGAGTAAAAAGTATCTAAGGTCATATCGAACGGGACAAGTATACCAACCATATCAAAATCGACAGTCGAAATATTGACGACGTGGTTGACGCAGTTTGTAGTGAACCGGTCTACTGAGCCGGTGGTCCTGGGTTCGAATCCCGGACGGGGCAAATATTTGTGTGATGAACTCGAATATTTATTCCTAGATACAGGGTATCGAGCAAAAAACGGCAAAAAAACACGTTTTTTCCATGGGAGCCCCACTTAAAAGAATATTTTATTTCGTTTTTAGTAGTTGTTGTTATTGCTACAACAACAGAAACATTTTGACGTCCGTGGAATTCGAATCCAGGAGCTCCGGCTCACTGCCACTGCGCCAACCGCGTCGTTATTATTTATTTATTATTATTTCTAGCCTGCTGTCCCACTGCAGGGCAAAGGCCACCCTCTCTTCCAGTCGGCGCCGTTCAAGGCAGCAACGGACCAATCCTTTCAGAATGTAGTATACAAATGACTATTTCCCATACGTAAGCACACCTCATATCTGGTGTTATCAGGACACGGTTTCCTTATCATTAACCCCGCACATTGGTGCAGCGCGTCAGGTGTGGAACGAATATTTGCATATTTTTTGTTGGGTTCCGTACAAAGAAAAAAAAAAATGGTTGTTTGTAAAGTCGGTTTACGGGATATAATTTTACGTGATAACGCATGCCGGCCAATGGAGTGGAAGAGAGATAGATGCGTCACAAGCCGAACGCTCAGGACGATCGTGCCTCTCTATCCTTATTCCGCGCTCTCGCTTGCACGCTCGGCTCAGGCGGAATGTGACAATGAGTCATGCTTTTTCGTGCGTGCAGCCGGCGTTTTTTGTAGGTTCTATAAATTTTGATTGAATTACCGTACATTTGTCGTAAGGTAATTGACTACCGTACAAGGCATGAAAATACCGTATGAATACGGTAATTACCGTACGGTTGGCAACACTGCGCGGTGGGTTGCGTGCTCTGTCCGTCGCAGTGACGCTGCGTGGGCGCCGACAAGACGCTCCGACGCTCTACAGTCGACACTGACGTCGAGGAGGCGCGGCGCTAACGCGGCGCCGACGCCGCGCGGACGTCACTGCGACGTCGACGTTCGAGAGGCGCCGAAGCGTCGCGTCGGCGCTGCGGGAGCGTGGCGTCGACGCCGCGCGGGCGTTGACGTTCGGGAGACGCTAGATGTGGGGGAGCCCTTATATCACTTCAAAATGCATATGCGTGACGTGCATTAGGACGCACGTGACGTATATGTAGAGTACGCGTTTTAATATATGAATTCTCATAAGCAATATCACTCCGCTAGCGTGTGCACTTGTAAAGTATGGATTTTCAAAAGAGATGTCACACCACTTGCAGATGTTTTCTTACAGAGGCGTCACACCGTTTACGGCACCCTTGTAAAGTATGAATCTCATGAGAGCTCCCACCGCTTGCGGCTAACCTGTAAAGTATGGATGCACAAAATAGATATCACGTGACTTGCAGATAATACGGTGAATAGATACTAAAGTACTATGTGTGACCTTACAAACGGTCCGGTAGTTTTAAATTTTTGATATGTTGTCTAGGATGGTTAGTCAGTGTTTAAAATGCAAAATGCACAATTTCCCCCCCTCCGCGCCCGCCGCCATATTGAAAAAGCCGGCACTCTCTTTATATTTTTGCTCATATCTTCCTTTAGGAGCATTTTAGCTAGAAGAGCTTGGACAATGTTATAGAGAGTTAAATTTACTACTTTCTCCATTTTATATTTTTTTTCTAGGACAGATAGTTACGGAGATATCCACATTTAAAAAACCGTAAAATATCGCAATTTCCTACTGAAAAACAAACTTCTGGATTATATCTTCGTTTAGGAGCATTTTAGCTACAATAAAGCTTGGGCAATGTTGTAGAGAATTAAATTTACTATAATTTACATTTCAAATTTTGTTTCAAGGACGGTTAGTTACGGAGATATGCACAAAATTCTTGGTTTAGAACGCTGTCATTCAGTTACGGACTAGTCTAGGACAAATTAAAACATGTAGGAAATATAATTGCTTATAACACTCATGTCCATTTTTACATACATTTTCGGAAAATGTGACTTTATTTTTTACATATCTCCGTAATTATCTGTCCTAGAAACAAAATTTGAAATGTAAATTATAGTAAATTGAATTCTCTACAAAATTGCCCAAGCACTGTTCTATCTAAAATGCTCCTAAACGATATACGATATAATCCAGAAGTTTGTTTTTGAGTTGGAAATTGCAATTTCTTAAGTTTTTTAAAATGTACATATCTCCGTAACTATCTGTCCTAGAAACAAAATATAAAATGGAAAATGTAGTAAATTTAACTCTCTATAACATTGTCGAAGCTTTCTTCTAGCTAAAAATGCTCCTAAAGGAAGATATGAGCAAAAATATGAAGAGAGTGCCGGTTTTTTCAATATGGCGGCGGGCGCGGAGGGGGGGGGGAATTGTGCATTTTGCATTTTAATCACTGACTAACCATCCTAGACAACATATCAAAAATTCAAAACTACCGGACCGTTTGTAAGGTCAAATCCTTTATTCACTGAATTAAGAAGGTGTCACACAGTTTACTGCACGCTTGTAAATTATGGATTCTCATGAAAGGTGTCACACGGCTTGCGGCTAACTTGTTAAGTATGGATTCTGAAAAGAGTACTTGCAGCGCACTTGTGAAGTATGGAATCTCATAAGAGATGACACACCCTTCGGCGGACTTGTAAGATATGGATTATAGTGACAGGTGTCACACCGTTCGCGTGATAATGTGAGCCAAGGCACGTGCTTAAGGCGACTCCGTACGTGGAATGGTGATTTTTAAAGTCCTAAGGCTCGTAATCTAGCCAACGGAAAAATCTGAAAAAAATATATTTTATTTTTGACTATTTCTTCTAAAAAATTATAGTTGGATTTTTTTTTAAAGCAATAATTACTATGGAAAACATAATGTTGAAATAGGGTCGTTTTCAATTTTCAATTCCCTAAGGCTTCTAAACTACAAGTGATATTTACATGGCTCTTTCGCAAGAACATTGACAATTCATTGATCTTTAATCGTATTGTTTAAAAGTTAGTAAAATGGAAATTCGGTCTAATAAAGCATCAAAAAAACTGAATTTCCGCGAGCGCGGCCGTGCCCGGGCTGCGAGCTCAGTGTAAATCTAACCGTCGAAGGGGAAGGCTGTGTCACTTGCTCTCGCGATCCATCTAGTTACGGAAAATTGTTATAGTACCGGATCCCGCGGAGGTTCGATCTGTCTTCGTGCGTTTGAAGTGTATTTAAGAGAGTGTAGTTCGTTTTTTCACACGACTACGCTATGCGACATAACAAAAAGCACTCATTTTCATATAGAATTAAATTCAACTGTTTTTTTCGTATTTAGGTATCTATTAATATTAAGTACTTATAAAAAAAATTGTCATTGCTTAGCATTCCCGAATACATTTGAATACTTAGATATTCTCAGTCATGGGCCCACACCAGACAGGATTCCCAGAAAATAACACTTTTGGTGTGGGTTTTAGGGCCCTTCTCTGTGTAATATTAGAGTACCTTAGGTATTTCGGTTAGTAAAAAAAATCTGATAATACAGATATTTAAGTATGATAACGTCTAATGATCTTTATGAATTCAACCCTAAGAGATATGAATATCGTAATGCAGAACAAGTATTGTTCGTTTGAATACCATTGTAATATTCGGTAAAACGCTAATTTACGAATACGAATATTTATTGTAAGTATTCACATTCGTTGCGTCACTAGTACAGTACATGGCATATGATATAAAAATACATTATCAAAAATTACAATAATTTTCTAGTCCAAGAAGGCAAGTGACAATTTTGGCATGAGGGCTTATTTATGTACATATAGTCAGAATACATATTTGCATCAATAAATTTCCCACTTCATATTTAAATCTAAATGAGCGTTAGCAATTATTGACATATCCGCCGGGCCTAGCTAGACATACCCAGCATGGCCATAAGTTCTGTTCCAATTGTTTACCGTTTATAAAATAAAAACCTGATTTTTATTACATATCGTTTAAAAGCCATATATTAATGATCGGATTACAGTTGAATTAATGAAAAAATATATAACTTTATTTAGACTCATCGTAATGCCCGGACTTGATTTTTGACTAATGCTCAGACTTTTTCTTTCTAAGTTTGCCAGAGGGCAATGAAACGATCTTGGATCAAATTTATCGATCGCGGAAGGAACGCCAAAACCCAAATAGCTTACGTAACCCAGACAACCGCTAAACTAAAGTAGAGCTGACACGTTTGCCGCATGTCAACCGATCTGCAGATCAAGAAATCTACACCCACCCAATAAAATTCGGCGTCACGGTAGATCACGATGAAGATGGTGGGACTACCTGGATGTATTACAAAAGGGTTGGACATTGCTGATCTAAATAAGGACGAGTGCAAAAAAGATAGAGGCCTTTACCCGACAAAGGAACGGCACAGGCTTATATGCATAATAATCTGAAAAAAAAAACTTTTGAGTCATGTATAAGTACATTCAGTTATCGAAAGCTTGTTATTTTATTAAATCTTTTATCTATCCAAATATCATAAACCCTCCATGATGCGTTCAAGAACGGCACATTATGACCACCATAAAAATAGACTGTTTTTTAGCACAAATTTCTTATTTAGATTACTATCTATTTCTATTTATTCAAATTTGAACATCTCTATAAAACAAAGAAATTTGATTTGACCTCTATTCTAATATCAATCGAGATGACGTTTAGTTCGAAATGAATTGTCAATTTTCAATCAAATTTGACAAATGTCACATAGTGTATCGAACGATATGATAGTTAGGGCCGACTCTAGTTTGTCTCTGAATTAAAATAAAAACAATGACAGCTGCTAGAAAACTTCATTACCGCCATTACCGGGTAATATTTTTTATAACGTGCGACTTCTGAATGCATCATATTGGAGGCATTAAAACACTCCTGTGATGTTATTATGAAACTTGGCTTCGGCTCGTTTCATAAACCCACACTCGTGTTTAATACCCTTCATTATGTACAGTCACATTAAGGACTATTTATTGTATTCATATATCACATTACACCGTCAAAATATGTTATTACCTTCTTAAACTTCAAAACCTACCTTTGCACTATAAAATGGTAAACATTTAAAACTAGCCTGGTTATGAATAACATTTTCCATTTTGAAATTTTATTTTTATCGGCTAAATTTCATATATACTGATTAAAAGTGATAAACCTCATTATTTATAGATTTAGGTAATTTTACCGGAAAAATCGGAACCCATAGGATCATTTTGCTGACCGTTCGTCTTTCTGCCCTTTATCTCGGTAACGCGTGTAGGTGTCGAGTTGAAATAAAAACCGTCTACACGTCGTACTTTGGTCTACAGTCCCTTGAAGCTGTAAAAAATCGAACTTCTATGTTAACGTAAAAAAAAAGATACGGCTATCTTAAACTAACATACGGGTATCTACGCTGGAAAGGAAAATTATCCAAGAAACACGGAGCTAACTTTACAGATCTAAAAAACTACGAACTTTTTCAAAAAAATAAAAAGTTATTAAATATTCTGTGGACCTACTTTTTAAATGAAGCATTTTATAATTATAAACAACATCATGTTCTCTGCATGTCGCTTTTGTTATTTTGTCTATTAATGGAATAATTTAAAATTTCGCATCGCTTACGCAAAATGGCTGTCAAAATAGAATTAGGTAAAATTATCTAAACGACACGTTTCCCGAGATATTAGTCAGGTAAAATAGTATAATCTACATTTTACACAACAATCAACACAGTAAACAATATCTATGTGCATACGATGTTCATTTTATATAAACAATATCATGTTTTTTACATATTGCTTTTGTTATTTTGTCTATTAATGGAATATTTTAGCATTTAGCGTCGCTTACGCAAAATGGCCGTCAAAATAGAATTAGGTAAAATTATCTAAACGACACGTTTCCAGAGAAATTAGCCAGGTAAAATAGTATAATCTATTACACAACAATCAACACAGTTAACAACATATATGTGCATGCTCATTTTCTAGTCAGGTAAATATATAAATGTGCATAAATCAGCATGAAATAAATCAAGAAAAATTATCTAATCGCCTTTCTAGGAAATATTTCAGACATGAAAAGCTATTTATCGTACAATAAAACCTCACGATTAATGTTTTAATTAGAGGAAAATATTTATTTTCAAACATTAAAATTAATGAAGTGACATTTAAAGTTCTCTAAGACGAAAACTTATGGTCCAACTACGCAAATACAAAAAAAAACTGCTCTAGAAATGTTAAAAATTTATTCATCAGATATCACGTGAAATTTCAATTTTATCAATTTTTATGTGTGATCTGCTGAAAGATTTCCAGTAGTTCTAGACCAATGTACGGTAGCAAACGATAGCTATGACTAATGAGAACAGCACAAGAGTTCTCAAGACTGCAGTCACTCGGTACTCATTAAGGAATTTTAAATCACGAACTACGTGAAATTATATTAATTACAATTGCAATGAGATAGCAAATACGACTCAATTGACATTCAAGCAATTCAAGATAAGCGACAGTAGTCTATCAAAGTAAAAAAGGATAGGCGACAATGGTTTCATAGTATCAAAGCAGGTAAATTTGGACAAACGCCAATAGTTAAGATACGACAATCAGGTAATTTAATCTAACTATGTTAATTTTTATAGAATCTTATATCGATTCTGTTTAATAATGTGGATATACCACATTTTTACTTTTTGGCTAATGCGCATAAGCATTTTAAACACACATGGCACAGAAGGCGCTCCAGTAGCGAAGAATTATGGAATCAAAGATTTAGTGTGATTGACGTAACGATATGATAGCTCAGTTGGTAGAGCACTACGCCGGAAACTTAGGGTCGCAGGTTCGAGTCCTGCTTACATTGCAGTGGATCACATTCAATTTTTCTTTCATAATTTACCTTTATGTTAATTTTATCATAAAGACATAGGTAAAATGCCTCAAACGACATTAAAATATATTTTACGATCAGGTAAAAACAGTTAACCAACAAGTGCAAGGTTAGTTGCAATAAAGAAAAATTATCCAAGTTGTTTGATCTGTTTTGACAAATAAGTAAAAAAGCTCTAAGGTTCATTATTATGCAAAAAACTTTTTATGTAATCTCCATTTTGCAAAAAAAAACATCAAAAATCAAGTCGTTTAGTAGAAAAAAAATTTAGAGATTCTCTAAATCACCGACGGGATAAGCGACACAAAATTCATCAGACAGATATTATTATATACGAGACCCAACCCATTCGATGCAGAAAAATCTGCCGATCCCAACAGTGTGTAAACTCGATATCCCCAAAAATGTCGCTTAGATAATTTCTACTTTCCAGCATCGGTATATTTTGACACTCAAGTAAATTAACATTTATAGGGTATCCATTGACCTTGAACATAGAAAAAAAAACAAAAAAAATATCGTCTAGTAAAATATCGTCAATATCAACAAGTATAGGGAAAAATCTGAGAACATTACTAATGTAGTCATAAAAAACTATCACTGTTTATAAGTAAAGGACGTAAATCCGTTTTCCAACGGTAAAGTTGAATTTGTCGCTCTATTATTTATAGTTTATCTTTTCATTAGAGCAACATGACCCGGGGGATAAAGCTGTGCCTCCACTACTATGTTAAAATATCGGTTCATCCGCTGGGTCACGATATGATTTATTTATTAAAAAACGGTATTTTTTTATTTCTGCATGATTTTACACGTATAATCAAGAATCTTGTCGGCATTTTAACTATTTTTGGTAGGTACCTACACATACAAAAGAAACTAAAAAGTATTTTTCGATGCGAGACTTCTAAATGGCTAATTTCACTTGTTTTTTTGGAAAATAGCTTTAACGCATTTTATTTTTAATATTCTACTGTAGTGGGTAAATAGATATTTAGTAATCCGAAATAATTATATCATTGTTTAAATGATTTATTTTACTTCGAGATTTGTCAATGCCTTTAAATAAGGTATAAGGTTTGTTGATCTTCAACTCACGCTCGGACTATGCGAGTGTATGAAGCTGCTTGGACGCCACTCAACGAGATTATGAACGAAGTAATGTTCCGGGGGCGCACGGTCGGCGGGGGGAATAACGTTAGGCTCCGCCCAGATCCTCAAGGACGTTGGCATTAGGAGTCGCCTTAAATACTCAAAACTACAATTAAACGTAGTTAACAACGGAACCCTCCCAGCTAAACTAGATAAATCAGTGGAATAGTAAACCTTTTGCACATACAAAAAATATATTACCGGCCCCTGCCGTATATCCCGCGCCGACAGTATCTCAGTAATAAATAAAAGCGTGTGTTTACGCGTTTTTTACCTCTACGTCTTTGTGAATCGAATTATTTCGTTGTCGGAAATGGGTTTTTATTTTATTCGATGACACATAAATGGATATTTTTCATTTAGCTCATGTGGATTTTATTTTAAAAGAGAAAATCTGTTATGGGACAGATCAATCAACACGAGCGAATAAGAATTACTTATTATTTATATCATATACTCTACAACAGATTTTTTGATAAGCTTAGAATTGGGGTGTACTCGTAGACTGATGTTGCATTATATTATACAACATAATGTAGTTATATGAATAAAATTAACTCTTTTTATCGATTCTATTTTTTATGTGGAAATACCACATTTTTATTTTTATATAAATAATGACACAAAGGTAAATAAGAAAGAAATATTGAATGCGATCTACTACAATCTAAGCAGGATTTGAACCTGCGACCTCTCCGTTTCCGGTGTATTGCTCTCCCAACTGAGCTATTAGATCGCTAAGTCAATTACACCAAATCTTTCATTCCATAATTCTTACGCTACTGGAGCGCCCTCTGCGTCGTATGTGTTTGAAATGCTTATGCGCATTAGCCCATACCCTAGGATGTGGGCTTTACACGCACGATCCCCTGTCCCCAATGCTTTACAGCAAGTGTGGACTGCGAGAGAGATGGCGCTCTTCTAAATATTTTTATAGAATCTTTTTTTATCGATTCTATTTAAAAAAGTTGAATCGTTAAATAAGAAAAAAAATTAAAGCTGTGATATACTAAATATTAGTACCCATGTACATACGTAACTCACATGACGTCACATAAGACCAGTGTGGACAAGGAGGGTTTCACAACGGTGTCAAGAAAGCGTAAGACACGCAAGAGTCAGTGTGGTACTGCAGAACCGGTTGGTTGTGGTCTGCGGGTCTCCACACCGAGCAAGGCGCTATACGTGTCGCGCCTGCATCACACTGCCACCGCTGAAGAAGTGACGCAGTATGTTCGCCAGAAAACCGGCTACTCGCTAAGGGTGTTCCAGTTGCAGTCGCGCCACTACGTGCACTTCAGCTCATATTGTATAGTGCGCGTGCCGCGGCCGCTCCAGGAGACTATCGCGTGTGCTGATTTCTGGCCGAAAGGTGTCGTGTTTCGTTGGTTCCGGGGCAACCTACCAAATCCAACACCTGAGATGTCGGAACAACGGGGCGACGCCGTTTCGCCATCGTAATAAACATTGTTCGGTTCATGACGCATTGGTGTAAACTGTAATGTCATGTGACCTGTTTTTCAATAAATAAATAAATAATAAATGGGTATAGGTAGCCATTTTGTATGGAGCGTTTTTAGCGCTCCGTAGGAATGTTCGACTTTGTCGGTCATTTCTGACTTTTAGAGCAGTTTAAGTGTAGTTTGACATTTGACAAAGATTTGGTGTGATTGACGTAACAATCTAATAGCTCATTTGGGAGAGCACTGAAACGTAGTGTCACAGGTTCGTGTCTGCCTTAGATTGTAGTAGATCACATTTCATTTTTCTTTAATAATTTACCTTTTCGTCAATATTTATAGATATAAGGTTGTTTGGGTAGAATCGCGTAAAGTTACAGCCCACTTACCTAAAGATTTGTTACTTTTTAATATTTGCTGTTGGACAGTTTGCTATCAGACGGAAACATTCGGGAACAACTTGTTTGTGCCGATACCGAGTTGATGTAGAACTAATCTCGGTTCTAAGTTCGATGGAAAACATCTTTGTAATGGAATCGATGGAAAAGTAATATTACCTCTTCATGCAAATGACAGAATTTTAACAGGTTAAAGTGCTAGAACTTTAGAAATTAATGTATGTACTAACCGCCCCGGTTTCTCACGGGTGCAATGCTATATTATGCATGTATTATTCATACAAACCTTCCTCTTGAAACACTCTATCTATTAAGAAAAACGCATCAAAATCCGTTGCGTAGTTTTAAAGATCTAAGCATACATAGGGACAGACAGCCGGAAGCGACTTTGTTTTGTACTATGTAGTGATGTATGTAAACACTTTATTGTACACAAAAACAAGAAATAGATTTCAAAAGAATCAGCATGTACAAAGGCGAACTTATCCCTTTAACGGATCTCTTCCAGTTAACCTTTGAGTAAATGAGTGCGAAACACAAATTTAAACCAAGACATAGTCAAACCAAGCATGTACAATACGAACGAAGATAACTTTACAATGATACACATGAAAACGCAAAGACCAAAAGAGACAGAGACTTTTTAGTATGTGTTGTTATAGCGGCCACAAAAATACAACATCTGTGAAAATTTCAACCGCATCACGGTTCATGAGATACAGCCTGGTGACGGACGGACAGCGGAGTCTTATTGATAGGTTCCCGCTTTTTACCCTTTGGTTACGGAACCCTAAAAATCGTCAAAACCGATCCACCTAACATAGGTCTTTAAACCCACATTGCATACATTTTCAAGACTGTTTCTGGTCTCAACAACATTTATTCAGGAAACAAACCACTAAGAATCGTAATAAAACCGACCCGAACTAAGAATCCTACGATTTTATACGCATTTACACCCTATTCCGCCTTTACGCCACAATAAATAAAAAGAATCGTCAAGATGAGACAAATCCGTCACTCCTAACACGTACTGCTATAGTCATTGTGCCGGAACACATATTGGTCGTATACGTCCTTAGGAGGGTCGTAAGGGCCCTTGACATAAGTTTGGAGATCGGTCAAACTCGGGCCCTACCAGGGGAATGTGGAAGTATTAAATATTATTGCTATTTTTCGACGCATGGATAAGTTGATACAAAGCTAAAAACACACAATGATAATGAAAGAAAGAAAGAAATACATTTATTCGTGACGGACGAGACATAAAACATAATTACATAAAAGGTGTGACAGAAATTATAAGACAATAAAATAAAACAATAAGCAACTATTTTTATGGCTGCGCCACGTCCCACCTCAGCAAGATGCTAGCTCGAGAGCCAGCGCTGATCTTCCGGTGGGACCATAGGTAATGAGCATATTAGTTATAATATAAGATTTGTATGCCTTGAGGCTGAACATAGCTGGACTAATTTATAATTACATTATGAGTGTACCTATTGTTCATAAATAAATGATTTGTATTTGTACACAATGTCAGTACTAATACTATTATTGACTATTTAAGTTATTTTTCTAATAAGTACTTATTATCTATAATGACAGACGAACTTTTTCTTTACATATTTAGAGTAACTAATGATGAAGAATGGATATTGGTTACTACCATATTGCCCCGCTGTTCGAGCAATTCTTGATAACTATAGGAAAATTCGGTTCATTCTAAATTCAATCCATTAAAAAGTTATTTTACCTCAGCACGCTCGTAACAAAATGGCATTTTGCGCACTGTTTGCCCATAGCTGCAGAAGGGGGAAATGAAATTCTGCTTAAAACACACTCAATAAAAAAAATCTTATTAATGTCTTTACAGAATATTTCTATGGATTATATTTTCAATGTTACAAGATAGCTCAGTTGCGAGATCACTATGCTGGAAACGCAGGTTTGAGTCCTGCTTAAGTATACATTCTTCTTTCATTACTTTCCTTCGTTTATGCCAATCACACTAATATTATAAAGGCAAAAGTTTCTTAGTGTGTTTGTGTGTATGTTTGTTACTTCTTAAAGCTCAAACGGCTAGACCAATTTTGGTGTGAAGGTAGCTGATACCCTGGATTAACTTTTGGGTAAGGAGAGCTAGAAAATGATATTGTATATCGAGGTGAAAATAAACGCATTTAGACTGACCAATAGTAATACGCCCTTAAGTCCAAAACTCTTGAGAGTGTGTCCTGTGAAGGCACAACTCCACATGCCCAAAGATTGGGGTTTGAGGGCTCTTCTCTGCCCAATTCTGTTTCAAAAAGTTGGAACGCGTTTCGTCTTGTTTTTGAGACGTATTTTAAAAGAGATTGTAATTTGTTGAATTTATGTGGGTATTATTAAACAATATTTCACTTCGAAATTGTTTAGATTAGGTCTTGATTCGACGACGCTTTTTGATAGCTCAAGTTTAGCGAAACCTCGGCTTGATAATGGTAATGATGTTCTCTTCATCGGGTCCGATGACAGCGACTTCAAGTTGTAGGGCTCGTAGGACTCCTACGACGATGGGCGCGGATATGACTCGCAAAACTCAGTTTGTTGGTGAAAATCCGGTCACAGCGCGGGCAGTGGAGCTCACCACGGACATTGTAAGTGTAAGCATAAGATGGCTTCGGTCGCGCCTTACGCTCTTGACGTTTCATATCCAGCGCTTGGAGGCGCGCCTCTTCAAACTCCTTCACTCTAACGCGTACAGTGGATAGCGGGCATATAACAATATTCATACATTTAAGAGTGAATCTCCTGTCGGTGTAGCTGATGTAGTATGGTAGCTGTCTCCATATATCCTTATCCATAGCCACCTCCTTGATTTCCCTATACGACATGACGTTTACCTTCTCTTTTATTTGTTTTATGTAGCTTTATCTTGCTCTTCCCTCGCTATCCTTCAACTTTTCCTTCGATTATGATCGAAGATTCGAGACAATTTGACAATTTGGCTCACATTACATACCAAGGGGGGTGAATTCGTAAATGTCCCAGAACGCAGGTGTCTTCGCCTAGCGGGCAGAAAAACCTACGTGCCGCCTAGGGTGACGTAATAGTACATTACATACCTAGGGCGATAAATTCGTAAATATCCCAGATCGCAGGTGTTTCTGCCATTAATATGCGATCTGGGGCTTTACGAATTACCGCCCGTGGTTTGTCTAAAGTTATACGTCCCGCCTTGGTCAGCAAGTGAGATTTTCTCATCGTACTTACGGCCTAGGGTGACTAAAAAGAATTTTATATTATCAAAAGAGAGTATGTACTCATATATATCATTAATTACTGACTCTAACTGAAGTCTGTTAGAGTCATAATGATATACCTATACGCAGTGATCGGAAATTCGGATAGATACTTACTTAAACTTGAACGTTAGCTTTGTCGCGCAGTTGTTGTATATGGTCTACCCATTATACATGTTGCTAAAACATGTTTGACAAGAAACGTTTCCATTCAAACAGACATGTCACTACGTGTAAAGAAACTAAAACGGGGCGTCGTTGACAGCTAAAAGTCGCGTGACAACCTTAGCATTCATCCGACGATCCAGAAATAAACCTCTGAGGGCGTTTCAGGAAATCTTAACATCGTCAAAGACATGTCGGACTTGAGGTAGGGTTGTCACATTCTCTTTGCGGTATTTGCACACATTTTACAACATCGCTTTAAAACTACCACATTAATATACATTTATTCACTTGTATGTTAGACGCTCTCTCAACGATTAATTTTCTACTCTGCTCCGACTTGAAGCATCTCGGTTTGGCTGTATGGTTGACTGGTAGAGAATGCCAATAGGCATTAAGTTCCCCATTTTTACTGACTTTAGTTTTGTGCAATAATGTTTAAATAAATAAAACACAAGAGAAGGTTATCTGTTTTATTCTCCGCAAATGCAACCTGCGTTTTAATGGTTGTTTGTGTGAAATGTGACGCGCCGATTTTGACCGAACAACGCTGGCGCTTGGGCTATGTCAACGCATCACAACACGAAGTGAGTCTCTCTTGCTTTTATACCCAGTATTTTCTAATTTGTATAAATCTGAAGTAAAAACATGTTTAACAAAAACCGTTTTCATTGAAACAACAAACATGTCACTACTAAAGAAACTTAAACTTAACTTCAAAATTGTATTGAAAAATTTGAAAATCATTTTCCTATGGAAAGTATGGAACCTTGCAGCACCATCTGGAATGTTCTTTGTTCTCTGATCTCGTCGAATCGGCAGGACGGATTTTAACCAACTTTAGTGCAGGGAGCTGGACAAAGATCGCACCCAGCGAGTCTCCGCAACCCTAACCAGCACCTTTAGCACAACTGTGACACGCAACTCTTTCTCGCGCGAGACTATGTATCTCTTTCCGTACAGCAGTGTCAGAGAGTGACGGGTGATGACGTGGGAGTGGGTCACGAACCATAGTTATGCTAGGCTGGTCGTCCGGCCTTGCGGGTAGCCGTCTATAATTCATGATACAATTTTCCATGTACCTATATTTTGTAAAACAACCATCCCTATTAAAATATTGATACAAAGAAAAAAAATGAGACATATTCATAAATTTATAACTATTCCTATTTATAAATTTATGAAACATGTAATGTCTAATTTTTTTAATGTGGGTAGGTACACCACAATTTTTATTTAAGAGGCCTTATGCCTTTTAAAATTTATTTTTTTCATATTATGACGAATATATTGATAATTTCAACCAACTTTTTTAAGTGAATAATACTTTTTCCCAAGTTTTAGGTAGTAACGTAGCTATTTCATGCTTTCATTGCGTGCAGTCGAAAATAAGTTGAAAAAACGAATTTTCCACGTGAATTTTGTCAATTTCGAGTAGTTTTTCGAACAAAAATTATCAATGAAAAATTGAAACTGTAGGTTTCAAATATATACCAATAAATCTCAATAGCCCTGTTCTAGGTAGTAACATCAATAATATGTTAAGAAACACGTTTGATCATAGAGAAAAATGTCTAAACAATCAGCATTTTATAAGGAATAAGGCCTCTTAAGCCTTAAATACAAAGATCAAAGCTTAAAGAAAAATTTAAAAAGGAGCTACCTGGGGGAAGAGACTGGGAATCGAACCCGGTACCTCTGGATTGCCGGTCCAGCGCGTTAACCATTTTGCTACCCTAGCTCCAGGAAGATCTGACGAATTTTTCCTTATGCTTTGTGTGTCGATCTTTGCATTGTGTTATTTGAAAGGTTTTTTACACCTTAGCGACCTCTATGTGAATATCCCTATTTAACATATGTACATTTGGAGAGAGAAAACTGGGAGCGTCAGTTTCGCATCATAATACTAATATGTCGGAGACGGTCATGAGTACGGTAGCTCAACGAAGCCGGCGCCCATCGGAAGGCGACAGTGGCGCCCCCTTGAACCTGTTTTGGCGCGCTAGACAGAGTCTTGGCGGTTCACTCAGCGAACGCCCACCGACACTTCACTCTGGGTCGCCGTCGAGTGCACTACTGCCTTGGAACTGTCCCGTTTCGTTGTGCTATACCAAGTTAGAATCAGTGAAACGTTATAACTCAACAATACTGTGTTAATTTAATAAAGACTATTGTGAGACTTTGATAACCTAGCTTACAGACCTCTGTGCCAGGAACTGTTATTTTGTGCTTCATTGTATAAGGAATAATTCAAGTTAATTGCATCCGTATTGTTTCATCTTGCTCGCAACTACCTCCTCGTCCACAACTATGTCGATTAGCTCATCTAATGTGCCACACCACACTAGTCCATGGAAATGGTACATTTTGCCTTGCATTAAATCCGGTAGTTCTGATTTTTTTATATGTTCTATATGATAAAGTGGTTATGGCAAATCCAAGTTTTCGACCTCGGGAACCCTCCGGATCATTGTGAAATTCTTGAAAAACCATGAATTTTTCGGTGTTTTTTCAGTTTCCACCAATTTTTACCATGAGAGACCTATTTTACCGCAAATATCTCTATGTAAACTTTAAAGAAGACTAAATTTTCAACAAATTATGTTAAAGTGAGAGAGCGATAAATCAAATAGTTTGTAAGATGCAAGCGTTCAAAAATTAGCCAAACTTCGAAAAATATATATTTTTAGACGTTTTTTTAAGTTTTTGGCAACGAGGTCAACTAAGGACCCATTTTACGTTATAAGTCCATATATGTTATTAAAGTACACACTATCCGCAACTAAATGAGACCAATTTGGTCTATTAAGACTCGGTAGTTCTTTAGATACAGCTGTGTGAAGTTGCTGAGGTGAGTAAACAAAATAATAGAAGGGTTTGTAAAATGAAATGCGACGTATGAAATAAGCATTATAATTTACAGAAACACAGTAATAATAACAATTATTAATCTTTTTTGTACATCTTTGATGGACCAGGCTGATCTTCCAGATCTACAGCATTTCTTTTGTGGAGGGCTTACTCCGTTAGCATTTCTTCATCGACCGGCTCAGGCCGCTCGAAACCGCCATCCAATGATGGGTCGTCGATGAATTGTTCGTCAATGTCGTCAGATATCAAGTCAGGCTTGTTTTAGCAAGATTGATCGCTGCAGTGCAGTGGTTGCAAACAGCCGAGCATTTGAGGCCAGATTTTCTGCAACTACAAGTTGTATAACCAACTTTTTTTACAGTTGCAGGAAATCATTTTAAACAGGGGTTGAGGAGCTGATGGCTTCGTCATCAGCTGAGGAATGAAGCCTCGAGTGCGAGGCCTCATTCCTCAGATGTGAGTGAGAGGAATTAGGAAAACCGCAGCGTTTTGTTTGGGGCGCGGCTGTTTTTTCAGTGTCGACAGAAACTTCATTTTTCCTTGGCCAAAAAGTGCTGAAATTGTATCACAACCACTGCAAGCGTGAAAGAACTGTGCCATTACGGGTTTTGCTTGGTGGATGAAGGAATCTGTCGGGTAGTTAAGAAGAAGATAACGTCAGATGAGGACTTTATTCCAACTCTACGAAGACGTGCTCTTGGTGTTTTTTTCTAAAGCGTCAGATGGATACCCATCGAAAACTACAGTTATATGGGAGCCGTAGCGCCTTTGCAAGTATTGGACATGACTGGAACCGATTTCCTCTAAATACACCACTAATTTGAAAAAACATTTTTAGGTAAATTTGTTAACATTTGAATAGCTGTATTTTAGAAACTATTGGGTCTAATGTAACCAAATTACTTTTATTTTGTTGCAAATTTAGTGTACTTAAAAGTGTTCATAGTGATTTTTACTGTAACAAAAGCGTTTGGTGGAAATAAGTAACAAAAAATGAAATAACACCGAAAAATTCATGGTTTTTCAAGAATTTCACAATGATCCGGCGGGTCTTCGAGGTCGAAAAATTTGATTTATCATTACCATTTCACTGTAGGCAACATATACAAAAATCAGAACTACCCGATTTAATGCAAGGCAACCCCACTTTTAAAGCACGATTTCCATGTACTACACCGGCCATCCAGACCTGTCCCCGACATCAGAAGTTGGGATGGTATCTACGGCCCATGAGCGAACACGAAGAATGATGGAACACGAAGCGAATAAAACGGAAGAAAAAAAGTTTGTGGTTACTCTTTGAAATACAACGAACCTGACATCACAAAATCAAGGAACAGGAGCTACAAGCGTTTCCGTTATTGAAACTCAAGCTAACACCGTCACGGAGACCTACAAAACCGTATGAAAACAAATGAAGATTGCACTGTTTAAATTGTTTTCATTGCGAGAGAAACGGACATGAAAAATTCGATTGCTTACTTCGTATAAAAGAAAACTACAACTTACCACCTCAGCGACAAAAGCCAGCAGTTACAATACAAACTATTTACATACATCGAAGTTCATTGTTTACTTCAAGAACAGCGGGACACATCGTCAGTTGTTGCACCAGTAGAAGTGACCCAGAAGCGACAGTCAACTACAACTTACAAGCGACGCGTGAACGTAGGCACTATGGCTTCACCGACACATTTTGAAAAACACATCAGGTCAGTCGTTAACTTTTCACTAAGATTTCGATATTTTGTTCACAAATAAAGGTGTAGCTAGATTCTGGGGTAGACTTAAGTCGCACTTATTCAGTTTAGTGGGTATTTGTCAAAAAAAAGTACTAACGGGTACTGGTAAAAGCAACCCTCCAAGTAAAGTTGAATATTGCGTGATAGAAATTAATAATCATTTGCAACAAAGTTTATTGCACGTTTTGTAACGATTGTTTTCGTAGTGATATAATATGACTAAACGCGAAATGTTTCTACAGAGATTTAGTGTTGATTAATATGACCACTACGCAGTTTACCTACCCTTAAAAAGTTTATCATTTTAAAATTGCGCTGTGAAGGTGCATCAATCATACACACTTAGAATTATTATTCTAAGCATACACAGTACTTAGTAGTAGGAGCGGCTGGGCTTAAGTTCCCTTAATAATCTACCCTCTGTTCATGATTTTCCAATCATTCTGTAGAATTTAATTTTTTGACATATTGAATAGTTTCTTACTCGGTGTACATTAGCTGGTGTATAGTTTAGCGCCTATAACTTCCGTAAGAACTGGTGAGCTTGAGATTTGTTTAAACGATGCTAATGTTACTTTTAACTGTGGTGATCGCTATAGCCTAAAATATTTACACTGGAGACACTAATAGGATTAGGAAAATATTGGGACACAAGAGTTTGAAATTTAAGTTTGATTTTTATCATTAATGTTTCATAATCCCTTGGTAATCTAAGAGTTATCATACAAAGTAAAGCTTGTTATTAAAGTGCAAATAATGATTTGATTTAAATCTTTTCTTGCATCTACGTCGTAGATTATTTGTTCACATTAACAAATCATAATTTCAGTGTACCTACCTAACTTTGCTAGATTGATTTGAGTTTCCTTTTTTTTATTGGATTATTATTATTCGTTTGGCATGTTATTTCAGATAACAAAAGAAACAATTCATTTGACTATAAGAAATTACAAATCCAATTTCAGTTGTTGTTGAATTGAAGTTGAGTTTGTTGGATTTAAGGTTAGAATGACCGAGCTTTGTGATACTGTGCTTGAAGTTTTTGTTTCAGGAAAAGATTCGCGAACTTAGCAGCTAACAGCTAAGCCATGAGTCATCTGCTTCGGCTGCCACGGTACAAGACATCGCGTAAAGAACTGCGCGAAGGCGAGCGACAGGGCGCCTTCAACCACGGGGAAGAGGGTTGACGTGTGACGTCACCACACCACACCATATGAGGCAATCTGGTGAGGAGTTCTCATTTTATTGTGATTTGGTTGCCGAGTGATCGCTTATGGAAGTTACTGAAGAAGAATTAAAGTTACTGAAGCGAGCCTATTAGAAATGTTGACATGTAGTATTGTAAATTGCAAGACCATTGGCCATAAACTTGACTTCCAAACATGCGCGTACTTGCACGATAGGTTGAGGGAAATGCCCGGGAGCTACGTACCATTTGAAGTAGACGAAAAAAAAAATTATTGTGATACTGGTAGGGAGGTTCTCAGTTCGGCTGGTCGACCATACCAGTCACTTCATCGTAGCCGTAGTCCGGTAGAAGTCGGCATCTGCTCTAAGCAGTCCGTGGATACGCGGTGCGCGGTAGGTGCTGGCGGAGGTCGGGTCACTCTCGCAGAGACCGTAGAGTCATAGGGTTGACTCGGCGATCCCGTGGGGATGCGCGTAGTGGGTGGCTAAGTTAGCCCTAGGCCACGAATGAGATACCTGTTTTGTTGAACGGATTTTCGTTGATTTAATTGTTTTGATATTGTCAATAAGGCGAGCCAAAAGGAAATTATATGGTGGTACATGGTTCCTAATGTGTTTTCTAAGGTAGAAGTGGTAAATAGCTAGTTTGTTTCACAACAAACAACATTGTAGTACAATCTCATTTAAAACGTATTGCACTATTGAAAGAATAAGTAATGTTACAATTGGTAGTTGGTTGTAAGATACCATAATTCGATTTGTATCTTTTGAAATATTGCGGTTATATAACAAAAACTTTCACTTAGTTGTCAAAATTATTTTTGTGATATTTTTTTTGTTTTGGTGTCAGTAACTATTTGATGCGAAAGGAAAGATGAAGTTTTTGTTTTGTCTTAGGTACCATTTTGACGTGTTTGTCAGGACTGACCGAGTGGATACTGTTTTGGTTGTTGATTGTTTTAGAGCAACACACGAGGACGTGTGTCATCGCAGGATGGCCGTGTCGGAGACGGTCATGAGTACGGTAGCTCAACGAAGCCGGCGCGCCATCGGAAGGCGACAGTGGCGCCCCCTTGAACCTGTTTTGGCGCGCTAGACAGAGTCTTGGCGGTTCACTCAGCGAACGCCCACCGACACTTCACTCTGGGTCGCCGTCGAGTGCACTACTGCCTTGGAACTGTCCCGTTTCGTTGTGCTATACCAAGTTAGAATCAGTGAAACGTTATAACTCAACAATACTGTGTTAATTTAATAAAGACTATTGTGAGACTTTGATAACCTAGCTTACAGACCTCTGTGCCAGGAACTGTTATTTTGTGCTTCATTGTATAAGGAATAAATCAAGTTAATTGCATCCGTATTGTTTCATCTTGCTCGCAACTACCTCCTCGTCCACAACTATGTCGATTAGCTCATCTAATGTGCCACACCACACCGGCCATCCAGACCTGTCCCCGACAAATATTATAAAGGCGAAAGTTTGTGAGTGTGTTAATGTGTTTGTTTGTTACTTCTTCACGCTCAAACGCTTGATAAATTTTGGTGTGAAGGTAGCTGACACCCTAGATTAACACATAGGCTACTTTAAATCCCAAAAAATTTAGTGTTCCCGGGGGATGAGTGGGTAACACCGCGCGGCACAGTTAGTTATTTTAAAAAGTTTGGGACAACCCTAACCGCGAGCCGGAAGCCGCTAGGGTTGCCGCGTCCGCCGGACACGCGTCCACACGTGACTAAAAGCCGGAATGGGGCTTGTCATCGTCCGGAATATGTACGGCTTATGATGGATTTGCCTGGGTTTTTACAAAGCAAAGCAAAAGGTTGCCGGAACAGTGAATTATTTGTTGAAGTAAACATCCGATTACAATGATTCAAGATTGTTCTCGTCTGTGAGGTTTCCCAAATTTCCAATTGGTCGAAAATGGTATTGGAACCGTATTTTTGAAGAATTTTAAGATGAAATAAGAGATCTTGTTTTAATTTTCAACGCGGACACCTTGTAAAGCAAATAAAAAGTTATAAGATTACACTAAAACTCATAACTCTCATTAATAGTCAATTTAACAGGTAAACTGACAGGCGTTTACGGCTAGGTGTGTTCTTGACGTTAAATTAACCTTTTGTTTTAACTTAACCGCCCAAACCGAACCCAAAACATACAAACACGGAATTAAAGTTAAAAGCAGAGTTACTTATTGTAGTGTGCAACTTTACCCAATCCACTATTAAACATCATAATATTAAACTGTTGATACAAAACGCACTGGACCGGCAATCCAGAGGTACCGGGTTCGATTCCCGATCTCGTCCTCCAGGTAACTCATTTAAATTTTTCTTTGAGCTTTGATATTCTATTCTATTTTTTTTTTTATATATATCTTTGTATCAATAGTTTAATATAAAAATTGTGGTGTGTGTACCCACATTAATAAAAAAAAATGAGACATTACATGTTTCATAAATTTACATCATAATATTGTAGAAAAATATATACTTACCTAATTCCGGGAAAAAGTTGCATGTCGACTTTTTTTATTGCCTTTCTACAAAATGTTAAACTGGCAAGTTTTACACAAAATACAATTACAAAAAAAAAAACAATATATCCGAAATTCAATACTTTAAAAATACAGGTAAGTACCAACAGTAAATTACGTTACTGACTGACGAAATTACCGCGGCACGGTACGGCTAGCAGTCCCTGATGAAGAACTCTCCATACGAGTTCGAAACATGTTGGGCCGTTCCTGACAATTTCACGTGAGTGTAAGCCGCTTAATACAGTAAATAGAAATATCTCACGAAAGTTTTAATAAGATTAGGTACGGTAAAATTAATACAAAGATCAAAGCTTAAAGAAAAATTTAAAAAGGAGTTACCTGGTGGAAGAGACCGGAATCGAACCCGGTACCTCTGGATTGCCGGTCCAGGGCGTTAACCTTTTAAATAAACAATGCAAAGATCGACATACAAAGCATAAGGAAAAATTCGACAGGTTACTTGGAGTTAGGGTAGCCAAGTGGTTAACGCGCCGGACCAGCAAACCAGAGGTAACGGGTTCGATTCCCGGTCTCATCCACCAGGTAACTCCTTTTTCAATTTTTCTTTAAGCTTTGATCTTTGTATCAATGGTTTAAAAAAAAATTGTGGTGTGTACCCACATTGACAAAATGAGACTTTACATAAGTACCTATTTCATAAATTTATGGTAAAATTATAAAAAAGACAATTAAATATGTATCTACTATTCCCAGTTAATACGTATATAATTTTAAATAAATAAAATCCTAGCGTACTCTTTACAGTTCTCACTCAACCAGCATTGTATTCGATGTGCAACTTCTATTCAATGTATATCTGTGTTCCCTGACCTCCTAAACAACGGAACAACCTAATAACCTATTTATACCATACCTAAATATGTCAATCCAATCGTCATGACAGCACCATTCACACCAGACCCCGACCCCTTCCACTAAAACATGACTTTCTATAGATTTTATCGAATATGAGAGCTCAAGTTACGCTTGGCAGAATTATCAGTGCTCGCTTTAATTTATATCCGTTATAAAATACGTGTATAAACTTGGGTATCGACTACCCAAGTTCGTGTACGCACATCGGTTATTTGGATTCGATAATCGTACACAGACTAAGATAATTCTATGGGGAATATTTGGAGACTGTTGTACGTTGGGCAGTTTAGTATGTAACGTTGGTAGGCTGTGGTCTTTTGTAAGATTTAGGTATTAGTTGCCATAAATTTGAGTTCAAGATAGAATAATTCGGCCATAAGATCGTGATAACTTTGTAAGGCTTCGGTTTTGTACGAGAGAGCGGTATCGAACCTCTGTAAAATATCGTAAGTGACGTCAAACGTACGCAAATTTTATCCCCACAACAATTGTTTTTCGTCATATCTACGTATTAAGCTAGTACTAAACTTAAGCCTACATAGACTTATGTATCGTATGTACTTATTTAATATAATAATAAGGGTCTTAGTTTCAGCTTGGCCGAAATAACTATCATGTGTCCGGATATCCAGTTTTCCGTATGTTCTCACCGGTCGCATTTCTCAACCGATTCCCGTGAAATTTGGGAGCAGGGCTATTCCGATCCGATGGTCGAAATTCGAACTTCGTATGATACTATCTCGCTCATTGTGTGACACGGTATCGTACAAACTTCGAATTTCGATCTTCGGATACTCCTAATACTCCGAGGTCGTAACTGCTGAAGCACAGAAGACTACTAAAACACACGAAACGATAATTATAGACTTACTTTTTTTGTCGATTAATAATTTCATTGTCCGCTCTTCGTGTCGGAACCGTTGTATGGAGATTAACCCATTTTGGTACAGATATAGCTAGACATCCAAAGATGTTTACAGGATACTTTTTAAAAAGTTGTGGGATCCTGCTAATTAAAAAAATTACACGCTTCGCTTAAGAAAGACCACAGCTTTAAGAGTGCTCCCATCGATTCGCAGTATACTGCTTTCGATACAAGATAAGTGAAGCTCGTAATCGGATTCGTTTGATCGATGTCACGATTGTTACCCTCAAAGGAGCCCAAACCCTTAAATCTAATACAAAACTGGCTCCCTAAGTAGCCAGTGGCAAAACATGGCGACGCACAATTTCCATACGAAATCGGGATCTTTTTATAGTCTTGAGGCTTTACGGTTTAAGGAAATTGGAAGTAAATAGGTAATAGTTTTTGGGGACGAATAATAAAAAAGGGATTTTTTTGGGATTAATTGAGAAAATGATTTCGGCATTATTTTTCTGTCGTCGTCAGAGCGAACGAAGCGTCGCATTTCAACTTATAGATAAATGCTTTCGTATGTTTGTTTTAATTCCGCTTGTCCAGATGTTGTAAAATTTTGTGAGTACGAGTAGGTTCGGAAAATATAACTTTTCTGTCGAGTTTGTTATCCGAAATATTTCAAAATAGGGAAGGGGGGTGGAAACGAAAATAATATCAGATTTCAGCCATTTTGAATTTCGCGAGGTGTCCAGCTCACAGAGCTTATTATCATCTGATTTACATATGTATGCAAAATTTCAGCTAATCTCAAACTGGGTTAGATTTAAATTGCATGATTTGATTACAGACAAACATACAACGTGATTGGCAAAAACCTTGTAAAATAAAGTTAAGACTTATTTAAGGCATAGGCGTGTTTAGGGGCCGAATGGGCCGTGCCCACCCCAATATGGTCCAGGAAGTTGGGTTTCCGATATAAATTCATGGTGTCATCTCACAGGCTCTAATCTTAGACACACCAATGATTTTGGGGTTCCGAACCTCAGAAAAAAAAACGGGACCATTATAACCCACTTTGTTGTCCGTCCATCTGTCCGTCTGTCAATATACCCTTTGTCATTACGCGTGGGGCTATCGAGTTCATATTAGAACCATATAGGCTCAGGTCTACAGTCCCTTGAAACTGTGAAAAAATCAAACTTCTAAGTTAAAGTAAAAAAAAATACCGGCCAAGTGCGAGTGGGACTCGCGCACGAAGAGTTCCGTACCATTATCTGTAAGTTTGTTGTAGGCGAGCCCCCCTTAAATATTTATTTAATTTTAATTTTAGTATTTGTTGTTATAGCGGCAATATAAATACATCATCTGTGAAAATTTCAACTGTCTAGCTATCACCGTTCTTGAGATACAGCCTGGTGACAGACGGACGGATGGACGGATGGACGGACGGACAGCGAAGTCTCAGTAATAGGGTCCCGTTTTTACCCTTTGGGTACGGAACCCTAAAAAGATACGGCCATGTATGCCGCAAAAACGTATAGTAGAAGAAACGTATTATATATAATAAACGTGTTATAACAAAAACTTATAGTAGGTGGGCGAGTCCAATTCGCACTTGTCCGGTTTTTAGGGTATATATATATATATACAGGTACGGAACCCTTCATACGCGAGTCGGACTCGCACTTGCCCAATTTTTTTTATATTGCACGGACGAATTATGAGGACTTATTGATAGTATTGATACAAAAGTGTGCTCACAGTCCCTGTAATTTCACCACAAAGCCGGGGGAATAACCTAGTTAAATCATAAAGATGATCATTATAGGGGAAGATTGGCACCATTCGTACACGGGGCAGCTGCATACAGTCACTATTACAGCTTATCAGGACAATATATTTATTACGGGTTTGTGTGTGTGGGTAGGCGCTGACGGCGACCGGTGGACCACGAAGTTAGCTGTCAGTGCGGTTACCAAGAGCGACACGAGAGGGCGTTATTTGTTTTCGCACCCTTTAAGTAAATTTTTCGTCGATGTTCTCGGATGTATCGTGCTTAAGTGGAGCGGTAAATCTGAAAATTTTGTTGATCAACGGTAAGTAAATACTATCATTTCCACGATAAAGTACATATTTTGTGTATATCTCTTCATGAATTTTGTGTAGTTACCAATATTTTATTTTGACCTTCGGGGCAGGTTCGTACGCCTACACCTGGGGCACATTCATATACGTCATGCATGTACCCCCTATTAACATGTTTCTTTTTATTTCAGAAAATTAGCAAAAATAGTGCGGGATTATACGCAAAATAGTTTTCTAACGAAATAGAGTCACAATTGATCGAATATATTGAAAATTTTCGAAAATGCATTGCGGGCTCAAAAGTCAGTAAGCTGTCATATGATTATGCCAAAGAATTGAAACGGAAATATCTGCCAAGGAGATTGGCGGGTATTGACTTGTTTTGTAAGACCAGTAAACTATTTTTGATATTATCATTGCTGTTTTATTTAACATATACGAAGTTATCTCATACTGTCTGAATGTTCCCCGACCCATGTCCGAATGTGTCCCTTCAGTGGGGTAGATTCGGACATTTGACAGCTTCTACTAAAAGTAGATCTACTCGTTTGTTGTAAAAGTAGGCGACTTCTAACTTTTTAATTAGGAAGCTAAATGTATCTGCTATATTATAGCGGCCGATGGACGAATCTATCTTTATAAATAAAAATTACAAAAACCGTAATGTAAAAAGTGTACGAATGGTGCCAATCTTCCCCTATAACCAAATGCGATCACATAACGGCTACTTATGAAACATTTAGGCGAGTATTACATTAGAGAAATCGCGTCGTTCTTATTAACGTGACAAGGTACCGGCGGCTACGTCTAATGAATTATGAAACGACGTTCAGAGCTTTTACTTAGTATAGTCCAGGAGCTAGTTACCTATTTTGGGGTTCATGTATTTGGCGAATGGAAAAAATAATGTCTATAGTTGAACATTAGACAAGAAGCCTTCCACCTTCGCCCCACCAACCTCGTAAAGACGGTACAGGTAATTGAAATTAACTAAATTGTTGTAATACTTAAGGTTCCTTATCCGTCCAAAAATGCTGATTGTTTTTGACAGAACCGACTTTTCTTCTTAGTAAAATAAATAAAACTACTTAGATGTTTCTTTTCATATCAGTATTGAAAGAAATGTCTTTTCAAATTAGTATCACATGCTGTGTTCCACAGATACGTCTTCTTTGACAGTAGGATTCATTAAGTTATGTTCATTTTAAACCAACATTAAAACTACCAGTGGAATGTGGATGCATCTTTTTTTGCTGATTCCGAATATGTACCTTGTACTCGTACATGTACAAGGTATCTCATCTTTTGTTCTGCAACTTTTTAAAAATATCTCCATTCTTAATTTGATTCATACAAGTTACATGTTATTTTCCATGTACGCAATCCAATGCTAAATTTACAGCATTCTGATATAAAAAGTTTATGTTTATATATTATTATTATGTTTAAGAGACGACAAATGTCAATTAAATAACCGCAATTTACGATACACTGACTTAATCATTCAACTTTGAGGTCTAAAAAATGATGTATATTCTATATTTTTTTCACATCACAATACAAAATCAGATCAGTTAAATGAGTAGAATAGAACTTAACATTTAAAGTTTCATAGTTAGAGGCAGGCTGTACATACAACTCAACACTCAACAAGATGCGCCCCTTTTCCTTATGATGGCAGACTAGCTCCTAGTCTATAACAATGTACTGAAGTCAATGAGCGTTTTTGTATGAATATATTCGGGAATAAAATCCAGCCATGAATTATTCAGTATCCAGTAACGAAAATAGCGAAAACTCCTCTTAGATATCTTTGACAGTTAATTTTATGATTTTGTCTCCCCACGACTCGTATTATATCTCCTTCGCAATTTCATTATTTTACTAAGGGTTATCTCTTCACCTGTGCGCTGGGAAATCACATTAAGGTATCTTGGGTATTTCGTGATCGTTTTCTCCCCTTAACTTAACTAACATCGTAAAATCTGGGAAATGTTATTTTTGACCTTTCCCTTGGCACTTTAGGCTGCTTTTTTAGAGTAAATGTGTTTCGAAATAGTATTTTGCGTCACTAGGGAGCAAAATACGGTGTTTATATCGTGTTAAGGCGCGATATTGGTACTGGTACCTATTGAAAGATTTACACGAGACATTTTCGAAATAACCAAAGACTAAAATTCAACAGAAAGCGAAATATTCGAGCAACGTCAAGAAAATTAAGTTCGTATTGGGGTCAATACTGTTCGATATTATTTCGATTATAGATTTTGGGATTTCAAATCATGTTTTAGAACTTACTCAAGTAAGTAAGTTTTGTTAATTTGGTGGTGGTTTGTTATATTTATTTGCGTATTTATTTTATTTTTTCCTATCTGACAATTTTAATGCATGTATGCATGAAAAAATACGCAAATAAGTATAACGGGCTAGCACAAATTAACTGGCACGTTATTATATCGCGGATCAGCAAAGCAATATTACTATTTTTAGTTAATATGTATATCCGCAAAGTAACGCCTTATTCATTTAATTATGGACATGGTTCCCAATAGTGCACTCTTTATGAAGGGAAGTTACCAGATGTGTATAAAGGCCTATAATGCAATTCCAGATGATATAAAATCCCTGCCTATAAACCAGTTTAAAAAAAACTACACTACTGGCTAACACAAAAAAAAAAATTATTCCACAAATGAGCTTTTAAATGAAAAGTCTTCAAATTAATATTAATATCGTATAAGTAAAATCAATATTATAATATAATTATTACCTTCACTATTGTTTTTGCATGCTAATATTTAGCAAAATATGTTTATGTACCGGATAATATAACCTGACATCTAATTGTACCATATTTTAAAGCAAATAAAGAATATTTCATTTCATTTCATATTTCATTTCATTTCATTTCATACTATGTACTGATGATAATACCCGGTATAGATACAGCTCACAGTATGTTATGATACTAATATTGATCACCTGTAATTTCAACATGACAAAAAACATTGCAGCACGCTGATCAGTTATTTATCCCTATTTCTACTCTTATATCGACACTTTATAATAAGGTACCATTTAGATCATCTATAAACCAAGTAAAAGCTTATAAAGGCTATATTACTTTGTTTTACGCCAAAAAACCGGCCTTTCACCAATTTTATAGGCGCTTTGCATGTTTTATGTGGCACCCTGTATTTTACGACCCGCATTTCCTACCATACTGTATATAGATTAATAATGGAGATAAAATATATGGACAAATCGTGTACAATCGAAACTATTCGGTGTGGGAAAAATGTGCCTTCAGGCTTATATTCTTTGTTTCAGGCTTTGAATAAATTATATGACCTTCTTGTGACTTTTATGTAAGCAATAGGTAAAAACCATTTCTTTTGCGGCTTTTCAATTTGACGTGCACCAAAAAATCATCAAACTACTAATCTCACGGGAACACTACATATTTTTGGGACCTATGTGCTAAACCAGGGTGTGAGCTACCTCCATACCAAATTTTATCAAAATGGGTCCAGTGACATGTACAAACACACAATAACACTCACAAACTTTATAATACATTATATATAGAGAAGTCACTATTTGAATTTCAGGTTGGATATAAGGATCCATTAAATTCTTATTCATATTTGTCATTAGTCATAATTTTTTATAAACAATTAACTTTTCAGGATTGTTATAATACAAACCATACAGCTAATCGATTTTACTCTCAATTCTCTTGTAAATTTAATAATTTCAGAGTTATGACTAACAATTTTATGACAAACAATACGTTATGACAATCAACCTTCCTTCCTTATATCCTTCAATGACAATACGAGTATTGCAAACTTTACAAGTTTCGCAATGTAGCGTACTAAGTCACTAGATTAATACCATTATAATTCTGATAAATCTATTAGGAATTCCAATGGCGTATTGTAAAAGAGCACAAGTCCATATGTATTAAAAAGACATATAAGACCATTTTCAATTTCCAATGTTACGCGTAAGCCAGTCTTGAACCAATTTTCACTTCAATATTTCAAAACTAGCTTCCGTATTTGGTCGTCTTAATCATACTAAACAATGATTCCAAAACAGCTTATAAACTTAGTATTTTATAAGTGCTTGTGTCTTTTTGGTTGGTACGTTCTGGTAGCACAATAGGCCCTATTAAATACTCCTTTAAAGCCCTAATTATCTCACGTGTAACCTGAATAGTTAAACGAACTTCTAAATCTCATATGTCCAAGGAATTTCTCATCAAATTTCCTCCCTTATTCATATGGAATATAGTTGATTTTACAGCAAATTCTTTAAACAAAGTACGAGATTAGGACAAAAATAAATATTATTAACAAGGAGACAATTATAATGATCGTATAAGGTTTATAATGGATTTCTATTATGAGTAAACCGGTGCGTAGCAATCAGTTGATGTTATATGGTTACTAAATTATGTATAAAGGGTGATCAATCCAAAGGGGTCAGTAGAGAGAAAATGAAAACTATGAGATAGGGAAATCTGTTCTTAGGAACCATGGCGTCAATTTAAGATGTATTAATAGAAACTGCGTTCAATTTTTTTTATCGTAGAATAGGAGGATATCGGAGAAACTCATACAAATCAATCTACTTAGTCCAAACAGTTCCAAATTAAGCTCAAGTAGGCTTGTATTATGGGTACTAGATGACAATATAGATAATATTGTACTTAAATACACATAAATAGTGCCTTGGCCATTTGCCACTTAAGTTTCGGAATTCCTCGATCTAACTTAACATTTACTTTTCTGAACTTATGTTGACTCCGCAACCGTTAAGATACTTAATGTCTAATGGACTGAGAGACACCTAAAAGGCATTACATTCAGATACAAATAAGGAGAACAGGAGACGTAGGTAGACGCCCTCTGCATTAATTGCTGGACTAAACATGCGGACGGCATTGAGAGGGTATCCATTGGATTTGATCTGATGAGATTACCTTAAATGCATATTTTGCAAATGTAAAAAAACGGCCAATTGCGAGTCGGACTCTTAATCGTTATCTTAGTTAGCGCAACCGATCACTTTTGTTGTATGGTCCTTAAATATTTATCTTATTCTGTTTTTTAGTATTTGTTGTTGTAGCGTCAACAGAAATAAATCATCTGTGAAAGTTTCAACTGTCTAGCTATCACGGTTTATGAGAAGCCTTTTGACAGACGGACAGACAAACAGACAGATAGACGGACGGACTGCGGAGTCTTAGTAATAAGGTCCCGTTTTTACCCTTTGGGTACGGAACTCTAAAAAGTAACACTGTTCTCGTGAAGAATCCTTTGAATATTGATTCAAGTGACGTAGTATAGTGCAACCGCGCAAAGAAAACTAATTGGCCTCCGAATGGACACGGCACGGCTACACACTATTGTCCGCCGCCGGTTTTAATTTCCGCGCGCGACTTCGTGCTATTTTAGATGCAGACTGAGAAAATAAACAATGAACACTTACAATTAAAACTGCTTCGTCTATTTCAGGTTTAGATAAAGAAATGAAATCCTAATATACCTACTTACATTTGAAAGTTCAATTGACCGGAGGATTCTCGTGTCACAGCAAAAGTGTTGTAGCGAAACCAGTTGAAACCGGTTATATCTTTAGTGAAATAACCGGTTTTTTGCATTACCTAATCGCGGAGTTTCTCAATCTGACTACATGTTTGTTTTTACTAAATTATTTTTTATTGTACTTAATACTTACATAGGCAGGATCGTCTTTTGTTTTGTATGGTCACGCGGCGCAATGCCAGTCTGGCGCCATCTATTGGGCATGATTTCGTTTGTCCTCTCATCACGCCGAAACGGCTGGACAAATTTTAACCAATTTTAGTACAGGGATAGCTGGACATCCAAATACTTTTTATCCAACTACGGTACAAAACACCGCGTACGAAGCTCAGCGAGCCATGGAAAGAGCTATGCTTGGTGTGTCTCTTAGGGATCAGATCCGAAACGAAGTAATTCGACAGAGAACCAAAGTTACCGACATAGCACAGCGGATAAGCAAGCTGAAGTGGCAGTGGGCTGGTCATATCTGCCGTAGAGCCGATGACCACTGGGGCAAACGAGTCCTGGAGTGGAGGCCACGAATCGGTAAACGTAGTGTAGGGCGCCCTGTAACAAGGTGGAGCGACGACATTCGTAGGACAGCGGGTAGTAACTGGAGGACGAGAGCTGAAAATCGAGCTCTGTGGCGTGCCATGGGAGAGGCCTACGTCCAGCAGTGGACTGAAACAGGCTGATGATGATGTACGAAGCTGCGGGCACCTAGTTAACTTCAAATACGTTTTTACTTTTAATCGGATTTCGAGTTCAAATACTCCAGTGTGCGGCGCCGGTCCGAATTTCCGAGCCAACTTCGTGCTATTTTTGCTGCAGACTGAGAAAAAACACTGGGCACTTTCAATTAAAACTGAGGACAGGGAAAAGATACTACTAATAATTGGTAAACTTCGGCACTGCTCGCATCTAGTTACGTGAAATTTCTAACGTACCTATATAGAACGTTCCACGGTGATTATTTTCATATGTAGAGGGAAGTCATTTGACGCCTGTGTCCAGGAAAAACGGGGTGTGAAGAGGACCTAGTACACATGTCGTGAATTTCTGATACCTGTATACACGAAAACGATAGCACACAAACCCTAAAATGAAAAGGCAAGACGAAGGCCCGCTTATTACGGCGAAACGGCTTGACGGTTTGTAAACAATTTTGTTATAGGAATATCTGGATATCCAAATACGGTTATAGGATATTTTTTACGCGATCACGTTAAAGAAAGAAGTTTTACGTTACGTTAAAGTGCTAATCAAAACCGGAAAGCAAAGCCGTGTACTTATCACTGTGCGTGCTAGCGGCTACTAGCGTGGCTAGGCACGCAGTGATCCTCCTGATTATGTGGGTTAGGACTCTTTATGGTGAAGCAGAATGCTGCGCATCCTACGGACAGCACGCCGCACTAACGTATCAATCTTAATCCGACTCAAGATGCGAACTAGACTGTCCACGACTTGTCTTCACAGGTTTCTAGAATACTCTGGTCACATTGCCAGGAAAGCCAGGGATAACTTATAAAACTGTTGATTATAGGAGAAGTTGAAGGCAAGCGACCAAGAGGTCAGCCCGACACGCAGGACAGACCAAATTCGCGCGACCCTTGGCACTGCAGTAGATAGACAATGCGACACACGGCTACTGATAGGAACAGCTGGCGGCGCATCATCCAGGAGAAACTGTTTAAAGTAAATGTCAGACCCTGACCAATGAGGAAACTATTTTTTTTTATTATAATGGCACAACATAATGGCTCCACTTAGCCTGGTGGTAAGCAAAACGGGGAGCCCAAGTCGCAATGGCAACTGACAAGAATCCAACGGTGCCATGTCAGTTGACACTGCCATGCATGGCCCGAGAGATGCTTCTTCTCGCTTGTTATGAGAAGGAGGAAACACATAAGCCGTCAAAGGGTTCCATTTCTTAATAGTTCGGCAGATGAAGGAATTGCCAAACTTCTTAGTACATGAGGCAATATTTTCCACGGTGAATCGATGATATCGCAAACCGGTACGAGTGGTTCTATGACGTAAATGGGAGGGATGCAAGAAGGAGGACTGTTCGTATCTCTTTTTTAGATGACAGGCAGTTGCTAGCCAATAAATACTATCTCCCGGTATTTTTCACGTCAAAATATTGGTATCAGCATCGTAATACACGAATTCATTTCGTCTGGTGCGGTCGTGAGCAAATATGCCGTTGAGACATCGGAATCACATTTCATTTTTCCTTTCAATCAAATGCAGACATATTGGCAATATTAAACACGATGTTTTGGGTACCATGGGAAGGTTTCTAAGTGAAAATCAAAATGTGACTTTCCTCATATGAATGGAAAATAATTTTAATTAGGTCCAGTGTCCGCAAATTCGTTGGTTCGGAAAAAATCATAACCCCGTTTTTTAGATCATAGTAGACAGGTAATAATCCTGAAACCATTACTATGCCTTATTTCTTACTAGTATTCCGACATGTTTTAAATAGTTAACAGTTAGTAAAATTCTAGTTTTAATTGTTTTATCTTTAATATTGTGTATATAACTTATTCTGCAATGTTCTTTGAAATAATCTAATAATTTAGTAATTATTTATATATTTTTTGTTAACAGGTGTTACAAGGTGTTAAATAGTAAACTTTTTTAAGACATGAAGAAAATCGGTTAAAGTCAAGGACATTCTCGACTTTTTAACCGACTTCGAAAAATGCATGAGGTTCTATGTTTCACTGTATGTATTTTTTTATGTATGTTCACCAATATCTCCGCTAATTGTGAACCGATTTTCAAAATTATTATAATACTATGGCATTCGATAGGAGTGACAGAACTCATTAGAAAAAAAACATTTGATTTTGAGTACAAAAATAAAACGGGACTAAACGAGGTACCTCATCATTTCGGATTCGCTCCCGCAAGGAAACTCCGAGCATGGCTCGCTCTATTGCCCAGCGCATTGATTTTGACACATCGATTTTTATCAAGCAATAAGGTTCGAGGTTGATACTTGTGGGGTACTATAAAATACTCGAGCCGTGTTCAAGTGGTTTTCTTATCTTTTAATGCATATGCTTATCTTTTAGTGAATAGGTAGTTTAAGTTCAAGAAACTAAGTTTTATACTAGCATGCAGTATCATATATCGTTATAAACAAAAGAATGTCTACTTCTCTGATAAATGAAATAGAACCCTTCAGAAAGAATCCTTGCTTAATATCACGTCTGCTATCAATACATTTATCTAAGCTTTGACACGTATTAACACCATACATCTTCAGAGCAATAATGAGTTCTGCGTTTGTTGTGTTTGATCCAATGTTTGTGATCCCGAGTTATGAATGTTGGCATACTGGGGCCAATATTGGTGAGTCTTCGAGTCGAGTGTTTTGTCCTTGCATGATTTATAATCTGTTTGTGTATCGGCGATTTGATTTGTGAATCTTATTTGGGGAAAAGACGCATTATTCCTTTGAACATTATTGTTCTTACTTTCACACATAATCACGTAATAGGTATTCTCATCACCATACCCCGTAGTTTGGGACTGGTACCTTTACCATGAGTTTACAGTGACAGTACTCGCTAGCGACTGCGTAAACGATTTGTATGGAAAATTGTAGTCTACAAAGTAACCGCTAGGGGCGCCGTGTTATTCTCCGTACAGATCGTTTACTCTGTCGCTAGCGAGTACGGTCACGTCAACTCATGGTAAAGGTATTTTTTTTTTTTTTTTTTTTTTTTATGTCATAGGTGGCAAAAGAGCAAACGTATCGCCTGATGGAAAGCGATAACCGTCGCCCATAAACACCTGCAACACCAGAGGAGTCACAAGTGCTTGCCTACCCGGAGGACGAAGATAGAATGCCTCTATGCTAGTAATTTCACCGGCTATCTTACCCCCACACCGGAACACAACAATGCGAACATTGCTGTTTGGCGGTGGGTTAGTAGGCAAGACGGTAGTAACAATCCGGACGGACCCTGCACGAGGCCCTACTACTTCAAAAATATTAGTATTGTCACTATAAAAAAAAAATTGGCGTTTTATGAAAGTGTATATAGTTTTCCTTCTATTTTGTAACGTAACAATGAAGAATCTTCCAAAATATCAAGCAGATAGATACATTTAAGCCAACATAAACGAATGACATGCCAATGACTCGGCGATAATTATGACGAGTAGCTGACTTGATCAATATTCAAGACTCAGAGATCAAAGTTGCTTTGTGGATAAAGGGATCTAAATATTGCGCCCTTACAAGGTCACGTCTTGCGGATTTTGTAATTTAAAGTATTAATGAGTTCGTGGATTGCGGTAAATACGAAAGGTCACTAATGGTGGCCTTTGGATAATCTTTAGAAGACTACAAGCTGCTCGCAATTTCGTCTGCGTTTTATTTTTCGCTGTCGGTTAAAAATGTTCTATACGTCTTTGGACGCCTAGAGACTTTATACATCTCTGGGAATATTTAATATTTTAAATTGATAGATTAAAACCTAACATTGATTTGGAGTATCTATACATCTCTTTTACGTGTATCAATGTTATTAGCGATAACCTAAATGTAATTGATTATTTTACGTCTATATGCGAAAAAAATACTGTCAAGTTTTTTTTAGCTTTCGTCTCAACAGCGGTGTCCTCTTGGGAAATGCCGGCCTACACACAATCCGACTTGTAAAAGTGCCCTTGGCCTACTTACTGAATAAATGATTTCATTTAATTTCATTTTTAGCTAACCTGTATCAAAATTGGTTAAAATCCGTCCAGCCGTGCCGGCGTGATAAGAGGACAAAAATTTTTTTTATCAACAGATGTCGCTGTATGCTGGCGCCACGCGGCTGCATCACGTTGATAAGAGTTTTCCTGAAATTACGACCCGTCTCTATAAAAAACTGATTTACAATACATATCTAGAATTTTATCATACAGTACTTTTATCTCACGAGCGCGGGTGAGCCATGTTTGTGTGAGTAGATGTACATGCACATTGGCTCTGTGTGGGTGAGCCGGAACTGTTCGCTCCCGAGCTCACCCACACAGAGCCAATGTGCATGTACATCTACTCACACAAACAGCTCACCCGCGCTCGTGAGATAAAAGTACTGTACTAATATTATAAAAGCGAAAGTTTGTGTGTTTCTGTGTATTTGTCACTTCTTCACGCTCAAACGGCTGGACCAATGGAATGTAGCTGACACCCTGGATTAACACATAGACTACTTTTTACCCCGAAAAAAATTTGAGTTCCCGTGGGATGAGCGGGTAACATCGCGCGGCAACAAGCTGGTAATGATGATATAAATGTATACAAATGCATAACAGGGTTTTGGAGTGTTGAATTTAACGTTCCATGCTTACATCATTATCAATACTATTACAAAAATCTAAATTTGTATTTGAAACAGATAGAGACGGATAGAAACAAATAAATAAATAAATAAATATTAAGGGACAATCTTACACAAATCGACCTAGTCCCAAACTAAGCAAAGCTTGTACTATGGGTACTAGACGACGATATACATAACATATAAATACATATATAGATAACATCCATGACCCAAGAACAAATATTTGCACAAATATTATCGACCCCGGGACCGCCGACTCAGTAGGCAGGTGTCTACAAACCGAGCCAAACGCGTCGTCAAAATAAACACGGAAATAGAAATAGAAACTTGCTAATACAGTTAAACAAAAGCAATATATCCCAGTCAGTAATTTAAAAAGGCTGCAATATTTCGATAAGGTCTTCTAACAAAACGTGACATTAGCATAAGCCAGATAAGTCACACTACAGTCTTTGACAGCTGCCAAAAGCTACACACCCTTTGTTCCAAACTACCGAACACCCATTTGACAATGTCATGTGCACGCCGGCTTAGTCCGGTAAGGTAATGTCGATTTGACATGACTAAAGAGCGTAAATGTGTTATTTATTTATTTAACCTTTATTGCAGAAAGTACTGAAGTAAAAGTACAAATGGCGGACTGAATGCCATAAGGCAAGCAAGCCATGGCTAAAGTCATAAAACGAGACAAAAGTATATATTAACAATACACATGCATAAATACAAAATAAATATATATTATGAACCCCTGCAAATCATCGTAGTATAGATGATCAATCCTAAAAATCATTGGAGAAATGTTTGCGCATAGTAGCTATGTTATGTTTATCTCTAAATAGGTCTTATTTAAGTATTTGCATGACTTGTATGTTATTTATGTTGCTGAATTTATTATCTCATCACCGCCTCTTTTATTCTCTCTACCAAAAGGTTGTCTCGAAGAGATCGCTCTTCAGCGATAAGACCGCCTATTGTCTACCATTATTCAATTAAGGTTTCAATTGTAACATTTTTCTTGTTGGTGTGCAATAAGGAATTGTCGTATTGTATTTTACCGTAAACTACTCAACTTTAGTCCAATCACCCAACTATGGTCTAAAACTAAACTCTTTAATTTCTATCAAGATCCATATTTTGCCACTGATTTTATACGTCTTTAATTAAATTTGATTATTTGTTGTTCGTCTTAGAGTTAATTTGGACTATAATTTGTTGAGTTAATTTGTTTTGACTACACTACATTTTGGTAGTTTTACGATAATAACTTTGTTTGGGATAAAACACCGACATTTTCACTGACATTTGCTAACGAGAGACGAGAGACTTATAATTCACGGACTGACTCACCTTGGCCTAAGGTTATGGCAGAAAACATGGCCAAAAATCGCCGAAAACGGAAACGAAAATATGTTCGACTACTTATTTTCCAGCACACATAAAGCACGCAGCACAATCGAAAACTCCGTTTTATTCTCCCAGAATTGCATTCTTCGGTGACGTTCAGTACATAAATTTAATCGTGTCGAATCGGGATGTGACCGACCGGGTTGGCACTGAGAAATATGGCCTGCTAGGAATAGCTGAAATAGGAGAACGATTCTCTCGCGTTTAATTTTCTATTGGGTTTGCTAAATACGACGAAAGTAGCATACAGGTTGCATAAGGGGTTATAGAGCCCTTGTACAGTTAGTTTAAGTTGTATAAGGCTTGTATTGGGGCAGGAAGGTTCTCGAGTGGAGACCACGTACTGGCAAGCGCAGTGTAGGACGGCCACCCGCAAGGTGGTCGGACACCTGGTTAGAGTTCCGGGGACTCGCTGGATACGGGTCGCTGCTATCCGCCCCATGTGGAAGTCTATTGAGGAGGCCTGGGTCCAGCAGTGGAGGTCCTATGGCTGAAATGATGATGATGATGATGAAGGGTTGTATTGGGCTGCTATTTAGGAAATCACACTAATATTATAAAGGCGAAAGTTTGTGAGTGTGTTTGCGCTCAAACGGCTGGACCAATTTCGATAAATTTTTGTAAGAAGATATCTGACACCCCAGATTAACACATTAGGCTACTTTTTATTCCGCTAGTAGTATTAAGTACCTAATCCAAACCCGAATGGCAAGCTCACAGACTGTATGAGATGACTGGATGATTCATTTGGCAAACATAACAGAAAGCTACCTTAGAATTATATTTCATTGGTTGTTTATGTTAAATGCGACACTATTTCTTGTGGGGCGTGGCGACCTCGCCTGCATTGTTACGAATCTAGACAAATCAATTGATGACATGTATTGCTACATTAGAAATATAGTAACACCACGTCACGATCAATACCCTCAAATCATGTATGGTCATATTATTAATACTCATTATCCAACCGATTCCTACAAACATTTCGTTAAAATTCCGATTGTAAGTAAGATATAACTAACAAAGCAAAATGACCCGACGTCCTGACGTCCTGAGTTGATCAATCGAGTCGGTAAAAAGAAACACCTGCCGATCAGATCGGGTCCAATCTGGTTTATTTTGGGACTTGATAAGTTTTGGGTTACCTTGATACCAGTTTGACGGCATTCGTGTGTGGTTATGTCTAATTTAGAACCAACTAGCTGCGCCACGCGGTATTACCCGCTCATACCACAGGAATCCTAAAATTTTCGGGATAAAAAGTAGCCTATGTGTTCATTCAGGGTGTCAGCTACCTTCATACAAAAATTTATTAAAATTGGTCGAGCCGTTTTAGCGTGAAGAAGTAACAAACATACGCGTAAACACACTCACTAACTTTCGCCTTTATAAAGTGTGATAAACGGTGGTCAGAATGTATACATGTTGTGTTATATAATACCTACTCAAAAGAAAATAAGGGAGACTTGATAATTAGCGGTCCGTAATGTTTTATATAATTTCAGAAAAACTAACATACAATTGATTACAATAAATTGACGTAAAGTTATATAGGTATTATATTAATATAAAATATAACGTTTTTTGTTAGGGTTCCATACCCAAAGGTTAAAAACGGGACCCTATTACTGAGACTTCGCTGTCCGTCCGTCCGTCCGTCTGTCACCAGGCTGTATCTCAAGAACGGTGATAGCTAGACAGACAGTTGAAATTTTCACAGGTGATGTATTTCTATTGCCGCTATAACAACAAATACAAAAAAAAATTAAAATAAGTATTTAAGGGAGGCTCCCATACAACAAACTTCTTATAGATTATGGTACGGAACCCTTCATGCGCGAGTCGGACTCGCACTTGCCCAATTTTTATAATTTGATTTAGTTTAATTATAATTTGGTATACTGTTATAATTATTAATAACAAAAGTTCAACATTCCTACGGACCGCTAAAAACGCTCCATACAAAATGGCCACCTACATGAGACGTCATTTGTAGTTCGTAATTTTCGAAGTGAAAAATTGCTTATAAGTTCATGGTTGACTTACAATGATTGTTAAATAATGAGGATTCTGAAAACAATGTCAAAATTTCTTTTGGATTAAAAAAAAATAAAATTTGCGTACTTTTGAAGTCAAATATTTAAAAAAAAAAATGTTTTGTTCATGACATATTGGGTTAATTTTATTCATATATCTACAGTATGTTGTATAATTAAACATCAGTCTTCCCCTCTATTAATGAATACAGATCATAACGTAAAACCTACAACCAAACAAAAACATTAATTAAACCTAACACACCAAACAATCAACTCAGCTCATCATTCACTGAGCAAAAACGTAATTGCGCCGATGTCCCGTACTTTCGTTCACTCCATTCGTTCCATTCGTTCATTCAGTCATTCACTCCACGTCCATTCACCGACCAAGTATTTTAACAAGCAAAAAGTTTGTGACGAGGCGAATTGGATTAGGCCCTTGAAGAGGTTTGCGGGATTTTCTTTGATATCAGGATATTTGGGTGAATATTTTTAAAGGAAATATCCGATTTCAAGGCTCCATTGATAACTTAAGTTAAGGTTGGATTCTTCTCACGATTTCCAGGTGTTGAAAGAAGTGAGAGAGACATTTAACATTTAACAATCTTGTATGAGTCGTTTTCAAAAAATATGTGCATAGTTAATGGCTTAATAAAGACACGAAACTACGACCGCGTCATTTATGTAACAAAAGTTGGTCATACCAAAGGTATGGGTAACTTTCGTTACGCAAAGGAATCAATTGAGTTTTGTTTTAATAAAAAAAAATAACTAAGTAATAGGTACATGTCTTTTGGGTTCCTTAACAAATGTGATCGGTTGCGCTAACTTTGCACCTTTGTATCCGGCGCGATACATATACCAGATGCAAACTTAACCCGGCCAGTTAAGATGGGATAAATACGGAACTCTCGGTGCGCGAGCCAGACTCGCACTTGACCGGTTTTTCAAAGTCGGTAAAGTGAGTATTTCCGAACAAAAACAATACTTTACCTATAAAAGAAATACTATGAAGAAGTGTCATAGATAATATTCCCTTACGCTTTCTATTTCTTCACAAAGCCCCTAATGACGCATACAGGGTGCTCCCGAGACGTCATTTCGGTTCACGGCGCCAATATCGCGCTCCAATGTACAGGATGATGATAAATGACGTGCGGCTGCCTCGGTGAAGCGCACCTACTTGATTCTGGGTTAATGTTATATGTGTAAGGACACCAAAGTTCATTCGCACGGAAACCATTAGAGACATAGTCATTATTTCTAATTTTGCTATTTAAATTGACTTAATAGTTGACATTGACAATTTCACATTTTAAAGAGCACATCCAATACAATTTTATCTGTTCATTGCAAGAGCATAAATAGTATTACATTAGGTGATACAGACGGGGTGCTTGAGTGGCGACCGCGGACCGGAAGACGCAGCGTCGGAAGGCCGTTAGTTGGTTAATGGTTAGGATCGCGGACAGAAATAGGCGTGCGGATATTTTTTTTTTTAGAATGTCTATCGCTTCTATATTTTATTGGGATCAATTGTCTATATGGGACGACCTAAATTGAGACTGCTCTAAAAGTTAGAAATGACCGTTAAAGTTCAACATTCCTACAGATGAATAAAATCTCTCCATACAAAAGGCCTACCTACATTGTAACGTCATCTGTGGATTGGGTACCAGTATTTGTATGGAGAACATAAGTCAATCATGGTTTTCGTACACTTATTGTTATGTTAAATTATGAGGATTCTAAAAACAATTAAAAAAAATATTTTGGGTAAAAAAAAAAAACATACAATTTTCGTACAATTGTCACAATATATTTTTTTTTGTTTTTGTTCTTTGTATCATGAATTCATGACATATTGAGCTAATTTTACACATACAACAGTCGCATCCCCTATAGACCGATCGTTGTGGAGACCTTTGGGGAAGGCCTTTCTCCAGCAGTGGTCTTCTATCGGCTGATATTATGATGATGATCAATCCAAACGGGTCGAAGCTGACGGCCAATAATCAGACTGATTACAGATACTCGTAGGTAACCCTAAAGTAGACATATACCGACATAGTCTTTGAATTCTGCTCCAAAGTTATAAATCGTCCTTAATAAATTATAGTATCGAAATTATTTAAGTTCAGCGGCGCGTAGATAATTAATTGATAAGTACGTGCTTGATAGCTTTATTGGTTGAAAATAAATTGGACTTATAAAATATTCGTAATGGTCCAAATTGTAAGATTTAATTTAATACAATTTCTGTAAAACACAGACGCCCACAGAGTGTATAGCTGGCCACTAAGTGCGAGCCTGTGCAGATCGCATCCATCTACTCCCCGCAACTCTTACGAGGTCATCCCTCCACCTAGCTTGCGCTTTCCTATGTGTGGTCTATGTGGTCGTAACTTTAGAACTTTGTCGCCAACGGCCATCCGTTCTCCAGGCTACATGGCCCGCCCATTGCCACTTCAACCGCGCAATCCTGTGAGCTATGTCGGTTACTCTCTTTCTTCTGCGGATATCTTCATTTCTGATCCTATCACGCAGAGAGACTCCGAAAATAGTCCTGTCCATTGCCAGTTGCGTGATTGTAAGCCACCTTATGAGTCACATTGTGAAAATCATGTCTTCGTTCCGTAGGTTTGTTCGAAGATTTTCCGGCAGACCGGCATCTCCTACGGTGTCCATAACAATAGTGGTACTGCGCCCTCATGTTATACCTAGCCTCCCGCGATATTCGATCCTTTACCCAAATCGTAGATTCACCTAATAGGGGGGCCTCCTTCTCTGTGTCTTCCGGTACGCGGTTGACAATCAAGAAGTAAGAAACCTTACAACATTGTAGTGTAATGATGAGGGTAGAATGTCGCCTCCGCCGCTGACGCCCGCGCCGAGCAGTCGCGCGGATAGCGATTGCCCGCAGTACCTACTCGGCTGACTCATCAGCTCTCCTGATGATGAATTGCGTACCGATTTGAAAGATCTATATTCGAGGACGTGAGTAAGCCCGTTATGCAGGTATTTTAATAAGTAAGAAACCTTCCTGTTTTATGGTCGCTGGCAATGTGCCCAAGCTACTGCTTACTGCTTCTCCACAACCTTGGTTCCCCAGTGGATCTCCTCAACTCTGATTCGATAACGCAAGGGAACTATTCAATAAATGTACAGTCTCTATCCGAAATGATGAGATACGCAAGAGAACCAAGGTTGTAGATATAGCTCAGACAGTCGCCAAACTTAAGTGGCAGTGGGCGGGGCACATTGCTCGTTGAATCGATGGCCGTTGGGGCAGAAAGGTTCTTGAGGTGCGACCGCGGACCGGAAGACGCAGCGTTGGAAGGTCTCTAACAAGGTGAACCGACGACCTGGCTAAGATCACGGGTAGAAATTGGATGAGGGCGGCGCAAGATCGATCGTTGTGGAGAACTTTGGGGGAGACCTTTGTCCAGCAGTGGACGTCTATAGGCTGATATGATGATGATGACAGTCTCTATTAAAATCATCGGGTTTAGAGGCTTTCTTATTTCCGCCGAACCTGACTTTAAAAAGCTCTAACTAAGTAGGTACAACTAAATCTTAAAGTGAAACATATACGCGAAGCAGAAATAAATATACACTCGCGGTCAATAAAAAAAAAAGATTGGTTAAATATAAAGGTCAGGGTCAAATATGAGTGGGTGTACCTATATAATTAGAAGCATTCCCTCAATTTCTCTAGGATGACATCCTCAAAATCTACATGTCTATGTCCTTCACTCCACTACCCAAAGGTTGTCTGGAAGCGATCGCTCATTAGCAATAAGACCGCCTGTTGTCTACCGTTGTTAAAATTATTGTTTCTGTGTTTTATTTGCAAACTTTTTTTGGTGTGCAAACATTTGGTAATGTATTGTTCTTTCAAACAAAAAAATATGTATTTTCCAGCTCATTCCAGCAGTCCTTGATTTGAAAATTCTACCTTCGGCCTTTGCTTCGAATTAATGAATCGTCGCAAAGTGAATCGGGAAGACATCGATTGAGATCAAGAGCGAAGCTCAAGATCAATCGGTTTGGAGCGTCACTGTGGAAGCCCTTTGCCCCACCTAGAAGACACAAGATCATACGTCGTGTCAAGTGACCCGTATTATTTGACCGCGAGTGTACTACGAGCTTCAACGCTGAATATATCGAGGAACATGTCGATACCATGTTCTCGTAAATTCTTAGCTCTCAGGGCAGTATTTTGAAAAGCGTTTCGGGCGGGTTTTAAATCTTTAGGAATCTGACAGTTATCGTTTCGCCTCTGGAGAATGCTAGTAGTCTGAAATATTCAATGTAAGCTGTACTCGTATTGAAATTGATCAATGTAGTACTTTTATTTATATTTAAGGTCAGTCGGGTTAAGTAGTCGCCAAACTTAAGTGGCAATGAGCGGGGCACATTGTTTGTAGAGCCGATGGCCGTTGGGGCAGAAAGGTTCTTTGACGTAATTTCATGTTCTAATTTACTATTCCAATGAATTGCTATATATTGAAATAACAGATTTTGTGGCATGATCATATCAGCCGATAGACATCCACTGCTGGACAAAGGCCTCCTCCAAAGTTCTCCACAACGGTCTTGCGCCGCCCTCATCCAATTTCTGCTCGCGATCCTAACCCCACCCACGCTGCATCTTCTGGCCCGGGGTCGCCACCCGAGAACCTTTCTGAACCAACGGCCATCGGTTCTAAAAGCAATGTGCCCCGCCCGCTGCTACTTAAATTTGGCAAATGTAAAAGACGAAAAATAATCATAAACATTTATGCACCTCCAGTTTATATATAATGATTACTACGCATCAAATGACTTTAGCTATTCGATTTAATTATCGCCTGTAGTATTAAGTAATGCCTTTTAACATAGAAGTCTACAAGTCAGAATGATTAAACTTGTACTAACCTTGCCGGCAGCGATATCTAGATAACATGCAATATATCAGATAGTATGTAATATATCAGAGTAACAGTAGGTACAAATTAAGCCATCAAATCAAAAATCGATTACTTCTCTATGATTTATATACCATAATAACTGCTAACATCACTTCGGGATTTTTATTAAGGTGCTGCTACACTAAGACCATTATGATGTTGTGGAATTTTGTGATCTTTTACACTCATCATCATCCAGCAAAAGACGTCATTTTCTTTCAAAAAAAATCTTTAAAGAAAATGTTATATACGTATTAAAAGTAATCAAATCCACGTCAGTTAAATATTTGGACACAAAGTTTTTATTGACAATATTCAGATTTTTACTTGTGTCATTTCAGTCAATTGTAAATGTGTAAATTTACATCACCATACATTTAAGGCTTAAAAACATACTCGTAAAAAACAAAAATTGGGCAAGTGCGAGTCCGACTCGCGCATGAAGGGCTCCGTAGGTACCATAATCAATAACAAGTTTGTTGTATGGGAGCCCCCCTTAAATTTTTATTTTATTTTATTTTTAGTATTTGTTGTTATAGCGGCAATATAAATACATCATCTATTCTGTGAAAATTTCAACTGTCTAGCTATCACCGTTCTTGAGATACAGCCTGGTGACAGACAGACGGACGGACGGACGGACAGCGAAGTCTCAGTAATAGGGTCCCGTTTTTACCTTTTGGGTACGGAACCCTAAAAAATCAAATTCGACAGAACACGCTAAATAATAGTAGTTTATGCAACTGTTACATAATGAGGTTTTATGAAACGAACCGAAGGCGAGTTTCATAATAGGCTCACGAATTATACATACAGTTGCATACACTACTTTAGCTACAGACATATTCATCAGAATATCATTCATTTTCTTTTACGTAGATATGACTTTCATATCTCAGTAACGGCAGTAACTTCGAGGAAAATAGGCGACCCCGCCCGTGATATCGTAATGTTATGAAATGATATCTCTGATTTTGGTCATGCATGCACCACCGCCAAGCAATGTAGGTCTTCACCTATAGTATAGTTCGGAACGATTCGGTGAGAACCAACTATTTTAATACCTAATGATTCCTTTGGAGTTGACCTTGTGAACAGCATCTTGGCATCGCCTATAGGTATCGGATGAAGCTGAAATGCTGTACAATCTAGCCGATTTAGCCGATCCTAAGACCTAAGTAGTGATTTATTTTTATTTGTTTCATTTTTGTAAATTGATTTTATAGGGCGATGTGGTCGCTCAGCGACAAAGCCCTTTCAATAAATAAAAAAAAAATCTATAGTATATGTCGGAACTTGTTAGAGTAATTTAATAATATGGCTGTAGATAAAAGGACATAGAAATACTTTTATACATCTTATCTTAAGCACCTTCGTAACGATTATTTGCATCGATACATGTCTGGGCTGGCTTTAAAACCTGTATGAAGAAATAATTAGCACAAAGCAAAATCATCCGCAGGCAAAATATGAATATCTTTGCGACCTATTTTTCTTAACCAATTATTTATTTTTAGACACGATTGAAAAATAAATCCAAATCCGTATAGCATAAAGCCTATTTTTAGTTTTTATATGTAAGTAACATATGATATTAACGCAGTAAATACTCAGTTTGCAATGAACATAAATAATATTGATAGCATGCGGTGGCAAGGTAATATGTTGTTTTATGCCCTTGAGCGCATTAATCAGTGATTAATACTTGAGATTTAAGTTTCTTTTCTCCAGACACAGTTGTCAGGACCATACGAGCCGGTGGTTTCATTCGTAATAAACACCTCCCTGGGTAAACCTTTTATGTTTCAAGAATTAAATTATATTTGCGGATTTTTAACCGACTTCAAAAAAAGGAGGAGGTTCTCAATTCGAACTAATTTTTTGACGTAACAACGTCTTAAATTAGGTTGCGGCTCGGAGTCACTCATGAAAAAGTGTAACGCCCGCTCACGGTTGATGACCCGCTCACGGTTGATGAGTGAGAGAGACAAAATATATTTCTATAGTTAAAATTTGTGCAATTCTTATTTTCATTCATGGAGCATTACTGTAACAAGAGGGAAGAGGGCGGAAGAGGGAAGAGGGAAGAGGGAAGAGGGAAGAGGGAAGAGGGAAGAGGGAAGAGGGAAGAGGGAAGAGGGAAGAGGGAAGAGGGAAGAGGGAAGAGGGAAGAGGGAAGAGGGAAGAGGGAAGAGGGAAGAGGGAAGAGGGAAGAGGGAAGAGGGAAGAGGGAAGAGGGAAGAGGGAAGAGGGAAGAGGGAAGAGGGAAGAGGGAAGAGGGAAGAGGGAAGAGGGAAGAGGGAAGAGGGAAGAGGGAAGAGGGAAGAGGGAAGAGGGAAGAGGGAAGAGGGAAGAGGGAAGAGGGAAGAGGGAAGAGGGAAGAGGGAAGAGGGAAGAGGGAAGAGGGAAGAGGGAAGAGGGAAGAGGGAAGAGGGAAGAGGGAAGAGGGAAGAGGGAAGAGGGAAGAGGGAAGAGGGAAGAGGGAAGAGGGAAGAGGGAAGAGGGAAGAGGGAAGAGGGAAGAGGGAAGAGGGAAGAGGGAAGAGGGAAGAGGGAAGAGGGAAGAGGGAAGAGGGAAGAGGGAAGAGGGAAGAGGGAAGAGGGAAGAGGGAAGAGGGAAGAGGGAAGAGGGAAGAGGGAAGAGGGAAGAGGGAAGAGGGAAGAGGGAAGAGGGAAGAGGGAAGAGGGAAGAGGGAAGAGGGAAGAGGGAAGAGGGAAGAGGGAAGAGGGAAGAGGGAAGAGGGAAGAGGGAAGAGGGAAGAGGGAAGAGGGAAGAGGGAAGAGGGAAGAGGGAAGAGGGAAGAGGGAAGAGGGAAGAGGGAAGAGGGAAGAGGGAAGAGGGAAGAGGGAAGAGGGAAGAGGGAAGAGGGAAGAGGGAAGAGGGAAGAGGGAAGAGGGAAGAGGGAAGAGGGAAGAGGGAAGAGGGAAGAGGGAAGAGGGAAGAGGGAAGAGGGAAGAGGGAAGAGGGAAGAGGGAAGAGGGAAGAGGGAAGAGGGAAGAGGGAAGAGGGAAGAGGGAAGAGGGAAGAGGGAAGAGGGAAGAGGGAAGAGGGAAGAGGGAAGAGGGAAGAGGGAAGAGGGAAGAGGGAAGAGGGAAGAGGGAAGAGGGAAGAGGGAAGAGGGAAGAGGGAAGAGGGAAGAGGGAAGAGGGAAGAGGGAAGAGGGAAGAGGGAAGAGGGAAGAGGGAAGAGGGAAGAGGGAAGAGGGAAGAGGGAAGAGGGAAGAGGGAAGAGGGAAGAGGGAAGAGGGAAGAGGGAAGAGGGAAGAGGGAAGAGGGAAGAGGGAAGAGGGAAGAGGGAAGAGGGAAGAGGGAAGAGGGAAGAGGGAAGAGGGAAGAGGGAAGAGGGAAGAGGGAAGAGGGAAGAGGGAAGAGGGAAGAGGGAAGAGGGAAGAGGGAAGAGGGAAGAGGGAAGAGGGAAGAGGGAAGAGGGAAGAGGGAAGAGGGAAGAGGGAAGAGGGAAGAGGGAAGAGGGAAGAGGGAAGAGGGAAGAGGGAAGAGGGAAGAGGGAAGAGGGAAGAGGGAAGAGGGAAGAGGGAAGAGGGAAGAGGGAAGAGGGAAGAGGGAAGAGGGAAGAGGGAAGAGGGAAGAGGGAAGAGGGAAGAGGGAAGAGGGAAGAGGGAAGAGGGAAGAGGGAAGAGGGAAGAGGGAAGAGGGAAGAGGGAAGAGGGAAGAGGGAAGAGGGAAGAGGGAAGAGGGAAGAGGGAAGAGGGAAGAGGGAAGAGGGAAGAGGGAAGAGGGAAGAGGGAAGAGGGAAGAGGGAAGAGGGAAGAGGGAAGAGGGAAGAGGGAAGAGGGAAGAGGGAAGAGGGAAGAGGGAAGAGGGAAGAGGGAAGAGGGAAGAGGGAAGAGGGAAGAGGGAAGAGGGAACAGGGAAGAGGGAAGAGGGAAGAGGGAAGAGGGAAGAGGGAAGAGGGAAGAGGGAAGAGGGAAGAGGGAAGAGGGAAGAGGGAAGAGGGAAGAGGGAAGAGGGAAGAGGGAAGAGGGAAGAGGGAAGAGGGAAGAGGGAAGAGGGAAGAGGGAAGAGGGAAGAGGGAAGAGGGAAGAGGGAAGAGGGAAGAGGGAAGAGGGAAGAGGGAAGAGGGAAGAGGGAAGAGGGAAGAGGGAAGAGGGAAGAGGGAAGAGGGAAGAGGGAAGAGGGAAGAGGGAAGAGGGAAGAGGGAAGAGGGAAGAGGGAAGAGGGAAGAGGGAAGAGGGAAGATGGCGGACATTATTTTTTCTTAAAAATCGATATGGGTGTCATCTCCAAGTTTCCTCGGGGTTCCGATTACGAAAATGACTTCGATTTTGAAATCCAAGATGGCGGAGATAATTTTTTCTTTTTTGGCGGAAGAGGGAAGAGGGAAGAGGGAAGGGGGAAGGGGGAAGGGGGAAGGGGGAAGGGGAAAGGGGGAAGGGGGAAGGGGGAAGTACAATGTTTTAGTAAACAAAATATATTTCTATAGTTAAAATTTGTGCAATTCTTATTTTCATTCAATTCCTTGTTCCTATTGTGCAATTTAATAATATTCATATCAATAAATATTCTACCGAGACTAAGACGTTGTCACGTAAAATCTTCCTTCGCCCGTAAAACCGACTTTACAGGCAACCATTTTTTTTTTTTATTTTTTTTTTGTATGTATGTTACTCGATATCGCCGAGAACCGTGAACCGATTTTCAATTTTTTTTCTTTTATCGAAAGGGTATAACTCCGAGTTGGTCCCATTGGCACTAAGTCGGGATCTGATGATGGAATCTTGGAGAAAACGAGGGAACTCTTCAAATGTTATAGGGACATGTACGGCGCTTTCGGTAATTTATTGATAAAGTCCAGAATTTACATGCAGTAAATAGGATTTGGTGTAAGGAAGCTGATGATGAACACCACAGATGGCCACTAGAACTTTACTTCTAAACGGCCAGTGTTTCGAAGGTAGCGATTAGATGTGCTGATTCGGATAGTTAAATTACTAGGAGGAAACATGAACATGGTGCTATTGAATACGGTACCATAAAACTGGTCTGATGCTGGAACCGGAAAGGACCCTACAGAACACGGTAACCAAACAACGTAACCGAGTCGTGTTTGGTGTTACTGGAATTGTCCTGACAAGCATTCTGAGTACAGAAGACTTTTTTTTTATTAATCGACTTCTAAAATCGATATTTATTATTAATCGACTTCTTAATCGATATTTATTACACAATAACAGTACAATATCTACATAACAGTTCTGATGCTTAGACGAAAGTATTACAATTTAACACGTACCTAATTATGTTCTATTTATTTACAATCATTATTTATGCTTCAGGGTTAATTATAGAAGGCATATCCTTAAAATTAAAATAATAATACCTATGTCACCTATGTTATATTTATATAATGTTTCCATATGTAACAATAATGTTTTATACGTGAAATATTATGTACCTACACTAAAGATATAATATCCTATCGGAAACGGAAATGTTTCGCTTCAGCATCACTCGTGATTCGACGCCTAATTTTATGGTTGGTAAGAAGCCACCACAGTTATTGACGTCCTTAGGGATAACGTTGTCTGGTGGCTTCCTACCATACGTTGCCGTCTCGCGAGATTCATCTACAGCGTTAAATGTGTAGACGCGGTGAGCTTTAGCGTTTTCAGTGGTCATTTTGTTATTGTACCTGTCTAACTGTAGGGAAAATGCGGACAGCAGCTCCGTCTGCAAAATCACCTGCCAAAGGTACATGTCACCGCTCACATAATAATTCGAACTAATTTTTTTTGTATGTATGTTACTCGATATCCCCGAGAACCGTGAACCGATTTTTTATTTATTTTTTTGATTGGAAAGGGTATAACTCCGAGTTGGTCCCGTTGGCACTAAGTCGGGATCTGATAATGGAATCTTGGAGAAATCGAGGGAACTCTTCAAATGTTATAGGGACATGTACGGCGCTTTCGGTAATTTATTGGTAAAGTCAAGAATTTACATTCAGTAAATAGGATTTGGTGTCAGGAAACTGATGATGAACACCACAGATGGCCACTAGAACTTTTATATGAATCACTAAACAGCAAAAAAAAAATTTTTTAACAAAAAAAAGAACCGACTTCAGTAAAACTAAAAAACCAAAAATAACCCGTTCAAGTACAGATTACATTTGACTCACCCTTCGAAGTCGGTGCCAAACCTCGCGTAAACTATAATATAACTATAAATATAAGAACTGAGTGGTTTGGGATCGACTTCGAAGGGTGAGTCAAATGTAATCTGTACTTGAACGGGTTATTTTTGGTTTTTTAGTTTTAGTGAAGTCGGTTCTTTTTTTTGTTAAAAAAATTTTTTGTCAGTTAATCTACTTCTAAGATTTCTTAATCCCTGATTCAATTTCGCGGATAAAATGTGATTTAATTCATCTGAAACTGTTCTTTGAGATAATGTTCAGAATGGCTTATATTGCAATTAAACACATAACGTCTTTTTACTATACCCGTCAAAGAAAACGGGAATCCAATTATTTGCACTCGGAATCGAGTAAACATACATAAAATATGTAATAAAGTTTTATTGCAAACAACAAGGGCTTTAACACCACCAATCCTTATGCTATTATCAGCCTTACGGGCTTATAAATATGTCATTTAATGAAATGAATGCCAGTCGTTAAAGGCTCTTTTTGACATATCCTAAAACATATTAATAAACCTGTAAGTACAATACTAACGAATGTTAAAGTACGAGTACAGTAGAAACAAGTTGCAATATACTTAAATATGATGAGCATTTTTTATTTTGTCAGGTGTAAACTAATTATTTATATAGTTTGTAGTTTTAGTTTTGTTTTGATATTTAATTGTATCCGGTTCCGGTAGCAACTGATCGGAAGAAGTTTAGGTTTTCTAATGGAATGGAATAAAGACAAACCAATAAAATGTACTTAGCCAGTTTTTGCCCTTAGGCCTTCTTATTAATTTAATTATTACTGCCGAATTTTTTTTGTATGACCTATTTGTCCGAATTTCCAGCTGTTCTCGCCTACAGGTTGCATTTTCGCAACGACAGTTAAAGACGATATACCTGAGACTTCGCCTATATGGCAATATTTCAAAGCACACTCGAATTGGCCCCCTAGTTGATAATGTTCAACTTTGTCATAGAGCCAACACACTAAACCGGCGTTATAAATAGGTACTTATATAAAGCCGACTACTTATTTTCGTAAACCTACCCTAATTGCTTGCAATGACGTTTATTTCCAAAAAGACGTATAATAAATGTAGATCTTTACAGATACGCTTTTTCAACAAATAAACGAATCCTTTGCGAATCGACAGAGATCGGCACACCGAATATACAGGAGCCTTTGACCATTAATCTGCAGTGCTTGTTAAGACCACCACCCATAACTTAACCAGAAAACGTCATAATTATTCCAAGAAACGCACGCGAAACGCAACCGTATGTTGTAAAAAAGATGGTGAAAATTGAATGATTATGTTAAGCGCGATCCAAAATTCTTGACATGTTTCGAAGCCACATTACTCTTAACTCCAAAAAGTTATATAAGACTTCGTTTGTGTAGCCAAAAAGTGACTTTATTCCTTTATATCATCTCTGGTTGTTATTAAGTTGAATGGAACATGATCATTGATTGTTTTTTGTCCAAATGCCACCCATTTTCTGAATGAAGCGGCGCCAGACAGGTTTTTACAGTAGCGTATCCCGTTCTGTTTTTATTTCTTTTGTTTTTGATTCGGTTGCCGACCACTTGGTTAAATTCGAGGCTTCTTAGCCATAAGAATGCTTGTTAGCAACAATAAATTATGTCCGAGAGCTAGCCACTATTTAGTTTACTTTACCGATGCTACATTTGAAGTAATCATTGTGTCACTTTCTTTCGCATTGAGATTAATGTGACAGTTTAGTAAAAGGTCCAATTATGTGACTTACCACAAGGACGAAATTTGATTGTCAAATAAATTTGATCTTTATACCAAAAACCTGTCAAGACGATCTTTGGGCAAGCCGCACAAAGATACTTTTTCCTGTTCAGTGTCACATATAATATTTTTAAGAATTCAAGATGGCGAATTATATCGTTAAAGTGCAAATACACAGACACGAGCTAAAGTGCAAATACACAGACACGAGCCACGTAACTCGATGCATCAGCAGACCTACTTTGAGTAGACCTATTTAGGTACTCAATACTATTGAGTAGACCTATTGAGGTACTCGATATTATTGGATAGACCTATTGAGCTACACAATACTATTGAGTAGACCTATTGAGGCACACAATACTATTCAGTAGACCTATTTAGGTACTCATTACTATTGAGTAGACCTATTGAGGTACATGGCACGAACCAGTCAGTCTATTTGCAATGATAACTTCCCAAAACACACTTTAATGTAATTTGAATATCAAACATCGATATAAATGTCCGTTTAAATTAGAGGTATCACAATGCGTTATCGAATTGGAACCCTGACAAACACATAGTGTTAAAGATCTTATTACATTGAGATGAAGATCATAATACCTTGGTTAAGATTGTGTGTAAGAGTCGGCTTTAATGATAAAAGAACACTTAATCCTACATCGAATATTAATTCTTAACTAACGAGTGCGTTAAATTTAGAAGTGCACTTGTGTGGGTGGATACTGTTACTTTGATGCTTTATTTTATGCAAATAAAGGCGTTTATTAAATACAGACATTCGTCTTGTCACTTAAATGTGTTTTTACTTAGCATTACACATGTTTATATTCGATTGGGCGACATTTTGAAGAATGTTTTAAGGCTCCTTATCCGTTCAAAAATGCTGACTGTTTTAGACATTTTTCTCTATGATCAAACACGTTTCCTAACAGATTATCAATTTTCCTACTTATAACAGGGCAGTTACGATTTATTGGTACATATTTGAAACCTACAGTTTGAATTTTTCTTTGATAATTTTTGTTTCAAAAACTACTCGGAATTTACAAAATACACTCAGAAAACTGTTTTTTTTTTTCACCTATTTTCGACTGCACGCAATGAAAGCACGAAATAGCTGTTACTTTCTTGAACTAAGGGAAAAGTTCTATTCACTTCAAAAAGTTGATTGTAATTATTAATATATGTTTCATAATATGAACAAAAATATTTTTAAAAGTAAAAAGGCCTCTACAAATCTGTTACTATTCTACGCCCACTTCTGCCAGAGCTAGCATAACTTGCCACGACTTCGTTTATCACCTGTCTTACTCGCGCGGTATTAGAAAGAAAGTGACAGGTAGTCGGCGAATAGACGTGCTGAATAAATTGTTCGATCTACGAAATATATCCCATTTTTCGACCAAACTTTATAATAATATGTGCATTGTTTTTTTTTTTGAGACAACAGCATTACAAAAAATATATAACAATGCTTATAGCTAGAACATAAAGCCAATAACCGCAAATATGCTGTTATCGGGGCCAAAGGTATCAGAAACGATATCAGACTTTAATTGGTATAAATTTAGGTAAGGTACATACATAAAATAGAGTATTAAAAATAATAATAATAATAATACGCTGGCAAAAGGGCCATGCTTTTATAATACTTTATAATAGTTTAGCCACCTTTTAGTATAAGTTTATTTGTTGTTTTTATGTTCAATATTTTTTTTGCTATTCGACAAAAAAAAAGCCTTCATTCTATTACATTACACATAAACTACTTGTCCTTAATTTACTAGGTAAAAGTCGCCTCTTCGGCGTAAGCCTCCCATTTCCCTCCACAGCCGTCTATCTCGTGCTTTTTGCATCCATAAAATAGAGTAAGACACACATAAATTAAAACAAAAGAAAGCTAGCAAACCACCCCAAGGTGTGTGTGTGTGTGTGTGTGTGTGTTCGGGATTATTTGTTTATTTATTTATTTAAACTTGGATCGGGATTGTGCATGGATCGGGAAATTAAATTTGCAAGCCGAATCGGCAAGTTACACAGAATCTTCATCCGCTGCATCAACATCTTGGAGCTTATTAATTACCTGTTACAAAAAAAACGATTTTGATTTTGAACACGCTCTACATAAAAAACAATCACCAAGGAAACACAAAACAGACTCACGGTCTTCACAAAAAGATTCGTTTGGTAGCACGAGCCTATTACCATTGTATGCGGTCGGATAACATCGAAACTTCATCATTATCGAACAAATGTTGCGATGTAGACATTGTTCTTACCCGATTGCGTCAGGAAAGGTTTTGTTTTTCTTTTGCATGTGCAGGAGCGGCAAAAACTCAATGGACACGACGAAAACTTTTTTGAGGATGTCAATCGATTGTATTTTTTATTGAGATTATATGACTATATGGGACTACACTTAGACTGCTCTAAAAGTTAGAAATGACCATCAAACTTCAACATTCCTACGGAGCGCTAAAAATGCTCCATACAAATGGCCACCTAATCGTGTTCATCATATGTTATGGGTACCAATATTTGTATGGAGACAATAAGTAATTTGCCATTTTCACCGTGAAAAAGTGCGTTTAAACTTAAATTCATGGTTGTCATACATTTATTGTTTTGTTAAATTGGATTTTAAAAACAATTCACTAGTAACTTCAAAAGTAAGCAATATTTTTGTTTTTTTTTAATAAATTTATAGTTATACATATTTATTTATTTTTTCGTATTAGTTTTCTTTATTTCATGACATTTCTCTCTCTGTCTGTCTGGAGTCGGTCCCTCATGTCCGAGGATCGTGGTCAGCTTCAGGGTTGCATCTGGCGCGGATGATCTGCCTCCACCGGTTTCTGTTCAGCGCGTCTCTTACAACCGAGTAGAATTTGGAGGTCGATGAGTCTTTTAGTTGATCGGCCCATCTTGTTGGTGAACGACCCCGCGATCTTTTGCCTTCGGTGTTCCCACCCACGATCAGTTTTTCGAGTTCATTACATATTGAGCTAATTTTATTGATATTACTACAATGCACTACCTGCTGTATCCCTATTATATTCACATATTTTGTCCTAAGAGAGGGATTTTTAATTTTGTCCAAAATCTCAACTGGCTTATTTCGAAATTGACAACTACCGCCCAGATCCTTTATAGAAGGTTACAGGAGTTTATCAAAACCTGTCATTAAAGTTCACTCACACCTGAGCCACGAAATTCTTCAACAAACGCGACACCTCGTCTCGTTATCCGGGTGTCGCACACATCCTGTACATTTCTGGGACCCTATTCTAATTTTCCTTGGTAACTTCTTGCTATATCTAAATACTTCGCACACCTAATCTCACGTACAAAGAACGGTGTCAAACTCATTGCGTAAACAGATGGTTATCTCTTTTGATCTTCGCAAAAAGCGCCTGAAACCGTATTTTATTGGTCGATTGCTTTAATTGTGATGCTATTGGTCTTGAGGCGTGGTGACGCGACCGACCGATGTGTAACATCGTGGTTTTGGGCGTTTCAGGACTCGAACGTCTAATCTCACCCGCCGGGAAAGCGATTGTCATTAATTGCGACTGCAATGACAAATAAGAGGCATTCTTTTATGTAATTGCCAAAGGCTCAATAAAGCGTTCCATTCCAACATAATGACTACTTTGAGCACGTGATAAGTATAACACCTTAAAACATAGAAAGTTATAGAAGTCAATACCCATACCAAGGTTTAAAATACTGTGATTACACAAATTTACTTCTTAACTTTATAAGAATGGCGTACCGATATTGGGGGCAATTTACCAGAATGCTATTCACGTCTAACATCGCGAAACCAACTCTGAATGACATCTCCGTACATTTCTGTACTCGTTCAACAGAAATGCACGGAAAATTCGTGTTTTCGTCACACCTGACTAGCTGGGTTTGATGTGGCCTTTTTGGAAAGTTTCTCTGTCGCAAACGGAGGTTCCGTATCGTTTTGTGTTGTGACATTTTTGAAATGTAGATTCTTTGTTTATTCGGAAGGTTGGAAAAGAAGGAATGAAGGTGTTTTTGACGCTTTATTGTTAAAATTCGTGTTCTCTTCACATTCAAGAACATGTACCGAGCAAATAAATTTAAGGACCAAGTAATTTTTGATGCCGACTCAAATCTCCTTAAATACTAACTCCTTAAACACAGCATGGGAAGGCCTCCAACAAGACAATCTGATTGGGATCGTGTCTGTTCAATATTTATCTGAAGCCATCTTTCGGGCCAGCATGGCAGTGTCAACTGACATGGCACCGTTGGATTCTTGTCAGTTGCCATTATGACTTGGGCTCCTCTTTTTGCTTACATATCAGGCGAAGTGGAGTCACTATGTTTTACCGATATATTTTTTTTATTTAGGTGAACAAACAGGCACTACAAATTGACTAGTAAACTAAAAGTAACTTAGAATTATATACAGTATGTGTGACCAACACCGTTCACTACTTATTAAATACAATGTTTTGATCTTTCGGTGCTGGGTATGGTATGGGTATGGCATAGTGTCATAGTGAGTCTGAAGAACTCCTGTTATCTAACAAAAACATAGGTAAGTGTCTTTTTAAAAAATTATGTGCAAAATAAGTGTCTAAAAATGCTTATACGGATATCGATATTGATCCGTATAAGCATTTTTTTTTCACCATGGTTTAACTGTCGGTACACTCGGTACAGCTGCACCGACGTCCATTGGCATATAATAAATGTGTACAGTACAGAGAACATTTATAGTATTTTCAATGCATCAATAATTTTTTGTTTTTTATAAATTTGTATGTAAATAAAATATTCGTCAAACAAAAAAGTATTCCAAAAGCAAACATAACAATACCCGCAACAAAATATGGCCGGTCATATTGCAACCAATTTATAAACTATGCCAATATTGGCCAATACGAAATCCGGAATTCCGTTGTTCAGAGCTTTGTTCGTGAGCTTTTGTGACTATTCGAAAGCTCCGTGATTGGCGTACGTAACGAAGCAAGCGGTTAACTTTGGGCTTGTGCATAAATCACGTGAGGTTCTATACGGCGGAGGGGTCACGAAAAAATCACGACAGATCACGTTAGGAGAGGGAGAGGTATAAGGAGACCTCACGTGTATTGTTCTACAGTGAACGAACTAAGAAAAAATGTACCACATGAGTAGATACCCTTTCTCGGTTTCGTTATAAATAAATATTCACTTGTAAAATACTTCAAGATAACAAAGAAACTCACCAAAAAGTAGCCGATTAACCTCGCGTGATTTATGCACAAGCCCTTACTTGTTATCGTCGATATGTCTAGTTTGGGCGAATGGAGCGAAGGCCACAGTAGAGTGATTCTATGGTATCGAACGGCTCGGTTCGGTGGCATCCAAGAGGCTACACACTATGATTTTCTCAAACGTGCAATGAAATGTCAGGCTTCGAAGTATCACGTTGCGGGCGGAACAAGTCAAGAGAACTGTAAAGGAATTTCATACGAAATTGGAGGCCTAGGATAGGGTAGTAATTTTTTTAAACATGGCATCTGTGTTCATGAACTTGAATATTTTTTTTGAGTGTTGAATTTTTTTATTTTATTGCATATGTTTGAGAAAAGCACAAAACTGGCTTAGCGGTGAACAAGGCTTGCCGACTTCGTATAACTCTCCGGCCGGCCGTAAAACCCTTCTTTCACGGCGTCTGCAGTAATTATTCCTCGACAAGCTTTGAAAGTGTTACGGAGATGCCACGACTTTGCGCGACAGCGGTGCAGGTACGTGTGTCTCGCTCACTCATATGGCCGATGTACTCGGCTCTCTCGCTCTACAGGTAGCGGAGAGTCGATGGATCTAGTCTGCACGGGATGGCACATTGTGGCAAGCTATATGGGAGGCCTATATTCAGCAATGGACGTCTGTGGCTGATAGTATTTATCTATAGTTTTGTTGTAGTAATATACCGGGTATCCCAAGAGGGACATCAAGGGAAAGCACCTTAAATATCGTAGATAGCATATTTTGCTGAAAGAAGACTATAAATAAATAAATAAAATTATTTTTAAAAGTTAGTCATTCTGCATTTAAAGATTTTATAAAAATTACTTGCTTAATTATTCGTCGTCAGCTATAAAAAATGTTCTGACTCAAAAAAGAGAGGAACAACGTAAAAACGTGTTCCTCTCTTTTAAGATACTATGTTACTTAGGAAGAATTATTATTTTTTGTCCATTCTTTCGATTGGCATCATAAAAATAGGGGTGATTTTTTTTTCAGATTTAAGTCGGTTCGATTCCCGGAAAACCCACTTATATAAGCGTCTAAACTTTACATCTTCGCCTTTTAGCTTTCATTCAAGTTTGAACCGCATAATTCAAGTGATTTATCTAAACGAACATTCTCTTTGCCTCAAACACACGAGATAACATACATATAAGTGAGATTGTGTGTATATGAGTAGCAGTGGTTCTCAAACTTTATTGAGGACGAAACAACCTATTTTTTTCTGCTTTGTCCAAATGGAGATCCTACGACTTTGTGTAACAGCGGCAGTGGTGTAGGTACGTGTGTCTCGCTCACTCGTATAGCCGCGGTGCTCGGATCTCTCGCTCAACCGCTCGCCGCGCCGCTGGTCGCGCAAAGTCGTTGCATCTCCGTAAGCTTGACTGCTAGAGAATGCCTCATGACATGGGGTCCGCCTTTTATAAATTAAGGTTTTTTTTTGTGCAATAAAAAATCATAATCACATCATAAAACAGGTAAACCTAATTTAATGCTTCTTATTAATAAAACTAGGGAAATTAGGTTTTGGATTAATGAAGTAAAATTGCTCATAAAATGCTTCGAACGGTTTTCTGGAATATTTAATTTAATTGTAACCGACGAACTCGGAAAAAGGCCGCCATTTCATTTATAGGAAAAATCGGGTAAAGTTAATTTCATATACCAAGCCCCGATTTCACTTGATAATTTTATTTAGCAATGGTAGGTACAAAAGATAACGATAGGGATAAGGCAGTTTACTGTTTGGTAATAAGGACACGTGCTAATTTGAAAAGCTGAGATCATAAAGCAATTAGTCAAACAAAGATAAACATTTTATTTCCCATTGCGTAGTCTTACCCGGGCATCGGTATATGAAATGAACTATATCCTAGAAAGCGGGTAACCGCGGATATATTATTTTTTAAGAGAGACAAAAGAATAGAGATTTATTTTTTTGGTTGATCAACTTTTTCATGTTGTTATTCTGTCCCGTCACCCAGGAGACAGTGCTGATTAAACTTCTTAGAAAGTGTTGATAGTTTATAATATTGGTATTTTCAAGAGATATTCTGGATAAGGCTTATAACTGCTGCATTTACAAAATTTTAGTTGAATATTGCCGCCGAAAATCATAGTTTTAAAGACTAACCCAGGGGACATCACCATGGCAACCAGCAACAGAAAAAAGTTGATTGACCCATTTGTTTAGATATTTTCTTTATTTGCTTAGATTGTAGTAGATCACATTTTTCTTTCATAATAATATATGACTTGACAAAATGATACCATTTTGGCAAAGCCTTCCTATCGAGTTATACTCTCGCACAAAGTCCGACTCACTGGTAGTGAGGGCAACAGTTCTGATACAGTTAAAGTCATGTTTAAGAAAAATAAATTTATAAAGTACTTAAAAAGCATCTATTTTAGACACTTGAGTGATAAAGTTGTCTATTCAAAGTGTCACTCAAGTGTTTAGCAATAAGCTTTGTTGAAATTATTATATACAGACTCACACCTGCAGACAAACTGTACAAACAGAATTGTATATATTTAAGTTGTATAGGTACCTTAATAAATAAAAAAAAGCGGTCTATGGAGCCTCGAAAGAGCACACTTTGAGAATCGCTGTAACCACGCTCGTATGTTCTAGACGCATAATTCATCTCGCCTCTTCTCTGTCGGTGAATCCTCGGAGCGGAAAACATTTCATTGAGGTTTCAATTCAATGGACTGAATATACAGGGTGCCCTTTTCAATGTAATCATAAAATACTTTGTGCCGACTAGTCGGCCATACCGATTCGGCAATTTTTGTACCGGCTAGTAGACTGATTCCATAGTCGCCCCATCTCTGAAAATTAACGAACCTGCATGCATCATTATACGAAAATTGGTTCAGAAATGCGACCTATATGCGCGAAAAGCCAAACATCCGGTATTAGGACTATTACGAAAGAATTTTTGGCCAAGCTGAAACGGAGACACTTTGCTCGCTCGGTAAAAAGAACGTTCAGTTGTGTTTTATTCTGTGGTAGGTATAGTTAGTGTAGGTACTGCTCATAAATACTTCCAGAGAATGCACATCTTAATGACTATCATACTAATATTATACCTACAGGCGAAAGTTTGTAAGTGTACAATACAATACAACAATACTTTATTGCACACCAACAAGAAAAATATTACATGAGAAATCATAAATTAAATAATGGTGGACAATAGGCGGTCTTATCGCTAAAGAGCGATCTCTTCCAGACAACTTTTGGGTGGCGGAGAAAACAAAATTAAACAGAAAATAGTAGGTGGTGAGATAAGAACTTTGAGAAATTTAAGTAATTTGAGAAATAATAAATAAACGACAAACAAAATATTAAAGACAGATAGGTCATACACATACACAAATAATATATATATATATATATAAAAACATATATAAACGTACATACATATTACATACAAAAAGGAAGAATGAAAAGAATATCACAGCTAACATTAGACTTATAATTAAAAAAATATTAAAGGATTAGGCTACGGTAGAGACAAATAGTGATCTTTGAGTTTATATTTAAAAAAATGTGTATTTATGTGTATGTTTGTTACATCTTCACGCTCAAACGGCTAGACCAATTTTGATAAAGTTTGGTATGAAGGTAGCTGGATTAACATATAGGCTACTTTTTATCCCAGAAAAATGAAGTGTTGCCGTGGGATGCGCGCTAGTTTATTGATATTTTTTTTGACTTTGACCTCCTCCGTCTCGAATGCTAGTAAAAAGGGTCAAAGACCGAAAAATTATAAATAATTAATAAAATAATAATAATAATAATAATAACATGACTCCCAAAACCCCTGTATGATTTGGCCCTATTCGCTCGACGAAAAAAAACGGACCAGTGCGAGTCGGACTTGCCAACCGAGGGTTCGGTACAAATGTGTACCATTGCTTTACAACGATGCTTGATTATGTACTTTAAATAAATTAAGTATTAGCTATTAATTTATTGTACATATATTTGTTTAAAATAAATATTAACAATGTTTTTGACTTTTCCTATCAACTTATAACGTAAGTACCAAAATTATATAATAAAACTAATAACTGTCCAACAATCATATAATAAATCAAACAAATAAATCAATAAATACTATATTTAATATGATTTAATTAAAAATGTATAGTTTCACATTTTTTCATATTCTTGTAGTATGAGACGGTATTACTTGCCAAACTTTATAGTTCTAGGTCAGCGAGAACTATCCAATAAATTTTAATTCCCTTGAGAGTGCCGAAATATTTTATGCGCCATAAATGATGTCCGTGAAGTTAGCAGATCACAAAATTATTGGAGTTCTATTCGCTTGCAACATAGTTCTATAGTTCCTGATACTTTTTAGAAATAGTTCTGTTGTAGTAACGAAAATAGAGCCCATAACAGTTTTCAACCAAATGATCTGCTAACTTCACGTAGCAGATCAATTTCCTCCAAAACAAGCCAAACAATGTTATTATGTCAAATTGGAGCTCTCTTAGAGTTCCTTATATTTAAAAAAAAAGGTTCACGTTGTTTAATAAAAATAAAACGTACCTATAGCTTTCTTAAAATAAAATAAAACTACTTTATTTAAGTATAGGTGCGATCTGCTGAGAAATTTCCAGGAGTTCTAGGCCAGTGTGTGGCCTCAAACGATAGCTATGACTCTAAACTTATAAAAACAAAAGAGTTCTCTATACTGCTGGCACTAGGAACTCATAAACTATTTTTTTACTACAACATACTTGAAATTTCAAGTTTATCAAGGTACAGGTATGATCTGCTGAGAGATTTCCAGGAGTTCTAGGCCAGTGTGTGAGGTCAAACGATAGCTACGACTCTAAACTAATAAAAACTGAAGAGTTCTGCCTACTGCTGGAACATGGAACTCATGTTTTATTTTTTTAATACAGAAAAATACGATTAATTTCGAGTTTATCAAAATACAGGTATGATCTGCTAAGTCATTTCCAGGAGTTCTAGGACAATGTTTGTCCTCAAACGATAGATATTACTCTGATCTAATGAAAATTGAAGAGTCCTCTCTACTGCTGGAATTCGAAACTTAATCTGCTAACTTCACGGACATCCATAAATGGCCGTATCATTTTTCGTTAACTTAGAAGTTTGATTTTTTTCACAGCTTCAAGGGACTGTAGACCTGAGTATATGGCTTTAATTTCAACTCTATACCTCCACGCGTCCTTGAGATAAAGGGTCTTGCTTGACAAACTTTCACAAGGCGATTGGCGCAGTCTGTAGTGCACCTCACCTGCCTGCAGAGCGGGCGGTCCTGGGTTTGAATCCCGGCCAGGGTAAATATTTGTGTGCTGAACTCGAATATTTGTTCCTGGGTGATAATTGATATCAATATATGTATTTGTATATTATATATCGTCGTCTAGTACCCATACTATAAGATTTGTTTAGTTTGGGACTAGATTCGTTTGTGTAAGATGGTCATTTAGTATTTATTTATTAATTTATTTAAACGGACGGAGAACAAAATGATCATATAAGGGTTCCGGATTTTCCTTTTGAAATAAAAACAGAAAACATTTACTATGGAAACAGAATAATAACTGATATTTCCATAGAACAAGGGTTTATCCTTGTTTCCAGGATTTATCCTAATTGAGGAAACTCTAATTGTGATCAAATCGAGGAAATTAAATGGACGAGGGATAATAATTTTCCTTTTTACTGAATAATACTGATTATTATTAATGTTAGTCAGTTGCCCTCCGTCGTAGGCTTACCTTCGATGAAAATAATATTCTTTATCATTGAAAAGAAGCAAGTACCGCAGTGTCTTAAGACGAAGGTTTTTAACCATCTGTGTTGCCAGTGATGATGATGACATACGGCACTGAAATCTGGTCGCTCCTTGTCTCTTAAGAACACTCAAAGTTACTCAAAGGGCAATGGAGCGAGCTATGCTCGGAGTTTCCTCGCGGGGCCGAATCCAAAATGATGAGATATGCAAAGAGAACCAAGGTTGTAGATATAGTTCAGACAGTCGTCGCCAAACTTAAGGGTCTTGCTTGACATATTACTTTTACGACGTGATTGGCACAATTTGTAGTGCACCTGCCTACTGAGCCGGCGGTCCTGGGTTCGAATCCCGGCCGGGGCAATATTTGTGTTGATGTACTCGAATATTTTGTTCCTGGGTCATGGATGTTACCTATATGTATTTGTATATTATGTATATCGTCGTCTAGTACCCATAGTACAAGCTTTTCTAAGTTTGGGATTTATTTATTTGTTAAACCATCTTTGTTAGCTTTACAGCTAACATTATGATTGTGATTGAAATTCAAGCTGTTATTTAAAATTTAAAATAAGGAAATTGTTTTTGAGATAAGTAAAATTACGAGAATGAAAGTAAATTGTGCCAAACAGCTACTATATATTTCACAGCAGTCCCCCTAGAAAAACAAAATGAACGATAATATTTTAAAGGTTGTTAATCAGCGATAGTAAAAAGCGAGCAAAATCGATTGAAATGACGTATGACAACCTTTGACGACCTTAGCATCAACATCATCATCATTATCATCAGCCACAAAACGTCAACTGCTGAACATAGGCCTCCCCCAAAAAATGCCACCATGACCGGTCCTGCGCCGTCCGCATCCAGCGGACTCCAGCGACCTTCACCAGGACAGTCCACCTTGTGGGGAGCCTACCCACGCTGCGACGTCCGGTACGTGGTCACCACTCAAGAACTCGATGGCCCCGGCGGCCGTCGGTTTTGCCCAATTGTCACCTAAGTTTTGCTATCCTTCAGGCTATGTCGGTTACCCTGGTTCTTCTACGGATCTCATCATTTCTGATTCGATCTCGCAAAGAAACTCCGAGCATAGCCCTTTCCATTGCTCTCTGAGTGACTTTGAGCCTTCTTATTAAGGCCCACTCTCGACCGGGACGACCCTACTTCCATGAATTTAGTTCGCATTTTACGAACCCCGCCTATAATTTATTTATTTATTTAAACTTTATTGCACAAAATACATAAGTAAAAGTACAAATGGCGGATTTAATGCCATGAGGCATTCTCTACCAGTCAACCACAAGGTCAAACAGAGACATTATTGGTGCGGGAAGGGTGTACAACAATACGTGTATACACACGATGCAGATGTCGAAACAAACAAAAAACACTAGTGTATTAGGGTAAAGCGATTTTTTTTTTTTGGAATTTCAACTCAGAACGTCTCTAAAACGTTGCATTAGGCTGCCAGGTGTACGAAAAAAATAATAATAAAAATATTCAATACTACTTTTAGCCCTCTACTGTCATTTTGAATATTATGATCAAGCCCATACTGAAAAAAATTTTTTTTTTATCAAAATCTTGTTTTTTTTTTAATGATAGTCAAGTGATTTTTATCTAAGCACATAATACTCGAAATAAAAGATTTTGTTGCATAAAAATATAACAATATTAAAAATATGTATATTTTTTAAATACTGAATTTTAATTTGTGTCACAGGTTCACGTAGTAGTCGCCGTAAGTATGAAATAAGCTCAAAATATTTGAAGTTGAAACCCTTCTTTATAAATCTAATAGGTACTAATTACGTTAAAAAAAAAAGTTTTTTTGTTTACCAATTTTGAGTAAAAAAAAATTGTTCTAGCTCAAGGGCTAGAAATAAATAAAATTGGGCTGAAACATATTTAAAATCAATTACATATAAATATATATTCATTAATATCTTATCTAAAGGCAACATATTACAAATGTTCCAGGTCGATCAGACAACTTTTTTTTTTCTCCATACATCGACGCTCCACCCTAATATGTATATATATATGTATAATTTTCATGATTCAACTACCATTGAATGAATCAATTGACATTGGATCGTATGCAACTAGGTCAATTTGTGTAAGACACTCTCGGGATTTTAATATTTTATGAGACTCTTCAGCAAAATGCATAATAAGGATGACTGATTATTTACAAACAATGAAGCGAAAAATAATATTTGGTTTACGTTAGCAGACCCACTGCTTTAATAAAAATAATTAATTCGGGTGTAGCACATCGTTACTATCGATTCTCAACAAATTTGAGACGATGGTGCCGACTATAAAGTCTAAACCTTTACGGTACATGGCGCTACGATGCCACCCTAAGGCATGTTGAAGCAACTGGTTGAAAGATTCAATGGCTCTGACATCTGGTTCGGTGGTCCAGTTGGTAGGACGCCCGTGTTGGCCCGCAAAACCGTTGGAAACGCAGGTTCGAATCTTGTCTGAACCATAAAATTTTTAAATTTTTCGCTTCATTGTTGTTGAATTATATACAAATAATCTCCTCCAAGATACCAGTGACGACATCTGTCGTCAATCTGTGTACAACTACACTCATATATATAATCTGTGTACCTATGTAATTTAAAAAATAAAAGTTAGTTCTTTGTTAACTGCCAAACCGTCGTTTCATAATAGGTTATGGGCCCAGCTGATAATTCGTTTATTCTCGCGAAAACTTGCAAGTTGTGCTGTATAAGTTCTAGCAGATTGAGAATTACACTGTGCCAGTTAAAATGACCTCCAATTATGCAGTTAGTGTACCAAAATTGAAAGGGCGCGAGAACTATAGTGAGTGGGCCTTCGCAGCGGAGAATTTTCTTATACTGGAGGGGACTTCGAATTTCATCACGCAAGAAGTAAAACCAGAAGAAGCCGCGGCTGATGCGAAGACAAAAGCCAAGTTAATCTTGACGATTGACTCGTCGCTGTATGTACACATCAAATACTCGAAGACTACTAAAGGGTTATGGGAGAAACTCAAGAATTTGTTCGACGACTCCGGCTTCACCAGAAGAATCAGCCTATTGAGAACTCTAATTTCGATTCGCCTAGAAAATTGCATATCCATGACTTCATACGTCACGCAGATCATTGAAACAAGCCAAAAATTGAGTGGATCGGGTTTTAACATCAATGATGAGTGGGTCGGTTCGCTACTTTTAGCAGGATTAACCGAAAAATATTCGCCCATGATAATGGCGATCGAACACTCCGGAATTGCAATAACGGCGGACGCCATTAAAACAAAGTTAATGGATTTAGAGGAAGACAGTGGCGACGTGAGTGGAGCATTGGCGAGTTTCCGAAAACATCATAAGAGTGGCAACACTGGTGTAACCAAAGAGTATGGATATACGTCAAACTCCAATGTGTCAAAGTCAAAACCGAAGGTTATAAAATGTTATAATTGTAAACAGATGGGACATTACCGTAATCAGTGCCCCAGTTTTAACAAAGATTCATCGAGTAACAAGTCTTATGAACGTAAACAAACGAACGCGTTCAGTGCCGTGTCGGTTTCTCGAAGACTGAATGGTATATCGACTCGGGCGCAAGCGCGCATCTAACCGCCAATGAACATTGGATAAGAAATGTTTCTGTCGATCATGCGATCAAAGAAATTGTGGTTGCGAATAAGGAAATGGTGCCGGTTAAATGTTCTGGTGATGTGTCGATAGCGAATTTGACAGATAACTGCGAGTATGATGTAGTTGTCGAAGGAGTATTGTGTGTTCCTAGTTTGACTACAAATCTGATTTCTGTGAGTCAACTGATTGCTAAAGGAAATAGAGTACAATTCACCAACAGTGGCTGTGAAATCTACAATAAAACTGGTGAATTAGTTGGTATAGCTTCATTGTTAAATGGTGTCTACAAGCTGAGACAGCCTGAAGCGTTGATGGCTGCAGCGATGGACTTAAGTGATATTTGGCATCGTAGGCTTGGCCATATCAACAGCAATTACCTAAACAAAATGCAGGATGCCGTGGAAGGGTTCACACTAGACAAAAAGGCAGGAATTTCGAAATCGTCTTGTACAGTGTGCTGTGAGGGTAAACAGAGTAGACTACCCTTTCCACAGAATGGCAATAGAAGTACAGAACTTCTGCATACTATACATACTGATGTATGTGGCCCATTCAACAATGCATCACTCGGAGGTTCCAAGTATTTCATATTGTTTGTGGATGATTTTAGCCGCATGATCTACATTTATTTTATGAAGAATAAAAGTGAAGCTTTTACTTGCTTTAAAAGATACAAAGCACTGGTAGAAAACCAGTGTAATAAGGAGATAAAGATTCTGCGATCTGACAATGGGAAAGAATTTTGCAACAAGGAATTTGATGATTATCTTAGGAATTCAGGGATAATTCACCAGAAGAGCAATCCGTACACGCCTGAACAGAATGGTTTGGCTGAACGTTTTAACCGTACTGTGGTGGAAAAGGCTAGGTGTCTGTTATTTGATGCTAACCTTGATGAAAAGTTTTGGGCTGAAGCAACTAACACTGCAGTCTATTTACAAAACAGGACTGTAGCATCAGCTCTTAATGGGAAGACGCCTTTCGAGATGTGGACAGGTGCTAAGCCAGACATCAGTAATTTGAGAGTTTTTGGGAGTGTTGTGATGACACATATACCTAAGGAGAAGCGACTCAAATGGGACAAGAAGGCTGAGAGAGGCATTTTAGTCGGCTATCCAGATGATGTGAAAGGGTACCGAATTTATGATCCCAGAACAATGGATATTATGACCAGCCGTGATGTGGTCATAATTGAGAAAACTCCGGCAGCAGAAAATGCAGTTCACATCGAAGAAAAACCAACAGAATGTACTGATGTATTTGTGGATTCAGTGGGGGACTTCTTGGATGACACAGGAAGTGAAGATATGCAGGATGCTGACGAGACATATGTACCAGATGAAGAAGATGAAGACTCTTCTGCCAGCAGTGCGGAAAGTGTAGTGAGTGTTGCAAAAAAGTTTAGTTCCCATAGGGAGAGAAAACAACCAGACAGGTATGGTTTTTCTAATGCCTGTATAAGTGGTAGTGTAGAAGATACTTGTGAACTTTCACTTGAAGACGCTCTGAAAGGACCTGAGAAAGAACAGTGGTTAGAGGCAGTGCGTGATGAGTTGCAGTGTTTTGATGACAATAATGCGTGGGAAGTTGTTAATATTCCTAAAGATAAAACTATTGTGCAATGTAAATGGGTTTTACGCAAGAAATATGACAATGAGAACAAAGTTAGGTATCGTGCCAGATTAGTCGCTAAAGGTTTCTCTCAGAAACATGGTGTAGATTACACCGAGACTTTCGCACCGGTGGTGAAACACACGACCCTACGACTCTTGTTTTCATTGTCAGTACAACTGGGACTTGATGTCACACATCTAGATGTCAAAACCGCATTTCTAAATGGTGACCTGGAGGAAACCATCTACATGCAGAAACCAGATTGTTATGATGTTTCAGATAGTGCTAACAAAGTTTTAAAACTTAAGAAGGCCATCTACGGCCTGAAGCAAGCCTCAAGAGCCTGGCATAAGAAAGTAGATAGTTGCTTGCTTGAAAATGGTTATTGTAAATCAAAATTGGAACCTTGTATGTACACAAAAAATTTTGGTACTTACAAAACCATTGTGACAGTGTATGTAGATGATTTTTTCATATTCTCAAATTGTAAAAATGAAAGCGAACATCTAAAGAAAGTATTGTCAAGCCAATTTAAAATCAAAGATTTAGGAATAGTAAAACAGTGTTTAGGTATGAATGTTAAGTTTAATAAATTAGATAGGTCTGTAACATTGAGTCAAGAAAATTATATTAATATGTTGTTGCGAAAATTTAATATGACAGATTGTAAAACTGTTGAAACTCCGATGGAGGCCAAATTGAATGTAAAAATTGATCAAAATGTTAATAATCAAATACCTTATCAACAGCTCATAGGGAGTTTGATGTATCTATCTGTTTTAACTAGGCCAGATATAACATATGCTGTAAATTACCTGAGCCAGTTTAATAACTGTCACACAGATGAGCATTGGGGGTTATGCCAAAAGGGTTTTAAAATATTTAAAAAGAACTGTAAATTTTGGCATAAAATATTGTGTAAATGGAAATTCAGAAATAAATGGCTTTGTTGATGCTGATTGGGCAAATAATACTGTAGATAGACGATCCTACACTGGATTTTGTTTTGTACTTGCTAATGGTGTAATATCTTGGGAATGTAAAAAACAAAAAACTGTTGCTCTATCAAGCTGTGAAGCTGAGTACATGGCTATATCAGAAGCCTGTAAAGAAGCCATTTATTTGAGAGCTTTGCAATTTGAAATAACAAATAAAATGTATGTTTTGAGTTTGTTTAATGACAATCAGAGTGCACAGAAGCTGTCGACAAATCCTGTGTTTCACAAGAAATCCAAACATATTGATGTGAAATATCATTTTGCTAGAGAGTGTGTTTCGAATAACATAGTAAAATTAAAGTATTTGCCAACAGCTGATATGCCCGCTGATATGCTCACAAAAAGTTTGTGTTCCAAAAAGCATTATACCTTTATGGATTTATTAGGTGTAGTTATAATTTAGTTTTTAATTTTAAGATCCGTTTTTTTTTTAAGATTGTGGTAGTAGAGCGTTATGATTATTTGATATAGTGGGGGTGTTGAATTATATACAAATAATCTCCTCCAAGATACCAGTGACGACATCTGTCGTCAATCTGTGTACAACTACACTCATATATATAATCTGTGTACCTATGTAATTTAAAAAATAAAAGTTAGTTCTTTGTTAACTACCAAACCGTCGTTTCATTATAATCCATACTAATATTATAAATGCGAAAGTGTGTCTGTCTGTCTGTCTGTCTGTCTGTCTGTTACCTCTTCACGCTTAAACCGCTGAACCGATTTAGATGAAATTTGGTATATAGATAGTTTCAGTCCCGGGGAAGGACATAGGATACTTTTCATCCCGAATAAATGTAGTGTTCCCGTGGGATGAGCGGGTAACACCGCGGGGCACAGCTAGTTGTAAATATTTGGTTTACGTTAGCAGACGTTACTGCTTTAATAAAAATAATTAAGGGAGGACTGATATTAAATTCTACAGCATTGGTACCCAATAACATATAATGATGTCACGATCAGGCTGTGTTTCCACCAATGCGAGGATGCGTAGCGAGAGCGAGGGATGCGTTTTTGTTAACCAATAGAATCAGTTGCGCTGAGCGAGGATAAGTAAATGAAGTTATTCCATTGGTTAACAAAAACACATCCCTCGCTATGCATCCTCGCACATATCTGGTGGAAGCGTAGCCTTAGGTAGCCATTTGTATGGAGCGTTTTTAGCGCTTGTAAAATGCTCTTTAAAAGTCGTTCATCTCACCAACGCTAGCGGTAGGATTTCCAGCATTTCATTTAATGTCATACGGGTGCGACAAATCTTTTAGCAGACTTTCCTCGCTTTTAGTTATCTGATTAACTTGAAGTGCTACTGTGGAAATAAAACGAAATAACACATTTTCTTTTCTGCTCATAATCCTAAAATAGATGTTTTTAAAGGACTTGAAAAAAAGGACGTAACTCTGAGTTAATTGAGATGGTTATTATTTTTAACCCCTGCCAAAGAACGAAGCGTGTTATAAGTTTAATATGTGTCTGAGGCATCATAACTCACGAAGAGATGGACCACTTTGAGTGCGGTGTTTTAACAACAACTTGGTAAAGTATTTTCTTTTTGATGAGGTCGGTTTTTAGGTCTCCATAACAAGGAGTTTCGCCATGCCTGATTTTTCGTCCACGGCTGAGCTGACTGTTAGTGGATTTTGAAACGGTATAAAAATGATTGATTTTTTTTTTTTACCTTTGCCGATGAATTTCATTTTTTTTTTTCAATACCCGACAACCTCACGGCTTGTGTTATGGGTACTAGACGACGATATACGTACTTATATAGATAAATATATACTTAAATACTTCTATAGAACAACCATGACCCAAGCACAAATATTCGAGTTCATCACACAAATATTTGCCCTGGCCGGGATTCGAACCCGGGACCGCCGGCTCAGTAGGCAGGTGTCTACAAAACGAGCCAAAAGCGTCGTCAATCAAATCAATGAATCACTTATTTTCGGGACGCGGGTCGCTGCTAGTAATTAATATACACGATATAATCCGCTAAACTCGTTATATTTAAAGGTATATAGATTCTATATAAATAAAACTATTATAAAAATTATGATTTGTATTGAAGTTCAGTTTTCTATGGAGAGGGGTCATGATTTCAGGATAAATCTCGATAGCGTGATGCAGGATCGTCATTTGTTTCGTATGCCAGCCTGGCGCCATCTATGGTCATAATTTCCATTGTACTAGCACCACGTCGAAACGGCTGGACGGATTTTAACCAATTTCGGTACAGGGACAGCTGGGCATCCACAGATGGTTATAGGACACTTTTTAACCGACTACGATATAAAAAAATTACGCGTACGAAGTTGCGAGCCTTCTAGTACGGTTATATAATGTGTCACGTTAATGCACTCCAGTTAATTCACTCGCAAGTCGCAAATAGAGCGTAATGTCCGAAGCTACCGAACCGCGAATCATTGTCCGACCACCAAGGCTGGACATTGTCCGGACAGGACATGTGCACAGTTTAAATATCTTAAACAGTTAATTATTTACTAAAAGACGCCCGCAAATTAACTTTGTTCGCAAGAAAAAAACATCATTACTATCTCTGCTGTAGTAATAACAAAAATAAAGTACCTTAAAATATCGGTGGAAACTCAGTTATCCGTGTAACAAAACAAGTTAAAATCCTTCTAGTTTGTAGTGCAGCCTGTAGCTACCGAAACGCGAAACATTGTCCGATCTCCGACCAAGGCTGGACATATTATATGCGCAGAACATGTGCACAGTTTAAATATCTAACACAGGACTATATCTTATTTGTCCTTTCAGCCTCTTGGTATAATTGCAACCGTTTGGCATACAAAGCGACTCATCATCAACCACGGCCTCCTCCTGTCAGGTTTGCGAGATTATTTTTCAGCCCCTAAACGCGGTAGGTATTTTCGCAGAATTAACACCATAAATCATATAGATAAATATCACCGTATTGAAAGGAAAGTGACGGGCATTTTGTAGCGCGACAAAGTGTCGCCTGTCACGGTTGTGCTAAGTGTACAGTTACGATACTCGACTACTACTGTGTTCGCCATACAAGCGCATGAATTTCAGCGTTTATAGAAAGTTAATGTACTGTCACTGCTACTTATATGGTACCTACTATGTGTTGTGTTGTCATCTCCATTCACTAGATTCGCTTTGAAATTTACTGTTAATTAAGGTGAATGAAATCTATTCGTTCATTTTTATGCGTGTCTTTTGTGTAGGGGTAATATCAATTTGCAGTCACATGCACACTAACTACAGTAAGCCAGGTTTTTTTTTATCAAGCTTTTTTTATATTTTTTCACGTTCCAGCAAATTTTGTTGTAGTACCTTACTTAACTAGAGTATTTGATATTTAATTTGGTACCTATATTTAAATCGATTTTATAAATTTACTTATTATGTTTTTGATCCAGAAAAAAAATGGTTGTATTAGGGTGACGGCACCAGTAATGGACACGGCACCAATTATGGTCATTTTTTTCGTTGATCGAATTTATTAAGCAACTGTCCCAACATTTTTCAACTGGCAACACTAAAGCATAACCAATAGACATTTGAGCTGTCATTTTGACACACGTCACCAAAATCGGCCATTTTGTTCTAAGATGTTCTGCGAAGTGAAATCTCGTTGCGCGCGGTGGTCATAAAAATCCGTTTTTATTGTTGAAATCGTTAAGGAGGTGAGTACATATTTGTGCATGGTGTTATCTTGTGTTGTGTTGTAATGAGATTTGTTGTTATTTTTACTGAATAATACTATATTACAAGTAAATTGAGCTAAGTTGAATATGTCTAATCACAGCAATAAGTTTTTTGTGGGGTTTGTTCATTACTGGATTCGATATTTTATAAAATTCAGTAATGGACAAGTGTCCATGCTTAAGTTTTTTATTACTTTTTTAGTTTATTGTATTAAATTGTTTAATTTGTTGCTCTAAACATTTGGGTTGAGTTGATTTTGTGATTGCTCTTTATTTTCCAATAATGGACGATGTTCATAACTGGGTATTTTTAGTTGTCCATAATTGGGTTCTTTGTTTTGTCTTAGATGGCACCAAAGAAAAATTACACCCCCGAACAAATGGGGAGAGCATTGGATGCTGTAAGGATGGGAGAAAATATAAGCACAGCTGCCCTCTGGTTTGGGGTTCCTCGAATAACCTTGCACAACAAGGTGACAGTCAAAAGTCCTGCTGTTTGTGCTATGGGGCCTCAAACTATCCTCACGGCAGAGGAAGAGGACATTCTGGTAAAATGGTTGGTCGCAATGAGTGAAAAGCACTTTCCCATAAATAGACAATTATTAACAGAGAGCGTGCAAAAATTTATATTAGATCAAGGGAAGGCCAATCCTTTTACAAATAACAAACCTGGAAAAAAGTGGTTTTCAACATTTTTAAAACGACATCCAGATATAACAGAAAAAACAGCACAAAATCTTTCGAAGTCGAGGGATGACGTTACCGAAGAAGGCATCCGCAAATGGTTCGATGAAATAACGACATACATAGAAGGTATAGGTTTAAAAGATGTTTTAGATGAACCCAGCCGGATATTTAATACTGACGAAACCGTAAGTCGTCGTGTGATGATTAATGATCATAAAATGCGAGTAAAATTCATTAAAGTGTCAGGGTCGTCACTGGTTGCCAGACGTCATTTCAATCGATTTTGCTCGCATTTTACGATCTTTGTTGATGATCATCGGTCTTCAATTTTTGCCGATTTTCGATTAAGCAGGTTTTAATCGGTTGATAAAAAAAAAACATTTATTATCGTTAGTTAATTACTTATAAAACTATGTTAGTATACATCAGACTTAATTCCATACGTATAAACCACTATTTCATTGGCTCATTAATAATTTTGAAACAAATCGGTTAATTGCTTATTATTGGTTACAACTGATCGAATAATCAGATATTAAAGATCGGTTAATACATCAAATAAATAAATATTAAGGGACAATCTTACACAAATCGACCCAGTCCTAAAATAAATAAAGCTGGTACTACGGGTACTAAACGACGACATATGTAATATAATATTAATACAATATAGATAGACAACATCCATGAGCCAGGAACAAATATTCGAGTTCATCACACAAATATTGTTAATTGCACCATCCACAATTCATCTGCTTTGCCCGAACGTGGACTGGTAGAGAATGCCTCATGGCATTAAGTCCGCCTTTTGTAAGATAAGCTTTTTTATTTATATATAAATATTTGCCCTGGCCGGGATTCGAACCAAGGACCGCCGGTGCACAACAAAGTATGCCTACCGCGTCCTCAAACATATCGCACTCTCATCAAACGCGGGAAAATAAAACGAACACCGACCACTATGCCCGCATGAATCTTCGAATCAAAGTCGGACAAACAGACGCCATTGCCAATTTGTCCGGCCGGATCATCCGGTTGAACCGTTTAGTTTCCTTGTGCGGGAAATAGATTTGAGATATCTGTTTATTTACCGACAGCAACGAAGGATTCCTTTATTGGCCGAGCGAGCGAAGCGAGCGGGCGTCTCTGTTTCAACTTTGCCAAAACTTTCGTATGTCCGGATGTTAGATGTCCGGATGTTGGGTTGTTCCCGCTTTCAGGCCACATTTATCAACCGATTCTCATGAAATTTTCTAAGTAAGTTCGTTTATTAATTATTATACACTTTTCTTTTTGTCTAATCAGTTACTTGAAATTTTTCAAACTGGCTATTACAAATTTATTATGTATATTTGTGAGGATATGCCTATTTTCTACTTTATTATTATATATAAGGCTAGCTTTGCGTTTCTTGGGGATAAAAATAAAAGTAGCCTATGTTAGTGTTAATAACCTATTTCTGTTCTCAATTTCTTGCAAATCCGTCCAGCCGTGTCGGCGTGAAGAGGTAACAAGAAATGTTAGGCTGTAGACGGAGTTTTGCGAAGATAAACACCGTCCACAGACGTGGTGCCGTATCACGATGTTACTAATATACGTCTCTCGATGTACTGTTCTTGAAAGCGCTAAGAGGCCTTATTCCTTTTAAAAGAAATTTTTTTCGTATTATGACAAATATATAGATAATTTCAACCAACTTTGTAAAGTCAATAATACTTTTCCCTGTAGTAAGTAACATAGCTATTTCATGCTATTTCGAAAATAAGTTGAAAAAAATACAGTTTTCAGCGTGAATTTTGTAAATTTCGAGTAGTTTTTGAAACAAAAATGATCAATGAAAAATTCAAACTAGGTATAGGTTTCAAATATATACTAATAAATTGCAATGGTCCTGTTTTAAGTAGTAACATTCATAATATGTTAAGAAACATGTTTGATCAAAGAGACACATGTCTAAAACAATCAGCATTTTTAAACGGATTAGTACCTAACCTTTAACGAACACCGGACACTATACACACAATAAATGAATCGTCAAATCAGTAGCCGGACAAACAGTCGCCATTGTCAATTTGTCCGGCCGGATCATCCGGTATAACCGTTTAGTTTCCTTGTGCAGGAATTGAACTATACCGACAGCAATAAATTATTTCTTTATTGACCGAGCGAGTTTGTTTCAGCTTCACCAAAATTTAAGAATAATACTATTAACAATGAAATGGCTTTATTTCTTGACGTAATAGAAATAGTACATTACTGCAGACGCCGGAAAAGAAGGGCTTGCCGGTCAAACAGGTATAGACGGCCGACCGTAGGGAGGCAGGACAGTGATACGAAGCCGGCAAGCGGCTAAGGCATCTGTAGTGCTTTTCTCAAACATATGCAATGAAAAAAAAAACGCTTAAAAAATATAATTCAGCTTTTTAACCTGTTCATGAACGCTGTGTTTAAAAAAAACTTCATGGCTTCAATTTTGTATGAAATTTCGTTACAGCTCTCTCGAGTTATTCCGCAAGACCTGTTATAACCAGAGATCGGGTGCGTCATTATACACGGTGTCCCGTATTCAATGGGCAACCTTCTAACGAACATTTTTTTTAAGAAAAATTAATTATATTAAATTAAAAGGTGAACTTATAAAAAGGTGAAATTCATAATGGCCACGACCACTCTGTAAAGAGTGTAACGAAGAAGAAGAAGATTAAACTTGTTAAAAATTTAAGACAAAAACGGGTTTCATTATACATTTATAATAAACACTTTATAAAGTTCTACTATACCCTAGTTAGGATCCACTATTACAGAATATAAAAAAAAAAACAGCTAAAAAGTCTCTTCATCTGTAGCCTAGTCGGGCATAACAGTAAAACAAGGTGCCAGTCATTAAAAAAAAAAACCGATTATCTTAAACATCGGTCGGATCGGATCGGTTAGAAGGTTGTCCATTAAATACAGGACACCATGTACAATGACGCACATAAGTCCGATATTTGGTTATAACGCACGTTATGCGACATTTCATTGCATGTTTGAGAAGCTTATACCCTCCATACAATACAACAATACTTTATTGATGCACACCAATAAAAGTTTACAAAATGAAACAAGACAAATACAATTATTATTATTTTTTTACGACATTGATACATTTTTTTTTTCTAAGTAAACGTTCTTCATTTCACAAATATAGCATATACAGTATATAGCATATATATAAATACAATTTATAAATAACGGTAGACACCAGACGGTCTTATCGCTAAAAAGCCATATTTTCCTGGCAACCTTTGGGTAGTGAAATTGATGAAAAATTTAACTTAATACACAGTAGGAGCAGAAGACAAAGGGAGCACATAATTCGGTACTAACAGAAAACAAGTACGCATACCATACCTATGCCTTTAAAAGCCCTGTTAGACAGCCGTTCGCAAAATGTTGTATGCATTAGACCATTGATTCGGGCCCACCATGCGTGGCCCGGTATCCGTAATGGGCAAGTCATGCGACTCATGCGGGCATTAGGGAGGGGAATATATCGATAGAATCAAGCTACATCTAAAACAGGTTATTTTAAAAAATTCGTCAGGTCTACGTGGAGCGAGGGTAGCGAAGTGGCTAACGCGCTGAACCGGTAATCCAGAGGCACCGGGTTCGATTCCCGGTCCCTTCCACCGGGTAGCTCCTTTATCAATTTTTCTCTATCTTTGTATTCAAGGTTATTTTAAGTTTGTAATGATGTTTGCTCGAAATACCACTAGTACCTTTACCGGGTGTGTTCTGTTATAGGAGCAATAAACTAAATCATAGATACTACTCTACAAACAGAACAACATTTTGAAAAGAAAACAGTTTTCAGGTGATCACTATTTCAACACTTAGTATTTTCAATTTACGCCACGCCACCCAACATTGATATTCCCTTAACGGGTATACTACATTTCTCCGAAGTTTCATTTGCCCGAATTCATCATCATTTCGAATTTTCATAATTTCGAAAACGATTTTATTTTTGGGATATCGTGTAACCAATCCATGACGGAAATTATCGTTTCGCTTTATTTCAATTTCGGAATTTTGAAATTTCGGATTATTGATGGTTTCGGATAGATGAAACATCGAAATTTTTGAGTGATTTCCCTTAGCATTCATTTTTGCGTTGCTGTTAGAACATTAGGGTGAAGCTAGCCAAAGTAATTTCGGTCGCGCCATACATCATGTCACGTTATCACGTCACACTAGTACCTGTGGCGCGACCGACTCAAATTACGCTCGTCTAGACCGTCCTCTTCTAAATTTCTTTGGACATATCTCTCGAAACCAGCAATCCATGGAGCATTTAGTGGTGCAAAGACAGATTGAGGGCAAAAGGTCTAGAGGGCGGTCCGCAACCCGATGGACGGATCTGATAAAGACAGCGACAGGCACCAGCATTTCAGAGTGCTCTCGAAATGCTGCTAAGAGTAAAGTGGAGATAAATTGCGAAGGCCGCCACCCGACCCGAGAGGATCGCGGACGAAGACCACCCGTGTACAAATACATCATCATCGAGACCACGACCACTCTGACAAGAGTGAGACGACTAGAAATAAAGAGACCGTCGTCGTCGTCACCCTTAGTACACAACTCAATGTGATTTACATTTCTAAAATAGTTGTAATTAGTACGAGTGTTAACTAAGGTATCGATATAGACAAATCGTGTCCCAGCACTGACCGGCGGTAAGCCGAAGTGACCACGGGCTCCTAGCTCCGTTGATTATAAATTGTGCCCGTTACGGTCCCTGAGCGGGCAAAGTTGCCAGTTAACTTCGCTAATAGATGACATTTCATGACTTTCGATGTACTGAGACGAATAAAACGTTACAACAACTCGTATTACGTTATAAAAAATGTTATTAAAATGTATTTAAATAAAATGTATGGAATGATTTATTAAAGTACATAACCTCACGTCGTAGAAGTTGAATAACGCTCGGCATGTTTCGAATCGGTACGCGATTCATCATCAAGAGAGCCGATCAGTCGCGGCGGCGGCCAACCGTGTTCAGTTGGCGTTTATGTATTTTAATACGTCTCAAACTCACGGTAGTTGTCTATGGAAAATATTTAATGATTTTTTATTAAAATTGTTTATTAACCCATTTAACCTACTTACTGATTAACAAAACTATGGATTGAAAATTGTAATCTGAAATAAATATGAGTCAATCATTCTTTTTTTAGTAACGTAAATACAACCCTAAAAATATAACTAGGAAATAAAATACTTTTTAGTCAACTACATAAAGAAAAAAATAAGTGGATAAAGTTGCCTCGTAAACCTTCTGGTAATTTTTGAAGTGTGTAGAAGGATAGATATCAGCATCAAACGTCGAATAGGGTACTTACAGCCAACAGGACAACTTTGTAAAAAAACTAAGGGTGAAAACCAGATTGTCAACCATGTGCTACCAAAGGATACTTGGGTACTTTCGTCATGTTGCTTGCCGGAATACCGACAACCTTGACAGGCAAGAAAGTGGGCAAAGTGGAAGGGAAGAACATCTGGGGGTCGTCGGTGGTGTGACCAAGTGACCGCCATTACTGGTCTTCTTCTGCCCTGAAGGAAGCCGAAAACCGAACAAAGTGGAAATAAATATATTATCGTCCTCCTTGACGTATCCGTCAATGGCGAAACCTGGCGCCATCGGTCATGTGCACGAATGTGGCTTGCAAAACCGAATCTGGTTTTGAAGGTTCTGTTACAAGGCGCACAATGCAACTCACCTTTATCATTACACGTGTAGGTATAGGAAGGCTTTGGACGGGTCTTTCTGTTTAGGCGTTTTGCGTCGAGGTCTTGCAAGCGAGGCTCTTCAAAATCAGTGACGGCCTCATGAACAGAGCTGCGCCATACTTATCTCTGTTGTGCAAGCTCTTCCCAACCCTCGCATGAAAGTGGAAATAGCTACATAACACCACAAAAAGCTTTTAAGGGAAACAACCTTCAGAAATGAAGTATACGACCAAGAAGAGGTCTATATAGCCGGGAGGCTTAGTTAAACACTGTAACGGAACTATGCTCCAGTGAGTTTTAGCCAATGGTTTTATGACGTGAAGCGCCATCTAGTGTTTTATTGGGAGTCTATTGTAAAGGGTCGGCGTCTACGCTGCCTTGCCTTACAACGCCATCTCGTAATTCATTGATGAATTAAGTATTGATAGGGTTGCTGGAGCGTGGATTAAGTTTAAATCTTTCACACTAGAGGGCGTTGTGATAGACAAGCATAAAACAAGGATGTGTTTATTAAATATTCTAATATAATTTAAAGGCCGCATGCTGTATTGGTCTCAATGCTTGTAATTGTGCTGGAAAGCTCAGTTGTTGTTAATTATATGACATGCGTTGGTGTTTCTAGGAGGTTTGTTGATGTGGTCTTGTCGAGTGTAATAGAAATGTCAGTGACGTTTTGGGAGAAATTGCGTTTAAGTCACGTTCTTATTATCTTAAAAGGATTGGGAACTTTTAAAACGTACCGAATTTTAAAGACAGCTATGTTGGGATTAATAATTAATCTATAATAATAAAGATAAATTTTAATTTGGTTTAATTTGCCGTCGATATCATTGGCTACAGTAGCGACCAACGGCGAGTAGCGGAACTAAAGTATATCTACCTATAAGCCTATAGATATCTTTTATTTGTGTGAGTTGTAGATAATACCAACCAATGAGGAACTGGGAATTCATTGAAACATAAAACACATGGACACAAATTAAGTTCCGCTATCCGACGCAGTGCCGCTGATGGGAGATTTGGATTGATTTTGATCGAGAAGGTTCGAGATGGGCGGCTCTGGAGAATGTTCGGGATGTGGAGGACGTGCGGAAGGCCTGGGGGTCTTCGGTCTGGATCGAGAGGTGTAAGAGAAAACCCTGACGGATAAGTAACGAAAATCAGCTGTTCTGGGTTTCGGAAGATGTTGATGGTCATGTGGAATGTGGTGTGGAGTGTTATTATGTCGGATTGTTTGCTTGCAATAATCCTTATTGCGAGAGAGGTAAGCGCTGTTGTTTATTTCCACATTTAGGAATTTTAGAGAAATGTCTTTTCCGGCCAGGCCTCCTTTAACACTAGATGCATTTCCATGATTCATTTTACGGTTCAATAAAACCCTCAAGACGAGAGTGTTAAGATACAGGCCCTATGCACTTCTGATGCTAAGTGGCTGAGAGTTATCCGCACTGTGTTTCAGCTGGTAGTTTAGACAAGTACCAAACATGTATATCTTATGTAATTGTGGATAGATAAATTATCCCCAGAAATAGTTGTGTTATTAATTACATTTCCTTCACACTATACTGACTACACGTTTACCACACCTATTTTAATATTGGTATTGGTTCACAGATTTGTCTCTGTTTAAAATAAATACTGAGGCAGGTCTGTCTTGAAGGTATAAGGTATGTGGTAGACTCTCTCCTTCAAAACAATGTCAATGAACAGAATGTTCAGCTTGGAGAAATATACTACTTTGGTAGTCGTTTGGTTGTCTGTTCCAGATTGACATGAGAGGCTCAGCTGATATGGCGACTGGTTTGCAAAGACCCTTATGTCATACATAGTACCAGGCTCGAAGCGTATTGTTGGTCGAAGGAGTCCTCTATAGAGCAATTCCGGAGATTGGCCATAAGCTTTCATCCTAGGTAGGCTCGGGCTCTGTATGGTTGAGTTAATACCATCTACTAAAGACTTGGAGTTTTCTCTGACGAGGGAGATGGTTGGCGACTATCGACTTTGCAGAGACCCTTTGTCAATCGACTATAAGTCTTAATTTGGGGCGACGACTAAACCCTTATTTGATCCAAGTTGAATATGATTTCTAATAATTAGAAGAGTGGTGATGGAAAGAGTTCTGGTATGGGTAAAGGTTTTACAAGGTAAAATATCCTTCCTTTCCCTCTGACTGTCCTGGCACAATTTTCATATTTTTATCATAAAGAAACGGCTGGTTTCATTGTTATATCAAATTATTATCATCACCCAACCATGTTGTGTCAATCCATTGCTATGGTCTGGTATTACTTAAGTGTCAATTCTCAGTTGTGATTCTCTTGTGGGATGGATGATTTGTCTATATACCTAATAATAGCTGAAACAGACACTACCAGTATTTTCATACTGCACTTACAAGCGACCATTATAGCAGAATATATTGATTTGGTGTATTAGCCATTTATATTGACATAACTTGGTGGCTAGATATTAACATGAGGATATGGCTGAGTCCATCCCCTGTTTTACTTATTCAACTCAGCTGTCAGGTTGTGTAATTCACTGCTTGGTCTTGTGCTACTTTTAGTGTCATGTATCAGTTGCATGTCTCCTGGGACAGATTATCTATCTATATATTTAATAACTGAAAGAGACACTAGTAATATTTTATATTGCATCAACATATGACCATTTAGCAGTATATATTTATTTTGGTTTATTAACCATTAAATTGACATAGCTTGGTGGTGAGAAATCTCTATCAATAACTTATGATGGAATTAGCTGTTTTATTATAGCGTTCCAAATATGTGTCTTCCCTTTATCCTGTCAAGGACGGATTAATTGTTGGTCGAATCTGACATCTGGACAGCGGGGTGGGGCTGTCCTTTCCTAAACAAAAAACCCCTTTAGTTATATATTTATGTATTATATCGAACACTAAACAGCCATACACTATCCACATTCCTACTGGGTAATTTGGAAAAATGTTAGAACAGAGACATTGCATCATATAAATAAATATTTCAACCTTTATTTATTATTTGTTTATTAATTAAATAACTAACACTACTTCTCGTCCAAGACGTATATTTAGATTCATTAACCTTCATTATTGCTTCTGCGAATAATTATTAAATAATATTGACTTGTCCTAAATAAACTGCTAATGTCGTCTGATTTGTATCCTTACCGCAGAGAATCTGGTTATTATAACACACAACTGGATCCTTTAACCCACTAGACATGATCACAATCTATTATTAATTAAGGCCAAAAACATAATCAAATTACTATATCAATCACTGAATTCCGGTATGGAATCCGGTAAGGTGACTGATCCTTGCTCCATTCGCTTCTTCCAGTTGAAGTTTTTACAACACCGGCTACAGGTAAAAATGCATATTTAAGGGATAGAAGTTTTAAAAGTATAAGAAATTAAGAGAAAAGCACAAAACAACAGTCGTCTTCCGGCAATGAGTATAAACTGACATAAGTCTCGCTCTGACACCTTCTTTCTTACTATTCTCATTTAAATACAAACCTATGTCATTCATCACCAGCCAGCCATCAGTCCCAGTCCCACATCTATATAAGTACGTATATCGTCACCTAGTAGGTACGGGTACTACGGTAGGTCACTACGGGTAACACAACCCTCAAGCTTAATTCGGGACTGGTCTGATTTGTGTGAAGTTGACTGATATTTATTTATTTAAGTAATTAATTTGGAAGTGCAGTAATTTTTTATAGCATATATTCATCTAGCAAAGGTTTCCAAAACAGGAAACAATTCAAACAAAGTGGACCGGCTCCGCAGTGGCTATTCAGATAATCCCGAGATAAACCGACCAAATTGATGTGTCTGTTAGGATTAGGGGAAGACTGGGAGCGATTAAAGAAGGAAGATCGAGATAAGGACGGCACTATCGGAGTGAAGGGGAGGAAATGGGAGTTTTTTTTTTAGTTGCACGTTTTGTTTAACGTTTGAGGGTGCAGTGTTTGGATGAAAGTAACAAAATATCAAAAGATCGAAAGTCTACTTTTTGGGACAGGTAAATATTTATCGCAGATTGTTTTTTTATCTTACATTACAGTGTTATTAGCCTCAGATTTAATGGACCTCATAAGAATTCTCAAACTTATTCAAAAGGGCAATGGATCGAGCTATGCTCTGAGTTTCCTAGCGCGATCTAATCAGAAGGTTTGCGGTATGAGAGCCCTATTCCCGGAAATCATATCGAAATTACCATACGTCGCAAAAAATTGGTATATATATCCCAATTGATAGGATTAAAAATAAAAACCTGTACTTACTTTTACTGTGAAATGCCACATTAAATAACAAAATGACTTTCTTTACTTTTTTTTCTTAGTTACAGGCAAATATCGTCTGTAACAACCAATACTCACTAAATAACATATATACTACTTAAAACAAAGCTCGTATCTCATTGTCAATCTACTTATCTAGATACGAGGTTTCGAAGAGCAATGATAGACATTTTGGTTGTCACCACTCACCAGGCGATATTGTAATTGGCAGAAATACCATGTTTCACATTAGCAACTAATTTTATGAGTTCAATCCAATTGAGCGAATATTATACGTAAATGAAATTATTAATTAATAATACGCTTCTGTTCATTTAAATTAACCGTTCTGGGAGCATAATTGAATAGATGCCGTTACGAGTAATAATGTCACCCGATATGAATTAGAGATGGGAAAAGCGGTTTTTTTAACAGTGTTTCCAGTTCCAAAAAGTCACTGTGAAATTAAATGCAATGTGAAATAATCATACAAAAATTAAAATACATTGGCATATTTTCTTGTAATTTCCGTTTTAATATCATGTTTCACCTTTTTATTACAATATTAATATTTTTTATAAATACACTTTTATTATGTTTTCTTCGAGAACTGCGTATAGGCCTAGCTTCTTAACACGGTACAGATTAGGTTAAGTTCATTATCACTGTAAGTAGGATTAACGAAAAAAATACTGAGCGTTGAGTTTCTTCCGACGTTTTTTCTCAACAGTGGTCTCCTCTTGTGTAACGCCGGTAGACTCAGAGTCTCAGACATGGAAGTGCCCTTGTAGATGACTTACAGAATAAATTTCATTATTTTTCTTAGTTTTATGATTTCATTAACAGTTCTGAGATACTCCGCATCCAGCAGCTTTTTGTAACCTTTACAAGATCGTTGATCTACCTTGTACGGGACTCTCGCTACTGGGTCTTTCAGTAAATAGTTGCCACAGGATAACCTTTCTGCCGCAGCGATCCAAGCAGCGTGCGCCGGTTTTTTAATGTAATATAGATTTTAACATTTAAATAAATAAACCTTTTATGATAACAAAGTCGCAACTCATGGGTACATCGCAGTGACAAATTTGCGAAACGGATATCAATAAGAAATTACTAAGACTTACTAAAAACAGCAAAGTCAGCAAAGGATTAAAAAACTATTTAAAATGAACAGCTGGGTCGCACAGCGACAGTTTAAATGCTGGGAGTTGGAGAAATACCGCCATCCATACTAATATTATAAATGCGAAAGTGTGTCTGTCTGTCTGTTCCTCTTCACGCTTAAAACGCTGAGTCGATTTTTATGAAATTTGGCATGGAGATAGTTTAAGATCCGAGGAAGGACATAGGATAGTTTTCATCCTGGAAATTATCCTTAAAAAGATTGAAAAGTGAGTAAGTAATTCATGATGACATTGATGACCCTATAGGAAATGTAATAATTAGACTAAAAGCACAAATGCTCTTACATTTGCTTAGGCGCTTTTAATAATCCCTTATTTTTAGCTAAGGTGATTAGGTGGATATCTATCGTGTTGCACGAGGTTGCTTCCATACTTCCAAGTTCCACGCGGACGTAGTCGCGGGCAAAAGCTAGTGATTTTATAACATGGAATCTTCATAACAAGTCACAGTGACTTTTAGATAGCCGTACCCATACCATGAGTATGGGTACGGCTATCTAAAAGTATAGTACCATAAGTTAATGTGACCGTATTCGCTGGCGACTGAGTAGACGATCTGTATCGCTTTCCATCAGGCGATACGTTTGCTCGTTTGCCTCCTATGACATAAAAAAAAAAATGGAGGTTAGTACAGCGTCCCTAGCGATTACTTTATAGGACTACTAGCTTTTGCCCGCGACTACGTCCGCGTGGAACTTGGAAGTATGGAAGCAACCTCGTACAACACGATAGATCACCTAATCACCTTAATTAATAAAAGGGATTATTAAAAGCGCCTAAGCAAATGTAAGAGCAATTGCGCTTTTGGTCTAATAATTACATTTTCTACAGGGTCATCAATGTCATTATGAATTACTTACTCACTTTTCAATCTTTTTAGGGATAATTTCCAGGATGAAAACTATCCTATGTCCTTCCTCGGATCTTAAACTATCTTCATGCCAAATTTCATCAAAATCGAATCAGCGGTTTAAGCGTGAAAAGGTAACAAACAGACAGACACACTTTCGCATTTATAATATTATATAGTAGGTAATATATAGTAATATAGTATATAGTATAATAGTATATAGTATAGTATATAGTATGGATATGGATAATTCTCCATACAAATCGCTAGTGAGTACGCTCACTTTAACCTCATGAAGGGTACACAAGCAGGTCGCTGTGATTTCGTCGTTACAAATTTTATTTCCCATCTCTAATATGATTAAAACAAAACTTTGTCTGTTTATTTACGTATTTGCTGTCCATTGCAAATAATAGCGGTGTATAATATTAGCGAATTTGAAATTGTATGTGCCAAATAAAGCGGTATGACGCAGTGGTGGCAATTTCAATAGACTGCTAATAACGATTATATGTCTAGAAATATTTGTACAGAAATCAATTTAAAACTATACCAGTTTACGACTTTAGAATAAATACGCCTAGAACCAATGTTGCCAGTGATGTCACACGGCAATGAAACGTCACTTACAAAGGGTCTCATAAGAAGGCTCAAATTTACTTAAAGGGCAATAGAGCGAGCTATGCTTTGAGTTTCCTTGCGGGGTCGAACGAATCCGAAATGATGAGATACGCAAGAGAACCAAGGTTGTAGATATAGCTCAGACAGTCGCCAAACTTTAAGTGACAGTGGGCGGGGAACATCGTTCGTAGAACCGATGGCTGTTGGGGCAGAAAGGTTCTTGAGTGGGGACTGCGGACCGGAAAACGCAGCGTGAGCAGGCCCCTAACAAGATGGACCGACGACCTGGTTAGGTTAGGTCGAGTAAAAATGCAGATTTACTTAATACCTTTTTCATCTCTTTTGACAGTTGTAGGTACCTACTGCTTTCTGAATAGTGTTCTCCATTTGTAAAATGCTTGTAGACTCATGCATGTTAATAAAACACACTCGTGGCCATGAGCACTAGGGCCAAAAAATGGGATTAAATGACAAATAACGAAATAATGAACTTTATTCTGTAAGTAGGCCTTACAGAATAAAGTTTCGTTATGTGTCATTTAATCCCTCATTTTCGGCCCTAGTGCAATATTCACAAAAGCACACCCAGCTTTAGTGTTTTAGGGATTGTAAATGAGCTAGCCTAGGCTTTTATCACCGGAAATGGTGGCAGACTACATCCGGTCGCGGATATCCGGCGCTTTCACGGTTCACGACGCGTGTGAGCTTTAAATGAACAAGTTTTATGACGAGCTTTCATATTAAAGCTTTTCAAATATATATGATACATTTTTGAGTTGTGCAGCGCGTGTTTTCAGTTTTGTGGTTAGTAGTTTTAATGTTAAATTAATATACCAGTCGTTCGTTTGTGAAGCGGGAGCTCCGTCAATTAAGTCAGTGTGAAATGATACATTTTAATACTCGTACCTCGACTTAATTATATTTCGACATTTTTATTCCCCGACCTTATAATACCTTGTAATTTTTCCATATCGTCCTTTTATAAGGCGTTTCTTGACATTTTTATTTCAGCATTTTTGAACGGATAAAAGGTGACTTAATGTCTATACTTACTTACTTACTTTCCACGGCGCAGCGACCCAAAGTGGATCTTGGCCTCCGACACTAAAAGACGCCACTCCTTCCGGTCTCGGGCTGTTTGTTGCCAGTCAGCCACACCCAGCTCAGACAGGTCCCTCTGCACCACGTCCCTCCAGCGGTATCTTGGACGACCCACCGGCCTCTTGCCCGCCGGTCGACCAACATACACTCTTCTAACTGCGCGATCCTCTCCCATTCTCTCTAGGTGCCCAAGCCATCGGAGTCGGGCAGATTTAGTTTCACCGATGATATTTGGCTCGGACACGAGATCTTCAATCTCCTGGTTCTTTCGGATGCGCCAGTTACCGTCCTCCATTTTAGTCGGGCCCAGAATCTTACAAATACAAATACAAATACAAATACAAATAATTTATTTACCAAAAAGAAAAACTTATAACAATTGGACATTTTACAAATATTTCACTTACACACTGGAATTTACACATAAGCATAAGAAATTTCCAACGGCCCCAAACTAGGCACAGCCTGTATCTTGGGAACCGGGAGTACAGTATACCAATTAGAATTGAAAAAACAGTAATAGAAAAAGCCCGTAACGCAACAGAGTGAACAAATTGGAGGGAAATTATAATACAAGATATAAAATTACTTATCTACGCATGTGCGTGTGCGTGTGTGTGAGAGTGTATGTGTGAGTGTGTGTGTGTGTGTGTGTGTGTGTGTGTGTATGTGTCAACGAAATATCACTTACTTACCAAATTTATTATTTGATGATATTCTCGGTGTCATCATACGATAGGGATAGAAGCCATTTTTTTACTTTACATTTAAGGATTGCACAGGAAAAGTCGTCGACTTTGCACGCTTTAGAGACTCTGTTATAGACAAAGGGGTGTAAGTACGACGGAAGGCGTTTAGCAAATGCGGTTTTGGCTCTGGGACACTGAATAACGAGGTGTTTGTGGCGTTGCTGACGGCGCTTAACATGATCAGTGGAAGCGACAGCAATTCGGTGAGATTCAACTACAGCTTTCAAAACAAAAAGCTGGCGAACACTTAACACTGAGGCCTCCTTGTACAAGTGAACAGTGGGAAATCGAAAAGGTTTTCTCAGCATGACTTTAAGCACAGCTCGTTGCGCCCGCTCAACTCCAATCATAGCACTCTTAGTTGCACCTCCCCAGGCTGCAATGCAGTATTGAAGTATAGATTGGCATAGTGCGAAATATACTAACTGGAGAATTTCTCTGGAGGCTCCATTTCTCAGGAGTCTCATCATATATATGACCTTTCTAACCCGACGTGATAAGGTTTCAATGTGCTGTCTGAAGGACAATCTCTGATCGATGGTTACTCCGAGGTACTTGATCATTTCTGCTCGTTCGATAGTATCCCGTGTACCAAAACTAGATGACAAAGTTAATTGATTACACAAAGGGGGGCTGGAAGATACCGTCTTGTAGAAAGTTAAGAATTTAGTTTTTTTTGTATTTAAGGTAAGCAGGTTTGTGTCTAGCCAGTCTGAAATGCTTGTCATTCCCGTTTGCGCCATGTGGATTGCCTCTGGCCATGATTTGCCACTAAAGAGGGCTACTGTATCATCCGCGTAGCAGATTAAGTCGCAGTTCTTCAAGTTAAGTGACAGAAAGTCGTCAATATACAATAAAAACAAGGTTGGACCGAGAATGCTTCCTTGAGGGACACCAAAAACAATAGGCTCTTTGCTCTTACAGTCTCCAACCCTCACATGCTGGCTCCGGTTTGCGAGGTAACTTTTGAACCATTCCAGCGCCGAGCCTCGAACTCCTTTGAGTTCAAGTTTTTTTAGGAGAATCGGCGCTGAGACGGTGTCGAAGGCCTTAGCCAAGTCCAGAAAGACACCTATGCAATGTCTACCCTGATCAAGATGTTTAGCAATTGTATTTGAGAGCAACACTACTGCTTGCTCCGTGGATTTTCCCCGCCTAAATCCAAACTGCCTATCTGAGATAAGCTTATGTTTATCTAAGTAGTCTACTAGACGTTTATTTACAATTTTTTCTAATAATTTAGAAAAAATGTTAAGAAGGGATATAGGTCGATAGTGGTCAGGATTACTTTTTTCACCAGATTTAAAGATGGGGGATACTGTTGATTTCTTCCAGGCGTCAGGAAAATAACCCGACGAAATGCTGAGATTAAAGATGTGAGCCAAAGGAAGGCAAATGAATTCTCTCACAGACTTAATCAGGGAAGATTTATAGCCGTCTGGCCCCGGAGCACTGTCATATTTAAGAGCTTTTATAAAGTCACCGACTTCTTGGGGATCGGTCGGAGCAAAAAAGAAGGAGTGAGGTAGCGCTACACCTGATGTATAATTAGACGCTAGAGTCTGCTGCGTGGTTTTAAGTTTGTCTAAAATTTTATTAGCCAAATCACTTGCTACTGACACGAAGTGTTTATTACAAGCGGTGAGGGATTCATGGCTGTTAGTGGTGATTTTTGTCAATGCACTGGCGTCGGAGGAGCGACCAGGATACTCGCAGACTCGTTTGATAGTTTGCCAGAGTTTTTTAGGATTATCGCTATTGCGGGCAAGCTCCCTATTGTCATAATCAGCTTTAATGTTACGTAGAAGTTGACCGTAGAAGTTTCTATAGCGCGTATAGCTAGTTTTTAAGATTTGGTTATCAGGATTATTCCTCAACTGCAAGTGAAGCCTATCACGATGTTTCATGCACCTAATTAGTCCAGGAGTCATCCAAGGTTTCAAGGTAAAACGACTGCGGCTGACCTTAACAATATGACTGTGTTTCTTAACTGAATTCGAAATTACGCTATCAAATAACGCGACAGCCCTGTCAGGATCCCCACAGCTGAGTACCGGAGACCAGTCAGTGTCCCGCAAATCGGCAGCGACTGCTTGCATGTTGACGCGACAGGAATTACGGTCTTGGCCTTCTTTTGTTTTTGAATGAGATATACTAATCATTGTCAAGTCATGGTCCGTGATAGCACACTTGCACACTATGCCTGTAGCAGATTGGACAGTTTTGATAAAAATGTGATCCAGACAAGCTTTGTCTCTGGTAGGAGCAGTTATAGCTGGTATCAACCCATGCGACGCCATTAAGGTCAAGTAGTCTCCAGTTATAGAGTTCTGTGTATCAAGAAGATCAATATTTAAATCACCCGCTACAATTATACAAGAACTGTCGCTTACACTTTTCAAAGCCAGATCAAGAGAACGGTTAAAGCTATCGAAGTCACTCAATGACGGAGAACGGTAAATCCCCAGAATAGACATATTATTGACTCTAACCATCAGGAAGTCAGCCCCCTGAGTGGGAGGTTCATGGACTGAGGGGCAAAGAGACTTAATAACATAGATAGTAACACCACAGCTTTTATTCAGGTGATTGGATGTGTGAAATGAGTTGTAACCAGGAAGCTGACCGATAACAGAATTATCATGCAACCAGCACTCCGAGAGAATGATTATGTCAAAATTCGTTTCAAAGCGTTTAAGCGCAATTGTAAAATCGTAAAAGTTGCGTTGAAGGCTCCTTATATTCAGGCAGAGGATTTTGAATTGACTATTCGTGACCAATTTAGTACAGGTTTCAATGCTGTCGAGGGAGTGACATGTAACGATGAAGGAGTTATCCAATTCCATGCCTAGTTCCTCATTGAATGAAACAAACCAAAGTGTTTATACAGCGATAATTTCTTCAGAGTTATGTCACTCACTGCGTGGAATTGCGCATATATTTTCAGAATAATAAATAAAAAGCTGCCTTTTGATGTTGACACCTGTAGCAAGTCCATTGAAATATCGATTTGGGTTGGAAGTAAAATACAAGTGTATGAGATGTGTGTATGGTGTGTGTGGATGTAGAAATAAGTGTTACTATTAAAAAACATATGACTTAAAAACATGCACAGAAATAATACAGATTCATGCAGAAGAAGGGGAATCGCTCGTAGACGGTGTCGGTGCTGGCTGATCTTTGGCAGTGAGAAGACCGATACGTGCATCGAGATCTGCCTGGCGTTTGATGGGAGTGGCCTGGCCACCTTCTCTTTTCTTAACGTAGATGGTGCCGTCTCGGGTCCAACAGAATTTGTATCCGCAATGATTGGCGGAAGGCGAGCCTCACGAAATAACTGCCGATTTTTCTTAGTTAGATGCTCGTTGAAGAACATTTTCCTTGAGGTGCCCGGGATTTCTAAGTCAGGCGTGGATAGACGCCGCGATTTTGCCGAACGTAGAAAGGAATCGCGTTTGGTCTTCCTTAAGAAACGCAGGATTACGGGACGAGGCTTATTTTGCACGGCACCGCTGTTATCCGATTCAGTCGAGCGTTTAGGCCCCGCACGATGAACCCAGTCAATATCATTTTCATGAAGAGATATCCCAATCTTGCTAGCGGTTAGAAGAACTGTATGAATGAGATTTTCATTAGGGGATTCATTTAACCCTATAATTTCAATCTCGTTCCTCATATTCCATTGTTGTTGGTTCTCAAACTGCTCTTGGAGTGCCAGTAGATTGGAGTGGAGCGAGGCAACCTCCCTATCGCGCACACATTCACGTTCCTCGAGATGAAGTAAACTGTTCTCGCATGCGTCTAAGCGATCATTATACTGAGCTAAGTCAGAGGACATGCTTTTAATAGATGTTTTCAGCTCGCTCATATCTTCTCGAAGCATGCGGATTTCATAAGTGAGAGAGTTAATAGCTTCAACGCTTACGGCGCCTTCTGGGTTAGTATTACGACCCTGGGCTCGGACGGTGACGTTGGGATGCAGGGGCCCGCTAGACGGGCGCACCGGGGTATTAGAATTGTTACCTTTAGGTTTCTTACTATTGCAAGAGGGACACACCCAGCTCGACTTTGAGTCCGCAGTCCAGTTTGAAAACATTTTATCAGTGATGTTGACGCAAAGCCGGTGGAAGGTCGATTTACACTCGGAGCATTTTAACGAAGTAGCATCGTCGCCACTTGCGTGACAGGCCGCACATGTAGAAGTACCAATTGAAGCCATGGTTACACAGGGATGTTATCCGGATAAAACAGCCAACGTAATATTTACAAAAAATAATCCGTGGCTTGCGATAAGCGAGATTCTTTTATTCTGCGCGCTGGTAGGTACCCAGCGTAGTCGGCGCACGGACAGCGACAAGTCAATATACACTGGAGCTATGCCGGTTTATAAGTGGTTTTACACTGTTATTAGTTATAGTTTGTGATTATAATGGTGATTTATTCTGTGTTTGGTAGCACTGCAGTTTCATAAATAGTGATTTCACGGAAATAAACACAATTACCAGTTTGAGATCGGACTTTTAGGTTATGTCGGCGACTAATATTTTTGCACTTTTATTGTTTGTGTTTATGCGAATAATTAAGCTGTGTTAACACTGTAATTTCACAAAAATAGTGTCAGTGACGCGTGAAAACATCGAGTGGAAGGTGGTAAGTGGAACAATAACACATTTTGACAAAATAAACACAGAGGCTAGTTTTGGGGATGCGTAACGGACGGCCGCCATACTTCGACATCTTACGGAAGATCTTCCTCTCAGCCACTAACAGCTTGTTCTCCTCGCTCAGCGTTAGCGTCCAAGCCTCGCATCCATACATTAGGATCGGTCTGATTATGGTTTTATAGACACGGATCTTCGTATTTCGGCTGAGAAGCTTGGACACCAACACCTGGTGGAGTGCGGCTGTGCATCGCAGGGCGTTTTGGATTCGGAGATTGATTTCCTCCTCTCTCCTATTGGTGGTCGTGAGATGTGCACTTAATGTCTATAATGAGAAATAATGTCACAATGGCCCTCTTCTAAGTAGTAACATTGATTATGTTAAGAAACATGTTTGATCGTAGAGAAAAATAACAATCAGCATTTTTGAACGGATAAGGAGACTTATGTCTATAAGAAGAAATTACCTTAATTTTTGTCTACGATCAAACATGTTTCTTAACATTATCAATGTTACTACTTAGAAGAGGGCCATTGCGATTTATTGGTATATAAATAATAAATAATAAATACCATAATATTGAAACCTACAAAATTCACGCAGAAAACTGGTTATTTTTTGCAATGTAAACATGAAATAGCTATGTTACTATCTAGAACTCAGGGAAAAGTATTATATTCACTTCAGAAAGTTGGTTGAAATTATCAATTCATTTGTCATAATATGAAGGAAAGTCACCTGCTTATCGGTTTTCTACCGGATACTTACACTTTGGTGAGTGTGCACTAGGACTGCATGAATTAATTCCAACGTCTCCATTCAGACAATACAGTACTCGGCGCGGACTTGGATTCCACCCTTATGTTGTCGATATACCACTGATTCGTACGAAACGCTTTGCGTCTACTTTTCTTATGAGGACAGCTAAGGAATGGAACTCTCTTCCTGCGCACCTGTTTCCTGAAAAATATAACTTGGATCTCTTCAAGTCGAGAGTGAATAGGCATCTTCTAGCCAAGCATGCTCCATCTTAGGCCTTATTGTCACTTAACATCAGGTGCAATCGAGGTTAAATGCATGGCTATTTTGAATAAAAATAAAAAAAATTAAAACGAATAAGGCCTCATAAGTATCCTAAAGGATTTCGATAAAGTGCGATTGCCCCACTGTCGCACCTGGCCCGAATAACTTAAGAATAATAACCTAAAATCTAAGCTGAATAAGACGTAGATAAGTAAGAGATAATTACTTATCTACGTCTTATTCTGCTTAGAAGTCTCCAGCCACGTCATTAAGTAAGAACACAGGCTGATTACATTTTTAATAAGTAAACCACCCGCAAAGGCTTTACAGGACAGAGTTCCTTTTAATTTCATTAATGCTCGATATTCTCTCGGTAAGATAACTATTAATACCTCATTTTATTTATACTAGTACTAGCTGACCCGGCGAACTTCGTACCGCCTGAAAGTCGATAAATGTGGGTAGAGATAGCTACATTCAGACTACCACCACTGATAATGTACAACATTTCATATTTTTATGACTATAATTTTATTACTTTTCTGAATTCTGCATCGAAAGATGTAATGTCTGTTTTCATAGCTAAGATAAGCGATTTCAGTGTATGAAATTAAGTTAATAAGTTTATATATTTTTTCTGAGATAACTATATACTTATTTTATTATTAATTTATAAAAACTTACTCATTTTAAAATGTGGCAACACCAAAACCACAGTATACTATACAGAATGGACCCGCACACCCCCGCCCCTTATTCGAGTTACCTCACCCCGCAAGGGCACCGAGTAGGAATCGAGTTTGCTGCGTAGAAAATTTTGAAAGGGTTGTGTATCTAACTGTGTATATGGGTTATAGGTGGGCATTGACTCGTGAAATAGTGATGGTGTTGGTGATGGTAATAATGATGATGGTGGAGACTGGTGGTGATGATGATGAAGGTGGCGACTGGTGGTGGTGATGATGATGAATATGGTGGTGACTGATGATGATGATGATGATGATGAATATGGTGGTGACTGGTGATGATGATGATGATGATTAGGTATGATGATGGTGGTGTTGATTCTGATGATGATGGTCATGGTGGTGATGATGATGACGATGATAATTGTAATGACGGTGCCGATGGTGATGGCTAATGATATAAATGACCCCAAAATCACCATCATCACCACAATCATCATCAACATCATCATTCTCGCCACTATTACCACCGACACCATCCCCACCACCATCACCATCATCACTTCCACCACATTCACCATAACCACCACCACTACCACCACCATCATCATCACCACTATCACCACCACCATCATCATCACCACTATCACCACCACCACATTCACCATCACCACCACGGACTACCACCATCACCACCGTCACCACCGTCACCACTACCGTTGTCGTGTGGTTGTGATAATTTTCAAGCTTATGTCATATTTATGTGCAATTAAAGTTGTTGCAATGGGTCTCCCTCGCGATCCCTAACATCGTTTGTCCTAAAATCACTTGCCCGAACTGTTTTGTCCTAATGGGCTAATGCCCTAACGATCAATATCCATAACAATCATTTTCCATAACGTAATGGTTGTCCTAAAACTCATTTGTCCGAAACATCAATATCCCTAACTATCAATATCCCTAATATTTTTTGCCATATTCCTCGAAATCCCTAAAATTAATTTTCGTTTTTTAAAGTCCCCGCCCCTTTTGCAACCACCGAACTGCTACCAGTAAAGTAGTCTAATGGGTTAGGTTAGAACTGTGACCACAACAGAATCCGAGCCTAGCGATTAAAACCAAAATTAGGGCATATGAGTGTTAGGAGAAATGATAATTATGACAAATGACATTAGGATAAATGATCAATATGGCAAGTGACATTAGGAAATAAGATATTAGGAAAATCAATATTAGGGCATATGAGTGTTAGGACAAGTGATCATTATGACATAAAACGTTAGGGAATGCAAAAGTAGGTTAAAAAACGTTAGGGATTCAGATATAGATCCTGTTGCAATGCGTCTGAGGCAGCCCTGTGCGTCTTACACGCACACATTGACACTGACATTCAAGTTCAGTTTTTAGTAGGCAGTGTCCGCCCTGCGCCAAAACTCTGATTCAATGGAACGGTTACTTTAGTCCGATTTAGTAATAAAATAAACGGAATGTCATTGAGGTTGACATGACATTATCAAAATTCAAAATTGTCGGTTTGGTTTGATTCATATTACTGATCCATTACTGATTCTGGAAACAGTAACTATTGAACTTCCATCAAGATGGTCTTCGCAGATAAATAATGGTATCTTTGGCACAACCAATTTCCCCACTGCTAGACACCAATCTCCTTTATTCTTATGTGGCACATTAAAGAAACGTTTATCGGGGGTTTTCGTCGAATCGTTCTTCCAATCGGGCACAAAAACATTACTTGGTGTATTTTGGAGGAGTATATTCCTCATCAACCCACACACGTGCGAATCTATCCATTTTTGTAAATTAATCCCAGCAAATACGTAGGTAATTAATTAAGTAACACGGTTAGATTTTCATTTGAAATCTCGTTAGTAAAATTCGGTATGCATCTGTCATCTGACAACGTCAAATAAAAAAAATATATATATTTTTTCGCTGTTTGGTCTAAAACGACAACCCTTAAATCTCTCAGCACTAAATTGTCTTAGATTGCGGTAATTTTATAGCCTAGCAAGCGTCAGTCCCGCCCAGGGATAGTGGCGCTACAAACAGCTTTCCTATGGCAATAATGTGCATACGTCATATTTGTATTATTAAACGTCAATCAAGGATTTGTAATTATCAAATTTCAAAACATTGTTTACCGGAATGCTGCTCAATCATTCGTTCTTCTTGCGAAATAAATACTGAATCCTTTTGAAAAAACTTGATTTTCATCACTGTGGATTGTTTTCTGTTTATTATGCAAAAAATACTTGAAATACGCGGAATATTTAGTCCTGTTTCCTTTTTGCTTACATCAGTGACGTTCACCAACTTTCAACGTCAGTTACCAAAAAAATATCATTGCCAGTAAAATAATTTAGTAGGTAGGTACCACTGAAAATCCGCAATATGGCGTGGGTAGTAAAACCCCTTGCAGGGCTATGTATATATTCTTATATTTCTTTAAATACAGCAGAATAAATTCTAAGATTTCTATATTAATTTCAACCTGTTAGAAATATGATATTGTCCATTATGATAGACACAATCACAATAAACACAAAATAAAAAAAGTCCAGACAACGTTTGGGTTTATTTGAAAATGGTAACTTACAATCTCGGCTACACTGAAAAAAATAGCCAGTGGAGCCTACTGACATTACAGTAAGACATACTGCAATAACAGTTAGGCCTACTGACATTTCAGTAAACCTAACTGCAATAACGGTTACGCTTACTGTAATGTCAGTAGGCTCCACTGGATATTTTTTTCAGTGTACCAGCGTTTATTTATTGATCTTGAACAGACTCGTCGTGCCAATGTTACGAATGCGTCAATTCAATTTCATAATGTTGGCCGCATTGGACCATGGCGGACTATTTAACTCGTAATTTAAAAATTGCAATTGTGGGGTCTTTTTTGTGTATCTTTTCCTTTTTTTTGGCATATTATTAAACTTTTGGCCGAGACGATCACAACAAACCCGAAATCGTGCAAATCGGTTCAGCCGTTCTCGAGTTATGTGCTGGAACTAACTCAACTTTCTGTTATTGATATAGATCTCGGCACATTAAGCTAATAGAAACTCGAAACAAACACCTCAACCGGTCAACTTCAATTAACTATAGAACTACATAACGTTTAGCTGTAATTAGCGTTTTGTTTTGTTATACCATTTTTAACACAATAAAAACACATCAACCGGTTAGCTACAAAATTCTTTAGCTGTCAGTTGCGTTTGGTTTTGTTATACCATATTTAAAAAATGAACGGGTAGACTGTTTTTTTACTGATAAATTGCTTTCAGTTGCGTTTTGTTATTCCATATCAGTTGCGTTTTGTCACGTTTATGACGTTTTATGTCACGTCCCACGGGAACGTGATAAAAAGTATCCTATGTCCTTCTCCTGGTTCTAAGCTACCTCCCCACCAATTTTCAGCCAAATCAGATCAGCCGTTCTTGAGTTATAAATAGTGTAACTAACACGACTTTCTTTTATATATATAGATAATGTCTGTACATTGAAAATATTTTTATAAATAATAGTGAAACTGGGTCACTGTTTACTATACTATTACACACAAAACAGTATAAATAAAGAAATAAGTATCGGACAATCACACACGAATCAATCTAGTTCCACAGCAAGGCTTGTGTTATGAACACTAGATGACGATAAACATACATATATAGATAAATATAGGGTAAGGACCAAAAAGTAGGACGAAATTTAGGCGTAGTTAGCCTTAGAAAAAAAGCGATCGGAAAAAGTTCCGTTGTGCGACAAAAATTAACGACACAATAATGAACCTCAAAAACAGTACCTTAAGGTACATTATTCGATGGGTAATTTGTCGTTGTACAACGGAAAAATTTATATAAATTTTAATTAAATGGGTTAAGGTACCTAGTAAACTTTTGGTCTTCACCCATACTTAAATACAAATAACATCCATGAGCCAGGCACAAATATTAGAGTTCATCACACAAATATTTGCCCTAGCCGGGATTCGAACCCAGGACCGCCGGCTCAGTAGGCAGTTTCTTAACCACTATAAATAAAATATCTGTGTATTACCAGTATAAATAAAATATCTGTATACTGAACATATATTATAAAAAATAAATGAAATAAGCTATTTGGAGGGATGTCCCCTTCTTTTACATATAAATGTTTCATAATATATAATGTTTCATTTCATCAAATATTAATTTCATCGACAATAATGTTCCTCTGAAATCATGCATAACGCTAGAAAATGTCATCCAATAGAGGTTAGTAGTAGAAGTAGTACTAGTCAGTAGTGAATTTTGATTTATGTGAAAGGATAATGAATGTAAAATGCACTGGATGTTGCACAATACGTAATAATAATAAGTTAAAAGGCGTAAGTTTAAATCAATAAATAAATATTAGTCAACCTCACACAAATCGATCTAGTCCCAAATTAAGCTCAAGAAGGCTTGGGTACTAGACGGCGATATATGTATATACTTATATACATAAATATATACTTAAATACATAGGACAAGCATGACCCAAGCACAAATATTCGAGTTCATCACACAATTATTTGCCCTGGCCGGGATTCGAACCCGGGACCGCCGGCTCAGTAGGCAGGTCTCTACAAACTGAGCCAACCGCGTCAATAATAATATAATATTAGTCTTTAATTAATGGTTTTGCAACCATATTATATATATACAGCCTGTTACCGACATGCGGGCTTTTATAAAAACTGATAATAATAGGATCCATTAGTAATTGTTTGCATGTATTAGCTAATCATAATTATGTAAATTAACTGCACAATGGGTGTACAGCTTAATTATCGTTACTCATATCACGCTGTCATTTAACACTCACTTGTCAATTTACTTCACTGTACATTACTGGCAATTACAATTTTGTTAGAAAGTTAATAAAGCCTGAATTTAAGTTAATTAATTAAATTAATGGATACGTTAAAGATCTATGTTACTTTGCTCTACTTTAATAAAAGCCTACTTGGCGGTACACACTGTATATATATATATATATATATAATTAAACGAGTATACAAAAACCAGAGCTAAAAGCAAACAAAAGATTAATTAAATTAGGATACGGGTGCGACTTAATTACCTCCACATTAATTAACGTTATATTAATTATGGTTATATTAATGATGGTTATTGTCGTTAAATTAACGCGTTTGATGCCGGTGCGGGTTCGGTGCCGGTTGAACAATATGTTATTAGAGGGAGTTCGCGGGCCTGGAGGGTAACGACCTTGGGGTAAGACGGATTCGCGAAATATACAGGGTGAATCCTAAGTCGTAAACAGAAATATAGAAACACATATTTTTGCTGTTTAACTTTAGTTTAAACATGGCGACGATGGCAGTTAATAAGTCCGGCAAATATGTAAATTATTACAAAATAAATAGACACAACAATTGTATTGTATTGTATGTCTAGATTCATAAAAGGCATAGTCTCTTGAAGTGGAAAAAAAAAAGAGAAAAAAAAAAAAAAAAAAAAAAAAATTAAGTAATAAAATTAATTTGAAATTAACACTGTTTGAAAATGTTCTTGATTGCTGATTACAAGCTGGCTTTTCCTTTTTTATCGAGTAGCAATATTGTTGTTTATTTACAGTGTACTTTTTGTAGTTTGTAAGTTAAATAAAATGCGATACTACTCAATAGTAATATGTACAATGGTGGAGGGCACTATGTTTTTCTGCCAACAAACTGCTGTGCAGTTTGGCAGATATTTAAATAGTTTTATTGTACTATTGTTTTACATAAATAAATTAAAAAAAAAAAAAAAAAAAAAAAAGTAACCTCACATAACGTTTTGCGATGGCGTGTGAATATCAACATTTTTGTGTCTATTTATTTTGTAATAATTTACATATATTCCGGGCTTGCCAGTGGAATCGATTAATGAAAACACATTGGCGGTGGACTTTTACACTGGCTTATCTTTAACAGTGTCTTATCTCAATACACCTACTCAAGATACTGTTTTACTAATTTGACTGTCTCAGTAGTGGAGGCGTTTAACGGTACACTGAATCTTGTTTCTGTAAATTTCTGAAGGCAGCTATTATTGAGCCTACGCTGAGCGTAGGAAGCACGGGGGTGTATCTAACTATTTATCCTTCCCTGCGACCCTAATGAGGTCACCTGTCCACCTAGTCGGGGGCCGGCCTACGCTGCGCTTTCCTATACGTGGTCGCTACTCCAGGACCGGGACTTTGTGGTCCTTAACGGCCATCCGTTGGACCTATATCCACTTAGCTACATTTGTATGAAAATGCTACGTGATTCACTCAAAACCATGACGTACGAATAGCGTTCCATCCGTCGGGGTTTCCCCGGATTTGTCCTAGTTTGGAGGCTTTGGGGCCGTCCGGGGTGGTTTTCTAAAAGTGTCCGGGGAAAACCCGGTAACTTATTATGTGAATAAAAAATAAAACAGTTTTTTTAATTATATTATTTTTGGAATCGACCGGGAAAATTGCGATTTACGCCAAATGTCCGGGTTTTTTTAAAGTTTACGGGTTCGGCGAATTTAGAGATGGCAGCAATAAATGTTTGTTTCGAATTTTCTCCGTAGGTTAGTGTTAATTTTAGTATTTAAGTTACAATAAGTCCTATTATAGATGAATATTTAATTTAAATTATTAAGTAACCCTTGTTCAGGTTATGTAAAATTTGAATTTAATTGTGTATTTTTATTTTATTTTATTTTTTTATTTTTCTTTATTGGCACACTAAACAGATTACATTCATTTCAAAAAATAAAGATACAAAGGACAGGCATTACAGATAAATGTCATCCAAAATAAGCATGCACATCATGATTTTAACAATATAAGTACATTGAAAAAATATCCTAAAATAAAAATTATTATAAATGTAATATTATTATAATGGCTAAACTGTTTAATTTAACATTTTATACATATTGAGCATCTTGAGATAGAATAACAAAACATTCAAAGATGTGTAAACAGAGAGCGTTTAACGCGAAAGCAATTCTACAATCTGCCTCCTGAAAACCAAAAATCGTGGATTGATAATGTCGATGTCATTATTTTTTGACACTAGGTCGTTGTACTGACGGCACATTCTTACGATAGGATTGTAATAAGAGGTGTTGTTCCTGTATACCTGCAGAGCAAACACTTTAGGGGCGCGCGATCTAAATCGTGGTGTGTTGAAGGTGATATGTGACAGAATATAGGGGGAATCAATTTTAGAATGAAGGACCTTGTGTAAAAATAGCATGTCATACAAGAGACGACGTGACTGGAGGGAACTAATGCCAAATGTTCGTAAACGCTGGTCGTAATTTTGGTGGATTAAACCGTGATTGTATCTATACGACATGATTTTCAGACACCTTTTTTGAATACGCTCGATATTATTTGAGTGAACAGAGTAATATGGCGACCAAACAAACATATTATAGAAAACGTATTATAGAATTTAGCCGTACTCTCTGTATATTATGTTGGTTCAATAAATGTATTTGATGCAGCCATTTTAGGCTTCCGGCTTCTCAAAGATAAGAAAAAAAATGAATTTGATTGTTTGTTTTTTTTTTCTCAAGGCTATAGGTACGGCCCGCCCATTGCCACTTCAACCGTGCAATCATGGGAGCTATATCGGTTACTTTGGTTCTTCTTCACGAGGGTGTATGTATGTATGTAAACGTTTTATTGCATACAAAAACAATATCACTACAAAGTATAAAACATAGTCGCTTCCGGCTGTCTGTCACAATGTATACTTAGATCTTTAAAACTACGCAACGGATTTTGATGCGGTTTTTTTTAATAGATAGTGATTCATGAGGAAGGTTTAGTTTAATTTATCAGCATTGCACCCTTGCGAAACCGGGGCGGATGCTAGTTGTAAAATAAACAATATGTGTACCCTGCCGCAGGGCTGTGATCTTGGGACATCGGATTTAGTTAAATACTCTTATTTAGAATAGGTTAAGTTGGTTATTGTTATTTTTTACTTGTTTTTCGTTTAATAAATATTATATCTTAAGTAAATATTAATATGTAGTTCTTTTTATGCCTGAAACACAGGCGCGCGTCTTATTTTGTCAAGTAGAATGTCTTAGTCTATATTATAGTCACTATTATTGTAAAATAAGTTATTTTAAAATAAATATCTTATTTTATCTTACAAAAAGACATATTTTATTGCACACCAAAAAAAAATACAAATCTTATCTTCTCAAGATTTATTTTTATTTCTACATCTATTCCTCAAAAGCAACTCAAAATTCTTCTTTCCTTTATTATCTGAACCGAGTAATATTCCATTGGCTCAACTTCAAGATCTAGTCCCATTTTTATCCCGTTTTTTTACTTCGATAACTCCGCTAATGGAATTAAGGAATTCGATGTTAAACCGGAAAGCCAATGCACTTGGTGACAAAAAATTGCCAATTTCTACTGGATTTGGTTGGATAAAGTAGGAAATTATTTGACTAAATTCAACACTTCTAATGGTATTTGTCAGAAATATCGCCGTACACAAAAAATTGCCAATTTCTATTGAATCTGATTGGATAAAGTAGGAACTTAATTGACTAAATTCAATATTTCTATTGGTATTTGTCAGAAATATCACCATACGAAAAAAGACATTCTTTTCTAAATTTAATTTAATGAAATAGGAAATTTCTAAAAAAATTCTAATGGTATTTGTCAGGAATCAACATTATACAATCTATTGTTCGTTGAACCAATATTAAGTTTCAGTGGACATTTTCAGGGTCCATAATCAGGTGAACTTTATGATAGGTACTGGCAATTATGGATCTCAGGACTGGTCGTTGAACCATTCCTGAGATCCAGTAGGAACTTTTACGGTCCATGATCAGGTCAATTTTATGATACTGGATCTAAATATTCATTAAGGTTAGTCGATATGTGAAAGCTGGATATATCTGCGTTAAACCAATCCTGAGATCCAGTAGGCATATCCATGGTCCAAAATCAGATACATTTTATGATACTGTCTCTAGATGTCCATTTAGGTGAGTAGTAAATCAAAAGCTACATATGTGTCTGCGTTGAACCAATTTGACTTAATGGCAGTGGAAAATCCGTTGTTGTATAATCTTTTGAATAAAAAAAATCGGTTCAGATTTCACGGAGAATTTCGGTGAACATACGTAAAAAAAGATTCAATACCGCACTGACTCTGCCTTTTTGATGTTATTTTTTTTTACGGAATAGCGCACAGAACGCTATGTACCTATACCCTATTAGGGTAGGGTGGTCTAAGACTGCGCACTTAACGTATGAGGGACTATAAAAAGAAAACAAACCATATAATAGAAACCAACGTTTATTATATATATTCGTTAACAAGTTAATCAACATTTCTTTTAAAGTTTTTTTTCATGAGATCAGTGAATCTTGAGATTATTAATTTAGACAATAATTAGAAAATGGAAAATGCGCATTCTTAAACTACCTGCTGTGTAAGATTGCGCAGTGAAATAGGTAAGACTGCGCGGGTAGTATAAGACTGCGCAGTTCTTGAGAATAGCTATAATTATTCACATAAATCGCACTTGAATTGTCCTACACCTATGCATGCGATCAGTCTTCAGTTATTGGTTACTTATAATTCTCAATTCTCCCCACAACCTGGACATGACCAAGTTTTCTTGGTATTATGAGGTTTTCGTGCGGATTTCTTGGAATATCGTTATATGAAACGTCCAAATATTTTTTACACGATTTAATAAAGATATCCGTCGGGCCAATAACTCAGTTTTACGACCTACCCTCGAAAACTTCGGACAACTTTGGCCATTGGAACTAAATACCGAACATCAAACGTCGAAAACTCACACAAAAGCCATATATATGGCCGGTTCTCGACTAATTGGAAAATCGCTGTCCAAATTCGACAAAATGGCTGTAGATAAATGTCAAAGAAATATTTTTTTAGTTAAACTGCTGCCATATTTTAAAGTTTGTCTTGTAACGAAAGTAAAACTGGTTACTGAATTACATCTTTTTAAATTTTATTCATTATACTTTTTTTTAAATACCACAAAAATCAGTACGCTGTCGTGTCTCAAACCCACCTAGACTTATTAGCGATATGTGTCACTATTTAGCTAAATTTATCTGATGAACGTAAGAAGATAATTACATTATTGAATTATTTACAATTACTATCCTTATATATCTTACGGGACCCTAGGCCGTTAGTGGGATTTTCTTCCCGTATGCGCGAAAATCTATCTTCCTGCCCAAGGCAAGGCGTAAAACTTTAGACAAATCACGGGCGGTAACCGTCACTTTCGGTTCGGGTCACAAACACTGCGGATTGGGTCATTCACGAATTCACCGCCCTAGGTATGTAATGTACTACTTTTAATCAATCAGTATCCCGGGCGGAAACACACTTCTGATTTTTTACTGATGAATTCCCTGTAATTTGCTGAGAAACTTGACAGGGGACTGTTAAAAGGGGACTGGGTCATTGTCTGTTCAAAAAACAAAAGTTGTCTTTTCGGTGGCCAATAGTTAACAACGTATGTGCATAGAAGTTATGTTTTTAACACGCAAGCTCATAAAAAGGGAACGTCGTTATGCTTATATAATTTTGATCGGAAAACTAGGCCTAAAGTCCTTAACTTTGTACGTGTCCACCGAAAAGACGCGAACCTAAATCTGACAATGACCCGACTGACGAAATTTCCAACTGGTGGAGAAATACCCATATACTAATCAACCTCAGTGTATATTGTATCAATACATATGTACGGGTATACCTATGTGCTGGTGTTTTGCCAAATTCGTGTTATGGTAATACTGTCATACTAAGCATACCGTGGTGCAAGTGATAGAAGAAATAACTGAAAGACCTATGATTGTCGTTTTGTAGTGACAATTATTCGGAATATAGTATCACTATAGTTATTTACTGGTGCGATATGCTCCATTTACCTTTAAATGACAATGTGACAAGGTCACATACCGAGATGCTACGACTTTGCGCGACAGCGGCAGCGGTGCGCGGTACGTGTGTTTCGCTCTCTCGTATGGCCGACGTGCTCGGATCTCTCGCTCAACCGCTCACCGTGCCGCTGGTCGCGCAAAGCCGTAGTATCTCCGTTATTGCAGCTCAAATAGCATAATATGATCAATAAGTGGCAGTTGGCGCTCGTAGAACCGATGGCCGTTGGAACATAATGGTTCTTGAGTGGCGACCGCGTACCGGAAGATGAAGCGTGGGAAGCCCTATAACAAGGTGAGCCGACGACGTGGTCTTTGTCCAACAATGGCCGTCTATCGGCTGATGATGATGGTGATGGTGATGATGATGACATCAATGAAAAGTCTATTAAGTAGGTATATCAATGTCCATGCACCAAGTTAAATCCTATTCGTAGTTTTTAATTTTTAATAAAATAAAAATTAAGTTACGATCTGAGGTATGTTAACTTCAGTGTACTTTGCGATATCCTCTAGTTCTATTTTAAAAAACAACTTGTAAGTTTCTTGGCAGTTAAACCAACTTTAACTCAAAGTTCAAAGACACCAAAGCCCAATCTCTTGGAAATAGGTATTTCACTTACAAACTGACATATGGACAGAACGATGACACTTTTTTTATACTACGACGGTGACAAACAAGCATGTCAGCAAAAATCAAAAGAGAAAACATTCTGCAATATTTTATTCGAAGGTTATAATATCATAATATTGCCAAATTCCTGGTTCTATCAAAGCCCAGTTTCCGCTTTCGGTTTGAAACTTGTGCCAACTACAAGCTGTATATCAAGGAAGTGTTCATCTTCCTGAATCCAGATTAATGCGCGCCATAACAGTTACACGCTGATGGCCCGCTTTTCTGATTATCAGGTTGGTTTAGGGTATCCAGGTGAAATTTTGTGGCGATTTACGTTGTACTCTACTCTGTGCCACCAATTGAAAACATGCACGAAGTTGAAATCCATTTTCCACCTCACCAGCTCAAACATTTTGCAACGAGATAATAGTGAACAAAATTCGATTTTGTTTCAATCGAAAGTACAAAGTAACTATTAAACCTTTAAATTTTGGCCAAGAAATTTAATTTCTCAGCCACAAATTCGAATCATTCGAACTTCATTGCACTTCATCCATCCATCCATCCATAATATGATAAAGAGAAAAACACATCAATCCGAAATTAGATTTTTGAATCTGACCTCAAATAAGAACACGTTATAGCATAAAATAAAAAATAAAAATTGGGCAAGTGCGAGTCCGACTCGCGCATGAAGGGTTCCGTACCATAAAACAAGTTTGTTGTGTGGAGCCCCCCTTACATATTTATTTTATTTTATTTTTAGTATTTGTTGTTATAGCGGCAATAGAAATACATCATCACACTGGAGGAAAGGAAGAGCAACGCGTGTAGGGTGCCCCGCAAGACTCTGAGTGGCACTGCCGAGCCGGTTGGTTCTGGTCTCCGGATTGCCACACCGAGTAAGGCGCTCTATGTGTCGCGAGTATTACTCCGCCGTGGCTGACGATGTGGTGGAGTACGTCCGCCGGAAGACTGGCTTCTCGCTGAGGGTGCACCAGCTGCAGTCCCGGCACTACATGCACTTCAGCTCGTTTGTGGCGCGCGTACCGCGGCCGCTGCAGGACACCATCGCAAGTGCAGACTTCTGGCCGAAGGGTGTTGTGTTTCGGCAGTTCCGGGGCAATCTGCCGAATCCTGCGCCAGATCAGACGACGCAACGGAGACACGCTGTTACGTCGCCTAAATCCAACTAGATTTGAGTTTTTTTATGTAAGATTTTGTTTTGTCTGATTTTGTAGTTCACAGTGCCTTAGTTTAATTACTGTAATGATGTGTAGCTAATTTGAATAAATAAATAAATAAATCTGTGAAAATTTCAACTGTCTAGATGTCACCGTTCTACAGCCTGGTGACAGACGGACGGACGGACAGCGAAGTCTCAGTAATAGGGTCCCGTTTTTACCCTTTGGGTACGGAACCCTAAAAAACACCCGAATAAGTTTTAATTGCAACATATGACAGTTAGATGCGTTTAATTGTATTTCTTCTTGTTTGTTCAAATAAGATAAGGTTTTTCAACTTTATACTGTAAATATAGTAAAAAAAAATCGGTCAAGTGCGAGTCGGACTCGCGCACCGAGGGTTCCGTACAAACACTTTCCATCCTTAAGTGGTTAAGTTTGCACCTGGTATGTATAGTGCTCCATACAAATAAGGTGCAAAGTTAACGCAACCAATCCCTTTGTTGTATGGGAGCCCCCCTTAAATATTTATTTTATTTTATTTTTTGTATTTTTTGTTATAGCGGCAACAGAAATACATCATCTGTAAAAATTTCAACTGTCTAGCTATCACCGTTCTTGAAATACAGCCTGGTGACAGACGGACGGACGGACGGACAGCGAAGTCTCAGTAATAGGGTCCCGTTTTTACCCTTTGGGTACGGAACCCTAAAAATGTACAATGTCACCAATTTATCATACCTAGATGCAGTTTCGAAACGTTAGTATTTTAAAAATTATCGATTTCTAATTATTATTGTTATTTTATTTTGTATTTATTTTGTTCGGTGCTTTACGAGTAGAAATATTAATCAAACCATACACTAAATCTCGTCGCAATCCATACTTAATACTTATACTTAAACTTAATCCATACTAATATTATAAATGCGAAAGTGTGTCTGTCTGTCTGTCTGTCTGTCTGTCTGTTACCTCTTCACGCTTAAACCGCTGAACCGATTTAGATGAAATTTGGTATATAGATAGTTTCAGTCCCGGGGAAGGACATAGGATACTTTTCATCCCGAATAAATGTAGTGTTCCCGTGGGATGAGCGGGTAACACCGCGGGGCACAGCTAGTAATAAATAAATACGTAATGTATCTGCTAAATCTTCCAATTTGATCAAATAATGATTTATCATGGAAATTGTACCACTGTTCCCCTTGCGCGTTGTGACTCAACTTTTCCACTAGTTCTCGACATCGTCATATTTCATCTTTGGTTTTGGGGCCTTTCAATGTGAGAGTTTCTTTCAATGATGAAAGTGTCTTAAATATTTTTTTTATATTTTCTAAACGAATTGATACAATAAAGTATAAATACGGACTAAACTAAAAACTATTCAATACACGGAATACCGAATTTCTATCATTTTATTACATATTTGTAATCTAATCAAGTAGTGAAAGATCGTAAAATACGACTAAAATCTGACTCCCTTCACAAACTCACTTAAATACGGTTCCAAATAATCATTTAACCCTTCCAATAACTAACAAATGGACACTGACCTGACTTAACCCTTAACCGCCGCTGACCTCCAAAGCCACCGCAAATCCTTATAAATTAATAGTGATGAGAAAATCCCGGGAATCAAAAAAAAAAATGTAATCTCTTTTTTTTAGTAACATTTGTTTATTGGCGATGACTGCACTCAGTAAATATATAAAAAATTGGGCAAGTGCGAGCCCGACTCGCGCATGTAGGGTTCCGTACCTATACATATATATAATCTATCTACAAGTTCGTTGTATGGGAGCCCCCCTTAAATATTTATTTTATTTTATTTTTAGTATTTGTTGTTATAGCGGCAATAGAAATACATCATCTGTGAAAATTTCAACTGTCTAGCTATCACCGTTGTTGAGATACAGCCTGGTGACAGACGGACGGACGGACGGACGGCGAAGTCTCAGTAATAGGGTTCCGTTTTTACCCTTTGGGTACGGAACCCTAACAAATATCATATCAATCGATAATGCTCTAATATGATATATAATATTTCCCTTATAGGGAAATATTCGTCTTTGTACATATAGACATGAAGTTTAATGAATTATTTTTATGTAAGTAGGTACAATAAAGTGTTAACATACATACCTACGACAGACTACTTCAAAAATGAAAATGTATTTGGATGGCGATATTTTAGACAGACACGGCTGCGCTACTGTTGAGTTTCTTTCGGCGTTTCTTCTCAACAGTGGTATCTTCTTACGAAAAACCGGTAGACTTAAGTACACATGTAAAAGTGCCCTTGTAGCAGAATAAAGTTCATTTCATTATAAGATAAGATAAGATAAGAATTGTTTAATCAATTGGGATTCACTGGACTGGAACCACTTTTGCATCGTCATTGAATACATAGCTATTACATTACTTAATTGATACAATAGTAATAACATTAACACAAAATTATAGTATAGGTGCACAAGATTTCCAAACATTTTGACGACGCGTTTGGCTCGGTTGGTAGACACCTGCCTACTGAGTCGACGGTCCCGGGTTCGAATCCCGGCCGGGGCAAATATTTGTGCAAAATATTTGTTCTTGGGTCATGGATGTTATCTATATATGTATTTATATATTATGTATATCGTCGTCTAGTACCCATAGTACAAGCTTTGCTTAGTTTGGGACTAGGTCGATTTGTGTATGATTGTCCCTTAATATTTATTTTATTTATTTTTATTTATTTGCAATATTTCCGCGGTAATGCTTCGTCAAAAGTAAACTAGGTGATAAATGACATGAAAAATTATGATAATTAAAATTACTTTAACCTTTTTAATTACAAAAAAATACTTTACCCGCGTCAAAAGCAAATACGGTCAATGAATAACACATTATTGCTGACATATTTATGTCAAAATGTACACCTTAAATTAACAATTCATTAAATAGGTTTTCAACTTAATTCATTCATGAACTTAGATGTGCATATTTCATCATTATCACACTGTTTAATTATTACATCAGTCTTCCTTACGGGGATCTTGCGGGATTCTGTGCTTCTAAAGTCCACGATTCCCGGGAACGGGATTAATCAGCACACCACTAAAACCTCGTCAGCCAACCGGTTAATTGGCATGTCAAACTTCCCAATGATACGTATTACAGATTGGTTCGGACCAAACTTTATAAGCCTAGGAATAAATCTGGATTCTAGATCTATAGCATATCTGATCAATTTTCAAACTATTTGTAACTTGGCTTACATTAATTGTTAGTTGGAATTACTTTGCGTTTAAGTTTTATGGTTGGTAAAGTTTGGTTAGAAATATGAGGGCCACGAAATTTTGCTTGTCGATTTTAATAGTACATTACGGCAGAGACCAGTAAGTAAGCCATACTGGCCGAGTAGGAATTAGACGGACCGAGCCGGAGGCGAGGTCCGGATATAATACGAGGCCAGGATGGCTCTTACGGTCGAAGCAAGTATAGTGCTTTTCTCAAAAATTAAACAAGAAAATTAGATTAAAATTATATTTTATAGGTGACATTCATATTCGGCCATTTTCCAATGAATATTTTTGTTATATCCCATTTTTATTATTACACATTGTGATATTCGTCGTCGCAGGCACCATTAACTCCCATGATAACAACCTATAACAAAAATAATTATGAGTTTATACTTGGATAAAATATATAGTTATATCGTTATCAAATAATGGCAGCATTTATTTACCTTCATCGCCAAAATGGTTATCATCTAGAGCTTGATTTAAGAACTTTTCTATATTTTGCTGCTGAATATTTGTGATTTTTTTCGTTTGTAGCCATCCGATTGTCTCAGAAAGATTGTTGAAATATTCAGACCTTATCACACATTATCTGACCAACTATTAACTTGATTTTCTTCCTTCCATTTAATGAATCTCTTGTATTTTTTTATATCTCCTTGGATTTAGTCGGAAGTAAATTATTTTAGCTAACTCTGCCTCCGCTTTTAAGTATGGAGGAGTGCCGTCTATTCGGAATCAGACTCGTCTGAACTCATTTTTGCTGAATTATTGTAATAGATCTAGGGCCTGCAATTCGAATATTCGAATATTCGAATAGTACGAATATTCGACTCGTTTTGATATTCGAATACTACTGAGTGCTGTATTCGAATATTCGAATATTTTTTTTATTAATGAAATATGTAAGAAATTCAATGTAATCCTTTCACTTCGGCAAAATAGGGAATGTATAAAATTATAGACTAACGTAAATAATCAATATATCCATAAAAATAATTTAAGAACTAATATGTATGTATATGAATATGAATGATAAGTCTACTTCTCCTGGGCCGCAGAAATTGATAGGGATTGAGAATGTTTTTTCAGGGCTCTGTGGTTCTGCCTGGCGCTGAGCCTACTCTTCTGAAGGTTTCAGGATTGAAATGCCGGTTTCGAAGAGGGGGCGAGGTCATTGCTCTTTTTTTGTACATTGACAACCCTAAACTAATTTCCCCAGAAGGCTTAAACGTGGTGGAGCTACCGAAAGTCACAGAGAGAACTAGTGGCGATAGCACCTTAGATATTTTTCCGAAATTAAATCTAACTACTAGTATTGGGTATTGCGAGGACATGAAGCAGGCTTCAAAAGAGCGCTTCTTTTGTCGTTTGACTTAATTCTTGTCGGGTGGCTACAAGGTGTGTTTGGGAGATGCCTCTGTTCACTTACTCCTTCGGCGTACTGAGGTGGACTCAGACTAAGCTGGGCGCTTTGGACAGGAAGGTGCTACTCACTACATATGGGTTAAAGCCATCATTTATGAGACTGTTCATTCTGAGTAAAAGTCGAGGCCGTGACTTTAAACGCCAAGAATCTCCACAACCGCGATATGTACAGTCTCAGCACAGTAGTCTCAGGGAGTATTTCCTAAACAACAAGTATGGATATCAGCGCAGTGTAGTAGTAGAAAATATGTGGCAGTAGACAAAGCCTTTACTACTACCAGAGCTACGTAGCACCGATGAATGCAATTGCACGATTTAATTCCACCATCCCCGTTTCAACATCGGACAACCAGCCGAGGGGCGCGATTTCGCCCTTATATTGTCAGTTTACCACTCCTTCGCACGAAGCGATTTGCATCATCATTTCTAATGCGAACCGCTAAGGAATGGAATTCGCTCCCATCGTATGTACATATTTCCAAAAAAATATAATTTAGGTATCTTCAAGGTAAGAGTAAATAGGCTATTCTATTACTGAACCGGCGAGCTACATCCTCGACCCCGTAGTTACTTTCCATCAGGTGGAGGCCGGTCAGTCTGTGAAAAAAAAAAAAGGACGTATAGAAGAGCAAAGAGCAGTACGGGTTGTTCTACAGGGCCCTTACAGGGTTTCGCTTAAACACCTTAAGAGGATCTCGTTCTCGAGCCATCTGGATGGGTCAAGGGACAGATACAGAAGGTTTCACTTTTGGACACAGGACACATCGTCGATTTCGCTTTGCATTGTCGTCGTCACCGTATGTTTAGGTATTCACGAAATGCTTATCGTTTAATTTTACCACTGGATTAAAAAAAAAGCGACTTTTAATACTTTTTAAAAATAATTTCAACTATTCGAATACTATTCGAATAACTCGAATATCTGCGAAAAAAAAACGAATAATTCGAATACTTAAAATGTTCGAATATTTGCAGGCCCTTAATTTTGGCCCATAATTTGAAATTTTTGTCTTAATTTAAATCCCGCCTTAATTTCTTTTTTTATAAATACTGCGTTTAATTATTTGCACTGTCTTACAAATCTAAGTCTTAAAGATAACATTTAATTATTGTTATACATTGTTGTATTTTCTAACTAATTTTCATATCATAAAGCTTACCTTCAATTTTAACTCCGAGGTTTTTTCTAAACGACACAAAAAAGGAAGGAATTCCGAAATATCATTGTCATTTTACACAGCACAATTGTCGCGAAGGCCTTTTTATATGTATGTTTGTGGTTATAGTATACTGACTATTATCTTTGATTGTCTGATTTAATTGATCTTATATTGGATGCGTTAAAGGCCTCACGATAGAAAGAGATTATGGATATTGAATCCTACCTTATATCTCTCGTCGCATCCTCGGCGCTCTGTTCTGCTTCGCCAGGCTCGCCCTGCTAGGCCGTTCACCGCCTGTTTGTTTAAATATATATGACATGGCTGTCTCCAAGTGTCTCATATTAATGTGCATGGGAGTTTGATCTACGGTTATTAGGGAATCAGTTACTTGCATGAACGGTTCTAGTGGTACATGTTAAATGTAGGTCAGGTTAAGTCATAGTTCTATGGATAGAGTATTCAATCGGCTATGGGTTAAACAATAAGCAACTCTTATAGTCGTAGGTCGTTCAGTGTCCCACATATACTGCCACAAAGCTAGCCGGTATGGTTCGGCTGATATCCTAGGTGACCCGTCACAAAGCGAGCTGGAACTACACAGCTGATTCCCCACGTGACCCGTCACAAAGCGAGCTGTAACTATACAGCTGATTCCTAGGCGACCCGTCACAAAGCTAGCTGGAACTACACAGCTGATTCCCCACGTGACCCGTCACAAAGCGAGCTGTAACTATACAGCTGATTCCTAGGCGACCCGTCACAAAGCTAGCTGGAACTACACAGCTGAATTCCCCACGTGACCCGTCGCAAAGCTAGCTGGAACTACTCAGCTGGTAAACCTATTCCCCACACTGGTTGTCAGTAGGTCATGTACAATGTCATATAGATGCTTATCATGGACAAACTCAAGGGGCAAGAAGGTATAGCCTGTAAATCATTATTTATCTCATAGGTCTTTATACGGGCTCGGAGTATGTTAATATACCATGGACATAGTTGATACATTTGGAAGTAATTTACATCTATATCAAGACACTTAGCTTTCAGATGGTCAGCTCACGTGACCACCGTCTTTGTATGGAGCCAGCAGTGACTCCCAAGGGGTTCGGCGTAGACACAATGCACAACTTAATTCACCATGATTCAAACCCAGAATAACGTGTAATGCCCCGCCATAACGGAAGTCAGCGGGAATAGCATAGATAATATCGTTCATTCATCATAGACATTATTACCATAGACATTGTGAATAGATAACAGTTCACTCACCATAAATGTCCTACTTCCGTTCAGGGTAGCCAGCCGAGATATTTAACGTCATCGCGATGTCAAGCATTCGCGACACTCCCGACGGCAGACAGCAGTGACATGAGGGAGCGCGTCCAGAGCCTAATCCTCTCTCTGGCTCTGACGGCAGCATCCCGGGGCTGTCGCGGTCCAGGAGAGGCGCCAGTGGTGTCATCAGCATTAGTACCATTCATGTTATTATCAGGCGAGGTTTCTCTAAATGGAGTAATCTCTTCATTGATACTTTCTGTATCATCAGGAAGTTCCTGTTCCCCTTTATCACCTATAGGTGATCTGCATATGTCCTCGACGTCCATGTCGATCGCTACATCTTGTGAGTTTTCTTCTTTATCTTCTTGTGGTGAAATAACTTCATCACACGCCGTATCATCAACTTCAAGTGGATAAAGTTGTGCTATGGACCTGGTGTACACTTTATTACCGACTTCAACCTTAGCTACTCTACACATATTATCATTTCCTTTTGGTAAAGTTACGATCTTGCCTACTTGCCAATCTTCCCTATTTTGTCTGTCTCCTCTTATCTGGACGATCTGTCCTTCTGACGGTTCCAGTTTGGATATGCATCGACCTTGTTTGTGTGAATGGGAGTATCTTTCTCTCAGACTTAAGAGATATCGATTTATAAACATTTCCTTAAATTCTCCGAGTACGGTGATTCCTCTCTTCCAGCTATTCACAAGATCTTTCTTAGCTTGTGTTCCTTGAGGTAAAGGTCCATCACTATCGGTATCAATGGTTATAGTTCTCCCAAGGGCAAGGAAGTCAGAAGGTTTCAAGATGTGGGTTGGCTCTTCGTCTACATAGGTAAGTGGGCGAGAATTGATGACGGCTTCTATCTCTTTGATTATGGTATTTAACTGGCTGTCTGTGAGCAGGTGCTTCTGGAGTGTTTTCCTCATACAGTTCTTCACGAGGCCTACAAGCCGTTCATAATACCCTCCAAACCATGGTGCAAGTTGAGGGATAAAACGCCATTTTATCTTTCTTTTAATGCAATAAGGTTGCGTCAAAACTTCAGACATCAACTTGAAGTTGGTTGCATTATCAGACGTGATTACGGCAGGTACGTTTCTGACGGATATGAATCTCCTCAATGCTTGAAGCCCTTCTTCAGCCGTTAAATCTTGAACCACCTCTAGGTGTACTGCTCGTACTGCCAGACAGGTGAAAAGGCAGATCCAACTTTTTTCTGTTCCCGTTTTTGTCTTGACTAATATCGGTCCGAGATAGTCCATTCCTGTGAAGGTGAAGGGCTCACTGTAGTTAACTCGCTCTGGTGGTAATGCTGGTGTAGGTGGTAATTTGAAGGGTCCGCCTCCGTGTTTGATGCATTGAGCACATCGTTTAATAACTTTGAGTACTTGTCTCTTTCCTTGTGGTATCCAAAACGATTGACGAATGATACTGAGAGTATGAGTAGCCCCTACGTGATAATTATCGGTATGCGTCTTCATAATGATATCATCAGTATACTGGCTATCCTTAGGTAACAGTATCGGATATCTTTTATCGTACGTCCAATTAGCGTACTTGAATCGTCCTTTACATCTCAGTATTCCGTCTTCATCTGTAAATAAATCTAAATTCCTTTTTAGATCTGTAATCTTTCCTGTTAACTCTGCAGCGAAGTGTTTACTTTGGATATCCTTTATTTCTGAGACCGTCGTGTAGATGATGCCTATATCATCGTCGGTTGCCCCTTTTGACCTAGTAGTTTCTTCTTGTTCTCCTCTGTCATCTTCGCTTACATCCATAGGTATACTCGGTAGACGCTCCCCGGCGAAAAGAGAGGTGTTATTTGCCGGACTGATGGGCCATTTTGAGGGATGTTGTGATAAGAAGTTGGGTCCTGTTAACCATTTATCTACTTCTCCCTTAGACTGCGCAGGTCTTGTAGCAACATCTGATGGATTTAGGTCTGTTGGAACATACCGGACTTGTAATTCTTTATCTTTCTTCATCTCTTGGATCCTCCTTGCTACGAAGGGTGTCAGAAGCTTCTCCGAGTGATACCAATTGATGACGATCTGGCTATCTGTCCAAAGTATTCTCTGGGTTATGTTGCCTTGTAGAAATCTCATGACATATTGGATTAGACGATAGCCTATAAGAGCAGCGAGTAGTTCGAGACGAGGGATCTTTAGGTCATCGTGGTCTTTGACTGGGACCAGACGTGATTTACCTATCACGAAACTCCTTTCGTTACCCTGTGTTATATAAATTACTGCTGCGTATGCTTTCATTGATGAGTCTGTGAAGCAGTGTATCTGATAATTTCGACGCAGAAGTCCCTTTATATAACACCGGGGTATACATATTTCCTTAAGTGTCTTAAGTTCTTCTTTGATGTGTCTCCACTTGTCCTTTAGTTCCTTAGACAGAGGTGTATCCCATTTAACCTTTAGTTTCCATAAATCCTGTAGAAGAAGTTTAGCAGGTAACATTGAAGGTGTCGCGTATCCACAAGGATCGTATACAGATGCGATGAACCGTAAGACTCCTCTCTTTGTGTCAGCGTACTCGTTCCCTTTTATCCGTAGGTGAAGTGTGTCGTTTACTAAATTCCAGTCTAGGCCTAGTACTTTGACTATATGATCTTGACAACTATCCGGTATGTGATTCAAGAACTCTGACGAGTTAGAAGTCCATTCTCTGAGGTTCATCGACATTTGTTGGAATGCTTGCCTTGAATTCTTGTATAGATCGACAGCTTCTTCTGCAGTTTCCGTTCCTGTCACCATGTTGTCTACGTATATATCTTGCGCTAGATTTCGTACGCTTTGTGAACTCGACTGGGACAAGTGGTATCTTATAGTTGCGTTCAATAAGAACGGGCTTGAGATGACTCCGAACGGTACCCTGCAAAACCGCAAGTGTAGCAAGTTGTTTTCATGAACTGGTTGGTCTATGTTCTTGACCCATAGGAACCTCGTGACGTCGCGATCCTTGGTTTGCAAACCGATCTGCAGGAATGCCTTCTCTACGTCAGCGCAGATCCCTACATTGTGAGACCTGAACTTCAGCAAGAGTCCCGTTAAATCTTCTAACATCATAGGACCGCAGTATAGGCATTGGTTGAGACTCTTGTTGTCTTTGGTCTTCGAGGAAGCGTCATACACTATCCTAATGGGTTTGCCCGTCTGCTTGACACAGTGGTGAGGGAGATAGTGTATCGGATGGTCTGAACTGCTAATCTCTTCGTCCGGTATTACTTCTATAATTCCTAGGTCTTCTTGAATTTTAATTAACTGGTCGTACGACGTCAACGTGTCAGAGTCCAATCGCTTCATCAAACCTACTAATCGTCCTAGCGCTAAGCCGAAGTTCGGTGTTAGATCAGGAGGGTACTCAACCCATGGCCACGATACTTGATATCTGTTGTCTTCAAAGCGTGTAGTCTCATTAAAATGACGTAGAGCTTCCTCTTCCCTGCTTTCCTTTGGAGAATCGACAATACCTATTGCTTCCAATTCCCATAACTCCTCTAGGTTAACTTCACTCAGGGGCAAATCCGGTTGGTTAAGCTTTATTTCCAAGCTAGTCTGAAAGTATGTGACTACAGCCAAATCATCTACAGGCTTCAGTTCTGTCTTGCCGCTGACAATCCAACCAAATTCTGAGTTCACCATGTACAGGTTATCTTGGATTTTAATCTTTTCAGTGAGCATAATTGAGAAGTAATAGTCGTTGCCAATAAGCAGGTCAACTCGGTCAGCTAATGATCCATCATCCGCTAAGTCGAACTTGGTCTTCCAGTGCTCCTTGTCTGGTCCGATATAGGGTATGCTATGAGTGATCATAGGGACTACGTTAGCCACCATAGGAATAGTCTTGCCGGAACGTGTCGAGATCTGGAACTTAACTCTGGGACTATTGACTTCTTGTGGCACTTGGGAACCGAATGTGAATATAGTTAGCCGACTATCCTCTATAGTCGCAAGGTTAAGCTCCTTTGCCAGGCTCTGTGTAATATACGTTCTTTGACTTCCAGAATCCATCAAAACCCTGCACTTGAGATGATCATCATCACCTTCTCTTGCTAGATCAACAATCGCCGTTTGGAGAACGGTAAAGCCGACATCGTTCACATGGAACTGGCTAGTAGGATTAGTCTTAGGGTGATCGCCTTCATCTGATCGGCCTTTCTGTGGATGTGGATTCTCCTTTCTTTCCATTCTGGTGTTCCTTTGAGGACATAGGGCTCTATGATGACTGTGGTTACCACAGTAAGGGCAACTACGCTTGGTCCTGCATTGGTTTGCCATATGTCCCTGTCGGAAACATATGAAACATCGACCATTCAGCTTCGATCTCCTTTCCTGGATCGTCGGATATGTCTTGCATGCATCAGCAAAATGATCGCCATTGCAGAAGATGCATGACCGCTTCTCTTTCTTCCATGGCGCTCCCGTTCGAACCTGTTCTCTACGGCTTGAGTTGTTGAAGTCATTGAATTTCCTCTTAAATCCATGACGTGGAAAGCTGGTAGAAGCTCCTTGGGAATTGTGATTACTGTTGTGACTAACCCGATGACTGTTGTAGACTCTCCTTTTGGAACCAATTCCTCTAATCCTCTCAGAGACATGTAAGGCTTCGGTGGTATAGTTGGTTTCATTGCCTTCTCCCTTATGAGTAGTGAGCCTGTTAGCATCTTCCTTGGCAGATATCAATCTTTCTAATTCCTTTCTGATTTCTGACACCGAGTCGTCTTCGATCCGCTTCTTTAATTCATAAACTATTTCTTCCGGGAACTTCTCAAGAATCAGAAACCGCAGGTAGCTATGTGTAGTATTTTCTCCCAAAGAGGCTAATACTCTTAAATGTCTCTCTATGTCATTCAGGACTCTGCGACAGTCACTCGTCGAACCTTCTGCTGGCTTGATTTTGTTCAGAGCGGAGTAATGGGCATCCTTAACCATCTCAACTCTTCCGTATCTTGTTTTAAGTGTAGTGACGGCAATTTTATAGTTTTTGTTAGTTGCTCCTAATCCTTCAATAAGCTTCTTGGCTTCTCCACGCAGAGCAGATGACAAATACATGAACTTGTCAACATCGTTCAGCTTCCGGCTATCCACTAGAGATGCAAATTGGTCCCAGAATTGACTCCATTGTAGGACATCGCCGTAGAATTCGGGTAGGCTCATCTTTGGTAGCTTGCCGGTGACAGATGGAATGCCATCTCTTGATGAGGAAGACTTGAATCGCTTAAGTCGAACTTGAAGCTCCAGCAAATATTCTTCAGCTTCCAGCTGTGATGTACTTATTCGAGAAATGTCGTCAACCGCAGGTTCATTCACTAAACGAAAGTAGTTGTTCAAGTCGCTCTTCAATTTATTCAAACCGCCTTCTAACTTAGAAGCGTTAACCTCGGCTTCCATAATTACTGAGTCGTCGGGGGGATCAGGTTTGAGTAAATCGCAGAACTCCTTTGCCTCATTGCCAAGTTCAATTATACGATTGGTACTAATGTTCAAGATGCTCATTAAACTTGCTTCCATTATGATGATTAATTGATAATTATCTGTAATGAACACATAACAAAGAATAGCACACAAACCCGATAAACACACACCTGCATACAACATTCCATAGAAGTAAGCAGATTGAAGTAAGGCATAAATGATGCTCCTTATGGCCATATGCATCCCATAGTTATAGCAGGTATATTTATTTAATAAATTTATTTATAAGAGAAACTCGTATAAATAAGGAGGCATGCAACCACAACACCATTCATTGCATTAATAAAAATTTAGGGTCCAACATAGTGTTGCATTAAGCGGACATGTAAAGCGTGAGATCAGCGAACCGTTGTACAGCCAAGTTTAAAAACTCATAAAGATTCATAGAATGCAAAAGAAAATTAAAGTAGAAAGTAAGAAGTTATTTATTTGCTATCCCCAAAGGTTGACTGGTAGAAATCTTGAAAACACTAAGTCCCCCCTTTGTGTGAGATTATTTCTTTATTATGCCCAAAGGTTGACTGGTAGAAGATCTTAAAAGTAGTAAGTCCCCCTTTGTATGATAGGTCTATATAGAATAAATAAATGGTCGGTACCTACCATTCATTTATCTGTACCTAATGTCATTAAAGTTTTATTATCATCATTTACCACCAATGTAAATAACTCTTTATTTACCAGAATATATTGTAAATAAGCAAATTGAAGTGTAAATGAATCCACTAACACTCAAGATGAAACACAGTAAAGTCACATTCAAAGAGACAACAACATTAAATATTTAAATTTTAAATTTCAAAGTAATTTAAGAAATTGATATTTCAGCATTTGTACACAATAACAGTTTGACATTAATTAATAAAGTGGTATGAATCATTAAAGTCACTATGATATGATGTTGTTGTAACTTAACTGTATTACATATGAATTATATATCAATATGAAGTGCTAAAAGAAACAAGACACCTATAAAATCGATAATAATGTCCAAAATAAATATTCAAGTCTCATTCAAATATAATACCTATGAGCCTTTAATTTTTCTAAAGCGTTGTTAATTACTTTTCTAAGTAGTTAATATCTAAGATACCATTATGTAATTGTCATCATCATCCTTATCAGCCTATTCTTGTCCACTGCTGGACATAGGCCTCCCATCAATTAATAATAATAATTCTCTGTAATTGTCACTAACATAGAAATTGCATTGAAGGATAATCTAATCACTGTCAAAAAAATAACTATGTGTCCAAATAGTAACGCAATTGTAATTTAATTAAAGGAAATTTACAATTATTAGTGTGTAGTGTTAGTTTGTGTTTGCTAATATTGCCAAATTTCCATTTTAACTAAGATGTTAGATATAACTAAAGGTTGGAATAATCTGGTTCGCTTTCATAGTTATTCTCAAAGGATATGAACAGTTGATTTCTTTAATAGATAGATATGTTATGTAACTAATCTGCTTGCTGGATACCTAAAGAAAAAATTATACTTAAGTAGTACCTCACTGTTCACAATTGTTCATAGACCACACTAAACTACAGTCAATCAATAGGAATGTGTAATACCTACATACTACTGGTTGCTATTCAGTGATCAAATATCTGCTAGTGATATTTATTATAAGAACAAGTATGTCTTCGTTTAACCTGACATTCTACTATGAACGAAGAAAGTATCTATATGATGATGATAATTTTCCTATGTAGAACGAGTGATCCCTTGATCAATAGCTTCTGACAATTATCTATAAATCAATTGTGGCTGTCCTAGAATACTATAATATTACTGTAACTATACCCACGCAACACAAGACAAAGTTAAAGAGAATAATCATCTTCACACAAAGAGAAAAAAAAACCGCGTCGTTATGCGAGTACCGTATCGAATATTGGGTTAAACAGATAGAAAAACAAGAAATCATAAGTTTGTAGGATATTTTTGCTTGAAACCTTCAATGCTGTTGGTGTGAATGTTACTTTACATGGGCTTATTCTTATATGATGTGAATTGGCAGTGAAAGATTCAAACAAAATCTCATACTTGGATCAACGCTCTGAAACGAATAGCATTGTTCTACTTACAGTTATTGGAATGGTATTTCGCCTCAGACACCACCGGGCCGACGTTTGCTGGCTAAATTGGGTAGGACTTGGCGGCTACACCCTAGCAGTTAGCACCAGAAAAAATAATTTTTCTCCGCGACCAGTACGGAAAGTAGCTTCGAACAAAGATGGCCGTTGGCGTGGCGTGCCCTCCGCGCTCTTGCGTTGGACACAATCGAAATTCAAAAGGACCTATCTACCCCGCTTACGACATACTAAATTGAACCATATCTCAGTGAGAATAAGGTCATTCACTCCTCTAATCATCTTTGCCGAATGGATATATAAAAGAATATCATCGAACGTTTTGCTTACATTTGAAATTGTAAACCTGAATTAATAATTTTAGTTAAAATAATGAGTCAATTTAAAGGTTCGTTAATAGGAAATTATAATAGTATAATTAAATTAAGGAATAAATTATAATATTGACTGGATTTGTATCAGAGCGGTCCGCCAATCACGCGCCGTACAGAGAACGCTTTCGAAACCCGCGAAATTCAACTTACACTCCTTTAAGTGCTGAATTACGTGAATGATATCTCTGTAACCTTAAAAATAATTCTTAATTCTAATTGTCGTGTTCTTGCACCGTATTACTCTTAAATTTAGCCTTTTGTCTTTAAAAACTTACAAGTTATACCCGTAAAGCGTAAGCTTAAAACTAGTTCCGACCGCCATCTAGCGGAGGATTCTTAAGCTAAACCAATAATCCCACAGATAGTGTCTAATCAGTCCATAGACAATCTGTATAATCTTAAAGTAATATTTCATGCTATGTAGTAAGTGGCGCCACCTCTTAACTATTGGGAAACCTTAGCTTATTCTCTTATAACAATAAATATACACTTATTCTATGAATATATACGTATCGTTTTAAACCATCTGCGCATTTCTTAAATTTAACTCTGTTTTGGAGTATATTTAGCATATTAGAACGTATGGGGTTAGGCATGTTACACATGTAGGTAATTGATTATGAATTTAGGCATAGATTCAATAGATCCCAGCACTCTCTCCACCATGTCGCGAAGGCCTTTTTATATGTATGTTTGTGGTTATAGTATACTGACTATTATCTTTGATTGTCTGATTTAATTGATCTTATATTGGATGCGTTAAAGGCCTCACGATAGAAAGAGATTATGGATATTGAATCCTACCTTATATCTCTCGTCGCATCCTCGGCGCTCTGTTCTGCTTCGCCAGGCTCGCCCTGCTAGGCCGTTCACCGCCTGTTTGTTTAAATATATATGACATGGCTGTCTCCAAGTGTCTCATATTAATGTGCATGGGAGTTTGATCTACGGTTATTAGGGAATCAGTTACTTGCATGAACGGTTCTAGTGGTACATGTTAAATGTAGGTCAGGTTAAGTCATAGTTCTATGGATAGAGTATTCAATCGGCTATGGGTTAAACAATAAGCAACTCTTATAGTCGTAGGTCGTTCAGTGTCCCACATATACTGCCACAAAGCTAGCCGGTATGGTTCGGCTGATATCCTAGGTGACCCGTCACAAAGCGAGCTGGAACTACACAGCTGATTCCCCACGTGACCCGTCACAAAGCGAGCTGTAACTATACAGCTGATTCCTAGGCGACCCGTCACAAAGCTAGCTGGAACTACACAGCTGATTCCCCACGTGACCCGTCACAAAGCGAGCTGTAACTATACAGCTGATTCCTAGGCGACCCGTCACAAAGCTAGCTGGAACTACACAGCTGAATTCCCCACGTGACCCGTCGCAAAGCTAGCTGGAACTACTCAGCTGGTAAACCTATTCCCCACACTGGTTGTCAGTAGGTCATGTACAATGTCATATAGATGCTTATCATGGACAAACTCAAGGGGCAAGAAGGTATAGCCTGTAAATCATTATTTATCTCATAGGTCTTTATACGGGCTCGGAGTATGTTAATATACCATGGACATAGTTGATACATTTGGAAGTAATTTACATCTATATCAAGACACTTAGCTTTCAGATGGTCAGCTCACGTGACCACCGTCTTTGTATGGAGCCAGCAGTGACTCCCAAGGGGTTCGGCGTAGACACAATGCACAACTTAATTCACCATGATTCAAACCCAGAATAACGTGTAATGCCCCGCCATAACGGAAGTCAGCGGGAATAGCATAGATAATATCGTTCATTCATCATAGACATTATTACCATAGACATTGTGAATAGATAACAGTTCACTCACCATAAATGTCCTACTTCCGTTCAGGGTAGCCAGCCGAGATATTTAACGTCATCGCGATGTCAAGCATTCGCGACAACAATTATGAACTAAACGATGCATACAAACTTCCGCACTAAACCTTGTCGCTACATTTTCTTTTTTAAATATTCATCTTGAGTTACGTTTATACTGCCAATAGTACTAACCTCTTTTTATTTTACATTTGCTCTTAGTGTAAATTGCAAGTGTATACTGCAATGTCGTCTCTTTCTATTTAATCTATGAAAAAGGGACGCCACTTTTTAATTTCTACAATTTGCTCTCGCACTGTACTTATAATTAAAACAATTTGTGGAATGCATCCTTTTTACATTTATATACGACCTCATCGTCTTCACATCCTTAGTTTTTTTATAGGTCGGTGACGATGTAAATCGTGTTTCGATATTCAAATATCTTGATACGTAATAGGAATTACATACTTACTTACTGGACTAATATTGATTCCAAATTTAAAATCTCGCTGTTTACTGGACACTTTTAAAAAGTATTCGGTATGTTCCACTTACTGTAGTCTATCTAGCGATGGTACATGCAATTTTTGAGAAATAGTACATTACTGAAGACGCCGGGAAAGCAGGGCTTGCCGGGTGAGTAGGTATAGACGGATAGTGATACGAAGCCGGCAAGCCCTTTTCACGGATATAGTGCTTGTCTTAAACATATGCAATGAAATAAAAAATACACAACAACAAAAATATAATTCAGCTGTTTAGCCTGTTAATTAAAATGTACGTCCTGGCTTAGGCCTTCAATTTTGTATGAAATTCCTTTCCAGGTCTCTCGAGTTGTTCCGCCCGAAACGTGACTTCGAATTCTGTTATATTATTTATTTATTTATTTATGCAAATTAGTTACACAGCATTACCTACAGTAATTAAACTAAGTCACTGTGAACTACAAAATCAGACAAAACAAAATCATACATAAAATAATATAAAAACTGAAATCTAGTTAGATTTAGGCGACGTAACAGCGTGGCTCCGTTGCGTCGTTTGATCTGGCGCAGGATTCGGCAGATTGCCCCGAAACTGCCGAAACACAACTACCTTCGGCCCACACACCCTTTTTTTTATACATAACATGGCGTCTGTGTTCATGAACAGGATAAACAGCTGAATTTTTTTAGTCACCATTCAAAAATATACCTATTTTTAGGGTTCCGTAGCCAACTAGGAACCCTTATAGTTTCGCCATGTCCGTCTGTCCGTCTGTCCGTCCGCGGCTTAGCTCCGTGATCATTAGTACTAGAAAGCTGAAATTTGGTATGAGTATGTGTATGTATCACGCCGACAAAACGGTACAATAACAACTAAAAAAAATTTTTTTTTCGGTTACCTCTCGAACACCTAAAGTGGGGGGTGAATTTTTTTTTCGTTTCAACACTAGTGTGTGGGGTGTTGTTGAATAGGTATTTTAAAAATAATAGGGGTCTCCAAACGTTATTTTTTGATAAAGTCAGCAGTTTTGTAAATATTCGCTCCGAAAATAAAAAAAATAGCGTCCCCCCCCCTCTAACTTTTCAACCACGGGTCAAAAAATTATGGAAAAATTCATGAAAAGGCCTTATAAGTACTTTCAATGAAAACTATATTGAACAAAATCGGCCGAGCCGTTTTTGAGTTATCGCAAAATTTCATAATTTTCTTAAAAGGACGTAAGTTGACTTCCAGAAGGTAATAAGTAACTACAGTTACTTTGGCGTTTACGACCTTTTTATAGAGCTTGAAATCTTTCTCATAACTTAAGTCTATTGTGAAGGATGAGCAACTAAGGAACCCTACACTGAGCGTGGCCCGACATGCTCTTGGCCGGTTTTTTTATTTTATTTTATGCATATGTTTAAAAAAAAGCACTATACATGCCTTGGCCGTGAAAAGGGCTTGCCGGCTTCGTATCACTATTAGAGCGGACTCTCAGTGGAGTTCCGTTTGCAAAAATTGCGGACCTCAATCTGACTTCTGATATATATTGTATAGATCGTAGACTGAATGACACAGGACCGCGAGCGCCCGCAGCAACATGGCTTTTTACGATGTCGATAGCATCAGGTAGATGAATCACAAAACATATCGCGGTCCGCTATTAATAAGAATATTAGAATAAGAGCTTCACCAACAGAACGTATTTTCATTACGAAACTTAAAACTTTTTGTATTAAAAAGGCGTATTACTCTGTCAAGGAGTTCCTTGATGGGTGAGTGTGTCGAGTCCTTTTGGTGTACATATATTATATAATTGACATGTTAATTTTAATTTTAATTTGTTAACTGCTGCATTGGTTTCTTTGTGTACAATTTCAAATCTATTTTATTTCTTTCGACACTTTAGTATTATTAACTTTTTATATTTTAAGACTGAACATGTATTAATTGAATGTTTGACAGTGTAAGTTTATTATACAAATAAATTATTCTATTCTATTCTATTTTTGAAAACGAACATCTCCTTGTAGCCTGCTCTATATCCGTCAGTCACCCGGCCAGCCCTTCTTTCCTGGCGTTTATAGTAACGTACTATTATGTGTTTATTTTAAAGAAATGTGAATAGATTATTTATCCGTTCATAAGTGATTCATGCCACAAACACTCAGCATAATAATGGACAGTTATTTGTTACGTTCTGTATTGTCTTATAAATAAAACCTCTAATACTGCGAAGTACCTATCTAGTAAACAATAGAATCATTACCTCTCATGTCAATAGATGATTGACCTTATAATAACATACGATTATCTATCAGTACTATTCCAATATTGTATTCAAATTCAGTTTGCTATGGAAAGTTCATTAAGTATATCAAGAAAAACTACAGCGATATTTTTTACCAAGATCAAATCAAAATGTTCATTCTATAAGTAGGCCACAAGGGCACTTTTACATGTCTGAATCTGATTCTACCGGCATTTCACAAGACGAGACCGCTGTTGAGAAGAAAGCCGAAATAAACTCAACGGTAAGTAATTTTTTTCGCTATTTATATTTAAAACTTAGTAAACTTAGTTAATTTTAAGTATGATGTACTTACTGTTAAGTTTCTTTACCTCACTGTAACCAATTATGTATATTATAACTAGGAAATTGATACACATAGAGAACATGTACCATATCATAAGTTCCAATACAATACAGGTACTCTCTATTCCACACCTCACAAAAACATACATGAAATACACAATCCCACCAAAAACACTTCATGTAAAATTGACGGCCAAGACTCACATTCTCATAACGCTTTCGCTGTAAAAAAGTTATCAGATCCCAGGAAAAGCCAAGCCCCTAAGCCCCGACTTTACTAACCCCACCACCTTGGTTTAAAAAGTATGGCATCAACTGGCTTCAAGCCCCTAAACCCGGAGTTTACTAACCCTACACCTTTGTTTCAAAAGTATGGCTTGGCCGTTTCATAGAGTACCGTAAATAAGTCCAACGGACCGTCTGGCCCATATGGTATCAAGAAACTAAGTTTATGTCTTTGATAATATATACTTATAAACTTAATTCCTTACGATATGGGCCGGACAGTCCGCTAGACTTTAGACTAGGTGCTTTAGTTTTTTTTAATTTTTTTGGGCTGTAGGGTTTCTTGAGCGACAACTGAAGTAGACAATTGTGTATTTAAGAAATACTTAATTCTAGCCCCATATATATACACTTTTATCCCCTATTATGGGAAACCCATACAAACTTCCATCCCCTTATTTAAAGGGTGGGGGGTGATTTTTTAAAAGTCCTACAATATGTATTTGATTTATAACAATGAGTCCCTATAGGTTTCAATTTTCAGACCTCTAGTATCAAAATTTGCGGAAGTTTTATACAAACTTCCATCCCCTAGTTTAAGAGGTTGGGGGGTAAAAGTTCCGAGTTTTAGAATTATTTTGTTGTTTGTGTACTAATACTAGCTTACATACCAAATTTCAGCTTTCTAGGTCATCGGGAAGTACCCCAGAGGTTTTGATACGTCAGTGAGTGAGTGGCAAAATCGGCGTATTTTAGGTACCTATAAAACCTAAAGTATAAAAGCTAGATCAATCAAATTTTGTACATTTTATATGTTTGCTAACTGCATCTTAACCTGAGAATTTGGGCGCTCTAGTGTTAACTGGGACGAAACTATGAGGGTTTGAATATGAGACGAAACGGTTCGAGAAAAGGTAGGTAGTGCCCCCTTCTTTTTTGTTCGTCTTGGCGGGGGCACTACCGTGCCCCCAGATATTTAAAATACGAAGTCGAAGTGTAGATATGGAAGTAGTAATAATTGTGTATAAGAAATACTTACGTTTAGCCCGATATATACTACTTTTATCGCCCATTATGGAAAACCCATAAAAACTTTCATCCCCTTATTTAAAGGGTGGGGGGTGATTTTTTTAAAATCCTAGAATATGTATTTTATTAAATATAAATAATAAAGGAGTCCCTATATCAATTTTCAGACCTCAAGTATCAAAATTTGCAGAAGTCTCATACAAACTTCCATCCCCTAGTTTAAGGGGTTGGGGGGTAAAAGTTCCAAGTTTCAGAATTATTCTATTGTTTGTGTACTAAACCTAGCTTACATACCAAATTTCAACTTTCTAGGTCATCGGGAAGTACCCCAGAGGTTTTGATACATCAGTGAGTGAGTGGCAAAATCGGCGTATTTTAGGTACCAATAAAACCTAAAGTATAAAAGCTAGATCAATGAAATTTAGTACATTTTATATGTTCCCTAACTGCATCTTAACCTGTGAATTTGGGTGCTCTGGACGGGACTGGGACGAAACTATGAGGGTTTGAAAATGAGACGAAACGGTTCGAGAAAAGGTAGGTAGTGCCCCGCCTCTTTTTTTTCGTCTTGGCGGGGGCACTACCGTGCCCCCAGATTTAAGAATGGACGAAGCTGCGGACACCGCGCATAAGTATTTCAAAAACATATATGACGTAGAGGGCGCTCCAGTAGCGTAAAGGATTAAGGAATGAAAGAACCCCGCTTCGATTGTAGTAGATCGCATTCAATTTTTCTTTCTTAATTTACCTTTGTGTCATTATTAAAAATAAAAATAAAAATGTGGTATTACCACATAAAAAATATAAAGCAATAAAAAGATTCTATACAAATACATTGTAGTAAGTGAAATATAAGATAAATATTGACAAAGGTAAATTATGAAAGAAAAATGTTATGTGATTTATAACAATGTCAGCAGGACACGAACCTGCGTACTACTCCCAACTGAGCTATTAGAGCTTTACGTCAATCACACCAAATCTTTGATTCCAAAATTCTACGCTACTAGAGCGCCCTCTGCGTCATGTTCTTTAAACTGCTTAAGCGCCATTTATGGATGTCCAGCTATCCCTGTACCGAAATTGGTTAAAATTTGTCCAGCCGTTTCGGCGTGATGCGAGGACAAAGGAAATTATGACCAACAGATAGCGCCATACAAAACAAAAGACCATCTGCTGCTATTGAGATTTTTAGGGTTCCGTACCCAAAGGGTAAAAACGGGACCCTATTACTGAGACTTCACTGTCCGTCCGTCCGTCCGTCCGTCCGTCTGTCTGTCGTCAGGCTGTATCTCAAGAATGGTGATAGCTAGACAGTTGAAATTTTCACAGATGATGTATTTCTATTGCCGCTATAACAACAAATACTAAAAATAAAATAAAATAAATATTTAAGGGGGGCTCCCATACAACAAACTTGTTATAGATTATGGTACGGAACCCTTATGCAAGAGTCGGACTCGCACTTGCCCAATTTTTTCTAAAATTATGACCACTCTCCATAAAAATCTGATTTTCAATAAAAATCTAGAATTTTACTATAACTAGTATACGAATAAGAATAATTTTATTTGCATAGAATAAATACGGTGAATTGTCAACAGGTGAACATAGACACTAAGTTAAGAGGCTTATTCTCCGGGTTCGAATCCCGGCCAGGGCAAATATTTGTGTGATGAACTCGTATATTTGTGCTTCGGTCATGGTCGTTCTATGTATTTAAGTATATATTTATCGGTACGTACGTATTCATAAGTACGTATATCGTCGTCTAGTACTCATAACACAAGCCTCCTTGAGCTTAATTTGGGACTAGATCGATTTGTGTGAGGTTGTTCGATATTTATTTATTTATTTATTCTGCTGTGTGTACTTCTAGCGACCCGCCCCGGCTTCGCACGGGTGCAATGCTGATAAATTATGCATGTACTTATTTTATTATACATATAAACCTTCCTTTTTAATAACTCTATCTATTAAAAAAACGGATCAAAATCCGTTGCGTAGTTTTAAAGATCTAAGCATACATAGGGACAGATAGACAGCAGGTAGCGACTTTATTTAATACTATGTAATGATTAATCCCAGCATGCAAATATTATATTTCCTCCCAATCCCAATTAATTACAGCATACTCTGAAACAAAAATTGTTTGACATCATACTAGTGCTTCCCTCCAGTAAATAATTTATCAGACTATTTTTGGCAACTTATTAAACATTTTTGCAGTGCAGTTCTAGGAACGTGGTGATGCACTAAACACTCCGTATTTGCTGTGAGTAGTATATATATGGGAATTTCAAACCACCATTCATTGTCAAAATTAGCGACCCAGGTCATCTTCACTGCTACACTTCGTTCCGCTTCGCTTCACTACGTTTCGCGACGTTCCGATCTGACCTGGGTCGTTAATTTTGTCAATGAATGGTGATCTGAACTTCCCATCTATATATTCTCCGCTGATTTAAAATGCTCATTGGGTTTGTGAATTGATATTTCTAGCTGTATTCTTAACTCCCAATCGCTTTTAAAGAACAGAACTTGAATATCGATTTCCGTTTGCGTTTGCGTTCTCGTTCCATTCGCGTTTCCCTTAGCGTTTCCGTTCGATCTCCGCTGGTATCGAGCTAGTCAAGATCAACGTTGTATGAAATGAATGTTGGTGTTACTGACCTAAACTAGAGATGGAATTATTCAATATATACTCTAAAGCTAATAAAATAAAATTATTTACAAAAAACCTTTCAAGTTTGGTGCACGTGCCTATTTATATCATGAAGTTTGTAAAACAGCCTCAGAGATTGCATTTGGATGTCGTTTTTTCTTCGCACAATAAACGCGTTTTTCGACATGGTTTACTTTTACCTGATACTATTCGCTGTATAATATGTGGACCGTCTAACTGTGGAAAAACAAATTTAATTGTTGGGTTGCTGCTACATGAACACGGTTTACGCTTCGAAAATGTTTATGTATACTCTAAAACGTTATTTCAACCTATGTACCAATTTCTAGAACAAGTTTTGAACTCGGTTCCTACGGTTTCATTTCAAAAATATAGTGAAAATGAAGAAATACTAAGTCCTCACACCGCTAACATTAACTCAATCATAATATTTGATGATGTTGCATGTGAAAATCAAAATAATATACGGGATTACTTTGCCATGGGAAGACATAAAAATATAGATAGCTTCTATCTGAATCAGACATATAGTAAAATACCTAAACAATTGATAAGGGATAATGCCAATTTGATAATTCTTTTTAAACAAGATGATGTTAATTTACGGCATGTCTATGATGAACATGTAGGAAGCGATATGTCGTGGTCTCAGTTTCGTGAAATGTGCGACCAAGTGTGGAACACGCCTTTCAATTACATAGTTATAAATAAAGATTGTAAAAAAAATTCTGGATGTTATAGAAAATGTTTTGATACATTTATCGAACTTGATTAACTGAATACATAAGGATTAGTATTTTCGCTTCAAACTTAATACTTAGAAGGGAATCGTCGGGATCGGACATGGACCTTGCTAAAATAAACGAGGAGAAATTGTTTAAAGAAAAAGTACACCAATCTGCAGAAGCTGTAAAAAAAAAAGTAAAGCTTATTCGAGATGCTAAATCTAGCAACAATATGATATTAGAAACAATGTTAAAACCAATCACAGATCCTCTTAATGAAATGGTAAAAAATAATAATAATGTAAACAATCTGAATATTAATAACTCAGATTTTGATAACGATAAATTCAATTGGAATAAGTCGGTAAAAACATTAAAATATAGTCCTTCTGAAGATGAAAAGAGGGAAAGCTTTATTAACAAAACATTAGTAAAAAAAGTTAGCCCTGAAGATGAAAAGAATGAAAGTTTAAACAGAAAATCACCTGAATCCAATTCAAGTAATAGTGGAGACGAATTAAATGACAACAGTTCAAGTCAAGATGAATTGGTATCAGATGGAAGTGATAATCTAAATGATTCTATTACTACAAATAATGCATCATTCAGAACTTCAGAATCGTATGCTTCTCCTCGCGAAGACCCCGCTTGGCAAAAACAATATGATAACATGAACATTCCTTTTGGTGTACGAATGGAACATGGTAAACTAATGCTGGGATCTTATCCAATTTCTGTGAATAATGAAGAACTTAAAATAGGTGGAGTAAGGTATTGTTTAACGCCAGGTTTAAACGATTTATTGTTTAAGAAAGCACCTGATTTAGATGTGGTAACTGAAAACGATAGACCATTATATAAAACCTTATTATTAAAAACAAATGCACATAGACGTGACTTTGAATCAAATAAGCCAATAAAAAGCAACAAGGGCATGAAATATTTGTATGTCATAAAACCTCTTTTCAAATTATCCAAACAACGATCAGTAAGTGAAGAAATATTCGCGTCCGGAGATGGTTTACCATCAATGAAAAAAGTAAAAAGATACGTTTCTTATGTGTATTGGGATGATCCAAACGAATTAGTAGAGAGATTAAAACTGCTTATAGCAGCGCGTGACGCTGGTAATACGGGGCTAGATAATGAAATCATATCCATCATTGAAGAGTTACGTGAAGCAGATTTAATTAATAATATATAAAGGACCTCACTATTTTTTTCTAACAGTTAAGGTTTGACTATCAAGAACAAAAAATGAATATAGACAAATTCGGACACCATGTCCATAAACGTTTGCGTGCTAGTGACATTTCTGAGCTCAAGTACAAGGCTCTACTTCGAACAGAAGCTGGACATTTCGATTTACAATCTTCTCAATTAAAAGGAGTTGCAAAACCTTTATCACCAGACGATGCAGTAAATAAACAGTACGTCGACAATTATATAAAAAATATGTACGAGAAGAAGTATTTGGACTCTTTGATCAAAAGTATAAATGATCAGATTCAACAAGTAGTATTTCAGTTAAATGAAAACTTTTATACAAAGAAGGAGATAGAACTTATTTAAAAAAAAAAATAAAACATGACTAAAGAACAAGTAGTAAATGAGATCCATCGATCAGCGCGAAGGAACTTTAAACGACGTTCTGTTTTACTTAAAGGAATCGATGATTTATGGCAAGCTGATTTGATCGATTTACAAAAATTACATACTATGAACAGAGGATATAAATATGTATTAACGGTTATTGATACCTTTTCAAAGTATGCTTGGTGTACACCTATAAAATCTAAAACTAAAACAGAAGTAAGAAATGCATTCAACCAAATTATAAAATCAAGCAATCGAAGACCTAGAAACTTACAAACAGACTTCGGAAAAGAATTCTACAATAATGAATTGGATTGTTACTTAAAATCAAAGAAGGTAAATCATTACTCAACCTACTCAACTAAGAAGGCATCTATTGTTGAAAGGCTGATAAAGACACTTAAGCTCAAACTCTACAAGTACTTTAGCTTCGTAGGCAACTATAAATGGATTGGTAAACCGTTAGACGACATAGTCACATCCTATAACCAAACCGTACATCGCACAACGAAATTTAAACCTAATGATGTAACTTTTGCTAATGAAATCGAGGTTAAAAAAAACATTGCAAAATCGCAATCTGATGTAAATTGTAAATTAAATAAATTCAAAATTGGAGATTGCGTACGTATAAGCAAGTATAAAAGTGTGTTTCGTAAGGGTTATACACCTAATTGGTCTACAGAACTTTTTACAATTAAAAGAGTGAATAATACTATACCTGTAACGTATAACATCGAAGATCAACGGAAAAACACTATACTTGGTACGTTTTATAAAGAAGAACTTCAAAAGACTAAGTATCCTGATGTTTATCTCATAGAGAAGGTGATCAGAAAAAAGGGTAGAAAGCTGTATGTTAAATGGTTAGGGCTTAGTGATAGCGAAAACAGTTGGATTGATAGAAACGCAGTTATATAATTATAAAATAATATATTTGCTTTCTCTAAATAAAATATCTCATTATCATATGAGATATGAAAGGAAGAGGACTTTTAAACAGTGCAATTAATAATTTACCATTTGAATTACACTTACCTGGTTACAACTATTGCGGACCAGGTACAAATTTGCACAAAAGGTTACAAAGAGGCGATAAAGGAATTAACGCGTTAGATAATGCGTGTATGAAACACGACATAGCTTATGATAGATATTCTGATTTGAACAATAGACACCGTGCTGATTTAGAACTTTATAAAATGGCTAAACAGAGAACAAAGTCAAGAGATGCTGGGAGAGGAGAAAAAATTGCTTCATGGTTAGTTAGTAAGGTGATGAAATCTAAAATAAAGGCTGGTGCAGGTATAAAATCATTCAAACGCTTTGTTTCTAAGATACGCAGTGAAATAAAAAAGTATCCTAAAATAAAAGGTTGTGATTAAGTGAATCGTGCACTTGTTGCCGCAAAAAAAGTTTTTACTGTTAACAAAAAGATACAGATACCGCGTTTGATACCGATTCCAAAAACCGGAGGCATATTACCGCTGATACCTATTTTTGCTGGTCTTTCTGCGTTAGGATCATTAGCAGGAGGAGCTGCTGGAATTGCAAAGGCTGTAGGTGATTACAAAGCAGCAAGAAAGAACTTAGCTGAATCAGAACGTCATAACAAGATGATGGAATCTATTGCATTAGGAAAAGGGTTACATATTAAACCTTATAAAAATGGAAAAGGATTATGTATAAAAAAATCAAAAAACTAAATAAAAGGTTACCCAGGCGCGCTCTTTCAAACATTGACATTTTAAAACACTCATCAGATATCCCACATTTTCGTGGAGTTTATATGAGAGACAGTTTACCGAAGCGACCTAAAAAAGTAGAATGTGGAATTTTGAACTTAGACAGTTCTGAAAACAATGGAAGCCACTGGGTAGCCTATTGTAAAGATAACAATTATTGTGAATATTTTAATAGTTATGGTGATCTTCAACCTCCGCTGGAATTAATGAAGTATTTAAATAATAACGATATTTACTATAATTATAACACGTACCAAAAATTTAATACCGTAAACTGTGGTCATTTGTGTCTCAAATACTTGAAAAATTTTTGGTGTAATCGATAAATACCTTTGTACAATAAACTGCTCATCATTTACACGATGTCTTTCACTTTGTCTATAACTGGAACATCGGCAACTCTAATAACAAACCATTCACCAGCTCTCCATCTGGATGGTGAATATGAATGTGGACTGTTGTATATATCGACTTTTAATTCGATACCCAATATAGACTACAGAAATAATAAATTTTACTATGGTAAAAACGAAGTAATTGAAATTCCTGAAGGTTCATATGAACTTCAAGATATTGAAGATTACCTTAAAGACCACCTTCAAGGATGTACACTTTCTTTGACTTGCAATAATAATACCTTAAAAACTTCGATTCTGTGCACTAAAAACATTTATTTTAATAAAGAAAATTCTATAGGTAGTTTACTTGGTTTCGGAGCGGAATCTATTCATGCAAATATATTAAGCGAGTCGCCTTACCCTGTCTCCATTCTGTCTACAACTTTAGTCCGCATTGAATGTGACATAGTGAGCGGATCATTTGTTAACGGAAAACCTAGCCATATTATTCACGAGTTTGTGCCTAATGTGCCTCCTGGTTATCGGATTATAGAAACACCGAAAAACGTAATTTATTTCCCTGTAACTCAAAACAGTTTGAATTCAATTACAATAAGAATATTAGACGTTAACAATAATTTAGTAAATTTACGGGGTGAAGAGATTCAGATATATTTACACCTTAGGAAAAAATGATAGACTTCAATAAAACTTCAGTCTCACTTAAAATAAACACTAGTACTCATCAAGCGATCAAGAAAAGAAGACCTAAAGTTCAACTTACAAAACAAAATAAACAATTTCTCCAAAGCCTAGGTCTAACAAAATGAGTATATTGAACTTAACTGAATCTTTTACCTTTGACAACTCGATCGAGAGTTTTGAATATCATTCGTATAAGCCATACGTAACAAGTTTTAATTTCAACGATGAAATACGTATACCTATTAACCAGCAAGATCTTTACGTACTACCATCAGCAAGCACTTTATACATAGAGGGTACTATAACTGCATTCAATAGAGAATCGAAAGCACAGGTAAAAAGTGTTCTTTTTACAAATAACCCCATACTTCATCTATTTCAAGATATTCGGTACGAACTTAATGGAATCGAAATTGATAAAATAAAAAACGCAGGGATTACAACCACAATGAAATCTCTTGTATCTATGAATGAGTTCGAAGCATCGATGTCTAAGTTATGGGGCTGGGATGTTGACGGTACAAAAAACACACATGGAACATTTTCTGTGTCTGTGCCTTTGAACAAAATTCTTGGGTTTGCTGAGGATTACACCAAAATTATTATTAATTGCAAGCATGAACTGATTCTGTTAAGATCCAATACAAATTTAAATAGCGTTAAACTAAATGCGAACGAATACATAGACAATATTACGATATCTAAAATAGTATGGCGTATGCCTCATATTAAGGTATCTGATCGAGAAAGATTGAGCTTACTCAAATATTTGGAAAGAGATCGTGCTATTCAGTTAGCATTTAGGAACTGGGATTTGTACGAATATCCGCTCTTGCCTGAAACATCGAAACATTCTTGGGCTATCAAAACTTCATCTCAAATTGAAAAGCCGCGGTACATGATAATTGGGTTCAAAACAGGACGAAAAAATGTAGCCGATAAAGACATAACACGTTTTGATCACTGTAATTTGCGAGATGTTAAGGTTTTCTTAAATTCGAGCTACTTTCCGTATGAAAGTTTTGATGTTAGTTTTTCAGCTGAGAGGTATGCTATATTATATGAACAGTATGCTAAATTTCAACAGTCTTATTATAACCGTGTTCAAGCACCCTTGTTAAGCCCGCTAGATTTTAGAAATGAGGCACCTCTATTTGTCATCGATTGTTCTCGTCAAAACGAAACCTTGAAAACCGGTTCGGTGGATGTGCGTGTGGAGTTCGAATGCGAATCGGATTTTCCAAAGCAAACCAGCGCTTACTGTTTAATTTTAAATGACTGCATTTTCGAATATAAGCCATTAAGTAATATTACAACAAAGATATCATAATGGGTGACTTCATATTTGTAGATCTTCAAGGATTTAAAACAGACAAAAACGAATTTATTGTTAAAGAATTTGCATATGGCACTTTAAACTACACCCAACTTTTTTTAATTAAACCCCCCTTTCCATTTTCTATATTAACAGTAAGTGAAAAGAGACAGATAAGGTGGTTAGAAAAACATTTTGGTATTATGTGGCATGAGGGTTATGTTGATTACATAGAATTTAAAAGACTTATCGGTAACCACTTAAAATATAAGACGATCTATGTGAAGGGTACGGAAAAAATTCAATGGGTTAAAAGTTTTTGCTCAAACTGTACTGTTTTAGATTTAGGTGAAAAAGATGTACCTAATTTACAAGAGCTGAATAAAAACTATTGTTTTCCTGAGTGTAATTTTAATTGTGTATATCATAAAAAAAATTGTGCTTTAAAAAATGTTATTTGTATTAAAAAATGGTATATAGAAAACATGGGCGTGGACGTCTGTGGCCGATAGATATATAGGTTTAGAAAAAATTTAAAGGGTGAAAGATTTATGTTTTGATTGTGTAATTATTGATTTAAGTGAAAAATGTGTACCTAATTTACTAGAGCTATCTAAAAAATATTGTATGTTAGAGTGTATTTATAATTGTGTATATCATAAAAAATGAGCTCTAAAAAAGTTTTATGTATAAAAATTGGCATTTAGATAATAACAACATTAAATTCTGAATTATTATAAGTATTCCTTGTCTAAATAAATGAAGTAAATCAAAAAACCTTTGTTTTTCATTAATATACCCAAATGAATAACATAAGCGAAAAGTAAACAATTGAATACGCTATATCCTCTTCACACTTCGGGAATATAATACGAATCAAAAAGTAACAGAAAATGCACAGTTGAACACATGCTGAGAAGCATAATACTTTCATGACTCGAACATACAACGCGGTAAGTGTATATACTTAACATAGCACTTCCAACATTTTGTTTCTCAGATATGGAACGACTTACAATGTTTCGTCGATAAAGAATAGACATGATGGTACAACACAGAATACATATAAAACAGAGTAGTTACTGCATAGTTATATATTATTAAAAGTATATTGGAGTAACCTCCGAGATATTTCTTTAATTTTATATATGTTTTCTTGTTTAATACAATATAAGATATAATGTATAAATAATATCATAAAACAAGTATGTATTCATATATTAGATACGCGTTAGAATTTTGATCAAAAGCTTCATTAATATATTTGATAATTATCTTCAAAAACTCTCTAGACAACACGGAGCATATTTTAGCCTACTTTTTAACACGCTTTTTTCATAGTAACAATACAAAATGGTACCCAACCATTCAGAACTGGACAAGCCTGTCGGAGTCGGGTTATATTAACGCCACGCCACTGATAGACAATAGCTGTGATTTAAAAAACGCTAATTAAAATTTCATTATATTGCCATAAATATTGGAATATAAATATTTTATGTGTCGCATCTGTTTGTGTTAGTCTGTACAAAGTATCTCAGATCGGATTAAATTACATGTTTATTAAACAGAACAGTGAGAAATGGACGCAACCAAATTTTCAGTAAAAACTGATGCACTATGGAAGTTGCGGTTTGAAATCAAACTCTCGGCTGTAGTTTTATTTTTTGTTTTGTTATCATTATCAGGTATTTTCTAAAGTTTCTCAAATATACTATTATTCATCAATTTGCAAAAGTCTTGTTCAAAAACAGACGTTACCTCTTGACGTAACCTTGTATTCATATCAATATATTGTTTTAAGTAAGAGGATTGTTTGAATGTAATTACAAACATATAATAGTTAATCATTTTAACATAGGTGGCTTGTTGCCATAACTTTTATTGTAGGCACTTAACATTTGTTCAATTATCATTCAACTATATAATTTAGCTAAACCCAGTCTTTAAAATAATCCTTAATTTAGAAAAAAGAAGCATGTCCCTAAGAAAGCGTATGAATATTGTCTTTTATTATAACTCGTTTGTCATCATCCAAAGATAGGGCTACTTTATTATCAGCTTGTGTAAAAATTGTATGTTTTATAGACTTAAATATCGAGTTCTTTTTTCGTATCAATTCTTTATTAAACAGTAAATTTTCATAATCACTAAATCGAATATCCCTGACCGCATGTTTTATTTTTTGTGCCTTTTGCTTTCTTTATCTGATTTTCTTATGTTTTGAAACAGTATAATTTCAGCCGAAGTCAACAAACTGAACGGTAAGTTCGCCTCCTAATTCATCTTTAAATAGCCCGGACACCTTTCAACTTACTTGAAAAACAAAAGCATTATATTTACCTATATCAGAAACAAGATACAACCCAGCCGACGCTTATCAAACGATGCCGCCACCAGCCTAAGGCTGAACTCAGAGTACAAGCTATAATAATATTATAGCTGTTCTATACTTTTTTGTAACTAGAAATAATCAATTTTAATAATTTTAATAACGAAATATATTAAATTTGAAAGTTATTTATCAATATTTAGTTTTACATTTCCTTAAACTTATTTAATTATGTCATAGATACCTATATGATGCAATAAATAAAAGAATCTAACACGTTCAAACCTGAACTAATATAAGTTTGTTTACAAGTATTGATGAAACAGCACAAAATGAGTATGTACTTACCTATAAAAAGATGCATTTATTAAAATAAAACTATATATCTGTTTGAGATTTCAAACAGGACGTATCTATTCAGTTTCAATAAATTTCTTGTTCAATTTGAAATCGGAATGGTGAGTACTTTAATCATTTTTACCCCCCGTCGTATATCTGTGTATATGGCAGTGGGATCGTAGGTACTTGGCTTTGTTTAGTGAAAATCGGAACACTCTACTGACTCCAAGATATTTAGCTTTTAGTGGAACAAGTGACAGCATCTCGGTTAATATTAAAGCTCGGAATTCCAAACCTGTTGTTATGTTTAGTAACATTTGACTTATTAAATGAGGATCTGATGATGACCAGCTACTTGTGTTTTAAATTTAGGTTACCGTAGGTATCTTATTATCGTTTTTAAGTGAAATGTAAATAACTGGAAATTATTTTACAGAGCTCACAACCCGTTAACTCCGTTGCTGAAATTAATGAAACCACTCCGTTTTATTCTCAACTTGGTGAAAAAATGAATGATCCGTTCAATTACTCGCAAGACATGAATTCTTATTTAAAATACCAGGAAGTGCTCCTAAATCCATCACAAGAGATTCCACTATCAGGAATACAGGCAATAAGTGAAAGGAAAATCACTAAGAAAGGAAAGAGGAAGGCAAAGGAAATGGGTCTTAGTTCACATGTCATCAGAAAAGTAACAAAAGGAAAGCGTCTCATAAAAATCAGTATTTCGGATATAGAACATTCAAACATCGGAGCGAACAGTGTCACGGTGCAATATGTGGTACAAGATGAATATGACGAGTTGTTAAATGCAACCGATTGTCTAGTGGAAAAAATTGTAAAAAAGTTGAGTGATTCGAGTAGTTATTAAGATCTAAATTTACGTATGTATTAATAATTAAAACGAATAAATTAGTTCAATGATAAATTCGTTGTTTTTTTTTTTATTTTTATTTTTTTAATATGTCTAATAATATACTTTTTGTAACTAGAAATATACCTCTCATCTAATCATGCAAGGGTGTTGCTATTTTACCACTTGCCGTTTTGGTTTTGGAATGAACATAGTCTTCATTACAAATTATTCATACTGAGCTCTCTGTAGTCGAAAACCGAGTTTAATGCATGTGACGAAATAGTTATTTGTTGATCAGTATATTTTAAATGGAGACACATACGCGCCCGAAGAACAGGTAAAGTGAATCAAATTTCAATAAACAATTATGCCGTGCAGTGTAAGCCGCGTTTTAAAATGCAATATGATTCAAATATTCTATTGTAATGTAAACCTTACATCTTTATCTTAGTTTCCGATTTTCAAAAACTAATCTGAAACAGTTAGCTTTATCGCGTATTTATAGTGAACAAAAAGCGAAATGATTTGTGGGATTATACTTTAATATGCATCTTATGTTATTAATCATAAGTTCGTATTTGGTAATTGCCGATTTTAGACTTTTCGTGTTTTTGTGAATAGTTGGTTCACAGATGATGTATGAGCACGTCATTCGCATTAGCCAATAAAATACCTAAGGCTACATCGCGCTTGCGAAGTTTTTAGTTCGCTTCATATAAATACATTTTATTGTGATAGAGTGGACGGAGAAGTTGTGGCTATAACAACCACTAGTTCACAACGACTCCTACCACTTCATCATCTAAGAGCTTGGGCCCGGCTTTGCGATGGTGGCTTTGGTAACGCGGTAGCGTGTACTGGTGAAGAGTAGCTTAAATTGCAACCTCCCAGTATGATACACATGTGGCGACGTATTACCGTTTAGTAGCATAAATTGCGAACTCCGGTATGACGCACACTACAGTGGTTGGTAGTACCCCCTCATCATGTCAAAGGGTTGGGCCCGCTCTGCGACTTTGATGAGCATGAAATATCGAATGCTGCGAAAATTGAATATGAATATCGAATGTTGAATATCGAATGTTTGTTGAATATCGAATGTTGAAAATGACCTTTTAGTCTAGTCAAACCGACTGTCTAGTACAGAACTGGCCATTCTGGAAAAATAGTTAGAATGATGGGACATTGGTCGACAAGTTGAATACGGGTCTGGCCAGCTCGGAACATCTTGTTTGCTCACTTTAGATGCATACGGGTGCCAGGATGTGGAAAAAATTATTAGAAATAAAACCTGGCACCCGTAGGTCTTTTGCTGTTTTTTATCATCATTTCCTTCGATCGAGACCGACTGCAAAACAAGTTAGACAGCTTAGAGAGCGTTGACAGCAGTGAGAGCGTTAACGCATTCATAAACGGAGAATATATAGATGAGAAGTTCAGACCACCATTCATTGATAAAATTAACGACCCAGGTTGGATCGGAACGCGCGAATGGAACGAGAACGCAAACGCAAACGGAAATCGATATTCAAGTTCTGTTCCCAAAAAGCGATTGGGAGTTAAGAATACAGCTAGATCAATTCACAAACCCAATGAGCGTTTTAAATCAGCGGAGAATATATAGATGAGAATTCTAGACCACCATTCATTGACAAAATTAACGAGCCAGGTCGGATCGGAACGTCGTGAAACGTAGTGAAGCGAAGCGGAACGAAGTGTAGCAGTGAAGATGACCTGGATCGCTAATTTTGTCAATGAAAAGTGGTCTAGAAGTCTCATATATATACTACTGCTGTGCTATTTGAAAACGCGTCTTTGGTCGTTTAAGACAATAAATACATGTATCTTTTAACAAAAATGCAATGTATACATGCATTAGCCAAATATACTTAGTTCATCCATACATTTCAACATCCCCTTTGGTCAAAAACATTGTTATCACACCTACACACCACCATTTTCTTTTATGATGTATTAGCTTTCTATTTTTCAATACATTTACCCTCTTGACCTCTTTAAGGCTCGGCTATGATAACAAATTCGATAAATCCCTTACACTCCCATCTTATCCCTTATTTTTTTGGAAAAATAACCTTAAAACTGGTTGTTAAAAGTCACAATTCCTCTTGGGAAGGACAGAGTATAAGCGGATGGGAAAGTTAAAAGGGAAAATATCGAGTATCCTTTAGCTAAGTGAAGCTTAACAATGGAAAGTTCAGATCGGGTTGCCGTGGAGGAATGGATACTTAAATACTTGGTTTTATTCCTATTGGAATAGCAAATTAAGCTTCTATTTTTTAAGACTTCTAAAAGCATGTTTGATGTTCTTTTTCTTCCCTTTTTAAAGGTTTTTTATTTTCATTATAATTAGGCTTCGTTGTTTTGATAACACGGTTTTGATAAAGTCCTAACTTTAGAGAGCTATTGAACTGATGTTAACATTAAAATACAATTCATACTTATGCTCATAAGTGTATTTAATCGGCAATTTTAATTTTTTAGTCAAGGACAAACTGAGAAGAATATACAACGATCAGATTTGTGTAGGCCTTTTTTTTGACATCATAAAGCGTAAATATTTGCGATTTTTCCCATGCTTCCTGGAGTAAATTGGGTTCTATGTCAATCAAATAGCCAGTTGACGGGTTCTATGTCAATCAAATAGCCAGTTGACTAGAAAATGCATGAAATCGTCAATTAATTTAGTTAAATTTAGAAGTTTGTAGTACTTCAGAAACAGGTAGGAGGAACCGTCAGACAGGGACCTGTGTAAATCGAAGGGAGAGGCCTTTGTCCAGCAGTGAGACACTCCTATAGACATATAAAAAATCTAAAAGAAGTATAAATCTGAAAGGAAGGGTTCATAGAGTGTGAAATGGTGGGAAATATAATAATGAATTCGTTCTCGCAAAATTCTAATCAGATTCTTGATATTTTTATCATGGATGTCCTTTAAGGTAAGTGAACATCATTTTGACGACGCGGTTGGCGCAGTGGTTAAGCAACTGCCTACTGAGCCGACGGTCCCAGGTTCGAATCCCGGCAAGGGCTAATATTTGTGTGATGAACACAAATATTTGTGCCTGGGTCATGGATGATCTATGTATTTAAGTACTTATTTATCTAAATAAGTATGTATATCGTCGCCTAGTACCTACCCATAACACTAGCCTCCTTGAGCTTAATTTGGGACTAGGTTGATTTGTATGAGGTTGTCTGTCAATTTTGATGAAATTCGGTATGTAGGTAGCTGACACCCTAGATGTACACATAGGATACTTTTTATCCCGTCATAATGTAGTGTCCCCGTGGGATGAGCGGCCGCATGGTGCAGCTCGTACTTCGATAAAAACTAAATAGTATTTTATGCAATCGTTGCACAATGAACGTTCTTAAAGTCGAGTACCGCGTTTAGGTCACGAGGCTTGCCGAGTGGCCTAAGTAAGTTACGAGATTTTAAGAACTAATTGTGTAACTATTGCATACAATACAATACATTTTATACGAGCAAAACACAAAAAATCTTTACTTTAATCGTCATTCTCTTTACTATGAATTTTTATTTTCGATGTCAACCTTTTTCGTTCTATTAACTAAAACTGACCTATTAAAAAAAAAACATGATCGCGATGGTTATGGTGGATGCCTCGTGATTGGTTAAATTTTTTGACAAGTAATTTCAACCAATCAGTAAACAGTAGCGTGCTTTTTTTTTAATCAAATATGCTGATGTTCTCTTTTTGAAATTATTACTGCCATGCTACGGTAAAAGGACGTATCTTACTATGACATCCGTATAAAGATACGACCTTTTACCGTAACACGGCAGATTAGAGTTGAGTAGAGAGGTGTCATGAATATTAAAGTTCTGTATCGGGTACCATAGAGTATAGAATTTTGGTACAGTTTTAAAAAGTACGTTATTGTGATTTTGTCTGTGAATTATAATTGACAGATTAAAGTACGCGAGTTTAAAAAATTATTTATACACGAATGAACACAGACATCGCTCGATCTGAATGATCTGATTATAACCGTAATTTCAGCCAAAAACCCTCTTTACCTAAATATAGCTTAGTGACAGAGTTTTACTGATAACCTCACTCAAGTGGATAGCTGTCTTGAAAGCCGGTCCCTTTAGGGATTATAATTTGAGTTCTAGTAAAATAGTCTGTCATTACTTACAATGGGCCTCATAAGAAGGCTCAAAGTTACTTAAAGGGCAATGGAGCGAGCTATGCTCGAACTTTCCTTGCCGAAATGATGAGATACGCAAGAGAACCAAGGTTGTAGATATAGCTCAGACAGTCGCCAAACTAAAGTGGCAGTGGGCGGGGCACATTGCTCGTAGAATCGATGGCCGTTGGGGCAGAATGGTTCTTGAGTGGCGACCGCGGACCGGAAGACGCAGCGTTGGAAGGCCTCCAACAAGATGGACCGACGACCTGGTTAAGATCGCGGGTAGAAATTGGATGAGGGCGGCGCAAGATCGATCGTTGTGGAGAACTTTGGGGGAGGCCTTTGTCCAGCAGTGGACGTCTATCGGCTGATATGATGATGATGTTATGATGAGTCTGTCATTTGAAAATTTAGTGCCTAAGTATTAAAGGCATCCATTTAAATAATCGTTAATGACTTGAGCTTTAGTGATTATAATAATGAATATTCTTATTAAAATACATAATGAAACGGGTTTACTCACATCGTATATTGCTCGACGTGTTTTGAGTTTTCGAAAAGTTTGATACATTGTAAGCACATAAAACGCTCAATTATTACTATGAAAAAAGATGCCGCGCATAAAGCCTAATGATTACTATTTGGTTTTACCAGTACATTTTTGTTCGATATTTACATATTACAGTTTACGTGAGGTTTGGCACCGTTTTCAAAAAGTGATTCAAATTTAATCTGTACTTGAACGGGTTATTTTTGGCTTTTCAGTTTTTTTGAAGTCGGTTCTTTTTTTGTTGATTTTTTTTTGCTTTTTAGTGATTCAAATAAAATACTTATGGCGGGTGATCGGGGAGGTCTTGTTTGCATGCATCTCGTTTGATTTATTCCCTAACTCCTAAGCGTTAAGGAGTAATACCTTCCATTCCATCATCAGCTCAGCATAGGAAGATGATGACTACCATACGCAAATATTTAAATAGCTTTAGAAAATATATGAAAAACATTATCGGTGCCTATAAAATTTGAGGGTTGCCTTCGATTTCCCTGGGATCCCATCATCAGAACCCAACTCTTACAAATAAAAAAAAAAATTTTAAAATCGGTCCACAAATGGCGGAATAATCGGTGAACAATTGGACATACTTAAAAAATATACATGCAATACAGTCGAACATAGAACCTCCTCCTTTTTTTAGTTTCTGTGACAACGGTAACAGGAAAGTCGCAACGTCATGGAAGCTCAAACAATAGATGTACACGCGATATAATCCGTTTAAATTGTTTTCTTTAAATGTATTTTGATGTTGGTTAATTTTATCTGTTCGTAGAGATTTGGTGTTTCACAAATCTGAGTTCCATTGACCCGTTTGTATCTGATTTCGCGTGCCGTGCATCAACAGGGTAGCCATTTAATTAACCTTATTCAACAAACTGGCTGCGATATACAGGGTGGAACATAATGAGATACTGAACCGTCTTCTTATCAGATTCGTTTAGTGCCGCGCGTTTCAACCAAGATTATAACTGCACCACACACCACTACTTTACACATTATTACCTAAATTACTGTATGAATCTGAAACTTCAAGTCCATAAACATTTAAGTGGCTACTTAGGCGTCCGGGCGACCACAACAGATTATAGAACTTGAGGCAAATGGCCCATTACGGTATCTGGAGCGGCCAGATCTGATTCCAACCGAGACGACTGGCAACAACACTTTATACTAAATACATATCGATGTTCCCAAGGAGAGTTGAATTTGACAAACAGGGTGAGACAGCCTTTAATTCCTTTAGGGGCATACGTGTCCAAATGTCAGAATGTCCATTTGTCGAAAAGTACAGAAACATTCTACTTAAAGAGGATTTATACTAAATGAATGTAAGTATTTTGTTTTGTTATGAAATTATACACCGAGCACATGTAATGGACTTATATATCCTACTCTTTCACGTAAAAACTACTAAATGGATTTTAATGAAATTTTACATTAATATAGCTTATACATCAGAATAACACATAGGCTACAATTTATAAAGATATTGTGTGAATTGTCCGTAACGATAAGTTAATTTATATGGGATAATGTTAATGTCATAATGTTGATTATTTTCTACCCCACGCTAATATAAGCTACTCGAAACACTAATCCTGCGCAGACGAAGGCGGGCACCAGCTAGTTATTCATACTTTTTGACAAGTGGACATTATAGCGTGTTATTCATACTTTTTGACAAGTGGACATTATAGCGTGTTATTCATACTTTTTGACAAGTGGACATTATAGCGTGAACGGTGTCGCGCAGGAACTCCCCGCTGCTCCGTGCGCTGGTAATGCTCAATGCTCTCCTGGCATCAGCTCCTGAGTGTGATTTGTTTGCATGGAGATGGGCAGCTGTATGCCGGGAATGTCTGCGTTTCTGCGATATGACGGATTATATAGGCTTTTAAATTTATAGATATATATATTTTAATGTGTTATATTAATTGAGTTTGTAGCTGTAATGCCGTGTATAGGGCAAAGGTGCGTTATATTTAACTTACGGACTTTTCGACAATGGACATTATGACCCCGGGACTTTCTGACATTTGGACACGTATGCCGCTAAAGGCGATTCATCATTTGACAACGCGATTGGCGCAGTTTGTAGTGCACCTACCTGAGCCGGCGGTCTCGGGTTCGAATCCCGGCCAGGGCAAATATTTGTGTGATGAACTCGAATATTTGTTCCTGGGTCATTGATGCTATTTATATATTATCAATCAATCAATCAATATCATTTATTTTCAGGTTATTTTATTTTTTGATATTATGTAGTCTAGTACCCATTGTACTATGGGTACTACAGTATTTGCTTAGTTTGGGACTAGGTCGATATGTGTAAGAATGTCCCTATTTATTTATTGGCAGTCTTCTTAATATTTTCTTCGTTATTTTCTACCCCACGCTAATATAGTCTTCTTAAGTTAATTATTAACGTATGGACTCCGTTGGATACTTAAGTATTTTATTTATTTAATCTTTATTGCACAAAAGAAAACTTATCGTACAAAAGGCGGACTTAACGTATTTTGACGCAATAAAACTTACAAATACATATCCGCAAACGATAAACGCGACCCGTGCGGCAGATTATGGAAGTCGGAGCAAATGACCCATTACGGCGCATCGGCGGTAACGATAACATCTAAATTCTATCAGGAAATAGGATTCCTCGCTCGATATCGCTGTAGTTTGAGGGTTACTGAATGTATACAGACATACATACAAACATGGAATAGGGCCCCATTTCGACGAGCGAAGGCAAGAATGTTCCTCAATATTGATTTGTTTATTATTTAAATAAAACAATTTAAACGGATTATATCGCGTATATTAATTATTTGAGCCTCCCTGACGTTTCAGTACCTTTACAGATACCGTTGTCAAAGGTTGACTCAACTTGTTTTATTTAAATGTGTGACAGTCGCGGAAACCGAAGAAAATATTGTTTATTATTATTTATTTATTTATTTATTATAAGTGTCGGTCAGTGGTCGTGCATCTGTCTATTGAGCCGGCGGCCCTGTGTTCGAATCCTGGCAAGAGCAAATATTTGTGTTAAGAACACGAATATATATCTTTCGTGGGTCAAGGATGATTTCTAATTATTTCAGTTAATTATAAGTATGTACAGATGTGAATAATAATTTTCCATCGTATTTTGTCGAGCTCTTTTTTTTTCACCATCTCAAGCTCTTCACCGATGTCGACAGAGGAAATGCTGAAACGATTTTTTCCGACAAAATATGATGGAAATCTATTATTATTCACGACATCTGTATATCGTATCGTTCGCACAAATATTTGGATGACTCCATATCGAATATCATCTTAGTTACTAAGTTATAGTTATCTATGTCAATGTTCTGATTGAGATGTTCGCCATATTCTTCTGTGTTTGTCTAAGGACGGATTATGATATAACAGAACGTAGCATGATGTAGCGTTACATGGAATTAGAAGCCAACTACTACTAACAGTGACATCCGGGTCCAAGCTAACATAAGAAAAAAAAAAGAAATAATTAAAGAAAATTCTATTGTGACTGTAAGGTAAGCAGGACTCGAACCTGCGACCGTCCTCCGACCTCCGAGCTATTAGATCGTTACATCAATCACACCAATTCTTAGATAAAAATGTCAACATATTAGCCGATAGACGTCCGCTGCTGGACAAAGGCCTCCCCCTAACTTCTCCACAATGATCGGTCTTGCGCCGCCCTCATGCAATTTCTGCCGCGATCTTAGCCAGGTCGTCGATACACCTTGTTAGGCGCCCACACTGCATTTTCCGGTTCGCGGTCGCCACTCAAGAACCTTTCTGCCCACTTAAACCAAATATGTTTAGGTAGTAAAAATAAAAGGTAGAGTCGAACTCTTTGGTGCCCACTGCTCGGTAGGCTATTAACGCTATTTGCGCATATTAAGCTAAAGATCTCATACTGTGTATCATTATCTCTGTATGTGTATGACCTATCTATCTTTAATATTTTGTATGACATTTATTTGTTACTTCTCATATTATTTAAGTTCTTATCCCACCACCTACTTTATATGTTTAATTTTGTTGAATCCGCTACCCAAAGGTTGTCTGGAAGAGATCGCTCTTTAGCGATAAGATCGTCTATTGTCTTAGAATAGTTTAATGTAAGATTTCTCATGTAATATTTTTCTTGTTGGTGTGCAGTAAAGTATTGTTGTATTGTATTGTTGTCGTATCCGTGTGCAATAAAGTATTGATGTATTGTTTTGTCGTCGTATCCGTGTGCAATAAGATATTGTTTTATTGTATTGTTGTCGTATCCAGTCTCTCTAATTCCAGATCTTTCCTCCCCTTCAGTTTCTCTCTCGTTTGTTTCGAGGTCGTTCACCCCACGCATGTCCATACACATGTCTGGCGTGTCAGCGTAATGTCGGACTTGTTAGGTCTTGTTAAACTTGTATTAATTAGAATTACTAAGTAACAGGGTTGTTAGTTATAGTTCATTATACTAGAGACGGCCGCAACTTCATTTGCGATGGGTAAAATGTCTAACCTTTTTAGGGTTCCGTACCTAAAGGGTAAGAACGGGAACCAGGCTGTATCTCAAGAACTGGTGATAGCTAGACAGTTGAAATTTTCACAGACGATGTATTTCATACTACAAATAAAATAAAATAAATATTTAAGGAGGGCTCCCATACAAAAAACTTGTAATAGATTATTGTACGGAACCCTTCATGCGCGAGTCGGACTCGCACTTGCCCAATTTTTTTGCTCTACCGTAGTAGGGGGTAAATTTATTCTATAATCAATAGGGATGACGACTGATGTCAAATTTTACAGCATACTGTAGTTATATGAATGAAATTAGCGCAGTGTCAAACAAAAAAAATAATGAGTGTCTTTAAAGGTACACAAGTTTTTTTTTTATCCAAAATAAATATTTTAATTGCTTTAATAATCCTCATTTAACTTTGACCGTAATTTTTGACTTTTAGACCAGTCTAAGTGTAGTTAGTCCCATACGACATTTGATCCCAATAAGCACATTTTTTTATTTTGTGTAGCCTGTTCCGTCACGTTGTGTGCCCCACTGCTGGGCAAAGGGCAAAATACAACCCGACTATTATAGCTAAGATCATGCTGTGCGGAGTTCTCCTACAAGTGGTAGACAGGTTTAAGTATCTAGGGCACATTGTCACAGAAGACCTGAGTGACGACCCTGACCTGGAGAGGGAGAGAAGAGCGATGGCGGTGCGCTGTAACATGCTCGCCCGCAGGTTTGCACGATGTAATGAACAAGTTAAGCTGACACTTTTTAAAGCATACTGTCAATCGTTCTACACGTGCAGCCTGTGGGTGAAGTTTACAAAAAGGGCATACAACACTTTGCGTGTCCAATACAATAATATCCTTAGGATGCTGCTGAGGCTGCCGAGGCACTGCAGTGCATCAGGCATGTTCGCCGATGCGCGTACAGACGACCTTTATGGCATCAGGCGGAAAAAATTGCTTCGTTGATAGCTCGGGTGCGCGGCAGCAGCAACAGCATGCTAGGGATATTAGCAGAACGCCTAGACTGCCCACTCATGAAATACTGGGTCGAAGTGGCTATAGGCAGGAGCAAGTAAAGCGCACAATTCGCTATTTACGTTCCCGCGACCATCTGCTGTTATTTTTGCTTTAGGAGTTATTTATTTTAGAATAAAACACTAACTTAATGATAAGGTTTTAAAATTGTCTGACAAAATATGGATCGTAAATAGGTCTGAAATAATTGTTTTTTTTTTTAATGGCCTCTAAGTCATGCCTATTGTGAATACTAGGGTGCATGCCCACCGCCCTCGGTATTTAATGAACTATTAACAATATGTGTATGTATAAAGCGTCAACTCAATGAGATTCCTAGGCATAGTCATTGATCCCCATACTAGCTGGGATCTTCATTCGGAGCTTGTAATAGCAAAGTTAGCTAAATTTGCGTACCCTTTGAGAAGACTTAAAGAAGTATCATCTGAAAAAACAGCCCTCCTTGCCTTTCATTCTTATATTATGTCACATTTACGATATGGTATTATTTTATGGGGTAATGCCAGTAGTATTTTAGTAACAGGATTTTTAGGTTACAAAAAAGATGTCTTAAATCTATATTTGGCCTTAGCCAGACAGAATCATGTAGACCGGCACTTGTCAAACATAAAATTTTAACTTTTTCGGGATTGTACATCTTTGTGGTTTGCAAGTTTGTAAAAAATAACCCTGACATGTTCTATTTAAGGAACCCCACTCAAAGATTGCAATCAAAATATGGGTACGACCTTAAATGTCCAAGTTCGAAATCTGCACTCCTTAGCAAAAGTGTATTATGTATGAGTGTGAAGCTTTATAATAAACTACCAGTTGAGCTTAAAAAAAATCACCCAAAACCTTTTAAGAATCGTCTCTACAATTGGCTGATCAATCAATGTTTCTACAGCCTAAATGAATTTTTCGATAGTTGACCTATTTATGAAATATCTAATGTGTAAATGACATTATAACATATAATGCAATACCTACGTGAAATTTAATAATGATAATATAATGCTATATATGAAAGATTAACGTTGATAATGTTTATAATAATAATTTGAATTTAGTAATGATATTATTAATGTGTGATAGTTCTATTTTATATAATGTTGATGATAATAATAAAATTTACACGTAATGATATACCTAGATATTAAGTTCAGTATTGCACGCCTCTGTGAGGCAGGATATGGAAGAACCTAAACTATTATTGTAAGAACTTTGTTCACACATAACCATGCGATAAATAATTTGAATTTGAATTTGAATTTTAAGTTAGTTGATATACCTACTAGTACTAGAAATATAAAGCTACATTCACTCTACCACTTAGCTAAACGGCTTCATAATGCAAAGATAAACAACAAAGTATCTAAAGAAGCAACAGTACAGTTGGAGACCAGTATAATAACTTGAATTTTGATATGAGGACATGTGTAGCTAAGTTAGTTTCACAAACTGCGAAGCCAACGGCTGTGTTCTAATTCCGGCTAATATTATATATTTATGTAAATAAGCCCGAATATTTTTCCCCGGGAATATATATGTTTTAGCTATATATTTAAATCGTGGGCAGATACACGTGTCTAGTCTTAATTAAAGTATAATAATCCGCCTAAAACCGGGTTGTTATAAACATTATAATGATGTTTTCCGCGAAACGAATTTTATGATCAAAACTCCCTAGTGCAACAATATCACATTACCACCTTTTACACAAAGGCTAAGGAGAGAATTAATGAAAGTACAGTCAGCAGCTGTTTTATTGATTATTTCTGGAATTTTAGTTACTTCTGGAGATAATTTATTAAAAAAGCGTATATACATTGAACATAGAAAATACATTGATGAATTTTTAAAACGGTCTTTGACTACGACACGTTGCAGGTGACAGCTTGGATATTGTATGCAAGTATAATTGACAACATCTGATCAAGATACAATACATTACAACATTACTTTATTGCACACCAACAAGAAAAATATTACATGAGAAATCTTAAATTAAACAATGGTAGACAATAGGCGGTCTTATCGCTAAAGAGCGATGTCTACCAGACAACCTTTGGGTAGCGGAAAAAACAAAATTAAACAGAAGATAGTAGGTGGTGAGATAAGAACTTATATAAATTAAATATATAATATCAAGATAATTCGATAATAATTAATTAATAGGAACCATGCCATATTTATCATTTGGAGAAGATCATAAGCTCAAAATAACTTTTATATTGATTTGGACACAATCATTTCTGTTTTATTTTTTATTTGTTTACGTTTGGTACACTTATTAATTTTCAACTCACTCATTAAATACCATCATATTATTGAAATGGCTGTGGCTCACTCGCGTTAAAACATACGTTTACTACCCTACGGAACCCATAGTTTTTTTAGGATAAAAAGTAGTTTGTGTGTAAAGTTAGGTTATGAACTAGCTTTGTTCCACATTAAATGAAAATCCTTCCAGCCGTTTCGGTGTGAAGAAATTAAAAAAATACACACTTTCTATCTCTCTCTGACACACACACATATAAACTTTCGCATTTATAATATTAGTTTTCGTATTTTAAAGTATTGTGTTTCGCCCATCCCAGTGTTGAATTTTGACGGTCATTTCTGACTTTTAGAGCCGTCTAAGTGTAAGTAGTCCCATATAGACATTTGATACCATTAAAAAATAGAATAGATTGTCATCCTCACAAAAAAATTGTCCGCACGTCTATTCTATTGCAACAAGTTTTTCAAAAAAGTTAGTATGATTGTGCTCTAAGGTACCGATACTGATATAATCCATACTATCCACTACTATCCAGACCGGGAAGTAAGTATTTTTTTATTCATGAACAGGCTAATCAGGTGAATTATATATTTTTAATTTCATTGTATACGTTTGAAAAAACCACTATACATGCCTTAGCAGTGAAAAAGCCTTGCCAGCTATCCTGCTCACCCCTCAAGCCCTTCTTTCCCTTATTTATCTTCCGTGATTTTTTACGTCGCACGAGTGCACGACACATATTTATATACCCCTCGCGGCGAACGATGAGTCCTATGACACCTGTCATCTCAGTACATTTTTGCCGATTATCCATACTATCCATACTAATATTATAAATGCGAAAGTGTGTCTGTCTGTCTGTCTGTCTGTCTGTCTGTTACCTCTTCACGCTAAAACCGCTGAACCGATTTAGATGAAATTTGGTATATAGATAGTTTAAGTCCCGGGGAAGGACATAGAATACTTTTCATCCCGAATAAATTTAGTGTTCCCGTGGGATGAGCGGGTAACACCGCGGGGCACAGCTAGTAATATCATAAATGCGAAAGGGCACTGTTAGATGTCTGTTTGAATCTACCGTCGTTACACTAGAGGTGACCGCTGTTGAGAAAAAAGCCGAAAGAAACTCAACAGTAAGTCATTTTTTTGTTAATTAAAACTATTACAATTATATTATAACTAGGTAATTGATACATATAGAGGATATATGTGTACGAGCACACTCAACAATATAATATTAAGCTGACGCCGCACCTAGCGTATGCGTCACAATCGACTTTATTTGATATATTTTACTTATATGTAATTTTAGTGCAATAAAGGTACTCATCGGGAACGGTCACATCTTTTACTTAACATTCCGCCCCGTAAACTAACCTAACAATTAACATACTACATTCGTAGATGTAGGGTGCGATAAACTATTGCACCCTACATTTTTGGTCCTTCGAACCGCATATGAACCAGTGACCTATGTAAAAAATTTATAACCACCTACCAAAAAATTTATAACCACCTACCAAAAAAAAAAAAAATTTATAACCACCTACCAAATCGGTTCAAGCAACTACCATCTAATAAATTTAAGTACCAACTGTTCTCGTGGCTTGTTGGAAAGTGTTTTTACAATATGAAAGAGTATTTTGATGTATCACATAGGTAGAATAAGTATAATTTAGTTAAGTCTTCTTTGTCCAACCCTGTTCCCGTTATTCGGGGTCGGGTCTCGTCACTCTCTTGCGCCAAGCTGTCCTGTCTTGGGTTGTCTGGTCTGGCAACTGGGCTTGCTTGAGGTCTCTCTTTATATTTGACCACCAGTTCGACGGCGGGCGGCCTCTGCCTCTCTTCTGTTCGGGCAGGTTTAATGCGATTTGTACTACATGGTCTTCGTTGCGTCTTTTCACATGTCCGTACCATCTGAGGTGGTTTTCGGTTATTTTATCCGTGATCGGTGCTACTTTAAAGCTACCTCGTATATGTTCATTACGAACTTTATCAAGCCGTGTCACTCCTCCCGCCCACCTCAGCATCTTCATTTCATTCACATGTACCTTTTGTTCGTGTATCTTTTTGACTGTCCAACATTCGGAGCCATACAGTAGTGCTGGACGAACTGCCGTTTTATACACTTTCCCTTTGATCTTTATGGGAACACGAGGATCACACAGCACTCCTGTGAGTGATCGCCATTTTTTCCAAGCGACGTTTATTCTATGGGATACATCCACATCAACGTTGGCATCCGTCGTGAGCATAGAACCAAGGTACTTGAATTTGTCTACTGTGGGGATAGGTGTTGACCCGATACAAATTCTTTCCGATGTCGTATTTCCGCTAAAGGGACATTTCAGGTACTCGGTTTTACTTCTGCTCACTCTCAGCCCGTACTTCTCCAGGGCATGTGTCCACGTGTTTAATAGTTCCTGCAGTTGTTGTGAGGTGTCAGCAGCTAGAACAATGTCATCAGCATACAGCATGGTCCATGGCAATGGCGCTGGTATATGTTTGGTGAGATAGTCCATAACCAAGTTAAACAATAGAGGGCTTAAAGCAGATCCTTGATGGACGCCTACCCTGACCTCGAACGCTTTAAAAGTATAATTTAGTTAAGTAGTTCATAAAAATGTCAACAGCAGCTCACAAGTTTAGCGTTTATATACTGACTTGCGAGGTCAAATTAGTACTTATTGTGTATGTCCTTTGTAAAAACATTTGCATGACTTATTTAAGTCTAGATATATGAAACGATATAAATCTCAAGACCACTATGAAAACTATATCTATTGCAAATAAATAATATTTCATTTCATTTCAAGATTCTCTAAATCAATGTTTACAGTAATAATATATATGTAAAATAAAGGGACGTAGAAGGTCTCTAGTCGTCACGACATGCAATATATACAATTACCTAATTTAATATTACCTAATTTACTTGACAGGGCGGTAAAGAAGGCGTACATTGGGCAGCCTGTAGGTCGTCGACCGGTCGGCTGACCGAGATACCGGTGGAAAGACGAAGTGACCAAGGACCTACGCGCTCTGAATGCAGAAAACTGGGAGGAGATCGCTCAAGACATGGCGCGCTGGCGCCATCTCGTATCGGAGGCCAAGATCCACTTTGGCTCGCTGAGCCAACGGAGTAAGTACCTAATTTAATTCCATTGAGATGTATAAGGTCTAAAGGCGTTAAAGTAAATAACTGATGTTACAAAATAATTATTTAATGTAAATTTCTTAGAGATATACAAGTACATGGTGTCTAGACGTCACAACATGCAACCCTCAGATTTGATAAAGGATTAAATCATAATTGGGGTAATTTGGACGCGATTGGTGGAGTGGTAAAGCAGCTGCCTCCTGAGCCAGCGGTCCGGGGTTCGAATCCTGGCAAGGGCAAATATTTGTGTGAAGAACACGAATATTTGTGCCTTGTTATATGTACCTATTTAAGTATTTATTTATCTAAATAAATAGTCGCTTATTACCCATTACACAAGCCTTCTTGAGCCTAATTTGGGACTAGGTTGTGTAAGGGTGTCTGATATTTATAAAATAAAAAATCTTTGACGACCTATGTAAATTCAGAAACCATTTTTTGGAATAGGGCTCTTATTATCTACCACAATAAATAATTCGATTTTCAGATTATGACACCTATGAAAAGTAGGTATACACACACACATACACACGTTATACTTATCACACCCTTTTTTTTGTCGGAGGTTAATAAACCGGCTAAGACCGAGTCTGACTCGCGCACCGAGGGTTCGGACGGGTTAAGTTGAGTTTGCACCTGGTATGTATGGCGCCGCGTACAAATGAAGTGCAAAGTTAACGCAACCTATCATGTTTATTGTACGGGAGCCCCACTTAAATACTTATTTAATTCTGTTTTTTAATATTCGTTGTTATAGCGGCAACAGAAATATATCGTATGTGAAAATTTCAACTGTCTAGCTATCACGGTTCATGAGATACAGCCTGGTGACAGACTGACGGACAGTGGAGTCTTAGTAATAGGGTCCCGTTTTTTACACTTTATGTATGGAACCCTAAAAAAACTTACGTCCAAAGCTTTTACCGAAGAAAATGCCTTTTTGCTTCAAAAGTCCCACGCCACCGTGTCATCGGTTCAACGGGCGTTTTAAATATTAAGACGCTAAAAGGTGACTCAATCCTCTTTTACTCGACGTCTCGGATAAGTCAGATATATAACTATATACTATTAAGTATAAAATTCTGTAGTGGTATGGAAAGTTTGATTTTTATGGAGGGTCTATTTCATGAAAAAAATTAAGAGCGCGATGCAGTGTTCGTATGCTCGCGGCGTCAGCCGTACCGCGTTATCTATTGGTAAAAATGTCTGTGCATCACGGCAAAATGTTTGAACGTAAGTGTAAGGGTAAGGTGGGGCACGACTAATATAATTTTCTCAAACATGCAATGAAATATCGTCATAACGTGCGTTAAAGCAGGCTTCGAAATGTCAAGTTTCGGGCGGAACAATTCGAGAGAACTGTACAGGAATTTTATGCAAAATTGAAGGCCTAGGCCGAGAAGTTATTTTTTTTAATTTTAATGTAAACATGGCGTCGTGCTCATGAACAGGCTACAGCTGAAATTATATTTGTTAATTTTTCATCTAGTGGCTGAATGAATATCGGAGCAACAATATCCGCGTTAAGGTCTATTACACACGAACTGATATTAAGAATACAAATCTGTATGATTCAATGTATTCATGAATAAATGTAAGTCACCAGAGACCATAGACAATATTAAAAATCCTCTGCCTTTATTTTATTTATTATAGATATTAAGATTCTTATTATCAGGTTGTGTATAATGGCTCTAATATTCGAACACTACACGTGGACGACTTCCGAAAGAAAAAATATATAGAGGGATTGGAGGGAAAATTAAAAATAGGTACGTTTTTTTTAAACATGGCGTCTGTGTTCATGAACTGGCTGAACAGCTGAACTATGTTTTTTTGAGTGGTGTATTTTTTTTATTTCATTGCATATGTTTGAGAAAAGCACTATACATGCCTTAGCCGTGAAATGGGCTTGCCGGCTTCGTATCACTATCCGGCCTCCCTTAAGGTCGGCCGTCTATACCTACTCAGCCGGCCAGCCCTTATTTCCCGGCGTCTGCAGTAATGTACTATTATTGTCTAATGTGGTAAGACTAACATTTGGTTAATACACTGAAAAAAATATACAGTGAATCCCACTGACATAACAGTTAGGCTTACTGTTATTACAGTTAGGCATACTGTGTAGTGATTGGACTGTGGCATCCACATTACCTTATAGGATTTTTTTACCCTACGGTAAAGAAAAAACTTAAACGCGGATGAAGTTGCACCATCTACCTAAAATGTTTAGAATACTCATTTTCTGTGGCTCTCGTTCTCCACTAATATTTTTGCCACCTAAGGTATTATACACATTCAGAAACCTTTTCTAGTTATATATGAATAAGGTCCTTATACTGGAATAAATAATTAGATTGTGACAATATCAGTGACCCAAAACTGAATCTTGGGAAAAAAGATTACGCCACTTCTGGCGATCTACCGCATGTAATCCTTTTTAAAAGGCTTGGGTTTAAACGCCTACCAAATATGATTAAACGCCTACCAAATAAGTATATTGATAAATTACTACCAATAAATTCTTAATGCTCACCAAAACGGATGAATGCTCACCAAATAGTGTACCCCAAAGTATTCTATAAATAAAGCAAATAATTATTTTTCTTACATCCTATAAAAATATATGAACACCTAAAATAGTACATTACTGCAGAGGCCGTGAAGTAAGGGATTGCTGGACGAGTTTGGGGTAGATGGCCGAGTCGAAGACGAGGCCAGATAGAACGAGTCCTGCAATCCCTGTTCCGGCCGAAGCTTGTATACCTAGTGCTTTTCTCAAACGATGTGAGGAAATATTAAAATTAAAATAACTACTAGATAATCAAGTAAACAAAACAAAATATGCTACGGGAAAAAAGTAAAAACGAAAATAGTTTAGCATATTTTGCATGACTAAATTTGCCTCCTCATAAAGTTCCCCGTCATCCTTTGTTCATAAGTTCCCCGTCACTCTCATCACTAGAAGTAATTTTTATGTCTGTTAAAATTATTTTATAATCACTACGAAATACGAATAAGCAGAAAAAAAGATTTTCAATTTGCCACCTTTTTTATTTTTTAAATATGTTATTTGATCTAGCTATTTGAGCACCATGTTTAACCGCACATAAATATAGTACCATGGATTTTTTTTTAAGTCGCAATTATGCTTACAGATTGTGGAGGTGGTTGGCTGTATGTAATTTTTCCTTTGCCAATTTAATTTTAGTATAGAAATTTAAAAAATTAGAGCAGCGGACAAAAATGGATTTTCATACTAACTTTTGTGGCCTAGGCCAAGAAGTAATGTAGGGAGCCATAAACGAGAAACTTCATGTCCTCATATCGGGACATTAACGCATACATTTCCGAGCATGTTTGAGAAAAGTTAATTTCAGACCAAATAATCTAAATTACTGTTAAATGGATGTCACCAATATTTTATATTATTACTTCCTTTTTAGTCATTTTTGCTGAGGCAAAAAACTAAATGCTCACCAAAATGGCTTTTTCTCAAACATCCAATGAAATGTCTTTACGTTCCTTAAAATAGGCTCGGAAATATCGCTTTTTGGGCGCAACAACTCGAGAAGACTGTGAAGGGATTTCATACTGCTTTTCAGGCCTAGGCCTGCAAAGTAACTTTTTTTTGGTTTCAACAACAAGTTCATTCACACAGCTGGCTGGTTTGACAAAAAGCAGGTTTTGTTTTTAAAGATTGGTTGTTAGACACTTGTGGAAAAAAAAAATCAAGATGGCGACTTTTTTTTTTCAAAATTTCAAATTGGTGCTAGGCGGCTAAAACTCGGTATCGGGGGGCTCTCGGGGCTCAAAAATATGAATCTGAAATCTTGTCCGAAAATTCGGTCAAATTCGGAAAATATCGAAAAAAAAAAACGATTTGTATGGAGAAAATTTCAAATTGATATAGCATAGCTAATAATGACTACCGCACATTATGGAGCGTTTTTTAGGGATATAAAAAAAAAACTAACCTAACCTAACCCGGCCGAGTCGGATCTGCTCTGAAAGGTGATCAGGATTAGATGGTTACCTAGCTGAAACACTAATTTATGAAAACAATATTTGGTGAGCAAAAAATCCATTTTGGTGAGCAAAACATCCATTTTGGTGAGCAAAACATCCATTTTGGTGAGCAAAACATCCATTATGGGAAGCAAAAAGATATTTTTTGGTATAATAATTTTGATGTTTGATGAAAACAATATTTGGTGAGCAAAAAATCCATTTTGGGAAGCAAAAAGATATTCTGACTCAACATAAAATTATTCTGGTGTAATGTATATCGATTTTGGAATACAAAATGATTTAATTTGGGGAGCAATATATAGAGAGAGTTTTATTTAAATGGAAGCAATTCATTTTATTTGGAACTTAGTTTTGGGGTATAAAAGCCATTTTGGTGAGCGTTTAAATTGTTCCCTTTTTAAAATAGAAGGAATCCTGATATTTTAGAAGTAAATTTTTGAATCCTTTGGGAATGTTTTGAATCTTTTATCAATAAACGAAATAATGAAATATTAGGTACCTTGAATTAGGTCCTAATTCAAAATAAGTCGTCTATCGTTATTCAAGTTAATAAACTTACAATACACCATCACTATTTCGAATTTCGTCGATAACAACTCAACCCTGAATCGATCACATCAACTCCATATTTCGATCACCGCACCTCTAGCGAATTATACTGACCAGCATATTTAACCAAAAGGGCTTAAGTGGTTTCGTTATTATCGGGCTCATACGACTGTTCGGTTTTAAGCAGCAGTCGTGTGGTCGACCAATAAGAGCGGTTGATAACGTAAACACCTGCCATTGGCTCGTCAACGTCACATTCTTTGTGCTTGTTTTTTTTTTTAATCTGTGCTGCTGGGCTTTGACATTTTCGTACCTGGTTTATTATCGGCAAATGTAATTCATTCATAAATATTCGCTATTGAAAGCCTCGAGTCAACTTTTTTTTTGTGTTTTAACCCCTGCGTTAGATATCTATTTAAAAGAATGGTTAACTACACACGAAAAAAACCACCAACAGGGGTATAATCATATTAATCAAATACCATCATGCCGCCAAAACGACGTAGAGCTAGACGTTGCTATGAAGATAAAAAAATATATAAAAAAATAAATAAAAAAAAAACGTCTAGACCGTGGTTTGTCGTATTTTCATTTATTTTCTTAAAAAAAACTTTCTTGGTTTTGTTAAATATGAGTATTAAATTCCAGAAGAAAAGGTATTCATGTCGCCAAAAAGACTGATCTTTTAGCACACGGGCTTTCACAGATGGTTGTAGAATATTTACCCGACTACGGAGGACAAAAAAGACGGTTCATATACCTATTTAATCTTTCGCGCGAATAGAGTCCGCATGTGTAAAAAAAATCCTTGCCACAGCAGACATTTAATAGCTCAATGAATACCATGTAGTTTCAAAGGACAAGCAAACAGTATCCACAACTGTGAAGATGAAAGGTCGCGTCACGAGTCAAATCTTTTAGGTCAGCATAATAAACCTTTTTTGTCCTTTTCCTCGTGTGCAGAAATAAGATGACACCGTGACATGTGTCATTCTTCAGGATTACACGAAGATTTCTGCTAGCATTTCTTGCCTTTCTGCCTTAAAAGGATGATATATTAACATTTTTTTTTGTCAAAAAAGTTTTGTTTGCAAACGATTTTATTGACGATTGTACTTTCTAACACAGATTGGTCTTCAATACCAATTAAATGAAGCCAATGAGCAGTTTAAGAGTTCCTACGGCCACCTTTAGTCTCCATCATTAGATCAGTTCCGATAGATACCAAATTATTGTAGTCACGTGAACTACATTTACATGCAAAGTTTCATTTTGACATGACAAATAGAATTGGGTTAAAAACTTTCAAGATTTGATTAGGTACATTGTTTGTTACAAATACAAATAGTAACAAGTGAATCTAATATAAACGTCAAAATGTTAACGTAACTTTGCTATATATACGATATTAATAAATCTTGATTGTACTTTTAGGTAAAATAGTAATTTAAAATGTTTGTGAGACCGATAGGTCAATGTATAGACAACTTTAATGAAGTACGTAAAAAAGGCTAATAAATACTAACATAGAACCAATTATGTGTCTAATTACGTTTCAAATACTAAACAAGATAATTGAATTCATCAAAACCGAACATCAAATAGAACGCCAGAAAACAGACACAAAACATCGGCGTACCGAACGTTTACATTTCCAAAATGGAGCACCATCAAACGAAATACCGAGAATCCGGACTCTAATTACAAAAATACAGCGCGGGATTCATTAAATCGGTAAGGAAATGGAACCGGTAGTAATCCGAATAGTTGCTGGCACCTTGACGTTATCGATAATTATATTCAGAGGGTTGATTTCACAGTAATTACAAGAGATAACGCGAGTTGGAAACGATTTGTTGAGAGCGATTTTGGCGCAGCTCTAGTGGAATTCAAATTTCGAATATCGAATCCGAAGATGGCGGGTTTATGGTCTACAATATACATCGCGCGAAGTCAGTCGGGCTTGGGCGCTCGTTGCGGTTGGATGTATGTCTGTATCGCTCGCGCGCGGCGCTCACGTTCGTAAACCGTTGATACGTAACAGACTTCGGCTGTACATCGTAAAATGGATTTCAGTGTTTTGTAAAACGTGTTTTTAAACGTAAATAAATTTGAATTTTATTGGGAATCAGTGTGTGATCGTTAGATTTATTGTGACGGGATAGTGTTTTAGATTTTATTGGTGTTGTGTTGTGTTTTGTGTTAAATAGTGAACTAATTCCTGCCATTTCGGATTTGTTTGAACATCGATATAACAGGTTGGTAGATATTATAGTGATTACGAGCCATAGGAATAGGATCTTTAGCATCTGACTGTTTCTACATATGCAAATGGCATTGAGAATGTAGGTTTTATTACTGTTTCAAGCAAATGCCTACAAACCTAGGTATTTTATGTTTAAACGAGTTCTCTTATTTGTTGTATACAATTTTAACCCTTTATGTTCTAAATTCTAAAAATACATACCTACTACCTGATGCCTCCTTAATAAATTCTGAACCCTATCTATTATTTATTATTATTTATTATTATATATTATTACTGTAAGTAGATATGAAACTATAGCACAGATAATTATATAAGTACTGTAGTCTAATACCTACCTAGGTATCCATTATCTATTACCTACTTAAGTAGGTAAGTACATGCTGCGCAACTGAGCTTTCCTCGATGGGAGGACGTTTTTATTTTTATTTTTTATGCTAAATCTATAAAAAAATACTCTTTGGGTGTAGTTCCGTAACTACGGAACCCTAAAAGTACAAAACATAACTTTGTAAAGGTGACTTTGTATCGTTTGACGCGTTTTCGAAATAGGTACCAATTCAGAACGAATGGTAAAATTAACAATAGGTACGGTACGTATTAGGTATTTAAATCAAATAAACTTATATTTAATAATAACTGGTCTTTGTACTCGTACCTCTACCTTTTTATTCGAAGAAGTAAGCAATCATTTAAAATTTATCTGCGGACGTAGGTACCTACTATACTACCTAAGTATCTTTTGTTTAAAATTCTCTTTGAATCTTGGCATCTAGAGGCCTAATCAAATAAACTTTATATCTCTTTATCCCCCAAGAAGTATTTCTATTTCAGAGCCTTGCCTGAGCTAAAACCTATAATACTTCAAACTGACCTACCACTTCGGACATCGAGCTTACAGATAAAACAAATGTTTAAAGGATTAGTATTTTGAATCAAAACCAAAACGTTTATTCTGTAAGTAGGCCACAAGGGCTAAATCTGAATCTACCGGCATTTCACAAGAGAAGACCGCTGTTGAGAAGAAAGCCGAAAGAAACTTAACAGTATAAGTCATTTTTTCGTAAATTATACTTAAAAACTAATACAATTATATTATGAATAGGTAATTGATACATGTTAGAGGGGAAGTACAAGATTAAAATTTCACTTCAGTTTAACTCAAATCTCAATGCATTTCGAATTATTTCTGTTTACTTTCAGAATCCTCATAATTGAACAAACCAATAATTGTATGATAACCATGAACTTAGACGCACTTTTTCGCGTCGAAAATGGCAAATTACTTGTTATCTCCATACAAATATTGGTACCCAACCCACAAATGACGTCACATGTAGGTGGCCATTTGTATGGAGCGTTTTTAGCGCTCCGTAGGAATGTTGAACTTTGACGGTATTTTTTGACTTTTAGAGCAGTCTAAGTGTAGATAGTCCCATATAGACATTTGATCCAAATACAAAACAGAATCGATTCCCATCCTCAAAAAAAATGGAATAGACTCGTTGCAAATGTTGAAATTAATCAAATGAAATGAAGAGTACGTAGCAAATTTTTAAACTTTGGAACCATTTAATTTTAGTAAACATGTTTTTTAAGTGATACAAGTTACGTAAATATTTCAATCGGTAACTGAGCGGTAAATTAAAATCCATTGAGTGCTCTAAATTTTGATATTATATATCTCCTTTTAAAAAAGTGTATTAATAATGTTAGACAAGTAATTCCTCTATACATACTCTACGTTATATTTCTAGTAAGCTTGTATTATGGGTACTAGTCGAAGAAAATACATAATCCACGTCCGTGACCCAGGAACAAATATACGGGCTTATCACACAAATATTTGCCCTTGCCGGGATTCGAACCCAGGACCGCTGGCTCAGTAGGCAGCTACACTTATGAAGATAACCGTGTCGTCAAATGTTTCATTCTGTGGTTAGCCTGATATAGTTACTTAATTGATTTTATTATACTAAAACGACTCAAAATGATGTTCATTATAATTACCTACCTAAATCGCGTTCAAAAAAGTGTTTATTTAATTACCTCGACGTTTCGGATGTGATGCTACGCCCATGTTCTCGAAGGGACACTATGAGCAATATAACGACAAATAAGACTTTTGACTAATAATAAGGGTTCGGAAATTCGGATAGATATTTACCTAAACTTTGGCGGCGGCTTTGTTATTCGGTCGTAGGTATAGGCGGCTTTGTTTGACGTACGATTGAGATAGCAATAGGATTTTAATAATAATAATAATAATAATAATAATAGTCTTTATTTCAGGCAGTGTACCCATATTTTAAACATACAAAATTAAAAATAAAATTAAAATTAAATTAAAAATACAATGTTACAAATAACTACTTACAAAATTTACACTACTAACTTACTTATTAACACTAGACATTAACAATGTTTTATACAATTTATCGTTGATTCGTCTATTTTTTGTTAGGTACGCGATGCACGTCCACCCAGTACTTAAGGATTTGGCAGTCCAGACGTTCAGACAGGGCACGGAGGATCCCGTTGTCCGACGAGCTAATGCGATCCCGAAACGACGCTATCCTCGAGCGTATGACTGCGTAAAAGTCCGGTACCCTAGCTTCCGCAAACATGCTCGACGCACTACAATAACGCGGCCGCTTCATAAGAATACGGAACGCATTATTGTACTGTATTCTTATGGTGTTAATTGCGCGTCTGGTGAAGTTAACCCACAGCTGGCATGTGTAGAAACATTGACAAAATGCCCCAAACAATGTCAACTTCACTGGGTCACTACACCGCGCGAACCTCCGCGCGAGCATATTGCACCGAATTGCCGTGGTCCTACGTTTTTGTTAACTTTAGGTAAATATCTATGCGAATTCCGATCCGTGTTAATAATTCTTCCATTCGGGAGCTACGCCACAAATCAGGTTAAAATTATAACGCCCCTTTTTTTCGTCGGTTAAATGTCTTATTAGTGTCACACGACGGCACAAAATAAGCGTCTTTTGTATGCGACGTAAATTACGCGTGTCATTTTACGCAATTCACAACTCAATAACTTAAATTTTAAATATAAAACACCCCCAAAACAAGTCTGGTCATCATGAGACCCTCATTCAATGAGTGATATAAAAAATGCTACTAACACTGAACATAACTACAAAATTTTGACTTCTTAGCTTCATTATTGGCTGAGATCTTGTCACTAGTCCAAACAAAGCCGAATATCTTGGAAAGTACTCGACCTATTTCCACCAAACATGGCTAAGAACCATCTCGACGGACATGTCTTTCGATAAAAAAATCGAGTCTGACTCGCGCACCGAGGGTTCGGTACAAACTTTCACTTATCCCATCTTAATTGGCCTGGTTGAGTTAAGTTTGCACCTGAAATATATGGCGCCGCATACAAACGAGGTGAAAACTTAACGCAACCGAGTTCTCCAAATATGATGTTTGAAAAGGACTATATTTTTTATGATTTCATTACAAATGTATGTACGTTTTTTGCGACATAAACGGCCGTATCTTTTTTTCACGTTAACGTAGAAGTTTGATTTTTTCACAGCTTCAAGGGACCGTAAACCTGAGTACATGATGTTAATTTCAACTCGATACCTCCACGCGTTCTCGAGATAAAGGGTCTTGACTAACAGATAGTCAGCAAAGTGATCCTATAAGGGTTCCGTTTTGTGTCGCTTGAGGTACGGAACCCTAATAATTAGCACTAAAATAGGTCCATCTGTTTGGGAGCTACGATGCCACAGACGGAGACATACACAGATACACATGTTAAACTTATAACACCCCTCTTTTTCGTCGGGGGCTTAAAACTATGCCCTTTCCTCACCCTAAGGAATAATAGCTGCTGTGGAGGAATTATCCGATAATTTAGCCCTTTTCAAGACAAGTATACCTAACCACAAACCCGGCGATGCCACCCCTAGAAAGTGGCTAGAAAATAAAACATTTAAGAGGCCTTACTCCTTTAAAAAGATTCATATTTATTTGTTTGATTTTCACTTGTCCTAGTCGTTTTCCCGTACAAGTGAGATCACCAGATGAACATAAAATACTTATTTGGGAGGAAAACAATTACACGTATCTAATTAATTAGCAAACAGATGAAATAATATCTAATATTGGTTTATACAGGGTGTCTTAAACCCCATGCCCCATGGCTTTAAATGCAAGGTTTAATTGTACTCTCCAAACTGAGCATCTTTTGTTCTGCAATTTTATTAAAATATCTCCAGTGTTTGACTTATTTCATTTTTTTTTTTTTTTTTTTTTTTTCTAGCCTGTATTTGTGTCCCACTGCTGGGCAAAGGCCTCCCCTCTCTTGCGCCACTCGTCTCTATTGGCTGCATGCTCCCTCCACTCGTAACTAAATGCATCCAGGTCATCCCTCCATCTTCTTTTCGGTCTGCCTCTGCTCCGGTAACCTTGTGGTGTCCAGTCGGTGATTATTCTGGCCCATCGTTCCGGGTGCATGCGGCACACATGTCCAGCCCAGTCCCACTTCAACTTTGCGGTCTTGGCACCTACGTCTACAACGCGTGTTTTGGAACGCAGTTCGGTGTTTCTTATACGGTCTTGTCTACGAACACCTAATATGCTACGTTCCATCGCTCTTTGGCAAACCTTGAGCCTGGTCTTTTGAGCTTCAGTCAATGACCAAACTTGTGCTCCGTAGGTTAGAACGGGAAGAATACACATATCGACGAGTTTTCGTTTTAGCGAAAGAGGAAGGTTGCCCTTCATTAGTGCTTTCATGGACCAAAAGCTCTTCCAGGCGTGGTCGATACGCCTATCGATTTCCTTGCACTGCCTGTTTTCGAAGGAAGCTATCTGGCCCAAGTAGACGTACTCGTCGACATATTGTATTTCTTGCCCATCTACCTCGACCCTACGTTTTGCACTATTGGTCATCAACTGTGTTTTTGCTCTATTCATTGTGAGACCAAACTCCAAGCTCGCCGTGCTAAGGTCTTGAAGCATTTGCTGTAGTTGAGATGCCGTGTGGGAAAATAGAACAATGTCGTCAGCGAAACGTAGGTTTGTTAACCTTTTGCCGCTGACGTCAATGCCCATCTTCTCCCACGAGACCGCCAAGTTTTTGAAAATTTCCTGTAGGCAGCTGGTGAACAATTTTGGAGACAGCGGGTCGCCCTGTTTGACACCTTTCCCGATTTGGAATACGGGGCCAGGAGCATGCAGTTTAATGCTAGCTGTGCTGTTTTTGTATATCTTTTCAACGAGTCCTATATACGCGCTATCTATATCTTGCTTTTGCATGGCGGAAAGTATAGCAGAGTGCTTCACACTATCAAATGCCTTGCTGTAGTCGACAAAAGCAAGATACAGTCGTTGGTTGAACTCGCTGGATTTTTCCATAATTTGGTTGAGGGTGTGGAGGTGATCGGTAGTGGCGAATCCGGGTCGAAATCCAGCCTGTTCAGGCGGTTGGTGTTTATCCAGCAGTGGAGCAATTCTATTTTCTATTACTTTGATAAATAATTTGTAGATATGGGATATTAAACTAATTGGCCTATAATTTGAAATTTCAGCTTTGTCACCCTTTTTATGCAGTAGTATTATGTTGGAATGACAAAAATTATTGGGTAGCTGGCCGGTGTAAAGTATGGTATTGAATAAATGTGTAAGATGAGGTAGTAGTGTTCTCTTTCCTGCCTTAAGGGCCTCGGTAGTAACACCATCGTCTCCTGGACTTTTCTGGTACTGCATGGTTTTTAAGGCGGCGTTAACTTCGTACCCTGTGATGGGAGCGATGGTGTCTGGACATGAATATTCGGTGCTGTCGAAGAGAGAGGAGGGAACGTCTGATGAATACAACGCTTTATAATATTCTGTACATATGTGTGTGATAGCGTCCCTACTATTAAACTTCTTTCCAGTATTGTCGCGTAGGCTAGATATCCATGCTCGCTCTTTTGTTATGCCCTGTTTTGCTGCTCTCAGAGAGGTATGTTTTTTAAGTGCTATTTCAATTAATTTTGTGTTAAAATTCCTAATATCCCGTCTTATGTTCCTTTTTACATGTCTGTCTATTATTTTGTACTGATGTCTATTGTGTTTTAACTTTTCACGGTGTTCTATTAGTTGTATGGTGTCTTTAGTAAGTTTGTTGTTCTTTTTTCTTGATTGTTTAATGTCATTGCTTGCTGTTTTTATGCTATTTACAATATTATCATATTGAACCTGTACATGTTCGTCTCGTTCTAGAATCGCAAAACTATTCTGTAATTTTAGGTTGAACTGGTCGTTGTTTGATATAAGCGTATCCATGTTGAGGCGGTTTATTTGTTTCAGGAATAACTGTTTCCGATGTATCTTTAAATTGAATTTGAGTTTTACTCGTAGCGGCCTATGGTCTGAGCTAAAGCACATTCTGTTCAGAGTGGATACATCTTACTCCGACCTTGGCATTAAAATCACCGAGGACCACAGTCCATGATCCCCGGTTCTCGTCGCAAGCTTTATTTAAGACATCATAAAACTCTTCTATCTCTTCGTCGCTATGCGCTGAAGTTGGTGCATATGTCTGAACGAGCGTCAGAGTACGGTTATGTGAAATATAAAATCTTAATACCGCTACCCGGTCAGAATAACCAAGAAATTCAACGATGTTGTCTTTCCACTTCTTTTTAACAAGAAAACCTACCCCGTATAACCCGCCTGTTGTCCCGAAGTGGTAAAACACGTCGCTGTCTCTCTCGATCGTCTGTTCGCCTTCTCTTCGTACTTCTGCCAGTCCTACAATATCCCACTTGATTTTCTCTAAAGCGTTTTCGAGTTCTACGAGTCGTTCTTCCTTCATTAAAGTACGGACATTGTAGGTAAGAACATGCATTGTGTCGGTGTCCATTTTGATCGCTGGGGTCGTTTGACGGGAGGGGATCGTAGTCGCCCGGAGATTCTTAGCACCCCTTTCTCCAGGACTGATCCGACTTCCGTCAGAGCCGGGGTCGCTGGAGCGGCCGGGCACTGGGGGCCGAGTCGGGGAGTTGTGCTTCATGAGGGGGTTTGGACCTTAAGCCCACCACGCTGGTCCGATGCGGGTTGGTGAGCTGATAGATCGCTATGGCCTCGTTTGTTATTTAGCAGGATGCACCACGGGCAGGTGAGGTTAGCTTGGGGCTCGAGAGGTGTAATTTGAGCCCCCTTACATCCCTTATTTCATACAAGTTAAATATTATTTTAAATGTACGCAATCCAATGCTAAATTGACAGCAAATTGATATCAAATGTTTATCTTTAAAAGATGTCAAATGTCAAATGAATATTCGCAATTCAGAACTGACTTAGCGATTAAATTTTGAGGTCAATTAAATTTTGTCAAAATGTGACGAATGCTTTGTCACTTATTTATCACGCGATTAACGCAACCACTATGGGCCCCAGATCAGTTAAGTGAGTAGAACTGGACTTTACGATTAAAGCTTCATAGTCAAAGGCAGGCTGTATTTTGAATTTTGATAAAAACATGTATAATACAACACTGCGTAAGGTATCATGAGTGGCTTAAATGTCAAAAAAACTAATTGCTTTCCAATCACTAACAAAATCTATTCCTAAAGTGCTTAGCAACCCAATTAAAGCTATCTCAGAAAAAGAACTCCGAAAACTTGAAATCCGTTGAAATTTAAAAGTGTTCCTTTTTTAAAAGCGATGACAGTTGAAAGCGACGAGCAACTGACATCTTCCTTTTTGAAATGACTAAGGAGATTATTTTCGCTTTTGTGCGGGAAATTATTTTTGACCTCCTCGGTAAGGAAGTCCGTGAAACGGGGGTGTATCCTGTTTCTTGCTTATGGAGAAATAGGAACTTTTGGCGATGTCATCTCATCACTAGATAGTATAAAACAAAGTCGCTTCCTGTTGTCTGTCCCTATGTGTGCATAGATCTTTGAAACTGCGCAACGGATTTTGATGCGGTTATTTTTAATATATAGTGATTCAAGAGGAACCATTGCACCCGTGCGAAGTCGGGGCGCGTCGTTAGTCTGAAATAAAACAATTAAAACGGGTTACGTCGCGTACTAGAACTTGCCTGCAACTTCGTCCTTGTTTTTCGTAGTCGGGTAAAATCCGGCCATCTATCCGTTTAAGTATCGAAAATGACGACTTTAATTCTTATTGCGTTTTAGTAACTAACTGTGATAATGTGTTATTTTTCTCATGGAAAACTTACACTTATATTAGAAAGCGGAAGTTTGTAAGTGTATATGTGTATGTCCGTTACTTCTTCACGCGCATACAGCTGGACCAATTTTGGTGAAATTTGGTTTGGAGTATGATACCCTGAATTAACACATAGGCTACCTTTTATCCTGAAACAGTGTTTTCCCGTGGGATTAGCGGGTAACAGAGCAGGGCGCAGCTAGTGAGAAATAATATTCTTAAACCTGATCTCAGAAATGTTATAAACAAGCGAAAAATTTAAAAATGGTTCAGGCAGGGTTCGAACTTGCGTCTCCAACGGATCTCGCATCAGGTTCAGTGGTCCAATAGGTAGGACGCCCGTGTTGGCCTGGAAAGCCGTTGGAGACGCAGATTCGAACCATTTTTTTTTTAATTGTTCGCTTCAGTCTAAACGTTTGATATACGTTAGCAGACCTTACTGCTTTCATAAAAATAAACTGATCAGAATATCAGACCCGGCGGTTAGGTATGATTTAAATAGGACAATACCTTGAAATCCCTTCCCAACCCAACAGGGATCCTTTTTATCCGTGAAGACCCTTTTAAAAACAAAGGTGACGACAATACCCAACTTTGTAAAACGACGTGAACGTGAACCCCGAAAATGAGACAGGAAAGGTTACTGCGGAATTGCAAATGAGTGAAACAAAACATTAAATTAAAATGAAGGGCGAGATCGGTGATATGAAATGAAATGAAATGAAATAATTTATTCAGTAAGTAGGCCACAGGGGCACTTTTACAAGTCAGATTATGAATCTACCGGCATTTCGGAAGAGGAGACCGCTGTTGAGATAGATAGCTGGGTCATTGTCAGTTCAAAAAACAAAATTCGTCCCTTCGGTGGTCAAAAGTTAAAAGCCTGTATGAATCTAGGTCATGTTGCTATTACATCGGATTATAGAAGAGGGAACGTTCTTTATTCTCACATTAGGCCCTGGAATCCTTGATTTCGCAAATGTCCACCGGAAAGACATGCACCTAAATCTGACAATGGCCCAGTTAATACGTATCTGCGGCGTTTGCCGTGGTGACCCTAGCCTAGTCCTAAGGAAGCAACTAAGCTTTAAAAAAACTGAGCTATTTATCCGGTCCTTCCGTGAATGTAGGGCTGCCTCGCCTAACGCATTGGCACTGCCATCCAGCGAGGTAACGCAGCCAGCCTTAAGAACACTCTACTTACTAGTAAATAAATATCGGACAACTTCACACAAATCTATCTAGTCCCAAATTAAGGTCAAAAAGGCTTCTGTTATGGGTACTATACGACGATACACGTACATATAGATAAAGTATACGTACTTACATACATAGAACAATCATTACCCTAGCACAAATATTCGAGTTCATCACACAAATATTTGCCCTGGCTGAGATTCGAACCCGGGACCGCCGGCTTGGTAGGCAGGTGTCTACAAACTGCATCAAACACGTCGTCGTCTCCGTCAAACTAGTAGGTAGTATTTAGGGGATTTATGTAGGTACATACATATTTTATAGGTCCCACTAGTTTAATGTTAGGTTTCATTATAAGTTTCTTAAAGTTTAGTTATTAAATTTATTTTTTATTTTGTGTTTTTTCTTTAATAAAAAAAACATGGCGATAAATAGAAGTTTTAAATTAGAGTCCGACTCGCGCACAAAGGGTTACGTACCATTTTTTTACTATTTGCTATTTGTGATTGTTATAGTAATCATAGCTATGAGAATTTCAAGTTTTCATTTTTTATTTTTTTTTTCATTAGCAAAAAATGCAGAAAACAATAAAACACATTATGTTTTCTTATTTTTCAGTTTTTGTTGTATATCGGCCATAGGATCGCCTAATACACGTGCGATGCAATGTGTAGCACCTCCCTGTTATATAGTTGGAATCATAAAATCCTACTGATGACAATGGCCGTAGGAAACCTTTTCAACCATTAACATTACAAATCGGTCCAACTGTTTTCGGCTGCTATAAGCCCGTCTCTTGTTAAGGATGGGCAACTACGGGGCCCTATACTGAGCGTGGCCCGACATGCTCTTGGCCGGTTTTTTTTATACTTAGTTTTATTTGTTTTCAGTTCTTACAAATGGAAAACCAAAATAGTTTTCATCATTTCTAGTGGCTTAAACAATTTACTGAATGCCGGATCTTGGTCTCCATAAAGGAAAAAAAGGCAGAAACAGAACAACTTTTTAACACATATTTATTATTCACACAAGTTTATATGCAGATATAATACACCAGAAACTCAAAATAATCAACACAAATTCGTATTTGTTACTGTAAGTAGAATCGAGTTGTGTTAGAGGGTAAAATTCAGGTAGATAAATAGCTCTGCTGTTTAATGAAAACTCTTTGAAGTCCAGGCTTCACAATCCTATCCATTTTTTAATCAGCGTTTTCACGCGATTTATTATTTCCACTCTATTTTCATCTGCTCCTCTAATGTATCCGATGTAATTGATGTTACTATAACCTTCATTTTTTAAAACAAAAGCAGGAGCAGAATCCGATAGATTCTGTTGGACTCCCAGAAATTTGTAAGGATTGATTTCTCCTTGAGTGAATATAACATTAGTTACGTTCGGTGTGAGTCCTCCATACATCAGGTTAGTCTGTGCTATTCCTTCGTCCATTCTCTTTTCATCTATACCAAACACTTCTTTGCAATATTTAAGATGTATATCTAAGGTCACAAAATCATCAAATGGTCTTTTCTTGGCAGATACTGTCGAAAAATGACCGTATTCAAGACAATTCTGATACGCCAATGGAAATTTATCTATTTTACCTTGCTTAATAAAGAAATCATGGCTGCACTCAAAACAAAGCCCAATTAAGTCGAGTCTGTAACGTTCGCAGAGTCTTATTCCTGTTGGATATCCGTCCCTGGGAAACTCTACGTATTTTTGATATTCGATCATCATGTGCCATTGTTGATCTTCTATCGCTTTGAATTTGACATCTTCGCATATACTATGTTTCATTTTGTAAAATTCGAGTTCGGTATCATTATTTAAGACGTCTCTGAACCATTGAAACCTTTCCTTTATATTGTTCACGCAGCCTTTGTACCCGTACTGATCATATAAATATGCGGTATATTCATAGATTTCTTTGACTTCCTTTTTAGCTATAACTCGAGCAGAAATAGCTACTGCTGCGTCGACGAGGTTTGGATAGACGAGGCGCATCCAAGTCGCTAGGTTTCCTTCTAGATTCCATGCTAGCAACACCACCTTTGACGTTTGAAACTCCGGTTTAGATTTGAGATACTTGATCAATCCCGCAATATCAGCCAGTTGTTGACTTGTATTTAAATATTTTAAGTAGTTATCATCAGACTTGTGAATTTTTGGCACACTGTAACCGTAGTATCTTTTCTCTGTCATAAACATTGCACCGTTTGTCTCCTGTGCTAAGGTGTATGTCAACGTGTAGTTGTTAATATCAAATCCTTCAGGGCCACCTGATTCTTCGGAAAAAGTATATTGTAATATCCATATGTAAATTGGACCATTCGGTTTCCATAAGTCTAGGCTTTGCTCATACCACACCTTGAAAGTCCTGTTCTCATTGGGATCGAAATGGTCAAGAGGCTGTTTCAAGAAGTGTCTGGTAACATTAGGGTAGTGTACAGGAGGAAAACCATTTCTCACGTTGTAGTTAAATTCTTTTTTTGGCATGAAAGTATTCCAACCGTAACATGCCACATATGCAAAGTTTATAACTATAATAGCACTTACAGAATGCATGATGCCGGCTCAGCTTTTTTTTTCATGGAGTTCAAGATGTTACTAACGGTACAATACGAATATATACACTTGTACCAGTAAAACAAACCGTTGCCTTATATAGTCGCTGTTTGTATAATGCGTAGTTGTAAAGTTATAAAATGCATGGCATTTGCTTCTATATTCGAAAGAATGTGTGTTTTGTTCATATCCGTGACATCATAGATCGTAAACATATCATACGATTAATTTTGAGTTACCATTACGTTTGTTTGTTTGAAAGTTTCATGGATAATGATAATAAGTATTTAGGGATTCGACAATCGACCTAAATCGACCTAGTCCCAAACCAAGCAAAGCTTGTGCTATGGGTACTAGACGACGATATAGATGATATATAAATACATGTATAGATAATATCCATGAGCCAAACACAAATATTTGAGTTCATCACACAAATATTTGCCCTGGCCGGGATTCAAACCCAGGACCGCCGGTTCAGTAGGTAGGTACACTACAGACTGCGCCAACCGCGTCGTCGCAAAGATGCATTGGAGATGCGGTGCTGGCGTAGAATGCACCGGATCCCATTGACTGAACGCGGCAAATGAATCCATTCTCGACGAGCTGAAGATCAAGACACGGCTCTCTATCGTCTGCACCCAGCATATCTTCACCTTTTTGGCCATCTGGTCAGATCGGAGAGCCTGGAAAAGATAATTACGGGCCGTATGGCGGAAAAGAGGGAGGACGTATGCCAATGCGATGGGTGGACGGGGTAACATCGAGAACTAGTGACATTACAGGCTGGCATGGAGCAGGACCAAGATCGTTCAGCTCGGAGAGCGTCAGCGAAGAGTACCCACAATCGTCACGTCCCCCAGCCATGAGGATACGACGAAGACTAAGAAGAGAATTTGCTGCGATAATTGGAAATCAACCAGCTGTTTGCAATTTTTGTTTTCGTCGATTCTTTGTGGGTTCAGGCGGCCAGGTTGCGCTACCAGTATGGCACAGCTCTGTTTATCAAGCGGTCGCTGTTTTTGAGGAGCGTGCAAAACGCCTTAAGACTGCGTCGAGCGTTAGCGACTGAACCATAGAGCGCGGGGAATGCGTATTTAGATCGGCGCGCGGCCGCCATAGTAATAAGTTTCTGTCAAAAATGACATTTTAGTGGCAAGCTTTTATAGCCGACTGTACTTTTCTTTGGATATCCATCAAATGCTCACTGAGACGATTCTAAAGAGCCCAAGCTCGGTAGGATTGCTTTTTCTATTATACAGTTCCTATGGCCACCTTCCGGCTCCATCATCAGATCAGCCCCATGGTAACATATTATTATTGTATTGTCATCAAAGTTAAGAAAGTATGCAAAATTTCAGCTCAATCGGTTGACGATATCTGCTTCAAAATTGAGTTGCAAGATTTCACCCGAACAAACATACTTAGATACATACATACATACTTACATTGCAAGTTAAATAAAAGCTTTTAAAAATGAGAGGAGAATTAAAAGCACTTTTTGATAAATCTGGATCTTTAATACCAAACAATAATTGAAATATTTGATGCATTTCTTTTTTTTTATTGAAAATCAGAATAAATATCCATTGTTAAAGTATAAAAAAATTGGGCAAGTGCGAGCCCGACTCGCGCATGAAGGGTTCCGTACCTATACATATATATATAATCTATAACAAGTTTGTTATATGGGAGCCCCCCTTAAATATATATTTTATTTAATTTTTAGTATTTGTTGTTATAGCGGCAATAGAAATACATCATCTGTGAAAATTTCAACTGTCTAGCTATTACCGTTGTTGAGATACAGCCTGGTGACAGACGAACGAACGGACGGACGGACGGACTGACGGACGGACGGACGGACTGACGGACGGACGGACTGACGGACGGACGGACTGACGGACGGACGGACAGCGAAGTCTCAGTAATAGGGTCCCGTTTTTACCCTTTGGGTAAGGAACCCTAAAAACAATTAACGCCTGCTTAAGATTTTACAATTTTCGTCCAACTTTACTTAGTTTTCTAGGGTAAAATATTAATAATCTTATAATTTTTCCACGGAGAAGTTGTTAACACATTCTTCGAAGTGCTAAATATATAGTTTAGAAATGGATTAAACAACTAGTGTTGACGTTGTCTTCTTAACGGCAACTGCCGATTTTCCACATTTCGCTCGGCGCAGTCTTAAAGGGTCGTTTCTTCGACGATTCCTAATCTTACGACCCCTCTGTTTGGCTCCTGCCTAGTATAGGTACCCATTTTTAAGCAGTACTGCGGTCCTAGATCATTTACTTTCCTTTAATTTTATTTCTCATGGCATGGTTGCCACCTAGATAAATTTATACAAATAATAATTTAATCATTATTAAATTTTTATTTTTATTCATAGGTGATTTTTTTTTTTTTAAGTTATATTAATACCTACTTTTATTAATTAGAAAGTATGTCGCCAATGGTGGTCATAAATATAAATATGTATCTTATCACCGGATGATATGCCGGTGATTTTATTTTACACGTGTACTCTGCCGTGCTACGGTAAAAAGCCGTATCTTACTATGAAATCCATACAAAGATACGACCTTGTAACGTAGGACGGCATAACTGGATTGTGGTATATGGTGTTAAAGCCTTTTCGGAACTGGGACATTGACCAGCTAATTTAGTCCAACTTCGAGAAGACCATTCGTTTAATATTTATTGTTCGTTGGTCTGTCTTCTATCTTTTAGAAAAGTACGCTGCTATAAATATTGTTCCGTTAAATTAAACTACCCAACAGTCCAGTCCACACAACTATGGTCCAATTTAATCTGAATTTTACTCCTTAATATATGACAATTATAACGAATAAACTCTAAAATGAACAAGATAATTAAACAAACTTAAATAAAAACGTATAAAATCACTGATAGTTTTGTTTTGGACCATAGTTGGGTGATTGGAGTATAGATGGGTAGTTTTACGGTTCCTAAAATAATTTTTAATTACCACTTTCCGTAGTAACAAATTTTCAATTCAATTTTTAACTTTAATAGTATTGAAACGAGATACGAGTAGGTATCTGCTCATTGCAGTCATAGTATTATTTCTGTTTTATGTATTCATGTAAGAATAAAAGGTTTTTTTTTTGCGATATTGCGTCCATTGGAGATATGTCTTTTCTTTGTCAAATACGGGCTCAAGTCCGTATCGCACAAAACAGCTCTTAAATTTGAATTTATAGAAAAAATACGACTTTGTTACCTTAATATACCCTTACTGATATACTTACATTAAAGGAAAGAAACAAATCCGAACTCTATTTCGTTATCTTAAAGTAAAAATTATCTTCCATCTATCTATTAAATACACTCCAATCTTTGGACGAAAAAGAGCATATCTTTATAGCAAAACGCTGTCGCTTATAATGTTTTTTAGTAAGTACGGTACAAGCCATTAAAAGGTTTATTACTATTGCAATAAAGACTACATTTGTACTTATTTTATAGCTTAGTGATTCTAGTAAATTGGAGATTCTTGAGCGTATAGATAAGGTAAGGGTGATTTATTCTTAATCTAAAGTAATCTTATGGTACTGTCTCTGTCTTACGTATTGCCATTTATGAATGAGAGAGAGGCAGCATCTTAATCTTCATGTTGCGATGTACAAGTGGATTGTTTTACGTACATTTATATAAGGCTCCTTATCCGTTCAAAAATGCTGATTGTTTTAGAAATTTTTCTCTATGATCAAACATGTTTCTTAATATATTTTTATTGTTACTACTTAGAACAGGGCTATTGCGATTTATTGGTAGGTACATATATTTGAAACCTACATTTTGGATTGACAAAATTCACGCGGAAAACTGTTTTTTTTTGCAACTTACTTTCGACTACTCGCAATGGAAGCATGAAATAAATATGTTTGGTACTATCTAGATAGAGCTTAGGGAAAAGTATTATTGACTTCAAAAAGTTTATATTTGTCATATGAAAAAAGTAAAGTAGCTGGGCCATTTATTTTTGTTGTACTCCACTTTTTTTAGGTTTCGGTGTTTTAGGTATTTTCTACTCAAAATCACGAGCTCTTTCGATCTAATTTGGAGAGAAAAGTGTCCCAATATTTTTTCGTTCATTCCGTTACTATTTCCATATAACCTAGCGGTAGGAATGGAACGAAAAGATCTCGCTGTCTAAAAGTATGAAAAACAGGATTGCCACGCCATGCCTCAGTTTTACGTGTGATTTCGTTTTATTTCAAAGTTGAATCCCATTAATCAAGAAATTTGTAATATCCATGTAAAAGTTTCCGTAATCAAAGGGTTTCATCGAATTCCTCGGAAGTGTCACTAAATCAATTTTAATTAAGGATCGTCTATCAAGTGATATATTGAGGGTAATATATCGTGTGGTTAATATTAGGTGCGTCGACACGCTTTTATAAATAACAGTAGCAGTAGAGAGGAAGGTGTTCCGCAAGATCTTGGGACAGACACGGAGGGAAGATGGTAGCTGGAGGATCAGTAACAACCAAGAGCTGGAAGGCCTAGGCCTTGTCTGAGTCGAATATTATTGGGGAGATAAAAACAGCAGAAGCAGACTCCGGTGGCTCGGGCATCTAGAGAGAATGCCGGACGATAGGGCGGTAAAAAGGGCGTATGTTGGACAGCCTAGGTCGTCGGCCGGTCGACCGAGGTACCGATGGAAGGACGAAGTTATGAAGGACCTACGCGCTCTACAAGCAGGAAACTGGGAGGAGATTGCTCTAGATAGAGCGCGCTGGCGTCATTTCGTATCGGAGCCCAAGATCTTCTTCGGGTCGCTGTACCAGCGGAGTATGTAAGTAAGTAGTAGAATGTGTCTTTAAGTTTGTACGCAACGAGTGTCCTTCGATTTATTGCAAATGAGTTCGTTTTTATGGGCATGTAGCCCGGAGAATGGATGGCTGTTGGGGCAGCAAAGTCCTAAAGTGGCAACCACGGATAGGAAAGCGCAGCGTGGGACGGCCTCCAACTAGATGGACGGATGACCTCGTGAGAGTAGCGGAAAGTCGATGGATATAAACACTTTTTTTCACCCAAACCCGAATTGCAAACTGAAATCACAATAACTGTACTTTGTGGTTAGAATCTTGTTGACTAAATAAGACAATTAAGAATAGATTTAATACATTGAAACACCGGAATAACACCGCTAGCACACTAAAATTCCGTCTGATATCAACTTACTATATCCGTCCAAAAAGTCTATAAAAAAAAACCTCTTCTATAAAAAGCATTGCCGTTGTTTGCCCAAAGCTCGACTGAGCACACGACTTTATCTGTGTTTATCAACATTTGCTTTGAAAATAGGTCTTAAGCGACAGCAATCTCTTAATAAAATACGTCATTTTTATAAACATCTGCCTGTCTACAATTGCTTTTAAAAGGTCGTAACCGAAATAGATTGCTTGGTAACATAGGCTGTTTTGTATAAACATCTGCCTGTCTACAGTTGCTTTTAAAAGGTAGTAAACGACATGGATTCCTTAGTAACATAGGCTGTTTTGTATAAACATCTGCCTATGTTTCCTGTCTTATCTGATAGCAGGTTTGTGTCGAATAAGTTGTCTGTATGTAAATATGTATGTCGAAGCGGCTCCAGTCTTGTAACGTCTACTTGTAAAAGTAAATATAGGTAAGTATGTCTGTATAAGTGCTATAAAAAATGGCGAATACTTGGTGTTCACATCGTCCGCGCCAATGAAAAAGTCCTGGTCCTTTTTTTCTTGTTCTACATGACCACTTGTGAATGCCTCCCCTAGCTAAAAATGGTTGAAATCTGTGCAGTGATGAAGGCATAAAAACATATAAATCCATACATAAAAGAAACCAATAAAGTGACGGCCAAAAAGCCTATTTGTCTTTTTGTTTTTTTTGGAATGCTAAAAAGTTGAACCAATCGTCATTATTTTGTGAGTCTAGTATATAAAATTAGGTGTTATTTTTAAACTTATTTTTTTATATCTTGGGCACAGATTAAAATTAAAATACTTATAAATTAACTTCTTCTGCTAAGAACGCGATTACTAAAATATGTATACATATGTAACGCACACCATTACATAGTCTTTAGAACTTTCTTTTTCTTTTTACATTTAAAGTAATAATTTAGAATTAATGGTGTTAATAATACTTAAACAATAAATTTCCCGGCCTAATATTCAATAGCTAAAGAAATTTTAATGAAAAACCAAGTAACTAGCATAAACAACCTATAAATTAGGGTACTGCCGGCAAATTTAGTTTAGTTGGGTCATTTGCCTTATAGAATGTTCGATTTGCGTGTGAATGCCTCATTTGATAGCCACTATCGCCTCGGGGATGGCATTATGCAGGAGAGAGTATGATTATAGGCCTATTTTTCATCCCACTTCGGCAGTTACTATATTTAAACTAAAATATATATACATGTGACAGTGTTTAGTAAGAGATTCTATTGTTTGGGTTTCCACAGAGAGTAGTAACGACTTTGTTCTTGATATTTAAATCTTGACTTTTGTTGTAATACTCCTAGTTTTTTTAGACAAAGTAAACGGAAATAGAGATAATTAATAAGGGAAAAAAAATCTGATTATTCGCAGTTAACTTTGTAAATACATATTAAACAGATTTTAACTGATGGTACAGGAAAGGCTTCTCGAAAATTTTTAAGTTACTTTCAGAATTCGGAGAACGTAATTTCTTTCTATCATTAACAGTGTGACTTTTTCTCTCTTTTACAATGTAGGTATCTCTTGAACGTTGTATGAAGCCGGAATGATGGATTAGCATAGCTACATAAGCCACCATGAGGGTGCCCCAAAATGGGCGACATAGACGGGTTGGCCGAGACGGAGATGGCAGGAGGATATAAACGAATTCCTCAGCCACGGGTCTAAACAAGCGTTGGACCTGTGGAAATTAAAGGGAGGCCTCAGCTCAGCAGCGGAACACTCCTATTGGCTAGCTAAAAAAGAGAGGTCGCATGCACATTGTGACATGTTGCATGACACCATCCATCCCTGTGCCCTTGTCGCCTCATGGTTTACAAGCCTACTGTCTAATCGCTGAATACATTACCGTAACAAATACATTCCTTATGTTAATAAGTCCCGATTAAAACATGGAGAAATGTAATACGGGTTTATAAAGGGTACATTTTTTGTAGATATTATTTTCTAGTAAGAGACTAAAATTAACCAAACATTATTAAAATGGAGAAATTTTTATTTAACTAAACAACGCAACATAATGATTTATGCCTTTGGGTCCTGAGCTAGGATTCCCTGTGTTACAGGACCCAGTAGGGTATCGAGGAAAGTTAGACACGTTAAAATGCGTACAGAGTTAAAACTTAATGACTATAACTATTACTAGTAGTGACAGAAAGTGAAGCTAAAATATAATTAACATGAAATAAAATAGGCACTATGGACTCAAGTGTATGAGGTGGGTTTTAAATGTAATATATATAGTAATAAGCTATAGTAGAAAATAAAATAAAACAAAATATAGGTATATGTAACAATGGACATGCAAAATATATATTTATATCTAAGCATATAATATATACATACATACACATACATAGGAAACTGGAGATTTGTTTACCGGAGCACGTTCAGGAGACACTCGGTTTCATTGTAGTCGTGTTGCAATAAACACTGGGTTATTTAATTTTTATGGGGAGGCCGCGAGACCTTGTAAGATTTGCTAAAGATCTTCATGACGAGAGGGGAAATAAATGGACTAAAGCGCTGGGCGAATCTCGTGGACCTCGTGGTGTACTTTGGGGTTTTCCAACGTTGGCGTCTGCCTATGTCCGCGTAAAACATTTCACTGTGTTTTTGCCATATTCGAGCATAATCTTTCTTAGGAATAACTGACGCTTTTGTGCTATAACGTAGTGGTTTGTTCAACACAACTTTTAGGAGTGATCTTTGCGATCTTTCCAACCCTATAAGAAGGCTTTTTGCTGCCCCACCCCAAACCGAGTTGCATTGCAGTAGCCCATAATGGATTCACCGAGGGCAAAATATACTGTTTTGACGAGTTCAGGATACGCAACATTTGTCAAGAGTCGAAACACAAACATAAGCTTACGAACTTCAAGGATTCAATGTGTTGACGCCATGTTAAGTTCGTATCCAGAAGCACACACGTAGATATTGCCTCCTATTGAGTTATCCTGGGATCTGATCTTAATCGAAAAGTCATGAGGTTGGCCTCGCGAGTTGATGGAAAAGCACAAGTATTTTGTGTTTATTTTATATTATTATAAATAAAATTAAAGTCTTTATTTAGTTACACACATTAGGGTTTACAAGAATACAATCATATAGAAAACATTTATTATGGGTCAAAAATAAAATTTACAAATAACAAATTTATGGAATTAAAACTAAAAATTAAACTAAGATTAAAATATATTTATAAAACTAAGACCTTTCGGTAGGGTGCCCATGACGCAGGCAGCATTCCCACGCTGTATGGCTATGGAAAGCCTTTGCGCGAGAAAACTGCCCGCGCGTGGGTCCCCTGTTGCCTCCCTCAGGCGCTTGCTGAGCTCCCTGTGGAGTCCACGCGCACCCTGGCCCCACGGACCAAGTGTCTCGACGCCAAAAGCGATGAAGTCGTATTGGGCGCCGAGACAGCTGTATTTACTGACTTTGATCCGCTCCCGCGCGTCCGCCGCCGCGCCCGCCCGCCTACTCGTGGCCGGGAGGTAGGATGCCGCTAGTGTGTCTGCGCACGTCGCGTCCCACACCAGCGCGCGCCCCATCCTCCACGGTATTAAGGACATCCCATCGGGGCGCTTGCCGTCATCCCGTACAATCTGAGGCTCGAGGGCAGCTGGGACGTTGACGCTGACGAGCGCCCTTCTAAGGATGTCATTGAGAGCGGCATGGCGAGAGTGGCGGCCGGCGCCCGATGAGCAGACGAGACCGTGGTGACCGAGGCGATTCGCGTTGGCTCCACAGGCGGTGCAGGCATGTTCCTCGCATACGTCTGCACCAAGTCGGAGACCTGCCGCTATGCGTAGGGTGTTGGGGTCAATATACGTACCAGCGTTTGGACAAGGGTAGGCGTGTAACCAGTGTCCAGATTCTGGCCGGGACACTGCCAGCAGCCTCGCCCTGTCTCTGCCAGAGGAATTGAGAATTAGTGATTCCAGAATTGCGTCAGAAGCTAGAGTGTCCCAGGCCCTTTGTTTTTTGGGTGCATCCGGTAAAATTGGGTTCGGTCCAGCCAGCCACGCGTTCTTAGCTTCAGCCAAGCATGCGATCTCGCAGTTTGCAGCCATATCGGCTTTAAGGATTTTACCTGCGAGATCGGAGGTGCTATGGATTGAAGATAAGAACGCCGGCAGAGCAATAGAACATATTGTACGGGTACCCAACCCACCGTTCCTTATTGGTAAAGAAGCTTGGGTCCACGCCTGCTCGCTAAGACTGATATTAAGGATTGATTCAATTTGGAATTTTAAAGTTAGGTCAATGGATCGAACTAGGATGGGAAATTTCCATATAGGGCAACAGCGAAGCAGGTACGTAAATTTTGGAACGAGTAAGCAGAATTTCAAGATAAATAGGGCCGAATGGCTAGAAATTTTGGCTAGGCGGTCCGAGTAGTTATTAAATTTTGAAAATGAATTAGTTAGCAGAGGAGGGATAGCCTCATCGAAGATAGGTGAGCCGAGGAGGTACAGACTGTTCTTAGATAAAATTTTGATATTAGGTGCCAGAATATTAAAATTTTGATGAATTTGAAAAGCCAAGGATGTGTTTACTTTTTGTGAAATATATAGCTCACATTTATCAAAATTAAGATCCAAACCAATCGAATTGAATTTAATTTTTAGTTCGCTTAGATCTTTAAGGACAGTCTGCCAGTCTCCGCCAAGGGTGCCGTCAATATAATACAATTAATAGAATACAATTAATAAGTAACAAATTGACGTGTGTCAGGATACCCTGCTATTCCATTATGCTTATCTTAACTATAACATACATATTACCTATACTACAACTTAGGCTTATTTTAGTTTTTTTTTGCATGATGCCATCCTTAATTCCTTCGCATCGACCTTTATACAATATTTTTCTTACTTTTCCATCCCGGGATTTATCTGTGTAGTCTAGGGATACCGGTATTGCAGCCATAGTCTAATAACAGAATACATTATCCCTTAAAATACCATTTGTTAATGAACTCGAATAATTACCCATATCCGTAGTGAAGTGATTTTTAATATAATTACAGAATTTCATCATAGTGAAGAAATTTTATAACGCTTAGATTTGATTTGCATAATGCCATCCTTTATTCCTTCGCATCGTACTTTATACATTTTTTTTTTTACTTCTCCATCTCAGACTTTTTATCCGGGTTGTCCCGGATTCCCGGTATTGCTTCCCTAGTCTAATAACAAAACACATTACCATCTCCGATTAAAATGCGAAGGGATATATTATAAGGCTGTAAATTAAAACCGTGTGTTTAAACTTAAAAGGGATATTAGATGTTAGTAATTAATATCTCCTTTGATAAATTATTGCTTTATGGCGGTTTGTATACTTTGAAAATTTAATAAAAGGCATTAAAGGCAAAGGGCATGAAAAGATGCTGTTATTATTTAGTGGCCTCAAAGCGGAATACCTCTAATATATATATATATACTTATATATATATATATATATATATATTATAACGGCACAACATAGTGGCTCCACTTCGCCTGATGGACCAACGATGCCATGTCAGTTGACACTGCCATGCTGGCCCCGAATAAAAATATATATATACAGGGTGTCCCACGGCTATGACACATGTAGGGGAAAAGTACATTAAATATTTTAGACAGCATATTTACTCAATGGAGACAATCTTTTATTTTTAAAATTAAGTTTTTTTTTTAGAACGTATGACTTATTTGACTTAAATGAAAATCATTTGTATGTTCGGGCATAATAAGTCATAAACGTCGTAATAATACGTCTTTTATACCATCCTGACCGATAGGATCAAAATTAAAAAAATTGCTAGCACGGTATAAACGGCGAAATATTGGCCTAAAACAGACCTAGGCGTCTGTTTTACTAAATGATCATCAAATCTTAGCGAGATATTGCGCTATTTCTAACCTAACCTTACCTACATTACTGGTAGCAGTTCGGTTCTGACGCTTCGCCATCCGCTACCGCGGCAAGCTTGCTTCGCTCACTCGGCTCGCGCGCTGTTGTGGTTGCAGTTCTAACCTGGCTTAGGTTAGAACTGCGACGATTAAACTAGTTTATTGGTAGCAGTCCGGTTCTGACGCTTCGCCGTCCGCTACCGCGGCAAGCTTTGCTCACTCGGCTCGCGCGCTGTTGTGGTCGCAGTTCTAACCTAACCTACTTTACTGGTAGCAGTTCGGTTCTGACGCTTCGCTCTCCGCTACCGCAGCACGCTTGCTTCGCTCACTGGGCGCGCGCGCTGTTGTGGTGTTCTGACCTAACCTAACCTACTTTACTGGTTATTATTAATCGTATGGCATTCTAAGTAAAGCAATCAAAGTATGGCTCTAAGATCTTTAAGCCAGGCAGCTGCGTCAGGCGTCAAGTCGTTCAGGTCCTCAGCAGGGCCGGGGTAGGAGTGAAGGGGGCAGTTCGGTTCTGCCATGGTACAATACACAAATTTTATAATAATAAGCGCAAAAAACGAAACGGTCGGTCCAACGCTGAACATTTCAGTCTCATTGAGTTTCAGCAGTCGCATTTCCTCTTAACAACTTGGTCCTAACACTTCAGTGAGACGTAATTAATTTTAATTAGGGTCACTTTTTCAGGAGTTTTATGTTTTTAAAGTAAATTGGGTTCAGTAATGAAGTATTGTGGGGCCAGGTACCGACGACGAAAAATACGAGTCTGAAAAATATTTTTTGTATGCGTCGCAAAATTAAATTTTAACGTGGAACAAACGAATGTTTTCGTCTCATTTCAAATAAGGGCTTAAGGCTGGCTGTCCACTGTAGCGGAGCCGAGTAAATTAACTAATCAGGCTTTGGCAGGTCTGTGAGGATCGAAAAAAGATAATTTGAATCTTAGAAATTTGATAGGTCCATTTGCCGACACGGTTGGTGCTGTTTGTAGTGTACCTGCCTACTGAGTCGGCGGTCCTGGAAACATATCTCTGTGAATAACTCGAATATAGTAGCGATCAAAAGTATTTTAGTATTAGGTGTCGGCCAACTTTTATTTTGTTGCCGGTTTCTTTTTTTTCACAGATTTCAAACAAATTTAGTGAGTTGGTAAGGTTGCTTATTCTGACCATGGTTAGCCCAATTTCACGCTATGTCCCTACGTTCCCGGCGTAGTGCTCTCCCAACTGAGCTATCACATCGTTAAGTCAATGAGACCAATCTTTGTTTTCATAATTCTACGCTACTGGAGCGCCCTCTCACATGTGTTTAAAATGCTTTATGCGCATTAGCCATACCCTGGGATGTAACTTAGGGTCGCAGGTTCGAGTCCTGCTTATACGAGTATTGCTGTGGATCACATTTGTGTCAATATTTATGAGTGTGTTAAATTTGATAAGTATATAGATTTTTTTGTCGATTCTAGTTTTCGACTTTTTTTTTAAAAGGCGGAGGTATGGGTGTTCAAAACTACAAAAAAATACCGGCCAAGTGCGAGTGGGACTCGCACACGAAGGGTTCCGTACCATTACCTGTAAGTTTGTTGTATGGGAGCCCCCTTAAATATTTATTTTATTTTATTATTAGTATTTGTTTTTATAGCGGCAACAGAATAAATAAATAAATAAATATCGGACCACCTCATACAAATCAATCTAGTCCCAAATTAAGCTCAAGAAGGCTTGTGATATGGGTACTAGCCGACGATGTACGTACGTTGAAATACATCATCTGTGAAAATTTCAAGTCTAGCTATCACCGTTCTTAAGATACAGCCTGATGACAGACGGACGGACGGACAGCGAAGTCTCAGTAAAAGGGTCCCGTTTTTACCCTTTGGGTACGGAACCCTAACAAGGTCTACAGCTCGCAGATGCTACAGGTACCTTACTTTCACGAGTTCCCAGTTTCACCGTGACGTATCCCATCTCTGCGGTTTTTCTATGAAAACACGGGTTTCTTGTTTAGAGCTTGCACTAATTGCAGTGCCATTTGTTAGTGAGCTGTTGAAAACCAATTAGTGTGAACAGTGTAATGAATGATTCAACGGAATGTTGCGGGTTGAAAAGTGCATACAAGAGCGTTGGAAGGTTGGGCAAGGTATATTTTTTAACACCCCACGAAAAATAGTACATTGTTGTAGATGCTGGAAAGTAAGCAATAGATGAACGAGGAAATGCATGGGCCGATCCGAATGCACCGAAGGTTCCGTACAAACACTTCTTATCGTAACTGGCCGGGTTAAGTTAAGTTGCACCTAGTAGGTATGTTGGCACCGGATTCAAATGAGGTGCAAAGTTAAGCCCCCCTTAAATATTTATTTTATTCTGTTTTTAGTATTTGTTGTTATAGCGGCAACAGAAATACGTCATCTGTGAAAATTTCAACTGTCTACTGTCTAGCTATCACGCCTCATGAGATACAGCCGGTGACAGACGGACAATTTTTACCCTTTGGGTACGGAACCCTAAAAATAGGACGCGCCTGTTCGAGAATGTTCTTGAAAACCACATAACTCCACCCCGCTTGAGATGATGGCATGTTCTATTACACAAGTAAGTAATTCGCATATTTAGGCAAAACTTTTTCCCTTTTCCCGCTTCGCGGAAACGGTGTTATTGGTTCCCAAAGGCTGTGCGCGTTTCCAATATCGTTTTTTGTTTTGTTTTGAAAATTCGACTATTTAAGCCCCCTAGCTGAAATAAATTAGAAAGGATAATTATCAATGATAATTATAACGTTAAATAGCATGGTAATTATCAAAATAAATATCAAGATAATTTTAAATAAATATCAAGATATTTATCAAAATAAATATCATGATAATTATCGTGATAAAAACAGACGGATAATAATCGAATGTTTACAATGAAGCGAAAAATTTAAAAATTTAAGGGTTCGGACAGGATTCGAACCTGCGTTTCCAACGGCTTTCCGGGCCAACGCGGGCGTCCTACCAACTGGACCACGAATTAGATGTCAGAGCCATTGAATCTTTCAACCAGTTGCTTCAACATGCCTTAGGGTGGCATTTAGGAACATTTGGTTTACGTTAGCAGACGTTACTGCTTTAATAAAAAATAATTAATGGATAATAATCGATTGATAATAACAAAAAATTGCGCTCGTAAACTGTATTCGAAGTAAACTGTCAACGTGCCACAACCCGGGTACTTATTTCCCTTACTTACAAGAAAAAATCAGTTCTGATTATGCAAAAAAATATAGTGAATTAATGTTTTTTTTTGTTATAATTTGTTAGAAAGCATTTTTTTTATGAAACAATTCAGACAAATGAATCTCTTACACAGCTGATTTTTTTTTATGAAACTTTAAACAAATTAATCTCAGCTGATAATATCCGATAATTTCGAACCCTGATTTCTGTTTTTGGTAGTGCTTTAAAACAAATATTTGCTATAGCTGCAGGCTGTGATGTTTTGTGAACATAGTTTTATTTGAACAGATATACGAAAGTTTATGGAGTCTACGTTTTATGAACCTACATAGATTTGCACGCCTATGTAGGTGTAGCAAACCTTTGTAGTGTAGTGTAGGTTTGCTACTTCTTTACGCTGAAACAGCTGTCTATGCCTAAAAGATAGTCAATACCTAAATTAACATATCGACACCTTTGTATCCTGAAAAAATATCCCGTAGGATAGTGTATACTAGTGTTTTAACGTCAGTGAAGCCGCGGGAAAAAGTTAGTAATGGATACACTGTACAAATACCCTTTTAAAGTGTTTTTCTCAAACATACAATTTAAAGTCATCATAACGTGCGTTGTAATTATAACAGGCTTCGAAATATCACGTTTCGGGCGGAACAACACGAGGTAACTGTAAAGGAATTTCATACAAAATTGAAGGCCTAGGCCGCGAAGTATTTTTTTCTAAACATGGCGTCTGTTCATGAACAGTCTAAATAGCTAAATTGAGTGGTGTTTTTAGGGTTCCGTACCCAAAGGGTAAAAACGGGACCCTATTACTGAGACTTCGCTGTCCGTCCGTCCGTCCGTCCGTCCGTCCGTCTGTCACCAGGCTGTATCTCAAGAACGGTGATAGCTAGACAGTTGAAATTTTCACAGATGATGTATTTCTATTGCCGCTATAACAACAAATACTAAAAATAATTACATTATTAACGTCAACATAATAACTAACCTAATTACAATAGTCCAACCCGCTCGTTATCGTTTCCGGTGCGAAAGTGCCCATAATGCTCACGGCATTACCCGCTGGATGGCTATGGACAGCCTCTGCACCAGAAACGATTCGGAGCGGGGGTCCTCTACCTTTTGTCTAAGTCGACGGCCTATGTCACGCACAAATTGCTTCGCATCAGCACCCCAGCAGCCCGCCATTTCCACCGCAAAAGGGACCCCGAGCCCAAAGGAGCATACTTTTGGCGCTTCACCGCCGCCTGCGACTCGGCCGCCGCTCCGCCCGCACGTACTGTGCGACTGATATGAGAGGCGGCGAAGGTGCTGACGCACGTAGCGTCCCAGATCAAGCACCGCCCTCTCTCCCATGGCACCAACGTTAGGCCATCCGGCCGCTTGCCGTCCGTGCGACTAAGACCCGGAGGCTCGAGCACAGACGGAACACCTGCCGACCTGAGCGCCCTCTGGACCACGTCGTTCAAGGCATGGTGACGCGGATGTCTTCCGACGCATCGCCGGCAACTCAATGCATGATGACCGTCAGCTCCCACCATGGAACCAAAGATGCATATACGTGTGGTTGACATACATATACGTGTAGTTGACATACATCACAGCCCAAGCGGAGAGCGACGGACACCCGCAACGAGTCACCGTCGAGTAACGTGCCCAGTTGAGGGGAGGGTAACGCCTGCAGCCAAGCCCCCGATTCCGCCCGCGACACTGCCAAAAGCCTTGCGCGGTCCACACCCGTACAGTAGCCGGCAAACAACTTGAGCGTGACCTTGACTGCGCAGTAGCCGATTTACGTACAAATTTACATGCGCAGATCCGCCATTTTAGTTCAAGTTGTTTGCCGGCTACTGTAGCGTTTCCAACCAGACCGTCCAAGGTGGCCTTACACCCTACGTCATCCCACGCGCGCTGGAGTCCTGGGTTCTCCGGACTAATAATAAAATAAAATAAATATTTAAGGGGGGCTCCCATAGAACAAACGGGATTGGTTGCGTTAACTTTGCACCTCATTTGTATGGAGCGCTATACATACCAGGTGCAAACTTAACTTAACCACTTAAGGATGGAATGTGTTTGTACGGAACCCTCGGTGCGCGATTCCGACTCGCACTTGACCGGTTTTTTTTTTTTTCATTGCATATGTGTGAGAAACCGTCTATACCTACTTACCCGGCAAGCCCTTTTTCTCGGCGTCTGCAGTAATATACTGTTGTGTTGTCGTCGTACCGTCACTGTATATGGAAACAGTGCAGTGCATGCATAAACAACCGACGAAAGAGAAAAGAAAGAACCCTCTCTTATTCAAATTGGGCGCGGGCCGTAATTGATGTCGCCTGGCTTCTAATGCCGCGTGCAATTTACGACCATATACCGCACATATGTATATTCCAAGTGTTAATGCAATATCGCTACATAGTAAATATAATACAAAGTAACTACCAGCTGTCTGTCCCTATGTATGCTTAGATCTTTAAGATTACGCAACGGATTTTTATGCGGGTTTTTTAATAGATAGAGTGATTCAAGAGGAAGGTTTATATGTATAATACGTGCATAATTTATCAGCATTGCACCCGTGCGAAGCCGGGGCGAGTCGCTAGTCACAGAATAAACCACAGAAGGTTCACGAACGTGTGTGAATGAACAAGTCGTGATTTTTTACCTTTGTATTGCCAAGCTATGAAGTAATAGCCTATTATTTCTATTAAACACTTTTTGTTATGTCATAGGGGGCAAACGAGTAAATGGATCGCCCGATGGAAAGCGATTATCGTCACCCATAGGCACCTGTGCAACACCAGAGGAGTCACAAGTGCGCTAGCCTTTCAGGTGCATGGGAGTACGCTCTTTTCTTGAAGCGAAATTTTTAGAAGAAAGCACAGTTGTGGAATGCCAACTGTCCACACATCGCTAAAGTAGTTATTTCGCAAATTGTTATGGCAATGGAATTGTGAAATTTTGCCCTAAGACTGGTTCACTGAGCGCCGTAAACGGCCCTAGTACGCACCAAAGTGCCTAGCTCTGCCCATGACCTTTGTCCGTGCAGAATTGACGCGCGTTCGTAGCCATTTGTAGTGGCCTTGATTTTACTCAAAAAACCAATATACAGTTCTGAATCAGGTTTTGAAAAGTTCAAAAGACTGTTCCTTCTGTAGTTATATATTTTATGCTAAAAGCTACTCGTAAAATGCTTCTTTTTATAAAATATTGTCACACATTATATTCTAAAGTATTATTCCATGTTGCCTACAGCCGTCATTACTATAAAGGGGCCCAAGAACTTAATTACAAGGGATCAAAACGGGTTCTCCTTTGAGACACGTTATCGTTTGAGTTTAAATGTGACTTTATTATATTTTTGGAGTCGGATAAAACCAGAGTTTACTAGCCCGTCGAGTACAACTATGCGACTAGTATCACCCGTCACTCTCTCACAGTACTGTATAGCAGTGTTTTTCAAACTGTGGGTCGCGACCCCCAGGGGGGTCGCAGCATGTATCCAAGGGGGTCGCGAGGATCAGCATCGAGAAAGTCTCGTGACTACAAGAAATGCAGATTTTGCCAAGCATGTACATTTTAATATTTTTAATAAACCGGCCAAGAGCATGCCGGGCCACGCTCAGTGTAGGGTTCTGTAGTTGCCCATCCTTCACAATAGACGGGCTTAAAACAGCAGTTTTTAGCCTGAGGTTTAAATTACGAAAAAGATTTCAAACTCTATAAAAAGGTCGTAATCGCTAAAGTAACTGTAATTACTTATTACCTTTTGGAAGTTATCGATTATACGCACCAGATTGAGCGGAATGTTTAAATGCAGAATGGCACTTAATTGATATATGTAACGTTCAAAGTATAAGGACACCGCGCGGCACTTACGTCATTTTAAAGAAAAGTATGAAATTTTGCGATAACTCATAAACGGCTCGACTGATTTTATTCAATATAGTTTTCATTGAAAGTACTTATAAGGCCTCATTTTCATGAATGTTTCTATAATTTTTTGACTCGTGGTTGAAAAGTTAGAGGCGAATATTTACAAAACTGCTGACTTTATCAAAAAATATTGATTGTATTATTTTTTAATGACCTATTCAACGACACCCCACACACTAGTGTTGGAACGAAAAAAGAAATCACCCCCAAATTAGGTTTACGAGAGGTACCCGAAAATAAGTTTTTTTTTTTTAGTTTTTTTTTTACCTTTTTGTCGGCGTTATATATAGGTACACATACTCATACCAAATTTCAGCTTTCTAGTACTAATGATCACGGAGCTAAGCCGCGGATGAACGGACAGACGGACATGGACAACCCTAAAAACAGCAATCATTCTTAGACATGTTAAATTATTATATGTATTCTTTTACTTTTTTTTTATTATTTGTAAAACAGTAAACTACCTTCTGAATTTCTGATAATAGGATAATACGCATGACGCATTGAATGAAAGACGGGTGCGTTCCAAATCTGTTGAATAAGAGTTGGGGTTCTAAGTTTCATCGTACAAACTTGGATTTAGGGGGTCGCGAAGGAATTTTGATGGTCATTAAGGGCCGTGACACCAAAAAGTTTGAAAAACACTGCTGTATAGGAAGAGATAAGTATACTAATTCCAATAAGCATATTATGCCCTAAAACTAAATCGATTATGACATAATCATCACATCAGATGTTCTCCTTTGAGACACGTTATCGTTTGAGTTTAAATGTGACTTTATTATATTTTTGGAGTCGGATAAAACCAGAGTTTACTAGCCCGTCGAGTACAACTATGCGACTAGTATCACCCGTCACTCTCTCACAGTACTGTATAGGAAGAGATAAGTATACTAATTCCAATAAGCATATTATGCCCTAAAACTAAATCGATTATGACATAATCATCACATCAGATGTTCTCCTTTGAGACACGTTATCGTTTGAGTTTAAATGTGACTTTATTATATTTTTGGAGTCGGATAAAACCAGAGTTTACTAGCCCGTCGAGTACAACTATGCGACTAGTATCACCCGTCACTCTCTCACAGTACTGTATAGGAAGAGATAAGTATACTAATTCCAATAAGCATATTATGCCCTAAAACTAAATCGATTATGACATAATCATCACATCAGATGTCAGTAAAATTCATTCATTCATTTACTTTGATAAATAGTACATTGATGCACACGCCGGGGAAGAAGGGCTTGACGGGTGAGTAGGTAGGTATAGACATGCAGTGGATAGTGGTCCTTCGTGGATAGTGATACGAAGCCGGCAAGCCCTTTTTCCGGCTAGACATGTGCTTTTGTCAAACATAATATATGCAATAAAAATAACAAAATACACCACTCAAAATATGATTCAGCTGTTAAGCCTGTTCATGAACACAGAGGCCATGTTTAAAAATAATTAGTTCCTGGCTTAGGCCTTCAATTTGGTATGAAATTCCTATAGTTCTCTCGAGTTGTTTAGCCCGAAACGTGATACTTCAAAGGCTGTTATAATATAACGTTCGTTATGATAGCATTTCATTGGTTTGAGAAAGCATAGTTTTACAAATTCGCCGTGATGTACCAAAGGAAAGCGTTTTAGGTCCTCTTTTGCTCCTCATTTGCATTAATAATACCCTTTAGGCGTCTCTTAGTGAAACAAAACAATACCTTTTAACCTTTAAGCCGTGTTGAATAAACAAACGATTCTGTTTCTTGAAGACATCCTTCAATAAACAAACTAACACACCCAAAATCTCCGAAAACCGTCAATTGGAAAACCGTGACTCGTCGAATTTCCTCATAACAGGTAACTTCAATAAATCAAACTCAATTGACATCTGAGACAGCAGATTCGTAATTTAGGAACGTGACGAAAAAATACGTCCGAAAGATTTTTTCAAGAATCATCGGTTGCCATGTAATTAAAAGTTACTGGTGTCAAATAGATTGGAAAAGTTTTGAGTGAGGATGGCATTACGGCATCAGGTATGGTTTTTAGTTTTTCTAGGCAGAGCCATGTCTTGAACTGTATCAGGGCTGTTTAGCCCTCACTACCAATGACGCTGACTTTGTGTGGGAGTATAACCCGCTAATGGGATTATCTCCGCGCCACAGGAGTGATTGAGGAGGGGAGGTGGTTAGAGAGGGGAAAGAGCGTGAGCTATGACCCAGAAGAACTGTGTCCAAATTGTTCTATTCAGCGGGAGGCAATGATGGTTTGGATGGATGAATTACCACGAAATAAAGAGTCTTTCGAGTGAGTGAGATCTTTCAATGTTTTTACTTCATATTTTGTGAACCGTAGCAGTTACGTAAGTACTTGAATTCGCGCATGGTATGAATTAATACTTCAATAAAAAAGTTCACACACAATATTTATTATATTCATTTTATGTCTTGTATTCTCGGGTTGTAGAGGCGTATTAAAATATGGAGGAATCGCAAAATATACACCGCAACAAAAATCCGGCTCGTTCGGGCACGTGTATTCCCCATATTCCTGTACGCCGCAATAACGTGGACCCTGCGGGAAGTCGAGAGGAAGAGATATACGTCCTAAGGACGTGGTGCTGGAGGAGAATGATCGGAGTATCATGGACTGAATTCCGTATCAACAAAACTATACTTCGAGAACTCGGCATCAAGCAGCGTTTGTCGTCTTTAGTACAGTCCCGTATTATCACCTTCTTTGACCACGTATTCTGCCGGGGGAGGTGGCTATTGAACGACTTGTGGTCCAGGGAAAGGTTGAAGGTACCAGGCCAAGAGGAAGATCGCCCATGAGATGGACAGACCAAATAAAAGCTTGTGACTACACGAATGCACGATGAAGGCGGCTATTAGGGAAAAATGGCGGCGTGTTGTGAAGATCGAACCAGCATCTGAAATGAACGACCACTCAGCCAAGAGTGAAACCGACATAGAAGAAGAGTTCTCGGGTTGAATCTTTTTAATCAGTTTATTGTGAGGCCATTTTAGTTGCATTAGTTTTTGTGGGTAGGAATAACCTTAGATTTAGGTATATGGCAAATTTTATGTTGACATCGAAAAGGCGTACCTACACGGCATCAATCACATTCTCCATATAACCCGTCACGTTCAGTCTCTAGTGAACCTAATAAAGGTGTAGAAACCATACAGAAAGCATAGCCTTTTGTTGTGTAGAAAATGGTACGGCAATCTTTATGCGCGATTTCGAATCGCAAGGTTTATGCTATTATTTCTGTTTCACAAACAATTAATCTACGAATACATTTGCAAAGTAAACTAAATAAATTATTGCCTGATATAAATAACCCGACATATTTCCACAGCGAAGTTCCTTACCATTCAGCAACGGGTGCTAATAACTCGTGAATAACGAGTTAAATGTTACCGCACGGTTATAAATAACGTTAGTTTTGCCTTGATGTAGCATATGTGAAATATCTTTGTAATTAAACATCTGTTAAGTGAGCTGTTAAAGATATTGTTCCCGCCGCTTTGACTGCAAATTGTAGGGCGGTTTTATAACGATAAAATATTGTAAAATATAATATTATATTTATAATTTAAGGTTTCGATTGTAATATTTTTCTTGTTGGTGTGCAATAAAGAATTGTTGTATTGTTGTATTGTATTGTAAAATAAAACATGTGTTTTTCAATATTAAAACATTGATACCGATCGATATACACATTGACAGATTTATAGAGGCCGATAAGGTGTAAAGCCTTTCAAATAAACAATGCCAAGATTGACACACTTTGCATAGGAAAATATTCGAAAGTTTGGCCTTTCAAATAAACAATGCAAAGATCGACACACAAGCATAGGAAAAAAATCGAAAGTTTAGCCTTTCAAATAAAGATCAACGCAAAGATCGACACACAAAGCATAAGGAAAAAATTCGAAAGTTTAGCCTTTCAAATAAACAATGCAAAGATACACTTTACATAGGAAAAAATTCGAAAGTTTAGCCTTTCAAATAAACAATGCAAAGATCGACACACAAAGCATAGGGAAAAATTCGAAAGTTTAGCCTTTCAAATAAAGATCAACGCAAAGATCGACACACAAAGCATAAGGAAAAAATTCGAAAGTTTAGCCTTTCAAATAAACAACGCAAAGATCGACACACAAATCATAGGGAAAAATTCGAAGGTTTAGCCTTTCAAATAAACAACGCAAAGATCGACACACAAAGCATAGGACAAAATTCGAAAGTTTATCTGGGAGTTAGGATGATAGAAATGTTAACACGCTGGACCGGTAATCCTGAGGTACCGGGTTCGATTCCCAGTCTCTTCTACCAGGTTACGCATTTCAATTTTTCTTTGACCTTTGATCTTTGTATCAATGGTTTAAGAGTTCCCTGAGTATTCAGTTTTGGAGGTTTAACTGTAGGTTTTATGTAAAAATAGTGGCTTATCCTATGGCGACCAAAGGGCTGACAACTGCCGCTGGCAACCAAATTACTAGCATCTACATCAAGCGACCAAAGTACTGGCAGCTACCACAGGCGAATAAAGTTCTGGCAGCTGTCACTGGCGACCAAAGTACTAGCAGCTACCACAAGTGACCAGGCTGACAGTTACCACAGGCAACCAATGGGCTGGCAGCTTCCTCGATAATGCTGCTAGCGCATTTGGTACGGTCATGGGGCCCATTTGAGAAATAGTTTATTTTAAGGCTCCTTATCCGTTCAAAAATGCCGTTCAATTGCGATTTGAAACCTACAGTTTGAATTTTTCATTGATAATTTTCGTTTCAAAAACTACTCGAAATTGACAAAATTCACACTTAAAACAGTTTTTTTTAGACTGCACTAATAGCTATGTTACTATCTAGAACTCAATGAAATGTATTATTCACTACAAGAACATCAAATAAAAAGTACTTAAGTTGTTCTAAGCACCAAAATTTACCATTTGCAATAGTGCTAGTTTTGCCATGTTTAATTTTTTGCTAAATTACTGAACAAATATTCCCTAATTTATTTAGAGTAGGTAATTAATTTCATGCAAACACATTTAATATTAATAACTCGCCTAATGAGTGTGCATTCAGAACCCAAATAAGTGATGGACTGATGGTAGTTATTTCGCTTATTAATACATTGTTTGAAAATTTTGATATTCATTGGGGACAGAATTTTGCAGTTGGAACTTGAATAAAATTTTAATGCATTTTGTTTGGGTAAAAACTAGAAAAAAAACCGTGAATTGTCTACAATGCAATATTTTTGATAATTGATTTGATTTGACTCTGAAAACAAATTCAATTTTCTTTTTGTTAAAAAAAAAAACATAAAATTTGAGTACCTTTGAAGTCACACACATATATATATATATATATACTACTTACTTTTTACACGGCAATAAATGTACGTATGTTTATATGAAAGGCACGAGGGTCCTTTGCGGAAATATTGCATCGGTTAAGTGATACACAGTCGATTTATAATGTTTAGAAGCTTAAACGAAGTAAAAAAAAAAAGTGCAAAATTCGCTAATTTTTAACTGTGGTGATAACCCTACATTGCATATTCACATCACGGCAAGATGGCTAGATTGAGAAATCACCGTCGGGAAAACTCGGGATATTACGTTTATTTCCGTGAGTTGTTGTCATCGTACTGATGTAAGAGTGACACATAAATGTCAAATTAACCAAATAAAATGCGAAAATACGAATATCAGTTACTTTATTACAATTTTTACATACGGTGTTCAAATTTTCCATCGTGTCTCATAATACACGCTGCAGCACGCTGCTTCTGTTTTGAGTTGGAGGCAGAAACACTGGTCCTATAATTGTTTCCCCGTAAATCGTTAACTGACCAACGACACTGCTGTAGGCGACACGATTGTCTTCGGCAAATGCACATGTTCGTTCCTTCTATTCCACATACCGTTGCGAGTAAACAAGCTTTCATCGCTTCAAATAACATGCCTGATAAAATCACGTTCTTCCACTGTTTTTGGCAGTAGCCACCAGCAGTAAGGTTCACATAGGGCAGTCCCTAGGAAATAAAGCTTGAACCCTCTGAACAGGTCCCCCACGTTGATCGTGGTACAACGGGCTGATTGTTGGCGACACGATCAAAAGCACGTAAAATTGTTCAACGACCTGTTGGGTGTGGTGGTGGATATGTTTCACTGTATCGTCGTAAAGCTTCAGCCGCACTATAATTGTAACTCGCGCATAACATGAGCAAATAATAAATATCCACGTGCTTTTAACAAAGGTATTTTCATTTAAAGGTAAAGCAAATTGAAATTAACTTAAATGTCAATTTCATTTCAAACATCATATTTATGATCGATGTTAAATCATGCAAAGAGGTTCGATAGTTTAAAAAAATGCGTTAATTTCATTGAGGTATTTACGTCAATGGTTAATTTAATTCTATCTCGCGTCGGCGTATGAAAAGTCGTGTTACTTTAGTGTAATATCCAAACGACGATATTTGACGATAACCGAAATAAAATTAATAACAAGGGCGGCCTATTGTATGAATTGCTGATGAAACAGGGAACAATTTCAATTTACTCGAAAATAATTTTATAAAGCGTGTTAACGAACTAAAACCTTTTTATTATCAGTTTAGGTAGGTAAACAGAGACGTTTTATTTATGCTGAAAGAGGTTACTATCATCTTTAATTGTTTATGGTGATTGAGTACGTTCGAGTGGTTGTCAGTGTCAAGTCGTGTCATGTGAGTTGTTTGTTGTGGTTAGAATTATTAACTAAGAAAGTACATTCCACCAGAAAATTTAATAAGTAGAATAACAGAGACAATCACCTCTGCAAATCCTGCAACGATTTTTTTAGCGTTTCACGCAGACCTAAGAATGTAAAAAGCAACATATTAACGTAATATCCTGACGTCTAAAGATTGTTTACAAGTAAGTTCATTGACCCAGCCACCTGATTAGGGTTGGCAAAAAGTAGTTTTTGGTATGAATGTTTAAAAGGCTATAACTTGAAAACGGTAACATATATTTCCATAGTTTCTATGGAGGAAATATAGTGCTAAGGTTGAACTATCTGCCAGTTCCGCAAAGGATCCTCGTCACGTTCCACCCTGTATATATATAAAAATCTTTTTGTCATGACATATTGAGCTAATTTTATTCATATAACTACAACATGTTGTATAATTCAACATCAGTTGTCATAACACACTTAGACTTCAAAGTCAAGTTACCGAAACCTAATATGCAAAGTGGATGTTGCAAATATAAACATACGTACATTTATTGCCATGTAAAAAGTTTTGAATAAACATACGTACTCGTAATTCTTACATTGTTCTTGGAATAGAAATTCGTAGAAATAATAACAATTGTTTCTGTTAAGGATGTATACATAGTCAAATCACGTAGTAATCTTATATTTAATAAAAAAAATTATTATGAGTAGGCAACGGCTAATAGGGAGTTGTGGAGATCTAACCGAGAGGCCTTTGCCCAGCAGTGGGACACTAACGGGCTAACTAAAATATATTATATATAATGTAAAAAAATATACGTGAATCATCATCATCATCATATCAGCCGATAAACGTCCACTGCTGGACATAGGCCTCCACAACGAACGATCTTGCGGCGCCCTCATCCAATTTCTGCCCGCAATCTTAACCAGGTCGTCGGTCCACCTTTTTGGGGGCCCTCCCACGCTGCGTCTTCCGGTCCGCGGTCGCCACTCTAGAACCTTTGCCCCAACGGCCATCGATTCTGCGAGCAATGTGCCCCGCCCACATGAATGCTTGCATAATTACTTTCTACGAAAACATATTCCCAAAAATATATATACGTAATTTAAATCATATTAAAAAACATTAAGACTTAAAGTTTACCTGATTGTAAATTGATTTCAAAACTAAATATTGGCACGGAATTGCTAGTAACACCAAAATTGCAAATCGCGTGAGGTAACTAATTAATAAGGAAACCCACTCAACGGGATCGAAACTTCATTTAACCAATTTAAATGACAACAGAATATTACTCTACAATTTATTATTTAAATACCAGTCTATTTCAACGATATGATACTAAAATAACAGTATGTTACGAAATATAATGTTCATAATAATATGTTCCCCGCTGTGTAATGTAATATCATATTATGAGCGTCTGTCTCCAATGTGTGTAAGTATATCATGGTTAACTGCGTAATACAAGGAGATGATCGCGGTTTTGTATGTATTAATAGAAACTGGGCCCTAGTTCTATGTGTATATTTAGTATTTTTTTTAAGGCACAGACGGCAAACGAGCTAACGGATCGCCTGATGGAAAGCGATTACTAATATTTATGCTAAAACATATAGAGAGTGTAAAAAAGAAATTAGCATGTGGTTAAAATGTAAAAACTATGATGAAACAGAACTTCTATAATTAAGTTAGAACATAAACATGCACAGAATTTATTATTGGTACCTACATGTTTAACAGTAGTGTAGTACAATTGGACTACTTAGCTTAGTTACTCTTTTTTCCTTTTATTAGCAATATATTACAATGTTATTTGTTTAGTATAATTAAGTAAAGTATTGTATAATTATGTGTAACAGAAACTAACTTCATGTTTAAACCCAAACACTGTATCCCTATGCATGAAGGAGCGAATACCTCCTAACATAAGCGTTAAGCTTAAAAGGAGGATTCGAGCCAGTTTTGTGTCATCCAAAGTTAAACAATAAATAATTTTAATTTTAATTTTTTTTTTTTAATTTTAATTACCGTCACCCATAGACGATGATGAACTAACAAATAACCTCACAAAATTACGGGGGGTGGGGCTGGGGTTGTCAAAAAGCAGCAGAAAAAACCTCGCGTGGTTTGTGCACGCCCTAAGCGGGGCTCCAAATTCCTCGAGCCGGGCTGCATGGGTACGCTTTAATCCTTTAATTCTTTAAAACATTGGTTGTCTGTGTAAAGTCGGTTTACGTACGATAATTTTACGTGATAACGTCATAAGAAAACATTGATGAAAAATTGTATACTTCTATGAATTGAATGCCGGCCGATGGAGTGGAAGAGAGATAGATGCGTCACAAGCCGAACGCTTAGGCCAATCGTGCCTCTATCGCTTGTTCCGCGCTCTCGCTTGCACGCTCGGCTCAGGCGGAACGTGAAAATGAGTCAAACTTTTTCGTGCGTGCAGCCGGCGTTCATCGATTTATAAAACGTTGTGACGTCAAAAAACTTATCATTACTATTGCGATATCGCAATGCTCCGTCGAATTAGCGGTTTGTTATAATATTTCCAAATAAGATTCTACCTCAGTTATGCTCATCGTAAATAGTCCCCTACGATTATGCAATCTGAATACATTTCACATACATTTGCAACGCATTATTAATATAATGGAGTTCACAATTATAATAAAGCAGAGCAAGTTATTACACTTAGCAATAAACGTCTCAAGTTTAACTGCGTTCAATTACATGTGGGATAAAATCAGGTTTTTAAATTATAGGTCCACTTAAAGTACAACATATGCAATACTGACTTTGACTAGCACATGATGAAGAACAGTATACTCATCTGAATGATAATTTTAGAAGAGCACTGTCTTTGGCAGACCAATAAAAACTCAAAGAGGAATAAGTAGTAAAATGTTTAGAAATAGGAACCAGTGGGAAGGAAGAGTCTTGTTAAGTTTTATTATTATTTATTATTTATTGTTGTTTATTAATTAAAGTATACAACTTAAATATATACAGTTCCCTGCAAAACTGTTTGTACAATTTGTCTGCAGGTGTTTGTGCCTCGTTTATATGCGACACCATAGTAATCTAACAAGATCGCGTAGTACGTAAAATGACACTTTATACATCTCGAATCACAAACTCTCAATGAACGGTTAAAGGCGATATACCGTGATATACCTGAGAAATTGCTTATTGGGCGATATTTCAACGTACACTCGAATTAGCGTCCTGGTTAAATACCTCCAATTTTCACTGCGATTAAAAGTAAAACGGAACGGCAGCCGAACACTGTTTAAAACATACAATTACACTATCAGAGGTGACAAAGTTTAAAAAAAGGCTATAATTTGTTTCGAGGTCTTTAGGGACAGTCAGTAACGAAAGAACCATATTACTTTCTTTTTAATGCAATCTATTATTTTTTACATATTTATTTTTCAGCCGCGCGTAATGTGTGATACTATGGCCGTTATAGACACAAATACTGAAAATAAAAAAGTTCAAAATTAATGGGGTTCCCACACAAAAAACGTGTTTTTAAGGCTTCTTAAGTTTTCTGCTCTAAAGGTTAGATAGACACTTGAAATTTTCATAGAGATATTACTATGGCCATTATAAAAACAAATATTGAAAATAAAAAAACGTCATATTATATCATATCATCTTTACCCGTAAAAAAAGTTATATGTCAGATCAGAAGATACCTTTCTTATTGTACGGACCGTTTGTCTGAGAGTCTAACTCGCCCTTAGCCGGTTTTTTATTTTCATTATAAACTTTTTAAACCGTAGTTATCGGCACCCAAACAGACTTTCAGACTAAAATACAATTTAAAATTAATGGTTAAGTGATAGCTGACTGTACGTAAAAAGTTGATAATGGCGGATCGAAACAATGTGTCGAAAGTTGCCCCTAGCTGCCGCCGCCTAATAACTGTAATCACACAAATAAGGGGCCTGGGGGGCACAGAATTGTGGAGTTACCTTTCTGAATACCTCTGGTGATGGCGTGGCACTTCGTTTTTGTCTGTTTTTAGTAAACTAGTCAGTTCCTCGAAGCAAAAATTCATAGTGATCATTGTAAGGGTTATCTAGTTTATCGATGCGCTCTATTTACTTTTAACCCTAAATTTATTGATGTTTAGCCGGATATACCTACAGAAGAGTGATTTAACTCTTAATTAGGAGATTCGAGATTTCGTGGTTGTCCCCATAGTGAAAGTTATTCAATGTGACCCTACCCAGTACCCCGTTCACTCCAGCACCATAACTAAATCACCCTGTATATGTACAATTCTTAGTACCTAGCCTTTTTTTGTATCTTTATCGATTCGAAATTAAAATTTAACCTGGATTTATTTTTTATTTTGTGGATTTTAGGGTTAAATTCCACCTACAAGATGGACAGATGACCTTATAAAGGTCGCTGGAAGGCGCTGGATGCAGGTCGCTTCCAACCGGTATATATGGAAGTCCAAAGGGGAGGCCTATGTTCAGCAGTGGACGTCCTATGGCTGAGATGATGATGATGATGAGGGTGAAATACTGGGCTGTCGTTTTAACACAGGTAAAAACATGTGAAAAAGTGAGTGTTATGACTATGATCACTTGATATGGAAAAGATAACTTTTAGAGCCGGATTCGATAGATATAGATGTATAGGCCGATATATTGTACGTTTTTAAATACCTATGGAATGTGGAACATTACAAACATACTCAGTTACTTTTTTTTTAATGTCATTGGGGGCAAACGAGGGAACGAATCGCCTGATGGAAAGCGATTACCGTCGCCCATAGACACCTGCAGCACCAGAGGAGTCACAAGTGCGTTGCCGGCCTTTCAGGTCCTATGTTTGAGTTTGATCTATGTGCAATAAAGTTTATGCTTTACGTCAAATACTAAAGTGTCACTCACACGCTAAATGCTCTGCCACAGTGAGTAAAATTTTACCTTGTTTGAAAGGAAAATGTTTTCCTCAAACATGCAATGGAATATCGTCATAACAGGCTCCGAAGTATCACCTTTCAGGCGGAACAAATCGAGAGAACTGTAAAGGAATTTCATACAAAATTGAAGGGCTAAGCCCGAAAGTATTTTTTTTTAAACATGGCGTCAATAATATTTGTTTGAGGGGTGCATTTTTTTATTTCATTGCATATGTTTGAGAAAAGCACTATAACATGCCTTAGCCGTGAAAAGGGCTTGCCGGCTTCGTATCACTATCCGTCTATACCTACTCACCCGGCAAGCCCTTCTTTACCTGCGTCTGCAGTAATGTACTATTGTTTAATACGCTTGTGTGTGCCATTAGTAAGTACATATAGGCCAATAGTACATCTATAGACAAGACAGCACACAACGCCTTTAGGTGTTATTGGCGTACAAAGGATAAAAGAAAGAAATAATAACGAGTAGGTTTGTTGAACTAGCTTTTTTCAGTATGTGACCTACAGGAATCAATACGCATGTTACGAAATTCACCATCGAATATTAACAAAGGTATTCGCAATTACACCCGATTTCGAGTTCGAATCGCACAATGACGCGCAAAAGAGGATGAACGTGGGTAATTTTCTATATAAACGGCGCCAAATTGGCAACCAATTTTGGCAAAACAAATAATGTTAACAAGTGTGTTTTTCTGAAATTGCTTGCTGCTGAAATCATCACTATTGACAGGGGGATAATTCACAAAAACGTGAGAAAGTAGGTAATTTAATTTAATTTACTTCGTATATTATACAAAACAATCGTTTTTATTTTTGTCCGAGCGAGCGAACCGTCTGTTTCAGATTCGCCATAATTTATTTTAGGGCCTCAAGATAAGATAGCGTAATAATTATGAAACGGTTTAAACTCACATAAAAATTGCCAGGAACTGCTACGTGACCTACGGCTCACTAGCACGGATAGCTGGCCCTGATGAAGAGCTCCATATGAGTTCGAAACATGTCAGGGCGTTCCTGACAATTTGTGTGAGTTTTTAGATTTCCGTACCGAAAGGGTAAAAAACCGGCCAAGTGCGAGTGGGACTCGCGCACCGAGGGTTCCGTACAAACACTTTCCATCCCTAGGTGGTTAAATTAAGTTTGCACCTGGTATGTATAGCGCCCCATATAAATTAGGTGCAAAGTTAGGTATTAAAAAAAAACTTACTAGATCTCGTTCAAAACAATTTTCGTTGGTAGTTTTTATAGTAATGTACATCATATGTTTTTTTAAAAATTTTCATATCATATATTATTTTAGAAGTTAGAGGGGGGGGACCAACTTTTTTCCACTTTGGAAGCGTCTGTCACGCAAACTATTCGGTTTAGAAAAAAAATATTTTAGAAACCTCGATATCATTTTTGAAGACCTATCCATAGATACCCCACACGTATGTGTTTGATGATAAAAAAAAAATTGAGTTTCAGTTCTAAGTATAGGGAGCCCCCAATATTTATTATTATTTTTTTATTGTTGCATCAAAATCTTAATGCGGTTCACAGAATACATCTACCTACCAAGTTTCAACAGTATAGCTCTTATAGTTTCGGAAAAAAATGGCTGTGACATACGGACGGACAGACGGACAGACAGACAGACAGACAGACATGACGAATCTATAAGGGTTCCGTTTTTTGCCATTTGGCTACGGAACCCTAAAAATCGGTACCCTATTACTAAGACTCCGCTGTCTGTCCGTCTGTCTGTCTATCCGTCTGCCACCAGGCTGTATCTCATGACATGAACCGTGAGAGTTAGACAGTTGAAATTTTCACAGATGATGTATTTCTGTTGTCGCCATAACAACAAAAACTAAAAATACAGAATACAATAAATATTTAAGGGGGCTCCCATACAACAAACGTGATTGGTTGCGTTAACTTTGCACCTTATTTTGCACATGGTATGTATGGCGCCGGAATCCGGCGCCATACATACCATGTGCAAATTTAACTTAACCCGGCCAGTTAGATGGCATAAGTATTTTGTAAGGAACCCTCGTTGCGCGAGTCAGACTCGCACTTGGCCGGTTTTTATATTTTGGATGATTTGACAATATTAAGGTGAACTAACCCTATTCTGCCACCGACCTATAACATGACCACACCCCCTATTTGATTGAACTTTATTTACTTACACCCTTAACCCGTGGCGTGCTCGCGTGACCGCCAATGCCCACGTGGTCGGGAATTGTGATAAATCGACACGGCACGTGGTGGACGTGTTTGTATGATGTACTGAGGGAATTGGGGGTTAGGCACAAAACAGATAGGTACAGAAATCAATCTAGTACATACAAGCGCGCTCGAGCGAACGCACACATAGACATTGCTCACGGACACGATATCTCGGACCAGTTCAGACCATTGCGAGCGCGAGTGCCATCCGCTTGACGTGTCCGTGAGCAATGTCTATGTGTGCGTTTGCTCGAGCGCGCTTGTATGTAGATTGATTTCTATACCAATCTGTTTTGTGGGTTAGGTAAGGGATTAGAAATGGATGGAACATTAAAACTTGTATTTTAATTTTAATGACGCGGTTGGTGCAGTTTTTATTGCAGCTACTGAGCCGGCGGTCCTGGATTCGATTCTCGGCCAGGGCCAACATTTGTGTGATGAACTCGAATATGTGTTCAAGGGTCATGGTTGTTATCTATAAATCAGGGACCCGACCACCCTTTCATTTGCTTAAGCCTTTCAATGGGCTTCCCTTTGTAATGTGTAACCCAGTAAAAGACTTACCCATTCATACTGATAACCCATACATTTGACTATCCCTTATTAAGAGGGGAACCTAAGAATAAGGCTAACCCTTTCCAATTGGTAAGCGGTATTCTCTTTATTTTGCTATCCACTTTAAAGGGATACCCTTATGTTTTAGCGCTTAAAATAAAACTTTCCTTTTCATCATGTCATACTTTAAAGGCTTAGGAGAAGGAGACAAGACTAGTTATCTGGGCCAAAGTATGACAAGAAAGCGAATAAATTACGAATATGCCTTGCTGGCCCCTGTGGGAGTGGGCAGGGCAGTAAATATTTTGTGTTTGCTTGACGTAGTTGTCGTCGTCGCGTCGAGTCACATAGTAAATTGCTGGGGTGTTAGTGCACGACACCTTGCACTTTTTGACTATGCGCTGAAACTTGGCACAGTTGATTCTTAGGTGGTCTTGAGTGAATTCAGACCGGGAGACATCGAGAGCCACCACGGCTTTAGTGGGGGGGAGGGGCTGAAGTTCGACGCTGCCGCGCTTCAATAAAAGCAACATTTCTCTTCAACTGTATATAATACGGCATGGGATACATCATTTTCGGATAAATTAAGGTTAGGAATAAAGTTTTGGACGAGAAAGGAGAAAAAACTGAAAAACGTAATTTGTGTCTTTATATATTTACCAATTATTTTAAAAGTATAACAGAAATCTCAAAACGAAAAATATAATCGTAAAGCTAGACTTACGTAGTTTAAAAAAGTTATAATTTATTACATATATCTGTTGATCCATGGGAGATAATAAATATTATCAAGCGTAAGTTAGGGCCATCTCAATGCATGATCGTCCGTAAAGTATTGTTTAGGTACTTTGTTAAACAATATTTCTCTAAAACTTTACATAATAGGGCATGTTATATATAATTTTCGGATAAATCAAGGATGGGCAATCTACATGTATTTCATAATTTTTTGAACAAAACTTGCACTTTCTAAAAAGAAATATATATTAAAAAGTGGGAAACTGAAAAATGTGATTTAGGTATGTTTTATTATACAGGTTGACATATTATTGACTGTTCAAATTTTCCCCAGGCATTAGGTATCGATAAAGGATGCCATTTCTGAGAAAAAAAAACATAGGTAAAATTTTGATAATAAAATGTGCTGTCCGAATAAGTAATTAATTAGTAACGTGTGGATAATCGTTAACTGAGTGGCGCTCGGGGTTAGCGGTGCGGGGGGCGGGGCGCTTGCCTATTTTATCTAAACCAATACAATACAAAAAGCGTTATTGCATTGCCGCCTTCCGCACAGCGCGCTAACGCGGATAACCACGAACGCATGGTCTTATTGGATATCTTTCAGCTGTTTTATCTCAATATCTTAGTACTAAAAGATGCTGAAAGAAAAAACACGTATTTTTTATTTTTTCCAAGGAATCTAGTGTCAAAATTTGAACGGTCAATATTATTTCACCCTGTATAATTTCTATTTTTTTAAAGTATGTATAACAGAAATCTTAAAACAAAAATATAATCATAAAGCTAGACTTATGTAGTTTCTAAAAGTATATAGTTTATTATATATATGTTGATACATTGGAGATAATAAATTATCTCAATGCATGATCGTCCGTCAAGTAGGGTTTAGGTAATGTTTTAAACACACGAAAAGTGCACATATTTTATTGTTTATCTCTATCGTATTTTAAATGAAATCACACAATATAAATTTATTTTATATAATTACAAGATCCACTGCTGAGACAGAGATCTGAACATTTTATGCTGCCTTTTTTTAATTTTGCACCAGTTGCGGCAGTTTTTTGCATTTGCACCTAACAATTTCCAGCCAATGCATGGTTCTGTAGCAACAGGCAAGTCCGTCCATGTAGGCTCCCAGTTGTTGTTCACCTTCGTCCAACCCCAAGTACACGGACAGGGTAGTTTTTGAGCCGGTGCTAACTGACTAAAATGTGCAACCCTTGATATATGGCTCTTTAGAAATGCTGATGTAAACCAGCTTTGGTCGGTAGGAGGTATTTTATCTACTGATCTTTCTTGGTTAAAATATATTTACGGCACTCATTCACTGAATTATACGAAACTGATATGAAATAATAATTATGATATACTCGTACAATATTCAGGTATAAGTTGAAATATTATATTTTCCTATTATATCAGTTTCAAATGCAGAAAAACGGACCAATCATATGTAAAGACGTATTTTCGATGAAAACCAGCTTACCTCTTCAATAATCTCCCAAACTTGAAACCTACAGTTATGTCAGGAAAGGTTTCCATGCTAGAAAAGCACTTCTTTTTAACCGACTTCAAAAAAAGGAGGGGGTTCTGTTCGGTTGTATGTTTTTTTTTTTTTTTTTTTTTTTTATGTTTGTTACCTCAGAACTCCGTCATTTATGAGTCGATTTGGAAAATTCTTTTTAAGTTCATGAATAGACATCTCAAGGTTGGTCCCATAAAATTTTGGTGAAGATCAGATGACGAGATCCATGAGGAATCGAAGGAATTCCTGAAATTTATAGGCACTTATAATATTTTTCACATATTTTATAAAACTATTTAAGTATTTGCATATGGTAGTCATCATCTTCCAATGCTGAGCTGATGATGGAAGGTACAACTCCTCAACGTTTAGGAGTTAGGAGATAATTCAAACGAGATGCATGCCTTCAAGACCTCCCTGATCACCCTGCCATAAGTGTTTTTAACAATCACTAAAAAGCAAAAAAAAAAATTTTTTAACAAAAAATAGAACCGACTTCAGTAAAACTAAAGAGCCAAAAATAACCCCTTCAAGTACAGATTACCTTTGACTCACCCTTTGAAGTCGGGGCCAAACCTCACGTAAACTATAAAATATAAATATAATAACTGAGTGGTTTGGGATCGACTTCAAAGGGTGAGTCAAAGGTAATCTGTACTTGAAGGGGTTATTTTTGGCTTTTTAGTTTTACTGAAGTCGGTTCTATTTTTTGTTAAAAAATTTTTTCCTTAACTATTGAACCAAGATACCGTGTCACATCCTGTGAATGCGTGAAAGAGGGTCTTCTAATACTTTTGCTCTCTGTGGTCCTGTAAATAAACAAATATGTATAAAATACCCGCCTTTTCTTAATATACTATGTTCGAGGCTTCACGACTCATGATACTGTGGGTGGTTACTGATGTGTTGGTACTGGCAGTTGAACAAGCTTTACTTCAGCTAGAGGAACTGTAGGTGCACAAAGGAACAGGAAACATCAATATCTGTGCTGTCATGATATCGCCACCACCTTAGGTAAAAATCGTATATTTGGTCATAGTAAATTAAAAAAAGACAAGTGTATACAGATTTCTTTATTTACAGGGCCACAGAGAGCAAAAATATTACCCCTCTTTCACGCATTCACAGGATGTGACATGTGAGACGGTATCTTCGTTCAATAATAAAGGAAAGAGAAGTGCTTTTGAAGCTTGGGAAATCTTTTCCCCATGACCTCTTTTTCTACGTTGGTTTCACTCTTCATGGTCATCATTTCAGATGTTGGTGACAATCTTCACAACACGCCGCCATTCTTACCTGATAGCCGCCTTCCTTGTGCATTCGTGTAGTGACGATGAGCCATTTATTGCAGCTTCTATTTGGTTTATCCATCACATAGGCGATCTTCCTCGTTGCCTGGTACCCTCAACCTTTCCATGGACCACAAGTCGCTCAATAGCCACCAACCCCCGGAATACGTGGCCAAACTGTACTAAAGACGATAAACGCTGCTTGATGCCAAGTTTTCGGAGTATAGACTCGTTGGTACGGAATTCAGTCCATAATATTCCGAGCATTCTCCTCCAACACCACATCTCTCACAAACACCTAATCGTCTATCTTCTTCTTTTCCACTTCCCGCAGGGTCCACGTTTCTGCGGCATACAAGAATGTGGGGAATAGAAGTGCTCGAACGAGCCGGTTTTTTGTGGCTTTGTGTTTGTTGCGATTCCTATAATTTTTTTTTGTTGTCAATTGTGCAATAAAAATAATCTTATCTATCTTATACATATATTCCTGACCTAACTGAAGGTTTCGTCGAGTCAGCGACCGAGGGCCGCATTGCGGAGGCAATATCTGCCATCGAAAAATACGTCATTATTTATCGTATGGCACTTATATTAGTCACTGGATAAAAAACTTAAACTAGAGATTGAGGTTAGCCTTCTTCAGATACCCAATGGCCCCTTCGCTGAGGATTGCGAGGTCCTCAGCCTGTCCGTTGGATTTGGTGATCGGGCATTCCAGCACCAAGTGTTCCACCGTCTGCTCGGGGGCGCCGCATGCACACTGAGGGGAGTCACACCAGCCCCATTTGTACCAGTGGTGGGCACAGTTACCAACGCCTGTTCTAATGCGGTTTAGTTGGCTCCAGATCTTTCGCGGTTGGTCAAACCCAGGCGGGCGCGTCCTTGGGTTGTGTGAGAAAAATTTATCACTTATGGGTTGTTCACCATGCCACTCGGTCGACCATGAGTCCAGTATGTTCCACTTGCTGTTAAAATTTAACATACTAAGAGCTGGTGGGTTACGGGACTTCAGTCGTTTTTCTCCGAAATTGGTGAGATCTTCATGTATAGGCAACGTGGGCTGGCACTTGGTTTTGGTTGCCTCTCGGAGTAGGCACTTTTTCCGCCGCAGGTGAGGTGGCTCTATGGCGCTGAGAGCTGGGAGCCAGAATACTGGAGTGGGCTTGAGGCAGCCAGTAATGAGCCGCATGGTTTCGTTCAGCTTCACATCCACGGAAGAAGCATGTGCGCTGTTCATCCAGAATATACGTCAGAAAATACGTCATAACATTATACTATAATAGGTCAGTAATTCTGCTTTTGAAACGAATACAATAGGATAATAGGATTTCAAAACATAAACCAGAATATTGTATCATCATAATTATTATTTCAGATCAGCTTCGTATACTTCAGTAAATGAGTGCCGTAAATAATTTTTTACGAAGAAAAACGAGCAGATAGAACACCTACCGACCAGCGAGCCGCTTTATATCAGCATTTCTAGAGATGTCAAGGGGTGCACGTTTGAGGTCAGTTAGCACGGGCTCAAAAACTACCCTGTCCAGTGTCTATCTACCTGGGATTGGACGAAGGTCATCAACTACAGGAAGCCTAATACATGGACGGACTTGCCTGTTGCTGCAGAAGCAAGCTTTACAATTATATTTTTTGTTTTGAGATTTTGGTTATACTTAAAAATAAAATAGAAATTATGTAAAAAAAACATACCTAAATGACGTTTTTCAGTTTTTCCCACTTTTTAATATTTTTTTGTTCGAAAGTGCATTTTTTTTGTTCAAAACATAGATTCCTCATTTTATGTAAAGTTTTAGAGAAATATTGTTTAATACAGTACCTAAACAATACTTCACGGACGATCATGCATTGAGATGGCCCTAACTTACGCTTAATAATATTTATTATCTCTCATGGATCAACAGATATATGTAATATAGGTACTATATACTTGTATAAACTACGTAAGTCTAGCTTTACGATTATATTTTTTGTTTTGAGATTACTGTTATACTTTTAAAATAATTGCTAAATATATAAACCTCCCCTTCCCTCCACTAAATCCGCGGTGGCTCCGATGTCTTCAGGTATGAATTCACTCAAGACCACCTAAGAATCAACTGTGCCAAATTTCAGCGCACAGTCAAAAAGTGCAAGGTTCCCATACAACGGCGTGCACTATCAAACCAACTAAAAGGAAACCGAACCAAATTGCCGTTTTATTAGTGTTATTTTACTGCAAAATATTTTGAATATCAGGCACTGATTGATGAATAATGAGTGATACCAGATCAAGAATGAGTAACTGATATTTAAAAATTGAATTTGTCATAATGTTTCTAAAATGGGCCTAAGCACATGGCGCATTTTAATTTAAGCGCGCCGTCGACGTGCATTTGTAGGTATTGATACTAACGCGCGTTGACTGAAGCGGTCTCGCGCGTCAAAGTCAAATCAAACATGCCGCAGCGCCGCCGCCGACAGAGCTCGATAGGTATCTGTCTCGCTCGATAGTACTAACCCACGCGTCGGAAGCTTTATAAAATAAGGGTAGCCCTTTGTTAGGCTAACCATTTAGTAACGAATGGGTGAGCAAATATTCTTATTTATAAGGGGAATTGTGATACCGCTTGTTAAAATGGGTTAGCGCTTAGATAAGAGTTTTTAAAGCAAATTGATTGGGTTTCCATGTTCAAAGTGTTAGCGCTATTCAAAACCCTTAAAAACCCTCTCAAAAGGATATCGGGCGGGTCCTTGCTATAAATACCTATATGTTTTTATATATTTAAGGTTTAAACTCGCGTAAAAATGTTCAGGAACAGCCCGACATGTTTCGAACGCGGCTCGCGTAGCAGCACGGAAAGCTGGCCCTGATGAAGAACTCCATATGAGTTCGAAACATTTCGGGCCGTTCCTGACGATTTTTACGAGAGTTTAAACCGTTTTTATATTTAGTAAAGATGTCTCACGATAGTTTTTTTGATAATATTATTTGAGGGATCTAATTTTCGCTTTATTGGTTTCAGGTACGAAGTAATGTATTAAATATACGAATATGAAGAGTTTTTGGAAGGACAGGTAACGTTTGATTTTGTACCAAAGACTAGATTAATCATTTATGAGCTGGTATGACCGAATAAATAAGTAAATAAACCAGCAACATCTTCAAAGGTGACAAAAAATTGTCTATATTTTGTATATTTTTTTGCGGTTTTATTATTTTGCCATTTTTGTAGTTCACAGGTTGGTATTCACTGTAATGCTGTGTAACTATTTGAATAATAAAGAAAATAAAAAAATAAAATAAATGACAAAACTGCTAGTCGCATTTTAGCATAGGGATTTAAGTAAGCCTTGATAATTAATGGTGTTATTTTTGTACATTAATTGTTTATTCAGTGAATAGCCACACTCTTACTAATTCAAAATCTTAAATTACCATTTGTTATTTTTGGTGAAAAACGATCCAAAGTTCGTAGTGTACGCGGTTAATTTTACCAATTATCTCAAATAGGAGGTAGGCCGAAGCCTTCACAATTTCACACAACATGCGTGCAAATAAGATACGTGGAAGCAAAAAAATATTGATCTGAGTCTGTGGTCGTTAATTATCTTTATTTTTACCTTATTCTTGAAAAGTCACTAGCGTAGAGCCGCGCTCATAGCCCATCCAGCGCGCACTACGATGCTCCGCCTTCCACAAGTGTCAGTTGAGCGTGCCACGCCCCACGGCCAGGTTTGTCGCATTTTACACAAATTATCAATAAAATATCTGCAATTATAAAAGTAGCTGCTTACGATCCCAACCAAGCTAACTACCGAAAGGTTGGCTTGGAAGAGTTTGCGCTTTAGCGATAACACCGCTAGTTGTCTACTATTTATTCCAACTGTCGTGTGTTTATGTTTCTTGTATATTTGTGTTTTGGTGTGCAATACAATAATAAAGCATTATTATGGTATAATGTTATAAATCTGAATTTAGTAATTTTATACGAGTATATATTTATTTTGATTCTTATTGCATTTATTTATTGTGCACACACACATTTTTAACTTTAATTTTTAATCTAATTTATTTTGTTTTCATGTGTACAACTTTTTCAATAATAATAATAATATGAGACTTGTTTTCCTGGTAGACGCGCGATAGTCTCAATCCATAGCCCAATTAGCCAGTCCTCCATTTCATTTCCATAGCCAAATTTGTATTTAGATTCCATATATCCATCAATAGTTCTTGCACCAAGCGGGCCCCGTCTCTGCGTGCGTCCCATGACGCGGATAGGGACAGCATCCGCTCGATGTACACCTTACATTCCATTAAATTGTCGAAAGGGCCTCTACGCGTTGGCTTTGGCTCCGCGCACGCCTCCCAAAGGTCTGGGACACTATTGTCCCGTGAGTGGGTGCGACATACAAGAATAATATCTATTGCTCGTTTTTGTCTGATAATCAACAATATTCTATTATTTTCTATTCTTCTAGCTAATCTATAAATGTTTGTACTCGTATTATACTGTATCTTAAGTCCGTAGTATACGCGGTGAAGTTTACCAATTATCTTAAATAGGTGGTTAGGCCGCGAGCCCAGAGGCCTTCACAAGTTCACACAACGAGTGAGCAAATAAGATACGTGGAAACAAAAATATATTGAGCTGGGTCTGCGGGCATAATCTTTTTTTACCTTAGTCAAGAAAGGTCCTTACGTGTCGCGAGCTCGCTCAATGATTCAGCGATCATCCAGCGCGCACTATGATGTTTGGCTCTGCCTTCCACTTTTGTTCAGGCTCTTCATAGTCACTCGCGTCAGTTGGGCGTGGCACCCACGGCCAGTTTGTCGCATTTTGTACACAAATTATCAATCTAATATTTACAATTAACGACGTATCTGGTTAGGATCCGAACCAACCTAACTACCCGAAGGTTGGAAGAGATCGCTCGTTAGCGATAACACCGCTAGTTGTCTACCACTTATCCCAACTGTCGTGTATTTATTTCTTGTAGAAATGTATTTTGATGGGCAATAAAGCATGTTTGTATTGTTGACGGCGCGGTTGGCGCAGTTCGCAGACACCTGCCTACTGAGCCGGCGGTCCCGGGTTCGAATCCCGGCCGGCGCAAATATTTGTGTGATGAACTCGAATATTTGTTCTTGTCTTATCTCGTATATTAATCTGAATCTGATTGTTTTCACGTTCCGTCCGTTTCTATAACTGTGAAGATGAGGAATTGCGGTTATGTAGAAGAGATAGAAGTATGATTTCTTTTCCGACGTTTTTTTGTGTACCCCTTTCCTTTTATCCGCAGACATAATCCGAGACTTTGTCTGCATCCGTTTAGCAAATTTACATCTAAGTATATTATATTCTCATTGCTTGACTTAAAACTATATTGTACTTTTTCGATTTTATACATCTTTTTGGTTTGCTTACTTAGCCTTGGGCCCCTGAGCCGTACATAACAGTTATTTTTCCATCACACTTGGTCATGGTCATTCTATCATGTATGATAGAAAACCGGGCGGTAAATCGTATATTACGCCCTAGGGCGGTAAGTAATTTTGGTATTGACTACTAATACTTTTGTTTTATTTCCTCCAAAATTTGATGAAAAACGTCGTACGTGACTCTGGTCGTAAAGGAATTCCAAACTCGTGTCAGCCCTCGCCTTCGGCGGGCTTCTAATAGACACTCGTTTGTAATTCCTAATTTACCACCCTTGTTACGTAATGTACTATTGCACACTTTAATTATTATTGCCCACAATGTTGTAGAAACCTTCAAGTCTGGATATAATAAAACAATAACTCAACCTTCTAACGAGCTATACTTTGTATTTAGGTCTACAGGGCTAAACTGCCGACGGCGCTAAGTACCTTGCAAATGATCTCTCATCTTTACAAAGAATGACGTTATTATTACCGATTACGCACTGACTTATGACCTTTTGTCCAAATAGGATATGGCAGGTTCTATCTTTACGAAGAAAGGCGTAATCATCACTGTATTTCTACTGACTTATGACCTTTTATGTGAAGAGAATATAGGGTTTAATGGCTCATTCATCATTATAATCATTTAGCGATACCCGGGGGTAAGGAAGTAGGGTTATAAATAGTTGAGGGTAATTATTATGTAAAGGTGTTTATGAATGAATGAATGAATAATATTCATTTCAGATTAAAAATTTCAATCCATATTTTTGTTAGTAGGTGCACAGGTTACATTGGTTAGTAAACAATTTTATCCAAAAGTATTAAATACAAAGCCAACCTATAGTAATATTTTCCGGGTGAAACCACTAGAGTAACAAGTATGTGTTTTCACCCAGAAAGTCAGGATAGGTTTGTCCCATCTCTCGGCAATGGCCTCCAGGAGGCCGTTGGCGCTGTTCCACACTCTGTGCATCAGGGAAGCGACTCTCTCTCTAGGTTTCGACTCTGTTTAGGTTACGTGTGGAGGTTTAAGTGTTAGGTGTCTTGAATTTGTTGGTATGTGCTGAAATTGTCATCATATTAGCCGATAGACGTCCACTGCTGGACAAAGGGATCCCCCAAAGATCTCCACAACGATCGGTCTTGCGCCGCCCTCATCCAATTTCTGCCCGCGATCCGAACCAGACAGAGATGGGCGCTCATGGGTAAATACCGGGTAAATACCCAATCTACCGGGTATTTACCCATTTATACCCAAATTAGTGGGTTTAAACTATCTATCATAATTTTTTTGGGAATAAGTAAATAATTAACTGTGGTATTGAACTAAAAGGACGATTATTATAAATATATGTTTATCAAATGTAATATTTTTGAGTAGAAAGGTAATTAAGTGAGCAATTATAAAAAAACCGGCCATGAGCATGTCGGGCCACGCTCAGGGTTCCGTAGTTGCATACCTTCACAAGAGACGAAAATTACGAGAAAGATTTCAAGCTATATAAAAAGGTCGTAAACGCGAAAATAACAGGAATTACTTATTACTTTTTGGAAGTTATCGATTATACGCGCCAGATTGAGCGAAATATTTTAATATAGTATGGCACTTAACCTGTGTAACGTTCGAAGTGTAGGGACACCGCGCGGCACTTGCGACATTTTAAAGAAAATTATGAATTTTTGCGATAACTCAAAAACGGCTTGACCGGTTTTATTCAATATAGTTTTCATTGAAAGTACCTACTTATAAGACCTCATTTTCATGAATTTTTCCATAATTTTTTGACCCGTGGTTGAAAAGTTAGGGCGGGGGGGGACACTATTTTTTTCGAAGTGAATATTTACAAAGCTGTTGACTTTTTCAAAAAGTAATGCCGGGAGACCCCTCTTATTTTTAAAAGACCTATTCAACGACACCCCACACACTAGTGTTGGAACGAAAAAAAAATCGCCCCCACTTTCGTCGGTGTTCGGGAGGTACACCCGAAAAAAAAGTTTTTTTTAGTTTTTATTTTACCGTTTTGTCGGCGTGACACATACATATACTCATACCAAATTTCAGCTTTCTAGTACTAATGATCACGGAGCTGAGCCGCGGACGGATAGACGGACAGACGGACAGACAGACAGACGGACATGACGAAACTATAAGGGTTCCTAGTTGACAACGGAACCCTAAAAAAGGGTTATAATAAGAATTCCCTATCTAACAGGTCCGCCTACGCCATGGTCCCCACTGCACACTTATGTTTGTATAGTCAGAGGGATTCTCTGACAGAGGTCTCCCGAAGAGTCCATCAGCCGTTTCGACAAGTCCTTCATGAACATTGTCATATCAGCTGACCTCTTTCTCTCTCATCTTAGCGTTTTCCCTGCGTCCTCAGCTACTGCCTCGGAGCCCGGGGTCCGCTTTCCGGCTTTTTCTCCTCCTTTTCGCACGGTCTTTGACATCCTGTGTTGTGAGACCATTTGCACGCATGTCATCCCTGACGACATCAAGCCAGCATTTTTTGGGTCTACCCCTCCGGGCCCTCCAGCCGGGGACCGGTGGAGGCGGCATGGCCAGGCATTTGTTCCCCACCGGTTTCCGTAAGACGTGCCCGTACCAGCGTAGCCGACTTTCTTTCATTTTGTCAGCTATAATCTAATCAAATCAATCAATTCGGACATGAAGGTAGCCGCGAATGCGGGAATTTCTTATGTGGTCCTTCCACGATACTCCACACATCCACAGCACCATATTTATCTCCGTGACACGCATCTCTTCCTTATGGCACTCAAGTACGGGCCACGTTTCACTGCCATATAAAAGAACAGGCCTTATGATAGACTTATAGACCAGCCCCTTCAACTTAACCGGCATTTTTGGGTCACAAATGACACGCCAATTTGCCCCAGCCGCTAAAATACGCCTTGATGTCGTAATCGACGTCCTCAGACATGTGAAGTACAGATCCCAAGTATTTAGACTGGTCCGTTCGCTCGACCGTGTCTTTGCCTATGCGTACGGGTAAGGGATCTGTAGTGTTACAGGCCATATATTCGGTCTTTACTACATTTAGCTTCAGACCATCGTTTTCAAGTGCCTCCTTCCACCCATTAACACGTCGTACATAAGAAGTCACGGAGGTTTCTCATGTGTATCTCTGATGCTTGACACCTCGGCTAATATCACGCTGAATAGGTAGGGACTGAGCTCCGAGCCTTGGTGAACTCCGACTGAGGCAAGGGTTTGGTGTCACCAACGGAGGTCCTAACTATTGGGTCGGAATCACGGTACATGTCACGGATAATGTCCGGTTTATATATAGGTGTCTGGTATCCTTTTGGACCTAGGCGCCCACCAGATTACACGTGGAATACAGTCGAAGGCCTTCGGCATGTTCAGGAACAGGAATTACAGAGGCGTATTTTTCGTCCTGTATTTCTCCATGACAACCCCTAGGGCGAAAACAGGGTCCGTCGTCCCATGACTGAGTCGGAACCCATATTGACACTCCGAGACCGTACTCTCCTGTCGGATCCGAGTCTACTATCCGCTCAAAGAGCTTCATAGTGTGAGACATGACCTTACCCTTGAAGACCGGGTGATAAAATGCAGTCTCCACTGGTCAGGGATCTTACCGGTGATGAGTATGCTGTTAAAAAGGTTAGTTAAGATGCTCACACAATGAGGACCCATCGCCTTCCAGGCCTTGATGGGGACACCATCGGCCCCAACAGCTTTCCGATTATTCATGCGGCGGAGAGCTATGTGCACTTCTTCAGGTGTGATCGGCGGCACTGGTCCTTGGTTCGGAGGGAGGTCCAGTGGCTGAACCTCTCTATACTGCTGCACCTCTCTATGCTCTTCACCTCAGGGTCCTGGCACAATGTCATGTCAGCTGACCATATCATGCCAATGTCTCGACTGCAAGCGCCGCAAATTCGTAGTTGTTGAGTAACGACGAGTATTTGCGGCGCTTGATAATTTGGGCCTGGTCAGCTGCAGCGCCAGCCTTTGAGCGGGTCGCCTGGATGTGGGATTGCGCGAAAGTGACGACACATGTGGTGTCCCACACCAGTGCCCTGTCCAGTTTCCACGGCACCAACGTTGCTCCGTCGGGACGCTCGCCATCATCTATCGCTATACCCAAGGGTTCAAGGACCGCAGGCACAGTTATTGCTACATATTTTTCTATTAATTATCTAGCTACCGCATTCCCCTTTTCCTATTCAATTATATCCACACATTTAGATATATAAAATACCCAGTACATTGGGTAAATACCGTAAATTTATTTATGATATTTACCTACCGCCCATCTCTAAACCCTAGAGACTATCCTAGACCAGAGATACATACTTGTCAAGACATTCTATAAAACCCGAACACGATGGGATTCTGTTAAGTAATTGAGGAGTTCCCATGCTCACCTTCCGTCTCCAGCATCAGAGTACCTCGATGGTAGTAAAGACTACACAGTCACCAAACTAACTTAAGTGGGAAAAACTTTTTTTCAATCAAGCACCGGGAAGAGAGTCAAATTGAACTTACAAGATTTGTTAATAGGCATACAGACAAGCATACAGCCTAAAACCTCGTAAAAAGATGATGGCAGTGGTGATAATAGTTATTATGCAACGTTCTAACAACGTCCCTTAAACCCCTAATTCAATATTTTCAATAAATATAGTTTATACCCACCAAATCTGGTAGAAACGGGTAAATACCCGGTAGATTGGGTAAATACCGGGTAAATACCCGATAAATACCCTGGATATTTATCCACCGCCCATCTCTGGAACCAGGTCGTCGGTTCACCTTATTGGGGGCTTTTTCTACACTGCGTCTTCCTCAAGAACCTTTCTGCCCCAACGGCCACCCGTTGTACAAGCAATGTGTCCCGCCCACTGCCACTAAAGTTTACACTGCGTCAATCTGAGCTATAACCTTGGTTCTCTTGCGTATTTCATCATTTCGGATTCGATCCCGCAAGGAAACTCCGAGCGTAGCTCGCTCCATTGTCGTTTAAGTAACTTTGAACCTTCTTATTTGTGAGCGACCACGTTTCAGTGCCATATGTCATCACTGGCAACACACATGGTTAAAAACCTCCGTCTTAGACACTGCGGTACTTGATTATTTTCAATGATAATGATATTTATTTTCATCGAAGGTTCAAGTCTACCATCAAGGGCAACGGACTAACATCAATATCAAATAATCAGTGTTATTCAGTAAGAAGGAAAAATATTACCCCTCGTCCATTTAATTTCCTCGATTTGATCACAATTAGAGTTTCCTCAATTAGGATAAATCCTGGAAACAAGGATAAACCCTTGTTCCACGGAAATATCAGTTATTATTCTGTTTCCATAGTAAATGTTTTATGTTTTAGGGTTCCGTATCTCAAAAGGAAAAAAGGCCTTAAAACCTGGTCTACCTCTCTTTCTGGTGCCTGATGGACCCTTCCAGGATGTTGTCCTGGCGGTCCATCGGTTGTTTGTCAGTCTGGCTATGTGTCCAGCCCAGCGCCACTTAAGCTTTTTGGAATGGATCAGAGCGTCAGTAGCTTTTGTTTTCTTTCAAATTACTCTATGGGGTATTTTTTGAATTCTTTTGATGTTTAACTGAAATTGTATCGTTATCCAAATAAATCAGAACAACAATAAGTTTACTTCATCAGCTGTGTGGAAATAAGATCTTTCGAGGTCAAACTATTTTGATACAAAGGTAGCCTGGCCAGATATTTACATCATCATCCTTTCAGCCACAGGACGTCCACTGCTGAACATAGGCCTCCACCAGTGACTTCCAGATCGGCCGGTCGGAAGCGGCCTGCATCCAGCGGCTTCCTGCAACCTTTACCAGGTCGTCTGTCCACCTTGTGGGTGGACGTCCCACGCTGCGCTTGCCGGTGCGCGGCCCCCATTCGAGAACCTTTTTGCCCCATCGGCCGTCAGTCCTACGTGCTATCTGCCCCGCCCACTGCCACTTCAGCTTGCTAATCCGTAGATATTTACAGATGGTTATAATTATATTATAAGTTTTGGCGAGATTAGAGGATATAGAACATTTGACCGGTAGATGGCGCTATGCGCGCAGGCGCCCATTCCATAGAAAACGGAATTTCAATGGTATTTTAGAATTTTACATTAGTAGTGTAACGTACAAATTTCTAAACCCCCCTTGCCTTATTTGTACTTCCAATCGATAATTCCAATCGTAATCTCGGTATCACAACACTTAAAATGTGTCCCATCCTTAACCTTAGGCCAATGTTGCCGCTACTAAAAATCCGTTCTCCATTTGCGAGTCGTTTCTGTTAAATACATTCTGATCGTCCTAATTTTAGAAAAGGTGTTGGATGTCATTTTCTATTCGTTTCAGATTATTCAGCGACTCAAGATTAATTCAAAATTAAGTTTGGTCACATCGTCCGAAGCGAATTACTCTCATGTCGTCTTTTTTTTTTTTATCTAGCAACACCGCGCAATGACGCGTTATTTCGCTCTCTTGTCTCTGATTTCATTCGATCGGCATTTTATTGTGTCCGAGTCTAAATTATTCAAAAACTCTAACTTGGGTACGTATTATGGTGTTCAGCTGAAGTGGCATCTTGGTCTTCATCCCATGTGACAATGGTTGTTTTTTTTAAAATCTTCGGCAGGCGTCCGAGGAGCCCTGACTTTGGGATGAGTCCCTCAGGATCGGCCTGTTTACCCATGTCCCGTTCTGAGTAGAACGTTTTGCGCCCGCGCTGGGTTGACATTGGCCAAATAGTCTTCAGCACAGCCATTTTCCCCAACCGGGTATGTATATTTGATGAATGTCGTACCATTTAGGTTAGCTATTACGTAACCGAGCGTGGCATTGACTGTACTTGTTGAATTTCAGGGGTTTTCGTACTGATGTCAAAATGAAAGGTTGAGAAGCAGGCTCCCTTTCTTCTTCCGCTAACGCTGTTTCGAAGCTGTCTCTGTATATGGTGAGGTAGCTCCCAACACATGCCTATGTCCGAGTAACCGGGGACACACTGCTGGTGACGTACTCTTTCTCTTATTATTTTACGCCTGTGAAGCAGGCTGGCGCCCATTTCGTTAGTGTAATATAACACATAACCTATTGCCTCTCACCGATAGATAAATAATTATTATAATACAAACGAAGTTGTCAGTGCGGCAAGTCAGTCAGCCCACCTAAAACCCTGTTCGAGTCTGTATGTGCTCTGCCAGCAACTTTGTTTATATTTTGAGCTATGCCTGGGTCGATAAAAGTTTAAAATAAATGTTAAAATAAATGTTGTTAACTTATGTTACCGTTTAATTTATGCTCCTTCTATTATACCTCAATTTTATTACTTACCGATGAGCTGTCCCTCTAGGGCCAGGTTTGATATGTAACAGTAGATAGTAGTAGGTAAGTATATATGATTTTCTATAATTTAGGACTCATAGTCGGGTAAAAATTGGGACAACATATATCATCCCGCTTTTTACCTGATTACGGAAATAAAAGTGAAGTGTTTTGACTTTTATCCCCCGTGCGAACGAAATAATAACCGCAATACTGTACCAACTTCTTGTCACTGATATCGCTACTCATATTTCACGTTGTTCATTTTTATAAGTGCGTCATTACCTTCAGTCCCCTTCTACCAGGAATGGAATACCGTACAAAAACCGGTATTAAAATTCGGTTATTCCCCATATTATTTGTATGGAAAAATGTGCAGTAGTTATTTCTCTTGACTTACAATTTACTTACAAATGTTCTATTTCTAATGTTTCTCCATTTGGGATATTGGTACCTAAGAAATAGACCCCCATTTTGTTAAAATCGAAAAATATATACCAATTTATGATAATACTTTTTTTAGTTTGCCCATTAGATTTCAATTGTTTTTCTCCTTAGTAAGCATTTTGTGAAAGCGTCAGGATTGACTTGACTTGTACTTCTAAACGGCAAGGATAACTAAAAGTAAAAAAAAAATATATAAATAGTTTTAACAGGTATCATATTGTCACTGTTTATTGCTGTATAAGAGCCCTATTGCCGAAAAAGGTTTTGGATTTACCATCATTATTTTAGCACACAAATAACTGGTTATAACCGGGTTAACTATGAGAAAATAACTAGGTTCGCATTTCCCGGTCGTAAAAATTGGTTCGTGCTTTAACAATTTCCAAATGTGTTTCTCGGTAATATTCATGATTAAGAGTTCACGTTCAATTATTTTAATCTGAATCCACTTAATACTCTGGATCGGTGCCAATGTCTGCATACAGCTCCAGTTTATTTAAAGCTTGAACCAGGTTTTGCGAACTTTTCAAATGTAGACTGAATAGTAATGGAGTATGCAAAATGGAAAAATTCCATGTTTGTTAACAAGACGCGTTCGTGCCTGTGAAATAGCTTGACAAGGATGAAAGGACAAAGGTTCTCTTTTTTTCGACTTCTGAAAAGCTGTCTGAGGACTGTAAAATACGACGGAATAGGGGAGACAGAGGGGTTTAGAAACAAAGTTGAAGCAATGCGTATTTCTTGGTAGTTAAGGCGCAAGCCACACAGAAATATAGAGCGTGAACGCGTCGCAAACGCAGCGCCCCTTCAATGATTGTTTTATAGCGTAGTGATAGCGTTATGATGCAAAGACAGAAGATACGGAGAACGCTGCGCTGTCGCGCTCTATTATACGATATGAGCTCTTAATCTCTATAAGTTTAGTATGAAAATTCATTAAAAGACTACGTGTCTGCCACGCGTCTTCGTCTTAACTCTTTTCTGCGTGGCTTGCGATTGCATACGTTAGCGAGCCGCCAACAACGCTGTTTAGATGCGCCCTTTAGTGCCCGTCTTTACTTCGCCAACAGATTTTGATTCGAAAATATTACATTGTTTCAACTCACATGTTTCAAAACCCCTCAGTTTCCCCTGTTACAGATGAATTATAAGTCAAATCGAGACGACCCCAGTATCCCTACTAATCAAATACGTAGCAAATTATGATTATATTTTCGTTCACGATTAGCTTAAACTGCTCATTTAATTATAGCACATTTTTATCTACAGCTACAACAGTAATTATGTTTGTAACACGCAGCTTGTTCAAATAATTACCCCCTTGCATGTCCCTAATGTGTCTAGTCATATCATTTAAACGACTCCATGATAAAACGGTCTAGACTTAAGACTGACACGCTATGGTAGTGAGACAGGCTTTTAATTCACGTGACAATTATTATTCACGTGATCCTAGGCCGTCAGTGGGATTTTCTGAAAAGAAAAAGAAATGCCGCACATAGAAAAGTAAAAAGAAAAGTGTGATAGTAGGAATGTAGAATGAGCTGGAAATCACTCCACCGATAAGAGCCTAGCTCTTGAATATATGATGATGATGATGATTATGATGATGATGATAATAATAATGATGATGATATTGATGCTGATGATGACGCGAGGAGAAAATCTCACTTCCTGGTCAAGGGAAGACGTAAAACTATAGACAAACCACAGCTGGTGATTCGTAATACCCCAGATCGCATATTTATGATACTCACCTTCAAATCGAGCCACAAACACCTGTGATCTGGATTCTCGACTGATCTTACCGACAATGTTGCTGGAACCTACATTAAAATTGACATGTAACGGTGTTACTGATAAAGGATTTGTAATTGGTAGTCTAAAAGGCCAGTAAATTGTGTATAAAATCCGCTAAAAACTTTAATTCTCGAGTGTGCACTTACTGTAAAGACTTAACTAGCAAGGCACTAGAGTTAATGTAAAGCCAAAACGAATTACGTTCGCAAGGAAACCTTTGTTACATTTTAGGATCTGAATTTTCAATGAATTTACCCGCAGATAATTCCAGCGTTGAAAATTACCGCAACTACCTTTTACTTTATGGGATATAAATATAACCGCAATATATTCGAAATATTTTTAGAAAAACTCGTGGTGAAAATTTACAATTTCCATTTTAAGTGGCTGCCCACCGAAATGAAGAATATTTTCCGTGTAAAAACGTTAGAATATCACACTAACATTACAAAGGCGAAGTGTGTTTGTGTGGATGTTTGTTAGTTCTTCACACGCTCAATGCTTGGACAATTTTGATAAATTTTCGTATGAAGGTAGCTGACACCCTGGATTAACACATAGGCTACTTTATATTCCGAAAAAATGAAGTGTTCTCGTGTGATGAGCGGGTAACACCGCGCGGCACAGCTAGTTCAAAATATTAAAAAAAACTCGTGGTTAAAATGTTTAGTTTCAATTTTAAGTGGCTGCCCACCAAAATGAAGAATACTTATCGTATAAATTTTACGTTAGAATATTATGAGTTCCGTGAAATACGCCAACTTTTCCTCCACATGGAACTTGGCCCAAAACGCTACTAAAAAAAAGAAACGTTACTGTAGACAATTTCAAGATGATTCCATAATCATTTAATCAAGATGATTCCATAATCATCTTGAAATTGTCTACAGTAACGTTTCTTTTTTTAAGTAGCGTTTTGGGCAAAGTTCCATGTGCAGGCAAAGTTGGCGTATTTCACGGTTTTAAAAACGCTGAAAGTTAGTTTTTCTAGAACGAACAGGGCGATATAGTACAACACTTCCTTGCGGAATTGAAAATTCGTCCTTGCTTCGTAAAGGCGTTGAAAACGTAAAAAACCAACCGAGGATTCCGTACAAATACTTATCCCATTTTAACTGGCCGGGTTCAGTTAAGTTTGCATCTGGTATGTATGACACCGGATACAAATGAGGTGTAAAGTTCACGCAACCGGTTTCTCTGAATATAATTTTTGAATAGGACAATGAATTACGCTTGGTAACCATTTATGAAAATTTTGTACATAAATAAGTGTTCAAGAATATTAAATAGAAAATACCGTTCAGACTTCTTATCCGTTCAAAAATGCTGATTGTTTTAGACATTTTTCTCTATGATCAAACATGTTTCTTAATTTACTATCAATGTTATTACTTAGAAAAGGGTCATTGCGATTTATTGGTAAGTATAAGAATAAGAATAATTTGTTTGCATAGAATAAGTGGGTACAGTGAATTGTCAACAGGTGAACATAAACATTAGGCGGCTTATTCTGCTATATGTACTATTAGGGTGAATTTCAACTTACAATGTTAGAGTCAAAGTTATTTATCAATAATACGAATAAAGTCATAACCAATATTGTGTAGTAATGGTCCTTCGTTATACATAAGATATTATGATTTTAGTAATTTGCCTGCCACCAAAATTGTACATCTACACCAAAATTAGTTACTTGTGCTAAAAATTAATATTTGTCAATGAAATTGCCTGCTGAAAATGAAAAGAAAGTATATGTTTATTTAATCATTTTAATTATACCAAAATATTTATGAAAATACAATCACTAACTCGTTTGTAACAACAGTATATTTTTTTCTTTTCGAGGACTTCTTCTCTTGATTGATTTTTCTTGCGATTAGCCATCGTAAAAACTACACACATTTCAAAAAAATAAGCATGTACAAAAGCGAACTTATCCCTTTAAGGGATTTCTTCCAACTAACCTTCGAGTAAATGAGTGTTAAACACAAGTAAATGGCAGACGAACCAAACAACATGTACAATACGATAACTTTACAATAGTACAAATGAAAATGCAAAAACCAGACTACGTCTGCCTCAGGGCGGGAGACAATTTATTTCATAATTTCACGGCGCGCACAGCAAAAGATATATCGTAAACATGAGATCTATCCAGTGGAATAGATAGAGCCAGATTCGCACTTGACCGCAGGCGATGGCCACTACCATCTGCCATGTAAAAGAACTTCAATGCAAGGTAAGGTCCTGAAGAAGGAATGAAAGGGACATTATACAAAAGACAAAGAACATGTAAGTCTCTGCGCTGACGGATCGGAAGCCATTTAAGTTGAGCGCGGTATTGAGACACGTGATCAAACTTGCGGAGACCAAAGCAAAAGAGAGCGGACAAGCATGATCTTCGTATGAAGAGGAAGGAAATTCTGCAGGAACCTCAATGAATGAAGGGACGCGAAAAGTTTCCTACTGATCTCAGAAATATGAGGTGCCCATGACAAAGATTGATCTATGGTAATGCCAATTTTTTTTACAGTAGAAGAGAAAAGTACAGGCGTACCATCAAAGAAAATAACTGGCTTAACTTGATCTGAAAGCTTGGAAATAAGGGGTTTCCAACGACAATAGCCTGCGACTTCTTGGCATTTTTCATTAAACCAAAGAATCAAGCCCAAGCACGGATCGATTCCAGGTCTAAATTGATTTGCGAAACAAAGGAGCCAAAATCATCAATGCTGGCCGCCGCATAAAGCTGCAAATCGTCTGTATAGACATGGAACGAGGAGGAGAGTGACTGTGGTTGGTGATTCCGTTAATGAAGACAGAAAAGAGTAATGGAGAGAGTATGCCCCCTTGAGGGACACCAGCAGACAGTTCACACCAGCTAGAAAATCAGTCATCAACTCGAACCCGCTGTTGCCCCCCAAAGAGGTAATCACGAAACCAGGACAGTGAAGTTGGAGATATATTTAAAGTACTAAGTAAACTGAGAAGGATATTAAAATCAACAGTGTTAAAACACTACTAAAATCTAGGAGCACCAATATAGTCACTTTTCTATATTCTATATTAAGACGAATGTCGTCGGTGATCTTAACCAAAGCTGTGGTTGTGCTAAAGAATTGAACAAGTTAAGTCTATTTAGATGTGATGAGGGACGTGGATTTACAGAGGATTGAATGATTTTGGATAAGACGGGAAGAATGGACATAGGACGATACTGCGAAAAGTACGTCGGATTAGGGGTTTTATGGGGAGAAATCACATGGACGCATTTCCAAATTGTAGGAAACGTGCCAGAGGAAAAAAAATAGTAATATAGGAAAGGATAAGAGCTATAGAATCCGCGACCAGCATAAGCATATCTAAGCTAAGATTACCCTCACCGACAGCTTGTAATATTAGATGTATTGTGTGTACGTACACTTGACTTCAAATGAATTCACCGGGTCAAAAGTGTTGGAAATGCGATTACAAATGTGTAATTATATACAGATTACAGAATTAACAATTCTGGTGGCATCAAGCAATTTTGGTGACTTTGAAATTACCACCAAAACCACCAAAATTGATCCACCAAAATTAGAAAAAGTGATTAAAAAAATATTTAAAAAATATCCGTATTATTTACTTCCAATTTAACTTTATATTTTAAAAAGGAAACCTTTAACACGTCTTACACACAATTCACACACAATCAATTATTGCTAAGTCACTAGAAACATATACCACAAAAATTGTGTCAAAACGTATTTGTACCACACCAAAATTAGATACTTACGTGCTAATTGGACAGATCCAGCAAGGTACGACATGTGTATCATCGTTCCATGCCGGAGCGGAACTAAACGAACAGGTTGACACACGTTTGCTGGTCTTGTTGCGTTTCGTTCATCCATAAACACATTTTCAATATTTACCACCAAAATTGTCGATTTCACCCGGACAACTTTTAGTGCTCAATTTAGACTATCTATTTATGTATTAATCTTTATTTATATATCCTTATAAAGATACTTAAACTAATAAAGATTATAAATAAATGCAATTTTAGTTTAAAACATTGATGATATGGTTCTATCAAAGACATTTATGAGGAACAACGAATACTGGACGCCGCACCAAAATTATTATTTTACCGCAAAAAAAAATATTATTAAACATAAATGACTTTTACACTACTTTGCGATTTGGCTTAAGATAATAATTTGTGTCTTCTTTTCAGAAAAAAATTAAAACATTTAAAACGATTGTTCCACACTATAGTTATCAATTCCGCCGCAATTTTTTTTCGCTGAGATAATCACCCATTAATACTAGCATGCAAATATATATTTCCTCCAAATTAATTACAGCGTACTCTGAAGCAAAAATTCTTTGACATCATAGTATTAGCTTTTCTCCAGTAAATAATTTGTCAGGCTATTTTTGAATGGTTTTCGGTAACTTATTAAACAGTTTTAAACACATTGCATAGCATTGCTTCATATACAGTGCAGTTCTAGGAACGTGGTCATGCACAAGACGCCCCGTGTTTCTTGTGCAATTTGGAAACACGTCTTTGGCTGTCTTAAACAAATACATTTGTCTTTTTATAAAAATGCAACGCAAATGGTGTTTAAAAAATTAAAGATTCTACATCTTTAATTTTTTTAAACATTGGCTTACATGATTTGCCTTAAGCTGCATCACATATGGCTCGAATACATTTTTTTTGAGCAATGAACACTATTAGAGCTTGTACAATTTCCCCATAGTATTAAACCGTATCTTAAATAAGAGCTGATATATCCATGATACGCTGCTAAAGTGGCTTGCAAACCTGATATGCGCTTTAATCGACGTAAAACATACGCAAACCTGTTTATTTTACAACATACTTTTTCGACTTGTTTCTGCCAGTCTAAGTATTTGTCAATTTTTAATCCTAGGAATGTTACATCGTCTCTTTCGTGTATAATATTATTTTTATGTTGTAAACTTAATTGTTGCTTTTTACCTCGTTTCGTACTAAAGTGGACATAATTCGTTTTATCCAAATTATTGTTCAAATTATGTCTCTCCAGCCATTCGATCACCGTTTCTAACGTCGTGTTTACTTTACGTTCATGTTTTTTATACAGTCAGCTTTATTTGAAGTTACAATTATCGAAATATCGTCAGCAAAGAGAACGCATTTTTCAGTTATTGCATCACAAACATCATTTATAATATAAAGGTAGTGTGCTACCAAGCACACTACCTTGAGGAACACCGAAGTTATTATAATGAGATTCCGATGTGTAGTGAATTTCCTCATTTCTATTATTCACTGCGGCAATATCGACAACTATATATTTGAAACCTACAGTTTCAATGTTTTATTGATAATGTTTGTTTCTAAAACTTTTAGAATTTGACAAAATTCACGCAGAAAATTGGTTTTGACTTATTATCGACTGCACGCAATGAAAACATGAAAAAGCTATGTTACTTTCTAGAACTAAGGGAAAAGTATTTATTGACTTCAAAAAGTTGGTTAAAATTATCAATATATTTGTCAAGATATGACAAAAATAGATTTTAAAAGAAATGAGGCATCATTCGAAACATTTTCCTCAAATGCTATTCAACACGCATTAATGCAACATCCTTCAGATTAAATGCACGGAAGTGCAGCCGAGTTTCAAATTGCATTTCACCTCGTTTAGTCTGTGGCTACGTTTGTTCTATTCCCTCGACGGTACTTCCGCCGTAAAGAAAAGGGGCACAACTGACATGTTTCGTGAAATCGAGTATGATCTGACATCTGATCTGTCTAAAAGAAAAAATCGGACCCCTTATAAGATCCGCCCGTCCATCTTTCAAGGCCCCTTATCTCGGGAATGCGTAGAGGTATCGAGTTGAAATTAAAACCATATACTCAGGTCTACAGTTCATTGAAGCTGTGAAATAATCAAACTTCTAAGTTAACGTGGAAAAAAGATACGGCCGTTTATGTCGCACAAAACGATATTTCGACACTCAAAGGAATCAAAATTTGTAGGGTATTTTCCGTTGACCTAGCACTTGCGAGTCAGACTTCCACTTGGATGTTTTTTTTTAATATTTAACGTTAGGAGACGCTTCACACCACCGAACTCAATTTGTTGACCACGGAGACTCCCTACATCTCAATTGAATTTAGTAATAATCTTATTTTTTTATATCTTGAAGCCAATCTCAAAATTAATACGGCTTGATGCTGACTAGAGTCAGACCACGCTGACTCTTCCAAGCAAATGAACTGTCAAACCATAGAAATTGAGTCAGTTTGTATGGTTTGACAGTTTATTTGCAGTTAGTTAGTTTTTATGGTTTGACAGTTCATTTGCAGTTAGTTAGTTTTTATGGATTGAAAATTCATTTGCAGTTAGTTACTTTTTATGGTTTGACAGTTCATTTGCAGTTAGGTAGTTTTTATGGTTTGACAGTTCATTTGCAGTTAGTTAGTTTTTATGGTTTGACAGTTCATTTGCATTTAGTTAGTTTTTATGGTTTGACAGTTCATTTGCAGTTAGTTAGTTTTTATGGTTTGACAGTTCATTTGCAGTTAGTTAGTTTTTATGGTTTGACAGTTCGTTTGCAGTTAGTTAGTTCTTATAGTTTGACAGTTCATTTGCAGTTAGTTAGTTTTTATGGTTTGACAGTTCATTTGCAGTTAGTTCGTTTTTATGGTTTGACAGTTCATTTGCAGTTAGTTAGTTTTTATGTTTTGACAGTTCATTTGCAGTTAGCTAGTTTTTATGGTTTGACAGTTCATTTGCAGTTAGTTAGTTTTATGGTTTGACAGTTCATTTGCAGTTAGTTAGTTTTTTATGGTTTGACAGTACATTTGCAGTTACCTAGTTAGTTTTTTGGTTTGACAGTTCATTTGCAGTTAGTTAGTTTTTATGGTTTGACAGTTCATATGCAGTTAGTTAGTTTTTATGGTTTGACAGTTCATTTGCTTAAAAGAGACTAGTGCCAACCAACATTTTTTTTTATTTAGTTTGTAACAGCAAGGAGCATCGAAATAGAATATAATTTAACGGTCTTCCTAAATTGTATAAAGCCTATTTTGAGTACAAATGGTAGTTGTGGTGTTTTACTACTGCACGGATGCTTGGTAAATTAGTTCCTGGAATGCCATGGTTAGGTGAATGCTTCTTAACAGGCTCGGTTAACATATAGGATAGTGAATGCTATCTTCCACTGAAAGCTGTGGGAGTGGAGGAGAAAGAGCATTGACCAAAGTGTTTACGTGGACTAGCATGGGCACAAAACAAAAGACGATCCTGCACCACGCTATTAAGATTTTTCTTGAAGTCATGGCCGCTCTCCGTAGAAAACTGATTATCAATGCAAATGTAGAATTTTATAATAGTAGGTATAATATTTGGGTGAAATCACAATTTCTTACTCTCTGTTTAATTTTTTGCGATTTGACGTTAATCAAAGAAGCCATTTGTAGTGATTTATTCTATGAAATTGTGTATTTTTTAACCCCCGACGAAAAAAGAGGGGTGTTATACGTTTAACATGTGTATCTGTGTGTCTGTCTGTGGCATCGTAGCTCCCAATTGGAAGGACCAATTTGAGTGCGGTTTTTAATCAAAAGACGTGTCCGTCGAGATGGTTCTTAGCTATGATAGTTGAAAATAGGATCATTACTTTCCAAGATATTCAGCTTTAATTGGAATAAGTGACAAGATCTCAGACAATATTAAAGCTAAGAACTCCAAATTTTGTGGTTATGTCCAGTTTTAGTAGCATTTTCTATATCACTCATTGAATGAGGGTCTCACGATGACCAGCTATTTGTGACGGGGCTGTTTTAATTTTTTAATTCAGGTTATTTACTTAACGTATACAGTTTATCGTTGTTTCAAGATGAAATCGTCTATTGTTTACTGATTATATATCCTTTTTATTTTTGCAGCTGTTTTCTTTGCAAGGAGTGCGATCAAGAGTATATTTATTGAATTGAACAGGAAACTGCGTGTTGTTTCTTGTTGCAACAGCGGAGAAAATAGCATTGGCACTTTAGTATTTGTTCGAATTAATTCTTTATGTGAACCTTGTTGGAAACTTTATCCTTTATGATTATGAAGCAAGGACGAATTTTCAACTTCTCGAGTAAGTGTTATATCCTTGTGTTTCTTCTAGAAAATTATCTTTCAGCGTTTTTAAAACTAATTACGTTCTACCGCTTATACTGCAAATATTTTTCATTTCGGTGGGCAGAAACTTAAAATGAAAATGCGGAAAATTAAATAGCGGAAATTATCAATTTTCCGCACGAGTTTTTTTCTAGAAATATGCTGTTTATTGCGGCTATATCCTAGAACAAGGTGCGCTAATTTTCCACGCTGAAATTATATGTGAGCAATTTCATTGAAAATTCAGGTGCTGAAACGCAACAAAGGTATCTATGCGGGCGTACCTAATTTTGGCTTTACATTGCTAACTCTTGCCTTGCTAGTTAATGCAATTTTGCCTTAAAGGGCTTTGGTTAAAAGTTTTAAGTGTGAATTTCTGCAGCTTTTATGTACGGACTAAGTACTAGCTTCAAGCTCGCAGCAATTAATATATTTTTTCTTTAAGTAGATTGAAGTATTTTTTAAACCGTTGTTTCTAATTAAGATCTACTTCCAATTGTGGTTTTTGCAAATGACGAGTGTAAGATAAGTTTTTCTCGGTCCACCTACTTCACGCTCAAACGGCGGGACTAATTTTGATAAATTTTGGTATGAAGGTAGCTGACGCCCTGGATTAACACATAGGCTACTTTTTATCCCGAAAAAATGAAGTGTTCTCGTGGAATGAGCGTATTTGAATATAAAGAGAGTATTTTGTAGTTACACCAGCTTCTTTTTTAGGGTTCCGTACCCAAAGGGTAAAAACGGGACCCTATTACTGAGACTTCGCTGTCCGTCCGTCTGTCACCAGGCTGTATTTCAAGAACGGTGAACAGTTGAATTTCACAGATGATGTATTTCTATTGCCGCTATACCAGATACTAAACAGATACTAAAAATAATATAAAATAAATATTTAAGGTGGGCTCCCATACAACAAACTTGTTATAGATTATGGTACGGAACCCTTCATGCGCGAGTCGGACTCGCACTTGCCCAATTTTTTCAACTTATTTGATTAACGTGTGTAACAAACAATCCACCATATCTCGAAACCCCATTTTCCGATCACATTAAGGAACAGTACCGTCACTTTACTCGCGAGTCGCAAAATAAAAAAAATATTTCCTTTCCCCAGGTAACGCGGCGAAACGGCTTAATAAAGGCGTTTGAGTCGATTCCGACAAGCCGGTAAGCTTGCTGAATAAAAAAGCTCCCGAAAGGTGGGGCCGCAGTGAGAGCTTTAAGCTAAGTTTAAACAATAATTAAAACGCGTTTGAACGACAATTAAAAAGGGTAAGCTTTTGTTGATAGACAATCGTTTAATCGAATTTTAATTTAATGGAAAGCATTTATTCTGAAACCATAAAATATTTTGGAATGTTATAACGCAAACCTAACCTAACCTAACCTAATGAATAGGTTAAAGTTTTTCAAGATTTCTGAAAAATTATGACTTCCAGGGAAAAAAATTAAATGATGAAAACGGTTCACTATCGTTTGCCCTAATTTCATATGCCATAATCTATCACTTGCCATAATATTCATTTGCCATAAACCTTTTTTTCTCTGATAGCTGAAATTTTTCGGAATTTTGATAAAACAAACCTAACCTAACCTAATGATTTCTCCATGAATAGTATTAAAGAAATCCCGAAGAGTTTATGATTATTGATTTATGAAATAAAAAAAATATGGCAAATGAAAATTATGCCAAGTGATACATTTATGACAAATGAAATTCGGGGAAGAAATGCTCGCGATGAAAACTATGAAATGAATATTCGATGATGAAGCATTCGGTGAAGTCTTTGACTATAAAAGAAGATGATACCGAAATGTGTACTTTCTTGGCGACTGGATGTATTTGGACAAGCAGGTAAGGCTTTACGGAAGTATGACTTGGTGTCGACCAAAACGCAGTCAAATTTCTGTCTGTACTCTTCAGAACGACGTATCTAGTTTGTAGATTGATACGGAGATACGAGCTTTGTTTTAAGTAGGTATTTGTTACTTAGTGAGTTTTGGTTACCAACAGGCGATTATAATGGGTCAAGACAGTTTAATAAAATTTGATAATAATAATAGGCGTCGGTTTAATGATCTAACTTTAGCAACAATTTTTTGGCACATATAGCACTCTTAATATCAATAAAAAGAAAAAGTTTTTTTATCCACTCAATTGATTTTGTTGGTAACTACTGCTATCCGTCAATGTTCTTTTTTTTATGAAACTACACTAAATAAATTTAACTCGAAATTCGAAGCAATCGCGTATTTAGTTCATGGTATTAACAGGTTTTGATAAACTCTGAGTCCACGTTTGTAAGTTACGTTTAAAATTTTGAACCATTCTGTTTTTAGTAATGGATAGATCGTGAAGGCATTGCATCAGCATTGGTTAAACATAGACTAGTCTTCGATTAACATGGAGGCCAATACGAAAAAACATAGACGATTTTTATTTAAGCGGTGATACCTACTAGCGTAAACTAAATGTCATATAGACGCAAAAAATTGAAAAAAAAAGCTTTGAGCGGGATTTGAACCCACGTCTACACGGCTTTCCAGGCCAGACGGGTGCATTATAAATAATGATATATTTTTTTTAATTTCCCTTTGATTGTATAATCATTTAGAAATAAAATCAATTTTATTTTAGGGGAGGATCAGCTTGTGTACAGTCTAGTTAAGTACCTACATATGTTATCAATCAAGTAAGGAAAGTTTAATGTACGAGCCATGATGAGGGTGGCATATGTAAAACCCTCTTTAAATAATTAAAGAAAATAAAACGCTAACACTGAAGCTCAACCCCGTGACCCTTTTAGTACCTAAAGTAACAGACCGCCAATAGAGCGCATATATTACAACAGTGGGGTAAACAAGCTTTGGCTATATTACGTTAAAATGGAGGCTACACCTCGTTCTGTACGGTACCAGAGCTCAAATTCGGCGAGGCATTACGATATCCCCAGGTTTACAATATCTCGAGTTTGTTGTAAATTGAAGAGTTGAAATTTTAAAGGATAAGTGGCTCAATACATAGAAGTAGCTATTTAAATTAAAGAGACAATGACAGGTATAATAAATAATAAATATCAGACAACCTCACACGAATCAATCTAATCCCTAATTCAGCTCAAGAAGTTCTTCTGTTATGGGTACTAGACGACGATTTACATACTTATATCGATAAATATACTTAAATACATAGAACAACCATGACCCAAGCGCAAATATTCGAGTTTATCACACAAACATTTGCCCTAGCCGCGATTCGAACCTGGGACCGCCGGCTCAGTAGGCAGGTGCTTACAAACTGCGCCAACTGCGTCGTCAACAGGCTCTTAAATATTATATCTCGGCTTTACCAACAAACAGCGGCGTTTGCCGGGCTTCGAACCCAGAACCGTCGGCTTAGTACCACTAAGCCAAACGCCCCGTCAAATTTAAAATTTAATACTGATACCTAAGTACACACTTCAAGTTGATCCCAACCAAATATGAACTACGAAAACAAAGGAAATTCTATATTAACCTGAAAATACCGAATCGAAAGTTTGAAACTTTTCCATTAAGCCGAAAACTGATAAATATTAAACAAGGCAACGTGGAATGAGATTCAAAGTGCCGTGTATCCCTGAGGGAAGTCATTAATTTCAATTGCTGTCAAAATGTCAACAGACAAACAAACAAATCCTATTATAGGAACGTTTTCATAAAATTAGCGAAATGTGTGCCGAGCCGTAGATAAAAGAGGAAAGTACGCCATCACCTCTGTGGTGACAGTCCGACTTACTGGTAGTGTCCAGTCAGTCTTACAGTCCTGACAGTTCAATTGTATGTCTATAAAAAAACCGGCCAAGTGTGAGTCTGACTCGCGCACCGAGGGCTCCGTACAAACTTTCACTTATCCCATCTTAATTGGCCCGGTTGAGTTAAGTTTGCACCTGAAATGTATGGCGCCGCATACAAACGAGGTGAAAACTTAACGCGACCGAGATCTCCAAATATGATGATTGAAAAGGTCTATATTTTTTACGATTTTATTACAAATGTATAGTTTTTCGATTTTTATAAGTATTTGTAGTAGGTATGTGACGATATTACTTGCCAAATTCCATAGTTCTAGGTCATCGGGAAGTACCCTATAATTTTGATTCCCTTGAGAGTATCGAAATGTACGTTTTTTGCGACATAATTTAATTTAATTATTTATTTATATCAGATAACAAAGATCCATAATTATTTGTATAAACGGCCGTATCTTTTTTTCACGTTAACGTAGAAGTTAGATTTTTTCACAACTTCAAGGGACCGACTTAAGTATATGGTTTAAATTTCAACTCGATACCTCCTCCACGCGTTCTCGAGATAAAGGGTCTTGACAGACAGACAGACGGACGGACAACAAAGTGACCCTATAAGGGTTCAGTTTTTTTTCCGATTGAGGTACGGAACTCTAAAAACAGTAAAAGCCCGGCTATGGCTTCAGACGGAGATGCCACGGTTTTGCGGGACCAGCGGCGCGGCAATCGGTTGAGCGAGAGATCCGAGCGCAGCGGCATAACGAGTGAGCGAGACACACGTACCTACACCGCTGCTGCTGTCGCGTAGTCGTGGCATCTCCCTGAGCGGGGCGGCGTGGGAACAAAAACAGCGCCAACCGCGTAAGCTGGCTTGTGGCGTGCTTCACTTATTGCTGTGATTTTGTTTTTACCCCTCGCTGCTGCTAGCTGTCGCTGGTCGCACGTAAGTAGTTGTCGTCGGGCTGTAAAAGCAATCGAGCCGTGGTAACAGCTCACGCGCTAGCGCACACGGGTGCACTGCTCTGCCATTTCAACCAATTCAGCGCGCGTTTTTAGCCAGTCGCGCGCGTTGGTGGCGTTGCCGTGTCTCAAAACCAATTGCGTTGCAATACACGGAAGCAACCAATGAAATACAATTTTCAGTCGAATTTTGTGGGAGACAAAAAAGAGACGTGTTTAATTCTGTGCGATAAAAACAGTGCTCTGCATTAGTTCTACAAAACATATGAAATAGGCTAATTTGAGGACACTGAATAAAGAAATGGTATATTCGTTACGCCATTTTGTCATACCGAACAGACAGCAGTCCAGCATGTCCCACACAGAAAACTTGTAACACAGAAGGCTACATGACCTTCAAAAATGGTCACAGCATTTTGTAGTACAATTGAAAACACTGTAATATTAATTTATTTTCGATCTCGAGAATTCATTCGTTAAAGTCTGTACTTTCCTGTTTTCACTACGGCAGTTCCCGAGATACGCAAACAAGTGTACAAACATACCCTTTTGTTGTAAATTCGCCTGTGGAGTACAGTCTAAATATTTGCGGACCTGGCGAGGTACAGTTGGAACAACAATTGATCCAACTCGTGTTGCTACAACCATACTTTAAGTATAGCTTTTTGTTGTTTTTGTTACGTTTTCAGCGCTACCTGACGGCGTCAGAAAGACGGTTATGTTTTCGATTGTTTTATTCATCATTTCAGCTGATCAACGTCCACTGCAGGACAAAGGCCTCCCCAAAAGTTCTCCAGCTGCAGCGATTGGTCTTGCGCCGCCTTCATCCAATTTCTGCCCGAGATCCTAACCAGGTCGTCGGTCTAACTTGTTGGGGGCCTTCCCACGCTGCGTCTTCCGGTCCGCGGTCGCCACTCAACAACCTTCCTGCTCCAACAGTCATCAGTCAATTAAGATTGGCGACTGTCTGAGCTATATCTACAACCTTGGTTCTCTCGCGTATCTCATCATTTCGTATTCGATCCCGCAAGGAAACTCCGAGCATAGCTCGCTCCGTTACCCTTTGAGTAACTTTTTATTATAGTTTCAAATAGTACAAATGTTAGTATAGTACACTACGCGTCTGACTGTACCAAACTATAGGTCAAGGACCAAAGGACACTCGACTCGCAAATGAACGTGTAGAAAACTCGTCATTCGAATGACCTAAACTAACTCCTTCCGTAGAATTAACGCGGTTGACTGTATGTATGTGTACGGTTTTTTGTAACTGAGACTAGTAGGAAGAAGTAAGAAACTATAAGAGATTAGGGAAATGTGTTCTTACGAGTAGGAACCATGGCATTTAACTAGATGCGCCGCGCGGTGTTACGCGCTCATCCCACGGGAACCCTAAAAAATTTCGGGGTAAAAAGTAGTATATGTGTTAATCCAGTGTGTCAGCTACCTTCACACCAATCATATCAAAATTTGTCCCACCGTTTTAGCGTGAAGAAGTAACAAACATACACATAAACACTCACAAACTTTGGCTTTTATAATATTAAGTGGGATATAATCTTTATTTTTTAAATCTCATAGGTACATAACAGCGTATGGCATGCGATTACAAAATACGACAAGCTTTCCTATTGCCTACAGAATTTTGACCAGGTTCGATTCTCGGTTGTGTATCAGAAAAAAAAAGAAATGACATTTTTAGGGTTCCGTACGCAATACAACATACAAATACAAAATAAGGGTAAAAAATTGGGCAAGTGCGAGTCCGACTCGCGCATGAAGGGTTCCGTAGCATAAACTATAACAAGTTTGTTGTATGGGAGTCCCCCTTAAATATGTATTTTATTTTATTTTTAGTATTTGTTGTTATAGCGGCAATAGAAATACATCATCTGTGAAAATTTCAACTGTCTAGCTATCACCGTTCTTGAGATACAGCCTGGTGACAGATGGACGGACGGACGGACAGCGAAGTCTCAGTAATAGGGTCCCGTTTTTACCCTTTGGGTACGGAACCCTAAAAACGACATCGTATACCACTGTACGACGCGACATCGTGCCGCGATGCGACGTCGTAAGATTGTAAAATGTATTTTAATTTTGCATCTTGTCACATGAAGAGAAAGTTCATTTTGGATTTATTATGCATTCACACGACACGACGTCGCATCGTGGCACGATGTCGCGTCGTACGATGTTCTGGCCCTAAGACAGACTTCGCTATCTCGCATAGACTCTGACCTTCATACTGTCCCATTTGGATTGATCACCCTGTATTTAAAAACACGTCGATTAAACACGAGCCTAAGACAGACTTCGCTATCTCTCATAGACTCTGACCTCCATACTGTCCCATTTGGATTGATCAGCCTGTATATAAAAACACGTCGATTAAACACGAGCCTAAGACAGACTTCGCTATCTCTCATAGACTCTGACCTCCATAATGTCCCATTTGGATTGATCACCCTGTATATAAAAACACGTCGATTAAACACGAGCCTAAGACAGACTTCGCTATCTCTCATAGACTCTGACCTCCATACTGTCCCATTTGGATTGATCACCCTGTACCTATATTAGGGTGTTGCTTATATGGCGAAAAAAGGAAAAAAACTGAAATCTTAAAGTCTCACCCCCCCCCCCCCCCCCCATATGCTAGTTTTTTTGTTTTTTTTTTTAAACCAATTTTAGGGGTCGCTACCAGCTGTCAAAGTTTTGGAAAAACAATAAAAACATGTTCAAATAAACAAATATAATTTACATACATTCTTATTAAAATAATTAAAATTATGATAATTAAGTAAAAGAAAATTAAAATTTCAATTTTTATGACACTGAAGTAGATTTTTTCGCATTAGGGTGCAGTGCACTCTAAACTCGACCGATTGCTTATCTTAACGCGGCCTGCCGGGGGGCGAGGGGTGTGTATCGATCAAGGGGGATCCCAAGCAATCGACAAACGATAACGTTAATATGACAAGCTTGGCAGTCACTATTTTATATTTATTTTACTTCTATAAAGAAGTAAAATAAATATAAAATAGTGACTGCCAAGCTTGTCATATTGACGCCTAAATTATGTTTTTTCCAAAACTTTATCAAGCGGTAGCGACGTCTAAAATTGATTTAAGAAAAAAAAAAAACTAGCATTCGTTAATCAGGGTACTAGAACATAATGGCGGGGTGAGACAATGACTTTTTGAAAGTGAATTTTTAAGCAACACCCTAACCTATATAAAAACACGTCGATTAAACACGAGCCTAAGACAGACTTCGCTATCTCTCATAGACTCTGACCTCCATACTGTCCCATTTGGATTGATCACCCTGTATATAAAAACACGTCGATTAAAACGTTGCTCACCCAAATATTATCCTTACTAAATAAAAGTATCGTGAACACATAAAGGAAAGTGAACACTCTTTTGGCTGCCCAAACCCTTTCCGTTCAAAGGAACAATATCAAAGCACTATTTCATACAGAGTACAGATTCATCCATCCAAAATAACTGACGTAAAACGACATATATACCTTGCGATTACACGTGACTTACGACCTTTTGTCTAAAAGTAAACACTTTAAAAGGACATATTGATCCTCAGAATTTGTGTCAGTTACGGCCTTTTATATAAAACTGTATGTTCTAAAAGGACGTATTGAAGTAGGAACTATAAACGACTTACGACGTTTCGAATGGGATTAACTTTTTATGTGTACGGTTTTTCAATGTAAATCGCCTACATGATCGGAAATAAATGACGCCTTAATGTAGTCATCAATCATCCCAGTTTGCGTCATTTTAGTATGAAAGCGTTATGTTTTGTCGTGATTTTGTCGTGTCCTACTTTCAGCGTGTTCGAAAGGGTGGACCCAGGAAAGGGTGGACCCAGCAGAATTGTGAAAACGCTCCGTGGAGTATACGAGCTTACAGTGTGTTATTGTTACACTGTCTCTAATAAGCTGCATCGTTAAAATATTTACATAGTATCTACAAATAAAACAGAAGGTTTTCTTCTTTGATGTTTACAAAAACCGCCTGCAACTGAATCTAATTGTTTGTTTTTAAATATCCGACACAGGTTGGTATAGCTGGTGCATATTTTACCCCGGTCGGCGATTGACAATCCTTCGGACATAAATCGTTTACGCAGTCCCTAGCGAGTACGGTCACTGTAAACTCGTGGTAATGGTACCTAATGAACTAAAGTAAAGTGAAAGTAAGTGTGAAGAAATTATATCATTGCAATACCTCATCATCATCATCATCATCTCAGCCATAGGACGTCCACTGCTGAACATAGGCCTCCCCTTGGGACTTCCATATATACCGGTTGGAAGCGACCTGCATCCAGCGCCTTCCGGCGACCTTTATAAGGTCATCTGTCCATCTTGTAGGTGGACGTCCTACGCTGCGCTTGCTGGTCCGAGGTCTCCACTCGAGCTCTTTTCGGCCCCATCGGCCATCTGCTCTGCGTGCTATGTGGCCTGCCCATTGCCACTTCAACTTGCTAATCCGGTGAGCTATATCGGTCACTTTAGTTCGTCTACGGATTTCCTCATTTCTGATTCGATCACGTAGAGACACCCCGAGCATAGCCCTCTCCATTGCTCGTTGAGCGACTTTGAGCTTTGAGATGAGGCCGATAGTGAAAGACCACGTTTCGGTGCCGTAAGTCATCACTGGTAACACACATTGGTTGAAGACTTTCCTCTTGAGGCACTGAGGTATGTCGGACGAAAAGACATTGCGTAGTTTCCCGAACGCTGCCCAGCCGAGTTGGATTCGGCGGTTGACCTCTTTCTCGAAGTTGGACCTACCTAATTGGACCACTTGTCCTAGGTAGATGTATGAGTCAACAACTTCGAGTACCGAGTTTTCAACAGAGACTGGGATGGGCACAACCTTGGCATTTGACATGAGTTTCGTCTTGTCCATGTTCATTTTTAAGCCCACCCGTTGAGAAACTCGATTGAGGTCATCGAGCATCATGCTGAGTTCCTCCATCGACTTTGCCATGACTACGATGTCGTCGGCAAACCGAAGGTGAGTGATGTATTCGCCATTGATGTTGATGCCAAGTCCTTGCCATTCCAGGAGCTTGAAGGCGTCTTCCATAACGGCCGTAAACAGTTTCGGGGACACAACGTCCCCCTGTCTTACGCCTCTTCTCAATGGAATGGCCTTTGTGCTCTGCTCCTGAACTCGGACCGACATGGTGGCGTTACTATACAAACACTTCAACACTTCAATGTACCGATAGTCAATATGGCATCGCTGAAGTGACTCGAGCACCGCCCATGTTTCCACCGAATCGAAGGCTTTCTCATAGTCCACAAACGCTAAGCATAATGGCAAGTTATACTCTTCAGTCTTCTGTATAACTTGCCGCAGCGTATGTATGTGGTCTATGGTACTATAGCTTCTTCGGAAACCGGCTTGTTCGGGAGGCTGGAAGTCATCAAGTCTATGTTCGAGACGGTTCGTGATGACCCTTGAAAACAACTTATAAACATGGCTTAGAAGCGTGATGGGCCTGTAGTTCTTCAATAGGGTGTTATCACCTTTCTTGAAGAACAGTACCACCTCGCCTCTATTCCATGCGTCAGGCGTTTTGCCCTCGGACAAGACGGAATTAAAGAGCTTCTGGAGGACCTTAAGTACCGGTGTTCCACCCGCTCTCAGAAGCTCTGAGGTGATTCCGTCTTCGCCCGGCGCCTTGTTGTTCTTAAGCTGCTTCAGGGCCATCCTAATCTCGTACAGACTGATGTCCGGGATGTCTTCGGTATAATGTCGGGACAGCTTGGCTCTTGGATCGCCTACTAAGCTGTCAACGGGCTTTGCGACTGAAGTGTATAACTGACCATAGAACCTCTCGATCTCGCCTAGAACCTCTGCTTTGGTCGACGCTATGCTGCCATCTTCCCGTTTCAGCTTGGTCAGCTGGCTTTGTCCAATAGACTTGTCCTTTGCGAACACTTTGGAGCCTTTGTTCTGCTCAATGGTCTCTTTAATACGGTTCGTATTAAAGAGCCGCAGATCGTGTCGCAAGGACTTCGATATACGTCTATTAAGCTGCCTATATGACCTCGCGTCATCGGGAGACTGCAACCGCAGCGAGCGTCGTTCAGCCATGAGGTTTAAGGTTCGATCAGACAATTTCTGAGGTCTATCTTTACGGCGGGGTCTGAAAAACTTAGACCCTACCGTGTGGACAGTTTCCACTAGCCCCTCGTTGATCTCGTCCACTGAGACAAAGTTCTCCAGACAAGCGAAGCGGTTAGAGAGCTCGAGTTGAAAGCTCTCGGGGTTTTGAATATGGGCCCGAGTAGGTCGGAGCGTAGACTTCATCAGACTGGACCTTTCCAGTTTAACATTGATATTCAGTGTGCCTCTTACGATTCGATGATCACTGCCGGTCTTTACCCTATTGATCACAGACACATCACTGAAAATCCGTTTCTTGTCGGTCATGATGAAGTCAATCTCGTTTCTCGTGGAACCATCGGGACTTATCCAGGTCCATTTCCTGTGAGGGGGCTTCTGGAAGAAAGAGTTCATCATGAAGAGTTCCTCTTTCTCCAGAAAGTCGGCCAGCCTCTGTCCCCTAGGGTTCCGTTGTCCGTATCCAAATTGCCCCACTCTCAACTCATCACCGCTGTTCTTGCCCAACTTTGCATTGAAGTCCCCCATAACAACAGTGAAGTAGGTTTTGGAAGTATGTATGGCCCTACTTACGTCCTCATACATAGCCTCTACTTCCTCATCAGAATGTGACGAGGTCGGTGCGTATACCCGAATGACCTTCAACGAATATCTTTCGGATATTCTGAGTATTAGGTACAGCACCCTGCTCGACACACTGTCGATGGTTGTTATGTTGTTAACGAGGGACCTGTGAACGAGAAACCCGACACCGCCTTGGGACTGTTGGGTGCCCTCCCGGTAGTAGAGCAGGTTACCAGACTTCAGGGTTACGGTGTCCTCCCCCTCTCTACGGACTTCGCATAATCCTACAATATCCCAGTGTAACCTGCTCAGTTCCTCTTCCAACTCGCAAATCTTTTCGTCAGTCCTCATTGTGCGTATGTTGTGTGTTACCAGGGCCAGTCGTCGTGGGGATGGGTAGCCGGATTTCGTCCGGGGATTCTTAGCACCCCCTGCTCCGCTATTACCTTGGCCGCTACCCGCGCCAGGGATAGCGGAGCTGCCGGAGACTGGGGGCCTGGTATTAATGTGACTTATCATAAAGGGGGTTTTGCCATACGCGCCACGCTTGGCAGGCGGGTTGGCGCGCGCAGTTTTTTTTTTTTTTTTTATTAAGGTCTGGAAGACGCTGCTGCCCATCTTCCGGTATATTATTATTATTCCCTTAGCAGGCTTCTACTGCAACCACGGGATGATATGGTGGGGGACAATTCTAAAGCCGGTCACCCCACGGCAAACCTACTAGGCATTAAACATTTTTTAATTAGAATCATGTAAACCCCTAATATTTCTCCAATTACAACAGAATATATTTAAACAATTATACAAATGACTTAGTAACAATGATCAAAGAAAGTTACAAAAGTAGTCTTGTTGATTTACAACGACGTTATCACCTTTGACCGCCTATTAAGTAATAACACATTACTATATAATAGGTTAAAACGTGTTTGGATAGATATGTTAAGTTGTGTACATACGAACGGTCGAAGCACGCGGCTGTGTTTGGTAAAGAACTTCAAGTTATTTTGATCTCTTAAGTACTCAAATATTATTAACTAAGAGGCAATTTAGTCCGCGTATTTTTTTTACCATAGTCGGGTCTAAAGTATCCTATTAACCATCTTTAGATGTCCAAGATCACATCATTTGAGTTCTGATTCTTAGAAGATGCTGCTTTGTGTTAGTACATTATTTCATTATTTGGTAATCCAAGTAAAAATACAGTTTTAGGTTCTGTTATAATACGAGAGCTTTGAAAAACCGGTCGTGGTTGGGGGGGCATCGAAAGCAAGAGAGCCCGAGGCTGTTCACCAATCAGATGGTCTGACCGAGTCAAAGAAGCAACCTCCTCAAGCAAATTCCACCAGGCGGTGAGGGCAACGATAGACCGGGACCGATGGAGACAGACCATCAAGGCAAAACCAGCGTGTGATCACGATCCTCAGTAATGAGGGATCGATTGAAAAGAGAGATAATAAAGTAAAGAAATTAATTATTATTAATAATAAGTTGACAATTAAGGGTTTCAATAAAGTATTAAAGATGTATGTATTGTATAAGCTTATACAGCTTATTTTATTTTGGTTACACGTGCACACCTGTACTTATTTAAACCGCATTCAGAAACTGCGATCGGGATATTTATTCCTATTTCGCGTTGACACTAACATCGCCAGAATATATTATGTCACTTCATAACCGTGAACATAGAATATAGAGGTGGAATAAATAACTACAATAAGAAAAAAATCACAGTGATCGGCCATAAATATTACTCTGACTTATGATATGACAAAGGAACAGCGTTACAAAATCACATGGTCATTCATCTGCCGAAAGGGCCAACTACTTACCACGAGTCGTGCTAACGGCCTGTAGACCAGCGGCATATCTTACCGCGACTTCGCTTCTCGCCCGACTCAGGGTCATTTGTATTGCTCGCACGGTATTGAAAGGAAAGTGTCAGGGAGTCTTTGTTGTGTATACAGGAGACGGACATAAGGTCGCGTGTCACAGTCATGCAAGACGGTTAGTAGGGCATAACAGTGCATCAGGGCGCTAATTTGAGTGTACTATAAGATATTGTCAAATAAGCGATGTCTGAGGCAGAACCCAGGTATAGTGCCTTTAACTGTCATAAAAGGCGATATGCGAAGTTAAGTTTGCGCCAGGGTGGCGACATACTAGATATATCGACACTTCGGAAATATCAGAGATAGGCGTATGGAATTCAATCGGCGAGCGTTCGTAGCCAATCGCCGACGGAAGTGAGCTATTCGTAACCTGCATCGTTACGAATAGCTCACTTCTGTCGGTCGAGATGTCACACCCCACGCCTAATTGCGTCACTTTTTGTACAAAAAAACGGTAAAATAAAGTTCTCAAACATTAATTAGAAAAAATCAAACGAAGGAATCTGCTGTTATATTGTATTCTACCGCTACCATGAGTATAAATGACCTTTAACGTGGTTTTTTAGGGTTCCGTACCCAAAGGGTAAAAACGGGACCCTATTACTGAGACTTCGCCGTCCGTCCGTCCGTCCATCCGTCCGTCCGTCCGTCCGTCCGTCCGTCCGTCTGTCACCAGGCTGTATCTCAACAACGGTGATAGCTAGACAGTTGAAATTTTCACAGATGATGTATTTCTATTGCCGCTATAACAACAAATACTAAAAATAAAATAAAATAAATATTTAAGGGGGGCTCCCATACAACAAACTTGTTATAGATTATATATATGTATAGGTACGGAACCCTTCATGCGCGAGTCGGGCTCGCACTTGCCCAGTTTTTGTATAACGTGGCTTGAGTAAAATGCGTGACAAAGATATTTCACAGTGATTTTTGGCACTGGGACGACAGTCACAGCAATTAAACTACGCGTTTCTACAACACTACTGTGAATATACGATACGATACATTTTTAGTTTAGTGCCACTGTATCGCGTTACACAATGTTAAATTTTAACTATTTTAGCATAGAGTGCATTTTGCATTTTAAATCGTTGCGCATCTGTGACACTCGATAATATTTACATAAAGAATTCATAAGCTTTCGGCGTTCGGGCGGCGCATTTTCGAAAAACTTTAATGCGGCAGAAATATGCTATGTAAAGTGACTATAAATAAATACAATATTGCTTTGCTGCCGTTATAGATGAGCCATAACGATACACAATGTACCAATAAAATCGGTAAACTTTCATTATCACATTATCATTTCACAATGGGCCTCATAAGTTCTTTAACGGCCCTGCCACTTGCTCTTGGAACGAGCTACGCTCGTAGTTTTCTGCTTCGTGGAGGGGCGGGGCGCCTATAGGTGGGAGCGGAAAGTCCGAGCGCGTCTCGCAAAGAAGAAAACTCCGAGCAAAGCTCGCTCCAAGGACAATGGAAAGCTATGCTCGTAGTTTCCTTGCATGATTGAATACATGATATTCTTTCATTTTCCTTTGGAAAAAATAACTCAAAGTAAGGACCAAGGAAATATCTGGAGGTAAGTAAATGCCCTTAATAATAAATGATATGGTACCTCAGTCGATTCCTTTTGGGACTTAAAGATCCGCACTCAAGTAGGACCTTAATACCGTCACTTAAATGTAAGAACATGATAGAAAATACTAAAGAGAATTGTTTATTACACTAGCTCTTACTTTAAATGTTGCCTCATTTGAGTGGTCCGCCGACGCCCACTTGAGTTACCCAATTCTTTGGGATATGCAATTGTAAATTATTTAATACAACACATATAAAGCAGTATACATTGTCTAAATTGAAAAAAAAGCAATAAGACTAGTCCTCAGACTAAACCATTAAACTTAAATTAAAAGCTTGAAAAAATAAACTATAATATGTATTTTGTTTCCATATTGAATTATTGTATTAAGCGTTAAGCGGTTTACACTCACGTGAAATTGTCAGGAACGGCCCGACATGTTTCGAACTCGTATGGAGCTCTTCATGACGTGAGTGTAAACCGCTTAATACAATACTTAAATACTCACGAAAGTTTTAAAAAGATTGTTTTCCATATTATAATTGTCGTCTGGCATAATTTTCGTAGCCATAATTTTTACTTCACTCTGAAACTTTTCAGGATAACTATCCTAGAAAAACTAACTTTAACTAAGCTAATGGGCTTTATCCTCAAAACTGTAAAGTTAATAATTTCAGAATTATATCTAACGATTTTAACCCAATAATTTTTATGCCATGTAATTTACTTTGGTTCTAGATTTCATTGTTGCAGATTCGATTTCGCAGAAAAACTCCGAGCAAAACTATACTGCTTTTGAGTCGACCTGGAGCTAATGCTTGGATTTTTCCAAGCTGATAAATTGATTTACAAACACTTGAACAGCAAATGAAACTAAACAAAACATACTACATAACCGGGTACAAGAAAGTAATGCAAACACAATATCAAGAATACAGTTAAACGATTCCGTGCTTTTTCGCCGAATTATTTTTCGTCGAATATTTAATTTCGCAGAAATGACATTTCGTTGAAAGTATTTTGCTCTGAATCGTACACTATTTCGGATTGTGTTTAAAACAAACCTCACCTAACCTAGCCTAATCAATAGGATTGCAAGAATTATGAGAGCCGTATAACTAAAGGGGAATAAAAATCTGCGAAGAGCAAATAAAACATTCGGCGAAAAGTTATTCTGCGAAAAGGCAGAACAATAAAACACCCAGTTAAACCATAAAGAAAGGCGAGTATTTCCGCATATTTCCAGATTATTAACGATATTAACATTCTTGCATCTTGCAACCAATAATGCGACTTGGCACGCAAATTTCTAAGTGCGATATAAAAAGACCGAACTAAGTGTTGCATTTGAAATGAAAACCGGCAAAGTGCGAGTCGGACTCGCCACGATCGGTTCCGTAGCAATAAATTTACATATACTTTTTTAATGTATGACTTGTTTTTTTTTTCGTGATATTATGTAAAAACATTATAACGCATAAACGTTGAAAACCCTAAAAAATACGGTTCTTGTATATTTTCAGTATTTGTTGTTATAGCTACCATACTAGTCCCTTAAAAAGGGAAGAAATAACGCAATTATCTACTATCTTTATACACAAGGAATTCTTGTCTTTGTCTACTGAGTACTGTGTCGGAGAGACAGTAAGACGATTTAAAAACCGGCCAAGTGTGAGTCGGAATCGCGCACCGAGGGTTCCGTTCAAACACTTCCCATCTTAACTGGCCGGGTTAAGTTAAGTTTGCACCTGGTAAGTATAGCGACGCTTACAAATGAGGTGTAAAGTTAACGCTACCGAGCACGTTTGTTGTATGAGAGTTCCACTTAAATATTTATTTTATTTTGTTTTTAGTATTTGTTCTTTATAGGTTCAGTTAGACAAACAGAAATACATCATCTGTGAAATTTTCAACTGTCTAGCTATCAGGGTACATGTGATACAGCCTGGTGAATAACAGACAGACAGACAGACAGATAGACGGAAAGCTTTTCGTATAGAACCCTAGAAAGTTGCGTCTAGTTTTGCTACACATATTCGTTGCGACCGGCAAAGACTTAGAAATTGGCCTAGCATTATCATTATTATTGAAAAGAAAAGCCAAAAACCACTCTCACCTGACACATGACGTTCATAGGTGTCCTAATTAGTGTACTTAGTCGCAATTACAGAATAACAAGTCCAAATAGGTCCAGGTCTTTAAAAGCGAAAGTGTACTGTCTTGTATCACGCAACATTTATCCTAGCCTATAATTGTGTCCCACTGCTGGGCATAGGCCTCTCGCGCCTCCCATCTTACCTTAATAGGAAGATATTTGCTAGTGTTATGAAAAAGCGGCCGGATTCCACCAAACTTTTACTCCGAGAAAAGCACCCTTATAGCTGAATTAGCTCCTCTCCAAATGTGCTGCCAGCTCACACAAACAATAAAGGGCAAGATCTAGCAGACGGAGTCGGGATTAAATCTGATCACGGATGGGATCATGGGGGACAAAAACCGGGATAAGCTAGTTAGTCTATCCCTCTAATGGATTTATTAGTATTTACTTACATTTCATGTGACGTATTGGACTTAATCCTAGTTTGGCGCTGGAATTCTGAGACTAACATCACTTTAGATTAACTTTTATTAGTTTCTGTCCTAAATCGACGAGTCTTTGCGATGTCTCCAATTTAGCAATACCACGGTATAACGAACATGTATCTAGTTTTCTAAAAATAGGCTAGTTTCCTTAAAATATATAATTAGTCCGTTTTTTTCAATGTATTCATAAATTTAATGACATAAAGATATAACCCGTTGAATATCTTCGTGACGTCTCACCGTGCTATGTGTCACCTTTGATACATTTGTAAATAAATTATTAGGTTTATTTTAATAAAAGTGACTAAGTTACATTTTTAACTTGCTAATACGATAAAAATATATGATATGATAAATTGATAATTCTCAAAGGCTAGTTGTTAAATTATTCATACTATCAGATTTTCCGCTTATTTGTAGATAAATAAATGACATTTTAGACAATTAATTCAACTTGACAGAAAGTGTTAAATATCTTGTCAGTTAATAAATGCACATGTTGATTTTGTTTGAACGGGGATTTACGAAAATTTAAGCCAAAAATATAGAAAAAGTGATCTTAATTTATATTTGAGTAAGTCAGACAAACCTAATCAATACTTTTACAAAACACGCTATTTGACACTCATCATCATCATATCAGCCTATAGACGTCCACTGCTGGACAAAGGCCTCCCCCAAAGTTCTCCACAACGATCGATCTCTATTTGACAATAGTGAAAATTAATTGTATCATTGAAACCACTAAATGCTTGTTCAAAAATACACTAAATAAACTACCACTAACTTTTGGTCATTATCTATTTTTAATTGGTTAAAAACTAAAAATAAGACGTGTTTTGGCTACCAATTTTTATGACTTCACAAGCCCGTATCTTCATAGAAACTTCATACTAAGAGATCGTTATTGACATTTCATAAAAAGTAACTGGGGGGGGGTATTCGACCAATTTTAGAGAGATGATGGAGATCTCTCCATTTCATCGCCATCCGTCACTTTTGACGTGTGCCTACTTGACAAGTGGCGATATCCCTAGAACATCGCAACTTCGTCAATTCGGACGCGCTAAATTTTCGTTTCCTTTGTATGTGACGGCATAAATAACGGTCACATACTTTAAATTGACCGCATAGTGCGTGAAGTTAGTCCGTTACGTTTCCTTCAAAACAGAAATTCACATGCATGATTTTTGATCAACATTTTTGACAATCATTATTGCCTTCGTATTTCCAAAATTGAGATGAGATATGTCACTTTTAAACTCATCACATTTAAATGACAATTTAATGGCGATATAACTGTTATCTAATAGAGATTTGACGTTTGGCGATCACTCAAACGGCATTCTCGAATTAGGTCCCTGATTTGAGCTGTCATTAAATACCGTATTCTAATAATTGACAAGCTTTCGTCTTTTTAAGACTACAGTTTTATTAACTTTCTGAATTTCGCTTCGAAAGAGGACCCTAACTGTTTTTATATATTTCCTAAAATTGCTTGTTATTCTATTATTAACTTGCAGGCATTCTACTGGAAATGCCTGAATAAATAGAATAACGTCCTCTTTCTAAGCGGAATACGGAAAAGTAATAAAACTGTAGTCTTAGAAGATGAAATCTTGACTTATTAGAATTGTATAATAGTATTGATAAGGTTTGTATGATGATCAAATGCAAATGAAATGCGTTCGCTTCAAGCCGAATTGGAAATCACGTTTATTCAGTAAAACTGGATTCGAGGCTGAATCGAGCGCTAGTCTAGAATTCAAAGCCATTAAAATTAATTCAACTGAATCCAGCGTAGCGAGTTTGATAAGTGGGACACAGCAACTTTGCCACTAATTCTGATAAGATAGGTTAGGATTAGGAGATGCAATCGGTTATTTTTAGTATGGAAAATGTAGTGTTTGTGTAGGTAACCTATTATGTAGGTAGTTATGACGTTGTCTCGAGTGTGGGTGGGAAGACAGTCACGTGAGAGCCACCGACTGAGACGGACGTCTGACCCGCTGGTGGCATACCGAGCCAATGAGTGCAGCTTATCTATGAGTGATCTACAGAAAAAAAACGGTTTTTAACATTAAACAGGGGTTATCGGAACGAAGTGATCCGTCAGAGAACCAAAGTTACCGACATAGCTCACCGTATTAGCAATTTGAAGTGACAGTGGGCTGGCCGTATTAGCCGAAGAACCGATAACCGGGGGGGGGTAAACGTGTTCTTGAGTGGAGACCGCGGATCGGCAAGCGTAGTGTGGGACGCCCTCAGACTAGGTGGAGCGATGATCTGTGCAGGGTGGCTGGCAAAAGCTGGATGAGAGTAGCCGAGGATCGCTGACAATGGCGTGCAGTTGGGCCTATGTCCAGCAGTGGACACTGGACAAGAATAGGCTGATGATGATGATGATGATGATGATGATGATGATGATGATGATGATGATGATGATGATGATGATGTTTAAGCGTGAAGAAGTAGCAAACATACAAATACATGAACACAAACATGCACACAAACTTTCGCCTTTACCTATTATATTAATTTATTACTTGCTGCGCCCCTCAGTGTTACCCGCGCATCCCACGGGAACACTTATTTTTTTCGGGATAAAAAGTAGCCTATGAGTTAATCCAGGGTCAACTACGTCCATACCGAATTTTATCAATATTGGTCCAGCCGTGTAAGCGTGAAGAAGTAGCAAGCAATACAATCACACTCACAAACTTTCGCCTTTATAATATTAGCATCACTAGCTGCGGGATAAAAAGTAGCCTGTGTGAGAGTGTCAACTACCTCCATGCCAAATTTTATCGAAATTGATCCAGCCGTTTAAGCGTGAAAAGCATGAACAACGGAAATGTTCCAAACGCCTTTAAGTAGCCCATAAAAGTGGCAAGCAAACATCTCAAAAGGCTGTGCTCACACATCGCCTTCTCATGGCGTTATAACTCTTTAATATAAATTATTCGACGCGCGTTCACGCGAAATTCTCGGATTTATGAAGGCACGTGCTTAGTCTTGGACGGTGGTGGAAGATGATAAGATGTAGCGAAAACCAACCGTGCACTAGTAATGAGTCATAGTAATAGTCATAGTCATTGATTCAATAAACAATATAAATTGTGTTTGAAATAGTGGTTATATACAACTTAATTTACATCTTAACAATAGAACAAATAATTAACAATTTGGTAGGTACTTTACATAAAAATAAAGGTATATCACAAAAGAAAAATAGCAAAATATATAATTAAATACCTATCACAAAAAAAGAAGTTATATTATGTACAAATTATTTCGCAAATTAGATTAGGTATGGCGTTAAAGTGACTTCTCGCTAGCGTCAGCGTAAACGATTCGTATGAAGAAAATAGCACAGCGCCCCTAGCGATTACTTCGTACAACTACAATTCTCCATGGAGTCGCTAGTTCGAGTAATTCGAGTCGCGTAATTTCGGTCGCGCCATACTTAGTGTGACGTGATAACGTGACATGATGTATGGCGCGACCGAAATTACGCGACTCGAATTACGCTCGTCTGGCTGAACCCTTACTGTAAACTCATGGTAAGGGTACGGAGCCTAAGTGTAAGTTTCCAAGGAAACAAAATGTTCTGATCGTGAAGTCGATCAAAAATTGTATGATAGCGATGATGATTTAATTCTACCCCTTCGGCCGCCTACGTAACCGGAGTTTCGTAACCAGATGCGTTTGAAAAAAAACGGTCTTGTTCGATACCGGTTGCGAACGAAAACTAATTTTGTTCTTAAATTTTTTTAATAGAATCTTTTATCGATTCTGTTTTAATGTGGAAATACCACATTTTTTACTTTTATAAAATTCCTAGGGTATGGCTAATGCGCATAAGCATTTGAAACACATATGACGCAGAGGGCGCTCCAGTAGCGTAGAATTATGGAATCCAAGATTTGGTGTGATTGACGTAACGATGTGATAGCTCAGTTGGTAGAGCACTACGCTGGAAACGTAGGGTCAAAGGTTCGAGCCCTGCTTACATTGCAGTGGATCACATTACATTTTTCTTTCATAATTTACCTTTGTGTCAATATTTACTTTGTTCTTATATGAATCGAGTCACGAACCAACCAAACCATCTTTCGAGCATTTTTTCATACCTACTATAAAAAAAATCTCTACTCTTCATATACTCTTTATATAGGGTTAATGGCTACTGGTGGAACTGATTGAGGTGCATGATATGTCCGGAAATAATACGCAGTCGACAGCTGTTCCTTCGACCAAAGAATCGCGAAACTCCTTTAACTCATCCCACACACAACTCGTCCGGATTACCCCGAGCACCTCGGATTGCCCCGAAAATTGGGGGGAATCGCGAAAATGAGGCCCCAGCGCGGATTCCGAACAAATTCTTAGTGAATTGTCTTCAGTTTAAGAATTGTGCCTCATCAAATATTTGTAAAATTAATTTGCAATTAGCATATTTAACTGGCGAATTCGGGTATTCGGTGAAACGAAATTCACTAAGTTTTTGGGATTCTTGTTATTTATGTTTTAATATCCTGGTATGCCGTGGATTGTGTTTTGTCAAGTGCTGTACAGTTTTTGCTAAATCCGTCTTAGTCACAGAGTTTAAATCTGATTTTCTACTCTGAACTTTTCTACGGAGCCCTCTGACTCCAGAAAGTTACTTCGTAGAATGTTTCATAAATCATTTCGCAGATTTTTCATAAGTATTGTAAATATCCTCGCTCTTAAAGGGACCAGTCCCTTCTATGCATTTATAATATGTCTATAAAATAAAATAAATAAATAAAAGAAACATTTATTCTCGCAATAAATTGAATTTAAAATACAGTATCACTTTTTTTTTTCTATTGCAATAACCCCAATTTGGTTGAAGGCCCCTCCAATGATGCTCATGTCTAAGATATTGAAAACTAAATCCGTTAAAGATGGTTTGTTCCTACCGATAGCTAAGCAAATATTATTTAAAATTAAATATTGTACTTGATAGATAAATCGTAGGACGGCGCTGGTAAATTTACTAAAGGCGGGGATATAGATAACCGATATTTTACATTGGAGTTTGGCGCCATCTGTCGAGACGAAATATTTGACATAATATAGAGTACTCACTGATTCTATCGCGCAAAGAAACTCCGAGCATAGCCCTTTCCATTGCACGTTGCGTGGCTTTTAACTGGAAATAGCGATTTTTTTAATGTGCTTGTGTAAAATTTAAACTATACCTATAGTAAATTTAAATTGTGGAAGTGAGTGCCGGTTTTTTCGGTGGTGGTGGGCGCGGAGGGAGGGGGGGGGGGGGGGGGGGTTGTTCGTAGAAGGACAATGGACGGAGAATGGATAGCCGTTGGGGCAGCAAAGTATACGTGGCGACCATGTATAGGAAAGCGCAGCGTAGGTCAGCCTCCGATTAGATGGATGGATGACCTCGTGAGGGTAGCGGGGAATCAATGGATGCGGTCTGCACGGGATCGCAATTTATAGTCTTAGGGAGGCCTATGTTCAGCAGTGGACGTCTGTGGCTGAGAGATAGATAGAGTAACTAACACATTCACTGCCAGCAACGCATATATGCGTTCACCTACATACAAGTAATTACTTCAGCCAATACGTGCCGCGAATTATTTTGACCAAAAGAAAGAGGAGAGGGCGACCGACTGGACAAAAAAAGAACAGGTCTGTCCTTTTTTTGTCCAGTCCTCTCAGTTAGTATGTTATATAGTTTTCAGATTTTTAGAAGTATTTGTGGTACGTGACGATATTACTTGCCAAATTTCATAGAATTCTAGGTCATCGGGAAGTACCCTATCATTTTGATTCCCTTGAAAGTGCCGAAATGTACGTTATTTGCGACTTAAACGGCCGTATCTTTTTTTCACATTAACGTAGAAGTTTGATTTTTTCACAGCTTCAAGGGACCGTAGACCTGAGTATATGATGTTTTCAATTCGATATAGCCTCCACGCGTTCTCAATATAAAGGGTCTTGACAGACAGACAGACGGACGGACAACAAAGTGATCCAATAAGGGTTCCGTTTTTTCCGATTGAGGTATGGAACCCTAAAAATACGCGAACAAAGTTGCGGACTCTCCTAGTATGTAAATATTTTACTCTAAATGAGGCAATTACCTTTGGCGAGTTCCAGAGAGTTCCTACTATTGTTAAGTCGATTGATAAGTGTAAAGGGAATAATCGACTACTGAATTGCGACACAAATGTTACCTACTGTGTCGTATTCAAAAGTGTCGTATTCAGAATTTAAATTAAGGGAGGTTGGAATTACGCGCAGCTACCCGCGCTTATCGCGTACACGCACCAGTGAGGACTAATGTGTTCTCTCTCCCTCTCTGCCTTCCGCTTTTGATTGGCTCGCGTTCATTGCCAGTCACACGCGTCTAAGTTGGGTCACTTCGCCCTTCTTATCATTGCGTCGTCGTTACTCAAACAACCAAAAAAAATACTGTCCTAAGGTAGCTTTTGCAAATATCAATAGAGAGAACCTTCTTTCTCTCGTTTTTAGTCGTAGTTAGGTAGAAAAGTAATTCTTACTACAAACTAGATAAATAAAATCTTTCTATAAAATTATACGACAACAGTAACATTAAATGGAATCGAATGCTAAGCGAACTTGTGAAAAGAACAAAACTCGAAAGAAAATAAACTTAAAAGGGCCTTATTCCTTTGAAAATCTTTTTTTTTTCATATTATGACAAATATAGCTACTGATAATTTCAACCAACTGTTTGAAGTGAGTAATATTTTTCTCCGAGTTCTAAATAGTAACATAGCTATTCCATGCTTTCGTTGCGTGCAGTCGAAAATTAGTTGAAAAAAGTACCGCGTGAGTTCCGTTAATTTCGAGTTAATTTGAAACAAAAATTATCAATGAAAAATTTAAACTGTAGGTTTCAAATATATACTCGTACCAATAAATCTCAATAGCCCTGTTCTAGGTAGTAACATCAATAATATGTTAAGAAACATGTTTGATCATCGAGAAAATGTCTAAAACAATCTCCATTTTAAAAGAAATAAGGCCTCTTAACGGAAGTAAGTACATTCGTTTTTGTAATAAGCGATAAATCGATAATCCTGTGCCGCGGAATGAATTAGCCGCTAACTCAGCATTATGCTATTAAATAGATTAGGAAAAATATAACTATATTCTACTAGGCTCAGTAGGTACTACTAGACACAGTAGGTACTACTAGGTAGTTCTATCAGTTTCCCGATATCACATTGTATTTGCTGAATGGAAGCCCAGGTGTAGACACTGTCACCTTTGCCACTTTTATAAATATTTTACTTGAAACGAGGCAATTGCGTTTGGCGAGTTCGAGAGACGACTAGGTACTATTGTTAAGTCGATTGGAGTAAAGAGAATAATTGCGACACAAATGTCTGACACTAGTGTCTGCTGCATTGTGCTCTCTCCGATATTGCCATTCACACTTTCACACACATATGATTATCTAATTGAGTGTAAACAAATTTCGTAGTTAAAGCCACAGTTTTTATAGCCTTATGGCATTAAGTCCGCCATTTGTACTTTTACTTGTGTATTTTGTGCAATAAAGTTTAAATAAAAAAAAATAGTTCCTAAGAACAAATTTCCCTATCTCTTATACCTACTTTCTAACTTCTCCCTACTGACCCATTTGGGTTGTTCACCCGGTATATTAAAAAAAAAAATGGTTGTTATCGATTGACATTGGGAAACTACTAACTACATAATTATTTATTTCAGGCTATTTTTAGTCCGGTAAATAGACAATTACAATTTCCACGGCATAAGGCATTTAATTGAATGACTATTTTATTGCTCTCTTAAGAAAATAAAAACCGGCCAAGTGCGAGTCGGACTAGCGCGCCGAGGGTTCTGTACAACTAATTTTTTTTTTACGTTTGTTTCCGTGTTTGTTGTTATAGCGGCAACAGAAATACATCATCTGTGAAAATTTCAACTGTCTTGTTATCACAGTTCATGAGATACAGCCTGGAGGCTTAGTAATAGGGTCCCGCTTGTACCATTTAGGTACGGAACCCTAAAAATGAAGTTTCGATTTCACTTAAAATACAAGTTTTATCAAACTGGGTTTTCTATTACATAAAAGAAGCGCGTTTTAAAAAGTGTGTTGTAACTTTCAGATTCAATTTTCAAGTAGCCCGATGGCTCATATGTTCGAAAACTTAGCAAGAAATAGTTTTCTGGTTATTGGTAAGTTTTTCGATAAAATCTTGTGATCGTACAGATTTCATTTCTTTCCCGTACATTTATAAAGTTTCACGAAGTTTTTAAAAAGAAAGTAAAATGCGACCTACTTTTTATTTTGGCGCATTGGTTTTGTATAATTGTTAGGAATTAATATAATAATAAAAAAAATGGGCCAGAATAATCACCTAAGGACACCGCAAGGTTACCGGAGCAGAGGCAGAGATGTCGGGATGACTTTGATGCATTTACTAACGACTGGAGTGGACGAGTGGCGCAAGAGAGGGAGGCCTTTGCCCAGCAGTGGGACTCAATTATAGGGTAAGTAAAAAAAATAGGAATGTAATATAACCAGAATCTGCATTAACGAAAAATAACGAGGTTTTTTAAGGGTAGATCAACATTTTACGCGTTGTTATTCAGACAATAGTGATTGAAAATAAACTAAACATAAGAATTGACTTCCAGGGTTCGTAAAATGTTGGTTTGGTTCGTCTTTCGTTGATTTATTTACTCGCATTTTACTATCTCTGATTATAAATATGGTAATAACAATGTTTTTGCTAAATTTAAGCACCGAAAATCGTGGTCTTCGCCATGAGAACAAGCAACTGAAAAAAAAGTTGTTTAGTTCCCATACAACAAACGCGTTGTGGAGAACTTTGGGGGAAGCCTTTGTCCAGTAGTGGAAGGTTTTCGTCTGATATCGGACACATATCATGAAAGGGGCCATACATCGCTATAAATCTCAATGTCAAATCGAGTTTGGGTTCATGATGCTATATCGAGTTAAAAATTTCCGTCACCTAAATAGAATAAGAGTGGATTCGAGTCATGTCAGAGTGGATTCGAGTTCAGAGCCCATAGTAACCCAGGCAAACGTATAACAGGAATCGAGTTTCCCTTCAGAAGAAATAAAGGTGAATTCAAAGGCATCTTCATTAAATAGAGACTTTTTTGTTTGCTCTCTCTGTTTCATCGAATCTACAATCTACTGATGGAATTTCGATTTTGCAGGTTCCATTAGGTTTAAAATGTTCAATTGATGATGATTGATGATATTTAGACTTGGTATAGGTGTAACTAAAACAAAAAAGGTCTCGTTTCGGCGTACCGTAGAATTATGGAATCAAAGATATGATGTGATTAACGTAACGATGTTAGCTCAGTTGGGAGAGCTCTATGTCGGAAAAGTAGGGTCGCAGGTTCGAGTCCTGCCGACATTGCAGTGGATCACATTACATTTTTCTTTCATATTTTACCTTTGTGTCAATATTTATAACATATAAAATGTGGAATTCCACGTTAAAACGATTCTCTATCGTTTGCCCGAATTTCATATGCCATAATCTATCACTTGCCATAATATTCATTTGCCAAAAATCCATTTTTCTCTGTAAGCTGAAACTTATCGGGATTTTACATAAAACAAACCTAACCTAATGATTTCTCCATGAATAGTATTAAAGAAATCCCGAAGAGTTTACGATTTATGAAATAAAAAGTTTATGGCAAACGAAAATTATGGCAAGTGATACATTTATGACAAATGAAATTCGGCGAAGTCTATAAAAAAAGTTGAACCTATATGAATCGTTTATTCTAAACGTATACAAACTCAATTTTCATCAAAACTGTCAAAATAACAAACTCGTCTCACAAGATCCCTTATTGCCAAATTGGCTTGCATTGTAATCCAATTTCCTTTACAAAGTCTAGGAAGTATTAACAATGAGAAGAGAGACTTTGGTAAATAATCCAGTAGATAAAATTTCCTTTTGTATTATAAAATAGGGGGGAATGAGGTGATACAACTCGAATGCTGATTACTAAAGGGGAGGTACAGTCGGAAAACAAACTGCTCTGCCAGTTTTCGACTTCGTTTTTTGTTGCTATTGGGTATTTAGCAATGTAAGGAGTTTTTTTTGGTATATCCACTTCTGCAAATATTGTTAATATACAGTGTGTTACCGCCAAGTAGGCTTTTCTTAAAGTAGAGTAAAGTAACATAGATCTTTAACGTATCCATGACCTTAATTTAATTAATTAACTTAAATTCAGGCTTTATTAACTTTCTAACAAAATTTCAATTGCCAGTAATGTACAGTAAAGTAAATTGGCAAGTGAGTGTTAAATGACAGCGTGATATGAGTAACGACAGTTACGCTCTACACCCACTACATTGAATGTGCGGATTTAAGAAATTTAATTGTGCAGTTAATTTACATAATTATGATTAGCTAATACATGCAAACAATTACTAATGGATCATATTATTATCAGTTTTAATAAATGCCTGCATGCCGCTAACAGGCTGTAGATGATTTTTTATTTGAACCCGATTTTTTATGTATCCCCAAGCCACTCCCGAGTGCGATCCTAGTTAGTTAGACCATAATTAAAATGACTGGCTCTTCCGTTAATACTCATAATCATCGTGAAAAAGTAATGACGGTAGAACCGCGCGGTTAGAACACTGAAAAAAATACCCAGTGGAGCCTACTGAAATTACAGTAGGCGTAACCGTTATTACAGTTAGGTTTACTGAAATGTCAGTAGGCCTCACTGTTATTGCAGTAAGTCTTACTGTAATCTCAGTAGGCTCCACTGGATATTTTTTTCAGTGAACGCTCGGAAAATCACCCTCTGTCCCGTGGCAGTGATTAAACTTATTTATTAAAGAAAAAAAAACTAAACCTTAAGATGCCTTATTCCTTTTAAAATGCTGATTGTTTTAGACATTTTTCTCTATGATCAAACATGTTTCTTAACATATTATTGATGAGAACAGGGCTATTGAGATTTATTGGTATATGACTTACGGAAGCGAAACGTGGACAATGACACAAAGAGATAGAGAAAGACTGGATGGCATCCAGTGGATACCTTTGAAATGTGGTGCTGGCGACGAATGGAGAAGGTTAGCTGGACTGAGAAGAGGTCGAACGAGAAGGTGCTCAACATGGTGAATGAGGACAGGTGTCTTTTAAAAACTATCGAAAATCGCAGAGGGAAAATGATTGGACACCCGAATATCTAAAAACTATTATAGAAGGAAAAGTTGAAGCAAGGAGGAAAAGAGGAAGACCAAGAAGAGCTTATATGGACCAAATAAAGGAAAAGGTGAACGTCGTGTCGTACCAGGCCGTCAAGGAGAGAGCTCAGGATAGAGACAATTGGAAATTGCTCCACCGACAAGAGCTCAGCTCTTAAGTTTATGATGATGATTTGACTTACAGTTTGAATTTTTCATTGATAATTTTTGTTCAACTTATTTTCGACTGCACGCAATAAAAGCATGAAATAGTTATGTTACTACCTGGAACTCGGAGAAAAGTGTTATTCACTTAAAAAAGTTGGTTGAAATCATCAATATATAGATACCTAGGTTAAACTATATACTCTACCTATATCCCCTGAATACTACCATTGGGCAGGGTAAGTAAAGCTGGCCGCGTTACCTCGCTGACACATCAGCATCGTAACGATCAACGATCAAAAAATGAATTATGAGAGGGATAGATAATGCTCTTTCAGATGAGCTTTGAAAGAAACAAGAGAGCGTTTAAGCTCACAGACAAGGAGTTCCACAAACAGACAGCTTTAAAATTAAACGTATTATTATATTAAGGTTCAAAAGTGGTAGACCACTCTCTTGGCGACTGTACCGCGTGAAAAAAAGGGAAACGTTTCAGTTCGATTGTTTAGGTATTGACTGGGGAACTTGGAACAAGGTGGTTCACAATACAATACAAATCCTCTTTACTGCACACCTGAAATACACATGGAAACAATACAATAAATAAAGGAAGAGGTAGTAGCCGGTCTTTTCGCTAAATAGCGATCTCTTCCAGCCAACCTTTATAGGTAGCGTAGTTGAATTGAAACAATCGTTTGAATTCAGTAGGTGGAGCGAAACAGCTATAAATCCAAATAACACGCGCTACCAACGGCTTTATTGATGAGCTTTTGTTAGCGTGCACTTTTAATTCACTCGTGGTAGTAAAAGAGCCACTTTCGCATCTAATCCAAATTCTAGTACCTGGTGAGGACTTAGGACCTCTCATGACGGGGCGGCCGTCGCGTCGAACACACTCGTCCATCTATTGATTACTTTCCAGCCACTACATCTATACTACTAGTAGGTCTGTGAGCTGTGAACCTCGCGAGTTTGTTTTGTGATTGCTGCCATTTTTTCTAATAAGTTTTCGAACCACCATTTTGAAAAAAAATATAAAAAGCGTATTGACAAAAAATCTACATATTTATTGGATCTACTCACACACTTTTATGACAGTCGGTTGAGCAATGCGACCTCTAGGCAAGAACTGACGGAATCCATCTGGACATCTAAGTATTTTGGGTCAAACAGAAACCGTTTTTTCGCTCGGTCAATTACTCGTGGGGAAAAAAGTAAGTTATTCTTTACGTTTCGACTTCAACTATTATTAATATCTAGACACGTGTGTCCAGCCAAGTTCACCCCAGGAACTGGCGAGCAGCAGCCGTGTGTTATATTACACGAACCGTTTGGAGCCACTTTTGACCCCTCAATAACTCCAAATCTAATTAACATAAAAAAAAATTGGCATATGTATTTAGGTTTGTATTACAAAGATACTGAAGATACTAGTAGCAAAAGTTCGTCTGCAATATTTGTAATAGATACTTAAGCTAATATTTAAGAAAATAACATTTATGTCATGATCATGAACTTCGACCTTTCTCTTTAACCTCACGACAAAGGTTATATTATTACATTTAAATGTATTAGTGATTATCATACGAATGCACAGTTTGTTGCCACCTTTTAGTTATCTCCAATTCAGCGATATCACGGCTTTATAACGGCATTATATCTATTAATATATAAATTTTTGCTAGGCATTAAATGACGTTAACAATCCAAGTAGCAAAAGAAGCTGCAGAAGGGCTTATACAGTCCTTCTACGTGTGCTGCTCTGTAGCGGCGCCACCATAATGAAAATCAATTAATTATATGGTGAAATGATGTACGTTGAAGGTACACCATGTACGTATGATGTTTTTGGCTGTACCTGCACCAGGGAACGAAATAATGGACATTGTTTGTGGCGCCGCTGGGGAGCATACTCTGCAGCGGCGCCACTGAGAATTCATAGATAGAAATTACATTAGCTATTAGTTTCATAAGGAAATTGATGTACTAGTGCTATTTATTGTGATGACATTATTAATTCGTGATTTAATTAAATTTAATTAATCGCACTTACATCATTTCACCATACAAAATTCATTGATTTCCATTATGGTGGCGCCGCCACTTTTAAAAGACATGATCAAATTAGACATTGGATACAATGAAGCGAAAAAATTAAAAGTTCATGGTTCAGGTAAGGTTCGTACCTGCGTCTCCAACGGCTTATACCTATTGGACCACTGAACCTGATGCGAGAGCCATTGAATGCTGTAGAATAAATGAAAACCAGTTGCTTCTTGCATGCCCTAGGGTGGCATCGTGGCGCCATGTACGTCTTTACATCTACTGCTTTAAAAAAATTACAAATTAGACGTTTTCTCCTATCAATTCTACTTTTGCGATATAAGGAATGAACATTACGGTAACGTTGAAATAGTGCAAATCGCCGAAATAGATATATAATGGCGAGATCTCGGGTATATGTCAGTGTCATACGTCGAATTGAGGCGCTGAAAGCCTTATTTTCTGGAATTCGCGCGACGCTAGTCTTCATAACTAACCTAAATACCCTTAATGAGAATAATACTTTGTAATTGGTGTCTAAAATGAATCGTTAGAATTTCGAAATGCATTTTCTTGTTAGAATATTCGGCGATTATTTTTTTATGAAATGGCTCGAGGTCTGCGAATGGAGAATATTCTGAATACTTGTATTGTATGTTTTTATATGTACTTTAGAAGAAAATGTAGTCAGTGAAGGTAAATTATATTGAATACACTAGCTGCGCCACTCATGCCACTGGAACACTACATTTCTCGGGATAAAAAGTAGCCTATGTGTTAATCCAGGGTGTCAGCTACCTTCATACCAAAATTTCAATTGAAGAAGTAACAAACATACACATACATTTTTATCCAAGGAAGTCAATACCAAATTTTTAGAAGAAAATAAGCAATGGCCTCTTGGTAAACTATCGCGAGTAGGGGTAAGACCCAGGGGTTATGAAACAGAGGGCAGTTGAAACCACGTCGATTTTTATTTGTACGCGCCCCAGCACCCGCGGTCTTTCAGTGTGAGCCTAGCGGCTACATTACGAATGTACATTCGAAAGCTCGGCCCTCCCCTTCATATCTACCTACTCCTACAAAAATCCGGTCTCCCCTAATTTTAGTTAATCCTGGTAGCAAAAGGATCCTCTGCCGAAAAAGACCATAGAAAACTCAAGCAAAAACAGAATTACGTATAAAAACGTAAACAACACCAAATATTGTGCGTTCAGCCCGCGCTCATAAAACAATAAAAGTCCCTTTTATATTTTATAAAAGCATAACTTAAGGTTAATATTGGAACATTTTAAAAATACCTCCGTGGATATTCTGCGGTCTTACGGCAAGTAATGCCGCCACGAGATGTTAGTGGAATATTTTCCGTTAAGGGTTAACCTTTTGACGAATAATGTGGTTTAAACAATTCGTGTCCCGGCAAAAAAATGGGCGTCGAAGAAATATTGATACAAACATCAAAGCACAAAGAAAAAATTCAATCTGTAACCTGGCGGAAGAGACCCGTTTCGAACCCGGTACCTCAGAATTATTTTTGCAACCATAAATTATTTGACTGCCATAAAACATACCTAACTTAACCTAATCAATAGGATGATATTTGCAAGAATTTTAAAGAATCAATATTACTAGAATAATATTATTAGAATTGCAAAGAATTAATATTAGTATTATCATACACAAATCTAGCTAGCCTCAAAGTAAGCAAAGCTTGTACTATGGGTGCTAGACGACGATATACATAATATATAAATACATATATAGATAACATCCACGACCCAAGAACAAATATTCGAGTTCATCACACAAATATTTGCCCCGGCCGGGATTCGAACCCAGGACCGCCGGCTCAGTAGGCAGGTGTCTTCAAACTGCGCCAATCGCGTAGTCAGAATGTACGACTACTGAGGGGAAAAAATCTACGAAATGATTTTTCGGCAAAATAAAACATTCAACGAAAAAAAATTCTTGGAGTCAAAGGGCCCCCGGTATTTCATGAGAGGTCAAGTTAAGTTTGCGCCTGATATCTATGGCAAATAAATAAGGCGCAAACTTAACGCCACCGGGTTAGTGTAGTAGCGGTATACTATAAGTATATCACCACTTTGGAAATCTCTCCGAGATATCAGAGACATATGTATGGAAACAGGGCCTTGGTTTCCTATCTTATACAACTAGCGACCCGCCCCGGCTTCTCTAGGGTGCAATGCTTATCATCATATATAAATATACTAAGCATGTATTATACACACAAACCTCCGTCTTGAATCACTCTATCTATTAAAAAACCCGCATCAAATCCGTAAAAAAACGTAAAACGTAGTTTTAAAGCTCTAAGCATACATAGGGACAGACAGAGCAGGAAGCGACTTTGTTTTAATACTATGTAGTGTACCACCCAAAACATTACCGTTCTCTGCTGATTTAACCGACTACAGAATTCAACTATTCCTTTTTTCGTCAGGAGTTAACAATGCTCGACGGATCTATTTGAATAAAGACTTGTGTAATGACCCGGATTTCTATACCCGGAGGGTTAGGGCTGCGACAGTATCGACTTTCGTTTCAATCGACTTAAAATTAACTCTTCGACTTATGAACATACCCTGGGGTTGTCGGTACACAAATGATTTAGCATTAGGCTGACTGCCCTGCTAAGCCGAAAAGCGCTATCTCAATCTGAGCAAGTTTTGAGAAAGTCGACTTTTCGTAATCAGCTCGAAAAACGGAATTACCGCTTATTGCCTTAGAAATTGAATGGACTAGTTTTCAAGTATTTTTAAGCGATTCTAGCCTCAATATAAGGCTTTTTGGTTTCAAAGTAACGATATGCCGCGTCTCATAATAATTTAATAAAAAAATTAGATATGAAAAAACTTTATAGTGGTTTATTTAATAGTTTTATGTAAGATGGCACTATTTTGCTTATACCATTAGATGCGGAATTGTCATAGCAATCGAATGGTACAAAAAAAAACAAAAAGACGTATCTTAGACTTAGCGCCTTTCGGCCTAGCAGGGCAGAGTAGGCGTTAAATCAATCGTGCACCGAAAAACCCGGGGTTTGCTATAACTATGGAAAGGACGCCTTTGTGTGCCAAGGAACATCTAAGTGAAGTATTTTTTTTTACCTGCGGTGCTAAATAACCACATTATTCTCAAAAAACATCAAGCATCAAACCGCGACTTCTATATTCGGGGGGTTAGAGCTGCGACAGTATCGAATTTCGTTTCAATCGACTTAATATTAACTATGGAAAGAACGCTGCTGTGCGTCAAGGAACATCTAAGTGAAGTGTATTTTTTTACCTGTGGTGCTAAATAACCAGATTATCCTCAAATAAAATCAAATCATCAAACCCTGACTGCTATACCCGGAGGGTTAGGCTGCGACAGTATCGTCGTTTCAATCGACTTTAGATTAAGTATTCGACTTACGAGTAAGATTAACTATGGAAAGGCCGCTGTTGTGCGCCAAGGACATTTAAGTGAAGTGTTTTGGTGCCTGTGGTGTTAAATAACCACATTGTTCTCAAATAACATCAAACCCTGACTTCTATACCTGGAGTGTTAGGGCTGCGACTGTATCAATCCTCGTTTAAATCGACTTACGAATAACTAAAATAACTGGTGTTGCACTACTTACCATTCTCGAAATAGATACAATCATTTGTGACATTTTAAGTGTCGCTTTACTGGTAGAGACAATATTTATTTTGTTACCAATTAAATCAGTTTTAGGGTCAGTGTTGTCACAGTCAACTTTCTCTTACTTTTTTTATCTTAATCATGTCAAAATTAGACGACAGAAGTATATATGTACCTATATTTCAATTTGCTCATGATAGGATGCTAGAAAAATGAAAGCTAAAACAGTTTCTATCATTAAACCAAATTAAGGATTTTTTATCAACTTTTTAGTCACAGCAAACCCATCACTAAAAGATTATCGTTTTGGCCCAATAATTTGCCCACGAGTGCCAATAAGGTGGAAAATCGTCCTTTGCAATAGGTGGTCGGAAAACTTCATATTGGTAACGGGAATTGAAGGAAAACATTACAAGATAAGTTTCCGGTTGTACAGAAACTTTGTGAGATAATTAAAGGAAGTCTCACAGGAAAAGGGTAAAACAATTTAATATGTTGCTTGAGGTATCATGTTCTTTGGGAAGCTCGTTGGGAAAATTGCGAAAACAATATCGTTTTATCCTTGTTTTTGTGTGGTGCGCTGGTTGAGTAAGAATATTTGTTACAGGGTTTTGAAATAAAAGTATTGAAGATTAAATTTGGGCGTTTTCCAAACAAAAAAAACGTAATCCCTGTTTATTCCAGAGCTTGCCGTTTTTAGGTTGTTCTTAATCAGAATCGAAAGCATTTTCAATGTAAAGAATAAAAAAAAGTGTCCAAAATTCAGGGTTTTTTTGGAAACACTCTTTTACTTAAATTATCATCACCTTGTACCTTCTCACGGTTATGAACTTATGACAAAAGGAGTTCACATTCTTTATTCCTATAAATTCACATTCGTTTAAAATGACTTTCAGTCCACAGATCTACTCTAATCAGGGTAATTCTAAAATTAAAACTTAGTTCCTCCAAATCCAGGCGACTGAGTCTTTTGCATGACTGATTCCAGCTTTGAAAATTTAGGATCGCTTTGAAACATTCAGAATTGTTCTTACTAAAGCGAAAATACGATTTATAATGTTTACTAGCTTTTTCCCGCGACTACGTCCACGTGGAACTTGGAAGTATGGAAGCAACCTCGTACAACACAATAGATATCTATATCCATCTAATCATCTTAATTAATAAAAGGGATTATTAAAATCGCCTAAGCAAATGTAAGAGCAATTGTGCTTTTAGTCTAATAATTACATTTCCTACAGGGTCATCAATGTCATCATGAATTACTTACTCACTTTCGATCATTTAAGGGATTATTTCCAGGATGAAAACTATCTTATGTCCTTCCTCGGATCTTAAACTATCTCCATGCTAAATTTCATCAAAATCGATTCAGCGGTTTAAGCGTGAAGAGGTAACAGACAGACAGACACACATTCGCATTTATAATATTAGTATGGATTTGCCGAGTTTACTTTCTTATAAAACCGTAAGGGTATGTCTCCATTGAAGCAAGGCGGAGAGGAGACGGGTCACCTGAGTTGAAATCTGTATCCCAACTCCGCTTCACTGTTTGTGATTGGTTGATTCCGCTCGTCACCGCTCCCTTATCGACCTTGACCGGGTAGTAACGTGAAATGCATCTCGAATTAACGCCACTACGTGCCTGCTTTGAGGACGGTTTCGCATAGGAGCAAAATAGTTTCGTTCGCAACCGGTTTCGAACAAGACAGAAAAGGCTTTCTATCGCAACTGGTTACGAAACTCCGGTTACGTACGCGGTCGAAGGGGCCGTGACACGTGTCCAAAAAGTTGAAGATGCGGGGTTTGACTACAGACAGCACTCTTTATTTTTTTTTTTTATTAACGCACTTGGTCACCTGAGTTGAAATCTGTATCCCAGCTCCGCTTCACTGTTTGTGATTGGTTGATTCCGCACGACTCTGCTTCGCTTCAGTGGGGCGCACCCTTATCGACCTTGACCGGGTAGTAACGTGAAATGCATCTCGAATTAACGCCACTACGTGCCTGCTTTGAGGACGGTTTCGCATAAGAACAAAATAGTTTCGTTCGCAACCGGTTTCGAACAAGACAGAAAAGGCTTTCTATCGCAACTGGTTACGAAACTCCGGTTACGTACGCAGCCGAAAGGGCTGAGACTCGTGACCAAATAAGTTGAAGATGTGGGGTTGAACACAGACAGCAGACGCTTTTCAAATTATTTAATTAATGTTTCTTCCATTGGAAAAACCTTTACTTATATTTCACTAATTAATGCTTGTTTTTATTTCAGGTAATTACGCAATGTTTAATCGACTGGACGCCTTAAGACATTGTAAGTATTTACTTATAAATTTTAATGAATAATAAGGAGTGAATTTTAATTTAACGTCTAAAGGCTATTTGTATTTGTTCACGATCGCTTGGTTTAATTATTGGTAAAAAAGACTTAATACATTTTATGGAGAATTTGAAATAAGTGAATTTGATTTGACGTAGATGATGACTGATGTTAAATTGTACAGCATACTGTAGTTATATGAATAAAATTAGCTCAATGTGTTATGAAACAAAGAAAAAAATATAGGTATATATTTATTGAAATATGTGACTTCAAATGTACTTATGATTCTTTTTAATCCAAAACAACGAAATTGTTATGACAGCCATGAACTAAAACGCATTTTTCACGGTGAAAATGGCAAATTACTTATTGACTCCCTACAACCCTACCTCTCAAAACACCGAAACGGCTGGAAAAAAATTAACCATTTATGGGACAGGGATAGCTGGACATCCAAAAAAATGGTTTTGGGATAGTTTTTACCCGTCTACGGTAAAGGAAAAAAACGCGCATGAAATTGCGGGTGCCTCCTATTTTATCAATAAAATTGAGTTGTAACTTCATACTGAACGCTTTCGTCCGGGTTCACGGTGTCGTTAGATGTATATTCCTTATCTTCCAAATATTTTATAACAAAGCTACCATAAATATCTATTCCAAACAAATTTCTTTAACAGTAATGAAATGAAAGGTAACCGAGTACCGATTCAGTTCTGAAGTAAAACCCACTTCGCCCTAACGTCAAAGTCAAAAGAACTAGGTCGTTCTAAATGGCCCCTCAATTTCACTGCTCCAAGATTTCCTAGATTCTTTGACGAGGTAAATCAATTTCCATTTCAGTCAACGCCGTCGCCGGCTAACCGTGATCCCTTTAAGGGATAAGTTCGCCTTTCTAAATAAATAGTAACTAGATTGATTTGTGTGAGTCCAATATTTATTTATTTATTTATATTTATTTATTTGTAAATACTTTTACTCAAACTTGCAATGAAATGTCGTCATAACGTGTGCTTCGAAGTATCACGTTCACGGATCAACTCGAGAGAACTGTAAAGGAATTTCATACAAAATTTAAGGACTAAGCCAGGAAGTAACTTTTATAAACATGGCGTCTGTGTTCACGAACAGGCTAAACAGCTGAGTTTTTTTTTTTTTGAGTGGTGTATTTTTCTTTTTTTCATTGCACAGAAAAACACTATACATGCCTTAGCCGTGAAAAGTCTTGCCGGCTTCGTATCAATCTGGCCTTCCATACCTAAATACCCACCTCTCTCATCCCCCCGCCCTAAGTCAGGCTAACCCGTTTCAGTCTATTCACGACGCAGTCCATGCGCCCAGTGCGCCCGCGTCACCCCCTCCTAATTCACCCCTGTGGCGCGGAGATAATCCCATTAGCGGGTTATAGGTACTCCCACACAAAGTCCGACTACTAGTAGTCATTGATGGTGCAGCCTAGATATCTAAACTCTGAGACCCCTTTGTACATATCTCCCACATTTTATTAGGTCTTTTTGTGTGGCTCATCCCCCCGCCCTAAGTCAGGATAACCCGTTTCAGTCTATTCACGACGCAGTCCATGCGCCCAGTGCGCCCGCGTCACCCCCTCCTAAATCACCCCTGTGGCGCGGAGATAATCCCATTAGCGGGTTATAGGTACTCCCACACAAAGTCCGACTCACTGGTAGTGAGGGTTAAACAGCCCTGATTGAACTGTTCAAGTCATGTGTTAAAAAAACAAAAGGCCTAGTGCGAGTCTGACTCGCGTACCGAGGGTTCCGTACAAACTTTCACTAATCCCATCTTAATTGGCCTGGTTGAGTTAAGTTTGTACCTGAAATATATGGCGCCGCATAGAAACGAAGTGCAAACTAAACGCAACCGAGTTCTTCAAATATGATGTTTGAAAAGGACTATATTTTTTATGATTTTATTACAAATGTTTAGTTTTCACATTTTTATAAGTATTTGTAGTATGCGACGATATTACTTGCCAAATTTCATAGTTCTAGGTCATCGGGAAGTACCCTATCATTTTGATTCCCTTGAGAGTGTCGAAATTATGTACGTTTTTTGCGACATAAACGGCCGTATCTTTTATTCACGTTAACGTAGAAGTTTGATTTTTTCACAGCTTCAAGGGACCGTAGACTTAGTATATATGGTGTTCATTTCAACTCGATACCTCCACGCGTTCTCGAGATAAAGGGTCTTGACAGACAGACGGACGGACAACAAAGTGATCCTATAAGGATTCCGTTTTTCCGATTGAGGTACGGAACCCTAAAAAGTGTGGCTCTATGGTTACTATATCGCTTCATGTGGAGATAGTCAGTTTTGGTCGTGGTTTATTCTTAGGCCGACCTTCGCCGTTGATTTTTTTTTATAAATCTTATACATAACTGGGAATCGAACCTGGTTAAAATTCTGTAAGTATTCGCATGTCGTGTTGTAACATCCTTTACAGCGATTTTGATCGGGTTATGTATGAAATTGTGTATGAGATTTATAAAATAATAATAATGCAGTTTTTATTAAATCTAAATTCGACGCCATGGTTCCTAAGAACAGATTTCCCTATCTCTTATAGTTTGTGACTTACCCCTAGTGACCCATTTGGATTGATCACCCGGTATAGCCCAGAATCGCATTTCAAAATGGCCTCCTAACCTCCAATCTTTCGATTTCTCAAAAGCTTGTCCCCGGGGCCTTTGTCCGTTACAAATAAGATTTCCAATAGTGCATAAATATCAGGGAAATAGCCGAGATTTTCTATCGGGGATGGACATTTTGCTCGGACATGAGGGCTGTTAGTCGCTTGCATTTTATTTTGAGCATTTTTAGGGACCCGTACGCAAAGGGTAAAAACGGGTCTACTAAGACTCCACTGTCCATCTGTCTGTCTGTCACCAGTATCTCATGAACCATAAGCTAGACAGTTGACATTTTAACAGAAACAGATACTAAGAACAGAAGTTAAAAAAAATATGGTGGGTCTCATACAACAAACGTGACTTTTTTGTCGTTTTTTGTTCGATACTGTCATCATAATGTGTCTCATAAACCGTGATAGCCACAGATAATGTATTTCTGTCATTTATTTCAACACAAAAAAAGAGAAACAAAGAAACAGTAAATAAAAAACTTTAATTAAATACTACTAACTACTATGTAAAAAAAGCTAAATTATCAAAATGATCTGTTGCCTCCATCTATAACAACACATACTAAAAAAAGAATAAACAAATATTTAATGGGGCTCCCATACAACAAACGTGATTGGTTGCGTTGACTTTTCACCTCATTGATATGCGCTATACATACCAGAGGCAAACTTAATTTAACCCGGCCAGCAAAGATGGGATGAGTGATTGTACGGTACCCTCGGCACGCGAGTCAGACCGCACTTGGCCGGTTTATGACGTAAACTGTCGAATTCTCAGTGAAAACCAAAAGAGAGAACATTCTGTATTCTGCGGCAGAACTTCGGTGTATTTGAATAATAAAGACAGTAACGTAAAACACTAACCACGTAACCTATTCTTTCCCTCTCATCAAACCGAAGTTATTCTCGAATTTGCCTATTCATCCTCGAATGAGGCTGGGATTTCCATTTGGAAATGTAACCGATAATCTGCAGGCTTTCCTTTCGATCGGCCAGTCATAGCGACTTCATCAATTACAGACAACTGGAACTTGGAACACTCGCTTTTTATGCACACCCTTCGATGGCAGATGAGGGAGATATGGAGGGTTCGGTGTTGGTCATGAGCGACGAGCGAGCGAGTAAACAAAATGAAGTGGCAAAGGCGTCGTAGCATCGATGGTCCGTGAAGAGAAGCTGACTCGGAATCGAGTTCAAATTAAATAGGTACTGATGTGATTAAGAGATGTCGATAAACAGAAAGCGTACGAGTTTAAACATTCTTTGTAATGTTTTCTAACCAATGTTTACTCTGAAATCAAAAGATGTAAATTAAATGGGTGTGTAATGTTTTGCATAACAACAATTTGCGAATTTTCATTTTGCATAAAACGAATTGCATAATTTCAACCTGCATAAGTGATCATATAGCATAAAAACAAAATGCATACAAACGAATTGCATAATTTCGAAAATTATAATAGTTTAATTGCATAGTAGACTAATAGCATAATAGTCACTTTGTATACTATACCATTGTCATATCATACTTTTTTTATAATAACTTAAAGCATAAATGTTGCCTAAATAAATACATCCAAAAAATATAATATTTTTTTCTTATTCATTCTTCCCCATTGCCGAGCCAAATTAGGAGCTTACCTTTTAAGGGTCATAAAAAAAAACCTAACCTACCTATCTCTGAGAGCAGTTTCGTTTTTAGGGTTAGGTATAAAAAAAATAACCCTAACCTACCTATCTCTTGCAGCAGTTTCATTTTTAAAGTCATAAAAAAATAACCCTATCCTACCTATTTCTCGGAGCAGTTTCGTTTTCAGGGCACAAAACCCTAACCTACCTATCTCTGGGAGCAGTTTCGTTTTAAGGGTCATAAAAAAAAACCCTAACCTACTTATCTCTTGGAGCAGTTTCCTTTTTAGGGTAAAAAAACCCTAACCTACCTATCTCTTCAAGCAGTTTCGTTTTTGGGGTAAAAGAAAACCATAACTTACCAATTCCAGTGCTCTCAACAACTTTTTATTCAGGACTTATTTGATAGGTATTTGTGATAGATATTTATGCAACTTGATAATTATTTTAAGTGTTTTTATGAGTTTTCATAATTATTCTGAATGAATGTTAAGCCCAAGTCGGCCAAGTGACATTATGACTTATGAACATTATAACGAATGTTATTATGATTATTAATGGTTATGATGTTTAAATATTATGCTTGACAAAATTATGAATTTTGTTTTTATGCAATGTGTTTTTTATGCATTTTGAAAGTAGTTAAATGAAAATATGCTAAAAGTTTTTATGCAAATTGAACCGCACCCAAATTAAATAGATCGAATATCGTTAAGCTTCGTTTTATAAATTAAATTAAATATGGGACTAATAGCGTGATGGCATCTAAGAAAGACACGCGACGACATAAGGTACGGTAGGTGACGTTTCTTTCATTCCGCGTTGGTCAGTACTTCGTTGGTCCAAGATTTCGATTTTTTAGATTTATTTATTTCATAATATAAAATGTCAATATAAATTACACTAAGTCAATTTACATGCACTTATACTATGATCGTCATATATATTAATATTAACAGATAAAATGTGATGAAATTGATAGTAAAAACAGCGGAATTAATAATAAAACAGATATATAATTACATGTCAAAATTTTAAACAAACAGATAAAAATGTCAAAGAAGAATAAATGGATTCTCAAAATACAAGAATTAACACAATAAAAATAACACTGAAAATAACAAAGTCAAATGTGGCAATAATTAGGAATAAGGTCAAAAGTAACTTAGGTATTGTCAGTATATAATGTAATTGCAAGCATTCGAGAATAAACAAATAAATCAATATCAGATACCCTTAGTCCCATAACTAAGCTCTTGTAGGCTTGTGTTTTGGCCAGTAGACGACGATATACACACTTATATAAATATCTAGTTAAATAAATAGAAAACAACATGACCCAGGAACAAATATTCGAGTTCATCACAAATATTTGCTTTTGCCGCGATTCGATCCAAGCAAGATATTCAAGGTCTTTGTATAAAACCTTGGACCGCCGGCTCAGTAGGCAGGTGCACCACGCGAACCGCGTCGTCGAAAAAATGGAAAAGAATGGCTAATCTTATCAGTGCTTCAAACACCATCTGCACCTTAAGCACAACCTGTGACTCGTGACTTGTCAAGCGAGTAACATTTCCTGTCTCTGTCATTACAATACCGTACGAGCATGAAAGGTGATGCTGAGTCACGCGACTAATGAAATCGTGACAATCTTGCTACCCTTGCAATTGATAGAGCGTTAATCGATTGCCAGCTCCATACTCTCAATATGTTCAATAAATATGTTATTTCCCGAGTCCTGAAATTCGCTCCCGCTTATGATTTACACCTACAGAAAGGTTTTATGATGCTGCTACTCGAGAACATTGTCGAATTTGAGAGGTCTCGATATCGCCGTCGAGTTTAAATGCGCTCTCGAAAACGTAGGTTTATCGCAAATACGAGTACATATTGTATGTAAGTCGATTTCATAAGTATGTGAGTAATATTCTTTGAAGGCAGACAAGACACGTGTATCTTGGAGAAAGCAAAGTCTTTGTTGGTATGTGCATATACATATAGGTCTTTAGATGGGTGAAATCCGATTGACATTGTAAGCGGTCATATCACGGACTTATCGTCGTGATATGGCCAAATTTTCGGTTATTACTGCTTTAATGTGTATTGGCAGGCTGCCCGTAGTACTATATTCGATCTTTCTAATATTAATGACATCTTCCGGTACACCCAGACATGTAAAAGTGCCCTTGTGGCTTACATACTGAATAAAGTTCATTATTCAATTATTATTTAAGTTCGAAATATAACCAATTAATACCTAATCAATCGACCTTGTAATGTGAATGTGTAGGTTACTAGCGGGGTATCAATGGATGCAGTCTTCACGGGATCGCACTTTGTGGCGAGTCATGGGGGAGGCCTATGTTCAGCAGTAGACGTCTGTGCTGATAGATAGATAGATAGTTAGACAGATTGATTCTGCTCTTGGTATGGCCTGGATTTCCATGTCACGATGACGTAACTTGCTACGTTACAATAACATAACGTACAGTCCGTGAGCTCTCAAATTGGGTTTCGGACTTGGTTGAAAACTGAGAGGTTATTATCTAGATCGCGTAAGTGCGAGCAAGACAAGTATAAAACGCGAATTATATTCTGTGTGTTAGAAGAAATAAAAAGAAATGTGCACGCGTTCTCCATTAGTATGAACAGGCATAATTCATAATGAAAAGCACAATGCAAACAGTGACAAGCCGTTAATTTGCATTTAAATTAAAATTTAATTAGTCTACCGACTGAATTACTAAAATGCGCCTTCTTAAACTTCTGCACTGTTCATAATTAGCCTAAGAATGTAACGCTAAAAGTTTGCATTCATGAAAGAACTAAGTACAAACAAGGCAAGGTGTTTTCACCTCGTAATGGGAGTTCAGTAGTACTACATTTTCTCTGCTCACGTTTTGAATGGGAATAATCCTTTGCAAAGAACTTGAGAGCGAGTTAATACGCATAATATACATGAGTTTCCGAGTGTTACCAGTTTTGCAGTTTCGAGCCTTTATCTTAATTTTAACCGTTTCTGTAACAAAATTGTACATTTCACGCGATTATTTTTTACTTTTTGAGGTCATAAAATCGAAAAAGTAAATTCTAATATTAATCTTTAAAATAGTATGTACGTAGTAAACTATTTTGGTACTTTTTATTAAGGTCAGGTGGGGCAAGGTAAACACATGTGGGAAGTGGTACACTTCGGAATATTTTCTACGTTATAGATTTAATAAACATAAAACGACCAACTGCAGCGATATTTATTTACTTTTTACCTAGAACTGTTTCTAAAAATTTGATTCATACACATACTGTGATTTCTTTTGAGTGTTTCCCTTACCCCAATGCGTTTCTCTTAGCCCATCAAACACTACTAACAAAAATAAAAATATATACCTATCCATACTAATATTATAAATGCGAAAGTGTGTCTGTCTGTCTGTCTGTCTGTCTGTCTGTTACCTCTTCACGCTTAAACCGCTGAACCGATTTAGATGAAATTTGGTATATAGATAGTTTCAGTCCCGGGGAAGGACATAGGATACTTTTCATCCCGAATAAATATAGTGTTCCCGTGGGATGAGCGGGGTAACACCGCGGGGCACAGCTAGTAAACCATAAAAATAAAATAAGCTAATTAAACCTAACTTAACTATTGGCACCTAAACTGTTGATGACATTGAGACTGATGATGTTGAGACAATGATGTCGCGGTTGGTGCAGTTTGTAGTGCACCTGCCTACGGAGCCGGCGGTCCTGGGTTCGAATCCCGACCAGGGAAAATATTTGTTTGATGAACTCGAATATTTGTTCCTGGGTGGGATGTTATCTATTTGTATTTATATATTATGTATATCGTCATCTAGTACAAGCCCTGCTTAGTTTGGGACTAGGTCGATTTGTGTAAGGGCTCGTGCACAAATCACGTGAGGTTAGATAGGGGGGAGGGGGAGTCACGAAAAAATCACGACAGATCGCGTTGGGGGAGGGAGGGGTGTAAAGTGACCTCATGTGCATTTTTCTACAGTGGACGAAGAAAAAATCTACAACATCAGTAAGTAGATACTTTTTCTCGGTTTCTTTAAAAATAAATCTTCACTTGTTAAATACTTACCTCAAAATAGCGAGCCTATTTTACGAAATTCTGGCGAAAACAAATACACGTGAGGTTGTGAGGGGGAGGGAGGGGTAACAAACAACCTCACCAAGTATAGTCAAAAAGCAGCCGAAAAAACCTCACGTGTTTTGTGCACAAGCCCGAGGGTTGTCCCTTAATATTTAATATTTACCTATATATCCCCTAGATCACTACCATTGGGTAGGGTGCCCGTAAGGCTAGCCGCGATACCTTTTGATATATATAGACACCTTGAAGACTTGATTACAATCTCAATTCCTTTCCTCAAAGGTATCAACTTTGGAGGTACGGAATTGAGGTTGGTAGGTTTCGGTCTCAACTTCAAACCCGTTCCAAGATTTACAGAAAGCCAAACACATAAATTCAACCAAGCCAACCAGGTGACCTGGCTTAAGTATATTTAAGAGGGTTGGGACATTACAATAATTAATTGTTCGAATCAATTGGTTCGACTTGAGACACTTCGGGACCGAATACCTATAGTAAACTTGTTAGGAACTTAGCTTTAGGGGACGGAATTTATGGGGTCTAATTGGTCGGTATTGATTGGGGTTTCTTGGGTTCAATAATAGCGCTTAGTTGCTGCGGTTTAGGAGATTTTGAAAATACGAGTAGGTACATACCACGAGTAGTTGTTAGGTGCTCGTGTACCTAATAATAAATTGTTACTTAATTAATTATTTTGATTTATTTTAATAATAGTGGTGTAGACTGATATTGAACTATACTATAGTTAGCTCATTCCGAAAATTAAAATAATATAATTATGTATAGTACGTGACTTCAAAGGTACGCATATTTTATGTTTTTTTTTTAATCTAAAGACATTTTGAAAGTATTTTCCAAATCCTCATAATTTAACCAAATAATAACTGTATGTCATCATCATAGGCCTTTACATCTTTATCAGATGATTTTATGCAGCGTTTTTGTGGCAGTGTTTGAAATGACTATACAGTCCGATGCGGGAGCGACAGTGACGTCCGCAAGATTGACATCTCATTAGGGGGTCGTTTGATGATTGAGTTGGTGAAGTGACCCTCCTCACATGTTGGTGTCTCCTCTCACGTTTCGCAGCCAGAGCCCGAAACCAACTTCTGTCATGAGCTTTGCAGCCTTCGGCAAGAGACGCTCTCCATTTGCTACGCTCGTTAGCCAAAGTTTCCCAATTAGCAGGGCTGATGCCAAACGTAAGCATGTCGCGCTTTGTGCAGTCCTTAAAACGTAACATGGGCCTCCCCACTCTTCTCTTAGCAAAAGCAACTTCGCTTAACAGGGTGCGTCTTGGCAAGCGAGTGGCATCCATACGGTGCACATGCCCCAGCCATCGCAGTCTGCGCTGTTTAAGCATTGCGGTAATGCTGGGAAGCTGCGTAACTTGTAGAACTCTCTCATTAGTGACCCTGTCTCGCCAACTGATGTCTAAAATATTCCGGAGGCAGCGCATGTGAAAATTATTGAGTCTTTTTTCTTGATTTGCATACGACGTCCAGGTTTCAGCTCCATACAAAAGTGTACTCAGAACACAAGTTTGGTACACTAAAATTTTGGTCCTGGTTGTCAAATGGTGGTTATTCCACACTCTTGCATTGAGCCTCCCAAACGTCGTAGCCGCTTTCCCGAGCCGACTCCCAATTTCCACATTCAGCGACAGATTGTTTGACACGTTGGATCCCAAGTAACAAAATTGATCAACAACATCAAGGGGCGTACCATCCAACAAAATTGTTGGTTTCTGGTTGAAGCCCTGCGCCAGAACAACCGTCTTTTTAGAATTAATTGACATAGAAAAGAGAGAACAAGCATGTGCAAATTTGTCTAGGAGAACCTGTAAGTCTTGAGGGGATTTGGCTACGAAAGCGGCATCATCGGCAAAGAGCAATGAATCGACATATAGGTCTTCTCGTTTACGGCGAGACCTCAACAGGGTAGAATTAAAAAGTTTCCCATCCGCTCTGGTATGCAAGTGTATGCCCTGTACGACATCTCCATATGCAACCTTCAGAAGCAACGAGAAAAAGATGCCAAAAAGTGTTGGAGCTAAAACGCATCCCTGCCGCACTCCCCTCCGCATGTCAAACAGAGCAGAAGTCTTGCCGTCGTGAACGACAGCGCCTTGCATACCCTCGTGGAAAGACTTTATTAAATTTAATAGTTTTTGGGGACACCCTATCCTGTCAAGAGCGGTGTAAAGGCCTTCCCGACTTACTGTGTCAAAAGCTTTATTAAGGTCTACAAAAGCTACCAACAGGGGACTATTCTGCTCACGTGATTTTTCCTGCAGTTGGCGCAAAGTAAATATCATGTCAGTAGTAGAGCGTCCTGAGCGGAACCCACACTGTGCCTCTGGATACACTCGTTCAGCAAGCCGTTGGAGTCTAGTCAAAATAACCCTCGCAAACAGCTTACCGACAATGCTTAGAAGGGAAATGCCGCGGTAGTTGTTGCAATCGCCACGATCCCCTTTTCCCTTGTATAAGGTGATAATATTCGCGTTTCGCATATCCTGGGGGAAGCGCTCTTGGTCCCAACATTTACCTAAGAAATTGTGCAGAATCGGATGTAGGGACTTGACCTTAAGAAGCTCTGCAGGGATATTGTCGTCACCTGGACTTTTGCCGTTTTTAAGTTGGATGACCGCTTTATGAAGCTCCCTTGGGACTGTATGTCAACCATGAACTTAAACGTACTTTTTACGGTGAAACTGGCAAATTGCCTCCATACAAATATTGGTACACGTAGGGATGTTGAACTTAAATGGTCATTTACTTTATATTTAATAGTACATTACTGTAGACGCCGGGAAGGAAGGGCTTGCAGGGTGAGTAGGTATAGACGGCCGAACTAGGGAGGCCGGATAGTGATACGAAGCCAGCAAGCTCTTTTCACGGCTAAGGCAAGTATAGTGCTTTTCTCAAACATATGCAATGAAATAAAAAAATACACCACAGAAAAAAACATAATTCAGCTGTTTAGACCGTTCGTGATCACAGACGTCATGTTAAAAAAAAATCTTTCCGGCCAAGGCCTTCACTTTTGTATGCAATTCCTTTACAGTTCTCTCGAATTGTTCCGCCCGAAACGTGACACTTCGAGGCCTGTTTTAACGCACATTATGACGATTTTCATTGCATGTTTGAGAAAACGTTATTTCCTTGTAAATCTGGAATGCTTTATAAAATGTTTATCGTTCATTCTAACACCTCCCAGTAATTTGTCTAAAAGCCGCAAAGGAATTGTTATAAAACATCCGTTATAATTTTTCCCTGTTATATCCCACCTTGAAATCTAAAACCGCCGTGAAATACTATCCTTTCTCACGTTTATACGACTTTTTCTTTCTGAGGATCTCACGTTAAGTTCCACTCTAAAACGTCTTAAGTGTAAAGCGAATTATGAAACTTACGACTTTTCGTTTCCCAGCCTCTTTTCCCTTGGTGTTCTCAATTTGTCCTCAATTCGAATTTCGAATGCCTCCTGGAATCAGAATTTTAGTTATTCCTATCTCGTTTACTTCCCTGATTGAGCTGAAGGAGCGACAGAGAAAAAATTCAAACTTTTTCTGTTTCTGAACGCCGTTATCAACGGTGACAAAATGAAATTCTTTTCCTTGATATTGCTTTAATAAAGTCTTTTGGAGTTTGTAATTAAGCAGAACCTGAGTGGAAATGAGATAGTTGCAGAAGTTGAAATGAACTCGAAATAACACTTGTTCCTTTGTTGACGACGCGGTTGGCTCAGTTTGTAAGCATCTGCCTACTGAGCCGGCGGTCCCGGGTTCGAATCCCGGCCAGGCCAAATATTTGTGTGATTCAAAAATTCAATTCAAAAATTCAAAAAAGTTTATTTGGTTTTTACAATAAGGTTGGAACTTTCCATTAAGCATATGGATGCTTGTATCGGAAAGCCCCGCTCTTCCTTCACTCGGTGGATAACAAAACCATTTGAACGCTATCTAAGTTTAAGATAATACTTATTACTAATTAAACTTTGATGAACTCGAATATTTGTGCTTGGGTCATGGTTGTTGTATGTATTTAATAAGTATGTATATCGCCGTCTAGTACCCATAACAAGCCTTCTTGATCTTAATTTGGGACTAGATCGATTTGTGTGAGGTTGTCTGATATTTATTTATTAATTTATTCTTGAATTTTTTTACAGAACGAAATTGTGTTTAATTATGATTCTGGTAGTTTAATGCAGTTAAAAGTTCATTTAATTTTAATAAAAATGTGACTAGTTAGAAAATGCTATTAAGTTCAGGCCCACTGTTTATTAGATATTCTTGTCTTTTATGCCATCTACCTATAAATATTACAGTCTTATATTATTAGCATACCTCGGGGTTTTCGATACACGGATGATTTGACGCCTAGTGTCAATCGTGCCCGGAAAACTACGGGTCATCATTACTAGACTTTAAACAAGACTTAGACATTCTGTAATATATTTTTCTCCGAGCTCTTAGTGCTACGGAAGTGAACGTCCATCGACAAGAAATATTTTCTGTGATAAAAACATGAACCGGACATCCGGTGTTAGCATCGTCAACAATATCCGGTGTCGTCAACTTCCACGTGTAACAACTTCTTTTTTATAGCGAAATGTATAGACGGATACTTTATTTTAATTATCTATTAGTACTTACACAGTAAAATAGATCTTGGCTTCTTTATAAACCACAAATGTTATTATTCAATAGATGATTTTTTTAATGATGAATCTTTGAGTGACTAAATATTTACTAATTATTTCGTAAATTGATAGAGGTATACCTACATGAGTATATAGTTAAAATCATTATTATTATTAAGAACCTAGCTATAAGTAAATTGCCGTGCTCTAACAGGGTTCATGTATTGGACATAACTATAATTAAGTAAGACCTAATGTACAACATGATTAACATGCAATAAATGAATTATGAAAAAATTATGAATTATGAATTAAAATTCTTTAATCTAATTACTTGACTGAGGTTACGATTCCAAGAAAAATCTTAATAACAGACACGTCGTATTTCACTATCCAAAGGTTGTCTAAAAGAGTTCGCTCTTCAGCGATAAGACCGCCTGTTGTGTCCCGTTATTTATAAAATAAATAAATATTAAGGGACAATCATACACAAATCGACCTAGTCCCAAACTAAGCAAAGCTTGTACTATGGGTACTAGACGACGATATACATAATATATAAATAGGTACATATATAGACAACATCCATGACCCAAGAACAAATATTTGCACAAATATTGCCCCGGCCGGGATTCGAACGCGGGACCGCCGACTCAGTAGGCAGGTGTCTACAAACCGAGACAAACGCGTCGTTTATTTATTAATTTTTGATTTTATTATTATACAATGTGTGTATTTGCGGTGGAATATTTATTTATTTAGGAGAACCAACAGCTTTAACTATTTTGAGTAAACTTAAATATAATAGAAAGCAGGGAAGCCAATTACATATTAATAATTATATGGCTAAAACAGACGCCTATTTGTTTTTACCCCATTTTAGCCATTGCCGCAGTACACAAATTCTATAATAATTTTCGCAAACATCGAAATGGTCCAATAAAGAAATGTCCTTCTCATTTATTTCCTTAAATTTCGTAAAGATTGGTTTTGTTTTAAAGGAGAAAACAGAGAACGAAAATCGATTTGTATAACCTTCAACTACTTTTCAATAACAACAGATTTTTCACTGCTTCAAGGGACTGCAGTCCTAAGTATTTGATAGGTAGTAATTTCAGCTTGATACCTCTAAGCATTTCTGAGAAAAACGGTTTGAATGCATGACAGACGGACAACAAAGTGAACATAAAATGGTTCAGTTTTTGCTGCCTGAGGCGCGGAACCCTAAAAACCGATGTGAATTACAAATACTTCGGTCCAATCAAATTAGGTTCCTTATATACCATTTATAGTATCGTAAATATACGATTTTTAGAAGAAAACGTTTGGAAATTTGCCCGCCACGAATAGTTCCTTTCCTCCTAATACCTTTAAAAAATATATATTACGTATTATGACAAATATATTGATAATTGCAAATTTGCAACCAACTTTTTGAAGTTAATAATACTTTTCCCTGAGTTCTAGATAGTAACTTAGCTATTTTAAGCTTTCATTGCGTGCAGTCGAAGAAAAGTTGCAAAAACCAGTTTTCTGCGTGAATTTTGACAATTTCGAGTAGTTCTTGTAACAAAAATTATCAATGAAAAATTCAAACTGTAGGTTTCAAATATACACGAATAAATCACAATGGCCCTTTTCTAAGTAGTAACATTGATAATATTATTATGTTAAGAAACATGTTTGATCATTGGGAAATTTTTTTAAAACAATCAGCAGTTTTGAACGGATAAGGAGCCTTCAGAGCAAGAATCTTGTACACGCCGTGAGCTCACAGATTGCGATTCGTGTTTGGGTGAAGACTGAGAGGTTCTTATCTGGGTCGTGTAAGAGCGAGCGAGACAACGCATTCTGACTGCTCATGCACTGTAAATCCTGTTCGATCAGTGAGTTCACTTGTCGGTGCAGTCTTTGAATGGGAAATTCGAATCGTCGGGTTTATTTCACTTGCTCTTAAAAGTCCAATTTAAAGAAGGATATATAGAAGATACTCTACAGCAATCGCTCGTTTTCTAGCCACTTATACTACAACTAATATGTCTCAGTAGTTCATTAATATAAATTAAAAATCTTAAAAATATTTTTTTCAGGTTTTAGGTCAGTTGAATATTGCAAATTTTGCGTGAGTTTAAACCGTTTTTATAATTATTGCAAAATTCATACAGGGGTGTTATAGTCAATAAATATTTTAAAGAAATAAGGTCGAAGTACTACTTAGTACTCGACGCGGTACTCATACGCGTCACCATACTTTCAACTGCGATAAATAAGAAAAATATTACCGTTACTTTCATAGCAAATATAATGAATACATGAGAAATGTTTGTAGCTATCGAATTTCACACGCAAAATAATAAAATATACAACCTGACTGCCTGTAAAAGCACGTGACATGTACTGGGACAATCCTAATATTGACTTACATTTCATTACATTACGAGAATTTTTTATATGATCATTATATGATATAAATACCATTTAATAAAGGTAAAAGTCATACCTCTCATAAGGGATAAATAAATTTGCGATAGACGTGTAAATTAACGTACTATTACGAAACATAAAATAAATATCCCTTGCAATGCAATGTCGAGTACACTACCCCAGAATTTGGAGCATTTATAAGAATTATAACAACAAAGTAGACCAACGATCTGATTATGATCGAGGGAAATCGTTGGGTAAACGCACGTCCTAGAAGTATTGTGAATGCGTTTAGCATTTAGAAAACTAAGTAGAGGAATATAATGCTTTTTTACACGCGATGAGTGTAGCCTGACGCCCGAGCTACCGCGACTACGCATATCGCGCCAAATAAAGTAGATGCCGTGGGTTCGATACGTGTGTGTATCGCCCAAAATTTTGTATTTTTATTTAACCTCATTTATATTCATAAAAATTATAATTTGACCAAGAATATATTCATAAGGCATTGCCAAATATGTACCTTGCGTCCCATTTCCCAATAAATACCTCCTAATCGATAGACCCAACCTCAATAATTATAACTTCCAATTGGAACGTGTCAAGTTGTCACTTTAACAATTCGATTCGTGTCTATCCCAAGCGACTCATTTTGTGTCCTTAGAGTAAACAGTCGTTAACCTTTTGTACGCAAAGCGGTGAATCAATTCACGCTATAGCAAAAAAAAAGAAGCGATCCACACTCATCATCATCATCACCAACCGATAGACGTCCACTGCTGGACAAAGGCCTCCCCAAAGTTCTGCACAACGATCAGTCTTGAGCCGCCCTCATTCAATTTCTGCCCTCGATCCTTACCAGGTCGTCGGTCCACCTAGTTGGGGGCTTTCCAACGCTGCGTCTTCCAGTCAAGAACGTTTCTTAAAGTCAAAGTCACGACGATCGGTCTTGCGCCGCCCTCATCCAATTTCTGCCCGCGTTCCTAACCAGATTGGCGGTTCACCTTACCGGGAGCCCCGCTGCGTCTTCCAGTCCGCGGTCGCCACTCAAGAACCTTTCTGCCCCAACGGCCATCGGTTCTATACGAGCAATGTGCCCTGCCCACTGCCACTTAAGTTTGGCGACTGTCTGAGCTATATCTACAACCTTAGTCCTCTTGCGTATCTCATTTCGGATTCGATCCCGCAAGGAAACTCCGAGTCTTGATTCAACATTGAACACGACTTATGCTCACGGCCAATTCCATTATTGTACAAGGAAAACGCTCAGAATTCCTCATAATTTCCCCTTTTCCGAACCATCCCTACTCACCGTCACAAACACAAATGCAACCAAAAGGCCTAATTAACCCTGAACAAACATTTAATAACGGCACAAACACGTGAATAATGGCTACAGTAATTAATTACCTGGTATACGAATTTTAACCTTAACCCTTTGTTTAACATTGTACCTGAATTATAATATTTGTTGCTAAATCTATAATGTCAAGCCATTTTCTTATACACTTGGGTTTCAACTTCGGATTTAGATCTATATTATCAATTCTTAGACGCCACAAACACGTAAATAATAAATTCGTAGACTTTACAACGTTCTCCTACGTACCTATATGTCTGTTTTTGTCTCTATCTCTTTCTGTATTTTTATTAGTCTGTATGTTTAAGTATGTCTTTATCTAAATGTTTCGTTATGTTTTATTTTATCTCTTTGCCATTCCCTCTCTACCATTTTCTATTTTTACATCTCTTTTTATATCTGTTTCTTTTCATATCTGACTGTATCTCTTCTTTTCTCTGTATTTTTTTCAAAAAAGGAATATGGCTCAGAACTTCTTCCTCATAATTTTCCCTTCTCCAAACTATCCCTACTCGCCGCCACAAGCACAAATGCAACCAAAAGGTCTAATTAACCCTGAACAAATAGATTATTAAGAGACAGATCTGAAGCATGACGGATTGACGTTGATCGATGATCCTGATGACGAATCGCAAACCGACTCGAAACATGTCGAGCGATGTGGGAGTAAACACGTTCATGTGTAAGTATTTTAATATGAAAATTATCATGAAATTGGTTATGAGGCATGGTGACGTCACCGACTGATGCTTGCATTCCTCTCAAAGAGGCTACGAACGCGCGCCGAATTAGCCTTAACAAACGCCAAAGGCGGAGCCCAGCGCCTTGGTGCGCGTTGATGCGGCTATAAACACGGCTCGTGGTAAGTAGTGAGCCTGTCTTGTTGTATCTAAGATTATTTTTACGCAAGCGACCAATAAAATACAAATCTCAATTGGCATTCGCGAAGATGAAAGTAGATTTAAAGTTCTGTGCTTATTTTGTGGTTCAAATTACTCTAGATCTCGTTTCCGTAATTCAGATTCAGATTTATTTATTTCTCAATAGTTTTACATAGTTTTAGGTAGTTAGTTTAGTTAGTATTCAGGAAAGCATTTAACTTGTTCCTTTGACAATTATTACGGAATTCTATAATTACTTCAGGAAACATTCTGAGCTTTGGGAGAGTTCACAAACTTCGAGGAACGCACGAAAAAGCTCTAACAAGCACAATTCCGAGCTTAATTATGCTGGTAGCCGGCTAGACCACTTAGCTTTTAGCTTAAAAAGCTTACGCCCTAGGCGTCTGGCAAACCTTGTTCAAATGTACGTTGTTATGCAGATTAAGGAGTAGCAAGCCATACAAATTAACATTAAGGGTGAAGCCTTAGAGCGTCGTCTGTATGATATTTAAACAAACATTTGACAGTTCTCTGTTGATGTTTGTAGTGATGTAGCAAAAACATATTGTTTGCCAAATCTAACGATTATGAATGGTTGATCAAATCGATTTTATCGACGAACTTTTTTTAAACCTGAATATATTTTTGTATATTTTGTGTAAATCAATAATTTTTTGAGCTACGAGGCGTCGGAATCACTGGAGCATTCTATGTAAAATAATTGTTTTATTGTTCTTTCTTTGGGTTATAAATTTATCGATTTAATCGATTTCTACCAATTTACAGAAATAGCACATGAATCGAAACGCATGATTTAGTCACAACACAGCTTTAAAAAAAAAGACGTAGTACGTAACTGTTTGAGTAATGATTTATTATTTTTAATAAATCATTACTTCATCACCGTGATAAGAAAAAATATAACATGAACTCAATTGTATCAAATAGAAAGTGAAAAACTTTTATAGATACTTGAAAAACCACTATGTCATTGCTTGTCTTTTTTATGAAATTCAATATATCGCGCACATTAACGTTATATGGGCCCTGTGATGTGACAAATATTTGTTTAAAAATCATACAGACTATAATTTCGGTCGCGCCATACTTCGTGTGAAGTGATCACGTGACATGATGTATGGCGCGACCGAAATTACGCGACTCAAATTACGCTCGTCTATTATTATATTTAGGTACTTTTCAGATGTTTCTGGGCCATTTTTTCGAAAGTTGTACACCCCACTTTTTTTCTATATTTTTTTTCTTCTAATTAGATCGAAAGAGCTCGTGATTCTGAGTAGAAAATACCCAAAATATCGAAAATTAAAAAAACAAAAAGTGGGGTGTACAGTCGCCATCAGATATATCGCAGCATATAAGGCGTTCATAAATATGTGAACATGTACTGTAACGCCCAGTCAATAAGAGTCGTGTTCAGATATTTATGAATACCTTACAGCTACGATATGTCTGATGGCGACTGTACAACTTTAGAAAAAATGGCCCAGAAAACATCTGAAAAGTAAATATCCAACTATTATACAATTCTAGGATTGTATTGAAACTATTGAAATTCAGTTTTCGATGGAGATGAGTCATGATATCAGGAAAAAATCTTAATAGTCTTTTGTTTTGTATCGCACGGCGTCATGCCAGTCTGGCTTCATCAGTCGGGCATAATTTCCTTTGTCCTCGCATCACGCCGAAACGGCTGAACAAATTTTTACCAATTTCTGCACACGGATAGTTGGACATCCAAAGATGGTTATAGGATACTACGCCTTTATAATATTACGAGTAGTGTGATTTTTACAAAGGGTTTCTCTCTATGTCACATACTTTTGCTTGTCCGAAACTGTTTTAGCATAACAGAGTTGACATATGTATTAAGTTTTCGACGAATGGTAATGTGGCAGAAACCTTATTTGGCATAAGTTCTAACTTACCGAAAATGTGTTTGTCCGAAATTGTATTCGCATACTATTGTTTAGGCCGATTATATTTACGAATCATTTGGTTTAGCATTATGGTATTTGGCATTTTATCTATTGTCCGAATCTATCTTGGCATACTTAAATTGCTACAAGAAAAGCGGGTTAGATTATGTTAGAACTGCGTCCCTCGCAAAGAGGAACTGCTAGCAGAAAAGTAAATATCTGATTCTGATTCTGAAGGGACCCATAAAATGATAACGATTTCGTTTATTCTGCATCTCTGTTTCCATAACTGAAACGGAAAACTTCCCCGTAGCAACCCTCATTTTTCCCAGGCAAAAATTTAATTCATCCCGCGTCACGTTCAGACATTATGACGTCACTCGCACGCTTAGGAACAATTAAAAAGTTACGAAGTACAATTTTGTAAAAAAAAATAATTACTCAGGATTTTTTCCGAAATTAATCCGTCACACCTGTGCCGATATTAATTCAATAACGAATTTTCTACGAGCTTTATTGGATATCGCTCTCAATACCGGTATTCGGGATATTTCGTTCACGGACACTACGTCGAGGGACGTAAATTGTGACCGTCGTGATACGGCAACACGTCTATGGCCGATGTTTTTTATTCATAATTCGGTGATTATTCGGATCGTTTTAACAGTCTCATTACCGTAGGTAACCGCATTATAGGCCAACTGCTACGGGGTTCAAAGTCAAAGTCAAAATATTCTTTATTCAAGTAGGCCTACACTGAAAAAAATATCAAGTGGAGCCTACTGACATTACAGTAAGACTTACTGCAATAACAGTTAGGCCTACTGACATTTCAGTAAACCTAACTGTTATAACGGTTACGCTTACTGTAATTTCAGTAGGCTCCACTGGGTATTTTTTTCAGTGTAGCTACAAGCACTTTCGAATCGTCAATTACAGAGAGCAGAGCAATTTATTGATAGAATTATTACTAAAAGGGTCGATTGCAAAAAAATTGTACATAGTTAAGGGCTTTAATTGAAACAAGCTTAATTGATTCCTTTGTGTGACGAAAGTTACCCATACATTTTGTATGAATAACTTTCGTCACACAAAGGAAGCGATCGTATTTTACGTTAACTAAGCTTTTAACTATGTACATTTTTTTTGCAATCGACCCAAAAATAAAATAAAAACATTATAGATATAAAAGAAAAATCCCAAAAAGAATCGTCAAAATATAATGGTCTCGGTAATGAAGCGGTTAAAACGCTCGAATAACCCGACCAGGATTGACCTCAGCAAGTCCTGATGATAAGTGATTGCGGGGTTGAGGATGTAGCTCTCTTGTTCAGCAACAACTAAGGTTGCCGGATGGTCAGGATTTGGCGGGATTCTCTCGAATTTTTGTATGTCCTCCCTACTCCCGACAAAGTAAAATGTCCTTTTTTTGTTAGTATTCATTTATGTGGCCGTTTCTATCGGCAGTGTACGACGATGTTTTCTCCCGACCAAAGTCACAAAATCCCGGAAAAACATTTTGTTTCTCCCGATAATAGGGTCATTCGATCTGGCAACAACCTATTCCCTCTTGTCTTGAAGGTACCCAAGTTACAATTTTCAGGAAATATACACAATGGCAGCGAGTTCCATTCCCTAGCGGGACGCATTAGATTCTACAACAGCACCCTGGCATCAGCCAGTTGTTTCAAATTGCATTTAAAGGAAGCACGTGACCCTGTGCCATTTTTGGCTCGGATACAATTCTCTAATGCCAAGGCAAACACTCCTATAGCACACAAATTACCTTTTTAACTCACACATTGAGACACGTGTTGTGACACTACGTCTATGGACGGACCACTTGCCTATTTGATTTCATCTGTGGCTGTAAGTGGCGTAACACGCGTCTTAAGAATCGTAAGATGCGACATTTCGTCTGTAAACGGAACGTCTATGGCCGGAAAATATCTGTGCCGTATCACACAGCTCTCAAAATCGTCTTGTATCTGTGACAGTGTTAGAAAATGTACAGGTTTTGTGTTACCTGGGCAGTAGTTGCACAGTCCACAACTGTGCGTTTTTCTAGAAATTTCCTGCCTCGGACGACTGCATTGTGGAGTTAATGGTCGCTTGCGATATTTCCGGACCGGTACGACCTTCAAACCTTCAACAAAAAAAAGCGTGACCTGAAAGGCGGCCGGTAACGCACTTGTGACTCCTCTGGTGTTGCAGTCTGGTAATCGCTTTCCATCAGGCGATCCGTTGGCTTGTTTGCCCCCTATGACATAAAAAAAATACAATTTAAAATCAGGCTGTTGAGTGTTGACGCTCGAATGTTGCATAGTAGCAAATAGTAGGCACTATGCCACTAAAGGTTGGTAATGTATGTTCAAATTCCTGCGATCTTGACCAAACCATCAGCCATCCAACGCCACATCAATCGGCCAAGTGCGAGTGGGACTCGCGCACTAAGGGTTCCGTACCATTATCTGTAAGTTTGTTGTATGGGAGCCCCCCTTAAATATTTGTTTTATTTTATTTTTTGTATTTGTTGTTATAGCGGCAATAGAAATACATCATCTGTGAAAATTTCACTATTCTTGAGATACAGCCTGGTGACAGACGGACGGACGGACGGACAGCGTAGTCTCAGTAATAGGGTCCTGTTTTTACCCTTTGGGTACGGATACCTAAAAAGTTGGACCACATAGTGAAAAAGAACCTACTTAATTAGCAAAGTACCCACAAATGAAATTACATAAGAGCTTGTAGAAATGGCCTCTTTCGTTTCATTGCATTAGGACCGATATTATACGGACAGACAGATGGACTGACGCCTCGTGCGGGCCATCTTTCACCATTGATGACGTCATTTGTCTAACTGACCCCTTGGGCTCGATACGTGGACTGAAATTGGTTTGGTCCAAGTGTGAAGAAAATGCGGAACGCAATGTTATATTTTATCTATGATAAGGTAAGCTGGAGTAAGACTATCACCTTGGGAAGAGTGGAAGACTGGCACAGTCCAATAAATAACTAACTGTTATTTTTACCCCACCTTCCTTTAATTCGTTCCATTTGTTCTAGTCTCTTTTTTCTAAATAAACATCTCACGATACTGTCATTAAGGCGAAGCATCAACACCATATACAGCGTGTATATTTGATATAACCGCAAAGTTTACGGGGTCTTAGTATAGGCACTTATTAATATATTGATCCGTAAATTATTAAAAAAATCAAACTTTTTTTCTCATATAAAATAATTCAGCACGTAATTTGTTTGTTGTTGTTTATTGACACTTAACATCGTGATGTCACATTACAACTGTCACTAGTAATAACTTTTAATGTGTATTACCCCATACATTGCTGCACAAAAATTAATTACGCAATGGCAGTTAACGCTAAGTTAATAATTGTTATAAATATCAGATTATAGCACTAACTAAAATCTACGTCTGGCTTCGATTTGCGGTTATATCAAATATACTCGCTGTATAGGTATTTCCTCCGTGCTAATTCTCATTGCTGAGGGTCGTGACATTCATCATGGATCAGCTTTCTCCGGATGATGTCGCGCCACCTTCCACAGACCTATGCTACCTTGAGAGCGTCGTAGAAATTGGAGTCAAGTGCAGTGCGGATTTAGTCGGACCAATGTATCGGGCTGCGGCCCCGAGGCCTCTTCCCCTGGATTTTTCGTCTTCTCTTCTGGAAATGTGAATGTGTGTGTGTGTGTGTGTGTAAAATTACAAATACGATTTATGAAATACCTAGTGCAGAAAAAAGCTAAGATAAATGTAAAGGAAATTATGATGAGCTGTTTAAAGTCTGTAAAATACTACCTATACACCTAAGAGTGCAGTACTTAATAGCCCTAGAAAATTATTATAAAAGGGAATTTAAAGTGCTTAAGCAGAATAAATATAATACAAGGAACGTAAGATTAAGAAAATTTGTTCAACATTTTGCAAACAATTATTATGGTAGAAGAATAAATAAGTATTTCGTTCCAAAGATATATAATGAAATTGATTGGTTAAGGGATGAAAAGGAGTGTAGCAGAAATGTTGTTAAAAATAGTTTAAAAAGGACATTTTTGGAAAAACTGCCCTAGGGCAGATTTTCCAAACGTATTCTTGCTTCCGTGGCTGTAGTTTAAGGTTAACCTGTTAATATAATTATAAGGTAAATATGTAGTGTTAGGTGCATATAACTAAAAATAATGTAGATGAGCGCGTTCTCGCCAACAAACTGTCTTAGCAGTTTGGCGAGTTAATTAAAATTGCATGCAGTTATGTACACCTTTTTTGGAAAAAAAAAAAAAAAAAAGTATTTACACTGTCCGATATTTATTGTCTATAATATCGGTTCATAGAAGGAAACTTTGTCGTCACTGGTTTTGTAGAAGTGTTTTTGATGGTTAATTAATTATGATGATGATGAGATGATTTACTTATTTAAGAGCCTAGAGTCCTGCTGGGTAAAGGCTGCACGGTCCTAATCAATATTCTATTAGTCTTGGTCTGGTTTTTAGATACAATACAATACAACAATTCTTTATTCCACACTAACAAGAAAAAAATTACAATTGAAACCTTAATTTATAAATGGTAGACAATAGGCGGATGTTTATTTATTTTTTGAACGTTCCACTCATTTGTTTCTCTCAACCTCCGTAAAAATTATATATCGTAGGATCTAATCATATAGGTATGCTTATGCTAGCACAGTAATCTGTGCAGGAAGTTTTGACTCGCTCCCGCTTATGATTTGCGTCTGAATGAAAGATAAGAGTCACGTCTAAGTATTTTATTGAGACAGAAATACCGAATCACGCCTTCGCTCTCCCGGCCTGTCTGAATAATTTGTTTCCTACGTACGTATCTACGCTTTACTTATTCGGAATCGCTACAAATGGCGCCATGTTTATGTTTACGTTTTTAGAGGGGAGAGCGAGGGGTTTTGAAATAGAGATCGCTAAACAACGTCAATCTCTCGGTATTTAAATCCGTTAGCGAGCCGATATCAAAGCTGTTTAAACGCGCGGGCCTTTCAGTGTGCGTCCTTGCTTTCCTAACCTCTGTTTCAAAACCCCTAGGTCTCCCCTAAAGCAAAAGTAATGGTAGATGATTTTAGCAAGATGTGCTCACTCTCACTACACAATGCGAGATGAGCTAGTAGCCTACGCATTGCGCACCATACTGATCCACCTTCCACTTTTCTTCGCACGCGTTCATTGCAGGGTGTGCTCGTGTCAGTCAGCCGTGTCGCATCGCCATAAACTGCTTTTATTATTACACAAATAACCAATTTAATTAAATTTCTGCGGCTTTTGCGGCGGTCAAAAGTATATATAAACCTAATGTATTATTTTATTACACCACTAGGGATAAAATGTCGAAATTTATTTCAATTTGCTTAATTTAGATTTACTAGTTTACTTTAATTGCTATACACTTCGAAAATTAAATAAAAGCTTGTAAAAACGAATATTCCGTTGAGACTTAAAACAAGTCTTTGACTTTAGAAAACAAGTTTTTATTAAAAAGCTAAACTTTTAGCTTTTAGGTACAAGGTAAGGTGCATTAAAAGAAAAAGTAGTGGAAATAAAATAGTGCTAGAAAAGTTGAGAACTCACTTAGTTATCGCATCCGATTTTGTTGTACATGTCCTAATTTGTTAATATTCTAATAAAAACTTTCGTAAGACGTATAATTAATCATTGTATTAAGCGGTATACACTACGCGGCAAATTTGTCACAAAACAGTGACAAAGTTGCCACGCCGGTTCACGGGCAACAGTCCCTGATGAAGAGCTCTATACGAGTTCGAAACATGTCGGGGGCCGTACCTGACAATTTCACGTGAATGAACCGCTTAATACAATTGTCCTAAATTGTTGTTTAGTATATATTTGTCTTTCTGTAGGTAAGAGATATCTGTTTAACTCAGTGGTTGACTGGTAAGGCATTAAGTCTGCCATTTGTACTTAATACATACAAAATGAGCCACACACACTCTTACCACAGAATCGAAAAAACATAGAAGGTTCACTCCCTTGATGCTCGCAAACCCGCCTGTGAACTGTTTTTTATTCGTAGTTTGTGTAAAATGCGACGCATAGTCGTGGGACGTGGCGATGCGATCGACGTGTGTTCCGGTATGATTGGCTGCAAACGAGCGCCGTTTTGCTTTAATGAAAACGGAAGACGGAGTTAAGATTGAGACGGCTAGGTTATGGTTCAAAAGTTAGATCTCTATGAGAAATAGTGGATCAGAGTTACGTAGAAACGTTACGCAAGCCGCAGAAATAAGCCTTCATACGCAACAGCTCCGTCTTTCGCTTTATTGCGACAAATTCAGCGCGTGTTCGTAGCCATATAAAAGACCCTTACTGTAGCGTTTCGTTCCGTGTGCCGGATTCGGACCCGAAAAACCGTTTAAAAAACACACCAAGTTCTATATTTAAAAACGAGCACTGCCCTCATGAATTCTAAAATACGAACTGCAAAATATCTTGCAGTGAACTTGCGACTGACTCCAGGCCACTCTAGTATTCCATTACGGAATGTAATTTTAACTTGGCCCGTTTTTATTGTGCGCCCATTCGTCATTGTGCTCGGAGATTAACTTTTACGAGTATTAAAATGTTTTTTCTCAAACATGCAACGAAATGTCGTAATAACGTGCGTTATAACAGGCTTCGAAGTATCACGTTTCGGGCGGAACAACTCGAGAGTGTAAAGGAATTTCATACAAAATTGAAGGCCTAAGCCGGGAAGTAAATTTATTTTAAACATGGCGTCTGTGTTCATGGACAAGCTAAACAGCTGAATTCTATTTTTTTGAGTGGTTTATTTTTTTAAGTCATTGTACAGAATCACTTTACGCCTTAGCCGTGAAAAGGGCTTGCTTCGTATCACTATTCATCTATACATACCTACTCACCCGGCAAGCCCTTCTTTCTCGGCGACTACAGTACCTAATGTACTATTGTGGCAACTTATTGTTTCATGTGTTCATACTGGAATAAGATTTCTCAACTAACTGTTTGGCTGAGTGACCCAAAAAGGATCTTAGCCTCCGAAACCAGAGCACGCCACTTATTCCGATTCTGCGCAGTTCTGTACAGAAAAAGATAGGTAGTATATCCCGCGCGAGAAAGAGTCGCGTGTCACATACTATCAGACCCGGACGATGAGATCACGGAAAACATTCAAGCGATGGTCGCCGCGAACTTTTCGAACGACGCCTCAAATAATCCCCACTGGCGGGGTACTATCGCTACTTATTAGTTTGCATGCATCTGCATTTTAGCACGACTCTCTTTCCCTTTTCCCGCCCTAAGTCAGACTGACTCGTTTCAGTCTATTCACGATACAGTCCATGCGCCCAGTGCGCCCGCGTCACCCTCCCAAATCACTCCTGTGGTGCGGAGATAATCCCATTAGCGAGTTACTTCCACACGAAGTCCGACTACTGGTAGTGAGGGCTGGAGGGAGAACCAACCATGATACAGTTCATGTCTTAAAAAAAAAGTTGTGCTAAGGTGCTGGGCCGTCGCGTTTTTTATATCGGTTCTATATTGTCTTTTATTTTTTAACTGACAAATGCTTGATATTTTCTTGGGTTTCTGCCACTGTCACACATTTAAATAAAACAATTCAAACGTTATATCGCGTACAAATGCTTTCAAGTTTTGTCTTTAAAGAGTTTACAGTTATATTTATTTATTTTTTGATTCTAAAGTGTGTAGTCATTCGGCCATGCCTTTCTTTAACAAAAAAATAAATATTTTCATTTAATCTTTCAAACCCCTTTTAAACAATTCGCATAACTTGAAATTAATTGGACCAAAACATTCTCAATTCGGAATTGGTGGACTGCAATTTCAACTTTTACAATTGCGTCCACTGTTTTCCATTTCGAGTTGGCAATTCGGGGAAAGTCAAAGATACTTTAAGTTTGTGAAATGTTTGAAAAACATTAACATTTCATTAAGCTTTTTCATGAGATTTCTTTAAAAAGGTCAGGGACTTTTAATGTATTTTTATTTGGCTACTAGCTTTTCTGAGTTTTCGTTTATCGACATTTCCCTAGAGAAGAAAGCTGAATAAATCTCAAGAGCCAGTATTTTTTTCGTAAATTGTACTAAACTATTACAATAACATGGCTTATGGCGGCCGCGTACCGGAAGACGAAACGTGGTAAGACTTCCGACCACGAAAGGCCCTTTATAGGAAGCCGGCGCTGATGAGAACCCTGATCTTCTCTATATTTCTATACGCTTCAGAAACCTGGACCCTTAAGGCACGCATTCGGTACAGGATTGACGCATTCGAAATGTGGTGCTGTTGAAAAATGCTAGGAATCTCTTGGACGGCACGTCACACAAATGCGTCGATCCTGGCCGAACTGAAGATCCGCAAGAAATGCCGCTTATCGACCATTTGCCTCGAGCGGATCCTGCAGTATTTCGGTCACGTGGCTAGACGCGAGCCAGATAGTTTGGAAAAGCTCATTGTAGTCAGCCACGTGGAAGGAAAAAGGGCCCGTGGGAGATCACCGACCCGATGGACCGATGCCGTGAAAGAAGCCTGTCACGAAACTCTACAGGCGTCAATCCGGAAGGCGGAAACCCGTGTGGAGTGGAGAGGTTTGGTGCAACAGATAACGACCTCAAATGGTCACGACCCTCAGTCATGAGGAAGCGAGAAAGAAGAAGAAGGCAGCGAACGACCGGTTGATGTGGAGATCTTTTGGTAACGCCTTTCTCCAGCCATGGATATCTCTCGGCTGATATCTTGATCGTTGATAAAGATGATGAATACCTAGTAAGATCGAGGTTCAATCGTTAATGGTGTTAGTTGATTGCAAACATGCCACTACCATCTAGCCAGGCGGTAGGCGAAAAAGTAAAAAAAACATAATAGTGAACCTTCTAAATTTTTAAAAGCTTCCACTTAACATTAATAATGCACTCAAACAAAAATCAAAGACTTTACAATTTGCAAAGGTTAAGGGGCTACCCGCTCTCAATGACCTTCGATCTGTTGCGATAGATTTTCCCATATTATAAATGGCTAATCATAATAACATAGTTTTTCCACAACAAAATACCGTATCAAGTACCTTTCACATGTCACAGACTTTGAGATACAGGCCGTCAAAGTTTACGATTTTTTCGGGGAAAAAGTTGTGGAAACGGTTTTTTGCGTTTTTCTCGAAAAGTATTGAGAAAAATAGAAAAAGCTTCAGAACAAATTTTGTGGAATATGGTTTAGAACAATAAAATGTAAGATATTTTCTACATATACACCGGGGATAAAAGTAGAAACGAGATTAGTGTATTTTTGGTCCTTCACCGAATATTTTTTTATAAAATACACAGTCGTTAAATCAAAATTCGAGTCTAGACAAAGTGTTAAGCATAGACCATACTACAATATATATTAAATAGGACATTATAACTCTATAATCCACAAACTAGATACGATGTAACAATCATCAAATTGGCTGATTTCTGCAGGGAGCCCCTTAATTAAGCGCAATTTTTTCTGGACTAGATAGAGCAGTTCGTGGCATTCTTTATATAGGTATGAAAAGAAGAGCGGCAAAAATAAAATTATACCGATGTCGGTATAGTTTCTCATTTGTCTCATCGCTGCCGATGGGCTCAAGTCGTGGCAAGGCTATATTTATATAGATTTTGTTACCAAGCAAGCCAACTAAATAAAAAACAAGCAGAGAGAATATTTAGTTAGTACAAACATATACCTAATATTTATGAAGCATCGTACACGAGACGTATATACGTTTGTTAACCAGAGTAATGTTTTCCCAGGCCCTTCCCATGTCCCTCGTATAATATTACCATAATTTGTGTCAATATGATAAAGTGAATTCGGACACGGTCGCTACCGGTCGCTACAACCTATATAATAGAAACAATGTGGATTACCAAAAGACAGTTAAATACTTCGTTAGCGTGGATTATAGAAAGTCATAATTCTATTTTGGGCCTCTCTTTGTTGCACTAGGTGAAATTAAAATTGAAATCATTTATTCAGTAAGTAGGCCACATTCACAAGTCAGATTGTGAATCTACCGGTATTTCCCAAGAGACCGCGGTTGACAAGAAAGCCGAAAGAACTACAGTAACGGAGATACCATGACACTACGACATAAATTGATGAAACATGTAATATCTCATTATTTTTTATAGTAGGAACACACCACATTTTTTTTTATTAAAGCATTGATACAAAGATCAAACCTAAGGTGTAAAGCTTTTGAAATAAACAATGCAAAGATTTACACATACGATTCGATACATTTCCGGACCGATACGACCTTCAAACCTTCAAGAAAAGAGCGTACTCCCACCTGAAAGGCCGGCAACGCACTTGTGACTCCTCTGGTGTTGCAGGTGTCTATTATGGGCGACGGCAATCGCTTTCCATCAGGCGATTCGTTTGCTCGTTTGCCCCCTATGACATAAAAAAACAAAACATACGGAAGAATTCTAAAGGTTATCTGGAAGGTGGAGAAATTAACACGCTGGATCGGTAATCCAGAGGTACCGGGTTCGATTCCCGGTCTCCCGCCGTTACGCATTTCAATGTTTCCTTGTGCTTTGATCTTTATATCAATGGTTTAGAATACCCCGGCCACAGACAGTCTGAATTCCGATTCGGTACGTACGGAATGACGTCAGAAGTCTTTCTGTCTCTGTCTGTCATATGGTGATGTCTCGCTTGCTAAAGTCATTCCGTTCTGAAACCGGATTGGAATTCAGACTGTGTGAAGCCGAGGGAAGACATATCTTTTTCGGTGATTTCTAGACAGAAAACAACTTCTGTTAGCACAACATCCGACCATCCCAGTAAATAGCAGCCCTTATACTGCTAATTTATAGTGCTGCTATATCATGGACTTGATTATGCACACCAAGTATACAGGAGTTAGATATCGACTAGTGACTCTAAAACATCACAACCCATTATTTGCATATCCATCTTTTTACACAAACCAACACAGATACACGGCACGCTGTTCTACACATATCCTGATCTGGATCCACGGAAGATCAGCGTGGTGGTGCTCAAGAGTGATATGACATAATATGCTGAGTGGACTCCATTTTTGCAACCAGAACACCGTTTAGCTCACAGAATTACTACAGAAGTATAATTTTTAAGTTAAAATTGATATGAAAAATGTAATGTTTAGATGTAAAATTTAAATGTAATTGGTTTGCAAAATAAATGTATCTTCTTCTTCTTCTAATTTAAGCTGAATAAAGGCTGTATAAGCGCTTCTGCAGGTTGTTCGCTACTTGGGATGTTACCAACTTAGCACAAAGCCATTTGCGCCATGTTCCCGTTTAAATAAATTGGATCCTTCTATACATACATTCTTCCGTGTGTTAGCCACGTAGTAGAAAACCGGAAAATACTAGTTCCATTCGTTCTCACATGCAGTTTGATGTTGAAAGCACAGACAACACCTTAATGCAGAAATCTGACTTTAAACATTTTTGATTTACGTATTGTTTAGTATTGTAAAATGTAAATATATATTTTTTTTAAATAAACTTTTCACCTCATGATGTTATTCGCTTTTGCTTACGGAGGACGTTACAGAATGTAATGTACTAGTATTATGGATTCATTCAGTTGCATCTCGTCGATGATCATTACGGGCAAATATTTGAATAAAGTTACAAGTAAAATTCTATTCCTACCTTAGATCGCCATAAAGGCTACCTATCCTACTTTGCTTTCATATAAAATTAAATCTGAAGACTGTATTTCGATCTTTTTCTATTCAGTCCAAATTATTGTCCTTCTTTCGTGTTTAACCGTAAACTAAAAGTAATATTGCAAAATCGCAGAGTATAAAAAAGTGTTTTCACAGATATTTCACCTGAATAAAAACACAGTCACACATATTTAACTCTCTATACTTTTTGTCAATGAATTGTATTGTATTCACACCAACTACTGTATATCGTATTACCTGTGGCAAGTACGGTAACAGGAGCTTCCAATGAAAGCGTTTGCGTTTCACACCTTATTAAAGTGCCTCTTTTAAAGCTTGCTTTAAAATCTCGCAGTACATTTGACGCTTTTATTTATAGGGGTATACTTTAAATTCATTATGCTTGCAAATGCAGCTGTAAGAGTACAACGTTGCTGAAACAAATTGGATCGCTACGTGCCGTGCACTGCGCTAGTACACACCTACACACACAAGTACTATCGTACCACTTTTTGCCTTTCTTGGTTCAGAATCGGCGTTCATAACCGTAGTTAATCGGCGTTCGTAAATTGTAGCGGTACACACGCGTAGGTTGGTTGCCACACCTCGCGAGCACAGGCGGCTTTAGCGAAGATCTAAAATGAGAACCTTCTGTAGAATTCTACTACGTGCGGACTATGATATACAATATATTATTTTAAATTCACACGATTTTCGCAAATTATTACAACAAAATGGGACTTATCGCGTTCAGTCCTTTCAAGACCATGAACGTAATAGATAAGATAAGATAATTAAGTAAACAAACATTTTTTGAACGCGATTAAGATCCGCTTCGTTATAATGATAAGATATCCAGGCTTCTGATCAAATGTTTTATATAGGTAAGGCTGAGTTTCCGTAACTCGACGTCTTACTATCTATCTTTCTATCTATATTTCAGCCACTGTCGTCCACTGTTGAACATAGGCATCCCCCATGACTCGCCACATACAATACAACAATACAATACAACAACACTTTATTGCACACCAACAAGAAAAATATTACATGAGAAATCTTAAACATAAGGGGGGGTTTTGCCCTAAACGTCACGCTGGGCAGGCGGGTTCAAAAAAATTCAAAAAATATTTATTTGCAACTACACGTCATTACAAAAATCTGTCGAATCCTCCTTTTAAGTTTGACACTTGGGTTGGCGACCGCAGTAGGTTGGTGGTACATACCACCATTGATAGTTGACGGCGCTGCTGCCCACCGCCACCATGTGTACCTTAGTCGCCTCTTGCGACACCCAAGGGGAGAAATGTGGTGAACCTATTCTATTACGGGTCCCCGCAGCCGACGTCTCACAATGCGCCTATATTGCGTGATTATTTAAATCACGTGGTATTTGCAAAAATTAAAGTAGATAACCTAAAGAAGTCTTTTATTCTACCAGGCGATCGTAAACTCAAACTACTGTAATATCACATTACCTGTGACAACAATTCAGCAACAGGATCTCCCAACGAACAGTTCACATGTTATTAAAGTGCTACTCACCGAGTCCTTTTGGTTCGCTTGCAATCCTGCCCAATCGGAATACTGAATCAAATTCACGTTTTTTTTTTTTTTTGTTAATTTAAGTGCACCTGCCACCAAATAGCGATTGATTTTGTTTTAATAATTAAATTCCTTTTGAGGCCGATACAGACGAGTTACATTTCAGTTGCATTCAGGTTGTAAAACGTTGTATGTATACAGTTACAGTTGGTGTAATGCGAATCGTTTATTATTTTGAATGTGAACCGCTAAAGAATGGAATTCGCTCCCATCGTGTGTATATGCAGAAAATTATAATTTGGGCATCTTCAAGGTAAGAGTGAATAGGCTATTACTGAACCGCCAAGCTACATCCTCGACCCCGTAGTCACTACTGAGGTCAATCCCCGGTCAGGTTGTGAATAAATAAATAAACTGGATTGAAACCGTCTGGTTCCAGTAGTTGGTGTGTAGTTCTACCGACTTTGTACAAATAAGAGTTAGATGCTTGTTCGTAGTTGAACCAACTGTAACACAACTACATTTCATTCCATTGTCCGCATTCTATATTGTCAACTGCAAAAATATATGGATTCACCTCTGGGCCGTAAGAGGGAATTTCTTCCATGCAAAAATGTATGGATTACTTCTTTTACGTCACTCTAGGCCATAAGTGGGATCTTCTGCCCGATGCGGGAGAAAATCTCACTTCCTGGCAGAGATGAGCAAAAGTTAATCGATTAACGATTAAGATTCACTTTTTTAATCTCGATTAACGATTAAAATTCACGATTAGTTAATCTAATCGTACGAGTTCCGATTAATTTAATCTCGATTTAGTTAATCGTCGATAAATTTTTAGCGATTAAATTTTTAATCGATTAATTTATTTGATTAATTTTCACTCGATTAATATTTAGGAAAAATAAGATATTTTTCGTGTCTAAGTCCCTGCCTAGAACATCTTCGAGTACTACACTATAAAAAACATCGTGTATTACTGTAACAAGAGGGAAGACAAGAGAGAAGAGGGAACGGTCGAATACAAAGGTATCCGAAACAAAAAAGTTTCTAAAGGTACATTTTCAGTCCCTGGACAAGACATATTGTATTTTCGTAAAAAGCGCTAATGAGCGTGTTCCAACTTTTAATCGAGAATTAATCGTGAAAAATCGTTAATCAAAGACTCTGTCGATTAAGTTAATCTAGATTAAATTAATCGCGATTAATTTTGACGATTAACTTTGTTAATCGAGTAATGCTCATCTCTGCTTCCTGGCCAAGGCAAGACGTAAAATTTTAGACAAACCACGGGCGGTAATTTTTAAAGCCCCAGATCGCATATTTATGGGAACACCTGCGATCTGAGACATTTACGATTTCACCGCCCTCGGTATGTTATAATATCAATTGTATTGTCTTATTTCCTTTTTTAAACTTTCATTGGTGTGCAATAAAGTATTGTTGTATTGTTGGTCGACAAAAAAATTGTACTTAGTTAAAAGCTTAGTTAACAAAAAATCACGATCGCTTCCTTAGTGTGACGAAAGTTAGTCATACAAAATGTATGGTTTCGTCACACAAAGGAATCAATTAAGTTTTGTTTTAATTAAAGCCCTTAACTATGCAATCGACCCTTGTATTGTTTGTAATGTACTATGAACTGTTCGATTTCAAACTCCGAACGTACTCATTTAAAGTTCTCGCCAAAAGCACTAAACAATATGAAAAGTAAAAAATATAATCTCAAAGTCTTGAACAACTGTATTTTGTGATGAGTTTTTCCGCATCTTATCCTTTCCTTATAAGGTCGTGACCCGAAAAAGACAAGCGTGAATGCGTACATCAAAGCATTTGATTAAATAAACCGAAGTAGGACGAGAAAAAAGGATATATTCCTAATCATCTGAAGCCATGTCTCCGTAAAATCAGGGATGATCTTGCGGGGCGTGAAACATATGACAGGATGCGGCAAATCAAATCGAAAATCAAATCAAATCAAGGATTACATACATAAAAATTGACGACGCGGTTGGCGCAGTGGTTAAGCAACTGCCTACTGAGCCGACGGTCCTGGGTTCGAATCCCGGCAAGGGCAAATATTTGTGTGATGAACTCGAGTATTTGTGCCTGGGTCATGGATGTTATTTGTATTTAAGTATGTAAGATTTATGTATTTATCTATATAAGTATGTTTATCGTCGTCTAGTGTCCATAACACAAGCCTACTAGAGCTTACTGTGGGACTAGATTGATTTGTGTGAGGTTGTCTGATATTTATTTATTTATTATTTATTTATTTATTAAAAATTGTAAATTAATGTATTTTCTAATTTGTCTTACTAATACTTAGTGTTAGAAATGAATAGATTACGAGCTATTTGGGGTCTGGGGTTTCTTTTAAGTATAAGGATTTTATTGAAAATAATGATTAAAATGATGTAGACAATGTACTTGAAGGTAAAAAAATATTCAGTAGGTCCTAGGTATCAGCCATCACACCACTACCCTCTTCAATCTAGGCTTGATCAGACAAAAAAATAAAATCGTGCGTTCGGTAATCGGTGCGTACCCAATTTCAGATCAATCCGTCAATCGATCAAACAGGAAGGCGGTCAAATTTCAATTACTAGATTTGACCCAAATAAATAAATAAACAAACTGGGATAAAACCGTTTAAAAACATCGTATACATCAATGCCGTCTCACGGCAAAACGAAACACTAAAACTGCTATTTTGAGAAAAATCTGTTTTTCTTCGTGCAATTTTTTGTTTTTTCATATTGCTACTGAACTAGGTATACCGAAATATTTTAAAGATTTATTATATAAATCATGATGAAATGATCTAAATGATGTCTATGTCGTGAAAAGCGTGAAAATGGTTTCCGAACAACGGTTATACACCCCATCGAACAACGGTTATTCAAGACTGTAGATATCCCGAATACAAAATCTCCTCAGAATGAGTGAAATTCTTTGATCACGTGAGGAAATGGCTACTTTTAAATTCCATGGAAGCACTTACCCCTTGTTCAAATTAACCCCAGTGGCGAAGAATGTCGTTCCGGAATTCCAGTAAGTAGTTTCAGAAGCCGTTCTTTGTTGAACAATTAAAATCCGGAAATGGTTTCTTTTAACAAATAATTTGGACAGATTATTGAAAAACTTTTTAAACGTTTTTTAATAGAATATTAGGATTAGGGCAAAAACGTGACCCTATTACTATAACTAAGTTTCCGCTGCCAGTCCAACAAATACTACAACATTGGGCAAGTGCGAGTCCGACTCGCGCATGAAGGGTTCCGTACCATAATCTATAACAAGTTCGTTGTATGGGAGCCCCCCTTTTATATTTATTTTATTTTTAGTATTTGTTGTTATAGCGGCAATAGAAATACATCATCTGTGAAAATTTCAACTGCCAAGCTATCACCGTTCTTGAGATACAGCGTGGTGACAGACGGACGGACGGACAGCGAAGTCTCAGAAATAGAGTCCCGTTTTTACCCTTTGGGTACGGAACCCTAAAAAACAATAAAATAAATACTTAAGGGGGCTCCCATACAACAAACGTGATAAACGTGCTTGCGTTAACTTTGCACCTCATTTTTATCCGGCGCCATACATACCGGGTGCAAACTTAACTTAACCCGGCCAGTCAATATGGCATAAGTGTTTGTACGGAACCCTTGGTGCGCGAGTCAGACTCGATTTGTATCGATTCTGTTTTAATGTGGAAATACCACGTTAATCACATCAAATTTTTCCTTTAAAATTAACTTTTCTTTTCAGTTCTCTTAATGTCAAGTGTAATTTTTGATGTACGAGTATGTATGACTGTATGTGCCTTTATGCGATCATCGCACCTAAAGGGCTTGGCTGCTTTAAACTATTTTTTGTACATGGGTAGCCATAAATGGTTATACTGCTCGTCTAATTGTGTCCTATAAATAAAATAAATATCGGACAACCTCGCACAAATCGATCTAGTCCCAAATTAATAAATAAATAATATCAGACAACCTCACACAAATCAACCTAGTCCCAAATTAAGCTCAAGAAGGCTTGCGTTATGGGTACTAGACGACGATATACGTACTTATATAGATAAATATATACTTAAATACATAAAACAACCATGACCCAAGAACAAATATTCGAGTTCTTCACACAAATATTTTCCCTGGCCGGGATTCGAACCCGGGACCGCCGGCTCAGTATGCAGTAGGCAGTATAATAACAAGGTGTGTATAGGATACTTTTTAAGCCGACTACGATGAAGTTGAAAAGAGGATTACGGCGAAGTTGGTGGGCACCATCTGACAGTAACCAAAAACTACACTCAGGCTTGTGGTGTTATATCACAGATGCAAAAGTTTTTCTAATGCCATCATAAGTAGGGTTAGGTTTTCTATACTTTATTCGTCAATTGTAAATCAAAGCGAATTTTAAATTTCTATACCTTTGTCATCTCATTTTCATCAATCTATACTTTGTCATCTTCTTTTCATCAACTGTAAATCAAAGCGAAGTTTAAATTAGGTACATTAAATATCTGGCTCATAATAACTGTTAATTAATTCGTATCATTCTATCTCATACGATTTCACCGAATGAATGAATAAACTAAATATAATTAGCTAAGAGACACTCCTATTTATCACAAATCTCAAATAAATAGTAAACTAAATATAATCAGCTAAGAGACACTTCTATTCATCACAAATGAAGCATCATTTATTAAGATCCCGCCACAGATACTAAAATATGAACACGAAACGTCAAAATAGCTATTAACGGCCTGTTAAAGCATTCATGCGGAGGCCATTCAAAAATGGAACGTTTTAAAAAAAAGATGCGGCTATTTCCAAGTCGCGGTATTCAGAATCTGCGAATGAGAGCGTTCCGGTGTACGCAAACTGAAATTGCGGATTTGTGAGCGTTTATTTGAAACAAGCGACCTAGTATTTGTTTAATAGAACGTTGTTTTGAATTTTGCAATTTTGTGCGGTACCAATATAATACAAATACTCTTAATTGCACTCCTCAAATATCAAGAAAAAGTCAAAACAACATGAGATACATTTAAATAACAGGCAGAGGTAGGCGGTCTTATCGCTAAATAGCGATCTCTTCCAAACAAGTAGCAGAGTAGTTAATATTAATGTTAGAATTTGGTAGGTGGTGCAGAATAATAATAGGACTAAATAAACGACAACCATAAAAAAACAAAAGTTATAAACATACATAAATAAAAATAATAATAAGTAAAGTAATAAACAGGACAAAAAACAGCCACAAAATTAAAGGAGCTATTATTGCAGTGTACTAAGGGAGAGACAAATAATGCTGTAATTGTAAAGTTGAGATTTTTTTGCTAATATTTACTGGCAATTAATAAGTTCAATTTTAAAAAAGTACCTTTTAAAAAAATATCCATTCCAGACACTTGGGTGATAAAGTTGTTTATTCAAAGTGTCACTGAAGTGTTTAGAAAAAACCTTTGTTTTAATTATTGTATAGATACTATTCGCAGCTACGGACAAACTGTATAGTTTTGCAGAGAACTGTATTATTTAAGTTGGAAACTTTAATAAATAAATATATACAAAAATATTTGTCTGGTGATGGATGTTCAAAGAAAAGTACAGTAACAATGGGAGCTGGAAAAATGAAAATTATTATTTATTATTATTTTGGCAAGAAAGTTGACTGGGAATACTTGGATTAGGTCGATATGTGTAAGTTTATCCGATATTATTTATCATATTCATATTTGAGATTCTGCAACTATATGTCTACTTTAGCTAAGTGGTTAATAGTCATAAAATTGAAGAAGTCGTATCTCTAAAGCGCAATTTACATTAAAGGTCATTGGGCATTTTGTTCGGACCCACGACGTACACAAACGAAATAGGGCTAGGTATCTAGGTAAATGTATCCGCTACTCAGTGGTATGAGTCGCATTCTTGTAAACCATGGGAGAATTGAGAAAAAAAAAAACATTTCTTATCATTATAGCATTTTTGCAATGAATTACGTTAGAACTATTGGAATTATTTCAAAAATACTTTGAATAGCTGCTGTTATATTGCGTTGCTGTTGTTATATTGTTTAATATACTAGATAATTCAGTGAATAAAGGATTTTGACCTTACAAACGGTCCGGTACCTAGTTTTGAATTTTTGATATGTTGTCTAGGATGGTTAGTAAGTGTTTAAAATGCAAAATGCACAATTCCCCCCACTCCGCGCCCGCCGCCATATTGAAAAAAACCGGCACTCTCTTCATATTTTTGCTCATATCTTCCTTTAGGAGCATTTTAGCTAGAAGAAAGCTTGGACAATGTTATAGAGAGTTAAATTTACTACATTTTCCATGTTATATTTTGTTTCTAGGACAGATATTTACGGAGATATGCACATTTAAAAAACTTAAGAAATTGCAATTTCCAACTCAAAAACAAACTTCTGGGTTATACCTTCTTTTAAGAGCATTTTAGCTAGAACAATGCTTGGGCAATTTTGTAGAGGATTAAATTTACTATAATTTACATTTCAAATTTTGTTTCTAGGACAGATAATTACGGAGATATGTAAAAAATAAAGTCACATTTTCCGAAAATGTATGTAAAAATGGACATGAGTTTTATAAGCAATTATATATCCTACATGTTTTAATTTGTCCTAGACTAGTCCGTAACTGAATGACAGCGTTCTAAATCAAGAATTTTGAGAAATTTTCGGAAAATTCGACTTTTCCTGTTTTTTAAATGTGCATATCTCCGTAACTAACCGTTCTTGAAACAAAATTTGAAGTGTAAATTATAGTAAATTTAATTTTCTACAACTTGTTGTAGCTAAAATGCTCCTAAACGAAGATATACCTAATCCAGAAGTTAGTTTTTCAGTAAGAAAATGCAATTTCTTAAGCTTTTTTTAAATGTGCATATCTCCGTAACTATCTGTCCTAGAAACAAAATATAAAATGGAAAATTTAGTAAATTTAACTCTCTATAACATTACAATGCTCCTAAAGGAAGACATGAGCAAAAATATGAAGAGAGTGCCGGTTTTTTCAATATGGCGGCGGGCGCGGAGGGGGGGGAATTGTGCATTTTGCATTTTAAACACTGACTAACCATCCTAGACAACATATCAAAAATTCAAAACTACCGGACCGTTTGTAAGGTCACACATAGTACTTTAGTCTCTATTCACCGTATTAAGAGTTTTGACTTTTTATAGAGAATTGTGCATGAACCACACCTTTGCACAATGCTGAAAGTAAAAACATTAATTAATAGTTTCACTACATCGTACACATACTATGGAATAACTTTCTGCCGGTTGATACATAAAAAAAAATACATATTTAGAAAAGTGAGATTAAATTCTTTACTTTAAAACTAGTTTGGTCTCTGTACGCGAAAGTTCGGAATGCGGGTCAAAAACGCCCAATAACCTTTCTTTCTGCTGAACATAGGCCTCCCCCATGACTCGCCACAAAGTGCGATCCTGTGCAGACCGCATCCAATGATTCCCCGCTACCCTCACGAGGTCATCCGTCCATCTAGTCGGGGGCCGACCCATCACGCTGCGCTTTCCTATACGTATAGGAAAGCGTATAGGAACCTTTCTTTGCGAATTTATATTTATATCTAGGTATACCGTAAGTTAAAGGTTCTTGAACTGTTAATAACGCCAACAATATTTATCCCGAATTAACCCCGAATCGACAGACAAAACCTCGTAAAATAATGTCTCAATACACATTTATATCGAACAGAAACCTAAGCCTTTAATGCGCTCCGTCGACATCACGAAACATTAGCGAAGCCAATGAGCCAGAAAACGTGTTCTTTTCTCGAACCGTGTATTAAAACCTAGGCCCGTCAAATTAGGGTGAAATTGAAATACAACTGTAAGTATAGAATTTCTTCATACACAGCAACACCGCTGCTTGACATGAGTTATTGAATTATTGACAGCAACTGAAATGATATAACATATATTAATGTAAAATAACAATATAACTTATAGTAATGTAAAGTAATGTAAAACCTCAACATCAACTTTTGGCAATTTTAAAGTCTTTTACTTTTTATCACGAGACATTAGCGAAGCCAATGAGCCCGAAAACGTGTTTTGTCTTGAACCGTGTATTAAAACCTAGGCCCGTCAACTTGGAGTGGAATTGAAATACAACTACGGTAATATTTGATAAACTCAGAATAAAAGCAACTCCACAGCTTGACGTGAAACTGTATTGACAAGCACTGAAACAATAAACTTCAAAAATAGACAAAACATAAATACACAATAAATGACAATGTTAACATCAACCTTTGGCAATTTTAAAGTCTGAATTTTTACGTGATGTTATTTGAATTATATTATCAAATTATTAGAAAATCTATACTTTTCTCATAAAAATAAGCGTCAGCGTTTTTTAACACAAAAGTAATAGCTAATTTTTAAATAGTTATAATTTGGTACCTAAAAATCTTAATATGTATTATAGCTATTCAAAAAATATTATGTCTAAATACGAAAAATCTAACATTTAACCCTTTTGCAGGTACTGCAATGCATTTTACCAATACTTTCCCACAAAAGAAACACTGTACAGGTGTATCTGTGAATGTGTACATGCTGGAATATATTAATTAAAATGTCACCTGGCGGTAAGGGAAGGAAGTAAAAAAGCATGTTTTTTATAAAGCTCTAAATTAAAATTATTTAATGCATTCAACAAAAATCTAAGACTTTATAATTATCACAGGTTAAAACGCTATTTTTACTGGACTAACCGTATATTTCTTGAAAGCGCGTTCTCGCTTCTGTTTGGATGAGTATTCCAATATTTGCAAACGAAAAAGCTGTTTTTATTAACGGATAATTTAACACTTTCTCGTCTGATTATTGGTTTTGACTAAGAGTGTTGGGTGTTGGATGAATTCAATTTATTAAAGACTTACTGTGTGTTTTTTTGGCATCAACTTCACAACCCATAGATTTTCTGGAGAATGAGATCACTCCGCCTGTCCGCCTGTTGTGTACGGTCAACGAATATATATACTAACGTAAAAAGAAACGACAGCGACACTTGTGTGCAGTAACAAAACTCGCGGCTATGTGTGCGTGTCGAAGGGCGAGCGCGGGATGCGCGAGGTGGGGAAAGGCATTCACGTGAATACCTTGTCGAAAGATTCGGCATTACAAGGTCACCGACGCCCGAGTTACACAGGTAGGCCGCTGTCGCGCCTGTCGTACGGTTTAATTTGGGCGGTAAATTCGTGAATGTTCTAGATCGCAGGTGTTTGTGGCCGGAACCGAAGGGCCATAAATATGCGATCTGGTGTTTTAGGTATTACCGCCCGTCTTTTGTTTAAAGTTTTAAGTCTTGCCTTGACCTGGAGAGATTTTCTCCTCGCATAACGAGCAGAAACTCCCACTTGCCTATAGTGACGTAAATACATTTTAGTGTGCTAGAAAGTTTAAATTTGTATAGTTTTGTATGGTATTGTACCATTGTTTTTTTTTTAACGGAGAAATATAAATAATCAACTAGTTAGTAAAACAAGCGTGTTTAGACATTTTCCAAACAACGCATCGAAAACTGAAAGTCACTAGTCAGCCATACCAGGAATCAAATCTATAGAACTTTTGGTGTAAGTTCAACGTCTCATCCACTCGACCAGAGAGTACACCTTATTGGTATATTACCATTTCTGGGATTTGAACCTGTGACCGTTTTAAGATTTCACGTATTAGTATTATGTATATACGGAGTACTATACCAGGTGGGCCCTGTAACAGCAGCAATAAATTAAAACATAGATTCTACCCCTCAAACTGAACAACATCGTAAACAACTTTTCAAAATAACTCATTTATAATGTAAACCTGTAAAATAAAGTTTATTCAAAGAAGCAATGTATTGCGAAACATTTGATATTTAGTAGTGACAGCTATGTCAATACTAAGGCGATGTCAATGTTGGACGGCGTACATTGAAAATGCTATTTACTTTGTCTGCAATAATGAACATACGAAAACAGTATTTTAAAAAAAGTTTCTGAACAGATGTTGTTCAGTTTGACTAGTAAAATATATGTTTTTATTTTTTTGCTCCTGTTACAGGACCCACCTGGTATATATACGGAGTCAACTGCATCGACATATGCCAATGAAAATGTCGACTCTACCCCGAACGAACGTTCATTACATAACATATCTTATGTAACAGCTGCGCCGTAGACGCGATTTCCAACTGGAATTTGAGTCGTTACGCGCAGCTATATCGCATAAGACAGTAGAGCAAACACAGTAGGTGCGGGCCCTAATTCCATATTTATCTATTTTAATTTTATTGCACAAAACAAAAGGACAAATGGCGGACTTATTGCCTTTCTACCAATCAACCATAGGGCCAAACAGAGATGCTTCAGAGTAGAAAATTAATCGTTCAGAGAGCGTCCAAGATACAAGTGAATACACGTATATTATATAATATAAAACTACGATAAATACAATGATACATTTATTTACATACTTACTTAGGTACTTACTACTCTGGCTCAGTGACCCAAAGAGGATTTTGGCCTCTGACACAAGAGAACGCCATTCTTCTCTGTTTTGCGCCTTTTCCCGCCAGTTAGGGCGCACAGATCCTTCTCCACTTCATCTTTCCAGCGGTATCTCGGGCGGCCGACCGGACGTTTTCCACTCGGTCGCCCCTGAAACGCTCTCTTCACGGCCCGATCGTCTCCCATCCTCTCCAGGTGACCCAGCCAGCGAAGTCGTGTGGCTTTGATTTCGACAACTATGTTGGGTGTAGCCACCAGCTCTTCCAACTCCTTATTCTTTCTCCTTCTCCAGCTGCCATCCTCATTTCTTATTGGTCCCAGAATCTTTCGCCAGAGTGTCCTTTCCGCCACTAAGAGCTTATTTTCTTCCTTTTGAGTCAGTGTCCAAGCTTCACACCCATACATCAGGATTGGTCTGATTACCGTTTTGTAGACGCGAATCTTGGTTGGTCTACTGATCAACTTGGACGCTAAAACTCTATGGAGTGCTGCAGAGCATCTTAGGGCGTTCTGGATTCGAACATCAATCTCCTCCGCCCTGTGGTTGGTGTCGGTAACTATATTTACATACTAAAAGATGTATATTATATATCATGATAAATACCTACGATGAAATATCTACTGCATAGGATGACTCCATATCACGAAAAGATCTCCAAAGTCGCGTATATACGTATAAAGCTGGGACAATGCAAACGTTGTAACGTCGTAAACGTTATTTTTTGAGGTCAATTTCGAAGCGTTTTAAATAGCCTCAATTTGGGTAGGCAACGATTAAATTTGGTACAACCAAAAATTTAAATGATATTTCCAAATTACACCCCAGTACCCATTTCTATAAAATATCAAATAACCCAAATTAAAAAAATTAAACGCCCCCGACACAAGTAGCTGGCCATCATGAGATCCTCATTCAATAGAAAAAAAAACCAAACGTAGCTAAAAACTATCTCGACGGACAGTCTTTCGATTAAACAAAAACGCAGTCAAATTGGTCCATCCGTTTAAGAGCTACGATGCCACAGACAGACACATACACATGTTAAACTTATAACACTCATCGTTTTTCGTCTGGGGTTAAAAAAAAGTATATTGTTGACAGCTAAAAACTCTTCCGTTATAAATAAACAAATAAATATCGGACAAACTTACCCAAATCGATCTAGTCCCACAGTACGCTTTAGTAATACTTGTGTTGTGGGCAGTAGACGATGCACATACTTATATAAAATAAATGCATACTTAAATATATATAAAACAATTATGACCGAGGAACAAATAATCGAATTCATTATAATTGCCCTTGCCGGGATTAGAACCCAGTAGGCAGCACTAAAGATAAAGATAATTTATTGACAAAAATAATAAAAACAATCAGTAAAAGTCCCTGCCTTCTGAGCTTCTGAGCACTAAAAGTGCACCAGCCGCATCGTCATCAATTCTCACTTAAACCACTGTGAATCTGATAGCACTATTAAATTCGAAATTCCCCTTTTAGTACGAACACTTGTTCAAGAAAACGACCGTGTGAATTTTTCAACGCGAGAAGTTTCATATTTTCCACTTGTACGACTTCGGAGCTGTCGCCTAATGGTTTATTTGTGAGATTTAGTTTTATTTTAAACTTGTTTGAAAGGGGAGCAAAATGGAGTGATCCTGTGTGGCAAATTAGTGTTTCAATTTGCTGAGACGTGTGTTAAAGACAAGTCTGAACATAGCGTTATAATATTATGTTTAAAAATAAATAAATCTGTATTTGTTGCTTGCACCAGTTTGGAATAAGCTGGTCTATAGCTCTCTGGATTCTGTGTTATAACGGTTTGTAGTGTGCATATTTTAATAGCATTCAATAAAGTTAATTTTGTTAAAAGTTCTACTCGCATTTTGATTCATACGACGTGCGTTGGTCGTTTTGGTCAAATACGAGTCTAAGAGTCTGTTTAAAAATGGCAGAAATATGTATTTTTTTGAGTTTCCAAACCCCATACCTCCACCATATTGAAAATTATTGAAAAAATTGGAAAACTGAATCAACAAAAACTTGTGTTTCATATTTTGCTTTTTGTTTTCAGGTACGAAGCATTTTCCAGTGGACTGTGTACGTATACCGGGTGATCAATCCAAATGGGTCAGTAGGGAAAAGTCACAAACTATAAGAAATAGGGAAATCTGTTCTTAGGAACCATAGCCTCGATTTTAGATTACTAAAAACGGCATTCCGTAGGGTTCCGTACCCAAAGTGTAAAAACGGGACCCTATTACTGAGACTTCGCTGTCCGTCCGTCCGTCCGTCTGTCACCAGGCTGTATCTCAAGAACGGTGATAGCTAGACAGTTGAAATTTTCACAGATGGTGTATTTCTATTGCCGCTACATATAACAACAAATACTAAAAATAAAATAAAATAACTATTTAAGGGGGGCTCCCATACAACAAACTTGTTTTATGGTACGCAACCCTTCATGCGCGAGTCGGACTCGCACTTGCCCATTTTTTTTTGATCTCGTAGTATATTCTCTACGTGCGTGAACACATTGTGCCAGTCGTTCGAATTTCTTGGAAAGTAAGGTACTTTTATGCAAAAATCTACTTTTGGGCCCATAACCCGGCGTTTTCGATGCACAAATGATTTGACGTCCACAGACTGTCGGTCTAGTAGTGTCGAATCAAAATATGTTATGACACGTGTCTATGATCTCGCCACTGCATGCCTTCTTTAGCGATTGAAATAAACGTTAGTTCACAATATTAATGTGTACGCTTGGCTGTAAATTCAAATAGGTACAACCTTAGGTAATCGAAACTCGAGACAATAAACACCGCTACCGAAGGTACTTTCTATTCTGGCGAAGGTTTCATTCATATGTAAAGATATTCGAAGGTCCCGCCCCCGGAGTTGTGGTCTGTTTAGCTAGAGTCCCGGGTTTTCGCGGGATTAGCAGTTGTATTCGAACTGTGAATGATAAAAAGCTGGGTAGACTGTCAGACAGGCGGACAGATGGACATATACATAGACGGACAGATGATACATGATGATACATCGATGAAAAGACACACAGATGGACAGGTAGATAGATAGATAAACAAAGAAGATAAAGATATAAAGAAGCCGCTGCGGCCGGTTTAGCAAAAATCGCGGGTTCGCGTGGGATTCAAAGTTATATTCGAGTTGTTAATTTCAAAAGGACGAACAGACAGACAAAGACAGTATACATATGAACAGACAGGCAGCGATATGAATAGAAAGATGGACTGACACAAATAAACGTACGAACACACAGAAGGATAGACAGGCAAGTGGACAGACAAGACAGATACGACAGAACGACTAACAGCTAAAAGGATAAACAGATTGACAAGCGAATGGACTGAAATTCTGTCATGCAGACGGATAGACAGGCAAAAATACATGAGGGCCGGTGTACAGAGACTCCTTTGCCGTAATTATCGTAAATATTCGTAATTATTGTAGGTGTTATAGATATGCGACTTGGGGCTTTACTAATTATCGCCCAAGTTTTGTCTAACGTTTTACATGTTTCTTTGGTCAAGAAGTGAGATTTTCTCCCGCAGAAAATCCCACTTAACGCTTAGGGTGACGTAAAGATTTTTTCTGAAATAATGACCCTTCCAGTTTCCATAATAGATGTACAACATTTAATCTACATTTTTATATTAGTATGGATCTTCAGAAGTTCCGGGCGGGACTTCAGCTAGAGTCGCGGGATAAAAACAAGTTGTATTCAAAATTGTTCGGATCGATACGAGGCAGGTGCAACTGAGCAGCCACTTGCGAAGTCACAAGGAAGTTGGAACCTGGATGTGTTAGCAAAAGAAAAACCGAATTTTGTAGCGTTACTTTGGTTTCTAGATCTCTTACCTATATCCCGAATGTTAAATATAAGTATTATTGCTAAAAAATGCTGATCATCACGCCGAAACGGTTGGATGGATTTTAACCGTTTTTTTTTTATAGCCATAGGTGGATATCCAAAGATGGTTATATTAATCGTTAAAACGTATGTCGCCTAACAAGCTGTGCTAAAGAAAAAGGGATAGACAACACTTGTCGTGCGATAAAAGTTATTAAATAATAAATAAATAAAATAAAATATCGGACAACCTCACACAAATCGATCTAGTCCCAAATAAAGCTCAAGAAAGCTTGTGTTATGGGTACTAGACGACGATTTACATACTTACATAGATAAATATATACTTAAATACATAGAACAACCATGACCCAAGCACAAATATTCGAGTTAATTACACAAATATTTATTTAGTTATTAGACTTTAATCTAAAAGTGTATGAAATGTTTACCTTCCAGTTTCTCTAGCTTCTTGAAATTCGTTCTCCAAATATCACAATCCTAAACCTTTGTAAGCTGAGACCTTGAGCCGACTTGAAAGGGGGAAATCTGATTTATATCCTCAGCATAGAACTCACAATGGGTCCATCGGGTGTCTTAAATAACTCCGCGGAATGATACAAGACGATTTATTAAGGAAATTGGATTGAGTGCGTTACCGTTATTGAATTGTGAGGATCAGCATTTGGGTAAATAAATGAGTTTTAGTTTTCTGAGGTGATCTGATCATTTCTGTGTCAAGCTCGTAATAAAGTTCTTTTTCCGTGGTGTTATCCCGCTGAACATATTGTGTTATCTGCTCTGGGAAAACCATGAATGTACCAGAAGTGGTGCGAAACAGGCGAGGTGATGATATGCCGAACTGCCGAGTTCCGGAACTGCCGAGTCACCGTGGGTGACATACCGCCTTCACCGCCCGTTCCTGGCTGATCTGCACGTCTGTCCGTGACCACCGGCCGCGCCCCGTCCCAAGGCCACCATCAGGGCAGTACTGTCTCAACGGACAGCGAATTTAAAATTCAAACTTGTAACGGTCGTTTACCGAATTGAGAAACCAGACGGGCCTTAATACCCACACCCTATTTTTATGCTGGCAACGGTTGTGCCGTTATTTTACATTTTTAAAATTAACGGAATAAACGCATGTTTACAATTTTTAAAATCCTTTGTTCCATTCTACACACCCGGATGCCGCATTGGCGCCCAACGTGGGGCCCGAACCCACGACACTGAGATCAAGAGTCTCATGCTCTGCCGACGGAGCTAGCCGGGCATATATTGGAAATTTTAGGTCAATATCAAATTACATGCCTTCCATCCATGCCTACGCTTTGTTCAGAAGTCTAATTAGCTAAAGCTTCTCGGACAGATAGACAGGCGAATAAAAGCACAGATAGACAGACAGACTGACGGGCAGACAGACAGGCGGAAAAGCTTTCAACAGGTCATGAGTCCTCGTTACGAATTCAACTTCACACAGCTGCGTACATTGACAAGTGCCGACTATCGACAATCTTTTTATTGGATTTTGAATGCAGAGCCTAAACTGTCAAGATGAAAAAGTGCTCAGATATTTTTTTATCATATATTTGCTCTTTAGAACTCAACTGTACGATAATAGACTAGCAGTAAAACCCTGTTTCAACCGTCTGTATGGAGCTCAAAAGGCGTAGTCTACAGGATTTATGTTTGGTTTCATTAATCCCAATCGGTCCGTTTCGATTCTATTCACTAACCACTGAAACCATACCGTAGACGCTCTGAAATCCACCTCATGTGTTCTAGTATTAATGTCCCCACAGAATTCCGCAGGGTAGGGCTGCGATCCATCCAGGTTTCCCCGGAGTTTGGAAGCCGTCCGGGGGGTATTCCTAAAAGTCAATGTTTCCAAAAGGACACTTTTCATGTGATGAAAAATATAGCGATTGATTTATTAATTATGTTATTTTCGGACACGTCCGGGGAAAAAATGCAATTTACGCTAAATGTCCGGTTTTTTTTTAATTCTTTGTCCGGGTTCGCTGAATTTAGAGACGGCAGCCCTACCTCAGGACTTCAGGTCTTCTGTCTGTCATTGTATAGAGTCTCAAAGACTAAATTCGATGTGTTTAATGATAATGACCAGTGGTCGGAATTAGGTGAGCTAAAATACCTACAGTTCGCGGTGAGACATAATATAGAGTGGTTACAACCGGATAAAAATAATGTTTTATTTCGATTCCGGGTATTCGATATTTATTCGGGTACGTGTTGTAATATCGAACGTGACATGTTTTGTTTACAGTGCAGCATGTTTAATGTTAGTTTTTAGTAAAAAGGGCTAGACAAAAGAAGGTATGTACAGGATTTCTAAGAAGTAGTTGTAAGATGAATAATATGTGTTTCCCCACGTATTGTTTGTTAATGACTCTCAAAGGGGCTAGTACTCGCAGTGCCCGGATGAATATCGAATACCCGGAATCCAAATAAAACATTATTTTTATCCGGTTGTAACCACTCTATATTATGTCTCACCGCGAACTGTAGGTATTTTAGCTCACCTAATTCCGACCACTGATAATGACACAACATTGAGATCTCGCCATCTATATTTTAGGGATGTGCTCTCTTCAAAGTAACTGTAATACGCTTTCATTCTTAACTCCTTCATATCCCTAGCTTACAAATTTACTATTATACAACTAATTTAAGCTGAATAAAGGCTGTATAAGCGCTTACGCAACCTTCGTGCTACTTGGGATGGTATTTAAATTTTGATAGCGGCAAGGCAAAATTCATGGTGGAGAATCATATCGCTAACTCCTTTAAAGTTGCACCTAACACAGCCGAATATGACTACACACAAATACCCCTCTATGTTCTCATGGGTGAATAAAGTAATCCACTGATAAGTAAATAATACCAGCTAAAATATCGTTTTTGATCGATTCGACTCATATAGCCTATGAAATCAAACGCGATGTATAAATTTCCTATTACAGTGTTTAGTTCGAATACAGAAATTAAAAAAGCGATAGCCAAAACTAAATCACAAAAAGAAAATTCAAACCTCTCTAACTACCAGCTTAAACGAACTCATTACATGCTTTCTATGAAAACTCACAGAGCTCAACTTATTTTGGACGTCTATTGAAGCCTTTTTAATACCAAAACACGTTGATCCATCCAATACTATTCAAAATTAGGTCACATTTGATCGGAAAGCAAGTTTAAATTGGGCTCATGCTGCAGAACATAGAACCCTAACCAGAGACATACAAAATGTACAAACACACATTTGAAAATTACAGTTGTCGGGGTAGGGTGGGATGGCCGGTGCGGTGTGTGGCACATTAGATGAGCTATTCGACTAGTTGTGGACGAGGAGGTAGTTCGAGCAAGAAGAAACACGTAAGACACAATCAACTTGATTTATTCCTTATACAATGAAGCATAAAATAACAGTTTCTGGCATAGAGGTCTGTAAGCTAAGTCTCGAACAGAATAGTCTTTATTAAATTAAACACTAGCACACTAGGTACATTGCAGAGATATTATAACATAACTATTCACTGACTCAATTCAACTTGGTATAGCACAACGAAACGGGACAGTTCCAAGGCAGTAGTGCACTCGATGGTGACCCAAAGTGAAGTGTGTGGGCGTTCGCTGAGTGAACCGCCAAGAATGTCTAGCGTGCCAAAACAGGTTCAAGGGGGCGCTACTGTCGCCTTCCAATGGCGCGCCGGTTTCGATGAGCTTCCATACTCATGACCGTCTCCGACAGTCTTAAAATTGTTAGGTTCCCTATTAAAAAAAATAGACAAATACACAATGGATACCTTTCATAAATATAACAATTGATAGCTAAAATATAACGAGATGCCGCAGATGATATTTAAGGCTCCGCCTTCAACTTTCGTTCGGGCAAAATCAGCGCGCGTTGGTAGCCCACAGAGTGGCACGCGTGCGCGGCCTCATCGTCAAGCTTTAAAGAAATAAATACAGTGACTTTCAAATAGCATCTACTGTTCAGAGAACAGAATTCATGCATCAGCGACCTCGATGCATTTACGCAAATCAATAATTGTGAGCAAGCTCAGCTTGCAGTTTACACGTACGTACAGTATACAAAGAAAATGTATAGTAGTGTGCTGTACGTGAGATTTGTATATATAGCGTTAAGAAGTAAAATAAATTAGATACCAATTGTCCGTTGGTGTTTCACTACCTCTCTTACCCGACCCCATGCGTATTCAGGGCTACTCTCTGAGCGTATGGTCCCATCCAACCCCTTAGACTAAGCTCCTCTTACTGTAGCGAAGACACCCTCAAGCCCTTAATCAGTCAACTGAGCCTGGTTGACTGGCAGTAAGAAAACCACCACTCCCCGACACCCCGTTCCTCCCCGTAGGAATCCATCTGTTACCTTAGGTCTCCTGGTAACAGATTTCCCGCTACAAGTCGTAGGTTAAGGTGTTAGGTTCGAGACTTAGGGCAGTAGGCTCCCTAGTCATAGTCAACCCTTAGCTGTACGCAGTCTGTACAGACACACGCTGGATAGTTAACTTATTTACCAATTACATTACATTACCAAACTTACCTTACTTGACAGAATAACAGCGTTGCAGTTTGCTTTGTTTGCGAATTGCAGCAACATGCTGAGTCAAAGCCTTTTTCTTTAACGCACACATTGCTGGACTTATTGAAAACATCTCTAATCAACATACGATAATTAATAGAACACTGTTATGCCAATAATGTCCTGTCTGTGTGTGCTTTTATTGGAATAAACGTTTTCTTTCTTTCTTTCTTTACTTACCTACCTAACCCTATACAAATATACCTAATTTGTATAGTCACCCCAACAGGGGTCCCTAAGCCAGTGTGTGCCTGTACATCTACTTTTGTAAAGTTACTAAAAACAGTCAACACAGTCAGACGGAGTAACTTTGACCCTTTCTTATAGTATAACGTATTTACCTATATAATATGTATGCCTTACTGCTACAGCGCATAAATAATGTATTTCAAATTGTAAATACGAATTAGTTGTAGCAGTAAAACAACAGACAGTGTGTAGACTGGGCCAACGTTACCGTTACCCTGATTGCCTGAAATGAGTTGAGGTTGAGACCCATAAGTTTAATGTACTTAGTAGAACAAATATCTCTACTAAAATTCCAGTTCAATTTCTAACTTTAACACCGAAGACCTAGTCTATACGCCAAACCTCATTCCCTGGGGCAAATATTAATTAAACGAAAGCCTTTCCCAATACCAATTGCGAGCCTAATTTACTCTGTCCAGGAAACCACACTCTATAATTTTCCTGGACTATTATTATAACTTCCACCCGGTTTTATTGGAAAATCGGAACAAAAAGGAATTACTCTGAACACTCACGAATTGGTTTTTAGGGTTCCATAGCCAAATGGCAAAAAACGGAACCCAAAGATTCGTCATGTCTGTCTGTCCGTCTGTCCGTCTGTCTGTCCGTCCGTATGTCACAGCCATTTTTTTCCGAAACTATAAGAGCTATACTGTTGAAACTTGGTAGGTAGATGTATTCTGTGAACCGCATTAACATTTTGATGCAAAAATAAAAAAAATTATAATAAATATTGGGGGCTCCCCATACTTAGAACTGAAACTCAAAATTTTTTTTTTCATCAAACACATACGTGTGGGGTATCTATGGATAGGTATTCAAAAATGATATCGAGGTTTCTAAAATATATTTTTTCTAAACTGAATAGTTTGCGTGACAGACGCTTCCAAAGTGGAAAAAAGTTGGTCCCCCCCCCTCTAACTTCTAAAATAAGAAAATGAAAAATCTAAAAAAAACATATGATGTACATTACTGTAAAAACTACCAACAAAAATTGTTTTGAACGAGACTAGTAAGTAGTTTTTTTAATACCTAACTTTGCACCTAATTTATATGGGGCGCTATACATACCAGGTGCAAACTTAACTTAACCACCTAGGGATGGAAGTATTTGTACGGAACCCTCGGTGCGCGAGTCCGACTCGCACTTGGCCGGTTTTTATGAATCGGTTTTTGTTAAAACGTGGAATGGAATTTCATATGCAGTTTTTAAATTTGAACTCAATTAAACTAAAAATGTTTTATAGTATAACGAGAAGGTTCCTGTAACTTCGTTTTCGTGATTATTCTTTACCGTAATCGGGTAAACGGTTCTTATAACCATTCTTAGAGGTCTAGCTATCTCTGCATCAAAATTTGTTGAAATATGTCCAGCCGTTCGGCGTGATGAGCGCGGACAAATCAAATAAGTTCAGTTTGCACCTGGTATCTATTGCGCCGGATACAAATGAGGTGCAAAGTTAACGCATCCGGGTTCTCCAAATATGATTTTTGAAAATGATTATATTTCATGAGATATAGCCTGGTGACAGACAGGAACAGACGGACGGATAGTGGAGCCATGGCTACTCGTTGGTACTCTACCTCTGATGCCGCCATACTATGCGATGTGTTTAATAGGTAAGCGGTTCAAACTTTAACAAAATTCGCAAGGCGCGTCAACCCATTTCAGTCTCAGTGTGACTTGTGCAGCAATAGAACATACCGAAACCCGTTTAAACACATGAGCAATTACATCCCGCTGCCGGAAACGTAAGCAGCTACAGAGTGACGTCTGGGCGTTTCGATAACAAACATTAATAACATTAATACTGATATCAAAAACAGTGTTGGCCCTATGATGCTTCCTTAGGGAACGCTAAATTTTATATTGCTATACGGGTTGGTAATTTTTTTATCGTAATGGTTTTATTACAGGTCACTGGGTCACCAAGTTGTAGTACTATAACTAAAATTTTGCCCGAGAATGTAATTTCCATGTTCGTATTGATTTCATACAGTACATGGGAATGAGCACGGTGTCAAAAGCTTTTCCGAAATCTAAGAAGTGCACTGTTTGACTAACAAAATTTCTGTAATCTTATTTGTAAGAAAACTATGTCTAAGGTGGCTTAGCTATTTAACTCCCCCACAATTTAGCAGGCGTCAACCCCTTTAAGTCAAAGTGTGACTTGTGCACAATAGGACATTCCGGATCCCGCATACATTTACAGGAGAGCAATTACAGCCCGCGGCCGAAGACGCCGCCAGATGTGGCTGCCATGTGACGTCATAACACAATACACTTGATATAGCAGTAAGGTCGAAATATCAGACTATCATCTCCTTTTACACTGAACCTGTTCCAAGATGCTTCCAACTATTATGAATCAACGAGTGATAAGCAAGTTGTTTTCGTATAAAAAAATAATTGATTATGACTTCATGTATATGTTGTGTATGTGACAAAAAAATTAAGGTTGAATGAATAGTTATTGAAAGCCTACGCGCCTTTTTTTTCGCTCTTACAGAACCAGTTTCTTTCTTACTTACTTTTCAAATTGAATTTTTATTGAAAATGAAAATGAAAATGAAAATGAAAATGAAAAATTTATTGATAACATTCGTTACAGGTCATATTCTTATTACATTTGTTTAATATGTAAGTATAATTTAAATAATTATAGTTTATCAGTTATATTTATCATTTTAATAATTATAATTAATGTTTATGTATATATTCAACCTTTATTGCACATAAACAGGTACAAAATGGTGGACCATGCCATGAGGCATTCTCTACTAGTTAACCATAAGGCAAAACATTATAATCATAATTTTATTATCGTGTCTGATTGTCACCTAGAATTTATAAAATGTTATTATTCATATTGGTTCATAAGGAAAAATATTCATCTAAGTCATAAAACTGAGACGTTAGTAACCATTTTTTTAACCTTATTTTAAAATTGTGAGAGGAAGGTGCATCTCTAATGCTTTTCGGTAGATGGTTATATATCCGTGGACCGAGTATGTAGGCAGATCGCCCGCTTTTTTTTAGTTTGTGAGGTACGGGTGCGAGGCAGCCTGCGTCTTTGTTGCTACGGAGATGGTGATTAGCGTTTGCTTGTTTCGTAGTAAACTTATCAAGGTTATTATAAGTAAATATTGCTATTTGTTGGATAAGTACACAAGGAAGCGTGAGTACACTGTACTCTGTAAAGTACTGACGAGCAGACACGTCGTCAGGAACGCCGGCTATTGCTCGCACGGCACGTTTTTGTAACGTGAATACCCGACGCCATTCGGCGGCTCCGGCCCAAAGCTCCGTTCCATACGATATGAGCGCGTGCACGGTCGCAAAATAGCAGCTCCTGACGACGTCCCTGGTCGCGGTACTAGCGAGACGCTTTAATGCGTAGCATGCGCTGCCGAGCCTCGCACATAGGTGGTCGATGTGCACATCCCACTTTAGACTACTGTCGATAAAGAAGCCCAGCAGTTTCATGTCTCCTACTTGACGGACAGTGTCATCCCCGGCATACGCCGTCATGGACTGAGATGCATGACCGTTTAAATTAAATCTCATGACGAAAGTTTTATCTTTATTGAGGGCCAAGCCATTTGTTTCAAACCAATAACACAACTGTTTAAGGGTGTTATTGACGTTCGTTTCCAACTGCGCTAGGGACGTGCCGGTGACAACAGCCGTCACGTCGTCCGCGTACATGAAAATGCTGCACTCTTTTATGACTTGTGGGAGATCGTTAAGTAGGATGCTGAAGAGGGTGTTAGAAAGGCAGGATCCCTGCGGTACCCCTAGCTGGTTCGTCATTTCAACAGACTTGACACGACCGTTATCACCAACGACCACTTGACATCTATCGGACATGAATGACAATAGCAGTGCCAGTGCCGGACCCCGAATACCGTAGTGGCTAAGTTTTTGTGCGATGAGTCCATGGTTTGCGGTGTCAAAAGCACGTGAGAGGTCGCAACACACTACCGCGACCTGCAGTCCGGCCTCTCGCGCGCTCAATGTCCGCCATACCACTTCGCGTACTAGATCTGTAGTCGAGCGGTTCTGCCGATATGCGTATTGTTTGTCGGATATTGTTTGCTGTGGGAACCAGAAGGATAGTAATCTGGTGTTGATTCCAACTTCTAGGATTTTACTGATTGCTGGTACTAATGATATAGGGCGATAAGACTTTAGGGCCGTCTTGGCACCTTTGCCTTTGTACAACGGGGCAATTTTAACTTTTTTTAGGCTGTCGGGCACAGTTCGTTGTCGTATACAGTAGTTATATAACTCAGATAGTACAAAAGACAGCGCAGGGCCCACGTATCGAAGGATACTGGCTGAGATGTCGTAGATGTCAGTGCTGTTTTTCGGTGCGATGTGGATTTTTAGTATTGATTCTACTTCATGGGATGTAAATAATCTAAATCTCAAAGAACAGTCGCACTCAGGGATATTAGTAGCTATAGCGGACAATGAGCGCTGGACGTTCGGCGCCGGCGCACCGCATGCAGTGGCTGCACTTATAAATTCAGCGTTAATTGCGTCAACTGCATGTTTTTTAGAGATGAAAGCTAAGCCACGACTGTCCTTAATGACATCTGTGTAGTCCGCGCGTTCGTGACATTTGCGTCCCAATTCTTTATTGATAACTCCCCACATTTTCTTGCACTTGTTCGGGGCGTTATTTATTAGGGCGCTGTAATAATCAGTACGCTTGCGTTTCAACATTGATATATATTTAGAATTGATGCTATTATACATGTCTGAAATATGGTTATTAGAGGGGAATTTTTCTTTTAGTACTGAGATGTCGTGAAGGAGTAGTTTTGTGTTCCATACTTCTTCGTCGATCCAGGGATATTTAGTTACATTTGCATTGGGTAATTTAATCGGAAAACACGTATCAAATTTATTAATTAATATATTTAAAAGCGATACAGCTAGGGATACGCAGTCGTTGCGACTATTTACAACAACCTCAGGCCAGTCAATAGATTCTAACGCAGTATAGAAACTATATTTGTTATGTGTATTAAAAATGCGTTTAGGTATTGATGCGCATTCTACGGGCGACTTGTTTACGATTGTTATCTTTTGTGCCGTATGATCGCTGAGTCGGGTGATAACGGGGGTGCCGCACACACGGTCGGTACAAATATTCGAATATGCATGGTCTAGTAAGGTCGAGCTATTATTGCAGGTACGTGTAGGGAAGTTTATATGTTGATTAAAATTATGACATGATAGAATATCTAACACTTGTTTTTTGCAAGGTGTGTTTGAGAGAAAGTCTATATTAATGTCACCTACTATGATAGCAATAAGATTCTCTGAGTTTATTTTTGATAGAAGCGTTTTTAATAAGATCAGAAAATCCTGATCGCTTGTACAGTTAGAATGGTAGATTCCGACAATTAAAATATCGTAGTCCAAAAGGTGGGTCGCACACACATCGAAGACCTGTTGAACGGACATACTAGTAATGTCTGGTCTATTAAGAACCCTAATACCAGATCGCACAAAGATGCAGCTCCCTCCGTGTAAAATTGATGGCCTACAATAATATGATATCAGGTCATAGTTATGTAATGTTACAGAGATAATCTCGTCATCCCGCAGCCAGTGTTCTGTTAGTACAAGCACGTCACATTTTAAATCGTTACACAACAGCACTTCAAGTGATTTAGTCTTATTATTAAGGCACCGAATGTTTTGATGGCACACCGTGAGGAGGTCGGTCGACGTCCGCGGAGGCCGTGTGTCCGGCGGCGGCGCGCTCCCACGAGCCGGCTCCGCTGTGCACAAAGCATCCTTTTTCTCTTGTTGCAGCTGAAGATCCCTTATTTTACTTATTTTGGCCTGGGGCACAGTTGTCAGAGGGAGGCTCTGCCTCCCTGGGACGGAGAAAGGGCCTCCATTCAGATATACTGGTGTTTACAGGCCATACAGATGTTGAGAGAAACTTATCGTATACGGCAGCTGGGATGCCAATCTTGAATGAGTTGTAAGTATCCCGTTTAGATTGGATTTTTTCAGCTGTGTACTGAACGCCGTTATGAATGCTTTTCAAGTGGTTAATGACACTATCCGGTGTTGTGTCCGTCTTAAAATAACATCCGTGCAAATATTTATGCATCTCCACCCCCTTTAGAGAAATGTCAGTGGCAGTCCCCTTTATAACTGTTGAAATTTTAAGATTTTTTCGCCGCTGATAGCGGCTTTGAACGGGTTGGAAGCCATCGTCGCATGTTTGGGGTTCGTGGTCAGTAATTCGATAATCATGACCTGCTGTCCTGCTAGTGTCATTCGACAATGTGTTATTTATTGAAATATCTTTCGGGTTCAAGGTACTAGAAGAACAGTTGTCAGTTTTTAACATATTCGTTGTTATTTTGGCGGCGGCCATAGTTTGTTGCGGTTCATGTATTGCTGGCTGGTCCGTTCGTTTAGTACGCTTTTGTTGATTAGCCTGCGTAGCTATCTTCTCTTTCGTTCGTGTAGCCGCGGGTCGCTGTATGCGGCTAGGTGCCTGCGCGGGAGCAGGACGGCAAGTCGGTGTCGACGAGTTACTTGTCGATATCGGAGTCGGTGGCGCATGCGCAGCTCTCTGTTCACAATTATTGACCACTTTACTGGAATCCACGATATTTTTCGCCAAGATAACGGTTTTTAAATCGCATAATTCACTGCTTAAACTGTCTATTTTATTAAACAATACACTAAGTTTTTGTTCAAATGGTTTTAGGGCACTTATTAATAGTGATTTGAGTTGTTCAACGTCGTTTCGCGACATTGTTTTAATTTTAACTCGTTAGCGTGAGCGAACGTGATGTTGGGTCTACCGCCCGCAACCCGCGACTATTGAACCGCTATTGAATATCACATTACAGACAATAGATGGATTATAGACTAGGTATACATGTGACGCCCTGCAAGGGCACAGCAATTTAAAAACTAACAAATTACATTTTTTTTTGTATATGGATGGAGATTGAGGTACACTGGACTGGTGTATAATAAACTTAATACAGCGTTTATTTTTTCTCACAACTCTAAGCCGTTGAATATTAAACATGGCACAGTCGGTAGGATCGTATAACAACATAATTATGATGATATTAGCAGGTAAACTGCACCTACAGTACAATCTGTAACGCGTCAAACCCCTTTCAAATCAGAAGTGACTTGTGCAACAATGGAACATACCGGAGCCCGCAGGCATTCACAGGAGAGCAATTACAGCCGTGACGTGGAAGACACCGCCAGATGCGGCGGTGGAGTGACGACATAACACAGTACATGGATTAACATTACAGTACGTAACACGGGTTAGATTTTCAACCTCTTTCAACACTTTGTTGTAACCCTAATTCGCTTCCAAAAAAGCAACCATCTACAAAATACCTTACATGACCATATGGCTCCTGCGGCGTGACGTCATAACATAGTACACGGATTAATATCAGTACGTTGATATTTTTTTGCATATGAACTATGTGTTGCATTTAGAGCGTTGTGGTGCCGTATTGTAGACTCCCTCTGAACCCATCTAGATTTTGAACATCATATTGTGCCAAAGTGCAAGACGTTATCTAATAATGATGTCCATGTAAACTTTTAACAATTTTAATGTGAATATCGAATTACAATGGATTAAGTATAATCTGATCTTCATGTTTCCGTTTTTATTTCGGTACGTTTTTGATAATGATCTCAAGTGCAAGTGAATATTATTAACGTCATATGCTTAAATAATCTAGGCTTTAGCGTGTCTCACCTGCATATTGTATAAGTTTTGAGTAACCATTAAGAGTTTAGTTCAGCAAAATTGCGAAACTGCTCGGCTTTTAAACTCTCGTGAATCACTAATCCTTCCACCGTCGAGAAACTATTTTATCGCTCAGCAGACGAACAAATGGCGTTTCTCTTAAACCTCTTAAATCGCGGCTAGGAGAGAATTCAACCAAAGAAAAGCCCGTTTAGATACGGTCATTGAGATTAAGAGTACTGCTATAAATATGTCTTCTGCGTAGCTGAAGTAATGCGTCAAATTGGGCGTGGGTTCGTTACCATGTACCTCTCAGCATTTGGTCGCAGCGAGCACTTTGAGGGTGTATGCATAGATCTTCGAAGTGAAGTAGCCGGGTTGGCGCTGTTATATTTGGGCAATGAGGGTATGTATCCTATGAGCAGGAGCCATTGCGTGCAGTCGAAAATAAGTTGAAAAAAACAAATTTTTCGCGTGAATCTTGTAATTTTCGAGTAGTTTTTGAAACAAAATTTATCAATGAAAAATTCAAACTGTTGGTTTTAAATATATATCGATAAATCCCAATAGCCCTGTTCTACGTAGTAACATCAATAATATGTTAAGAAACATGTTTGATCATAGAGAAAAATGTCTAAAACAATCAGCATTTCAAAAGGAATAAGAAAATCTCGGCATTGCAGTGAGCTGTAGCAAAAGGTACTCTATAAACTAACTCTGCCATTGTAATGTGTCTCACATGAAAAAAATAAAGATAGATATAAAAAGAAATAAGACCAGAAGATATAGCTAAAAAGAGCTTTAAATAGACATACACAGATAGATATAGAATGAGACAGATAAAAAGGATAGCAGCAGATGGAGATTAGACGAGATAGATAGACATAATGGGAAGATAATAACAGAAATATCGATAGACAGATAGAAACCGATAGATACAAAGACAGATCGATAAGTCAACCACACGAAAGCCCGTTTAGATACAGCTATTGAGAGAAACGTATTGAACCGAGTCTATCGCGATATTTATAATAATTATTAACAAATGTGTGGTAGTCGAACTTTATCTTCCTATCCAGCCCATTAATTACACATTTCGTCGGGTAGTAATACATTTGGCGGACATCTCCAGTAACAACTTACTGTTTCATCAATACGTCTGAGTCCACGGCACGTAAAACCGTGTTGAAACGTCAGGCAATAAAGGTAAATTCAAAATACATATACCTTTTCTCAAACATGCAATGAAATATATCCAAGGCCAAGCCCTTATTTCCCGGCGTCTGCAGTAATGTATTATTCTTGCCCGATAGACCCGGTTCCATTCGTTTTAGTTATGAGTACAAACCGCGGTATAAAGTGTGATATAACATTATCAACAGTAACGCGTCTAACAAGGCGAGTGTTCGTTACCGTGTACCTCAGCGATACGTCGCATCGAGCTTTGTGTGTGTATGAATATGCATAAATCATCGAAGTGAAGTAGCCGGGTTCGCGCCGCTTTGTTTAGATAGTGAGGTTATAAGCAGAAATTCTGGCATTGCAGTGAACTGAAGAATACCCTTAGTTACCCATGACATTATCATAAATGCGTCTCACAAGATAATAAATAGATTTATAGAAAGATAGACAAGGACAGATAAAAATAGAAAGAGAGAGACATATAAAGATTGAAAGAGACATATATAAATAAGAAAGATAATAACTACAGAGATATATAAACAGACAAAACCAGATACAGAGCTATATAAAGAGACAGAAAAAAGATGGACAGTGACCTTATAAGAAAAAAATAAAATAAACAATAAAAGAGTTGGTGGTAAGATAAAAAAATCAGCAACATAAATGTGGTGGTGGTGGTGGTGGTGTCGCTGCATCTGCAGCTCGTAGCAGCTCGTGGCGGGATTCATCAGCTTTCCGGAACATTGTGCCGGTCAGTCTGCTGATCTAGGCGTCTAAGGGTTTCCATTTCAGTGCCCTCTGTATATGGTCATTCCGCACGAAGCGTGGGCAATCTGTAATGTGTCTCAGTGCCAGGTTTTCTTGGGCTCTCATTTTGTTTCGGTTTGTGGTAGCCACTAGGGCGTACCACGCCGGCGCCGCGTATGTGAGCCTGGAGCTCACATACGTTTTGTAGATCCCCAGCTTCGTGCGGATCGGCAGGTTGCTCCTTAGGACTGGTCTCAGCGTAGTTCACGCTGGTCTGGTTCTTGAAACCACTTCCGCCACGTGCTGCTTGATGGTGAGGCCCCGGTCTATGGTGGTACCTCACCGTGTGCTTCCATTCCACGTCTTGACCAAACATGCGGAGTGGAGGTGAAGTCTGTTTTCTTCCGGTCATGAAGGTCTGAGTCTTGGTGACGTTGACAGTAAGCCTCCAGTCCTCAAGCCATCTTGGTAGGGCGTCTAACTGGGTCTGCATCTTCCTGACAGCATGGGTGGGGCTGACGGATGCGGTGTAAAAGGCCGCGTCATCCGCGAACAGCCCCAGCTTGACGTCGCCTCCTACCACTGGGATGTCATCGGTGAAGGTTGCGTAGCATGCTGGTGTAAGGCAGCTTCCCTGAGGGATTCCTGCTAGGATTGGGCGCTCCGAGGACAGTGCCTGTTCCACTGCCACTTGGAACTTGCATCAACTCAGAAAGGACTTTATCACCGTTATGATGTTGCGTGGGGCCGTGGTGTTCAACAGTTTGTACAGCAGCCCCTCGTGCCATACCCAGTCGAACGCTTTTTCAATGTCGAGCATGACAGCCACAACATGCTCCTTCTTGTTGCTTGTATTGGCCATAAAGTGAAGCACGCGAGTGAGCTGTAGCGTTGCCTGAATCCGAACTGTTCCGAACGGAGCTCGACGTGGGGGAGAAGTTTCCCCAACAGGAGCCTCTCGAACACCTTGGAGAGGGTGCTGAGCAGAGTTATTGGCCTACAGCTCTCCGGTCTTCGGCATTCTTAGCCAGGTTTGGGCAGCATAACTACCCTCCTAGTCTTCCAAGTTTGGGGAAAGTGACCCGAGCGCATGATCCCGTTGAACAGGCGCGTCACTGCCACAATGGGGATTGAATCGGCGCCCGGGGCTTTCTTGGGGTCGCAACGTTGGAGGGCTCGCTGCATCTGTCTAGGGGAGAAGAAGACCGCGTCTTCCTCTGCTCTTGCTGGTGCCTCCGAAGTACCTCTCCAGGTGTTCTGTGATGTTCTGCTGGTGTTCTGCATTGTGCATCGGGTTGGGCCTAAATTGTCCCTCCAGGTACTCGGCGAAGATCTCTGCGTGATCCTCAGCCTTGTAGCGTGGAGTGTTGTCTACAGGGTCGTAGAGTGGTTTTATTGCCTCAGGTTTTGTCACTAGCTGTCTGCAGATACGGTGAATGAAGGGGACATCACCCTCTTCAGACGCTAGGTGGCTCTCCCAACTCTCGGCCCTGTGTTCTGTGAGCGCCTTCTTGGTTTTTATGATCATGGCGTTGAGCTCTGCCTTGATCGTCGGGCATCTTGTAGCCTGCCATTTTCTGCGCAGGCGGCGCTGCTCCTCGATCATGCTCCTAATCCTCGCCGGGAGGGGCGTGTGCCTCTCTGTGGCGGGGATCGTGTGGGAGGCTGTTGATAGCGCCGCCTGTAGTCCAGCTGTGACCAGGTCTGCCGCTTTTTCCACTTCGTCAGCTGTGGAGACCGGAGTAGTGTGGCACGTGGTGGTCTCTTCTAGTTGTTGTGTGAATGTCTCCCAGCTGACTCGGTGTTTGGGTCTCCTTATTCCCATTAATGGATCCATTTCGATACACATGAGGATTGTCCGGTGATCGGATGGTAGGTCCGGCAATGCCTCATGTGTAAATCTGGCGTCAATTTGGCTGGCGATGCAGCAAAATACAAATTAAAAGTATTTTTCAAGACTTATTCTTAACTATGTCACTAAACATTTTACGTCCGACACTAAGGTCCCTTTTCAAATACTTTAATCATTTAGTGTTTGCCGAACCAAAATTATAGGTTTTTGGTAAGAGTTTAATACTAAAGTGCTCTAAAAATTAAGACTATCAAAATTAAACATAAATTTATAGTCGATATCAGATGATATCACTAAATATTTTACCACCGACGATAAGGTCCATTTTAGAAAATATAAAGTGGTTGTACCAACTTTTTACTAAACTTTATCTTGAATTTTGAGACTTATAAAACTACTTTTTTAATATTTGTTCTGTTAATTTGATCTCATTTGGCTATGTTTTAACGTAGTAGATGTATATGTTTGTTGATTTTGACTGTTTAATTAGATTTATAAACACAAAGCTATTTTTGTTAAAATAAATATTTTTTTATAATAAACAACGTTGATTCAAATCGAAGTAGCTCTTGTTGAGTGTCTAATTAGATATAATATTTATTCCTTCTATAATATCTAACGGAAATACACTATAAATAGGAATTTAAGTAAAAAATCCATCAATTTATATTTTTTTACTTTATGCACTTTGGCAAGGTAAACTATACGAAAACAGATATACAATTACAAAATTGCACTTGAAACCTGAAAGCCCATATAATCTACTCCTCAAATAGCATGTTATCTATGTAACTTCCAACAATAACATACTTTAATGGGGTGTAGAAGTTTGAATTCAATTTTCTCATAATCACCTTTTCTGACTTTTGAGTTTCAATTATTTTTTTAAAAATATCTATTGAACCTACATACATGTTTTTTACATGGCTCGATAGCTCAATGTATGTAGATTATGGGGATATACATAACTCAATACCGACAGTAAGGTCCCTTTACCCAGATAACGCCACAAATAACATATAAGACACAAACTTAAATAATTATATTTAAAGATAAACAAAATAAACATACATTATATATAATATAGGCACATACACATATAAAACAGGAAAAATTATAGATACAACAACAGAAATATGCGCGATGTAATAAAAAACGCTTGGGAGGATACATTATTTTCTTTCTACATAGATGAGTACAAATTGTAAATAATAATACTTTATTCGAACCCAATAAGCTTCTTAACAGCACGTAAATGCGTTGCAAAAATAAGCTCTTACCATTCAAACGGAGAGGAGAAATCAAGGGAAATATTACCGGAGGAAAAACAGAAAATGGAAAAAGTATAATTCGTTTACCTCCAGGTAGGGCGAGGTGGTCACTTGTGCAGAAAACGAACGGTTTATGTAAACTTACGTGTAGTTTTTACGGTTTCGTACCCAAAGGGTCCGTCCGTCTGTCACCAGGCTGTATCTCAAGAACGGTGATAGCTAGACAGTTGAAAGTTTCACAGATGATGTATTTCTATTGCTGCTATAACAACAAATACTAAAAATAAAATAAAATAAATATTTAAGGGGGGCTCCTCCCAAACAACAAACGAGTCGGACTCGCACTTGCCCAATTTTCTATATTACTCACTGCCGTTTTTTCGCCGTTTTGCTTTGGTTGATTATATTATTATTTGATGATAGTTTCAATCTCTATGATTAAAAAATAATAAAAATATTAAAGTAGTAACGTCTGCTTGCGTAAACCAAATTTTTGCATTGGAGCAAAAAAAATGGTTCAGGCGGGATAAGAATCCACGTTTCTGCCACCCCAAGGCATGCAAGAAGCAACTGGTTGAAAAATTCAATGGCTGTCGCATCGGTTCAGTGGTCCAATAGGTAGGACGCCCATGGGATCGCCACTGGCGTTAGCAGAGGTACGTGTGTCTCGCTCACTCGTATGGCCGCCGTGCTTGGATCTGTTGCTAAACTACTCGCCGCGCCGCTTGCTGCCAAAAGTGGGTCTCTTACACGCAAAAACAATACAATGCTCTACGCGTGCAGTACAACAATGCTTTCAGGGTGCTGATGGGGCTACCTCGTTTCTGTAGTGTGTCTGGGATGTTCGCAGAAGCAGGGGTTGATTGCTTTTATGCAACCATGAGAAAGCGGTGCACATCCCTGGCGCGCAGGGTGCGGGCTAGCGCTAACGGCATCCTGAGGGCATTTGCCGAAAGGTTTGATTGTCAGTATTTTGTAGTATGCGTAGCGTGGGGGTGGTAGGTGGAACGGAAACTCGGTACTAGTTTACATAGTTTATGTAAATATTACAACACTCTATAATCTCGACTCCCGTCTAACCTCATCTATCTATATCTCTATCTATCTCCCCATTGTCTTACAATATTGAACTATATATATTATTATTCTACGTGCTTTACGTGTTAGGAGAGGAAATCCCTTATCGGATAGATAGGCACTTTATCTTGTTTTACATATCTATCTACATTCGTGTAGATGAGACAGTTTGCTTATCACACCTCCCCTGAAAAGGTAGGGGGTTCCCTCCCCTGAAAAGAACACCCTCGCTATATATTTTATTTTCTTATGATCTAGATAATCTTTAATTCACATGTTAAACAAAACCTATAAACATCTTAATATCACATTACAAAACCTAACTAGCAAAATTACAATTATAGCAAGAACATCTATATATTATTTATAAAAAATCTAGTTCCTTTAATTTAAACAGGAAAACATTCGATAGTAAATATTGGTGGTATTCTACTTAATATTAAACAATTCTCTTAATTAAACTTGTTTTTATAAGAACCTACTTAGCTTAATTGGTATAGTAGTGCAGAAAGTGAGTCCCTTACACTTAAAAACATTCTAACCTAGAAACGTACTGTTAATTTTTAATTACTTATCCCGTAAATTATTCACATTATCAAAAAAAAATCTGGCAGTTATCTTATAAGTTTGTCACAATTGAGTTTGATTCTACTAGGTACTATGTAAATACCTATCTTCCTCTATCATCCTTGTTACTCTTTATTTGTCGTAGTCGTCTTTTACTTGCAAGTATCGTCGTATCCTTGTTTGATTATTAGTCCATACTTTTTAATTTGATTCTTGAGCTCATTTATTTATTTTAATTTTTTTATTTCGTACTACTCTACTTTATTCAAAATTTTGCTTAAACAATCAAGTCTCGTAACGCTACGTCTAGGCGTGCCTTCGTCATAAAGAATTTTGATTTATGCAAATCGTAGAGTTTAGTGTGCAACTTTGGCATCACTTTACTGGCTAGGTACACAACACTTTTCATAATTGGTCGGCCAACCTTTTTAAATATTTAATAACAGTTCAGAATACAAGATATTATTAATTACGTACGCGCACAAACATTAAACTTTAATTCAGGCAGTTCTTTTAACACGTCCTTCCATTAACACTCACCCTGTGTCCAAGGATCGTCATGATTTATCATGCTCAGACCTCAAGGATATCGCTGCCTGTCTTGTACCCTGGTGTACCTCGCTAAACCATACCTATCTGTTCAACGGCGCCCTTTGAGTCACCGCTGACCAATATGAAAGGTATGTCGTCATTTCCATGAAAACTTCTCTTTTTAACCCTTTCATTCTGTCTTCCAAATTTCCGTACATCTCAAGATTTTAAATCTTCAGTATATAAGAATTTCAACAACACTTAGGTGATCAAACTAACTGCTCGTCGAAAAACTTACTTTTACTTTCTGCTTTCCTGATCAACACGCTTAAAGCATCATCCATATCGAATTATCTCCTACTTCATTTACAAACTGTATATTCCAACGCAAACCTCTTTCTCATTCCTCAAAGCTAAAACTTAAATTTTCCAAATTCAACATCTCCTTTAAAATGCTCTGAGTAAACATTATTTCCTACTTTTAGTAGTAAGTATTTTGGTACGTACATATCTAATACTATATTTTGACACACATTATATCAATTTTACCTCGTTTTGCTCAACTCTTTTCCCATGATACTAGGATTCTGTAATACTTAGCATACAGAAGAGAACATCGTTCTGTATGTTGATTTTCTACTCTATCAGATTTTAACCCATAACTTATGACCTGACTTTGCATGTGAAAACAAAGCCCACGTATTTCGCATAATTGCTTCTAATAGAACGGCTCCCCTCGCCATCCTAAATCTCAATAACTCAGAATTTAACTATCTACTGACTTCAATTCTTGTGAATCAAAAGAACATCAACCATCAATCTAATTAATCCTTCAAAACATATTTTACTACCTCACATAATATGTCATGAATAACTATCGAACGTGATGCTCCTAAACCTTATTTTAACAATAATCTATCACCCGTACTATGCTGTAAACTTAAATTACCTTCCTCATAATTAATATTACACTTATACTTTAAAAGGAAATCTTCTCCTAAAATACCATCACTCATACACGTAAGACCATTAAACACGTAAAACTTGTGGTAAAACCTATAACCTTCCATACCTAATCCTAGCTTGACATAGCTCCATAGACTCCAAATTTCCACATACTCCTCGTATTTTTAACCTATCCGGCACTATTCGTAAATCTAACCCTTTAATCCAGTTATATTTTATAATCGACACATTAGCTCCAGTATCAACCAATAACGATAATTTCCTATCTAAACAACCTATAACTACGTGATTACTAATATTGTAAGTTAAGATATCTACATAATCTCTTTCAGACACGAAAAAATTCTAACTCGCTACGCTGTATCTGAGTCACGCTCTGCAGCCGCTGACTCGACAACATTAACATTACGTGAAGGCTGTCCGTTTGACCTAGCGAAATTGTTTGATTTCTGCTTGCTATAAAAATACTGACACTGACCTAGCTGATCCGCATTGCGATTATAGCTTGAGTGTGCAGAATTATATTTACTACTGCTACTTTTACATGGAACTGTTAAATACTATACATAATAAACACTACTTGTTTGAAAATTGAATTTAAATTCATCAGCTATGGGCTGATTTATAAAACTAACTAGTCATACCACAATTTAACACACAAAACAACAACCAAAATACCAATAAATTGTAAAAAAAACCTTATACATATTTAAATAGATTCACCTCCGTGAGATGTGGGATCACCTGCTTCTGACGCTCAATGAAATTCGGCATCTCCTGCTCCAGACGCTCCATACGCGGCATCTCGTGCTCCAGACGCTCCATACGCGGCATCGCCTGCTCCAGACGCTCCGTCGCCGCATCGCCTCCATGATACATGCTGCTTGTTACTTGAGGCAGCACCTCCGATAGCTCCAACCCCGCCGAAGCCAACGACGCGGTGTTGTTGTTCGCGGCGCCGTCCCGATGACGTTATCCTTCGATTGCCCATTTTTTTTTTATCGAAATTCAGTGACACGAATATAGCTAAGCAAAGTCACCTCGCAGATGATATTCTTCTTGGCTCGCTCCATGACCCTGCTTCCGAGGATCCATGTCGCCGACGATACGTCCCGATTCTTGTCGCTGCTCCATTTTTCCCCCGAAAATAGCTCGTCCTCCCAGTCTTCTTAACGCAGAATCTTCACTTCGTCACGCAGAATCTTCATCGTTTACTTCGCTACGGTCGAAACAGTCACGGTCAAAACAGTCACGGTCAAAACAGTCACGGTCGCCATGTAGTATGCGTAGCGTGGGGGTGGTAGGTGGAACGGAAACTCGGTACTAGTTTACATAGTTTATGTAAATATTACAACACTCTATAATCTCGACTCCCGTCTAACCTCATCTATCTATATCTCTATCTATCTCCCCATTGTCTTACAATATTGAACTATATATATTATTATTCTACGTGCTTTACGTGTTAGGAGAGGAAATCCCTTATCGGATAGATAGGCACTTTATCTTGTTTTACATATCTATCTACATTCGTGTAGATGAGACAGTTTGCCTATCACAATTTGAACCACTGCCATATGGTTCATGTACTGACAATCAAGCCTTTCAAGCCCTTGTAAGTACTGAGCGAATTTATTAAATGCGAACTATATTATAATACACCTAATAATAATGTTACACTAACCGTAGGATAAGAATTTCAGTCTGTTACTAACATATTTTGTAAGCACTATGATCCCAGTTGGTCGAAATAAATGATTTTTATTTTTTTTATTTTTATTTATTTAAAAGTCGTGGCATATCCGTATCTGTTAATAAAAAAATTACATTGTTTTTAACAATTTGGTAAAAATATAGCTATTATTTAATCGTATGGCATATGTTTCATGCAAGCAATCAAAGAATGACTTTCAGATTGTTAAGCCAGGCGGCTGCGTCAGGAGATATAAAATACAGGTCCTCAGTCAGTCCTCACCAGATCCAGCGTATGAGTGAAGTGGGCATCGTTGGATGATATGTTCAGTGGTCTGCTCTTCCTCACGCACGCGCAGTGGAGACTCTTTCCATCCCCACTTATGTAGGAAAATGTTGCAGCGGCCGTGTCCTGTTCTGAGTCTGTTCAGCCGACACCAGATCTTGCGAGGGAGATCGAATCCCATTGGCTTAGCTGTAGGGTCAGTGAGCTTGCTGGATTTGCCTTCTGTCGCAGCTGTCCACTCAGTCTTCCAGCTATCCCGGATGTTAAAATATAGCTGATCATCAAATTTCAAGATCACGTTTTATGAAAATTCTTAAACCGAACCATTTAACCTCACCTGTGAAAATTGTCGAATAACAAAACAAAACTTCCAAAAGTGAACCGGCTGTCCTCCCCAATCCATTTGATACAAGCGTGACCAAAGCTTGCAAAAGTCGGCATCCTCCTAATCGATATAGCTCTGTCCCCTTCATGTGAATGAGGAGAGAGCTAGATGCCACACGAGATACGCTATCGCATATTCAATAAAACGGACCCGGATAGCGGCTAGCTAAAATGGAGCGTTGACCAACTTGGCTTTTTGGTACAAGTAAGGAAATTACAGTTGATTTATTGACTTTTAAGTTAAAACACAATATTAGTGATATATCTAAAAAAAAAAAAGGAACCGACTTGAAAAGCCAAAAATAACCCGGAGTCGGTGCCAAACCACTCAATTATTACTGTGAAAAATAGATTTATGGCAAGTGATACATTATGGCATATGATATTCCCCTCCCCTCTTCATCTCGTTTACATCCTTCTTTTTTGGTCTTTTTCTTTTATATCCCTCCACATTACACGGCTTAAGGGTGAAGCCGAACGTAATTTTTTGGGTTCTGAGTCACTTAATATCGGCCGTGCCGTACCGGATGATCAATCCAAATGGGTCAGTAGGTAGAAGTCACAGACTATAAGACATAGGGAAATCTATTCTTAGGAACCATGGCGTCGATTTTAGATTTAATAAAAGCTGCATTTTTGTTTTAATCTCATACATCCCAACCCAGTCAAAACCGCTGTAAAGAATGTTAGAATACGACATGCGATTACTTACAGAATTTTATCCAGGTGAACCTTTATTCTCGGTTACGTATGAGATTTATAAAAAAAAAATAGTTTCTGTTATATCTAAAGTTTTTGTTTTCTTTTTACTGACACATTTGAATTGATCGCCTTGTATACATTGTGTCATGCGATTACGTCACGCTCATCTGACTTCACCCTAACGCTTTTCTAGTCACATGGCTCTCCTCTCTTCGCATCAGCCATACTCTGATAATAGGGAACCGTTTTATTCCCTTCTTGATTCCAAATCCCGAATCTCGTTACTTGCACCACACCATTTCTATTAACTAAAGTATCGTTGCGCGTTTCTGTCTCTTAAAGTGGCTACTAAATCACTGGAGCATGAACTTTGACTGCTCAGTCTCATTTAGTAATGACAGATGTCAAAGCCCTGAATTTCTATAAAGCCTTAGAGGAGTTTTAGTATTAGAAGATTGTGGCGATTCACATGATCTCGTCATATGCCCGCCATCATATAATCATATATCATCATCGTGATACTCACATCATCATTATCATCATCGAATTTAAGACATATTAGCATCATACGTCATCAAGCTAATACTAAAATTATCATTTAGTAGATATAGGCAATACAAATGCAAAATAAGAGTAACAGTGTGAATGTTTGCGGAAGCAAGTAAAACCATTCTTAAAACTAAACATACTACCACTTTAAAAATAGCAAGTTGATATTCACAAATTGACAACAGAAGAGTTGAGCTTTATTTAGACTAAATAAGAATCAAAATCCCATATACAACGCTTAGAGGGCGGGGGCTAGATCACGTGACGTGTCGGGAGTGTCCCGAGTGTCCCGAAGCTGTCGAAGCTGTCGAAGCTGTCGAAGCTGTTGAAGCTGTCGAAGCTGTCGAAGCTGCCGAAGCTGTTGAATCTGTCAAAGCTGTCGAAGCTGTCGAATGTCTCGAGCTATTGGTTATAAATAGGCAAGGGCTTAGTAGGATGGGATTGATTCTTACTTGCGACTTCGACTGGGTAACATTATTGTCTGGCAATAAGGTATTAAAATTAATTCTAAGGGGAATTTCTGTTGGGATTACATTATTTTTCTGATCTATAATTATTTATTGAAATGTTGTGGGATTTTGTTGTTTTCTTTTAAAGCTATTCAGCTTAATTACATGCCAGAAATAGTGTTTTGGTACATGGTTGCCAGGTGAAGGATATTTAACCTTGCGGCTGTTAAACGAATATCTTTCAGACTCTTCTAGTTTTATCCGAGTTAGGCGGCTCGGGCACTAGCCATATATAAGTGCAGTGAATAGCCTACGAATGTGGATAGTTTTGTTTGGTGGAAGCAAGGACCACACGTGTTGGACATGCGGGCCTTTCCGCGCTTGCCGAAGCCAAATGGACCTCCATGCTCGGTCTCATATACTAATATATTTATATGTCTGCTTTATATACACATATTAGGGCGAGCTACTCCATGCTTCCGGCGTCTCATCAGCCGCGTGGGGGGGGCTCAAATACACCGATGATAGTCACTTCTTCGGGCTAATCACCCGAACTTACAGTTCAGTTTAGCTAGGCCCATACACGTTTAAATATAAATGTGAGACCCAGGTCTCTAGTGTTCTTTGTATTAGCTAAGGAACGGGGGTATGGGGATAGGTACACTCCAGTAGAAATATTAATACGGGGTACTTTATCTTCCGAGCAATCGGCCATTCATCATTAACTAACATAACATCTATTCAAATTATTTTAACCTTGTTAGGTATAGTGGTTAAGAGGTTGAACTATTATTTTCTTAAGTGGTTATGACCCGGGGAAGTTAGTAGGGGAAAAGCAGTCTTGTAGCGGTTTGTAACGATTGGGAATAGGGAATCTGGTATTTAGGTCATCCAGATATTTAACACCTTTAACTTACCAACATTAATTATAGAAATAATTAATTAAAATTTACCGATTATGTGTTGAAGCAATGTACCCTGATATAGCTTAAGTGATAGAATGGAATCACTGAAGTAAAGTTGAGCCAATTAGCTGTAGATATTCGCTTTCTCAATGAACAGAAATAGTTTAAACTTTGTTATAATTTTGATAAGGAAATTGTGGATTGTTGTATAGTACTACAAAGCATTCCTAAGACTGGATGTGGAGTATCTGAAGTGTAAATTGCTAAAAGAAAAGCCGGGGACTTATGGATAGCAATAATGAAAGTTATTCGTCCTCGTATTTACATCACAGATCTCAGAACTAAATCAATTTATATCACAAGGGTTGAAAGTAATTTCCCTTATCAGAATGAGTCAGTCGAGAGTTGAAAGATACTCCGAACGGACACAATAGTCTTCATGATTTCAAGGGTGTACTACATTTATGAGTATGGTCAAACGAAAACCAAGTTCTAGAACTTATTAGAAGGGTTCTTACCTACTAAGGAAGAGTAGTGTACTAGAGATCTTATAAATACAATTATAACTACATTGTCATAGTCTTTGCAGCCATCACATATATTTAACTAGTTAAATAGGTAGGTAAAATCCTTAGAGTAGACCTTGTGTAGTTAACTTAAGAAGCTTGCGCCAAAAGGCTTCCCTAAAAGATGGATCCTTGACACTTTGCTTTAGGTAGGACGTCATGCATAGATGTGATGAAGATCCCACAGTGGTTTGTTCAGCTTAGACTAGGAGCGGAGTTCCCCATCCTCTAGCTGAACGCTTTAATTCGATTTGCTTCTCAGGAATAGATAGGTAAAGCGTTCAGTGATACTCTCCGCACACTCAGGGTGGTAGGGGATTATTAACAAAAATTTTTTTTTTTTTTTATATACACAATAAAGATACCTTCTCCATTATACTATAATCTAGTCCTTACTAGTTCTTAATTGTGAAGACTATAACGACTTCCTACTTATTGTATAGGTCTAGAATCCACTTCAGATTGGTCTACTATAGTTTATTTAAGGGAGGTAACCACCTTCTCAGATTAAGGAGTAATGACAAAATTTATTTAATATTGTCAAATATGAAAACTTAAGATTAATTAAATTCATAATAAAATCTCATAGATCCTGTAACTTTCACCTGTTTATAGATTGGTAATGAAGTGTAGTTTCATATTGTACATAGACATATGTTTTCTAATCATTCTGGAGTAAGAACATGCAATTTTAAAAAAACTAAATTACCCTTCATTTCGGAATCTTAATAATGTTTGGGTTGATTCACATATTGATTTTTATTGTTACCTAATGAAACCTATTTCAACTATATCTGACTATGGACTAAATGAATTTGATATTTCATATAGAATTAAATAATTTTTATAAGAGTATCTATAATATTCCATATTGAATTTGCTATAGGAACTGTGGATATTTTTGGTGGCTAGCCACATAGGAAGTAACAGTTTATATTTTGAGGATAGATAGCATTAAGTTAAGTTAAAAATTTAATTTAGTACAAAGAATCAAGGTAGCAGTAGGATAGGAGAAGCTTGCATTAAATAAGTAAGAGAATACACATTTATTTGGTAATACATGGTAGCATAGCACAGTATATGGGTACGGAAGCGCTAGGCGACACATCACGGTTAGATTTCTCTTAAAAGAGCTTGAGTTACTACTTCAACGTGGGTTCCTGTCATCTAGACGTTCACAACGGTTAAACCGATCACTTTTTGGCCATTAGTATTAAGAAATGTTCAGCTCAACTGTATAAAGATCCTTTCATATTTAGGTTTGTTTAGATGTAGTCCCTGGAAGGTTGTGTGGTAGTCCCTGGAAGGCTAGGTAATTGTTGTAGGGTTTTCTTAGAGCTTCGTTGTAGGAGTGGAATTTGGAGTCGAGTGTGAAGAGGCGTAGGACCTGTACCTTTAGTTAGGGCTTAGTATACATTACGATTGGTGGTCCCGTGACTCAGGATAACTCTAGAGTTGAAGTACCTCCGAGTATCTATTACAAGTTGGTGCTCGTTCCCAGGATGTATTTATTTAGCAGATGGTCTTGATAACTATTACAAGATGTGGATTCCAGTGCGTCTATGGTAGTAAGTGGTTAGAGGATGAATGGAGTTGAATCATAGTCCGGTTCGCACAAATGAATCCAAACGCTAATCCGTCGCTAGTCTACAGACCGGCTTTTAAGATCCATACTGATGATTGAAACAGGGTTTCACTTAAAAATGTTTGAAACAGGCTTTCACCAGGGTTACTCCATAATTGTATGCAACGAGGAAGCTTGTATACTAGACTTTGTGAAGCATGGCTCCTGTGGTCTCTCTGGGAGTTTTGAGTTTAGGAGAGGCTTTCAGGTTTGTATGAATGGAATCGTACAGTCCGGTTGGTACGAATAAATAAATAATAAATAAATATTAAGGGACAATCTTACACAAATCGACCAAGTCCCAAACTAAGCAAAGCTTGTACTATGGGTACTAGACGACGATATACATAATATATAAATACATATATAGATAACATCCATGACCCAAGAACAAATATTTGCCCCGGCCGGGATTCGAACCCGGGACCGCCGACTCAGTAGGCAGGTGTCTACTAACCGAGCCAAACGCGTCGTCAAAAATGAAACCAAACACAAATCCTGTAGACATGCTCTCTGGGAAATTGACGTTGGAAACAGGAAATTTACTGTTATTGTTCGTAACCTGGGAGCTATTATACATGCATGTACTAATACCTTGCCCATGTGGTTCAGCGTGAGAAAAGGGAGGGCCTGAAAACCAGCGCCGCTCAGACTACTGGCCAACGAACAGATGCTGAGTCCGCTCCTTTTGCCACGCGGAATAATTTGGGTGTTATAATATAAACTAAAAATAGTAATATTGCTTTGCTGATCCGCGATATAATAACGTGCCAGTTAATTTGTGCTAACCCGTTATACTTATTTGCGTATTTTTTCATGCATACATGCATTAAATAGTCCCACCCTCCCACCACGATAGGAAAAAAATAAAATAAATACGCAAATAAATATAACAAACCACCACACCACCAAATTAACAAAACTTACTCGACACGTGTTTCGCCTCTCTACGAGGCATCATCAGGAGATGTCGACGGTATGGAGTCCGACGACCGAATGAGCTGCCCAGACAGGTCGGCAAAATATATAATCTGGCCACCCCTATTATGTAAGTGAGGGTAAGATGCAAAAATAAGTAGTAACGGTCATGTAACGACACATTCTGGACAGTTGCACGAAGCTAATTGGATAAAATCTGGCCTGTTCGGCTTCGCTAGCCGTTGTTAAATAATTAAATGAATAAGGCGTTACTTTGCGGATATACATATTAACTAAAAATAGTAATATTGCTTTGCTGATCCGCGATATAATAACGTGCCAGTTAATTTGTGCTAACCCGTTATACTTATTTGCGTATTTTTTCATGCATACATGCATTAAATAGTCCCACCCTCCCACCACGATAGGAAAAAATAAAATAAATACGCAAATAAATATAACAAACCACCACCAAATTAACAAAACTTACTCGACACGTGTTTCGCCTCTCTACGAGGCATCATCAGGAGATGTCGACGGTATGGAGTCCGACGACCGAATGAGCTGCCCAGACAGGTCGGCAAAATATATAATCTGGCCACCCCTATTATGTAAGTGAGGGTAAGATGCAAAAATAAGTAGTAACGGTCATGTAACGACACATTCTGGACAGTTGCACGAAGCTAATTGGATAAAATCTGGCCTGTTCGGCTTCGCTAGCCGTTTTTAAATAATTAAATGAATAAGGCGTTACTTTGCGGATATACATATTAACTAAAAATAGTAATATTGCTTTGCTGATCCGCGATATAATAACGTGCCAGTTAATTTGTGCTAACCCGTTATACTTATTTGCGTATTTTTTCATGCATACATGCATTAAATAGTCCCACCCTCCCACCACGATAGGAAAAAATAAAATAAATACGCAAATAAATATAACAAACCACCACCAAATTAACAAAACTTACTCGACACGTGCTTCGCCTCTCTACGAGGCATCATCAGGAGATGTCGACGGTATGGAGTCCGACGACCGAATGAGCTGCCCAGACAGGTCGGCAAAATATATAATCTGGCCACCCCTATTATGTAAGTGAGGGTAAGATGCAAAAATAAGTAGTAACGGTCATGTAACGACACATTCTGGACAGTTGCACGAAGCTAATTGGATAAAATCTGGCCTGTTCGGCTTCGCTAGCCGTTTTTAAATAATTAAATGAATAAGGCGTTACTTTGCGGATATACATATTAACTAAAAATAGTAATATTGCTTTGCTGATCCGCGATATAATAACGTGCCAGTTAATTTGTGCTAACCCGTTATACTTATTTGCGTATTTTTTCATGCATACATGCATTAAATAGTCCCACCCTCCCACCACGATAGGAAAAAATAAAATAAATACGCAAATAAATATAACAAACCACCACCAAATTAACAAAACTTACTCGACACGTGTTTCGCCTCTCTACGAGGCATCATCAGGAGATGTCGACGGTATGGAGTCCGACGACCGAATGAGCTGCCCAGACAGGTCGGCAAAATATATAATCTGGCCACCCCTACTACTTATTTTTGCATCTTACCCTCACTTACATAATAGGGGTGGCCAGATTATATATTTTGCCGACCTGTCTGGGCAGCTCATTCGGTCGTCGGACTCCATACCGTCGACATCTCCTGATGATGCCTCGTAGAGAGGCGAAACACGTGTCGAGTAAGTTTTGTTAATTTGGTGGTGGTTTGTTATATTTATTTGCGTATTTATTTTATTTTTTCCTATCGTGGTGGGAGGGTGGGACTATTTAATGCATGTATGCATGAAAAAATACGCAAATAAGTATAACGGGTTAGCACAAATTAACTGGCACGTTATTATATCGCGGATCAGCAAAGCAATATTACTATTTTTAGTTAATATGTATATCCGCAAAGTAACGCCTTATTCATTTAATTATTTAAAAACGGCTAGCGAAGCCGAACAGGCCAGATTTTATCCAATTAGCTTCGTGCAACTGTCCAGAATGTGTCGTTACATGACCGTTACTACTTATTTTTGCATCTTACCCTCACTTACATAATAGGGGTGGCCAGATTATATATTTTGCCGACCTGTCTGGGCAGCTCATTCGGTCGTCGGACTCCATACCGTCGACATCTCCTGATGATGCCTCGTAGAGAGGCGAAACACGTGTCGAGTAAGTTTTGTTAATTTGGTGGTGGTTTGTTATATTTATTTGCGTATTTATTTTATTTTTTCCTATCGTGGTGGGAGGGTGGGACTATTTAATGCATGTATGCATGAAAAAATACGCAAATAAGTATAACGGGTTAGCACAAATTAACTGGCACGTTATTATATCGCGGATCAGCAAAGCAATATTACTATTTTTAGTTAATATGTATATCCGCAAAGTAACGCCTTATTCATTTAATTATTTAAAAACGGCTAGCGAAGCCGAACAGGCCAGATTTTATCCAATTAGCTTCGTGCAACTGTCCAGAATGTGTCGTTACATGACCGTTACTACTTATTTTTGCATCTTACCCTCACTTACATAATAGGGGTGGCCAGATTATATATTTTGCCGACCTGTCTGGGCAGCTCATTCGGTCGTCGGACTCCATACCGTCGACATCTCCTGATGATGCCTCGTAGAGAGGCGAAACACGTGTCGAGTAAGTTTTGTTAATTTGGTGGTGGTTTGTTATATTTATTTGCGTATTTATTTTATTTTTTCCTGTGGTGGGAGGGTGGGACTATTTAATGCATGTATGCATGAAAAAATACGCAAATAAGTATAACGGGTTAGCACAAATTAACTGGCACGTTATTATATCGCGGATCAGCAAAGCAATATTACTATTTTTAGTTAATATGTATATCCGCAAAGTAACGCCTTATTCATTTAATTATGTTATAATATAATCTGTTCTTCCTTTTTATATGTACCTATTTCGTTTCCCTTCGGCCGCGGACGTAAACGGAGTTTCGTAACCAGTTGCGATAGAAAACTGTTTCGGTCTTCTTCGTTGTTCGAAGCCGGTTGCGAACGAAAATTATTTTATTCTTATACGGAACCAGTTACGAATGAACACAAGACCGAAATAGTTTTCTATCGCAACTGGTTACGAAACTCCGGTTACATACGCGACCGAAGGGCTTTGTTTTTTGGGTGCGTGGGAAATTAATGTTTGTTTCTTTCTAATACAGTATACAGTTCATTTCGTATACAATGAGATCTCTAATATTATATTTTGTTCACTACACAATTCCGTGTAAGCACAGAATAAATCACTACAGAAATTACTTTCTTTTCACACGAACTACGCTATGAACGCGCGTCAATTTTTCCTGAACAAAAGCGGACCAATGAGCTGGTTTATGGATACGCAGAGGTGTCACAGCAGGTTATGCTATTACCGCGGTACGCGGCGTGTAGTGAGACACTCTTGATGTCAATAGAAAAATTGAATCAGTTATTTCAAGTACTGTTTGTATGTCTTACCTTACAATATTTATTGTTTCAGGTCAGTGTTCGACATGAACAAGGTAAAATTTTATATTGAGTTAAACTTACACAATTAAACAACGAGACTTAATCGTTTAAAAAATGTTTAGTAAATGATGTTACGGCCTGACCACCGGCCGGTGATGTTACGGCCTGACCACCGGCCGAATAGTTGGTATCCGGCCGCCGAATATTCGATACCGAATATTCGGTCGGCGGAGCTATATTTCAATTTTGAGTTTTGCAGGTGCGTGTCGTACAGGTTTCATAGTGTTTCATGTTGAACGTTCGCACGGACACCTTTCACGGTTCCAAACGAGTTTTATCAAGTCATAACGAAGTAACTTCGTTCAATAGCTACTCAATTGCTTTTGGTAACTACGGCTACCTGTCATCGATCTTATTTTATTATATAATTAGAGTCCAACTCAAAATTCGAAGTAATTGAGTGGATAGTACACGTGCAGATAGTAGTAGTGCAGTAGACTCCATTTTTTACCGCAAAATCAAGCCAGTTTACTATCTGGTATCCGGCCGGATATTAAAATAAAGACCGGATAGGCCGAATACCGAAAATTCGGTGCATCTCTAATTTGAACTGTCATCAAAATAGCTAAAACGGGCAATATTGCTGACATCGTTCCTTCGTTGTTCACAAAAACTCGCTCGCATACAATTTGTATGGAACTATGGAAAATGCTTTGCATATCAAGTAGCTTTAAAAAAGCACAGATACAAAAGCTCGATATTGGCTCGAGCTCGTTCATTTCCGGATGTTCGTTAAGTGCCACACACAGGATATTATCCGCGCACTAGAATGTCTATAATCTATAATCAATGGTTTGGCGGCGACACTACACGACGTTACGATGTAATATATAGCCTAATATAGTGATTTTCAGTCTACGTCATATTGCGGATTTTCAGTGGTACTAATGGACATGTTGAGTGATGTTGAATTCTACAGCGTACTGTAGTTATAAGAATAAAGTGAGCGAGTGTAGTTATATCACAAAACAAAGAAAAAAATCCAGAGAAATAAATCTTTTTTGGAAGTATGTGAGTTCAAAGGTACGCAAATTTTACGATATATTTTTTTAATCCAAAAGAAATTCGGAAAATGTTTTCAGAATCCTCATAATTTTACCAAACAATAATTGTACGACAACCATGAACTTAAACGCACTTGTTCAAGGTGAAAACGGCAAACTTAATTTTTCCATACAGTTATTGATAACTACACCGGCCTGTGACGTCACTAGCCTGGGCGCCTTTTTTATGGAGCGTTTTTAGCGCTACGTAGGAATGTTGAACTTTGACGGCCTTTTCTGCCTTTTAGAGCAGTTTAAGTGTAGTCTGTCCCATGTACACATTTCATCACAATAAAAAATAGAATCGATTGACATCCTCAAAAAAAATTGTCAACACATGTCTATTTAGTTTAATGGCAACGACATAGTTTTGGTCCAAGATGTAAACGAAAAGAAATCAGGACTAAATATTCCAAAAATATCAAGTAATTTTTGCATAATAAAGCCAAAACTATCCACAGTGATGAAAGTAAAGTTTTTTTTTTCAATAGGATTCCGTATTTAACTATTTCGGTAGAAGGATTGAGCAGCATTCCTGAAAAAAGAATATTGAATTTGGTTGATGATTAAAACCTTGACAAATCGCTACTGACGTTTTATAAAATATTTTTTTATATTTTATATGATGTATGCATATTATTGCCATATGAAACGTGTTTGTATCGTCTCTATCCCTGAGCAGAACCGAGACTTTTCAGGCTATTTATTTATGTATTTATTTTTTTAATCTTTATTGCATAAAAGAAAGAACTTATCGTACAAAAGGCGGATTTAATGCCATAGGCCACTACCAGTCAACCATTGGGCTAAGCAGATAAATTGTGGGCGGTTCAAGTAACTTAAAACAATTTCAAAAGATATATACTCAGATAAATACATATTTCTATAGGATATATACAAATATATACTTATATGAATAAATAGATATAGATGAACAAAAGTAATCAGATAAGCTATGATTTCACATTTCTGCCAATAAATAGATCACATAAAGCTTTTTAGAAAGCAAACTTGTTCGGGGCTATGCACAGACAACCCCCACTAGACGGAGCATGTAAGGCGACCCGCGCGCACCAACGATATGGTACGGGCACGGCAGAAAATTAAAGTATCAACACGGCGGCCACCGTTTAGTTGCGTCCTTGTTTATGGTCCATGCGTACGTCAACGAAAAAAGAAATAAAATAAATAACATGGTACATTGTAGTGTTAAGAGGTGTAGAGAGACCTCATAAACATGGACGCAACTAAACGGTGGCCGCCGTGTTGATACTTTAATGTTCTGTCGTACCATATCGTTGGTGCGCGCGGGTCGCCCTACATGCTCCGTCTAGTGGGGGTTGTCTATGCATAGCCCCGAACAAGTTTGCTTTCTAAAAAGCTTTATGTGATAGTATACTGGGGTTATAACATGAAACTTGTATAAAGCTGTCTGTCCACGGAAGCGGAGCCGAGTTAATGAACCAATCAGGCTGTCTTTGTGAAGAAATAAGTGCATTTCAATCAAAAGAACGTTATATGTGGACCTAAGTTTACATAGATTTGGCTTTGCAACTTCGGATCATCAATGAGATGATTCGGAATCAGAAATGAGGATATCCGCAGAAGAACCAAAGTAACCGACATAGTGCACCGGATTGCCCGGTTGAAGTGGCAAATGGGCAGGCCATGTAGCCCGGAGAATGGACGGCCGTTGCGGCAGCAAAGTCCTAGAGTGGCGACTACGTATAGAAAAGCGCAGCGTCGGTCGGCCCCCGACTAGATGGACGGATGACCTCGTGAGGGTAGCGGGGAATCATTGGATGCGGTCTGCACGGGATCACACTTTGTGGCGAGTCATGGGGGAGGCGTATGTTCAGCAGTGGACGTCTGTGGCTGATAGATAGATAGAATTTCGGATCAAGGGGACACTCTTTAACAACCTGGAGAAACTGCTTATTATTTTAGCCAAATTCGACAATTAGCATCATATTCGACATTTCAAGCAAAAGGTCTGTAGATCTGATCAGTATGTTGTTTTGACTTTCTATAATGCGATTTAGTTTGTTTGAAAAGCTTTATAGAATTATTCTCGATATTTTGACGTTTTTCACGATACTTTTTTAACAAACCCGGTCTTCCTATAATATAAACAACCGATCTACATTTTACTTGTAACCAGCCAATTATAGAATAGAATAGAATAGAATAGGTACTCTTTATTGCACACCTCAAGAAGAAAGAAATACAAATACAGATGACACTTAACATTACAATAGAGGCAAACAATTATCAACCTTTATGAGCGAAATATACAACTGCTGTAAAAAAGGTAAAAATCTGCATTTTTTTTTTAACTACTTGTTGGCAATTTTTTTTACTGATTAGTCGGCTAGTCGGCAGAATCTATAGCCGGGGCCCCATCTCTATTCAAACCCCATTTTAAAATAGACATAGGTAAAATGTGGCTACATTTCAAATTTTCGCTTCTGCCGTCTTGGGAGTAAGCTAAATTGAATATAAAGGTCAGTTTCAAATATGAAACCTGCAAACCTGTGCTAAAAAGACATAAGTCCGTTTGACGAAAAAATGTTTACAATTTGGTGCCATATTTCTTCTTTCCGGTTGGTACGAATAAATAAATAATAAATAAATATTAAGGGACAATCTTACACAAATCGACCAAGTCCCAAACTAAGCAAAGCTTGTACTATGGGTACTAGACGACGATATACATAATATATAAATACATATATAGATAACATCCATGACCCAAGAACAAATATTTGCCCCGGCCGGGATTCGAACCCGGGACCGCCGACTCAGTAGGCAGGTGTCTACTAACCGAGCCAAACGCGTCGTCAAAAATGAAACCAAACACAAATCCTGTAGACATGCTCTCTGGGAAATTGACGTTGGAAACAGGAAATTTACTGTTATTGTTCGTAACCTGGGAGCTATTATACATGCATGTACTAATACCTTGCCCATGTGGTTCAGCGTGAGAAAAGGGAGGGCCTGAAAACCAGCGCCGCTCAGACTACTGGCCAACGAACAGATGCTGAGTCCGCTCCTTTTGCCACGCGGAATAATTTGGGTGTTATAATATAAACTAAAAATAGTAATATTGCTTTGCTGATCCGCGATATAATAACGTGCCAGTTAATTTGTGCTAACCCGTTATACTTATTTGCGTATTTTTTCATGCATACATGCATTAAATAGTCCCACCCTCCCACCACGATAGGAAAAAAATAAAATAAATACGCAAATAAATATAACAAACCACCACACCACCAAATTAACAAAACTTACTCGACACGTGTTTCGCCTCTCTACGAGGCATCATCAGGAGATGTCGACGGTATGGAGTCCGACGACCGAATGAGCTGCCCAGACAGGTCGGCAAAATATATAATCTGGCCACCCCTATTATGTAAGTGAGGGTAAGATGCAAAAATAAGTAGTAACGGTCATGTAACGACACATTCTGGACAGTTGCACGAAGCTAATTGGATAAAATCTGGCCTGTTCGGCTTCGCTAGCCGTTGTTAAATAATTAAATGAATAAGGCGTTACTTTGCGGATATACATATTAACTAAAAATAGTAATATTGCTTTGCTGACCCGCGATATAATAACGTGCCAGTTAATTTGTGCTAACCCGTTATACTTATTTGCGTATTTTTTCATGCATACATGCATTAAATAGTCCCACCCTCCCACCACGATAGGAAAAAATAAAATAAATACGCAAATAAATATAACAAACCACCACCAAATTAACAAAACTTACTCGACACGTGTTTCGCCTCTCTACGAGGCATCATCAGGAGATGTCGACGGTATGGAGTCCGACGACCGAATGAGCTGCCCAGACAGGTCGGCAAAATATATAATCTGGCCACCCCTATTATGTAAGTGAGGGTAAGATGCAAAAATAAGTAGTAACGGTCATGTAACGACACATTCTGGACAGTTGCACGAAGCTAATTGGATAAAATCTGGCCTGTTCGGCTTCGCTAGCCGTTTTTAAATAATTAAATGAATAAGGCGTTACTTTGCGGATATACATATTAACTAAAAATAGTAATATTGCTTTGCTGATCCGCGATATAATAACGTGCCAGTTAATTTGTGCTAACCCGTTATACTTATTTGCGTATTTTTTCATGCATACATGCATTAAATAGTCCCACCCTCCCACCACGATAGGAAAAAATAAAATAAATACGCAAATAAATATAACAAACCACCACCAAATTAACAAAACTTACTCGACACGTGCTTCGCCTCTCTACGAGGCATCATCAGGAGATGTCGACGGTATGGAGTCCGACGACCGAATGAGCTGCCCAGACAGGTCGGCAAAATATATAATCTGGCCACCCCTATTATGTAAGTGAGGGTAAGATGCAAAAATAAGTAGTAACGGTCATGTAACGACACATTCTGGACAGTTGCACGAAGCTAATTGGATAAAATCTGGCCTGTTCGGCTTCGCTAGCCGTTTTTAAATAATTAAATGAATAAGGCGTTACTTTGCGGATATACATATTAACTAAAAATAGTAATATTGCTTTGCTGATCCGCGATATAATAACGTGCCAGTTAATTTGTGCTAACCCGTTATACTTATTTGCGTATTTTTTCATGCATACATGCATTAAATAGTCCCACCCTCCCACCACGATAGGAAAAAATAAAATAAATACGCAAATAAATATAACAAACCACCACCAAATTAACAAAACTTACTCGACACGTGTTTCGCCTCTCTACGAGGCATCATCAGGAGATGTCGACGGTATGGAGTCCGACGATCGAATGAGCTGCCCAGACAAGTCGGCCAAATATATAATCTGGCCACCCCTATTTTTGCATCTTACCCTCACTTACATAATAGGGGTGGCCAGATTATATATTTTGCCGACCTGTCTGGGCAGCTCATTCGGTCGTCGGACTCCATACCGTCGACATCTCCTGATGATGCCTCGTAGAGAGGCGAAACACGTGTCGAGTAAGTTTTGTTAATTTGGTGGTGGTTTGTTATATTTATTTGCGTATTTATTTTATTTTTTCCTATCGTGGTGGGAGGGTGGGACTATTTAATGCATGTATGCATGAAAAAATACGCAAATAAGTATAACGGGTTAGCACAAATTAACTGGCACGTTATTATATCGCGGATCAGCAAAGCAATATTACTATTTTTAGTTAATATGTATATCCGCAAAGTAACGCCTTATTCATTTAATTATTTAAAAACGGCTAGCGAAGCCGAACAGGCCAGATTTTATCCAATTAGCTTCGTGCAACTGTCCAGAATGTGTCGTTACATGACCGTTACTACTTATTTTTGCATCTTACCCTCACTTACATAATAGGGGTGGCCAGATTATATATTTTGCCGACCTGTCTGGGCAGCTCATTCGGTCGTCGGACTCCATACCGTCGACATCTCCTGATGATGCCTCGTAGAGAGGCGAAACACGTGTCGAGTAAGTTTTGTTAATTTGGTGGTGGTTTGTTATATTTATTTGCGTATTTATTTTATTTTTTCCTATCGTGGTGGGAGGGTGGGACTATTTAATGCATGTATGCATGAAAAAATACGCAAATAAGTATAACGGGTTAGCACAAATTAACTGGCACGTTATTATATCGCGGATCAGCAAAGCAATATTACTATTTTTAGTTAATATGTATATCCGCAAAGTAACGCCTTATTCATTTAATTATTTAAAAACGGCTAGCGAAGCCGAACAGGCCAGATTTTATCCAATTAGCTTCGTGCAACTGTCCAGAATGTGTCGTTACATGACCGTTACTACTTATTTTTGCATCTTACCCTCACTTACATAATAGGGGTGGCCAGATTATATATTTTGCCGACCTGTCTGGGCAGCTCATTCGGTCGTCGGACTCCATACCGTCGACATCTCCTGATGATGCCTCGTAGAGAGGCGAAACACGTGTCGAGTAAGTTTTGTTAATTTGGTGGTGGTTTGTTATATTTATTTGCGTATTTATTTTATTTTTTCCTGTGGTGGGAGGGTGGGACTATTTAATGCATGTATGCATGAAAAAATACGCAAATAAGTATAACGGGTTAGCACAAATTAACTGGCACGTTATTATATCGCGGATCAGCAAAGCAATATTACTATTTTTAGTTAATATGTATATCCGCAAAGTAACGCCTTATTCATTTAATTATGTTATAATATAATCTGTTCTTCCTTTTTATATGTACCTATTTCGTTTCCCTTCGGCCGCGGACGTAAACGGAGTTTCGTAACCAGTTGCGATAGAAAACTGTTTCGGTCTTCTTCGTTGTTCGAAGCCGGTTGCGAACGAAAATTATTTTATTCTTATACGGAACCAGTTACGAATGAACACAAGACCGAAATAGTTTTCTATCGCAACTGGTTACGAAACTCCGGTTACATACGCGACCGAAGGGCTTTGTTTTTTGGGTGCGTGGGAAATTAATGTTTGTTTCTTTCTAATACAGTATACAGTTCATTTCGTATACAATGAGATCTCTAATATTATATTTTGTTCACTACACAATTCCGTGTAAGCACAGAATAAATCACTACAGAAATTACTTTCTTTTCACACGAACTACGCTATGAACGCGCGTCAATTTTTCCTGAACAAAAGCGGACCAATGAGCTGGTTTATGGATACGCAGAGGTGTCACAGCAGGTTATGCTATTACCGCGGTACGCGGCGTGTAGTGAGACACTCTTGATGTCAATAGAAAAATTGAATCAGTTATTTCAAGTACTGTTTGTATGTCTTACCTTACAATATTTATTGTTTCAGGTCAGTGTTCGACATGAACAAGGTAAAATTTTATATTGAGTTAAACTTACACAATTAAACAACGAGACTTAATCGTTTAAAAAATGTTTAGTAAATGATGTTACGGCCTGACCACCGGCCGGTGATGTTACGGCCTGACCACCGGCCGAATAGTTGGTATCCGGCCGCCGAATATTCGATACCGAATATTCGGTCGGCGGAGCTATATTTCAATTTTGAGTTTTGCAGGTGCGTGTCGTACAGGTTTCATAGTGTTTCATGTTGAACGTTCGCACGGACACCTTTCACGGTTCCAAACGAGTTTTATCAAGTCATAACGAAGTAACTTCGTTCAATAGCTACTCAATTGCTTTTGGTAACTACGGCTACCTGTCATCGATCTTATTTTATTATATAATTAGAGTCCAACTCAAAATTCGAAGTAATTGAGTGGATAGTACACGTGCAGATAGTAGTAGTGCAGTAGACTCCATTTTTTACCGCAAAATCAAGCCAGTTTACTATCTGGTATCCGGCCGGATATTAAAATAAAGACCGGATAGGCCGAATACCGAAAATTCGGTGCATCTCTAATTTGAACTGTCATCAAAATAGCTAAAACGGGCAATATTGCTGACATCGTTCCTTCGTTGTTCACAAAAACTCGCTCGCATACAATTTGTATGGAACTATGGAAAATGCTTTGCATATCAAGTAGCTTTAAAAAAGCACAGATACAAAAGCTCGATATTGGCTCGAGCTCGTTCATTTCCGGATGTTCGTTAAGTGCCACACACAGGATATTATCCGCGCACTAGAATGTCTATAATCTATAATCAATGGTTTGGCGGCGACACTACACGACGTTACGATGTAATATATAGCCTAATATAGTGATTTTCAGTCTACGTCATATTGCGGATTTTCAGTGGTACTAATGGACATGTTGAGTGATGTTGAATTCTACAGCGTACTGTAGTTATAAGAATAAAGTGAGCGAGTGTAGTTATATCACAAAACAAAGAAAAAAATCCAGAGAAATAAATCTTTTTTGGAAGTATGTGAGTTCAAAGGTACGCAAATTTTACGATATATTTTTTTAATCCAAAAGAAATTCGGAAAATGTTTTCAGAATCCTCATAATTTTACCAAACAATAATTGTACGACAACCATGAACTTAAACGCACTTGTTCAAGGTGAAAACGGCAAACTTAATTTTTCCATACAGTTATTGATAACTACACCGGCCTGTGACGTCACTAGCCTGGGCGCCTTTTTTATGGAGCGTTTTTAGCGCTACGTAGGAATGTTGAACTTTGACGGCCTTTTCTGCCTTTTAGAGCAGTTTAAGTGTAGTCTGTCCCATGTACACATTTCATCACAATAAAAAATAGAATCGATTGACATCCTCAAAAAAAATTGTCAACACATGTCTATTTAGTTTAATGGCAACGACATAGTTTTGGTCCAAGATGTAAACGAAAAGAAATCAGGACTAAATATTCCAAAAATATCAAGTAATTTTTGCATAATAAAGCCAAAACTATCCACAGTGATGAAAGTAAAGTTTTTTTTTTCAATAGGATTCCGTATTTAACTATTTCGGTAGAAGGATTGAGCAGCATTCCTGAAAAAAGAATATTGAATTTGGTTGATGATTAAAACCTTGACAAATCGCTACTGACGTTTTATAAAATATTTTTTTATATTTTATATGATGTATGCATATTATTGCCATATGAAACGTGTTTGTATCGTCTCTATCCCTGAGCAGAACCGAGACTTTTCAGGCTATTTATTTATGTATTTATTTTTTTAATCTTTATTGCATAAAAGAAAGAACTTATCGTACAAAAGGCGGATTTAATGCCATAGGCCACTACCAGTCAACCATTGGGCTAAGCAGATAAATTGTGGGCGGTTCAAGTAACTTAAAACAATTTCAAAAGATATATACTCAGATAAATACATATTTCTATAGGATATATACAAATATATACTTATATGAATAAATAGATATAGATGAACAAAAGTAATCAGATAAGCTATGATTTCACATTTCTGCCAATAAATAGATCACATAAAGCTTTTTAGAAAGCAAACTTGTTCGGGGCTATGCACAGACAACCCCCACTAGACGGAGCATGTAAGGCGACCCGCGCGCACCAACGATATGGTACGGGCACGGCAGAAAATTAAAGTATCAACACGGCGGCCACCGTTTAGTTGCGTCCTTGTTTATGGTCCATGCGTACGTCAACGAAAAAAGAAATAAAATAAATAACATGGTACATTGTAGTGTTAAGAGGTGTAGAGAGACCTCATAAACATGGACGCAACTAAACGGTGGCCGCCGTGTTGATACTTTAATGTTCTGTCATACCATATCGTTGGTGCGCGCGGGTCGCCCTACATGCTCCGTCTAGTGGGGGTTGTCTATGCATAGCCCCGAACAAGTTTGCTTTCTAAAAAGCTTTATGTGATAGTATACTGGGGTTATAACATGAAACTTGTATAAAGCTGTCTGTCCACGGAAGCGGAGCCGAGTTAATGAACCAATCAGGCTGTCTTTGTGAAGAAATAAGTGCATTTCAATCAAAAGAACGTTATATGTGGACCTAAGTTTACATAGATTTGGCTTTGCAACTTCGGATCATCAATGAGATGATTCGGAATCAGAAATGAGGATATCCGCAGAAGAACCAAAGTAACCGACATAGTGCACCGGATTGCCCGGTTGAAGTGGCAAATGGGCAGGCCATGTAGCCCGGAGAATGGACGGCCGTTGCGGCAGCAAAGTCCTAGAGTGGCGACTACGTATAGAAAAGCGCAGCGTCGGTCGGCCCCCGACTAGATGGACGGATGACCTCGTGAGGGTAGCGGGGAATCATTGGATGCGGTCTGCACGGGATCGCACTTTGTGGCGAGTCATGGGGGAGGCGTATGTTCAGCAGTGGACGTCTGTGGCTGATAGATAGATAGAATTTCGGATCAAGGGGACACTCTTTAACAACCTGGAGAAACTGCTTATTATTTTAGCCAAATTCGACAATTAGCATCATATTCGACATTTCAAGCAAAAGGTCTGTAGATCTGATCAGTATGTTGTTTTGACTTTCTATAATGCGATTTAGTTTGTTTGAAAAGCTTTATAGAATTATTCTCGATATTTTGACGTTTTTCACGATACTTTTTTAACAAACCCGGTCTTCCTATAATATAAACAACCGATCTACATTTTACTTGTAACCAGCCAATTATAGAATAGAATAGAATAGAATAGGTACTCTTTATTGCACACCTCAAGAAGAAAGAAATACAAATACAGATGACACTTAACATTACAATAGAGGCAAACAATTATCAACCTTTATGAGCGAAATATACAACTGCTGTAAAAAAGGTAAAAATCTGCATTTTTTTTTTAACTACTTGTTGGCAATTTTTTTTACTGATTAGTCGGCTAGTCGGCAGAATCTATAGCCGGGGCCCCATCTCTATTCAAACCCCATTTTAAAATAGACATAGGTAAAATGTGGCTACATTTCAAATTTTCGCTTCTGCCGTCTTGGGAGTAAGCTAAATTGAATATAAAGGTCAGTTTCAAATATGAAACCTGCAAACCTGTGCTAAAAAGACATAAGTCCGTTTGACGAAAAAATGTTTACAATTTGGTGCCATATTTCTTTGCCGTAATGTTGAAATTTATATAAATATTTCTGACGTTTCTAGACTTACGACGTTTTGGACGCTAGGGAGGCAACTAGGTCGTGAAGATTACGCGGTCGGGTTGTTCCGCTTTTTAACCGACTTTTAAAGAGGTAGTCAGCTGGTGAAAATCTCTTCTGGTTTAGCTTCTATAGTTCCTAAATAGTAAGAAAGCTACAGCAATACTGGCTTATTTATGAAATGATTCAAATTCAAATTCAAATATTTTATTTGCTTATACAAATACAGTACATTACATGCAAATACAGTTTTAGCATACTTAATACAATAGTCAATTTATAAATAGGTAGCTATTAACAATTTTACAACGATATTTACACAGTGATTACAAAAATACTTTCTATTCGTCCAGAGCATTAGCAAAAAAATCATCAATTGAGTAGAATTGTCTATTAATAAAATAATCTGACATCATCATCATGTAATAATTGACATTATTCTGTAAGTGGGGCACAATGGCACTTTTACATATTTGAATCTACCGGTATTTTGTAAAAGACCGCTGTTGAGAAGAAATGGCGAAAGAAACTGAACGGTCAGTATTTTTAACTGAACGGGTTACTTAAAATCGCCGAAATCACCATCATGGTTCTCGCTATCAGATCTTCACCAAAATTTTATAGGACCAATTTTAAGGTGCCTCCGCTTAAATAAAAGAAGAAAGGTAACAAAAACAAAAACACTTAGTTTGTTCCCTTTTTGGAAATCAGTTGAGAAAAAGAGCAAAAATTACTTAAATTTTGTGGAATATTTAGTCCCGTTCCCTCTTTGTTTACATCCAGTGACATTCGGCGACTTTCGACGTCAGTTGCCAAAGACTTGTGGTTGCCAGTAAAAAAAATCAGTACCACTATAAATCCGCAATATGGCATGGGTTGAAAAACACTGTTGGGCTGTGCATTAAATGTTGGGGAGCGTGTGGTAGGGCACGGTTTCTTGTGTGGAAGAGATGATGGAAAGGACCAGCTGTTCACTTTTAGGCTTTAATACGAACACATTTTTGGATTACATCTTTTTAGATACGCGGTTGCAAGAAGAGTGAGTGAATGAATGTACTTAGGTAGTATAGACATTAACTGAACGGTATTAATATATACTCATTCTCTGTTGGGGTTGCCAACATTAAAAATTTACCATCTACGTTACTTCGTTAATCAAAGTAACCCCAATCTACCGCCAGTAAAAGTCAAGGTAAACTGCATCAGGAAGTAGAACAGCGGTGTAACTTCTTTCCCCGTTTTACTCGAGTACTGGCATTGTTTGTTGTTCGTTACTTGTTCCAAGCTAAGCAAACCGCGAGAGTTTTGCCTACTCCAAACTTTTGTATTCGTAGTGTACTGTAAAATTAAGTATTAGCCAGGGCGGTCTTCACACCAACGCGCTACAACTTTAACAGGGAGGAGGAGGTGGGAGGGAGAAATCCTAGATTTAACACTGAATTTACTGAATGGAAGTATCATCGTCCTTCCCCATCGCACTGGGTTTTTGTTGAATTCTTTTACCGTCCAGGCAATAGGACTGGAATGGTCAACCACTCCCTCTTAGGCAAACACAAGGCAAACCTATTTTCAAGCGCATGCTACGCAAGCTATCTTTCTGATCTGTCTGTCTAAAACTTTTGTTTAAAGATGAATTATTGGTATGAAGATTTCACTGGGCACATTAATCTATATGTATGTGGTAGGTATATTATAATAATGTGAGTTTAAGTATGTATATTATATATTCCTAAAATTGTTTTTTTTTTTATTGTCTCCAAACGTTATACTCGTAGATCCATCACCAACTCAATGTTTCTGTGTAGCCCTATTGTTGACTGGTAGAGAATGCCTCGTGGCATTAAGTCCGCCATTTGTACTAGTTTGATCTGTACATTAAAGTTTAAATAAATAAATAAATCTCCATTTGCTGTATTCCTCGACAGCGTGTTTTTTTTTTTTTCATAGCCGACAGAAGCACAGCCTGTTTTTCTCATTCTTCTCTTCTTTCATTCTTTCACTGACCTCTTGATGTTCTTTAGGTTAGAGTGAACGTTTCGTCTTCTGTGTATGTGTATCTCATCAGGACTTTGTCTTCACTTTTTATCATGTGGGACCAAGGTCAAACGCGAATTCCCTTCAACCATAAAACAAAAATCTTCTAAGAAGGCACTCCCGCTCTTTAGCAATCCTCAAAGGAAAACATAGTTCTTATCCTTATCGTATCAAACTAAATGTGATCGTTTTACTAATCACGGCAAGAAACTTCCTTAACCCACTTCTCAGTCTCCTAAATAAGTTATTTCATAAGGGATCCTTACTCAACGGGTGTGTTTGTTAATAGACCGAGGGCGGAATTAAGTTTGTCAAAGTTGTTGAGTACGATATTGGCAACGATAATTTTGTTAGCTCTGGAAGCAATCATCTCGGTATTGTTCATATTCTGATACACTACAAGCCCTAATAAATCGCAGTGGCATATATGTGGTGATACAATCGGTACCATCTAAGCTACAGGATCAATACATCAGCGCCTTTCCGAAATTTGTCAATATTATTTTACTGAAAATCTTTTTAAGTTTATTTTAAGCTTTTTTCGTTTTTTTCCCCGTACATTGTTCGTGGCCGCTCTGGTCAGTTTAAAATTTTGATCATGTGCATAATTGCCTATTAATTACTACTACATGGTACTCATTTTGAGATGTTCGCAAAAACAAAACCATCTCACATTGCGTTAAGTATAAAGGATTAAACTATGTCAGATTAAACCATTGATAGAAAGATCAAAGCACAAATAAAAATTAAAATGCGTTACCTGGAGATAGAGACCGGGAATCAATCCCGGTACCTCGGGAGCAGAGGGCGCTAGCGTCACGAAAACATCGGCTCTATGAATAAATTACTTTTAAATTTAGTGACAATCAATAATCTACCATGAATATATATTTTTTATGTGATAAACTGTGTCAGTGATCTGTGAAAACTGTTGTTCTAAAGTGATATCAACTAATTAAGGAACAAAAGTCATAAGTGTCGTCCAACAGACCGTTACCGAAATATTTTGAAACAACTTAGTGACAGAAGAAATACATCACCAGGACCTCTCTGTGACATAGCCATAATACCTAACAATAGTAAAGCTGTGAAATTGATTTCAATCTAAACCAATTCTTGAGAAATCAATTAAATATTCCTCTACTAACAGTACCAGCTAACACCATCTAGTTCCCGCGCAGTGTAAACCAGACATTGGATCGATGAGTGAGACGGATGATGACAAGCAGTCAAGCGCGTCCATAATAAGGCACTAGGTGCGAGAGAGACAGACACTATAATCACTAGCCTGACTGCATTACCGCTGCATTACTGATAAGCACCGAGCACCGCCCACTCCCGATAACACTTGCCGTCGGCAATTAGAGAACAAAAGAAAATAGGCCTACGCTCGAAGCAATATTTGTTTACGAATTAAATTTAACTTATAAAACACTTTTGCCATGTCATCTTATGATAATATTACAGTTCGAAAACACAGATATCAACCAAATCACTCCGATGATGCATTATTTACATCTTCACAAAGTAAACTGGACTCCACAGAAAATAGTCTTCCGAACATATCGTGCGGAGAATTGTCGTTAATTAAAGATCTTAAACATCAAGTAGGAGAACTTCAGAATGACCTGGACATCGCCAATGAAGAAATAGGAAAACTTTCACTGGAAATCTCGGAACTTAAACGAGCAAATGATTCATTAAAAAGAAAATAGCACTGTATAAAACTGTTACATCCTCAGATATCTTAAAACATAACAATCACAACTCGAAAATACTCTCTAGAGGTAGGATGTCATTCACTCCCACTTACAGGAAAATAAGTCAACTGTGCAATATAAAATCCTCAAGTATACAGCGATCTAACCATGTATGCCGAATATTGGACAATCTGCGGACGCCCGATACCTCGGGAGAAAGTGCAATCAACTTGTCAATTCAAAGATGTGGCGCTGCAAACGATACAATGGTCTTCAACATGAACCGAGAGACATCTTCGTCTACTCCTAAGAAAGACCGTAACCAGTCAACTCCCGTACCGAAACCTGAAGAACCTGTCGAGCTACCAAGAACAAATGCCCCATCGAAACAGATAGTAATACCCTCAAAAAATAAAATCGTTGTAGCGAGTAATTACAAGGGCCAGAAAATCACTGATATTATTAGTAACAATGTTGTTCTTAACAAATTTAATTACTGTCATTTCCAAACACCTGGCGCAGGAATCATGCAAATACTGGAACAATCTAAATACTATACAAAAAATTTAACACTAGCAGACTACTATGTACTTATGATAGGGGAGGAAATTTTTTATGAAAATGAAAACTATGCAAAATTGGTACAATGTATAACAGATAATTTATGTTCCATAAATCACACTAATATTATTATTGTATGCCCAACGTATATATGTGGTAAGCCTATATATAATTCTAGAGTAGAAATATTCAATAGACTACTTCGATGCAGTGAAATCTACCATGAAAAACACATATCATTTGACTCGAACCTCGACCTAACATTTGATATGTTTTCAGCAACTACTGGCCGTATCAATAATCGTGGCATGACAAACATTATAAGCCACTTAGGAACTTTTATTTCTGAAAGCGCTCGCCCTATACAAGGGCCTGAAATAATTAGTAGTCATAAACTTAAAATGACTCAAAAAAAACTAACTGATTACTACCCAAAATGTTCTAGAAAATTGAAAAAAACACTAAAAACCAAGACGATTTTAGATTTTTTTCCTATAAGACAATTTACATCCTGCACCAAAATATAGCTGGATTATTAAATAAATCGGACATGCTGTCGGTATATTTACAGGATTTTGATGCTAAAAGCATGCCTGTAGATGTTTTGTGTATTACTGAGCACTTCCTGATGACGGGCTCAGAAAACCTTGTGACTATACCGAACTTTAAACTTGTAACTTGTTTCTCCAGAGAACAATGTCGAGGAGGGGCATGTATATTGGTTAAGTCTCATCACGAATACAAAGAAATTACTAACATAAAAAGTTTATCTCTGGAATGCTCTATTGAATGTTGCGCAATTGAATTACTACGACATAAAATTATTATTATATGTCTTTACAGAACTCCCCAATCGAATTTACAGTTGTTTTTTGACAAAATTGATACAATTCTTAACAAAACATGTGATAACACTAATAATAAAAAAGTTGTGCTATGCGGAGATTTTAATGTGAACATTTTAAAAAAGAATAATAGTACTTTACAATTTGAGTGTGTGTTATCAAACCATAATCTAAAGTTGGAAATTAAGGAGCCAACTAGATTAGCTAATGGCACCTGCCTAGATAATTTTGCTCACAATATTAAGGGCTCGAAAGGTCATGTGTTTGACCTTGGCTTATCCGATCACACAACACAAATATTAAAGTGCCCTGTAAAAAAGACTTGTCTCATTAATTGTTGGAGAATAAAGCAACGAGATTTTAGTACCCACAATTTAGCCTTGTTTAAAAAATGTATCCATAGTTTATCATTCTCAGATGTATTGCAATGCACTGATGCCAACATGGCTTATAATTTGTTTTTAGATATTTTCACCTGTTTTTATAATCTATGTTTTCCCTTCAAGACTATTACACTTAAATCAACAATAAAAGCAAAGTGGATATCTCGTGGGATCAAAACATGTAGTAAAAAAAGACGAGCCTTATTGTGGAAATATCGATTTTGTCCCAATAAAATGAACAGAGATACCTTTAAAACCTATAATACTAGGTATAAGAAAGTACTTAAACTCACACAGCGCTCGCAAAACGATTATTTTATAAAGCAGGCAACAAATAAATCCAAAGCTACTTGGCAAGTCATAAATAAAAACAAACAGGTGTTTCCAAGAGAGCCAATATCGAGTTTAATTAAGAATGATGTAACAATTACTGATCCGACTGCTATGGCCAATGCTTTTAATAATTTCTTTGTTGACCAAATAGTTACTAAAGCCAGTGATGTAAAATGTAATATTAAAACTAACTGCAGTCAATCCATGTACATGACACCCACTATTCCCCATGATATAATGACTATAATTAAAACACTAAAAAACACAAATAGTGTTGGATATGATAGTATACATACTAAAGCCGTAAAGCAGGTATCGCATGTGATTGTTCATCCCCTAAGTCACATCGTTAACCTCAGTATCTCAACGGGAGTATATCCAGATGAGCTAAAACCTGTCGTTGTAAAACCTTTACATAAGAAAGGGGATAAAACAAACATGTCAAATTATAGACCCATTGCTTTGGCAACAGTATTTTCTAAAGTATTTGAAAAGGTCATTTACAAGGCACTGTACGATTACTTGGAGAAATATGATTTATTAGTCGCAGAACAAAAGGGCTTTCGTAAGAAAAAAACCATAAATATGGCAATATACGATCTTGTCAAACCAATCATAGAAAATGTAGACAGACGTAACCACGTCTGTGCCATATTTATGGACATGACTAAAGCGTTTGATTATGTAAATCATTCCATTCTTCTAAGGAAATTGAACGCATATGGTATTCGTGGTAACATTTTAGAGCTGTTAAAGTCTTACCTAAGCGATAGAGACCAATATACGGAACTCTCGCAAATCTGCTTGCACACCAAATATGTAAAGGCTTACCGATCTGAAAGAAGACAAATCATGTATGGCGTGCCGCAGGGAAGTGTTCTCGGACCTCTTTTATTTTTACTGTATATCAATGACCTACCTCGGCACGTCAAACACCCAATGGTATTATTTGCTGATGACAGCACTGTTATTATTAAATGTGATGATGTTAATGATTATGAAATGGAAATTAATAATACAGTAAAGGATATCGTTGAATGGCTTAATGTGAATAATTTATTAATTAATCTTGAGAAAACCAAAATTATGCATTTTTCTCAACGTAAACTACCTATTCCTGTTTTTTGTAATTATGAGGGGACATTAATTGAATCGGTCACTGATATTAAGTTTTTGGGAGTATATATAGACAACCATCTTTCATGGAACTCACACACTGAACAAGTATGTCAAAAACTGAGTCAGTATGCATATGCTCTCCATAAACTTGCAAAGCAGGCGAGTCCTGATGCTGTGTTAACAGCTTATCATGGTTTTGTAGCGTCAACCTTACGTTATGGCATCATTTTTTGGGGCAATTCCTCAAATAAAGAGGCGGTATTCAAAGCTCAAAAAAGATGTATTAGAGCAATGCGTGGCCTTCGACAAACTGACAGTTGTGAATCTCATTTTAGGGATCTAAGAATTTTGACGATGCCTTGTCTTTATGTCTTAGAAGTGGTTATGTTTATTAAAAACAACCCAGACCTATTTAAAAAATGTAATTTTAATAGCAAACGTTTAGAGCTAAGTCGTAGGGAGAATTTATCTACACCCTTAGGAAAAACTGCTTTAATGCGTAATAGCATATTCTCTGTAGCGGCAAGAGTGTACAACAAACTACCTACAGAACTTAAATTGTTACCAACGCCACTTCTGAGGCATAAATTATCACTATTGTTAATTAATAAGTGTTATTACTCAATTTTGCATTATTTAAATGACGACGACATCTGTATATAATTATTATCGGTATTATAACTATTATTATTTTGCTACATTATTTTTATTTGTAATTGATTAAATTTTTTTTTTTTTTTTAATTATCATTGCGTATTCATTGTTATTAGTTACCATAAATTATTTTGTTACCAATTATTACTATTTCCTAATTGTAGATTGACACATATAATTTTGTTATTAGTATTAACTTGACATTATTTAAATATGCCTTGTCTTCTTTTGCAATGTTATGACATTATTTATATTGTTTTTACACTGTTTTTGTACGCCAATCGGCAAAATGTAGTGGAACCAAGAATATATGTAACAACTTGGCCTATAAACGGCCTTCACCTACATTTTACAAATAAAACACTTTGACTTTGACTTTGACTTTGACTGGATAACCTGTGTACACGCAGCTATCAATGGTTTAATATACAAAATGAGGTCCACACCACAATTTTAAAAAATAATATAAAAAATTTCATAAGTTTATGTCAGACTATCTAAGACCAACCCCCTATTCTGGCATTGGTACCTCGAACTATAATGGAAATCTTTGCTAAGCGAGGGCAGAATTCGGAAGAGTTTCCCTCCTTAGCTAGTTTTTGTTGACAAGTTGGAACTTGTCCAAATGGACGTTATGAAGTAGACAGTTTTCTGGACTGCCGAATTGATATCTCTATTTTGAAATTGTGAATCTGAGCGGAAATATTACGTATATTTGTTAAGCGGTAGGAATTGGAATGCGGCTTCGTTGGCAAGTGAAAAAAAGTCTAATTTCAAAAGAGAAATGCAGACGAGAACTGCCGAAAATTCAAACATTGGTCCGGGCATATGAACGAATTTTTGGGCAAACTGAAACACTGAACGCTCCGCTAGCTCGTTCAATGAAAATAAAAATGTTATAAGATAAATTGAAATGAGTAACATGGCGGAAGAGCCTGGGAATTGAACCCGATACCTCTGGATTACCGGTCCACTATGTCAACCACCCCACCACCCCAACGCCGCGACCCTCAAATTTTCGCTTATGCTTTTATGTTACATGTTTCACTTTAGGTACTTATCGTCCAAATTCTAAACAGATTTCCCGAAATTTTCCTATAATAGTGCACAATTAGCAAAATCTATTCGCTCGCAAACACCATAAAATACCGTTACCAGAACAGATTGCAAATTAGCACGAGTTCATAATTAGTGGTTCGTGTTTTACACAGACCATTTTAGAACTGCAATCACATAGTTCTAGTTCGAAATAGAATTCTAATGATTTACCTATGATTGCCTGAACTATAATTGTTATAAATAGATTACATTGGGATTTTGTATGTGTGAAACCAATTGGGGTGTACACTTATGTTGAATTTAATTAATAAATATAATGGGATCATACACAAATCGACCTAGTCCCAAACTAAGCAAAGCTTGTACTATGGGTACTAGACGACGATATACATAATATACAAAGGTATGTATGTAAACACTTTATTGTACACAACAACTGGTTATAAATATATAATGCAACATATAATACTAAAGAAATTATAAATATAAATAAAAATACATATATAAATAACATCCATTGACCTAAAAAAAATAAGTTCAACACACAAATATTTGCCCCGGCCGGGATTCGAACCCAGGATCGCCGAATTATACAACATAGTGTAGCTATATGAATAAAATGAGCTCAATATGCCATGAAATAAAAGAAAAACAAAGTTTCAAAGCTTTCTGCTGTCTATCTGTCCCTATGTATGCTTAGTTCTTTAAAACTACGCAACGGATTTTGATGCGGTTTTTTTAATAGAGAGAATGATTCAAGAGAAAAGTTTATATGTATAATAAATGCATAGTTAATCAGCGTTGCACCCGTGCGAAACCGGGGCAGGTCGCTAACTTAACTCAATGGGCTCTTTTAAACGATGTTTATAAAATCCTCAAAATATTACGGGTTTTAGGAAAAAATTGAGATAGGACACCATTTTCAATACAATTTTAGAAGTTTATAATAGTACTAGTGGCCGCCCGCGACTTCGTCCGTTTACATTTTTGATGATGACAAATATAATAAACTTTTTCCCATACAAACTTTGCACCCCTTTTTAACCCCTTTAGAGGTGAAATTTTCCAAAACACAAAGTACTTTTTGCACCGCCTAAAAACAATATAATTTTTCAGTTTCTCCACTACCCAAAGGATGTCTGGAAGAGATCGCTCTTTAGCGATAAGACCGCCTGTTGTTTACCTCTAATTGTAATTTTTTGCATTGTATTTCTCCTGTATGTTTTATGAGGTGTGCAATAAAGAGTACTTGTATTTTACTTTTTTTGTATTCTAGTAAGTAATCTTTTTACAAAGTCTTAGGTCTCTAGCTCAAAAAAAAGTACCCCCATACAAACTTTGCACCCCTATTTCACCCTCTTAGGGGAGGTAGTTCCAAAAATCCCTTCTTATCCCTAGCCCACGTTATAAAAGTAACCTACTGTGCAAAAATCAAATCTCTAACATTAGTAGTTTCGGCTGTGCGTTGATGAGTCAGTCAGGACTTCATCTTTTATATGTAGACATTCGTCCATTTTCAGGTGTTTCACTCACAGAAGTTAGGGGAGACGGGGCATTCCCCAACTTTGTCAGTCTGCATCTAATTTGGTGCTACACTAACCAGCATAGTTCTAATTACTGTCAAAGTTTGTAGTTGAAAGGCAGTCCTGATAAAGTTTGATGACAATTGAGTGCGCTCACGAAATAGCGTACTAACTTGTGTTAGCCGTTGTATAGCTGAGAGTGAAGCCAAACGAGCGTAATTTGAGTTGCGTAATTTGGGTTAAAAATATAAAATAAATATGAAGGGAATCTTACACAAATTGACCTAGTCCCAAACTAAGCAAAGCTTGTACTATGGTTACTAGACGACGATATACATAATGAATAAATACGTAATAGATAACGTCCATGACCCAGAAACAAATATTCGAATTCATCACGCAAATATTTGCCCTGACCGGGGTTCGAACTCAGGACCGCTGGATAGCACGCTGGTAGGCAGGTTCACTACAAACTACGCCAACCGCGCATCGTCTTACCATAATCACATCCTTATCGCCTTTAAATTGCGTTATAAACCCTATTAAGCTATTTTACTATAACATATACGTCCAACGTATCTGAGGTCAGATATTGATGTCACTACTCGCAACTCCTTAGCTAGAAAGGCGTAAACGCCACGATTGTCGTACTATAATACGCCCTTTTATGAAACGGCAGTAAAGGTCGTAAAACGTCGTTTAATAGACAATCGTTGTAGATAAGGACGGTCGTGTTGTGTTTATGTATGTATAGGGATGTTACTAGGTTATATTTGTAGAATATAGCGAAGGAATTGTTTCGTTATACAATAATGGACACTTTTATAGCCTTATTAAAACTTATGTGAGACATATTTAATTATTCTATTGCTGTTTACACTCACGTGTTAGTCAGGAACGGGCCGACATATTTCAAACTCTTGAGTGACAAAGTTACCGCGCCGCTGTCGGGGAGCGTCCCTGATAAAGAGCTCCATACGAATTCGAAACATGTAGGGCCGTTCCTGACAATATCATCATCAACATCATTATCAGCCCATATCTATTATTGAAGTGAAACTTCTTACGCCTCTTCCAACAAGGTTGTGTTAGACGTTTAACGTTTAATGCTACCGTCACAGAATACTTAATAGTATTACATACTACCCTGGAGGGGGTAGGAAAGCACTGTTGCGTTAAACGTTCAACGCAACAATCCCACGGACAATGCGACGGATTTAAGGTTATGTCAAGGTACGTCTCTTGTGAATATCAATTGATTGTTAGGTTTTCTCTTTTGAAATTTCAATTTCTTCCCCTTCCTATTTTCATTTCCACATTACGAAGTTTCACTTCTTCCGCGCGGAGGGCCTCCACGCACAATTTTTATATATCATACTGTTACTGCTAGAGTAGGGCCTCCTCGTGCATTTTCCATTCACTGCGACTCCGGGCCGCGTGCACCCACTTTCTTCCTGCGACCTTAACTATGTCGTCTCGCATCTAGAGGGGGGTCTGCCCACGCTTCTTTTCTCCTGACAATACCACGTGAGTGTAAACTGCTTAAAACAATATTTTTAGAGCCAGTGCTATATTAGACTTTTCTTCTTCTGCCCGATATCACGCCATCTGTATATATCTACTTTAGTGATATATAATATTTCACAGACACATGTCCGTGATATGCCCGATACATACAACTGGCTATCTGTTAATGGTAAACGAATTTGGCTTCTATTTTACATAAGTATATATATTTCAGATAGCTTCTTGGCTGTAACATCTGTCATCATAGTACATTTTACACAAATCTGAAATAGAGTAAGTATAGATACTCGTATATCAATATTGACGAAAATGCGACGTTGACAACCTATCGTCCACTTATCCACTTTTTTAATAAAATTATAGGTGGTAAAATAAACGCATATCCATACTAATATTATAAATGCGAAAGTGTGTCTGTCTGTCTGTCTGTCTGTCTGTCTGTTACCTCTTCACGCTTAAACCGCTGATTCGATTTTGATGAAATTTGGCATGGAGATAATTTAAGATCCGAGGAAGGACATAGGCTATCATTTATGTAAAATTTTATCCCTTTTAGGGACGAAAAACGGGATTAAACTTTGTATGGAAAGCAAATTATTGCAGTTGCAACAGCTACCCTACATGTCATCGAATTGACGTAAACTAATCAATATATTAAACATTTCGTCTGGGCCTGCGGTATACCTTCACAAAACGCATACCAAAGTATTCTTTGTAAAAAAACAATAAATTCTGATATGGGAACACGTATCCGCAAAATTCGATTAATCGCGTAATTTCAAGAATCAAATACCATAAAAATTTACATATTTGTACTATGACATTTCATTTGATGAACGTGACCACAGATGAACAATATCGTGACACAACCATCTGGCAAAACATGTCAAACCAGTGATGCCAGAAAGGCTACTCCGTTGTTCGAAATTCGACCGTCGTATAGTGCTGTCCCGCTCACTCAAATATACTTTGACAGGAGATCGAGAGGGATGGCACTATTCGACGGTCGAATTTTGAACATCGGAATAGCCCCTCTGATTATCACGTTCGTATACACACATCATCTGAAAATGGTAAATATAATTTTGGACTGAACGCATTGCTGCCAACTTAAACAATAAGATTATATCTTCTCTGCATGTAGGTATGTTTAGTTTATTTTATAACTAGGTTTATTTTATTGGCAATGGACATTAAAAAAAAAGTTTATATTATTCATCTGTAGTTTCGAGCGGGAACATGTAAACATTTTCTTAGTAGTTTATTTGCATTTTATTCAAAAATACCAAGTATTGTATGCAACGTTGTATAGATAGGTAAGTACGGTACGTCAAAAAATGCTCGTGGCATGTTACGGCTAACATTTATAGACTTATTTCTGTGATTTCTGAAAAACTCCAGCAAACCCGGTTTTTACCTCTTTTCGTTTTTTTTTCGAATATAACCGATCGATAATCCGATTGTGATATTTAACCGGTTATTGCATTCACTGTTGACAGACTACTTAACGAAATGAGTTGTTTGAATATGTATGAAAATAACTTTTTAAAGTGAAAAAGCGACTTCAACGAGAAACTGAGCTGGGAACCTCTTTTAGTGATTTTGGTTAGCAAATCTCTTTCTCACATAAAAAGTACCCAAATCGCGATAGATATACCTGCATGTATTATTTGAAGAATTGCCTCGACTGCTGTAGGATGCTGTCATCAGACCCAGACTTTGTCGCAATGTCGCCTCACAAATGTCGTAGTTTAGAAGACTGTAGTGCATAAAGGTTTTGTATTACTTGGATCTTAGACTCGGATACTCGACAATACCCGAATAGTCAATCAATTATGCAACTACATAATCGACGTGCTTAAGTCAAGGGCCTGACTCGCTTTGATAGAGAAGGATAGCCTTATCGCGATACTTATAAGATGAAATAGAAAAGAGTGCCATTTTTTGGCTCTATCGCCGACCGAGCACTTTTTCATGCTCGGTTTATAGGCACACTTATATTCATGACGAAAACTGGATGTGTGAAAAAACGATTTTGAAAACATTATAATTTTTGGTGCCAATATGGTTTTTTCACACAGCGGTACTTTTTTGTTGATTTTGAAAACATTATAATTTTTGGTGCCAATATGAACAAAAAAGTACCAGTTTTGTTAATGCACAACTTAGACGAACCCAAATTTTGCAACGGCACTAGATTGAGAATAACCTAATTAGGCAAGTACATTGTTAAGGGCACGTTTTTAACGGGAGAAGCCAAGCAACAGAGTGTACTTATTTCAATCCACAATTATACCGAATAATTGAGCGTTTAATTTTATACGTCTAAAGTCTCCATTAAAAGTTTTTAGCATTTTCTATGACCATTAATAAATCACAGAAGCAAACGTTAAAAGTAGGTAGCAGGAATGGGCACGACGTATTTTTCTCATAAACCTTATGTAGCTTTCTCACGTGTCTCCAAATAAAAAAAATACATGTTTTTACTGACCGAAATAATTAATTTAAGACATTTATTGAACTACTTCAATAAACTAAGTTGTAAAAACCAAGTTAGAAAAAATAATTGTACCTACCTGATAATTATTTTGTCCCAATTTAAACATTATATTTGACAAAATTCTTTGGTGAATAAAAACATACCTTCTTTATCAGTTGATTAGTTGATTATGGACCGTCACTATCTCGAGCCATTTCTGAGCATAGCTAATTGAATCGAATGGGACTTAGCCTCAAATAACTTATTGAATCGAATGGGAATTAGCCTAGCAACTCCAAAAAGATTCAAAAAGGATGTTTCAATAGCCCAGAACTAAACTACTAACTAGATTTCATTCGAGTATTGAATACTTGAAACTCTAATTGTTTTTTTTTTACTGTCAATATCAATTAACGAGTTATACGCGTACGAAGTCGCGGGCATAAGCTAGTTTTACATATTAACAAATAAACTAGGTATGTTAATTAATTTATTTATTTATTACTTACTTACATTTGAGTACACAGTACAGGATAATGAGTTGTACGTAAAATAATAAGGTCAGTCAATCCTCCGTCCTTGTAAAAACTGTATGACGGCAGAATGCAATTGATTCTCTCCGGTAACATACTAACATTAACATCATCACCTTAACCTTAAGTTAAGTCTTAAATTAACCTCTGCCACTAAGTAATTGTTCAATTCCTTAGCAACCTATAATAATGGCTTGAGGTCCTCCAATTATATCATAATCGAATTAACATATTATGCTAATAATTTAAGTTCCCGCGTACACAGCGGATTTGTGCTCAAGATAACATTCTAATCAGTATGAATACGTATTAATCTTAGATTATGCTGACACGTTTGAGAAACAGTAATCCCATCAAAAACATAAATGTTAAATGAGAGCCAAGTTCAATATCGCGTGCAACGTTGTCGACTTCGCCGACAAAAGAATTGAGATCTATATGGGCGCCAAGTTCTTTGCCCTAAAATGTTGAGATCACAGACAACCCCCACTAGACGGAGCATGTAAGGCAACCCGCGCGCACCAACGATATAGTACGGCAGAACATTAAAGTATCAACACGGCGGCCACCGTTTAGTTGCGTCCATGTTTATGAGGTCTCTCTACACCACTTAACACTACAATTTACCATGTTATTTATTTAATTTCTTTTTTCGTTGACGTACGCATGGATCATAAACAAGGACGCAACTAAACGGTGGCCGCCGTGTTGATACTTTAATGTTCTGCCGTACCATATCGTTGTTGCGCGCGGGTCGCCTTACATGCTCCGTCTAGTGGAGGTTGTCTGTGGTTGAGATACAAGGACATGCGACATACTTTTGACGACGCGGTTGGCGCAGTGGTTAAGCAACTGCCTACTGAGCCGACGGTCCTGGGTTCGAATCCCGGCAAGGGCAAATATTTGTGTGATGAACACGAATATTTGTGCCTGGGTCATGGATGTTTTATATGTATTTAAGTATTTATTTATCTAAATAACTATGTATATCGTCGCCTAGTACCCATAACACAAGCCTTCTTGAGCTTAATTTGGGACTAGGTTGATTTGTGTGAGGTTGTCTGATATTTATTTATTTATTTATTTTATACTCAATGCATTTATTTTACTTGGGGTGTAATTCAATATCAAGACTTGACTTGGCTAGTTTTTACATATAAATTTATATTATATCTGTCTAATCATTAACCTATTTTCGTAAAGGTAAGTACCTACGCAAGTTAGTGTACGTTTTGTTATTTATACTGTTAGCTTGATAATAATACTATATTACTTTTATAAAATTTAGTCAGTTTGTGAAAACTAGCCAAGTCAAATGTGTGTGTGCTACATCGGATAATAAATGACGGAGTTTTGAGGCAAGAAGCATAAATAATTATATAAATTATAAAGTATATAAATGACTGTCTTCAATTTTTTTATGTGTACATACACAATTACCAAGCTGAATGGCAAATTTCACCTTTCTAGGTCACCTGTCAGTCAGTGATAAAAATACAGTTTTTTGGACTTTAATATCTCAAGAACTATTTAATCGATATTTATGAAATTTGGGGTTCTTGTTTTTCTAAAGGCTCTAAATACATTAACCAGATTTCTTGTTTTTATGTTAAATAGATTTGGAGTTATTGGGGGGTCAAAAGTGGCTCCAAACGGTTCGTGTAATATAATACACGGCTGCTGCCCGCCAAGTTCCTGGGGTGAACTTGGCTGGACACGCTGCCGCGTGTCTTCAGACTGTACTTGTGACGGAATTACAGGGTTATTTCGATGTTCCAAATACTACGTGTCGTGCCGTCCCGCTCATTCAAATTGATTGACGCGAGATCGAGAGGGATGGCACTGTACACAGTTCAAATTTTGATCTTTGGAGTAGCCCTTTAGGATCGTTTGTGGGGCAAGTACATTTACTAGGTATATTTTGTTAGTACATCGAGTATATTACTTAGTACTTTAAAGAGTATTTTTGTGTTTTAATTTCTTATCAAACTTGGGTTATGGATGTTTTTTACGTATTTAAGTTTGTATTAATCTTTATAAGTATGTACATCGTCGTCAAGTGCCCAATAACACAAGCATATACTAGAGCTTTCTGTGGGACGAAAATTTATGTGAGCTTGTTCGATATTTATTCGTTTATTTATTAAGCTTTAATTATGCTTGATGCTTAAACTTCGTGACAAAGCTTTTAAGGTATTGGTAACGTGAATGTGTCAGTCTATGATCTGTTAAACACAATAAAATATTGGGATTTTTAGAGATAATGCATTTTTAAAAGAATCTTAATTATTTTAATCCTTTTGTTTAAGAAAAACTGCAATTACGATAAATTAAATAATTTCTTGTACCTTGACTAGTTTGAAGAATTTTTCTAGTCAGTTTTCAAGATATCGGTAATTTAACTGAATACATTAATAAAAATAACATAAAATAAATTCGTGCGAATGTAATATTAATATTCCATGTTTAAGCCGTCCTTCAACTTCAAGTAACGGTGAACCTATTAGCTGTGCCTCTAAACATCATCGAATAACCATACTTTCTTATACCAGTTACTAAAAATACCTGTTCCAAAATACTCGTCCTGTGCGTAGGAAACCTCTAAGCATCATCGAGTAGCCACATACTTTCTTATAACCAGGGGTCGGACTTTCTTTCGCACGTTAGGACTAATGGAGAACTATGGAGCCGTTATTAACATTAAAATACAATTCATACTCATACTCTTTGAGATATATTTATTACAATGGAAAAAAAATTAAAAATATACATACTAAAACTTAAATTTAAAAAGAATCCCCCAGTACTGAAGCCGTCTGAGGCATCGTCCCCAGCACGCTCGCCGCGTTTCCCCTTTCATACTCTTTCATCTATTTCATTCCAAACTGCCTTTGTGGTTATTATGGTTAACATTCCCAAGCATTAAATGACTAAAATTATGAATAAAATATATATTTTTTATTATATTTCAAACTCCTAATTTAACTCAATTTATTGTCCATATCATGAACTTTCTAATCATAATTGGATATTCGATCAATATAGAACCCAATTTACTCCAGAAAACATGGATAAAGTTGCAAATATTTACGTATTTTATGGTGGCGAAAAAAACAATGCCTAGGTCTTTGTATATTCTTCTGACTTTGTCCTTGACTATAAAATTAAAATTGCGAATGAAATGAAACTTTTGAGTACCTATGAGTATGAATAGTATTTTAATGTGAATATTGGCTCCATAGCTCTCCATTACTCCTACCGTGCGAAAGAAAGTCCGACCCCTGCTTATAACAGTTACTTAAAATACCTGTTCCAAAATACTCGTCCTGTGCGTAGGAAACAAATGACGACATCAATCGAACGCTTGAGGGTAGAAGCAGATAACGAGAAAAATCGACAGCCTACTGGATGAATACTGTAATCCCCTTTCTATAGAGTGGCGGTATCAGGGAAGATATCTTATGGGGTTTTTGTCTGTCATTCTATCCCGAGGAAATACGTACAGTCAGCTAAGAAAGTGATATGTCACTTTTAGAGATTTAAAAAGTATTTTTTTTTTTCATATTATGACAAATATAAAACCAGTTTTGTGCGTGAATTTTGTCGATTTCGAGTAGTCTTTATTATAAATTCAAACTGTAAAAAAATTACAAAAACAATCAGCATTTTTGAACAGATTAGGAGCCTTAATACTCATGAAATGACCGCTAGTGATGACATACGGCACTGAAACGTGGTCACGTCATACAATTTGATATACCCATTAGTGAATTTGTCAGCTACTTTTCACGCTGACCGTACAATTGCATCGCAATAGCAAGACAATAACCTGAATTCAAAATTTAAAACACCCCCGACACTAGTAGCTGGTCATCATGAGACCCTCATTCAATGAGTCATATAGAAAATGCTACTAAAACTGAACATAACTATACAAAATTTGGAATTCTTCGTTTCAATATTGGCCGATATCTTATCACTTGTTCCAATAAAAGCTGAAAATAGCTAAGAACCATCTCGACGGACAAGCCTTTCGATTAAAACAGGACTCAAATTGATCCATCCGTTAGGGAGCTACGATGCTACTGACAGACACACAGATACACATGTTAAACTAAGAACCACCCCTATTTTTCCTCGGTTAAAAATAATATCAAAACCGCGCGGTTCAAAAGCTTGAAATCTCGACTTTTCCAAAGGTTTTAGAGAATTCCAAGTTTCCTAATAACCCTGTAAACGTGATATACGAGGCAAGACGTGTCTACGAATCCTCGCTACGAGATAAGGTCTACGAGCGCTACGGAGCTACGCTTCCGTCCCGATATTGGTTAAAACGCTACGAGAAATACCTAGTTAGAGAATTTAGGTTTCGGTAACCTATTGAACATTCAGGTGCTTGTGGAAAAGTCAACACCTCCACAAAAAAGGGAAAAAAGACATAATATGTATAATTTTGCTAAATTATACATAATATGTATAATTTAGCTATATCGACGTGCTGTATATTATACAGGGTAATCCAAATGGGTAGGCCAGTCCTACATCTGCCAAGCCTGTGGTCGCGTGTGTCGTTCTCGTATTGGCTTGCATAGCCATGAAAAGCGTTGTTCTTCATGACACTGTTTGTATAGTCTGTAAAAGACTGAAAGGCCATTTGATTGAATCCAAATGGGTCAGTAGAGAGAAGTCGCAAACTATAAGAGATAGGGAAATCTGTTTTAGATTTAATAAAAACAGCATTGTTTTTTTTTATAACAGATTTCCCTATCTCTTATAGTTTTCGTTTTCTCCCTACTGGCCCATTTGGATTGATCAACCTGTATATAAAAACTATGAGAAATGTTCGGTTGTATGCGGAGCGGCAGTTTTGGGAAGTTAAAAGCCGTTCACAGACGTAGTGCCGTGCTACGAGGCCCTTATTTACATCTCTTGACGTACTGTCCGTGAAAGTATTATATATTGTCACAATACAAGTACCTACTCTTGAATGCAAACCTCAAACATCATAGAAAAGAAAATACAACATGAGATACATTAAAAAAGGCTATAGTCTACAGTCCAAAAACGCACTACTAAACGATGTTTTATAATGTCAGCAAAAAAGGTGTTTTCCGGAAATCCCAGGGGCATATGCATATTAAGTATAGCATTTAAGGTAATTAACCACAAATTCTTCTAGACTTTATAAAAGAAAAAAAATACAAAATAAAAAGTATATAACGAAATCTTATGATCACCGAAACCCATCCTACAAAATGTCACCCCAAATTGCACACTCAATCCGAACCACTGTTTATGACAGACGTTTTGTATTTAAAACTTACACTAGAGGCTCTTACGAGTTGGTATATGCCCTGCATAGTTTAGTTCCGAAGTACTTGACTCCATCACTAACTCTGGCAGTTACTCGACTAACACAACACGGAGAGTCGGCCCCCAGTTCACGACTGCTGAGGGCCATCAAAAGTTCACTTTGTTCCCATGTTACAGGGTTAGAGCTCTCAATACTTTACTGTACTGTTATAAAACTGCAAAATGACATCGAAAAACAATTTCATACCGTCACTAGATGCCCGCAAAATTGTTCGTGTTTACTTTTTTCTTCACCGGGTAAAAGTATCCGAATAACATCTATAGATGTCAAATTGTCCCTGTACCAAAATTGGCTAAAATCCGTCCAACCGTTTCGGTGTGATGAGAGTACAAAGAAAATTTTACCAACAGTTGGCGCTCTACGGCTGACGCCGCGCGCCCATACAAATTCTGCATCAAGGTATTATGCCGAGTATTAAGCCTGCAAGACGCAGTTATATGTTAGAGTGTGACGGAACTACATCGTGCACACTCTTACATATAACTGCGTCCTGTAGGCTTGCCGAGGCTTGGGAAGCGTGTGGGTTTAGATTAGGGTCTTTCCTCAAATCATGATCCCTCTCCTAGATAAATAGTAATAATACAATTTTCTATCTATCTATCAGCCACAGACGTCCACTGCTGAACATAGGCCTCCTCCATGAGTCGCCACAAAGTGCGATCCCGTGCAGACCGCTTCTATTGATTCCCCGCTACCCTCACGAGGTCATCCGTCTAGTCAGGGGCCGATATACGTGGTCGCCACTCAAGGACTTTGCTGCCCCAACGGCCGTCCATTCTCCGGGCTACATGGCCTGCCCATTGCCCCTTCAACCGTGCAATCCTGTGAGCTATGTTACCTTTACAATACAATTTTACAGTTGCATAAAATAAAACTCAAAGAATTGTATTTCTTAGATTCTAGATTCTTCTGTCTATTCCCCGGACCAAAGCTTACTCTGCAAGATAATGGCTTCAAAAAATTTCCCGCTGAGACGATTGATTATTGCAGGCAATTATGGGACCTCACAAATCCTTATGACAAAGGAAATTGGCATAGCAGTACGAATAATGTTGTGCAATCCATACTAAGAGAGAATTAAAGGCGTGCCAGTGCTATTTTGTGGTATGCTGACAACACTGTCACTCCTTGCCGGCTATTTTAAGATCATGAATGACCTGCATATTAATGTAATAAATAATACGTTACTGCAGACGCCGGGAAATAAGGGCTTGCCGGCTGAGTAGGTATAGACGGCTGGCCGTAGGGAGGCCGGATAGTGATACGAAGCCGGCAAACCCTTTTCACGGCTAAGGCATGTATCGGGGGGCACGGCAGTGCCCCCGCCAAGTCGAGCGCGAAGCAAACACTGCCGTACCATCCTTTACTGGAACCATTTCGCCGCATTTTCAGGCCCCTATTTGAGCACCTCTGGATAAGACCAGAACGCAGAAATTTTCGTCATCCAGTGAGCTATAATTACATACTTAAAATCCAAAATTTCAAGTCTGTAGGTCATTTAGTTCCGAAGTTAAGCGAAAGCAAAGTTTCGCATTTACGACACTCACTCATTCACTCACTCACTCATGATCATCAGTAAAGAACTAGTACTTCCCATAAATTCAGAGAGCTGAAATTTGGTACAGAGTTAGGGTTTAATGGCCACATAAAGCGAAAACTATAAAAATTGGCCATGTGCGAGTCCGACTCGCGCATGAAGGGTTCCGTACCATAAAACAAGTTTGTTGTATGGGAGCCCTCAAATATTTATTTTATTTTATTTGTAGTATTTGTTGTTATAGCGGCAATAGAAATAGATCATCTGTGAAAATTTCAACTGTCTAACTATCACCGTTCTTGTTATACAGCCTGGTGACAGACGAACGGACGGACGGACAGCGAAGTCTCAGTAATAGGGTCTCATACTCATACTCATACTCTACTCATTTATTGATAAAATTTATTGATAAGCGCCGGAGCAGATCGGTTCCACAGAACAGTTCACTTATAAATAGTAAGTATAGTAGTAGTGTAATAACTTCAACTGGAAGAAGCGAATGGAGCAAGGATCAGTCACTCTACCGGACTCAATACCAGAATTCAGTATTTGATATAGCAATTTGATTATATGTTTTGGCCTTAATTAATAATAGATTGTGATCATGTCTAGTGGGTTATAGCATCCAGTTGTGTGTTATAGTAACCAGATTCTCTACGGTAAGGATACAAATTAGACGACATTAGCAGTTTCTTTAGGACAAGTCAATATTATTTACTAAGTATTCGCAGAGCAATAAGGAAGGTTAATGATTCTATATATACATCTTGGACAGGAATGTGAATAGTGTATGACTGTTTAGTGTCCAATAGAATACATATATATATAACTAAAGGGGTTGTTTGTTCAGGAAAGGACAGCACCACCCCGCTGTCCGGCAGTCGGATTCGACCCACAAATAAAATAAAATCCGTCCTTGACAGGATAAAGGGAAGACACATATTTGGAACGCTATAATAAACAGCTAATTCCATTGTAAGTTATTGATAGAGATTTCTCACCACCAAGTTATGTCAATATAAATGGTTAATAAACCAAAATAAATATATTCTGCTAAATGGTCATATGTTGATGCAATATAAAATATTGCTAGTGTCTCTTTCAGTTATTAAACATATAGATAGATAATCTGTCCCAGGAGACATGCAACTGATACATGACACTAAAAGGTGCACAAGACCAAAGCAGTAAGGTACACAACCTGACAGCTGAGTTGGATAAGTAAACCAAGAGATGGACTCAGCCATTTCCTCATGTTAATATGTCGCCACCAAGTTATGTCAATATAAATGGCTAATAAACCAAATCAATATATTCTGCTATAATGGTCGCTTGTAAGTGCAGTATGAAAATACTGGTAGTGTCTGTTTCAGCTATTATTAGGTATATAGACAGATCATCCATCCCACAAGAGAATCACAACTGAGAATTGACACTTAAGTAATACCAGACCATAGCAATGGATTAACACAACATGGTTGGGTGATGATAATAATTTGATATAACAATGAAACCAGCCGTTTCTTTATGATAAAAATATGAAAATTGTGCCAGGCCAGTCAGAGGGAAAGGAAGGATATTTTACCTTGTAAAACCTTTACCCATACCAAAAGTCTTTCCATCAGCACTCTTCTAATTATTAGAAATCATATTCAACTTGGATCAAATATGGGTTTAGTCGTCGCCCCAAATTAAGACTTATAGTCGATTGACAAAGGGACTCTACAAAGTCGATAGTCGCCAACCATCTCCCTCGTCAGAGAAACCTCCAAGTCTTTAGTAGATGGAATTAGACCCAAGGTGCAGAACCCGAGCCTACCGAAGATAAAAGCTTATAACCAATCTCCGGAATTACTCTATAGAGGACTCCTTTGACCAGCAATACGCTTCAATCCTGGTACTATGTATGACGCAAGGGTCTTTGCAAACCAGTCGCCATATCAGCTGAGCCTCTAATGTCAATCTGGAACAGACAACCAAACGACTACCAAAGTAGTATATTTCTCCAAGCTGAACATTCTGTTCATTGACATTGTTTTGAAGGAGAGAGTCTACCACATACCTTATACCTTCAAGACAGACCTGCCTCAGTATTTATTTTTAAACAGAGACAAATCTGTGTACCAATACCAATATTAAAATAGGTGTGTTAAACGTGTAGTCAGTATAGTGTGAAGGAAATGTAATTAATAACACAGCTATTTCTGGGGATAATTTATCTATCCACAATTACATAAGATATACATGTTTGGTACTTGTCTAAACTACCAGCTGAAACACAGTGCGGATAACTCTCAGCCACTTAGCATCAGAAGTGCATAGGGTCTGTATCTTAACACTCTCGTCATGAGGGCTTTATTGAACCGTAAAATGAATCATGGAAATGCATCTAGTGTTAAAGGAGGCCTGGCCGGAAAAGACATTTCTCTAAAATTCCTAAATGTGGAAATAAACAACAGCGCTTACCTCTCTCGCAATAAGGATTATTGCAAGCAAACAATCCGACATAATAACACTCCACATCACATCCCACATGACCATCAACATCTTCCGAAACCCAGAACAGCTGATTTTCGATACTTATCCGTCAGAGTTTTCTCTTACACCTCTCGATCCAGACCGAAGACCCCCAGGCCTTCCGCACCTCCTTCACATCCCTCGTTTTTTTCTCCAGAGCCGCCCATCTCGAACCTTCTCGATAAAAATCCCTCAAAATCCTCCCATAAGCGCCACTGCCTCGGATAGCGGAACTAGAGTTGTGTACATGTGTTTTATGTTTCAATGAATTCCCAGTTCCTCATTGGTTGGTATTATATACAACTCACACAAATAAAAGATATCTATAGGCTTATAGGTAGATATACTTTAGTTCCGCTACTCGCCGTTGGTCGCTACTGTAGCCAATGATATTGGCGGCAAATTAAACCAAATTAAAATTTATTTTTATTATTGTAGATTAATTATTAATCCCAACATAGCCGTCTTTAAAATTCGGTACGTTTTAAAAGTTCCCAATCCTTGTAAGATAATAAGAACGTGACTTAAACGCAATTTCTCCCAAAACGTCACTGACATTTCTATTACACTCGACAAGACCACATCAACAAACCTCCTAGAAACACCAACGCATGTCATATAATCAACAACAACTGAGCTTTCCAGAGAGCATGCGGCCTTTAAATTATATTAAAATATTCAATAACACAATCTTGTTTTATGCTTGTTTATCACAACGCCCTCTAGCGTGAAAGATTTAAACTTAATCCACGCTCCAGCAACCCTATCAATACTCAATTCATCAATGAATTACGAGATGGCGTTGTAAGGTAAGGCAGCGTAGACGCCGATACTTTACTATAGACTCCCAATAAAACACTAGATGGCACTTCACGTCATAAAACCATTGGTAAGACCCACTAGAGCAGTTCCGTTACAGTAGGCAAGTAGGTTACGTAATTTAGGTTAATATTCTTTGTATAAAATTAACATTAGAATCTGTAAGACTACAGAAATACGAGATAATTCTCGAGAGTTTAAATAATATTCCGGATTACAACCTTCAGGCAGGATCATAGTCTTCGGGATTACAGTCTTCGGAATTACATTCTTCGGGATTACAGTCTTCGGGATTAAAATATTCGGTATTTCATCCTTTCCATCAAACGTTCTTTCGGGATTTTAAACTTTCGGTCAAATAAACATTCGACATTTTAATTTTCGGCCTTCCGTCCATCGGTCTTATGATATTCGGTATTTTGAACCTAGGCATTGTAATACGTACCCGCTGGGCGAATGCCTCCCCTTCTGCTTTTAATACGCATATAAATAAAATTAAAGGAAAATTCTGGACAAGACTAGACTGGCTTTTATTATATTATTATACTCACAAGTTTACAAGAAGAAATAGTCGAACGATTAACTTTATTCTACTCAAACATTACACAAATTAAATAAACAAATTATCGTATCGAGTTTATAAAAGTTCCCTAAAATAATACCTCAACCTCCTCAGCATATTCATATTATTTAAAAAAATAAACGAACAAAATTAATAAAAATAATAAATAAATAACAAGCCATTAATGCAAAAAAAGATGTAAATTAATTCGTTAGTTATTGACTACTATCGGGAATAGTGCGCTCATACATTTGTTGACACTTCCGAACGAATTAGATCTGTGTTTACCTGTTAATCAGCTACGCTCAAGCCGAGACGCGCACCGCGCTCTCCGGCCGGCAACTTGTTTTGCATGCATTTTCAAAACTACCTCCTAATATTATGATAACTGATGATAGTGATGATTGTTAAAATATTTACTTTTTATATTCGCTCACTAGTTTATTATTAATAATTATACTAACCATTTGTAAACTCATGTAAGTGAATAATTGTAATTCTAATGAGAAATAAAGATCTTTAAACCGAAATTACACCAAAATATTAATTTCGCTCAAAATTTAGTCTAAATATAATGCATTGGACTAAGAGTGGCGGTGATACCCGCACACGTCGCTAGATGGCGCTGACCGTATTTTAAAACGCGCCGTCGTTTGTTTTTCCGATAATCTTATATGGCAAAGTGGCAACCGGCCGCATTACAGTCGTTTACGACATTCTTCTACTGCGCTTGGAAACGTTTGCTAGGGATTATTTGCATTTCGTTGATTTCGCTTATTATTTCGTGAGGTTTGCTAAAGTGAATTAGCAGGTTGTTATAAAACAATATGCCCACGTTTCTACAAAAAGAAGTGAAATCCCACCAAAAACATTCTGTAAAAAACTAGCCAAGTCTCGATGGAGCCGCTTGTTTATCTCTAAAAAGTAATGAAATCTAGACAAAGTCGTACCAAGTCTAAGGTTCCTTACTGCGATTTCTTTATTATTATAGTTAATGTTGTGTGACTTGGCCGTTGAAGGGTACACAAGGGTACAAAACCAGGTGCTCCATGACACCATTGCACCAATCTGTCGCCAGAACCGCTACAAGTCAATTTTGTTTACACGTAATGTTATGTCTTTTGTAACTACCTATGTTTGTTAAGCGAGATAATAGCCCATACTGGTGTACCCTTCAACGGCCTAGTCACACAACATTAACTATAATAATAAAGAAATCGCAGTAAGGAACCTTAGACTTGGTACGACTTTGTCTAGATTTCATTACTTTTTAGAGATAAACAAGCGGCTCCATAGAGATTTGGCTAGTTTTTTACAGAATGTTTTTGGTGGGATAGTGCTTTTCTCAAACATATGCAATTAAATAAAAAAATACACCACTAAAGAAAACATGATTCAGCCGGTAAACCAGAGGTACCGGGTTCGATTCCCGGTCTCTTTCACCAAGTTACGCATTTCACTTTTTTCTTTGAGCTTTGATCTTTGTATCAATGGTTTGATATCAAAATTGTGTCACATTAAAAATGAGACATACATGTTTCATAATAAACTTCATTAAGTTAATGAGTCACTAAAGAGACTCTCTCGGATAAAGAATATTAGAGCATTATTTGTCTATTCGCCATAATAATATAATAACGATCTTATTTCAACACCTACGCACATCTATAATATTTGTTACAGAATAGCAAAACAAGGTCGAAAGGGTGACATTGCTGGATTAGGTCATGACCAAGCTCTAATCATTATTAATGTCATATATGTTTATTAGCTAAGTAATTAAAATTAATTAGCTTAATTTACATGTACAGTCGAGTTCATTTACATCTACATACTTACGAGAACAAAAATATCTGAACACGACCCTATTGTCAGGAGCATAAAATCGTGTTCAGATATTTTTGTTCTCGTAAGTGTGTAGATGTAAATGAACTCGACTGTACTTAGATCTAACGAATGGTTAAGTTTGACGGAGAAAAAATCGAGAACGAAACTTTTATATGTATGAAAAAAAAAATTACTGAAGTCGGTTCTATTTTTTGTTAAATTTTTTTTTTTTTGCTTTTTAGTGATTGTTAAAAACACTTATGGCAGGGTGATCCGGGAGGTCTTGAAGGCATGCATCTCGTTTGAATTATCTCCTAACTCCTAACCGTTGAGGAGTTGTACCTTCCATCATCAGCTCAGCATTGGAAGATGATGACTACCAGATGCAAATACTTAAATAGTTTTATAAAATATGTGAAAAATATTATGTGCCTATAAAATTTCAGGAATTCCTTCGATTCCTCATGGATCTCGTCATCCGATCTTCACCAAAATTTTATGGGACCAACCTTGAGATGTCTATTCATGAACCTAAAAAGAATTTTCCAAATCGACTCATAAATGACGGAGTTCTGAGGTAACAAACATTAAAAAAAAAAAAAAAAACATAATACCAAACTGAGAACCCCCTCCTTTTTTGAAGTCGGTTAAAAAAATTAAAATCGACTAGATTCGTATTGGAATGACAATTCCTTTCTGTTTGTTTATAGTGGAGATTTCGAGCACTGGTCAACTCAGCTACGTGACAGTGGGAACTCGTTAAGGTGCGACTCTCTCGGCTCCGCTTCACTTGTAATCGGTCGATTCCGCACGTCTCTAGTCCGCTCCGCTTTGGCGGGGTCCGAGCCTTAAGCTGTCTGTCCATAGAAGCAGAATATAGCAGGACGTGGAAAATTAACCAAACACGTTTATTTCTCAAATTTAACGGCACTTCTTTTGAGATTTACAAAGACGCAGCCTGATTGAATAGAATAGAATAGAATAAAAATTTATTCGTTAACATACACAAAGTGGACGACAAGTATTGGAAATATAATAAAATAAATTCGTTGTTGTGTATGCCACGAAAAGGTCGCACCTCAGCATAAATGCTGGCCCGGGAACCAGCGCTGGTCTCCCGGTGAAACCTTTCGGTGACGCCACGGTGAACCGCACACACACGGCTGCACTCTTAGACTGAACGCAGCGTAAGCGCTTGTCAATGTCAAGACAATGACATTGACAAGCGCCAGTGCTGTCATTATCACTGCAGACCGTTAGCGGAAAAGAGAAAAGAAAAGAATCGAATGCAATACCGAAATGTGTACAGCTCATTAACAATTAACATTTAACAGATAACATTGATTGGTTTCCTCGGCATTTTCTCCGCTCCGCTTTCGTGGACATGCAACCTAAAAAGGTGTGTCTCCACTGAAGCGGCGCAGCGGAGCTGAGATACAGATTTCAACTCAGGTGATTGTTCTATTCCGCACGACTCCGCATCAATGAAGACGCACCCTAAGTCTTTAGGGAATGACTGAAAAAAATAATTAAACCAAACGTTAACTGTTACTTGTAATCTATGCATGTATCGATTACAATCACTTATTCAATAGGTCACTGTTTAATGATCAGTAACCTTAGTAATGGCAAATACTTATTTTCTTTCTTATTTAGAAAGGAATTTTTAATTCAAATATTATCGGATTACACTGGCCATTGCGTTAATGGACTAGTTTGATAAATTCAAATATCAAAGTGTTCTTTGACTGTACGGATTAAATCTTAAATGAAAGATTCTAGGAATATTTGTATTGAGACAAAGCTGTTGTAGACATCTAATTACAAAAGACAGTATGGTTTTCTGAAAGTGTTCTTATAAGAACTTAGTTTAAGACTTATGCAAGTAACATTATTCACAGTCCATTTCAAAATGGTAGTCCAAAAAAGTGACCAATGAAGAATTTTACCAAGTAAACTTGCATAGAAAAAACTTTATTCAAGACATATTATTAACATTTTCAATATTTTAGGTAGAGACTTGCATCCAAATTGGTCTGCATTCAGCAATACAGGCTTTGCTAGATATAGGAAGCCCAACGTCGCTGCTGGCGCTGGTTTTCTGTGGAGCCAAAGGGACCGGTTCGCTGGCTGGTATACTGAGCAACTAATGTCAAAGGCGAAGCAATGACAGTGTGTATATATATGTGTGTGTGTATGTGTGTGTGCGTGTGTGTCGTAAGACATACAACAGTATAGGCGTACTCTGGTGATACTGCATTGCGTTAAGCGCATCAGGAAATACCGATCGACATCTTTTACAGTGGTGCAGCGTGGTTAAAAACTTTTGTAATAGGAAGCCAGGTTTTGAAAAAGCCAATTCTGGCAATGAAAAAATTACGCATAAAACTGTTTTTATTCAATTTATTTTCGACTACACGCAATGGAAGCATGAAATAGCTATGTTACTCTGTAGAACTCAGGGAAAAGTATTATTCTCTTCAAAAAGTTAGCTCAAATAATATGAAAAAAATAAAATTCAAAAGGAATAAGGCTGCTTAAGAGGCCTTATTCCTTTAAAAAAAAAAATTTTCTTATTATTTCAAATATATTGATAATTTCAACCAACTTTTTGATGTGAATAATACTTTTCCCTGAGTTCTAGGTAGTAACATAGCTATTTCGTGCTTTTATTGCGTGCAGTCGAAAATAAGTTGAAAAAACATGTTTTCCGCGTGAATTTTGTCAATTTCGAGTAGTTTTTGAAACAAAAAATATCAATGAAAAATTCAAATTGTAGGTTTCAGATATATGCCAATACGAGTAAATCCCAATAGCCCTGTTCTAGATGTTAAGAAACATTTTTGATCATAGAGAAAAATGTCTAAAGCAATCAGCATTTTAAAAGGAATAAGGCCTCTTAAATGCTAAGCATTGTCAACAATATGATGATACTCGTATGTAATCTCTGTCGACTCCTACAAGCTCTTCATGAACGCTAAAACATTTTTTATCCAATTTTTTTTTAGTTGGTCTCATGAAATGAAACGCTCCGTCGGTTATTAGTAAAAAATCTAGCTTTGGAACATTGACTTACTATACACTGTGGGGCGATAAAAAAACTTCGTTATAAAGGACACAGGCGAGCCACAAATTATTCACTTGCCTTTTGCTCTTTTTGAGGCATCACTCATAGCCAATTTCGCCTGTCCAGTTTTTCTGCCTTTGTGTAATTTTTTTTACCTTTTTCGTTAGCCATTTAATAAAAGCGTGCGCATATTTGTTGGGTCGGTATTGACGATAACTTTTCTAGGCTATAACCTGAAATAACTGAAATTGAAACTATGATGACATTGTGATACTTTTGTTCTTGATTTGGTGTAAACGTACGGAAAATTGGCGTGTAAGTGATTTTTTTCTGTGAAATATGGCTAAAGATATAGAGACAGGAGAATAATATACGAACTTTATCATAACCAAGAAACAATCATACAAGTAGGGGACGAGAAGGGAAAGGCTAAGATCCGACAAGGAGTCAGACAGGGGTGTTCACTCTCGCCGCTCATATTCAACTTATTCATTCAAAGTGCAATTGATAAAATTATAGAAAATACAACAGAAGGTGTTAAATTTAACGGAAATAGAATTACATTTATTAGATTTGCAGATGATATAGCAGTTTTAGCGGAAAACAGCACACAGTTGGAAACAATTTTAAACATAATGGACATAACTTTCCGAGACTTCGATTTAAAGAAAAATTTAAATAAAACCAAGACACTAATAATATCTAAACACAGAGAAATACATGAAGTTAAAATAAATAACACAGTACTACAGCAAGTCCAACAATTTCAATATTTAGGCAGTATAATAACAGAAGACTCGAGATGCTCTACAGATATTAGAACTAGAATAGCAATAGCTAAAAACGCTTTTCACAGAAAAAAACATATTTTTAAGTCAAAAATGGCCAAATCTATAAGAAAACGTTTTATTAAAACTTATATTTGGAGCATTGCACTTTATGGCTGCGAGACATGGACCATGACACAACGGGACAGAGAAAAGCTTGAGGCGTTCGAGATGTGGTGCTGGCGAAGGATGGAGGGAATAAGCTGGACAGAAAGAGTCACCAATGAGGAAGTATTGGAAAGGGTAAAGGAGAAGAGACATATACTTCATACAATAGAAACTCGAAGAGGGAAAATGATAGGTCATTTGATACGACACGACGATCTAATACAAAAGATAATGGAGGGGAAAATTGAAGGAAGGAGAGGAAGAGGAAGGCCGAGGATTAGCTATTTGGACCAGATCAAGAAAAAGGCAGACGTCGGGTCGTATCGGGAAGTCAAAGAACTGGCGTTAAGTAGAACGGACTGGAGAGAACTGCACCGTCAAGAGTAAAACTCTTAAATAATAATAATAATGGCTAAAGAAAATTAGATCAATATGATCGAAAGTTTTGGAAAATTACTAAAAGAGCCGCATGAGAGAGCAAGATAGCGAGAGTCTTGGGTTCCCCTTTTTGCTTACCATCAGGAGAAGCGGAGCCATCTTTGCTGTGGCGTTATAAAAAAAAACCCTTCAGCCAATAGAGACGAGTGGCGCAAGAGAGGGGAGGCCTTTGCCCAGCAGTAGGACACAATCATAGTAGCATATGTATAAAAAAAAGTATACAAACGTTATCCTCACACTAACTTTGGTGCCCGTGTTGTTTTCTCAACGTTATAAATTGCTTCTGTTTTTCTCAATGCCCACTTTGCGTCGCAATTGAAGAATATTTTTATTTATCACGAACAAAATTGTATCATAACTCAATCTCTGTAAACTCATTACTTCTTCCATAAAGCAATACTCCACTTGAACAAATCTTCAAAATTATCTCTCTTCACAGAACGGTCACAGCTTACCAAAAGGAAAACTCGGAATTTAAAGTAAAATCCAATAATACGAAGCGGCAACAACAAGATTCATATTCCGTAAAAGTCGCTGGATTGTGAACTTTGCAACTCCTTTGCTCTGAATGTAAAATTAATTATGCATTTAAGCAATTAGCGACCCGAGGGTTCAGTTGACAAGTGAACACAGTAAACTTAGATAGAACAGTAAAGCAACTTATTAAAACTTGATATGGTAGTGCAGCTGCCTACTGAGCCAAGGGCGCTGGGTTGGAATCCCGGCACGGGCAAATATTTGCGTGATGAATTTGAATATTATTCCTGGGTCATGAATGTTTTCTATGTTTTGTATAAACTTGTCGTCTATAACACAAGCCTACTAGAGTTTACTACGGGACTAGATCGATTCGTTGTAGGTTGTACCATATTTATTTATCGCTTATTCAGCGATACGACGGCCTATTGTTTATCTGCTTATTATCTATTGTACCTCTTATGTGTTACTTTCCCTGTGTATTTGAGGTGTGCGATAAAAAGAGGATTTGTTTGGAATACCAACAATCAAACAATCAATATCATAAATCACCTTAAAATTAAATACATATCAAATAAAACAGTAATATAAAATAAACATAAACACGTTATTTCGGCGACGTGCGATGTAACATCCGGGTATCGGGTATATGGTCCGCGAAATCGTCGGAACACGACAACTTTCGGCCAGAATTCCTCCTGCAGGAAGGTCGACAGCTTGATAGTAGGCACCCTCACCACAGATGAAGCAAACACTGTGACGAGACTCCCACTGCTCGACCCTCAGGGTGAAGTTGATCTTTACTCGCAAATACTCGACGATGTTATCTACTTTCGTCAGGTAGTACAATAGTATTGTAAACTTTACAAGAAACCCAAGTTATTATTTTTTGCCTACTGTTAAAAATTCTGTGTAATTCTATAGTCGTCTAGGATGCCATGAGTCGACTTCCCAGCTAAGCTTTGGCTACTCTGGTATTAATAATGAGAACTATTATTTAAAGCGATACAGTTTTAGAGAACTACGTTCTCTAGCCGTTTTTGCGTTGCTTAACACTTTCACAGTACGCAGAGACGTAAATATTAGGACCTTCGAGATACGGCACCACGTTTGCGGGTGGTGACTTTTATCTTCAAAGTACTGCCACTAAGCATGAATTTTATCCTGTGCCCAGCATGCAATTTTCAAGATAGTCCTGTGTCCGTGATTTTTATATGGTAGCTCCCTAAGTATGTAGGTACTAAGGAGGAGAAAAGTGGTTAAAATTGCCACCGTTTAACCTATTTCACCATGTCGTTACAGTATAATAATTGGATAATACCATCCATATATATTTATTATATGAAATCCGTCCAAGACCAAATTGCTTCACTTATGATTTATGAATAATCTCTTTTGATTAAATACGAGTACTTTATGCCCGGCTAAAGTAATTACAAATGTATACACTAAGGATTCGAATTCAAAAGTTATTAATACTCGGTTGTTATGTATTAATTTTACGAATCTATACATACCATATCAAGAATATTTATCATTCCCTTGGGGTCGGCGCAGCATGTTTTATCCTTCATTCTTCCCTATTTACTCGTCATCTTGTCGTTTACTTCTTCCTGATTCATATCATCTTTCACACAATCCGTCCCTCTTTTCTTTCGTCTTCCTCTTCTTCTGTATCCGTCCACATTCATGCTTAACGCTTTTCTGGTTCTTGGCCTGGTGGCCTTTCTTATCTTCGCATCACGTGTCTATAACATGATAGTCAGTTAGCATGCATCTTCTCCCTAATTGGTGCTACTTTCAGACTTAAATGCCTTTTCTAATATGAGTAATTTTAGCTTGAATTCGATTTCGAAAAGGTATAGCAACAGATATGTTACATAAAACGATATCATCATCATCTTATCAGCCGATAGACGACCGCTGCTGGACACAGGCCCACAACGATCGGTCTTGCGCTGCCCTCGCCCAATTTTTGCCCGCGATCCTAACCAGGTCGCCGGCTCACCTTTTTCGGGGCCTTCCCATGCTGCGTCTTCCTATCCGCGGTCGCCACTTAAGAACCTTTCTACCCCAACGGCCATCGGTTCTACGAGCAATGTGCCCACTGCCACTTAAGTTTGGCGACTGTCTGAGCTATATCTACAACCTTGTTTCTTTTGCGTATCTCATCATTTTGGATTCGATAACGCAAAGAAATCAAGGTATCCGGGAACTGTTAATAGTACAGCACTATCAGTTACTTTGTAGAACCACGTAGAACTACAATTCTCCACACAAGTCGTTTACGCAGTCGCTACGTCACGGTCACTGTACACTCATAGTAAGGGCACAGATCTCTAAGTATCGGATCTCAATAATCGCGGGTAAAGGGCAGGAAAGCGAGGTTTATAACGTCATAAACTCGCCAACCCTTGTTAGCTGTAACTCCAGCACTTGGGGACGGTTTGATCTGATAAACTTACGGATTCTGATAAGAAGACTACATCGAGAATGTATTTAGACATTTAGTGGACCTATTTTGGACAAATATCAGTGCAAACTTTGTATTTGGCTTGTCTACCGTTATTAAAATTATCTGTTTCATTTGTCACCTTATTGTGATGTGCAATAATTTAATTTTGTATTGTATTGCACTGTACCAATCTGATTTTAAAACTACCATGACGATACCTTTTATGACGTCATAATCTGCGTCAGATTGACGACGGAATAAAACACTCCAAACGGTTCCCTTTTTGATATTCGCGAAAGGCAACTGAGAATTGAATTTTATTGATTCTTTGTATAAAATGTAACACATTTGGTTTTTTTTTCCAATTCATGAAAAGTCAACTGTGAGTTCTATTTTAATATTTGGGGGGATGCTCCGTAAAAAGGCATAATATTCGGGTGAATATTATGCCTTTTTACGGAAAAGAAAAGGTGATTCATAGCTGGGTAGCTATGAATCACCTTTTCATCACACTTGCTCGTAAACAAGGGCTTACATGCTAGAAAAGCGGGCGGTACTTCGTAAATTACGCCCTAGGGCGGTAAGTAATTTTTATCACACTTTAAGCGTTTACATGCTAGAAAACCGGGTGGTAAATCGTATATTACGTCCTAGGGTGGTAAGTCGTATATTAGGCCCTAGGGCGGTAAGTAATTTTGGTATTGACTACTACTACTTTTGTTTTATTTCCTCCAAAGTGTGATGAAAAACGTCGTACGTGACTGGTGGTAAAGGAATTCCAAACTCGTGTCATTAAAGCCCTCGCCTTCGGCTTCAGGCTTCTAATAGACACTCGTTTGTAATTCCTCGTTTACCACCCTTGTTATGTAATGTACTATTACGGTTACTCTAAACTCAAAACCAACACCAAGGAAACTTCGATAATCAACAAAACTTAATTCACTTTATACACGCACACGTCATCTCCAATTATGCGATCCATTAAACACACAACCCAACTTTCGGACCTTATCGGTAACAGTTAAAGTTCATAATTTCTTGCCGGTTGTTACGATAACGATCTTAAGCGGTGGTCACACGTGATTCCCTTGTTATTAAACATGCTTTTATGTGATATAAATAAAGGTGAATTATAACTAGGAATTTGTGCTTTTTCAATTATTTTTTTACGAGCTGTGGTGTAAAAGTGCACGTTTGCTACGTTATGGCACGTCATAATATAAGAATAAATGTACATCTCAAAACACACATGAATAAAATACAATAGAATATTTTGCATTCCGAACTAGGCTGATTATGTATCTCGGGGCCGTGTCCTTGGCCTCATATATACTTATTTTTGACATTCAAATGTTTATTTTTTCCCGACCGAGTATATCTAGTGCCCCGATTTAAGAAATTGTGACATTTGCCTCTAGTTTCGTAGGTACGCGGATGGGCAATATGTCAAAATGGTCAATGGTCTTTGCTGAATCCTTCGCGCGTTCTTCTTGCGAAATAAATACTGAATCCTATTGAAAGAAGTTGACTTTCATCACTGTGTATAGTTTAGGCTTCATAAAAAATTGCGGAATGTTAGGTCCTGTTTCCTCTTTGTTTACATCAGTGACATTCACAGACTTTCAACGTCAGTTACCAAAATTTGTCGTTGCCAATTAGATAAATTTTGTACCATGAAAAATTCAATCTGTAGATGATCGGATTACTTTTGGCTTTTCAGTTTTTTTTAAGTCGGTTCCTTTTTTGTTAAACATTTATTTTTTTGCTTTTTAGTGATTCAAATATAATCACTTTTTCACAAATAAATAACCGCCTTTATTGAGCACAATGGGACATACAATAACAAATATATGATTTTCTCATGGATATCTGGGTCAGAAATAGACCAAAATTTAAATGGGATCACACGGGAAGCACCATCTTTCAAATAGAAAAATAATCATCAAAATCGGTTAACCCAGTCAAAAGTTCTGTGGTAACACATATAAAAAAAAACATATCGTCAAATTGAGAACACTTCTCTTTTTTTTGGAAGTCGGTTAAAAACCCGCAATATGGCGTGGGTTGTTGGGCTATAAATCTGTTTTTAGAAAAAAATATCCATAAATAAGTTAACAGTTCCCCGATACCGTTTCATCTAACTTGTTCTTTGTGCCTTAATATCTCCAGCTCTTGGGACCGAAGTTCGTCTTTGACAAAGTTGTAAAATTCCTAATGATAGCGATATAACTTGAGTGAGATAGGAAGTACGTATAATACTTTAATATCTAGTTAACTTTTACGAGTTGTGGAAATGTGACTGAGTTTTGAATTGATGTGTGATACTGATAACACTAATAAAATTGGGAAAGTGCGAGTGCGACTCGCGCATGAAGGGTTCCGTACCATAAAACAAGTTTGTTGTATGGGAGCCCCCCTTAAATATTTATTTTATTTTATGTTTAGTATTTGTTGTTATAGCGGCAATAGAAATACATCATCTGTGAAAATTCACCGTATCACCGTTCTTGAGATACAGCCTGGTGACAGACGGACGGACGGACAGCGAAGTCTCAGTAATTAGGGTCCCGTTTTTACCCTTTGGGTACGGAACCCTAAAAATAGAGACATATTTGGAGCTGATATGACGATTTAAAGATAAAAAACTTCTGTTTTGCTGCAATTATTTGTCATGTCGGCCATTATTTGCATCTTGCTCTAGCACAAGGTGTCAGAGAAGGACGGCTATATTTGCCGGTCACAAATTGCAGTAAAATAAGGCCCGTTTGGAAGCCCCATAAGTTTATAGCCTAACAAGTTGCTTTTAGGCCACGCCATATTGCAGATTTTTAATGGTACTAATTAATTTAATTGCTAGAATAACGACAATTTTTTGGTAACTGACGCTGAAAGTCACTGAATGCCACTGATGTAAACAAAGAGGACAGGACTACATATTCCGAAAATTTTAAGTATATTTCGCATAATCAAGCCAAAACTATCCACAGTGATGAAAGTCAATTTTTGTTTCAATACGATTCAGTTTTATATCAGAAGAAGAACGAAGGATTGAGCAGCATTCCGGAAAACAATATTTTGAATTCGGTTGATGACATTTCACAATTAACATTTTACAATACATATATATATGACGGATTACACACACACATTATTGTCATATGCAAGCTGTTTGTTGCGCCACTATCCTAGGGCAAACCCGCAACTTGTTAAACTGTACTAAACCTACAGTACTTCATAGAATGCATCTTGCCTAAGGTTTGATTTGTTAGCTATTAGAGCCAATGTACTATATTTCAGCTCTTCAAACTGGTTCAAGTGACTTTGACATGTTGACAGCAAAAGAAGCAAATACACATCGCTATCGTTAAAAAGATGTCATTTGAAATATCAAAGCTCCTAATCTCCCTATATGTAGGCAAAATGTCTTTCAAAATGTCAACTTGCCGATGGCACTTAATGTCGGTCGAATAACGTAAATCGTCGTAACAGTCGTGATGCAACTGATTAACATGTGTTTTTTAACTCATTGTGCTATTGTTTGAATGGCAAAAACATCACGTCAGAAGTGGGATCTCTCTTAAAGAGGACCAGAATCCAATTATGACTGCACCAAATGTTGGGGCATAATGTCGTAAATCGGTACGGTTTCTGAAGGATTACTTTGAGGCCTTATTATCATAGTTCCTTTATGGGGCGGTAGTTAACCTTAAGTATAATGGCGGAATCATGGAAATAGGACTATTATTGATTTTAATGTGCGGCAGAAATGTTATTGAAGTCAAAATGAGCCCACAGTAACTCAAGTGAGTACATGTGTGCTGCTTAAGTGTTCCCGTAACTTTGCGATATTGGTCAATATTGTTAATTTTAGTAATATAACTAGCCCCGGCTTTGTACGGGTGCAATGCAGATAAATTAAGCCTGTATTTATAAATTTATGAAACATGTAATGTCTAATTTTTTTAATGTGTACCCACATCCACACCACAATTTTTATTTAAACCAAACAAAGATCAAAGCTTAAAAAAAAAGCTTAAAGAGAAATGTTTCATAAATTTATAAAAACTAACAGCGCCCTCTCTCGCTTGCTCGTTCACCGCTGTAAAGGGTGCGGTAAGATGTGAATATTAACGTATTCACATAGAGGTCGCTAAGGTGTAAAAACCTTTCAAATAAACAATCAAAGATCGACACACAAAGCATAAGGAAAAAATCGTCAGGTCTACGTGGAGCGAGGGTAGCGAAGTGGCTAACGCGCTGGACCGGTAATCCAGAGGTACCGGGTTCGATTCCCGGTCCCTTCCACCAGGTAGCTCCTTTTTCAAATTTTCTTTAAGCTATGATCTTTGTATTAATGGTTTAAGCCTTTATTGTACATATAAACATTATAAACCTTCCTCTTTTATTACTCTATCTATTAAAAAATCAGAAACCGTTTCGTCGTTTTCGTAGTTTTTAGTTTCGTTTTTTTTTTTTTTTTTTTTTAGTTTTAAAGATCTAAGCATACATAGGGACAGTACATACAGCAGATAGCGACTTTGATTTGTATTATGTAGTTATAAAGCATTTGTGCTGCCACCTACTAGGTTTGTTTCATATTACATGTTACAGCGTTCAACATCACAATATAACGTGTACGTTTTCGCTCTCCTAATGAATTTTCCATTGTGCTGTGATTTAATACAAGATCCCTACTTTAATCCAGGCTAACAGTTCCGTTTGATAGTTTCCATCCGTATGTGAAGACACGCTCTGACTAATCCTATGCTTAATGAATCCCTAGTATAGAGTATGTAAGGACTAAACCGGGTGTCCCAAGACTATGGGTCATCAAGGGAAAGTACCTTAAATATCGTAGATAGGATATTTTGCTGAAAGAAGACTTTATGTTATTTCTAAAAGTTAGTAATTCTGCATTTAAAGATTTTCTTAGTATTACTTCCTTAATTATTCGTCGTCGGCAATATGTTACTTAGGAAGAATTATTGTTTTATGTCCATTCTTTCGATTGGCATCATAAAAATAGGGTGATTTTTTTTTCACATTTAAGTCGGTTTGATTCCCAAACGCAGCAAGTAATTCTTAGAAAATCTTGAAATGCAGAATTACTATCTGTTCAAATAACATAAAGTCTTCTTTCAAAATATCCTATCTACGATATTTAAGGTACTTTCCCTTGATGTCCCATAGTCTTGGGACGCCCTGTATAATATTTATGTAGGTACGTATATGTTACATTAGGGTGCGTTCCACTGAAGCGGACACACCGAAGGCGGAAAGTGAACGAATCAATCAGGCTGCGTTTTTGTGAGGCCCATGGTATAAAAAAATAAGGTATGGAACTCCAGAATGAGAGGCGAGACATTGACGTCACACTCTATGATTGGTTGGTTCTGTCAATCCGTTTCCTTGTTGTCAGTGGTGTATCATAATACTCCCCGATTCTGCTGTCACCTGTATGAATCTCAGAATCGTGTGTTCAGAATCAATTGTGACGACAAAATAAAACTTAGTCAAAACATGACAATGTTAATGAATAAATGCATAATTATTATTCTTTGTGGTGGCAATTTTTTTCCTTATAATTATTTTGTTACTGTAAAGTGGCAACTAATCAGTGACGTAGAAAGTCCCATTAGCCGGAGTGTCATACCTTATTTTCTTAGACCATACTGAAGCCGAAATGAGTGCATTCAACACAGCTCTGTACCACTCCAATGAACAGGCAGCTTTATTTGGAGATAGGGCTGCCATCCGTCCGGGTTTCCCCGGATTAGTCTTAGTTTGGAGGCCGTCCGGGGGCCGTCCGGGAGGTTTTCAATAAGTGTCCGTTCCCCGGACACTTTTTACGGGAATGAAAAAGCGATTGGTTTTTTAATTATATTATTTTCGGACACGTCCGGGGAAAATATGCGACCTACGCCAAATGTCCGGGTTTTTTAAGTCTTTGTCCGGGATCTCAGAATTTAGAGATGGCAGCCCTAGTTGGAGATAACGAATGCCACTTCCAAAATAGTTGAACCTTTTGTAGCCGTTTAAATGGGTACTTAAGATACTTATGGCTTAACACATTTTGGAGCATTGTTTTACTTTGCAGCGACTAACAAATAGCCCAACGGTGTTTTTCTGTCCACGCCATACTGCGGATTTTTTGTGGTATGGTTCTAATTTTGTTTTACTGGCTACGACAGATTTTTGGTAACTGACGATGAAAGTCAGTATTGTGACTGATGTAAAAAAAGAGGAAACAGGACTGAACTACTGACATTGTTGTATCTTTTTCCACACCCGAATGGGTTATGCCAAACAAAAAAACAAGTTATGAACTCAGAAGCAGCAAACTCCCTCATAAAAATACGTTTGACGTAACTTTTTGCGTCACTGCCTTTCTGGATGGACTTACACGACCACATAACTCAAACGTTTACAAAAGCGATTCGCTGACTTTTAGGATTGTCAGCAAACCAAGCGTCATACGTAAAATATGAGTCGCGGTAGGGTTGGCACTTCATTGCGATATTTTTTTTCAAGAAAATGCAGTTATAAAATGAAATAATGCAATATTCGCACTTCGTGAACAATATAGCTTATTATTTTCTGGACAGCTAAAATAATAATTTGTCACCTACGTATTAGAATGTAAAATAATAACTTGGCATAGATTCCCAGAGAGATGCCAAGTTATTAATTTAGCTGCCAAGTTTTTATTTATGTAGGTTAGGTTAGACTTAATTTTTTTTAGATGGCTGTTTAAATACATGCAATATAGAAACCTTATCTTAAAAATAGCTAAGACTAATTTGTTAAGTAAAAGTGTTTAAAGTGAGTTTTGCTTGTTGCTTTTCTAGAATGTTTTTTTGCAAAACAAAAAGAAAATGTTTTGAGTCTTCAATATCTCCTAGTCAAATAAGTACCTAAAGTCAAAATTTGTTATTTCGGTTTGGTGTGAGATTGCGGTGCCTCTAGCGGTGAAACTATGCTGGAACATATCCACAACAGTGATTCCCTGACGTTTAGGGTTGTCAGCAAACCACACGTCATACGTTAAATATGAGCCGTGATAGGGTTGGCACTTTTCGATTTTTCAAGAATGGATAGCGTTTTATGACAGTTTAATCAAGTTGATTGTCATTCAATTCTCGAGTCCGATTCGAGATTGGTTGTGCAGCGAGTCGATGATTGTGGGCAATAGGTGTTTTTTATTTGTCTTTTGGGCAAAAAGCCGGCGCCTTTATCACAGGATTTGCTATCGAAATAGAAGAGAGGAAATTCGCAGATGGTAGCAGTGAAGAAAGCGATATGGAAGAAAGGTGTTCGAGTGGAGACTGCGTATTGAAAAACGCAGCGCGGGGATAAATCAGTTATTTCAGGGCGGCGCACGATCGGTGGAAAAACTCAGGGGAGGTCCTTGTCCAGCTGTGGCGTTAATTAAAATATGTTTATCCTTTGGAGAATATAACTAATAAACATCTCGCTTGCCCAGTAAAAAGAAAACTCTACCAGTAAGGTTTTCCATAAGAGTTATCTTAAACTTCGCTACATCTTACGTGTCAAAATACCTTATTACATAATTATTAGGCATCGGATAATCGGATGCTTTTAAACCTTAACTTTGGCGGCGGCTTTGTTGTTCAATTGTAGGTATAGGTGGCTTTGTTTAAGGTATGAGTGAGATAGCAATAGGAGTTTGTCAACTTTAGCCTCCTGAATTCCAATGTCCTACACAATTAATAGTAAACTATATCTGTCTATTTGTCATAAGACTTAAATTAAATTGGCAAATTATGAATTCTGGTAGGCAGGAGGTTAGGTTAATATCCACCTCAATTTCCGATCCCTAAAAATTATGGACGAAAACAAAAAAGGAAACGGCACAATACCAATCAACCCGAAACAATTCTCTTGCATTTCCGATTGTTTCCCTCCTATACTGACCTACTTAAGAAAATGTGCTGCGTATATTTGTTACTATATCGCGGTAATATCGCTCTAATGCTTCCAATATCCCATCGACAGAAACAGCAAATAAAACTGTCGACAGGGGACCCCTATAAAATATCCTCTTTCATTTAACTCGAGTGACAACCCTGAGACATGGGTGGCTGCTTATTGGAGATTCTGGTCTTGTGTAAGAAGGTTTAAGGGCAAAAAACTAGGGTTGTCTCGGAACTAAAAGGTTTTGCATGTCTACCGCTTATGTACTAGCCGATATTACTACTGGAGTTTGGTCTATCTTTATTGAACTTTATTGGATCTGAGATCTGATATCGAGAAAAAATAGGCAGAGGTTATATATTAGAATAGGTTACATTTAAAATAAATTCTTACATTTTTAGATTAAAACAAACGTGTACATTTTCTCAAGAGTGTATTATGATGACATTGCTGTTCAAGTTGTTTTTTTTTTAACTTGTATAAATTAGCTGAACTGTGGTTAATTTAATGCAGATTTTTAAACCTACTTATGGTCAAAATAGAAACTAGATTTTCCATCGAGTGTAGAAATCGTATTTTTTTATTATTTGTATTTGAAATAACTTACTTAAACCTTCAACTTATATTTGTACGACTAATCTCGCTTTTTTGTTACAGGTCAGTGCTCGACATAAATAAACAAGGTAAAGTTTCCGCTTTTCAACTTTGACTTGTCGCGACAAATCGCTTTAAACAGAGTAATCCGTTTTTGGATCCAAAAGTTACCTAACAGGCTGGGAATGGCTTACCTTTTTCGGATTTTAAACTTTTGAGTTTCACGTATGCTATGAATCGACAGTACCAAAAACTTTGGTTAAAAATAATGTACCATTTTAATAAACGTGACGAAAGAGTCATCTATGTTACTTTCTTTTATTCTATCGTCACGGAGTAAAAAAAAAAAGATTTTGGTATTTCTACAGGGATGCTAGAATATAGAGAATTTTAATCTGCTTAGTTATTAAATCCAACAGTGCGGTGAAAGAAAATATGCGGCAGGCAAAAAAAATAATTTTACCGAAATATTTCATTATTGCTCAATAGTCCCGTTTTTTCAAATTCGTAAGTGGAAATTTTCATACGTTACTATTATGAAAAAGGCAGTAACAAGAAGGACATAATAGACAGAATTTGGTTTGATTTTTATTTTAAATAAATCAAGCCGTAACATCATTTCACTTTGTTACTTAACAATCCAAATGTTCGTTACAAAATGGAACACCATTAATATTTCTTAATTATGTCATAATTAAGTGCAACCCTTCTCACGAAAATTCCCTTTTAAAATGCGCATTCTAAATATATATATTTTTTCATTTTCATACAACGAGTCAACCACACATTGTTAGGAAACAGAACAAGACAGGGTGTATTGATGACCGCATTATCCTACCGACTGTGCCTTAATTAATATGTATTAGTTATGGCGACGAGAATTAAACACTACGTTGGTATATTTAAAATATGAATAGTTAGTATCTCTATGTATAAACGTTAAATTTACCACACTACAGGATTATGTCATTCTTAACTTACAGTCTGACAAAAAAGAGTAATAATTATAAAATGCCAATAATGTAGTGTCGTGCTTTACAGTATAGCCACTTTTTAATTTCTACTCTTTATTATCAGACTGTATGGTTGTGGTTTGTATCAAATCAACCGGACCTAAGGCTGTCACTTCACTTTATAAAACATTTAATAATATAACAAAACAGGACTTAATCGCGATTCGCGATCGCCATGAATCATCACGTTCAAAACGTCGAGGTAATTAAATTAACACTTTTTTAACGCGATTAAGTTCCGTTTTGTTGCACATGTTTTTCACACATTACTATAAAGTAACGTGAGAAAATCGTGTTAGTTAAAATCAATGTAGAATATTTATTTTGTGAAACATTTAGTTTGATAGCAAGTTAGCAACATCAATGTTTAGCAAATACGGCCAAGTGCCATTAGAATTGCGTTTGTGTACGCAAACAGCTCCACGCAACAATATCACGCGACGTAACGGCGCGCGTTACGCGTTTTAGAGCGCGTTTTAAAATCGGAACACCCAGTAATGCGAGTTCTAATGGCGTTCGAATGGTACCACGTCAGCAAACTGCCGCGAAACGGCGTGAACAATCGTGCCAATCCCCTCTGCCGTGTCAGCTACGACGAATTGTTTGCCCCAGTTTACAACTATACCCGTACACGAAAGTCAAACCGAACCCGACCGTATTCCATCAACCATAGGTTTAAATCAACGGAACACGTATTGTGGGAACGCGGTAACGGTTTTTTGAAATGTTTCGTTTTGTTCTAATTTTGAAAAAGTTTTGTTTTTAATTTGAATACGCGGTTTATATAGCCACATATGAAACCTATTTGGGGGTTTGGAAACAAAATGGAGGTCGTTAAATTGGTGCGCTTTTTGATGTTAAGCTTTTATTGAATGTTTTTATTGCATATTCATTCGTGGTACTGCCGCTAGATGGCATTGTAACAGATGCACGGTTATATCGTTGTTTCAGTGATTTTATTATTAAAATCTCCATTCTTTTGATTAGTATCGGTAGTCTACTTGTAAAATGTCAAGCGTGGTAAACAAATTATATTTTTGGTGGTCGGTTCGCTAAATATAATCCAGTTTTAGTGGAATTCCGAAGTTTTCGGCAGAGTAATTCACTGTCCAAGTCCATAAAAGGAAAGTTAGCCCAACTTGAAATCGCTTTAACCTAGCAAACTTAAAGGCTTCATTGTCTTATTCAAAATAATCTTAACTTTATAATTGTTTGTTTGGAAGTAATATAAACAACGACACGATGTCATCAAAGCTACACGGTTTTGATTAAAGCTATTCGGTTTCGCTCGTAAATGTGGAAAATAAAACATGTAGTCTTAAACTGGAAAATCGCTACTTAATTCTTTTTATTTTTCTTATATTCCTAGAGTTCCTTAAATCTCCATACGACCTCCAACTGTCATTGAAGAGACGTATAGTTATAAAAAAATGCTATAATTTTAGTTCACTATTTTTACTATACTTATAAATGGGATATATTTAAATGCACATCTGTATAATTTTTCAGTACACTAGGTAACTCCACTAATTAACTGAATGCATACCAGAAAAACTAAAGCTGTGCAAAAAAAACAATTGATTAACTGAACATGTCCTACAAAAAAAACTTAAACATCTTAAAAAACGAGATGACCTTTTTAACCGAATTCACACCAAAAATATGGTTCGTACATCGGATATATTTGAAAGTTTCACCAAAAATACTGACTTGCACACTAATTATCCTCGCACTGCACACTAAGATCCGACTCGGCCGGGTTAGGTTAGTTTAGTTTTTTTTTTTATATCCAGTAAAACAGTTTTGCAAATACCTTTGAATTCGCATTATTTAGTGTGCATTATTAGTGTGCAAGTGAGTATTTTTGGTGAAACTTTCAAATATTTTGATCGAAAAAAGGGAATATACAGATATCGATTTAAATACATGCCCTATAAATTAGATTTCGGACATTTGGCTTGAAGTTGCGAATTGTAATTTTCTTCAAAGTCAAAGTCTAGGTAATAAATATATGGTGATATTAGATACCAAATCGTATGTTCCTTTTTTAATCCAAAAGAAATGTTAAAATAGTTTTCACTATTCTCACAATTAAACAAAACAATAATTGTATAACAATCATGAACTTAAATGTACTTTATTACGGAGAAAATGGCAAATTACTTATTGTCTCCATATATTAGTACCCACTACTCAACCCACAAGTGGCCATTTGTATGGAGCGTTTTTAGCGCTGCGAACATGAACTTTGACGGTCATTTCTGACTTTTAGAGCAGTCTAAGGTGTAGTTAATCCCATATAGACATTTGATCCTAATAAAAAATAAAACCGATTGACATACCCAAAAAAAATTGTCGACACACCTATTGTCTGAATTCTATAATGTATTGACTAGTTTATAACTAATGTCACAACCACATAAGATAATACACTGGACAGCCTGATTCTCTTCAGCCAATTTAGGCATGAATGCGCAGGTAATTATGCGGCCGACTGTACCACGTGCTAGATTACGGAAACTGTGTCACTGACGAGTAGGACTTCACTTGAACTCATGGTAGGGGTGTACTGATCCGTCTGCCTACATTGGTGGGAGTTAATAATATCATGTAAATCACTCAACAATATACAGAAGGAGAATGAATACAGATAGTAGAAGATTACGTTTGGACTCAATTTTGACATTTGACAGGAATAGAAACTTCGTACTAACAAATCATTTTTAATGTTTAATAAGGAGTAGCTGATTTGAACTGTCAGCAAATACCGTATCGTCTTAACTATGAAATTATCCTTTGATTCTTCAGCCAATTTCGGCATGAATGCGCACGTAATCACGCGGCCGACCGTACAGCGACCTAGACTATGAAAACTGTGTCACGGACGAATAGGACTTCAATTCGACGTTTGAAACTTGTCTGTTTAAAATCCAGTATCCTTACCGTGACATTTCGATTTTAATGCATGCTTTAGAGTATGCATTAAAATCGAAATGGAGACGGGCTGGACATGTAGCAAGAGTGCATGAAGAAAAATGCATAAAGATCGTCACGTTGTGGGTCGGACCGAAAGGAAAGAGACGAGCTGGTAGACCATGTGCTCGCTGGACGGACGACATCCGAAAAGTAGCAACAGACTGGCTAGATGCAGCTCAAGATAGAGTAAAATGGCAAGAATTGGAGGAGGCCTTTACCCGAGAGGGGTCCAAACCTATATAGTATATATATTTAAAATTACGGAAGAAGGACAAACATTTTAATAAGTTATTTAAATGAAATTACAATTGCAATTTTATAAATCCCAAGTATAGTTTAAGTTGGTTATGGAATAAATGGGCTTTTTATTTTATTTTATTATTTATTTATTATCCTTACCATGAGTTAACGTGAGCGTACTCGCTAGCGACAGCGTAAACAACACAATCCCGGGGCGAGCGTCACCCTACATATCCTGATAGATAAAAGTAGTCCTCTAATTTTACCAAATTTTCAGCTAATTGTATTGAGTTTTAAAAGATTAAAAGGACTTAATTTGACGTTTTACACTGGCATCTATGATGATGGCTACCTATCTGAATCACAAATTTTTGTTTCACAATGAAAATTTGGCGAAACGTAAACAAATAGAAAACAATGTCTCGGAATTAAGTTATTTTTAGTGACCCCACTATGTTTCTTCTTTAGTTATCTTCTTATTGATAGGCGTTAAATTTATCGCTAAAGTATAAATGACAAGATGGAACAATTTATCCTTTAAAAATGACAAATTCTTAAAGTGACTGCATTGAGGGAATAACTAAAATGCTTATATTTCCAAAGTAACACCGTGTTAGAGCAAAGGTTTTGTTTTTGAGATATTCACGCTATACATCACAAATAACGTCAACTGCACCAGACATAATACAAGATGCTCTTCAGCCTATTTCGCCATGAATACGCAGGCAATTACGCAGCCGAGTGTACAACGTTCTAGATTATGGAAACTGTGTCACTGAGACGGAGGCCGGTAGAGATCATCTATCTATCTATCAGCCACAGATGCCCGCTGCTAAACAGGCCTCCCCCATGACTCGCCACAAAGTGCCGTGCAGACTGCATTCATGTTTTCCCGCTATCCTCACGAGGTCATCCGTCCATCTAGTCGGGGGCCGATCCACGCTGCGCTTTCCTATACGTTGTCGCCACTCCTGCAGGACTTTGTTGTCCCAACGGCCGTCCATTCTCCGGGCTACATGTATGGACCATGGCCCATTGCCACTTCGACCGTGCAATCCTGTGAGTCCATCTTGGTTCTTCTGCGGATATGCTCATTTCTGATTTTATCATAGCCCTTTCCATTGCACGTTTAGATCATAATCTGACTGATTTCTGAAGAATGGAACATTAATAAAGCGGAATGTACCTTAGAATAGAAACCCCTAAGAAATCTAGTTAGCGCTTGAAAGTGAGGCCAGTTTTGGTTAGCCACGGGCTAAGTTTCGTCAATGTGACAAGCAAAACGTGTCTATGATTGGTTCGTAGACACGCACACATAAAACCAAAAGCGGGTTCAGCTTTCGCAAATCTGTTGTATGAAGACTTTCAGGTCATCATCATCATCATCATATCAGCCTATAGACGTCCACTGCTGGACAAAGGCCTCCCCCAAAGTTCTCCACAACGATCGATCTTGCGCCGCCCTCATCCAATTTCTACCCGCGGTCTTAACCAGGTCGTCGGTCCACCTTGTTGGAGGCCTTCCAACGCTGCGGGTTCCGGTCCGTGGTCGCCACTCAAGAACCTTTCTGCCCCAACGGCCATCAATTCTACGAGCAATGTGCCCCGTCCACTGCCACTTAAGTTTGGCGACTGTCTGAGCTATATCTACGACCTTGGTTCTCTTGCGTATTTTTTATTTTTTATTTAAACTTTTTTGCACACATACACAGGTAAAAGTACAAATGGCGGACTTAATGCCATAAGGCATTCTCTACCAGTCAACCATATAGGACTAAACAGAAACATTTGTATGGTGCAGGGTCTTTTATGTAATCTGTTACATGAAACAATTAAATAACACATAAGTAATATACCTCATATGCAAATACAAATATATATACGAGTATGTATGTATATATTTATATAACATAAATGTACATAAATATGACATACAATATACTTACTTATATGTCGGGGACAGGTCTGGATGGCCGGTGTGGTGTGGCACATTAGATGAGCTAATCGACATAGTTGTGGACGAGGAGGTAGTTGCGAGCAAGATGAAACAATACGGATGCAATTAACTTGATTTATTCCTTATACAATGAAGCACAAAATAACAGTTCCTCGCACAGAGGTCTGTAAGCTAGGTTATCAAAGTCTCACAATAGTCTTTATTAAATTAACACAGTATTGTTGAGTTATAACGTTTCACTGATTCTAACTTGGTATAGCACAACGAAACGGGACAGTTCCAAGGCAGTAGTGCACTCGACGGTGGCCCAGAGTTAAGTGTCGGTGGGCGTTCGCTGAGTGAACCGCCAAGACTCTGTCTAGCGCGCCAAAACAGGTTCAAGGGGGCGCCACTGTCGCCTTCCGATGGCGCGCCGGCTTCGTTGAGCTACCGTACTCATGACCGTCTCCGACATATATATAATAAATGTACCTTGTGTGAATCATTATGGTGACAGTTCGTCACATAGCTTATCAGAGAAATGCTTGCGCAACATGTGCTTGAAGGTTAGCTTGCTTTGTGCTTGCCTGATGGGAAGCGGTAGATCATTCCAAAGCCGAACTGCTTCAGCTGTGAATGAGTGCGTCATGAAACTAGTGCGGTGAAGGGGGACATTGAGTTTGAGTTTCCGTGAGGTGCGAAGATTACCGCCTGGTCGGGCAATTACAAAAGAAAATTTGGATCTTAGGTAGTCGGGCGCAGCTGGATCGAATAAGATATAATATAGTGTGGACAAGACTCGTAATGACCTACGTTCACGAATTGGAAGCCAGTTCAGTTGACGGCGAAAAGCAGAAATATGGTCATATTTACGAAGTCCGAAAATAAATCTTATGCAGTTGTTAAGAAGACGATCCAGTCTGCTCAATGAAGTCTGAGTAAGATTAGTGGTACACACATCAGCATAGTCGACTATAGGTAACACGAGGGCCTGTATAAGGAGAGTCTTAGTACTGATGGGGAGAAAGCGCTTAAACCGGTAAAGCGACCTCAGCGTGTTGGCAGTGCCCCCCATCTGTACCGTGGGAACCCAGAACGATACCTACACGTCGCCTGTCGTGGCCGACACGCTTAGCCAGTCGGTTGCCACACGCGCTCACGGCCGGACGCCGCCGGTCGGGCTATAAAATCACCAAAAAAATGGCTTCGTCGCGAATGAGACCAACGCGCTGCAGTGTTGCGGGGTGTAAAAACATAAAAGCAACAGATATTTATCTTTTTTTCTTTGCCGACAGACGATGAAATGTTACTAAAAATTCTTAGAACTTAATAAGCACCTACCTAGAAACGCATTGCATACACTGTTATAATAGATACATGTAATGTTGAATAAATAAACCTACCTACTTAATATACTTAAATTCATAAAAAAAACTCCACTACCTACATCAACAAGTGACAATAATTTACTCACTAAGATTTACCAAATCAGTTCAGTGTGGCGGGAGAGTGCATTGCACGGCCTAAAAAGGGCGTAAACGTCGGCGTTGTTCTTGACACTTAAGACCTTTTGCAAGGAATGCATTCGCAAAGATAAAACGCGTGATCAGATTATTATAAAACAACTTGTACCTAGTGACTGTTTCGAAGCTTGTAATGCTAGTATTATACAATATGTAACACATTATATATAGGCACCTACCAAACTTTATTTAGTAAGTACCTACTGTCATCGGCATATATTTAGGTTACTTAGGTACCTACACAGAGAGTTGTTTTTGTTTCAGGTTTCTGGTATGTTCAGATAGAATAGGTAGGTAGGTAAGATTCCGATATACCTACTCGGAAATTTAAACGATTTTGATGGTGTGCCGCAGCGCATGTGAATTCCCTATTTCTAGTAGGTACCTAATGATAATTAAATTTGACTAATAAATTTAAATAAGTCGATCGTATTTTCATGAATCTTGACTTTTTTATAAAATCGTTTCTAAGCGGTGTCAACCCTAGCCTCGTTTTGCCGGCACGTGCGGCCAACGACCCGCGCGTTCAAGGTCGCTCCATTGTTAAATTGAGTAGGCATGAAAAGCGGTAGGTATTTGCCTTTTTATTCAGACATGGGTATCTGTTCGAAGAACTATTATATTAATCTGTGGTGTTGGTGACTCTGCGACAAACGTCCGAGACCTGAGGCTCCCACGAGAGACCACTATCCAAGATCAGACCCAGGTTTTTTACTTGCGATACCAATGGTATTTGTACGTCTTCGAACTGGACTGGCGCTAGGCACGTCAGGTCTGCTGTAGAGAGTAATCGGGGACTCCCGAGCACGATGGCCTGACATTTAGACGGGTTCACGGCGATCCCAAAATTGCGTGACCACGCTGAAATGTGGTTCAAGTCTTGATTGATATCCGCGACTGCACGATCCAAATCACTAATTTTAGCTTGAGTGTACAGCTGCAGATCATCAGCATACAAATGGTAAGAGCAGACGATGTGAGACGCGATTAAATTTATAAAAATTGAGAAAAGGAGTGGAGATAGAATGCCGCCTTGTGGAACACCAGAAGTGAGTTCACACCAGTCCGAAAAAGTAGATCGATCAGCGCGTACCATCTGACGGCGTTCTTGAAGGTAGGAGGCAAACCAATCAGCCACTGGTGACGAGATATTTAATTTATCAAGTGTAGCTAGTAAAAGGTCATGATTAACCGCATTAAATGCGTTTGAAAAGTCGATCAAGACCAACACTGTCACTCGAGTTGATTCCATACCTTGCCGCACATCCTCAACAACTTTAAGCAAGGCGATTGTTGTACTGTGGCCAGGGCGAAAACCAGATTGGTATGGAGAGAGCACGTGGTTAGAGTATATGTGGGCAGATAACTGTTTGTGGACGACTGCTTCTAAGACTTTAGACAAGAAAGGGAGAATAGAGATAGGACGAAAATCTTTTAGTAAACTGGGGTTGGTAACTTTTTGCAAAGGGATAACATAGGCATTACGCCATATAGAAGGAAAAACCCCAGAAGACAGAGAAAGGTTTATAACATGTGTAATAACCGGGACAACACATTCCAAGATGCATACTATCATGACTCTGCTCAGCTCATCGTGACCAACAGCGTTAGACTTGATCGACAATATTATTTTATGGATTTCATCATCACTGGCTAAGGTAAAAGTGAAAGGCGTTTTGGACGGACTTGGTAGCGCTGAAATCTGTGAAATACACTGGGCTTTGTTGGCAGTGTCTAAAGAAGTAGACTTGGCAAAATGGGAATTCAAATCATTCAACGATATTGAGGATAACATGCTACAGTCATTTTTAGGTTTACCAATCCCGGGCGTATTTAAAAATTTCCATGTTTCGGCTGGTGATGCAGAAACAATGTTATCATGGATATATTTACGTTTCGCTGCTCTCACCATTTGATTACACCGGTTCCGTGCAGCTTTAAAGATACACCAGTTTTCGTCGCAACGGTCACGCTTAAATTTTCGGAACGCCCTATCCCGCCTTGTCATAGCCATGCGGACCCCACGGCGTGTGGTGATCCACGGCGCGGGTGGACGTTTCAGTTTCACAGACCGTACGGGTGCATGGGTGTCGTATAACTTTAAAACACCCGACTTAAGAGCATCTACTGCCTCGTCCACGGTTGGTGCTGAAAGTGCTGCCGTCCAGTCTTGGCGGTGTGCATCGCGCATTAATGCATCTTTGTCCAACCTAGCGAAGCATCGTAGACGTACAAACACATTCTGTGGTTTGGGTGGCTGAATTCGGTAACTTAAAAATATTAAATCGTGGCGTGAAAACCCAGGTGCTGATAGCTGACCAAATTTTTCAACATGGTCTCTGGAGGAAGTGAGAATTAGGTCCAGCCACGTATCGGACGTATCATTATTATGATGGGTAGCCTCAAGTGGAAGCACGGTGAGATCAGTAGCAGTTATGGTCCGATTAAAGCTTTGTGTTCTAGAGGTGTCCTTCAGGAGATCCGTATTAAAGTCGCCCAGAAACAGTTGATGAGCATAGTCAGTACTGAGAGGGGTGAGGGCAGATTCTAAATCAGAAAAATAATCAATTGTAGGTGGGCAGTAGACCACTCCTAGAACTACCTTAGATCCCCTGACAGTAACCTCAAGAAACAGGTGTTCCATCGAGCCTGAATACAGGGATGGTGAAGAGGAAATAATTTTAAATGGGATGTTACTACGGAGATAGATGGCAACACCGCCTCCACCTTTGTCAGTGCGATCGTTCCGCAATATTTAGGGAATGCAACCCGGGTACCCGAAAACCCGGGTACCCGGGTACCCGACTACATTTGGTGTCGGGTAAAAACCCGGGTTTTCAACTCATAAACCGGGTTTTACCCGAAATTAAGAAATGTTAAGAAAAATGCGTGAAATCATAAATAACTTATGACAAAATGTTCTATTATGGGTGTAACCCTGTAACCCTAACTTACTGCGTTGTAAACTTACTAGCTTTGCCCGTGGCTCCGACCACGTGGAATTTGGTCTGTGTCAGTAAGCGGCTAATTCACCCCTAATTTCTCTCCCTATCCCCTGGAGGCGGAAGTTAGCCCAGATGGATACGTTAGTGGACTGTAGTCCAGATCAGCCCGGCGCTGCACCCCGTCAGAATCTGCGCCTCGATGAGGTTTCGCTGCATCTGCACTACTTTTAACCGGGTTCCGTTGCAAACTTCGGAGGTGACAAATTCCTAAGCAGCATGATCGGAACTCCAACTTTCAGGATTATTGCGTGTGCTGGGGGAGACATTCAGGTCTCGATGAATGCTTTAGGAACCTTCATCCAAGACAGTGTTAATCTATATGTATATATAAAAGAAGGAGTCCTACCAATGTTAGAGAGTTGATTTTTGCACAGTAGGTTACTTTTACAACGTGGGCTAGGGATAAGAAGGGATTTTTGGAAATACCTTCCCTAAGAGGGTTAAATAGGGGTGCAAAGTTTGTATGGGGGGAACTTTTTTTTGAGCTAAAGACTAAACTTTGTAGAGAGATTACTTATCAAAAAACACAAAAAGTACTTTCAGCGTTTTAGAAAATTCTACCCCTTAAGGGGTGAATAAACTAAGCATAAAATTCCTTAGGTACCTACCTATTTTAATATTTTTGTCATCATCAAAAATCTACGCGGACGAAGTCGCGGGCGGCCGCTAGGTGTTATTATACGCTGCTTGTTCACCTTCAATTTCTGCCAATATCCACGCATTAAATGCCGCTGCCTGTACATTTTTCGGCGTGAGTATTATGGCTCTCTCACAAACCCAAGAGTTTTCACGTCCCGTCACCTGGCTACGGTCTCCGTATCCGTATACGCTCCGAATGAGGTCTTCAACGGACGGAAAGCTCCTGCATAACGTGTATGGTAATCGACCCAGCCCGTTGGGTTCCTCCAGATTCTCCAGAAGTCTTTTTCTAACCTGAAGCAGTACCCGGGCGAATTATTGTACATGTCCAACAAGGAGGAAGCTCCTTGTTGGACTCGCATATTCTCAGCCAGGCGCAGCTTCTGTACTCTCGAACACAACACCGACCTCTTCAGACAGGCATTTTATCTCGTGGGATCGAGTACCACCGCAAAAAAGTTTTGCACCACCTTCCTAAGTAGCGCCATAAGATTCAAAGTCTGGAATCGTAATCAACCGTGCTTTTCATTCTTAAATACCCGTAAAACCCATGAAACTCAATATTTAATACTTTTTGTCTAAGTCCGGGTATTACCCGGGTACCCGGGTTTTGAAAATTAAGGTCGGGTAATACCCGGGTAACAAAAATGACCGGGTATTGCATTCCCTACGCAATATCACATAGCCGGGAAGCCCGAAAGAAGTAGACGAAAGACTAGGTTTTAACCAAGTTTCGGAAACGAGAATGGCGCGTACATTGCACGAGGAGAACGCGTCAAGAAAATTTCGGAAACGAGAATGGCGTATCTCATCATTTCGAATTGGATCCCGCACGGAAATTCCGAGCATAGCTCGCTCCATTGCCCTTTGAGTAACTGTGAGCCTTCTTATGAGGTCTTTCTAAGGTATTTACATAATATCTAAAAGTTGTAATGAATACGATACTAATGAAATAAGTTTATCTGCTTAGCCCAAACGTTGATTGGTAGAGATTTCCTTATAGTAAGTTTTTGAATAATTGCGTGCCTGACGTTTGATATAACGTTTTTAACCTAATGTAACGTTTGATATTACGCGTTTTTTTTCTTTTCATTTATATCCTTTCACATCTATTAGCTAGTAAATTGTCAGATCCGTTAGGTTAGGCTACATCGGGTTAATTTACGTTAGGTAAGAAACTTTAATAGTTTCTAAAAATGTGTTGTATCAAACGTTACACTGGGTCAAGAAATACTTTAGATGAAAATAATTATGTTAAACAATACGGACCAAAAATTATGACATCATTTCATTACCCAAAAACGCGACATTCATAACAGTCACGTGATGACAAATTAATACCCCAAAAGCCTTTATATAACTCGTTCTACCCCTACATCCTCACAAACGGAATAAACAGGGCGCGTAAACGCGAAAATTGGGTGTTAAGAAGCGACGGGACATTCTTTAATTTAAACTGCGCGCGGCGAGGATAAATCAGCTGGGGTGAGCTGGGGACATGTGGAGCTGCTTTTAATATATTTCCCCTGGGTTCTGTACACTTTAGTAAATAAGTATGTGGGACAATTTTAAATCGAACTAATCTCAAGGCAAAGTTTGTACCTTTAGGCACTAGACTTATATTAACAAATTTTGTGGTTGATTATGATATACTATTCTTTAGATAAAACTATTTAAAAGGCGCGTATATTAATTATTTGAGTCTCCCCGACAGTTACGGAAACCGAAGAAAAGTATTTTGTAGTAAGTATACATTAACACTTTTTAACAAAAAATAAACCGATTACCAAACGAAATAATGCATTACCAGAACAACTGTTCGAGTCATTAAACAAAATATACGTATACAGGTGTAATTTTTAAGAGTTCCGGAACTCAATTTCTCCCGGATTCCATCATCAGATCCTATCCTCATGACAGTGGGACCCACTAGAAAGTAACCCATTAAAAAAAACGATTCGGTCCAGTCTTACTTGAGTAATCAAGAAACTAAAAAAAAAAAAACTACGATTTGAGAACATGATTTTTTGACGTCATTTAAAGATACAAAATACAACACGCATGGATGGAAAATATCCTGCGGGAACCTTCTGTTTGTCCGATACGTTATATTGCGTCCCAACTATCCACAAATATGACATTCAACCGTTTTCCTGTTACAAAGAGATTTGATAGACAATCAAACTTTCTCATTTATTTTGCAATACGAGTCAAATTGACTGGGTTATTGGGTCGCTCTGTTCGAAATTGGTCGACTGTATAATAGTTCAATGTGTGTTGTTTTTAAATAAAATCGTTTAAACCACTAGGATTGAGACTGGCCTAGGATGCTCCGTAATTATATTTGTGTGCCCTCCTTTGTGGCAACTATATTTCGTTATAAATAAGGACTAAAAGACGTCGACAAGGACATGGGCCTCCCCCAAAAACACTACTTAAGCGACATTAACTAGACTATAAGGCGACCTTGTCTATTAGTGCATTGTGTAATATGTAGTCTTTTTTGCGGCATCAGAAACTTATTTTCCGAATTGGCTTTGGAATTACAGACATGTTTTGAGCTCGTATGGAGCTCTTCATCAGGGACTGCTAACCATACAGTCGTGCGGTAACTTTGTCACTAACTTATTAATCTTGATTTTGTTCTACGTGAACATGGCAGTCTGAAATTGTGAAAACTATCCCACATATAATAAAAAAGAAAACAAAAATGGCTTCAAACATTTTGTATAGGTTTTACGGTTCACGGAACTCTAAAACCGCGCGAAATAAAGGCGTTAAATGAGACGGAAAGGGATAAACAAATATGCGTTTCATGCGCGAGTGGTTTCGTTTTTTTATTCGTGTGTGGAAATGGAATGGATGCTTACTTTGCAGTTTCTCTACAACAATTTATCTATTGATCGAGCGAGAGTTCGGTTTGGATGTTAGGATGTCCCTTCGTGTTCTAGCTGTTATTGATGGCAAATACTTTATTCTCCTGCAACCAAGGTGTGTAGATATAGCTCAGACAGTCGCCAAACTTATGTGGCAGAGGCGAGGACATTGCTCGTAGAACCGATGCGACGCGCGAGCAGAAAGGTTCTTGAGTGGCGGCCGTGGACCGGAAGACGCAGCCTGGGAACGCCCCCAACAAGGTGGACTGACGACCTGATTAGGATCGCAGGCAGAAATTGGGTAAGGGCGGCGCAAGACCGATCTTTGTGGAGTACTTTGGGGAAGGCCTTTGTCCAGCAGCTGATATGATGATGATGAACAGAGACGCTTTGCATGCTTGGTCAATACCCAGTGGTTAACTCGATGTAATCGTATAGGTATTGGTACCTACTTAGGTATTCTATAATAACTTGAGCCAATCTTCCTGCAAGGGTATGATCCTAGATCGATTTGCAACTTAAGTAGACTTAGGCACGCTAACGAGCTTTTGGACTTTGGCTATAATGAGACCTTTCCAATCCAATTATTGAATAAGATTAGGGTATAATCCAATTAATAGATTGGATTTCACGGAATAGAGAGAGATGTGAAATACAAAAACATACGAAAACTATTTTTATCACTTTCACTGAAAGTAAGCCGAAAGACCCTCGAAGAAGAAACTAGAAGCGGTTCTTATTCATCTTATTAACATTAGTAGCATTTAACTAATAAAGGTAAAGCCTTTCAAATTAACAAAGCAAAGATCGACACACAAAGCATTAAGGAAAAATTCTATTTGGCGTTAGGGTGGTGGAAAGTTTACCACGTTGAACCGGAAATCCAGAGGAGGTACCGCGTTCGAGTCCCGGTCTCTTTCGCTCATGGACAGGTTACTACGCATTTCAAATTTTCTTTGTGCTTTGCTCTTTATATCAACTGTACAATATAAAAAAATGTGGTGTACCCACATTAAAAATAATGAGACATTACATGTTTCATGAATTTATAATAAAGGTTAAACAAGAAACCCATCCTTACACAAAATCCAAACATCACAACATAAAGCTTTTCATCACTAAATAGCAATTCGTATAATTCAAGTCCTTTCTCGTGTCCTTTGAGCTTTTGACAACTCGAGGACCCTCAAAAAGCACTCTTTCAATAAGCGAAGAGTCTAATTCATATAAAAAATAAATAAATAAAATGGGGCTTGCGGGTATCGAATAAAGGTATTTAGATCTTTTTTCTGGCTTAAAAGGTACTTTTGCGTCATTATCGGTTGAAAGGAGTCTTTCAATTTCTTAGTGGAGACGGCAAAAGTCTTAAAGGCTGCATTTTTAGTGTAAGTCAGTGTAAAGAGATCTGCTGGATTTAAAATATTCAGTTACTTTTGAATATAAAATTTTGATTTGGGTTTTTTGGGTTTTAAATATTGATACAAAGGTTAAAGAAAGAAGAAAGAAAAATGTAATATGATCGACTGCAATGTAAACAGGATTTGAACTTGCGACCCTACGTTTCCGGCGTAGTGCTCTCCCAACTGAGCTATCACACCGTGACGACAGACAAAAACTTTGATTCCATAATTCTACAATACTAGAGCACCCAATGTTCATGAACAGGCTAAACAGCTGAATTATATTTTTATTAATGGTGCATTTTTTTTATTTCATTGCATGTATTTGAGAAAAACACTATACATGCCTTAGCCGTGAAAATGGCTGGCCGGCTTCGTATAACTTTCCGGTCTCTACCTACTCACCCGGCAAGCCCTTCTTTTCCGGCGTCTGCAGTAATGTACTATATCGTAAGATTATCCACTATACGTACATAACTTCCTTTATATTGCGCAGTTCTTTAATGATCTTAAGACCAGCACATCTATAATATAGCAGCTACTGCAATAAGCTGGAAGCAAGGAAATCTAATGAATATGAAATGCCGAAAGTATTCCCATCATGTAAAAGGACTTAAGCGCCTGCAATTCCCTAATAACATAAGCCCTTATGTGAAAACAAGAACTGTATGTCCTTCGTTTCTCCATATAAAATGACTTAAGCGCCCGTAATTTACTGTTATATAAGTCCTTTTGTGGCATGAACTATAAGTTAAGTGGTTTCAAGTACATTAAAGTAATCACTTTTCTCTAGACTTCCCTAGGACAAAGACTGATTACTTTGTTCTTACCATTTAATTTTAGGTCTTGGTAAGGCTTAGTTTTTGTAGGTCTGTAAATAGACAAGTTTTAATGACTCATTCCTAGACTTCTTACATAAAACCTTTTTTAAAAAATACAATGAAATGTCTTCGTTATACTGTCACTCCGTCTGCGGAAACATTTCTCATACTTTTTAGGGTTCCGTACCCAAAGGGTAAAAACGGGACCCTATTACTGAGACTTCGCTGTCCGTCCGTCCGTCTGTCACCAGGCTGTATCTCAACAACGGTGATAGCTACACAGTTGAAATTTTCACAGATGATGTATTTCTATTGCCGCTATAACAACAAATACTAAAAATAAAATAAAATAAATATTTAAGGGGGGCTCCCATACAACAAACTTGTTATAGATTATATATACGTATAGGTACGGAACCCTTCATGCGCGAGTCGGGCTCGCACTTGCCCAATTTTTATATATACACGATGATTTTTGCTCGGTGATCAGGTACCAACTTTTCTAACTCAGTAAATGATGGCGGTCACGTTGAAGTCGCGTAATTACATGAAAACAATTTTTTATTTTTCTATGATAATTTTTATTTTGAAACCAATTTTGTCTTAAATTCCTTGTCACCCTACTTATCCGTATCTGTGAGCTTACAACCTTTTTAATAATTTAATGGCAATGACAATTTATGAGTAATAACTTGTCATTGTCATTTCATTGCCTATACAAAGTCGCAGAAAATTTCGTAAAAATCCCGCGAAAGCGATGACACTTGACTTTGGTATCGTACTTCAATAATTTATGTAGGATGACCATTGTATCTAGTGGTTATTAGTTTTAATTATGTTTCAACTTTTAATTAATTAAACAGTGAGGTGAGACCTCGCCTATTAAGTTTAATTTTAGCTGGATATTAATATTTTTCTACTCCTGATCACCGATTAAGAATCATGGTGTATACAGGGTGGCCAGGAAAAAAGTGCGTTCCTTTGGAGGGTAGCGTTTTAAGTCGATTCTGAACCCCCCTACAAAGGTCCCCCATGTCATACTTTAATATTTCTAGCAGTGATAAAAAAAATGAAATTACGAAACTCGCCCGGTCTAAACGCAGCATCATAGAACATGTGTGTATTAAATGTCAATGCGTAGTAAGAAACGTCAAACTAATTCATTCATTGTCGCGTTGTGTGTGTGTGCGTGAACATGGCGCCGCCGTAAGGTTTTGTGAAAGTTTGATTTTTAAATGGTTAGAACACCTACAAATGAAGATGGTGCGTAATTGAAAATGCTACGAGATCGTTTTTTCATATTAAATAGCCATTGAATGAGTATCAGTCGTGTCCTACAGCATAGGACTGCTAGATTAAGTAAAGTTGTGGTTATGTTTTTGTTTACTTACTTTGAAAATCTGGCTGTTAGAACCGGAATATCACAAAAATTCACAGATTATAACAAAGCACATCAGCTTTCGCACAAAATGGACACAACAAAAGCACATCAACATTTCACTAAAGCCACTAAACACGCGAATTAGGTTGGTTGTTTTCTTTACATGGTTTGTTTGAATCACGAGAATTCGCAGATTAATATTACATTTGCACAAAATAAACAGACCTTAACTACAATAACGTTTCACTAAAACGTGTCACTAATCGTGATCACATTTTTTAAGCAATAACATAAAAAAATATTAGTTTGTTTGTCTCGAAACCGCCAAAACAAAGCGTAAACTGAACTGAACTAATCACAGATACAAACACTCACTCACACGAGCGAGTTGAGGCGTTTTTCCACACATGTAAATGTGTTCGTTCATGTTTATGTCAGAGCAGTGCGGTACAGGGCGCGTTCACCTTTATTTACACTGCGTTGACAATTCGTTTCCTATTTTACATACTAGATGGCATAACTAGCAGTCATACGAGCAGATATTAAAGAATGTTTTAGTGTCAACATTATTACTATTTATTTGAACGTGTTGATTGTAAGACACATTAAAATTACTGGCGTTAAATAGTATGCATCGCATCTTCTTATGTTAATTTTCCATTGAGGTGTGCAAAAAAGAATATCCTATTCTATTCTGATTATGTGAGTACATTTTGGTGATGGGGAGTAGGTAATTAAAAAAAATCAGTTCATTCAGTAAAAATCTATTACCAGATGTCGATATTAACATCAGAGACTGGCGAGATTAACACCATCTATTTTATTATTCTCATATTTTCTAAATTGATTTATTAGAATCAGCGCCGCAGGACGACGACGACGTACCCGATCTTTGTGTCTGCATTGTGTGAATGGCTGCGGTAGTCATCTTTTCTCTCTGTTGCCGACACGAGCTACGCTCGAGCGGCGGTGTAGCGGGCCGCCGCCACGGACAAACACGGTGGAGCACACGGCTAACACGGAAGGGGCGTCAATGTTTTCCCGGGGATCTCAGGAATCGGATAACAGCTCTGTGGACAGCGTGCAGTAGCAGCTGTTTGGGAGCTTCGTGTATAGCGGTGCGATCCCTGGGAGTTGTTCGTGGTGTGAGCGGTCCGCGCGGTTAACATGACACTCGCCGCCGCCGCATGACACTAGCTGGTTAATGAACTTCTTCAGGGGGCGCCACTTGAGGTCGCGTTCGACGATGTCGTTATGATAGCGAGCAACGATCGAGACTCCTGGCAGCACCGGCACAGCATCCCTGCCTGGGCGACGCGCTGACAACACGCTGGCAAGATGCTAACGTTCCAATCCAAATTAGAGACGGCGCGATGACGTTGCGCTAGCATTTTCGCCATCACATTTGCATTGCATTGCGGGTCGATTGCTAAAAAAATGTACATAGTTAAATAAAAGCTTAGTTAAGGTAAAATCACGATCGCTTCTTTTGTGTGACGAAGGTTAGTCATACAAAATGTATGGGAAACTTTCGTCGCACAAAGGAATCAATTAAGATTAAAATGAATTAATTTGCAGTAGATTGATTACATTACATTCGTCTGTCGTAAGTAACCTTTGTGTCATAATTTGCGAATATTTTATTCAGTGTAAAACAATATTATGTCTTTAATAGTAACTGCTGCTAACGTAAATTATTCTCTGATCCTTTGTACTTCATTTCTTCGACCTGCGTGTGACATGCCACACGGCGACAGTAGCGTGGGTAGGTACTGTAGGGGTGAAGGCTCAGGGAAACTAAGTACTTGATAATTTTGATTTAATATGACCGAAATACTATAAATATAGTTGTTTATTTGGTGGCGACTCGTAGAGGAATCGTTCTTATCTTTTATTATGTCGTTCAGCTGACAGTGACAATCTCTATTTAAACAAAATACTTCTTACTATACAAAAGTCTATCGAAGGATCCTAATCTATAGGTAATTCTAGCTAAAAGTCAAAGTGAGGCAATAGCCGATTGAAAGAACGCCACCAAATGTTACAATATAACCTACCTATCCTACTAAAGACCCTAGCTAAAAAGAGAGCTGATTCAACTACCTGCGGGGGCAACAAATTGACAAAAAGGGACAAGTCTCTTACTACGAGATAACAAGCTTCAGATTAGCAATGAAAAGAAACGATTGTTAATTAAATCCATAAAACATTCCAATTGCTTTTCCAAAGGTTGCCTCGGGCAAGCAAAACCCCTGCAAAATCTTACCCGCTCATCCATGGCTACCTGCCTAACCCTAAACCACTATGCCATGAAAGCCCTTGTCAACTTTTAAAAGCAAGTGCCATTAACTTCAAACGATCACGAATGACCATTGGAATGCCAAGCCACTGACTTCAAAAAATTGAAACATGATTCTATTACAAATCAACCCATTAATAACCTAACTTGCTTGCTAAGTAATACATTTTCATCTTCTGTGCACTGCACTCTTCTTTCTTGTTTATCTGCTTGGCATCCAGTCGGTCGTGACTCCGTAGTATGTGTGTACATGCAAAAAATCAAAAATATTAGAACATTATCACCGCTATCTATTCTCTAAATCAAAATCTCCGGCGTTCTTATCATTATCACTAAACTAAACTTAAAGCACAAAACGCACCTTTGAACGTAGTGATGTGGAAGCTGGGGATAAAGATGTCCGCAAATCTTCTCAGCACCCTCCTCACGGTCGTCTTCAACAACTCGCATCGCACGTACATTGCGCAACGCGAATCTGCTGCCTCCTCCTGGAGACGTAGTCGTAGCGATGTCGTCGTGCGTCCCACGCACGTCCCTACAGTACAACTGTTGATTTAAAACTCTTAAAAAATCGGGCGGCGCCGCGGGGCCGCGGTGTGGGGGGCGCCGGCTGCCGGGCGCCGCGTAGCCGCCCTGCGGTGATGTGGCCGTGTCAGTAGTACGGTTCGGACGCCATTTGTATGGAGCGTGTTCAGCGCTCCGTAGGAATGTCGAACTTAAGCGGTAATTTCTGTATCATAGCTGTGTATGTGTCCCATACAGACATTTGATCCCGATGTAAATAGGATCGATTGATTTCCACAAGCAAAATAACATAATGCATATTGTTATTACTTTTGGAAGTATAAAGTAAAGCAGTTCTTAACTAAGAACAATCATAGCTTACCCGCTGTTACTGGTCTCCATTAGAATTTTATAGGCATCTATTGATAATATCTATTGAAAGTAGATTTTTTTTTTCCGGTTTTCGTCGTAGATGTTCATAACGGCGAAGCAGTGAATTCTGAAATTTAAAATTAACTGTGTCAAGACTAATGTTTGTGACAAATATCGCGAGATTTAGGTATTACTTAATAATTTAGACAGAAAAAATTGAACATATCGTACCGGTAATATTTTCTAGCTTCTTCCGTCGTAAATCGATCGATCGATGAGCATTAGTTAATTTCTTTAGTGAGCTCACGGCTCAGGCATGTTAAGTGGTAAAACGGAGGCAGTCGACGTGATAACGACGGGCGAGGCGAAACGCTGGTTTTAGTATGAAACGCATAAGCACATGGTGTTTACGGTAGTGCTGGTAGCGAGAGGCTGATGATGATGATGATCTTCGAGATTCTCCAGACGCCAATAAAGATGATTTGCGTTCCGGTAACTTCTGTAAATGTAATAATACCTGTTGTTAATTTTTGAATACAATTTGTAAAAAAAAAAAAAAATAATTTGAACTGGTTATTTCAATAAACGGACATTACATTTCAGCTTAGCTTAGCACTGCGGTGATGTGGCCGTGTAAGTAGTACGGTTCGGACGCCATTTGTATGGAGCGTGTTCAGCGCTCCGTAGGAATGTCGAACTTAAGCGGTAATTTCTGTATCATAGCTGTGTATGTGTCCCATACAGACATTTGATCCCGATGTAAATAGGATCGATTGATTTCCACAAGCAAAATAACATAATGCATATTGTTATTACTTTTGGAAGTATAAAGTAAAGCAGTTCTTAACTAAGAACAATCATAGCTTACCCGCTGTTACTGGTCTCCATTAGAATTTTATAGGCATCTATTGATAATATCTATTGAAAATAGATTTTTTTTTTTTCGGTTTTCGTCGTAGATGTTCATAACGGCGAAGCAGTGAATTCTGAAATTTAAAATTAACTGTGTCAAGACTAATGTTTGTGACAAATATCGCGAGATTTAGGTATTACTTAATAATTTAGACAGAAAAAATTGAACATATCGTACCGGTAATATTTTCTAGCTTCTTCCGTCGTAAATCGATCGATCGATGAGCATTAGTTAATTTCTTTAGTGAGCTCACGGCTCAGGCAATGTTAAGTGGTAAAACGGAGGCAGTCGACGTGATAACGACGGGCGAGGCGAAACGCTGGTTTTAGTATGAAACGCATAAGCACATGGTGTTTACGGTAGTGCTGGTAGCGAGAGGCTGATGATGATGATGATCTTCGAGATTCTCCAGACGCCAATAAAGATGATTTGCGTTCCGGTAACTTCTGTAAATGTAATAATACCTGTTGTTAATTTTTGAATACAATTTGTAAAAAAAAATGATTTTAAATTTGAACTGTTTATTTCAATAAACGGACATTTCAACATTTCAACTTAGACTCTAGGCTAGGGCGAAATAATAATGATACATCACTGACACAAAGATCTAAGCTTAAAACATTGAAAAAGGAGTTACCTGGTGGAATAGAGATGGGCGCTCATGGGTAAATACCCGATAAAGACCGGGTAAATATCCAATCTACTACTACTACTGCCAGGTAGATTGGGTATTTACCCGGTATTAATCGGGTATTTACCCATGAGCGCCCATCTCTAGGTGGAAGAGACTATTCCTTAACTCGTTTTTCAATTCTCCTTTAAGCTTAGATCTTTGTATCAATGGTGTAAATAAAATTGTGGTGCGAACCCACATAAAAAAAATGAGACATTATGTTTCATAAATTAATAGTATGTAGAACATTTTCATAATCATATTTGATTGTCTTCGACATAAAACCACCAGTGCGTTACGTTCAATTACGGTAACAGCTATGTAGCTCACTCAGCTCGGGCATTCATGGAACTAATTCATCAATTCTAACATGTGTAATGATAGTTGAAGAGTTTCATAAATGTAATTTATTGTGTTTGAGTTTCATAAGTTCATCCCGTGTGTGAGTTTTATAAGAATAACATTTAACCATCAATTGAAATGTTACATTGAATAACCAACTGTCACGTTTTGACAAGTATGCAAGTGTGAGATTGACAGGTGTTTTATCATTAAATTGACAACCGTGATAAGCCGGCCTTTTATAATTATGTTATTTGTTTCTTTATTTTATTATGTAATATATTATTTTTATTAAAGCAGCAACGTCTGCTAACGTAAACCAAAAGTTTACAATGAACCAAATGTTTACCGTGTTGGCCCGGAAAGCCGTTGGAAACGCAGGTTCGAATCTATCTACCTCGCGTATCTACTGGTAGCCCGACGATCTTCTTGGTTGGCCGCCGTAGCACGTGTCCTCTGCTGGTAGTCACGTCAACGACTTGAACCTCGCCGTCCTTGCCTGGGTAGATCTGCGTCACCTTGCCACGGGGCCACGTGTTGCGTGGCAGGTTAGAGTCGCAGATGATCACGATGTCTCCGACTGCTGGGCTGACTCCGCTGCTCAGGGGCTCCCGCCGGTGCTGGAGTAGGCAGGTATTCGCGTACCCAGCGCCTCCAGAAAGTGTCCGCGAGTTGCTGGGCGCGCCTCCATTACTGGCGCGCGTTCAGTGAACGTGCAGGGGACCGGGTTGTAGCAGTCAGCATGTTTCGAGTCAAGGCCGGCGGGTAGTCAGGGTCCACGGCCACGTGGGTTAGTGGGCGCGAGTTGACAGTCGCATCTACCTTCGCCAGTAGGGTTTGGCAGTGTCTCGTCGTTGGGGTTCCTCTCCTGCAGTGTGATGCGCAGGGCGTCCTTCACCGTGCGCACCATGCGCTCCCACACCCCGGTCATGAATGGTGCGTCGAGGGGCAGGAAGCGCCAACTGATACGGTAGCGGCGGTCTCCATAGGAAGCGATGGGCGTCGCAAACTTCTTGCCGTATTTGAGCATTTCTCAAAAAAAATGCACACAATAAAGACAGAAATTAAGGTCCAATATAAGTTTCCTATTTTGTTACCAATTATTTTCGTAATTTTATAACAATGTTATGCCTATGTTCGATAATTAAGGTTCTGTTATGCTTATGCTTTTTTAATTATACATAATCTGATGAATCTTAATTTATTGGCAATCACAAAGAAAATTGTTAACAAAATAGGAAAATTATATTGGACCTTAATTTCTGTCTTAATCGGCGGAGACGGCCACGGCGCGACGAAAGCGTATGATGACCCCCGGCAGCGACTGAAGTAGGTTGGGGCCCGGCAGCAGCATATCGTTCAAGCTGCGCCTTCGTGTCTTCGCAGCGGCGTCGTGGACTCCTCGGGTTTTCAGTTTTTCTGGGTTGCACACGGCGAAGTGAGGTAGGCAGGGGTCGCTTGGCGTAGCCTGACGAAAAGAAGTTGTCGATGCGCTTTTCGTAATGTTTCTTTAGGTTTTCGTTGCGGTCGAGCTTCCTTTATGGTGAGAGCGGGCGTTTGAGTTCGTCGTGGGAGGCGGCGGATTCGCTCTTCTAATATTTGGAGGGCTTGCAGCTCAGGATCGCTCTTCTGTTTTCTCGGTTCGATAGTAACTCGAGCGCGACGTATTTTTTCATAATTTCTTCTAATTGTTCGCAAAGATCCTCATCAAATATCACCAGGGGGGAGGGGGGGTCTAAAAGTATTTGTACACAAGCCCCACCCAGCATCGCGTGTGTGTCGATGATGGCGGCGGACCCGCGGACGACAACGGGCACAATCTTGAGGTACGTCGCAGTTTCTTCTGTGCTTGAAGTAGTGGTGCGCCCGGACGACTCGGTGCGCGTGGTGACCTCAGACGAGCTCCCCTGCTCCTCCGAAGAAGCCACATGGCAATCAATGTGGCATACAGCCACGTGTGTGTAAGCGGACTGTAGGGATTTTTCTTAGGTTTTGATTTTTAGGTAGTCGTTTTAATAAAATTATTATACAATTTATTTTAGTTTAATTATAGTTCCGTCGTGAACACACTCTTTGTCATCAGATGAGAATAGGTACATGATCCTAGAAAACTCGAGGTATTTCTAATAATATTGCTGCATATGGACGCCATCATTCACATTAGTGTATAATCAATTATTCCAATTCTAGGTCGCTATAAAAAAAGAACTCCTTAAACGAGGAAAAATAACTAGATATTGAGCGGCGACTACGCACCAGAAAACGCAGCGTGGTTACGCTCCCCGGCAGTAGATGTCTTTTAGGTGATTATTAAACCCCGTTGAGTATCTAACGCTCAGTTTGCGGGTACCTATGCTAAAATGCTTCGCATAATTCATATTTAGTTATAAAAGAGAAATTTGACAAAATAAAATTCTTCTTTTAGAGATATTAGTTATTTAGTATACGATTAACTCCCATTTTGTTAATAATAACGAGCTACTTAAGTTTTTGAAATTTATCATGATGAAATATACAATTTAAATAAAAAAAAAGTCATTTATTTCATAATAATTGAAAAAATATAGTAGAGCTCTGTTAAGTGTGACGTTAAATTGTAGTTCAGAAATTTCTATAACATTTTCATTTTTTAAATCCACTATAAACTTCTCAAATGATTTTAACCTGCCGCTAATCGAAGCACGCTATTTTATTACATTTTTAAAGATAAGTTCATTTTCCCGTTCAGTAATAAATATCTACTGACTAATTAGCTTGAAGAGGAGGTGTCATGACTACCTAAACGTTAACTTCTTGATAATAATCAAAATAAGTACTTAAAATTGTGGAAACAATCAATAAATCAAGCAATTGTGCACAAACCGGGCAGGAATTCCAAGCGCGCGGACTTGCCATGCCACGCGGAGCGGAGGTAGATCGCACGAACAGCTGGCGACACGTAGATACCGGGCACGTCGATGGGCGACGCATCGCCGCGCGCCGGTTCTAGCCGACACCTGGAAACATCGGCCCAAGCGAATGAGTCGAATGATAATAATAATGCTTAAAGCGGGGCCTCGAAGCATAAAAGGTGTAAAGCAGGAGATATTCCAAATGTTTACAATGAAGCGAAAAATTGAAAAATTTAATGTTTTTATTTATTTTCTTTGTATCATAACATATTGAGCTAATTTTATTCATATACGAAATTTAATGGTTCAGACAGGAATCGAACCTGCGTTTCCAACGGCTTTCCGGGCCAACACGTCCAGTTGGTAGGACGCCCGTGTTGGCCCGGAAAGCCGTTGGAAACGCAGGTTCGAATCCTGTCTGAAACATTAAATTTTTCGCTTAATTGTAATCATTTGCTATCATTCATATAAAAAGTAAAATAAATAACCAATTATTCTGCCACGCTGTCCCGGCAGCACACGAATAAAACATAGAACATGAGCTTCGTTAAAAAACGGGCCCAATAGTCGAAATGTGCAAATTTACTATGGTACCAATCACCGTCAAATATTTTCTAATATGAATTACAAATAAATGTGATTCGTCAATATCACATCATCGTTACAACCAAAAACCGGCCAAGTGCGAGTCGGACTCGTGCACCGAGGGTTCCGTACAAACACTTTCCATCCCTAAGTGGTTAAGTTAAGTTTGCACCTGGTATGTATAGCGCCCCATATAAATTAGGTGCAAAGTTAGGTATTAAAAAAAAACTACTTACTAGATCTCGTTCAAAACAATTTTCGTTGGTAGTTTTTATAGTAATGTACATCATATGTTTTTTTTAGATTTTTCATTTTCTTATTTTAGAAGTTAGAGGGGGGGGGGGGGACCAACTTTTTTCCACTTTGGAAGCGTCTGTCACGCAAACTATTCGGTTTAGAAAAAAAATATTTTAGAAACCTCGATATCATTTTTGAAGACCTATCCATAGATACCCCACACGTATGTGTTTGATGAAAAAAAAAATTTTTGAGTTTCAGTTCTAAGTATGGGGAGCCCCCAATATTTATTATTATTTTTTTATTTTTGCATCAAAATCTTAATGCGGTTCACAGAATACATCTACCTACCAAGTTTCAACAGTATAGCTCTTATAGTTTCGGAAAAAAATGGCTGTGACATACGGACGGACAGACGGACGGACAGACAGACAGACAGACAGACAGACATGACGAATCTATAAGGGTTCCGTTTTTTGCCATTTGGCTACGGAACCCTAAAAAAGAGTAATTTCTGTTTACTTCATTATTAATTTTAAATGTTAAGGATAACTAACTCATTATTTTTGCAAATGCAATTCTAAGAACAAGTCATCAATTAATGAATTCCTGAGATTAATACACCATTTCATCAAACAGTAAGGCATATTTTGTTACTTTGCAACTTGATACATGCAACTGTGTTGCCATATGCAAAGTAGACAGCCGGATGACACATTGACGCCCGGCCTTTTACTGACGCAACTTTCGTGGTGCGATTTACTATACTGTCCATGTTTTATTCGTTCGCCGTGTCTCGCTAATAAATTTACAAGTCGAGTAACATGCATACCTTGTGGACTTGCACCTATGCCTGGTCCGACGTGTTGCGAGGGAGAGATGCGCCAACGATGAGCACGAAGTCGTCGCGTTCCTTTTGACTGCCGGGCTGCGTCTATAGGGCTCCCGCCAGTCTTGGAGAGGAGAGGTCTAGGTCGCCGAACGTGCCGGACAGGGCCACGCGTGCTGGAGGAAGTGACTGGGGGGCGTGAGGGATACGTGGATCAGGTGAAGGCTATTGAACGTGTATTCATTGAGAGTGACGCGGGTCTTGTCGCTCGTGGAGGGCAGTGTATTATTGACGGCGCGCACCACGCGGTCCCATGCGCCTCACAAGAACGGGACCACGGGACGCTCGGTGGAAACAGTCATGAGTCGCTGCTGGGCTTTTGCTCTGCGGCCTCGCTGACGATGCGCTAGCCGACTTTTTTGCCCGCCGACGGCACCGGCAGTGTGGACCTCTTCATCTGAGACGGCAGGCAGTGGCGCAAATCAATCTTCGTTACAGTTACACAACTGTGGTTTCAGTTGTTTCAGAAAGCTGTCGTGTTGCATTGCTCATACCATGTCCTTTCCTTCTGGTTTTTTCTTGTTTTGCGATGATGCCAGTTTGTAGTACGATGGGTGCGTGTACTCTGACCTCTTTTGTGTCGTCACGTCTCGGAGTCGCCGTAGTGAATCTGAACCTTTGGGCCGCCGATGATTATTTTCAAAGTCCATGGGTAACTGGCGGATTACTTCGTTGGCGCCGTTAATCTTCGCGGGGACCCGCTGCCATTCATTCATTGGCCGCCACGCGATAGGCACTTACCGCCCGGTAAGAGCCTGCCGCCCTTAACCAGGCCAGTAGCATGTGGCTGTCCATTTAGAAGTCGCCATGCTGCATGCGGCTGGCTTCGCCGTGATGGCTTGATGACGTGGACACGTCCGTTCGCCGTTGTCACTCTCCAATACAGCACGCTTGCATGTGCTGTTTCGCTGGCAGCGACTAACGTGTGAAGCTTCAGCGTCTCGGTGTCGGTGTAGCTCGCGTAGACGGTATTGAGAGGTTTCGTAGTACCTACTCACAGGTGGTTCCATCCATTCCGCTCATTGTCCAATTTTTCATCTCAGCCCGGCCTACGCCGCCACACTTCTTGTAGTGTTTTCTTTTGCTAATGCTGAGCGTTTGGCCTAGCAAGGCCAGGTAGTTAGACATTAATGTCCTGAGGACTTCACGGTTCGTATACTTGCCGTGTGGCGGTCGGGCGAACTCCAGGTTGAAGGCTCGTCAGTGGACGACCTACATACTTGGCCGAGAACGCGTTAATTCTTGCAAGCATCACAGGCTGGAAAACTCGGTAACCGTATTCTCGGTCTCGATGGTCTGCATAATCATCGACGTAGTGATTTCGTATGAATATTCGTACATTAGGGTTCTTAATCGCTATTGACGGTCTGCAGCTCGCACTCAAGTTCAAGGACATCATTCATATGATTCCCCTGGCGGTTTGTCGTTGCGGCAGTCAGACTTCACTTATACTTGAGTAAACATCCCGTGTATATCGGCTGCAACGGCGGCGCGATGATGGCGAAATCTCACAATCTACGTGAAGACGCTTGAGTGTGTTTTCATATCTGTCGGGTAAGCACCTCTTCATTGCATAACAGCGTAGCTTTAATATGTCCATCCATCGTGACCCTCGTTGACTGGACTAACTCGAGCGACTTCGGACGTTTCGGCTTCGGATTATCAGGGATTAATTTGTTGCTCACATTATCAAGCATATTAAGTATGTACGCGATGGCAACTGGTGAACGTCAAGCTATCAAGTCACTTCGTGTTGATTTCAACAGGAATACTGCCGCGCGTCCCCTTCTATGGGTTCCCGGCGAATGCATAATGCACTTTGTATAATACAGCAGCCTGTGTCCTTGTCGCACTCGACCCGCTTACACGAGTTTGTCTTGCTCCTGTAATATCGGTACATCACCTGATGCATAACCGTTGCATCTTCGCTATCTTACACCAAATGGCGGTGTCGCTATCCAGAAACTTCTAACATTTATCGATCTGGTTTTTTCGATGGTGGTTGGTTCGATGGCGTACTTCGCAGCTGACTTCTCTGTAGTCACGAAGGCACGTTGTGTTCTCTTGATAAGTTGATATGCTGCGACACGGGGGGCCAAGTTCTCTGGCTAGGTGTAAGCCGCGCTCGGCTTCACGTTGCAAGAATGTAATAGACAATATGACAGCGTAGTCGAACTACCGGTACCGCTGTACTGTAGAGATGTAATGCAGCTATGACGTTAGATGGCGATTGGCGAAGAGACATTATGTCGCAAGGTCAGCAAGGCGTGAAAGGGCGGGCCCCCCAGGCTAGTCGCCTTCGTTATTTCGTCAACGCGGGCGATGTAAATGATTTATTTTCGATGGCTTCCTCAGTTGTTTAACTGGCTGTAGGTGAAAACGGACTCGACTCCCTGAAGACTTCATTTCAGAAGACGGAGCCATTCTTGGTTAGAGCTGGCGTACGATAGTAGCTCGATGTTATATCGCGACGGTTTCTGTTAATCGGCTCGCGCAGTATCCTCTCGTGGATACACCTGAAGCGTCGTCGCGGTGCGGCGGCAGTCGCAAACAGCGCGGAAACCCCATGCGGTGCAGTCAAAGCCGGCGGCGACGGCGAAAGGGGTCGCGGCAGCGGAGTGAGCGGCGAAGCGTGGCCGGGCGGCGGACGGTGGGGAGCGGCTGTAGAGGGTGGGGAGGGACGGAGGACGGCGGAGCGACGGAGGGCGGCTCGGGCATATGTAGACATCAGTGTCTACGTATACCCTGACACTTTCTTCATGTTCTATGGCGGCGACGCGGGCCTGAGCACGCTCAAGCTTGATCATGAGCGTCTCCTCCCGTGCGAGGGCCAGGTGGCGAGCGCGAGGGGCCGAAGTAGTCTTAATTGACTTCGATGGCATTCTTGACTTTTTTGGGGTCGCGTATTCTTGCTCGATACTGATGGCAACGGCGCGTGGGGACTTGATGCTATGATGATGCCTGGCGGCATGAGGCTGAAGGCGGTGGCGCAGGTGGACTTTATTATATGGAGGTGCCTGGTGCCCTCGGGGAGTCATCGGTGGTTCCTGTTGGGAATTTATGCATTAGAATATGTGCAAATAACACTTGTATTACAATACAATCACTACTCAGGACTGGCAAAATCTCCTTCTCTTTCCATATTTGGTTCTTCACACAAACAATTAAAAATAACTGCATAGATCACGTCATCATATTTATTTATTCATTTATTTATTTATTTATTCATTTATTTATTACATACAAATTAACAGTACATATGACCAAAGCATTTGTATGGTATACAAAAAGAAACACAAAAATTAGTAGGTACTCAAACATAAAACAAGATAACAATAAAAATAAAAGTAAAAACAGTAACATCTAGGTAATAACACAAGATAAAATAATGTACAACATATCATAAAGATACGTTTACGATTATTTAATACTACTACTTGGAATAAATAATGGCAAACGTATATCAACATGTGTAGTGCTTAGATAGGAAATGATTTTTCTGCAAAATACACCAACACTATCAGCAAACATATCAACGTCCTCGTCAACGTCAACGTCATTCCATCCACGGCACACCATACACACATAGACGTTTCTTCTCCACCCACCCGTAATCAACTCAGGACTATAGAAAACAAAATTAGTGATGGAGATCTCAAAGGCGCCGCCCGGATACTTTTCTCAAGTGACGTGCTATCCCCAGATAATCCTGATACTCTTCTGGCATTACAGACAAAACATCCCCCAGCTCCAGCAACTCCTTTCTTTCTCGACCCTCCAATGGCAAACCAGACGAAACGAAATAAGTACAGTGGTCTCGGCGCTGAGTACAATTTCATACCTTTTGGCGTCGAGACCCTGGGTCCGTGGGGCCCCAGCGCATTAAGCCTCTTCAAAGATATCTCGAAGAGGCTTATTAATGTTAGTGGTGACCGGAGAGCTGGCGGTTTCCTCGCTCAAAGAATCAGTTTGGCGATTCAGCGAGGAAATGCCGCCAGCATCTTCGGCACTATGCCGCAGGGGCCATTTTTAGATTTAGTTTAATTTCAGTGTGTTCTTGTTTAGTTTAATTTTTAGGCTTAGTTTTATTACAATATTTAAATGCATAAATTGTCAAAAAAAGCAGATAGTGTAAAAGATTTTTCAAATTTAATAAGAGAGCAAAAATTGCAGTACTATGCTATTCTCTAAGCATTTAATGGTAATTGTAAGAGATGTAGACAGAAGCCTATTTATGAGACCATTTCTAATAACCTAAATTAGATAGGTATTTATAAAATTCCCAAACCCATAACCCAACTAAATTAAGCAAGAACCATCTCGACAGATAGTTCTTTCGATTATAAAACCGGCCAAGAGCATGTCGGGCCACGCTCAGTGTAGGGTTCCGTGGTTGCCCATCCTTCACAATAGACGAAAATTATTACTTATTACCTTCTGGAAGTTATCGATTATACGCGCCAGATTTAGCGAAAAAGCGAAATGTTTTAATCCAGCGCGTCACTTAACTAACAGACAGACATACCATACCAAATTTTAGCTTTCTAGTACCAATGATCACGGAGCCAAGCCGCGGACAGACAGACAGACAGACAGACAGACAGACAGACAGACAGACAGACAGACGGACAGACAGACAGACGGACATGGCGAAACTATAAGGGTTCCTAGTTGACTACGGAACCCTATAAACTGGGACATACATGAATACTTACATACTTATAGGTATCATTTATGGAAACCCAACTAAAGGAAAAAAAGATTGTAACTGATTATTAAAAAAATATATCATGTAAAATGATGGCTTACTTGTAGAACGCTTGTGAACCATTGTCAACTTCCAGTATCCGGAGAGAGCCTTCGCAGGTTGAAAATGCTCCGAAGGTGCTTCATTCATTTAAATTCAATCAATTCAATGGATAGGTTCGGTTGATCTGCAAAGCCCAATTAAAATTAAATTAAATTCACATTCCCCTTTAATTTCTTAATCATACCACATTTCAGCTTTCTAGTACGAATGATCACGGAGCCAACCCGCGGACAGACAGACAGACAGACAGACAGACAGACGGACGGACATGGCGAAACTATAAGGGTTCCTAGTTGACTACGGAACCCTATAAACTGGGACATACATGAATACTTACATACTCATTATAAGGCAAACTGACAACCTCCTTTTATTAGTAAAAACAGGGATGATTTCTTTGCAAATGGTTTTCCATTTATTATACTCATACCAAATTTCAGCTTTCTAGTACCAATGATCACGGAGCCAAGCCGCGGACAGACAGACAGACAGACAGACAGACAGACAGACAGACAGACAGACAGACAGACAGACAGACAGACAGACAGACAGACAGACAGACAGACAGACAGACAGACGGACATGGCGAAACTATAAGGGTTCCTAGTTGACTACGGAACCCTATAAACTGGGACATACATGAATACTTACATACTTATAGGTATCATTTATGGCAACCCAACTAAAGGAAAAAAAGATTGTAACTGTTTATTAAAATTATATCATGTAAAATGATGGCTTACTTGTAGAACGCTTGTGTGAACCATTGTCAACTTCCAGTATCCGGAGAGAGCCTTCGCAGGTTGAAATTGCTCCGAAAGTGCTTAAATTCTGTCCATTAGGGAGCTACGTTGCCAGACAGACACCGTTATAACAACCCTCTTTTTTAGTAGGGTAGGTAATAATAAAATCCGAAAATAGTGAAAAATCTGTACCTATAACAAATACCAGCTTAGTATGTATTCCCGGCTTCGGATTGGGCATGGGAAAAAACCGTGAAACTTATTGAACCAGGTTTTGATTTTATCTTCCTACCCATCCGTTTTATTACACATTTCGTCAGGTTATTATTATCGTATGGCTTTATTATTATTTTTTCAGTCAAAAGTTTGTACAAGTGACAAACGGCAAACAAAGAAACGGAGCTCTCTACAGTTGAATGTCTAGATTTGATAGCCATTCCCTGGCATCCTTAGTCAGCGCGTGCAGGTCACCTAGCTCCCCAGTAAAGTGTCTCACAGGGCATTCCTCCACAATATGAGCAGTTGTTTGTTCAGGAGCACCACAGTCGCAGCTCGGAGAAGACTTGTAGCCCCACTTGTGGAGATTGTAGTTGCAACAGCTAACTCCTGTCCTAATTCTATTAAGCGTGACCCAGATCCTTCGTGGTTCATCAAAGCCGGGCAGTTCCTTAGTTGGATCAAGGTCAGGGCTGCTTAAGAGAGGTGCATCCCAGCTTTTCCTCCGTCAGGTAGTGATACATTTGGCCGACATCAGTAACAACTAGCTGTTTCTTCAGTTTCGTCGGCGTGATACATACACATACTCAGCTTTCTAGTACCTACGTACCTTTCTAGTGATACATACACATACTCAGCTTTCTAGGACGGACGGACGGACGGACAGACGGACGGACGGACAGACGGACAGACGGACAGACGGACAGACGGACAGACAGACAGACTTCGCTCTACGGAGAGAGCCTTCGCAGGTTGAAAATGCTCTGAAGGTGCTTCATTCATTTAAATTCAATCAATGCAATGGATAGGTTCGGTTGATCTGCAAAGCCCAATTAAAATTAAATTCACATTCACATTCCCCTTTAATTTCTTAATCATACCAAATTTCAGCTTTCTAGTACGAATGATCACGGAGCCAAGCCGCAGACAGACAGACAGACAGACGGACATGGCGAAACTATAAGGGTTCCTAGTTGACTACGGAACCCTATAAACTGGGACATACATGAATACTTACATACTTATTATAAGGCAAACAGACAACCTCCTTTTATTAGTGAAAAAAAGGGATGATTTCTTTGCAAATGGTTTTCCATTTATTATTTTATTCTTAGCATCCCTGGTTTACCCCACATTCCCCTTTAATTTATCTAAAAACATTTTCATTACAAAAATAGTGTAAGTATAAGATTTTCAAAGCCTAGTGTATGATGTACTTATAAACACAGAAGGAAAATGTTTCTAAACCTGCTAAAAATTATGGTAGGCTGCTATGCTCAGTATGTAACTTTTAAAATGTTTGTAAACTTGTAAAATGATTTAGAGCCTTACTTGAGGAGAGCGCCCAGGTTAGAGAACCACTGTACTCGTAAAGTCTTCCAATCTGCAGAGAATATCTTGGTAGCCTGATAGTGATAGCATTATCAGGCTTTGGTAGCTCTAGAAAAAACAATTAAAATTTAATTTAATTTAATTATTCTAATATTTTAAAATTACTACAAATAAGTTTTTTTTTTGTAGTCTTATAGGTATCATTTTTCGCAACCCAACTAAAGGAAAAAAGATTGTAACTATTTATTATAAATTAAAACCATATTCTAATATTTTTTTAAACAACAACAAAGATTTTAGTTAGATATTTTTGTTATGTCCGCTGATTTCCATATCAATTATTATCATTACTTCTGAGTTCCGACAGCCAAACCAACAAATTATAACCGAGATTGCATTTTGTTTTGGTTTTAGCGCCCTTCGACCAACTATTACTTTTCAACTTTTTTTTGTCAATCCACAATTTGAAATTAACATTAATGCCGAAAAGTCGCGGTCGCTGCGCTCGCGTTTTCGTCATGACCCAACCCTTAAACTTGCTATGTCTACGTGCTTGATAGATAGAACTATCATTGCATCCGGCCGATTTCGGCCACGGCGACTGAACGCTGGCTAATGAGAGCGTCGCTCATGAACTCTCAGGTGGCTGACGAAGCCAATTTTTGCAGCAAATATGCGACCACATTCGCTGCATGTCAGCACCCCACCGACAAAATTATACTGGATGGCCGCTGTTGGTCGGGCCTTGAGCGGCTTGCACGCTTACCGCCACTGTTTGCCACCACTTAGGCCGATCTTGTGCCAAGTTCTCCCAATGCGATCAACAACTACTATTATCTATTACTTATACAAAAGAAAAGTTAAATATTTCCTTGACTTCTGGCGCGGCGAAACTTATTGGCCTGGAGCGCTACACTTGAAAATACGTCCCTGATTGGATACTTTGTTATTTTAGGAACTTATTACATAACACTCACATTTCGCATCTCACAAGTGTTAATTAGCAAAATTAACAAAAAGATTTCACAACTTCTCTATGAATTGACAGCAACTTATAGCTTATAAAACAAAAATTGTCCACCACCGCCGCTTGAGAAAACTCAAAACTTCTTATAAATAAAGTTGACCGCTGTCGGCGCTCGCGCTCTCAGCGCTTGTGCGAAAGAGATAAAGATATAATAGGTATACTGTTTCATGTGATGCAAGGTCACACCGCGCCTTTGACTTAAGCCGCCAACTACCGCCGCGCCGCGGTACATTACTCGCTTACTCATAGAGTAGAAGTACTTTAATTTATGTCATGATTTAATTTATTTAATTACATAGTTCTGATTATTCAATATAAGCCTTCCAACTATTTACCAACTTATCGTCAATTGAATGAGCTCTATCACCTTGCCTTTACATTACCATACTTTTAACCTATTTCAAACGGTGGTTCTCATTTCGTTTTTGGGGTTCCGTACCCAAGGGTAAAAACGGGACACTATTAAAAAATAACGTTTTTCTCGGTCAATTGACACAAAAATTTCATAGGAAATGTATGTTGATAATTTAAGGAGGTAATAATAGTATTTTAGGCAATCGTTGCACAATGAAGGTTCTTAAAGTCGACTACCGCGTTTAGGTCACGAGGCTTGCCGAGTGGCCTAAGTAAGGTACGAGATTTTAAGACCTAACTGTGTAACTATTACATACAATACTTTTTAGGGTTCCGTAGCCAAATGGCAAAAAACGGAACCCTTATAGATTCGTCATGTCTGTCTGTCTGTCTGTCCGTCTGTCCGTCCGTATGTCACAGCCATTTTTTTCCGAAACTATAAGAGCTATACTGTTGAAACTTGGTAGGTAGATGTATTCTGTGAACCGCATTAAGATTTTGATGCAAAAATAAAAAATAATAATAAATATTGGGGGCTCCCCATACTTAGAACTGAAACTCAAAAAAAATTTTTTCATCAAACACATATGTGTGGGGTATCTATGGATAGGTCTTCAAAAATGATATCGAGGTTTCTAAAATATTTTTTTTCTAAACCGAATAGTTTGCGTGACAGACGCTTCCAAAGTGGAAAAAAGTTGGTCCCCCCCCCTCTAACTTCTAAAATAAGAAAATGAAAAATCTAAAAAAAACATATGATGTACATTACTATAAAAACTACCAACGAAAATTGTTTTGAACGAGATCTAGTAAGTAGTTTTTTTTTGATACCTAACTTTGCACCTTATTTATATGGGGCGCTATACATACCAGGTGCAAACTTAACTTAACCACTTAGGGATGGAAAGTGTTTGTACGGAACCCTCGGTGCGCGAGTACGACTCGCACTTGGCCGGTTTTATACGAGCAAAAGACAGAAAATCATTTTTTACTTTTATCGTCATTCCCCACTATGAATTTTAATTTTTGATGTTACCTTTTTCGTTCAACTAAAACTAACCTATTAAAAAAAGCATGATCGCGATGGTCATGGCGGGTGCCTCGTGATTGGATAAACTTTTTGACAAGTAATTTCAACCAATCAGTGAACAGTAGCGTGCTTTTTTTAAAAGCTAATATGCTGATGTTCTGTTTTTGAAATTATTAGAGTTGAGTAGAGAGATGTTTAATGAATATTAAAGTTCTGTAGCGGGTACCATATACCATAGAGTATAGAATTGTGGTATAGTATTAAAAAGTGCGTTATTGTGATTTTGTCTGTGAAATTATAATTGACAGATTAAAGTACGCGGCTATTAAAAAAATGTTTAGCGGAACCCTTCGTGTGCGAATTGCTCTGGCCTGTGACCAGGAATAAATTTACAAACCAACTATGATTTGTATTTTTCTAGGGCTAAGGTATTTTTATAACGATTTTTGAAATGGCTGAAATGATGATATTTTGTTACGTTTTCAACTTCCATAAACTCGCCATTTTGATTTCTTTTTTTTAATTTCAAAGGAAAAACACTAAAATTGATTGAGTAATGGGACATACGAAATTCCTCATGGTTCTCGTCATCTTAGAAATGGCCACTATCGATAAAAATTATGTTGATATTCATTATTTAATTTTTCCAGCGGTAATCGGACTATAGTCACTAACTATAGCAACAAATACTAACAGAAAAAAAAATTTGATGGTACTTACGGAACCCTTCGTGCTCGAGTTCTACTCGCACTTGGCCAGTTTTTTTCTAACAATTAAACGAAACAATAAAAAAAGGTTTTTGTAATCTAAAATTAATCTAACGAAGAAACATCTACTTGTTTCTATCTAAAAAGTTGCTTGAAAAAATGTTTTTTCTAGTAAACCGAAATTCATAGCCATATTAGGTACAAAAACAAAATATTCTGATCGGTTATTAATTGTTGTAGGTGTACTTAGGGCTGCCATTCGTCCGTGTTTGTCCGGATTTGTCCTAGTTCGGAGGCCGTCCGGGGGGTTTTCAGTGTCCAAGGAAAAAAAAAAATATGGGAAAGAAAATGCGATATACCCCAAATGTCGGGTTTTTTTTAAGTCTCTCTAGGTGTAGGTACTTACTACAAAACTAGAACGCAACTCACCTCCGTCGTAGGTAGGTAACTTGGCTCTTCTTATGACTCGTAGTAGTTTTTGATAGTATATTCCATTTTCTATAGTCTTTCCTGCAATCAATTACTTATAAAAATAAACGCAACAATGAATTCATCACTTTACATGTTACGTAATGTAAAAAATCTAAGTAGGTATAACAAAGAACACACTGAATTTAATATAAAAAAGGTATCATCAAATTATTAAATTGCCAAATTACTTGATTAATTCATAGGTTCTACGTGAGCTCCACCATTGTTTACGCACTTCAAGGCCCGCGCGTAGACAGAGCCCCGCGTCGCGCGTCTTATTTCCGCGGCTTCCCCTCTTATTGTCTCGAACGCTTCGATTATGCGCTGTTCTAAGTGCTGTACATCTCTTAACACCTCGGTATAAACTAAAGCCTTCACTCTGCCCCACAGATAAAAATCCATCGGCGTCAGATCTGGCGAACGTGGTGGCCACGCGATAGCACCGCCCCGGCCGATCCAATCATTGCCATAGAGTCGTCGGAGATAAGTTTGCACACGTCCAGCATAATGAGGGGGGGCGCCGTCATGCATAAAAATCATGTTGCGCCTGATGTTAAGAGGCACGTGTTCGTCAAGCAAATCTTCTAGCTCGTTTTGTATGAAACGGAAGTAACTGTCTCCTGTATTTTCAGCAAAAAACACTGGCCCTATTAATACTCCATCAACTATTCCTGCCCATACGTTTTTGCTGAAACGATACTGATGGTGATGTTCTTTGGTAGCTCTCGGGTTTTCGAATGCGTAAACGTGGTCATTGCGCGAGTTATGATATCCAGATCGGGTAAAAATGGACTCATCTGTCCACAAAATCTTACGCCGCCTATTTAGTAAAAGCCAGTTACAGAAGGCCACTCGTGGATCAGCGTCACGTGGCAACATGCTGTGTACCTTCGTAATTTTATAATCGTGCATCCCTTCCTCTTTCAAAATTTTCCCAATTGTGCTCCTCGGGATCCCACTCTCGATCTCATATCGCCTCGCGCTATCGGTGGGCTCTTGTATGAAGTGATTTATCACCTGGTCGCGGACTTCTTCATCGGCATGGCGGCCAGCGTCAACACGTCTAACCCTGAAATTTCCCGTTTCATTAAAACGCTGATAAGTATTTAAAATGGTGCGGGTATTGGGGGTCCTTCCCTCTTCTACATAGCCTCTTGCTATGTAGAGCCTACGGGCTCCATTAAGATTAAAATTGCTATCCCTGTAAGTTTCTACCATGTGTAGATATTCCCGGTCAGTATAGACAGGCATTTTGAAGAATACGATACAATATGTATACTTAATTTAATCAGAAGCCCGTGAAACCGATTAAGCTAAAATTTTGAATCACTGAGAAAACAAGAAAATAATCAGACACACAACTTTCAAAATCACCTTACATACAATGCTACTTTACTTATTATTCTTTCACACAAATATCAATCATACATCACTCGTTCAAACAATAACAATCACAAATTATTCTATCACTCAATATAAAAATCCAGTCACTCAATGTATCTATCTGTTCAAAATAATTCTAATAGGAACGACACAGTAAGTAGGTATGTGCGTATGAGAACATCAACCGAAGCCGACTGAAGTGATTTTTGAAAATTACATACCTACTAAGTAGAGTCCCAAATTCGATTGTACGTGAACCACAAAAGCAGAAGGTAGTATAGTCATTACTTAAAAGTAAGAACTTATTACGGAATAACTACTAACATAATCGCGTCTTTAAATGTCCTTTTCGCAACCTGGCAACACATCGTTCAAAAAGTATTTTTTGATGAAAGTGTAATAAAAATGCGTAAAAATGAATATGGACATTAGAACATGAAGTAGGTAGCAAGTTAGTAATATTAAAGACTTTAAAGGTACTTCCTCATAAGATACTGTACGATTCTCAATAATTAATAACCCGACCGGGTAACGTAATCGTAATTTACAATGAAGCAGCTTTTTATTAAACTTATATTATTTTTCTTTAATTAGGATTTTGAAGTTAGCGTTTGTGGAAAAATAATAAGATTTTATCCAGATTTTTTGAGACATGTATTTATGCAGTTTTTTGGTTACACAACTTTTTTCCCCTACTTCGAAAAGATGACGCCTCAGATGAGGCATGCTTGTCTAGAAAATGCCTAGTTACTCTCGACTTGAAGAGATCATTTCACAGGGAGAAGGTGCGCAGGAAGAAAGTTCCAATCCTTTATTCTGATAAGAAAAGTAGACGCAAAGCGTTTTTCAGGAATCAATGGAATATTAACAACGTAAGGGTGGACCCAAGTCCACGCAGGTACCGTCGAAATGGAGATGGTGGAATCAATTCGTGCAATCCCGGTGCACACTCACCGAACGGTAACCCGTAGAAGACCGATAAGCTGGCGAGTTTCCTGCGGTGCTCAAAACTCTGCAGCTTTTCTTGAGCTAAGTCTGCGAGGAACAGCAGAGCTGTGGTTTGTTCGCCTCCAGGTGGTGACGGACTGAAATGACATTGGAGTGCAAACCTCGGATATTAGAGAGGTGTGAGGGAGTGAATCCGATGTTAAACATTGTCCTTTGGTTTTTTTTTAATTTTCATGGTGCAATGGGAAGAGGGAGTGAAAAAGACTATTCAGCCCATCAGACCCAAAGCACAAACTAATGTGTGTCACAACATAAGACCGCTGAATTGGAGACCGCGGTGACGCCCGATTTTCCGCTAGTTGGCGGGGCAGCCTTTTACTTGGGCCCCCATCTACCTGCGGTCGGCCAGCGGAGCACTGTGCTTCGGATCCCGCTAGCCTCTAGAGTCAGGCGCTCGGTGGAGTCGGCTATTAGGCACATAGAACCGACCAGATACTTTGTTGCTTGTCAAGGCGAATCAAATAAAATTCTAAACGCGATGAGTCTGCACCAACCGCCACATCGTAAAGGTTCCAGGGACGAGAGATGGGCATTAATCGATTAAAAAGTTGTCAAAATTAATCACGATTAATTTAATCTTGATTAATTTAATCGACAGAGTCTTCGATTAACGATTAACTCAGCGATTTGTCATTTTAATCTATTAAATTTCACTATAAATTGTCAATCAAAAGTTGGAACACGCTCATTTGTGCTTTTTTATCATCATCATTTCAGCCACAGGACGTCCACTGCTGAACATAGGTCTCCCCGGTGACTTCCAGATCGGCCGGTTGGAAGCGACCTGCATCCAGCGGCTTCCCGCAACCTTTAACAGGTCGTCTGTCCACCTTGTGGGTGGACGTCCCACGCTGCGCTTGCCGGTGCGTGGCCTCCATTCGATAACCTTACTGCCCCATCGGCCGTCAGTTCTACTTGCTATGTGCCCCGCCCACTGCCACTTCAGCTTGCTAATCCGTCGGGCTATATCAGCAACTTTTGTTCGTTCACGGATATCCTCATTTCTGATTTGATCTCGCAAAGAAACACCGAGCATAGCCCTCTCCATAGCGCGCTGTGCAACTTTGAGCTTCCTTATAAGGCCCACAGTAATAGGCCACGTTTCTGTTCCGTATGTCATCACTGGTAACACACATAGATTGTAGACTTTTGTCTTTAGGCATTGAGGTATGTTAGACGAGAAGATATTTTGTAGTTTCCCGAACGCTGCCCAGCCGAGTTGGATTCGTCGATTGACCTCCTTCTCAAAATTTGACCTATCAATCATTTGTGCTATTTACGAAAATACAATACCTATGTCTTGTCCTGGGACTGAAAAGGTACCTTTAGAAAAGTTTAGACCGGGTCTTTTTAAAGGTACCCGACTGCCCTCTTCCCTTTCCCTCTCCCCTCCCCCATCTCCCCTCGCCCCTCTTGTTGCAGTACTCTAAGATGTTCTAGACAGGGACTAAAATATCTTATTTCTTCCTAATATTAATCGATAGAAAATTAATCGAATTAATTAATAGATTAAAAATGTAATCGCTAGAAATTAATCGAGGATTATCTTAATCGAGATTAAATTAATCGGAACTCGTACGATTAGATTAACTTATCGTCAATTTTAATCGTTAATCGAGATTAAAAAAAGTTAATCTTAATCGTTAATCGATTAACTTTTGCCCATCTCTGCCAGGGACTGTAAACGCGCTCTGCACAGCAGTGGACTTTGGTGTCAGATAGGATTTTAATTTAAATCTTGATGTCATGACCCGATCAGATCGGTGATAATTTCAGACCGTCTAGAAACGAAGACCTTTAAAAAAAAAACTTGCAACACTGATTGGATAGTGTAGGTAAAATCATGTTCATGTCATGATGTCATGGCTCATGAAATAAAAAAAAAATAGATAATATGATTATCATCGAGTTCAGATTATTTGTGAAACTATAACGTTTAAAGATTAACTAAATTAACTTCTGCATTCGAACTCCTGTTTGCTATACGTCAAACAAACACAACTTACGCGCGAGGAAGAAAAATATTAACTGTAAGTAAATTGTACTATACATATTCATATTCATTTATTAATAATAATTAATTATTACATGTCAATAAAATACTTGATAAGTGGGTGTGAATTAACTGTATGGCCCTAAAAGTAATAAAAATTCTAGCTATGAGACACTGTCCTAGGCCTCGTCTAGTCTAGTCCATACAGTAGTACATAAATATTCACTTAAACTAGTATGTAGATAGCACAGCTACATGCTAGTACTTATGCTAGGATGTAGCTGTGCTATCTACTCCACAGTTCTCAATTCCTACTTAATTCCAAAGTATTTGTCTTCAAAATATTTCTAATTACTCCAATTTGAATCGCCATACTGCATACTGGTACCAGTTACTGCTAACTTATTTGACATGTCGTATTAACAGATTTTTAAATCAACAGGTATGCTACTGATCCGTGCACATGCATGCATGTTACTCGATCATGCAATTCGAAGACCTGGATTATGCAGATCTCCAAATGAAGCTGGACTCATAACGAGAGGAAGCTCAAGATAAGGGCCTACTAATCAACACTAAGAAGATCGTCAAAATGATTGGAATCTATAGCAAACTTTACATAATCTCCGCAGCATTGTGAACTGTTTTGCTCAAGGACCTGACGAGCGAACTACAAGTGTTCCATCCTGTGCATATTTTAGCCGAATACTATCATCAGCGATGATTGACGGATTTGCTGAGTTAGAGCAATGCAGAGCGCGAGGCACAGGACTGGAGCCGATGGCGACGTCTCACCAATCCCCTACCACTGGGGTATCATAGAACATTAACAGCTTGAAGAAAAGAGCGAAGAAGATATACCTTAATTTACAAAAAGGGTTGAAAGTTCAACGAATGTTCTGCAAATGATGGACCCTCTAGAAAAAAAGAAAACTGTAGAGTATTCTAGAGTACCGTTTTATGTAATATTGTTTAACAATAACATTATTTATTACACAGCCACAATTAAAAGTATGATATTATCTTAGATACAAAGGTTACTTCATTTACTCTAAGCTTAAGTTCGCCTTTGTACATGTTTATTCTTTTGAAATGTATTTCTTGTTTTTGTGTATAATAAAGTGTTTACTTACATAAATAAAAGATAAATTTAATGTGATCTACCGCAATGCAAGAAGGATCTTAGTATAATTAAAAGTGGATCTAGCCTTTTAATTTTGCATGCCACATGTGGGCAAGTAGTGCCGTTCTGATAACATGTTTACTGAGCTGTGTCATCTCTTTGTACCACACTTTGAGCAAATAAATGATTTGAATTTGAAAGTAAAAGTATGCTACTTCACTATTTCCACATGAATAGTTCATTACATACCTAGGGCGGTGAATTAGTAAATATCCGAGATCGCAGGTGTTTGTGACCCGAACCGGGAGTGAGGGCCATAAATATGGAATCTAGGGCTTTACTAATTACCGCCGCGGCGGGCGACAATGCACGGAGACGCCAGAGTGGGGTATCTCTTAATTTATTAAAATATGAAAGTAATAAAACACATGATGATTTTTCTAAAATAAGTTTTTTTTTCATAACTGGATACCATCGATAATATCGAAAATCTAAAATTTTCTGTAAAATCTGCTCTGTTATTGCTAGTTATGCCATCTAGTATGTTAAGTATGAACCTAATTGTCAACGCTGTGTAAATAAATGATTAATGATTGATGCTGTGTAAAGTAATGTAGAAGGATATGAATATTAGGGTAGCGCCATTAAAATCATAAAACAATTTAAAGCCGTAAGCAAAGTATTGTTTCTTATTCAAAAACGAATGATGCGGCAAAAAAATTCTTCAGGTGAACTCGCACTGTACTGCTTTAAATGAACTATGTTTTGAAAAACGCCTCAAACACAGTGATCATTATGAATGAATTTAATGTGGTCGTTCCAAAACTTCCAAATATGTCAAACGTGTCCTTACGCATAGACTAGATTTTCGTAATGACTATTTAACAATAAGCGTGTATGGCAAAGGCAACGTTCAGTATTTAAGTTGAGATCAATTACCATTCATTTATTTTGGAACAATAACGCACTCTTTTTATGTTTATAATAACTGTTATGTATGTTATAACTTAATGTTATAGGAACGCTCCCTGCAATACCGACGCCTGTGTCTGTGTGGGTGTAGGTGAGTGTTTGTATCTGACTATCTGTGATTAGTTCAGTTTACGCTTTGCTTTGGCGGTTTCGAGAGAAACAAGAAACAAACTAATATTTTTTTATGTTATTGCTTAAAAAAATGTGATCACGATTAGTGACACGTTTTAGTGAAACGTTATTGTACTTAAGGTGTGTTTATTTTGTGCAAATGTAATATTAATCTGCGAATTCTCGTGATTCAAACAAACCATGTGAAGAAAATTCTAATTCGCGTGTTTACATAAAAGCAGGGCTTAAGTGAAATGTTGATGTGCTTTTATTGTGTCCATTTTGTGCGAAAACTGATGTGCTTTGTGTCTAATCTGTGAATTTTTGTGATATTCCGGCCCTAAAAGCCAGATTTTCAAAGTAGGTAAGTAAACAAACACATAACCACAACTCTTCTTAATCTAGCGGTCCTATGCTGTAGGACACGAGTAATACTCATTCAATGGCTATTTAATATGAAAAAATGATCTCGTAGCATTTTCAATTACGCACCATCTCCATTTGTAGGTGTTTTAACCATTTAAAAATCAAACTCACAAAACCTTCCGGCGTTGTGTGTGTGCGTGAAGTTGGACGCACACACACAACGCGACAATGAATGAATTAGTTTGACGTTTCTTACTACGCATTGACATTTAATACACACATGTTCTATGATGCTGCGTTTAGACCGGGCGAGTTTCGTAATTTCATTTTTTTTATCACTGCTAGAAATATTAAAGTATGACATGGGGGACCTTTGTAGGGGGGTTCAGAATCGACTTAAAACGCTACCCTCCAAAGGAACGCACTTTTTTCCTGGCCACCCTGTATATAAATATATGTGCTGTTTTGGTTAGAACTTTTCTGTATGAGTTTGTCTATGAATCTTATGTCAGTGTGTTTATGTGTATGCTTGTTACTCTCACAAACGGCTGGATCAACACGTAAGCTACTTTTTATCCCGAAATAATTAGTGTTCCCGTGAAATGAGCGGGTAACACCGCGCGGCGCAGCTGGTAAAGGTGAATGTGTATGTTTGTTACTTCTTCACTCTCAAACGGCGGGGCCAAATTGGATAAAACTTGGTATGGAGGTACATTACATTAACATGTAGGCTACTTTTATTCCGCAAAAAAACAGTGTTCCCGTGGGATGAGCAGGTAAGATCGCTGGGCGCAGCTAGTGTTAAATATATATATATATATATATCATGTTAAATTAGTTCTGAGTGAAGTGAACTGCATAAACATGTTAATTTCGGCAATTTGATGCCATGCCACCTAAGGGAATGAGAGATTTTAGATTCACATGTGAGCACATCCAATTAAAATTGTTTAACTGACGTGTATTTTCCATTTCTCTCCTCTCTGTTCTAAGGTAGGGGGTAAGACTGACATAGTTTATTTTCTAATGGGGTAAGGCTAAAAGTTAGTTATTTATTGGACTGTGGGAGTTCTTAGGCGAAAACTGGCGAGAAACTGCGCAGGATCGGGACAAGTGGCGTGCACTCTTTTTGGAGGTTACGATCCTGTTTGTCTTCCCCCGGTGATACTTCACCTTACCTTAAACTTTTGGTTTCACGTCATTGTTTTAACCTTAATTGGTTTAACCTTATTATGATTAGTTATGATAGTTGACTGATTAACGGCAATGATAAAGAACGACAAAATATATTATACGTCCCTTTTTGTTAAACAAACCTTTCGCAATTATCACGCTATCCCTATACTAATTTAGAGAAAGATAGTACTGGATCTAAAAACCTGCACTTTTATTTAATTTCATATTCAACAAGACAAGAAATTCATATTATACAACCTTAAAATAAATACGCCTAAAAACCTAGTTAGCGCTTGTAATTGAAGCCAGTTTTGGTTAGCCACGGGCTAAGTTTCGTGCGTGTGCGCATCTGTCACAACGTTAATGTCACAAGCACACCGTCTCTATGATTGGTTCGTAGAAACGCACACATAAAACCAAAAGCGGCTTCATCTTTCACAAATCTCTTGTATGATGACTCGTTCTAGGCGTACTTTTATACTATAGGGTGAAGCCAGACGAGTATAATTTAAGTCGCGTAATTTCGGTCGCACTATACATGATGATCACGTCACACCACAGCCTGGGAATATTCTTTCTCATCAGTGAGCTTACTTAACCACTGGTGGATATTTTTGAATAAATTAATTAATGCCCTTCTGGCACATGTGTAACTGTCTTTACACGTTAGGCCCTGGCATGTTGTATTTTTCTCGGTCAACCTTTGACAACCTCGGTAAATGGAAAGATACCAAAAACGTTAGGGAGGGTCAGATAATGAATATACGCGATATAATCCGTTGAAATCGTTTCATTTAAATTACAAGTTTTTTTTGTTATACACAGACGGACAGAAACAGAACATTCAACAAAAGCTCATGAAAAGAGCACAACGCTAAATCATGAATATGCCATGTAGTTCTCAACCACACACTAAGTATGGCGGCGCGACCAAAATTACGCGACTCAATTTACGCTCAGACGAGCTTCATTCTAACACAATCTTCAAACTAACTCATATCCCAAGAGATTAATTTCAGCGTTCATTTGAAGCGGATTCAATTCGTTATGACGAATACAGCGCAATTAGAATAATTGATAGTGAATCGATACTGCATAGTCTTTGATTAATTGGAAGTAAGTTCTGTAATACTGGTAATCCGAGTAAGATGGCACATTGATACTGCAGTTTCAATTAGAACTGACTGAACAGACGTCTCTACAACTAAGTTGGTTTAGAGAAACATATGTAGGAACATATATTCTTCCGAACCTATATTCAAACAGCCAATGTCAAAATTTCCTCGGTTTGACACTGACATGACATATATGTGTCAGAATTTGAATGGTTGACGTGTGTCAAAATTTCAACGGATTAACAACGGCACGCACGTCACGACCATCGACAATATTTTTTTGGTTTCAAAGACAAAGATCGCTTCAGCCAATTTTATTACGAACTATCAAATAGTCAATAAAAAAAATCATTTTGTAAAGAACATGGTAAAGAAAAATAAATGAGCTGCAATTTGTAGGAGCAAGGAATACCTAAAAAGAAAAATTATGTCTACAAAAAATTTTACCCAGCCTATTATACTAAACTACCGCTCAATCGGTGCTCGGAAAAATTATCTTTCAAGATTTGATACACACAGACGAGTATATACAAAGAAAGAACAATAAATAATAAATCATACCAACATAGTTCGTAACCATAAAATATTCGGGCCCTAAAATATTTTCTTAAATGGAAGTACATTAGATCCTTTTCCGTAATGCCTTTGTCTTTCTCAAGTACTCGCAATTTCCTCGATACCTGGTACTGAATAATAGATATTACTTTTAGGATCAATCCCGTCTTTCGGTACCAATGACCTAATTTCAGGTTCGAGCAACACTATTATTGAGTAGCTGCGTTTTCATTTGGAAGTAAGATTTTTATTCAGTAATAGGAAGAGCCAGCAACTTGTATTTTTTTCTTTACCGTAGACGGATAAAAAGTATACTATAACGATCTCTGGGTGTCCAGGTATATATGTACCAAAATTGGTTAAAAGTAGTCCTGCCGTTTCGGTATGATGCCAGGACGAAGGAAATTATGAAAACAGATGGCGCCAGGTTGGCACGGCGCCGCGCGCCCATACAAAACAAATGAAAGTCTTAATTGCGCGATGCAGGATCAAGATCGTGCTCGATCCTGCATCACGCTATGAAGATCTTTCCTACAATCATGACCCCTCTTCATAGAAAAAAATATTTCCAATATAAATCAAGAATTTTATAACTATTACATACTATTACTACAGTATATTTTGGTAGAGAGAGGTCTGGGCCACGAATATAATTTGATCCATTCGGGGTCGAGACCCTAGGTCAGTGGAGTCCTAGCGCCCACAATCTTATTAAAGACCTCAGTAATTGGATGGTAGAATCTAATGGGGACCGAAGAGCTGACTAGATACGCGACAATTATTTCATCCTCACCACTTAGATAGTTGGCAGTCCACAACTGCGTTTTTCTAGAAATTTCCTACCGCGCACGACTGCAATGTAGAAATTGCCGCTAGCGATTCCGGACCGATACGACCTTCAAACCTTCAAGAAAAGAGCTTAATCCCACCTAAAACGCCGGCAACGCACTCGTGACTCCTCTGGTGTTCAGGTGTCTATGGGCGACTGTAATCTCATTCCGTGAGGCGATCCGTTTGCTTGTTTGCCCCCCTATGGCATTAAAGAAGCTTCCTCGCATAACGCATTTAGCATTGCGATTCGGCGAGAAAATGCTACCAGCGTCTAAGGGACCATGCCGCGTGGCCAGAGTTTTTCAGTTTTTTCAATCAGTATTTCATTAGTAAAATGGCGTAAAAGTAGTATAACATCAGTAATTATCTATATTTCGATATGATATTTGCGTTTGCCCCGTTGGCGCTCTTAACTGGCCTTTACGCAGTAAATTATACACTACGTTCAAATTAGATCACCTTGTTTTGCACACGGATTAACAATTTCCAAGGTCAAAGATACACACACACCGGCTTAACAAATAAATGTTGTTCAGTTTGAAGAGTAGAATCTATGTTTTAATTTATTGCTCCTATGGCCACACCCGGTATAGGTTAAGCTAACAAAATTAAACAAGAGCAATCGCAATCGAGTTTTCATTCCATTTATGAACTAAAAGCGAAGATACTGCTTCGGATTCATTACGGAATTGTAGTTCATTCTCAAATTCCATTTGATTACCAGTGTATGTTCGATGTTTACTTATTTCGTTCTCTTTCTCTCGGATATTCTGTTGCATTACGGCAGAATGATATATAAGCGGAGCGGAGAAATAGAACTAATCTGGCTGGGTTTTTGTGAAGTGCAAAAGAAGTGATTTTAAATCTGAGGAATAATAATGGTCCATTTTACACAGCTCCGCTCAGGCAGCCTAAGGCTCCTTATATCCTATCAAAAAGGCTGATTGTTTTTGACATTTTCTCTATGATCAAAAATGATTCTTAACATATTATCAGTGTTACTACTTAGAACAGGGCTATTAAGATTTATTGGTATATATTTGAAACCCACGGTTTGAATTATTCATTGATGATTTTTGTTTCATAAACTACTCAAAATTGACAAAACTCATTCAGAAAACAGTTTTTTTTTTTCAACTTATTTTCGGCTGCACGCAATGAAAGCATGAAATAGCTATGTTACTTTCTAGAACTCAGGGAAAAGTATTTGTCATAATAATGAAATAATGAACTTTATTCTGCAAGTAGGGCCACAAGGGCACTTTTACATGTCTGAGTCTACCGGCATTTCAGAAGAGGAATATGAAAAAAAGGCCTCCTAAGGGCTGTTGAATATACCTACTGTCTAATTCGTGTTTTATTCTGACTAGTCTCATTTCGTACATTCTAGTTTTGTACATTTTGTATTTGATAAGGTGTTAGAAGAGCTGGTGTTTTCGACTTGATTATGAGATCAAAGCTACATGACTTGCTGGATCACCTGGATAAGATGGGAGGTGGACTTTCGACGTCACGCTATGATTAGTTGGTTGGCTCTGTTTTTTTTTTGGGGGGGGGGGGGGGGGGGGGGGTTGCCTCTGTCAACCCGTTTCGGTGTTACCAGTGGTGTGTCATAATAATCCCCGATTCCCTTGTTACCTGTGTGATTCACATAAAATCGTGAGTTTCTAAATCATTAATTACGACAAAAAAATTGGGCAAGTGCGAGTCCGACTCGCGCATGAAGGGTTCCGTACCATAATCTATAACAAGTTTGTTGTATGGGAGCCCCCCTTAAATATTTATTTTATTTTATTTTTAGTATTTGTTGTTATAGCGGCAATAGAAATACATCATCTGTGAAAATTTCAACTGTCTAGCTATCACCGTTCTTGACATACAGCCTGGTGACAGACGGACGGACGGACGGTCTCTCCTGCAGAGCAAAGAAAATTGAATAAATTGACAATATTAAAGACACATTGATACATTATCATATCTCAAAGAAAAAACGAAATGCGTAACCTGGTGGAAGAGATCGGGGATCGAACCCAGTACCTCTGGATTGCCGGTCCAGCGCGTCAACCTTTCTGCCACCCTAACGCCCAAGCAACCTTTTGAATTTTTCATTATGCTTTGTGTGTCGATCTTTGCATTGTGTATTTGAAAAGCTTTACGCAAATAATAAAGACAGTTAAAAATTGTCACATAGATAAGAAAGTAATTACGTCGAGGACAATTTTAAGGTCAAACAGAACGAAGATAATCTTAATTAGATTGCACTTGATCGCGTTAAGCAGGGCGCTGGAAGGGTTCCAATTAATCTTGTATTAAGATACATGGGGTAAAACGGTCAAATGAGCAGTTTTGGGCCGGAAGCACAGACGCACCTACAATCTAAAATTAATGTAATTTATTTATTTCATCTTTATTGCACAATAGAAGTCTTATCGTACAAAATGCGGGAAATGCAGGGTTCGTGACCCGTAGTTTTTGTACTCGAGTGTTAAGTTGGCATTGTAATCTTACAAAGCATATATTGCCCAAGTGGACACATTACCGCATAGCCCTGAGCCTTTTCCGAACATTCTACACTATACAGGGTGAGCGAAAATTCAGGCATTAATTCTCTTTCGCCCAGAGTTCCAAATGAAACTGCGGCTAGTGGTAGGCCTCGCCAGTTTGATTCGAAATTAAAGAAATTTGTCATTTTTACGGTTCCACCACAACTCCGCCATTTTGAAAAATTTCAGAATCTGATCCGACATTTTTTTTAATATTGAACAGTTGGTATTGAGTTAGGATATTGCAATTTCAACCTTGTGACATAGAAAAGACATTGTGACACAAGAAAATATTTCCTTGCATTTTTTATTACTTGCTTCCATTTGTCCTAAATTAAGCTTCTCTACAGGTGTAAGACAATGGCTTTGTGGGTTCATGTTTATAAGAAAAGCTCTCATGTGGAATTCGAACAGCTTAGATTTTAACGTATGTATATAGTACCTGCGCGCTGCGCTGGCGTCATTTCGTATCGGAGGCCAAGATCAACTTCGGGTCGCTGCCCCAGCGGAGTATGTAAGTATATACGTTTCGTACTTATCCATACGGGCCCCAATTATGTTGCCACCCTGTACACTTACGCACTCTAATCTATTTCTACCGACGTTTCCCTTGCAATTTCCTGCTCTCTGTCAAACAGTAGGCATTAATGTCTCAACGATAAAGTCCAAAATCCGGGCCTTAGCACATAAGCATCAGTATACCTTCGTCAGTCTGTTTGTCAAAGCTGTTTTGTCGTGGTGACCTATTTTGGTGGCGACATACGGACAAATGTTTCGCCCACACATCACTTTAACCCCACAAAGTGAGGTCTTTTAGGGAATGGTCCTGTTCTGATTTTGTATGGCGAGAACCGGGAATTCTTGGTTCCGATACTTTTTTATTTATACTAGGACGCATGTGGCCCGCCTGGTTTTAAGCAGTACCGCCGAATTAATTAAATAATTAAAAATTGTATCATCATCATCATCATTAGCCTATTCTTGTCCACTGCTGGACATAGGCCTCTCTAACTGCACGCCATTGTGACTCTACACGCTACTCTCATCCAGCTCTTGCCAGCCACGGCAGCCACCCTGCAAAGATCATCGCTCCACCTAGTCTGAGGGCGTCCCACACTACGCTTGCACACTTACGCTTCTTCGGTTAATATGGCCAGCCCACTGCCATTTCAAATTGCTAGTACGGTGAGCTATGTCGGTAACTTTCGTTCTCTGACGGACCACTTCGTTCCGAATTCGATTCTTCAAAGAAACTCCGAGCATTGCCCTTTCCATAGCTCTCTGAGCGACTTTAAATTTGTGGACCAGCCCAACCGTGAGTGTCCGTATCTACGATTAACTTAATCGGGATTAAATTAATCGGAACTTGTACGATTAGATTAACTAATCGTCATTTTTAATCGTTAATCGCGATTATTAAGTGGGTTAATCTTAATTATTAATCGAATAACTTTTGCCCATCTCTGTATGGGGGTTATATGCGGCGCAAACTTAACGCGACTGGGTGGGCGAAGTGGCGTTAGGTTATGGCTAGATATATCGCCACTAAAGCGATCTTTCCAAGATATCAGAATTTGTGAATCCTATGTGGTTCGTTAGAGAATTTTCAAAATTCGTTTCCTTATTTGCCACGTTTTATATTCAAATGGAAGAAATATGCATGGAATTCAATGATTTCTGAATAAATGTATGAATTTCCAGCGTTCAGTTATTTGCAGAAATGTCTAACGGTTGAAATTCTGATGCTGCAAGAAATGCATTGGAATTTAAGGAAAGTTGGATCAGATTTTCTGTTGCAGTGTGTTTTAGGGTTTCATAGAAAGAGACTATACATACAGAAAATGTTTTCAGCCACTCGATTTGGTGTATTGAAACCTCAAAGACACAGACCAATCACTTTTTGATCCTTAAAAGGACATTTTGCTTTCAACAAATTTCCAGAAAGAGTCGCTTCACAATTCTGTTGTTTTTGAGTTTTAAGTTTGTTACCTCAGATTGAAACATCATCTCCAGATTGGTCATATAAATCTTTGGAGAAGATCTGATCAAGAGGAATCGAAGAAACTCTTTAATTATTTGGCGATTTCGGTGTTTTTTTTACTTTGTTGTCCGTCCGTCCACTCGTCCCACTGTCTGCCAAGACCCTTCATCTCAAGAACGCGCGGAGGTATCGAGTTTTGACATTAAACCCATATACTCAGGTCTACAGTCCCTTGAAGCTGTGAAAAAAAAAATCTAAGTTAGCGTAAATATAAGATACGGCCGTTTATGAACTATGAAATTTGGCAAGTAATACCGTCTTATTATTCTACAAGTACAGGGAAAAATGAGAAATTGGCAAATGTTTTTGCAATGAAATCATGAAAATGTAATGTTTATTTAAAGAATGTATAACAGTTTTCAAACGGTAAAGTTAAGTTTTTATAGTAACTCGTTTAGTTGTTCTAGGAAATACGATTTCTTCTCTTTGAAATCGATTTCTTTTTGTGAAAAATTGTATGTAATAAACAGCTTAAACCTATATATTTCTAAAATGAAGTTTACGATTTCTTCGTCTGTATGTTTCCAAAGTGATTCGAGCATCAACCACTAAATCAGCGGGTAAATTCACCCTTTAATGGGGTTCGGAATGCATGTGTTGGCGGGACTCCATAAACTAGTGTCGTTTTGCCGCAAGTATTCAATTGTTTTTGCATAGGCTCGACCTAGTGTCCTCACACTCACACTAGGTTGAGCCTATGCCTCCCATTAAAGGGTGAATTTACCCGCTGATTAAGTGGTTGATGCTCGAATCACTTTACTGATAAAATCTACGCAAAATAGTAGTTTATGCAACTGCTACATAATGAGAGGTCTTAAAACACGAGTGTGGTTTTATGAAACGAACCGTAGGCGAGTTACATAATAGGATCATACAAGTGTTTTAAGACCTAATTATGTACAGTTGCATACACTGCTTTATCTACACACTAGCTTTTGCCCGCGACTACGTTCGCGTGGAACTTGGAAGTATGGAAGCAACCTCGTACAACACGATAGATATCCACCTAATCACCTTAACTAATAAAAGGGATTATTAAAAGCGCCTAAGCAAATGTAAGAGCAATTGTGCTTTTGGTCTAATCATTACATTTCCTACAGGGTCATCAATGTCATCATGAATTACTTACTCACTTTTCTATCTTTTTAGGGATAATTTCCAGGATGAAAACTATCCTATGTCCATCTTAAACTATCTCCATGCCAAATTTCATCAAAATCGATTCAGCAGTTTAAGCGTGAAGAGGTAACAGACAGACAGACACACTTTCGCATTTATAATATTAGTATGGATATATTCATAATCATTATTATAGATTTTCTTTTATAAAAATATGAAACACTCAGTCCCACTTAGCCGCACATGAGGCGACTCGCGCGGCGGGGGGAGGTCGCCATTACAGTATCAATTTTGATCAAAATTTATACTGTAATGGTTACCTCGCGGTGGCTACGGTAGGTACTGTAATGAAATAATGTAGGTCCTTACCTATAATATCTGAACTTGTTATAGGAATTTAACAAGATGGGTGTAGATAAACTACTATGTCATAAACTTGTGTAGTCGTGTTTTGGTGAATAAATCAATTTTGTATTTTGTATATTATTATTAAAACTATCGTGAGACATACTAAATATGACGACGCGGTTGGCGCAGTTTGTACTGCACCTGCCTACTTAGCTAGCGGTCCTGGTTTCGAATCCAGGCTAGGGCAAATATTTCTGTGATGTACTTGAAAATGTTGTTCCTGGGTCAGATCGTTTTGGGTAAGATTATCCCTCAATATTCATTAATTTGCAATAAATGTCGGACAAGCTCACACAAATCGATCTAGTACCAAAGTGAGCACTAGTAATTATTTTCATTAAAGCAGTAACGTCTGCTAATGTAAACCAAATGTTTGCAATGAAGCGAAACATTTACAAATTTAATGGTTCAGGCTGGGGACCCGCGTCTCCAACGGCTTTTAGGGCTAACGCGGGCGTCCTACCTATTGGACCACTGAACCTGATGCGAGAGCCATTGTTTTTTTCAACCATTTGCTTCTGCATGGCACTAGTAGGCTTGTGTTACGGGCACTAGTCTACTAGACGATGATACACATACTTATACAGATAAATAGAGGCCCGGGAACAAATATTCGATTTCATCATTGTCCATGCCGGGATTGAAACCTAGGACCGTCTGCTCAAAAAGCAGCCCTCACTAACAACCACATCATCAGAAACACAAACTATACGCTTCAATGTATCTACAATGAAACCACGAGTCGATAACGATTTATTGCGAAAGGTTTCTCGAATGTTTTTATATCGGATGTATTAAAACGCTGGTAGCTGATGTAGCCCAAGCGGCCGCAAAGCTTAAATGGGACTGGGCCGGACACGTATCTCGCATGCCGGACGACCTGTGGGCTAAAGTTACCACCGAGTGGGTCCCACAAAACAGCATCCGGCGTCGTGGTAGACCTCGAAGGAGATGGCGAGACGAACTTGACGCCTTTCACCGAGACTGGTGGGAGATTGCTCGGGACAGGGACGCATGGAAGAATGAGAGGGAGGCCTTTGCCCAGCAGTGGGACAATATAGGCTCTTAATAATGATAATAATTTGATAAAAACGTGCGCAAGAAATGGTCACGTGAAATGAACATCTTCATCTTGCGCACATACTTTAGAATCACTCATCTAGAAACTGTAACAAACAACTACTTATTACAGCTACACGCTGAATTCAGTCAGAAATTTCCAACATTCGAAGTAAGCAAACAACGTTTAGGCGATCAACGTAGGGCAATAGTACGTAATAAACTATTATCAGACGCGGACATAATGGAAATTAAGAAACTCACTGAGAATGACATACAAAACTCACCTCCACTATCCCAACAGTCACAAGTAAACACACTATATAATAATCAAAGATTAAGCTGGACCAATGAGATTAACGAATCAATTATGAGAGAATACTACAGAATAACGCAACTAGAAACTAATACAACCGCATACAGAAAACCTTTACATCAAATAATTATTGCAAAATACCCTCAATTATCACATGTCTCTGAGCAGAGAGTAGCCGATCAGAGACGAGTTATCATAAACAATAAATTTTTGAGTGAACAAAGACTTCAAGAGCTAAAGCATGAGATTGCATGTGAGATAGTAACAGATAATAACTCTACTAACAGTGAAATTTCTCCTAATAGCTCATCAGAAACATTGATGACTGAACGAACAAACGACCAACTGACAGTAGACGTTATTCCCGTAAATAATTCTGATGTCCTACCCAGTAGTACCCCCCAGAATGAAAATGAACCACTGTTAGATTACCCTCCAATAACAAACCAAGAAGAAATTGATCAATTTTTTTTAGTAGCCATGAATCGTTTTGATAACTCTGACCCTACCACCAGACCCACCATACCCAAACAAAAGCCATCTAAGAAACTTGTATCTATTGTCCACTTTATTAACAGTGTACTTCCAAAATATCTCGCGACGGACTCTAATTTTGAAAACACTCAAACCGCCCTTTACTGTGCCTTGCAGCGGCTACTCAAAATGGCTCTAAGATAGGAAACACACATGACACTCAACATAATAACAACAATCAACTCCCAAATTGGCAAAAACGACTACAGGACCGAATTACAGATCTAAGAGCTAAGATAGGTAGATTAACAGAATTTATTAACGGTAACACTAGCCCAAGACTTACACGACTTGTAAATGCAATTAAAAGACACCATAAGCTGCATTCGCGACACGAAAATGAGAACACACAATTGACCCACTTCCTTGACACCTTAAAACAAAAACTTAGCGCACTTACAAGCCGACTTCGCCGATATAAACTTACGACACTACGCAAAACACAAAATAAGCAATTTGTTTACAGAACGCTACACAACTCTCAATGTCATATGCAAGATCCAGAACAAAATCCCAACCGCGACTCTGAATCCCCCACTGCAGAAGACATGCACCATTTCTGGTCCGAAATTTGGTCCAACCCCGTGGAGCATAGGTGCGCCGAATGGATCGAGGCTGATAAGGACTCACTTTATTCTGTATCTGAAATGCCATTTGAAGACATTAGTTTAGATTTATTTCAAACTGTGATAGCGAAAACTCATAACTGGAAGGCAACTGGTTCCGATAAAATCCACAACTACTGGCTTAAAAAATTCACCTATCTACACCTAATTCTACTTAAACACATTAATGAATTTATTTGTACGCCCGCATCTCTACCACAATACATTACTCAAGGTACCACTTATATGTTACCTAAAGACAACAATGACCGTAAAAATCCTGCTAAATATAGACCAATTACTTGCTTGCAAAATATATACAAAATAATAACTTCATGCATTAGTAAACTTATATACAAACACATAGACACACACAATATATTATCTGAACAACAAAAGGGATGCCGCCCAAATAGTCAAGGCTGCAAAAAACAGCTAACAATAGACGCTGTCATATCAAAACAAGCACTAAATAACAGAAGGAATATCTACACCATGTACATTGACTACAAAAAAGCATTCGACTCAGTACCACATACCTGGTTAGTATATATTTTAAAACACTACAAAATTCACCACACTCTCATACAGTTTTTACATAACACCATGCTCCACTGGTCTACAGTTCTTAAGGTATTTAGTAACAGCACACACATAGAAACAGAACCAATCGAAATCCGCAGAGGCATTTTTCAAGGAGATTCGCTAAGTCCACTATGGTTCTGTCTTGCGCTCAATCCGCTCTCTAACTTATTGAACAATACCAAGGCTGGATTTAAACTCAACTTTGATAATACATCTCACACAGTATCACACTTAATGTACATGGATGACATCAAACTTTATGGTAATAACTTAACACATATAAATAAACTCGCAGACATAACTCAATAATTTTCATCGGATATAAACATGGAATTTGGCATCGACAAGTGTAAAATCCAATCTATTCGCAGAGGCAAAATTGAACGTAATTCATATTTATTAGACAATGGAGACCAAATAGACCCTGTTGACGCTGAAACTGGATACAAATATCTCGGTTATCAGCAATCTCAGCAAATTCACCAAAAGAACACAAAAACTACTCTGAAACAAAAATTTTCAACCAGACTTCACAAAATTCTTAATACTCACCTTAACGCACGCAATACGATAAAAGCTATAAATACATATGCAGTTCCCATACTTACTTATTCGTTTGGTATTATACAGTGGTCACAAACCGATTTAAGTAATTTGCAAAGAGTGATAAATACCTTAATGACCAAATACCGGAAACATCACCCACGTAGTTGCATTCAGAGGCTCACTCTTCCTAAAAAAGAAGGAGGACGGGGCATAATAGACATAATGAATCTCCACAATAAACAGGTAAGTACTCTCAGAAAATACTTCCATGCTCAGACATCCCGATCTCAAATTCACCAAGCCGTTGTCAAATCCGATAAGAAATATACACCACTCAATTTGAAAGACCCCACGAAGCAGAAAAGTGAAACGATAACGGAGCCTCAACGAACGTCGACAAAGTAGCATCAAACATGTGGCTCAAGAAAGGTGAGTTATTCCCAGAAACCGAAGGATTTATTTTAGCGATACAAGACCAAATTATAGACACAAGAAATTACCGAAAACACATAATACGCGACCAAAACTTACCCACAGACTTATGTCGACACTGCCATGCTGCCTCAGAGACCATACAGCACATAACAGGAGCATGCCGATCCATAGCCCAGACAGACTACAAACACCGACATGACCAAGTTGCCGCCATCATCCACCAATACCTTGCATACAAATTTCAGCTCATTAAAGACACCACTTCTTATTATAAATATACACCACAAGTTGTTCTTGAATCGCCAGAATATAAACTTTATTGGGATAGAACCATTATTACCGATAAAACAATCCATTACAATAGACCAGATATTACATTACATGATAAATTAAATAAAACCGTGTACCTCATAGATATAGCTATCCCCAATACCCACAACCTGGCATCCACCCACACAGAAAAAATAACCAAATTTATAGACCTCTCTATTGAAATTAAATCCCAGTGGCGAGTTAACACCGTAAAAACAATTCCTATTGTTTTATCTACCACAGGAGTTATCCCCCACAACCTTCACGACAGCCTCAAAGCATAAAAGTCCACCCACTCACTTTCAATACCCTACAAAAGGCAGTAATTCTAAATACTTGCAGAATTGTCCGGAAATTTCTAGCGCTGGACCAGTAGGATCCTGCCCAATATATCAAAATTGCCATACTCGTTTGGCCAAAATCCCGCGAGTATGGTATTAAAGTTACCTCCGATTGGAGAGAAAGAAGTGAAAAAAGAAAAAGAAAATAATAATAACAATTAAAACAACGGTTTGTCCCTATATATTCAACTTACCCTCAAAACCCGTGCAAAGGTATTATTTCATTTTATAACGTTACAGTACTTTTATCTCACGAGCGCGGGTGAGCCATGTTTGTGTGAGTAGATGTACAATTGTACATGCACATTGGCTCTGTGTGGGTGAGCCGGCACTGAACGCTCCCGAGCTCACACAGAACCAATGTGCATGTACATTACTCACACAAACATGGCTCACCCGCGCTAGTGAGTAAAAGTACTGTACTGGCTTTGGTTTTATTGTGTATTGTAAAAACAACGATGAGATAACTAAAAATAATAACACGGTTAAAGATCCTTATCCGTTCAAAAACGCTGATAGTTTTAGACATTTTCTTCTATGATTAAACATGTTTCTTAACATATTATTAGCAATGTTATTAGGTACTTAGAACAGGGCTATTGCGATTTATTAGTATATATTTGTTTCAAAAACTACTCGAAGTTGAAAAATTCACGCAGATATCTCTTTTTTGCAACTTGTTTTCGACTGCATGCAATGGAAGCAAGAAATAGTCCTGTTACTTTCTAGAACTCGGGGAAAAGTACATCATCATCATGAGCCTATTATTATGTCCCACTGCTTGACCAAGGCCTCACCCCTCTTTTTCCATCTCTCGCGGTTTTGAGCTGCATCTGGCCAGTCCTTCAAAAATTAGTTCAAGTCATCCCGCCATCGCCTACGAGGTCTGCCGCGTCTCCGTTTCGAGTCTAACTTCGCCGCTTGCGGCTTGGAAAAGTACTATTCACTTTAAAAAGTTGGTTGAAATTATCAGTATATTTGTCATAATTATAGGCCTTTTAAAAGGTTGTCGATGTAGCTCAAAGAGTTGCCAGACTTAAGTGGTTGTGGGCGGAGCACATTGGTCGTAGAACCAATGGTTGTTGGAGCAGTGAGACACCCCAAATAGAGGGGACAGTAACAGTAACCTATATACTTAATGGCATAGCTTGAATGTAGATTTTAATTATATTCGCGATATAAACCCGTTTAAAACGCCCTACACTATCCGCAAAATTAAGCCTCTTTATTCTACCATGTAGTCAATTCGATTGGAACTCTCCGTCACAGCGCATAAAGTTTGTTAGGCTGTTTATAACAGTATTAGGTCCCAAATTTGCAAATAATAACCCTTATTGAGTATCTAGATACGATAGTTCCATCCCTGGCTTAACGTTTGCTGCAATGCTCTGATTAACTCGTTCATAATGACATGAATGATCTTATATGTTTAGTGAATACTAGACTAGAGCTATAGTCGATTTTTGACATGAACATAATAATATTATATGTTCTGTTCATTATTAGTGGTATCAATCTGACAATCCTAGTAAAAAAACATGGACAATTAAATTAAAATTAAGCCTAAAAAATAAAACTACAGAACTAAAATCTAAAGTAAATTACAATAAAGCTAAAATAAATCTAGAAAACATTATATTCGACATCACAGGGGTAAATTCGAACTTCCTATCGTGCCGTGTTCATTCAAATTATTTGACGAACTTGGAATTCCAATTTTCGGAATAGCCCTTCTGGTCGCTACAATTTTACTTTGGTCAATCGTGACTAGTGCGTCAATGGGACACAGGTACAAATACATGGTCCATAAAGGGACCATGCGATTCTGTAGCTTATTGTACTGCCACACGAAGTATCCAAAATTACAGATGTTACTCCACTAAAGCCATTCAATCGTTTGCCAAATAACTGTACATATTTCATTTGTTATCAATGTATTTATAAAAAGTTGTTGAGTACAATAAAGCGTTTACATACATACAAACTGTAATTGCATGGTAAGATGGCGTTAGGAGTATAACATCTGTACTTTTCTATATTTCGATATAAAGGATGCAAGTTCAGATCTACAATTTAGAATTAAATCCATTTTTAATTGATAAAGCATTTTACTCGACAACCGAATAACTTAACGAATTATATAATAAACTAGAGGCCCGTTGCGGCGTCGAACCGCCGCTAGAATATGGAAATCCGGTAGTGTTACATAAAATAGCTACTTTATCGATCAGAAGTTTTTGGCGAACGAAGAATAAATACTGTAAAAAAACACGTTAAAATGATGTTTTAAAAACGTTAAAACATGCCAGGCTAGAGCCAGGCCTGATAGCCAACTGCCAGCTTTATCGTGACAACTTTTTCAACTATTTTGTAAAAATAACTTGTGCATTAATGACATGTGATCTGTTTCACAAATAAAATGCATATTATTCGATTTATGAAATAAATTAATTCTAAAAATAATCCTATATCTTAAAAAAATAATTGACATATTTTCATAGGACCGAACATAAGATTGGTAGAATTTTAATTTGTTGTTCTTTCTTCCGGGCATAAATTTATCGATTTGATCGATTTCTATCAATTTCCAGAAATAGCACATGAATCGAAACGACAGATTTGGGCACTCACTACGCAGGTTTTAAAAAGGAAATCATGTAGTGCGCAACTGTTTATGTATTCATTTATAATCGTAAATACTTAAAAATTGTGATAATAAAAATTGTTACATTAACTCAATTGTATGAAATAGAGAGTATAAAACGTTTATAGATACGCGAAAAACCACTATTATCAATGCTTGTTTTTTTTAATGAAATTCAATAGATCGTGCAAAGTTTCTTAATATGGGTGCTGCCATGTCATCATCATCAATCATTTGTTCAATAACAATTACACATTGTGTTTGAAATTCTTACGCTAGGTATACTTAATCAAACCCTATTTACTAATCTAAATAAATAACTGACCTCCGATACTCCACCATAAAAATAAAAAAAGGAATGTGTCAAATATGTGTAATAAATAAAATCCAACACATAAAACAGCTAAAAATGTTTGAAAAAAGAATATTAAGACACATTTTTTTCAATCAATTTAGAGCTTAAGGCCTAATACCCGAATTCCAAATTTAAACTTTCGTCTTTCCTCTCATTGAAATAGTGTCTGACAGAAGAGTGAGGGAGATGATATCTATACTCTCAAGTCTATGATATAAACCTAATTTTAGAGTTCCTTACCATAGTCCGTAAAAACGGAAGCCTTATAAAATCTATTTGTTTTGTTGACAGCAGAATTTGTCAAATTTTATTTTGAATGAGAATAAGAATGATCAGCCAGACGTCATTAATTCAAATATGATTTATTATTGAGCGCGTCGATTTTTTGAAATTTGCATCATATGTAGGTTATTTCTACCATTAAGTTTCGCATGTTAGGATTACATGTTAATTATTCTACATTGCCAACTCGTCCACAATGTCAGTTCGTCTATATTCCCATCTGGGTCACAATGCCAACTTGTCCACACACCCAACACGTCCACATTGCTAACTCGTTCATACGCCCAACTCATCTGCATCGCCAACTCCTCTATATTACCAATTCGTCTCCATTGGCAACTCGTCCATAATCCCAATTTGTCCACAATGCCAACTCGACCATATTGCTAACTCGTCCATATACCCAACTCGTCCACAATTCCAACGCGTCCATATTGCTTACTCGTCCACAATGCCAAGTCGTCCACATTACCAACTCGTCCATACACCCAACTCATCTACATTGCCAACTCGTCTTCATTTCCAACTCATCAACAATGCCAACTCGTCCATATTGCTAACTCGTCCACAAATACAACTCGTCCACATTTCCAACTTTTCCATAGGCCCAACTCATCCACAATTCCAAGTCGTCCACATTTCCAACTCGTCCATATTCCCAACTCGACGATACACCCAACTCGTCTATACAAACTCGTCCTTATTGTCAGCCCGTCTTTATTTTCAACTCATCAATATTCCCAACTCGACGATACACCCAACTCGTCTACGATACCAACTTGTCCTTATTATCAGCTCGTCTTTATTGCCAAATCTTCCATATCACCAACTTGTCCTTATTACCAAGTCGTCTTCATTGCCAACTCGTTTATATTCCCAACTCATCCACAATGCCGACGCGTCCATATTGCTTGGTCGTCCACAATGCCAACTCGTCCACATTGCCCACTTGTCCATGTTCCCAACTTGTCAATTTTACCAACTCATCCACATTGCCAACTCATCCACATTTCCAACTCGTCCATATTCCCAACTCGACAATACACCCAACTCGTCTACAATACCAACTTGTCCTTATTATCAGTTCGTCTTTATTGCCAAATCTTCCATATCACCAACTCGTCCGTATTACCAAGTCGTCTTCATTGCCAACTCGTTCACATTCTCAACTCGTCCACATTTCCAACTCGTCCATTTTAACAACTCATCCATATTACCAATGTAGATACATTCCCAACTTAGCTACATTGTCAAGTACCTAGTCAATATTCTCAACTCGACCACATTTCCCATCCCGTCGACATACAAGCGGAAGGACTAACTTTTTTCTTGTAAAATACCATTTAATTTACTATCTCATGCCATTTTCCTTGGAATTATTTTTTTGATGGAATTAGGTATATAATCATATTTAAAATAATCTATCATTTTACTTATTTGTATGACGTTTAAATTCGTTATACTACATTTTTTCTGCTTTGATTTACTATTGTAAAACTCGCCTATAAAAATAATCTATTCTTGAATGACGGTCAGTTTTTTTAGTCTTGCAAGCACCAGTCCCATCCCAGTTGAGATGAACTTGACGCCTTTCACCGAGACTGGTGGGAGATTGCTCGGGACAGGGACGCATGGAAGAATGAGAGGGAGGCCTTTGCCCAGCAGTGGGACAATATAGGCTCTTAATATATATATATAAGCACCAGTCCAACTCGCACTTTTTACTCGCGGCTTTTTCCTCCACATTTTTAACAGGTATGCGAAAAAAGTTTCCATATCAACATTTTAAAAAGAAAAACAACCTGGCAAATTAGGTCATTGACATAATAGCCCCCAATAAAAAATACATTTAAAGTTGACAGAATATGGTTACTGTCATTCATTGTCAACAAACTGTAAAATTATTTTTGCATATTCGTAATTTCGTACATGTTTTAAGTGTTGCGGATATTATGTTGCCGACTCAAAAATAATATTTCATCATGCTGAACAACTTACTACAGGTTTGTGAGCAAATCATGCTGATTATTATTTGGTCATCTTATGTCAAATTAGGGATCACAGGTCACGTGGTTAGCGCACAGTAGTTTTTTCAAATCCATTTTTCAGTACTTTTTCAGGAAAAAATTAAAAATCCAAGAGTTTTATGCACCTCTCCAGCATGAGACGAATCTAATGACATATCATTTATCAAAATCGGACAATGACATATCATTTAACTGTAGATCTGATGGGATGTACAAAAATCGGCCTCGCGTAATATATATATATATATATATATATATATATATATATATATATAAATAAATAATAAATAAATATTAAGGGACAATCATACACAAATCGACCTAGTCCCAAACTAAGCAAAGCTTGTACTATGGGTACTAGACGACGATATACATAATATATAAATATATATAGATAACATCCATGACCCAAGAACAAATATTTTGCACAAATATTTGCCCCGGCCGGGATTCGAACCCGGGACCGCCGACTCAGTAGGCAGGTGTCTACCAACCGAGCCAAACGCGTCGTCGCGTTTTCTTTCATATATATATATATATATAGATAGATAGTATAGATAGATAATATTCATTGGATAAATACTTACCCAACGTATTATTTTAATTAGAATTTATTTGACATATACATAATTTACTATGACCAATGCAAGTGCATAAATTATATGATATTATGATATTTATTTATTTATTTATTTATTTATTTATTAAAATTAATTACACAGCATAACAGATAACCAAGGCACTGTGAAATTATAAATAATAATAATATAACAATGATATACAAACATTTGAAAAACATACATTAACGAAATCAATTATACATTACAAATTCAAACTGAAGACAGACGGACATCCATCCTCTCACAGAACTTCAAATATTCATCACACAATAATGCCCATCTGCTCACAAATACGTCACACTCCGGGGCTGATGCGAGAAGATTGTTCAAGAGGCGTAAAGCGCGGACTAGCGGAGATTCTCTTCGAGACACCGTGCGCGACGTCGGCACCGCCAGCAAGGGGCGGTCACGAGGTCTGAAACTAAATTTGGTCAACGACGGGACGTGTAGTCGCACTAACTGCCCTACTAATTCTGTGGAATCAGACTCTCCGCGCAAAATTTTGCTGGTAATCGTAAGAAGAGCCAAATTACGTCTGACCTCTAGAGAGTTAAAACCCAAGGCTCCCAGTAAATATTTGGTTGGGTATAAGTATGGGTAGTACCCATACATTTTTTTGTACAAGAACCGCAGGAACACTTTCTGTACTCTCTCCAGAAGTAAGACATAAGTTACTTCGTGGGGATTCCAGATGACAGAAGCCGTCTCTAGCTTACTTCGCACTAAAGCGGTGTATAGGAGTTTTATGGTTCTAACATCTTGGAAGTCCCGAGCATTCCTGACAACAAACCCCAACCTCCTATAGCAATCGCGAGTCAATGCATATATATGCTCGTGGAAATTTAGATGGTTGTCGAGGGTGACGCCTAAGTCCCGAATGGAGTCGACACGGGCTATTTCTTCAGAGTCCAAGAGGTACTTATAGTAAAATGGATTCCGAGCTCTACTGAAGGAGATAACCGCACATTTTGCGACATTAAATGCAAGCCTGTTCCGTAGACTCCACTGATTCACTATGTCGATGTCCTTCTGAAGTGATTCGCAGTCAGAAAACTCTTGGACCCCGTAAATCAGTTTCAGGTCATCGGCATAAAGTAGGCACCTAGCAGACCGGAGAACCGAAGCGAGATCGTCAATCATTACTCCAAAGAGCAGCGGACCTAGTATCGACCCCTGACTAACTCCTGAACGAGTGTGGAAATTTTTCGAGATAAAGCATCCGTGTTGTACATACTGCTGTCTACCGCGCAGATAGCTGGCAAAGAACCGAAGCAGTTGTGGGGAAAAACCAATCTTACACAACTTGCCCAATAGCACATCGTTATCTACGCGGTCAAATGCTTTTTTAAAATCGAAGTACAACACGTCTACTTGTATGGACTTATCTAAATGGTCTGAGATGGAGTCAACCAGTGTTAGGAGGTTCGTTTCGACTGATCTTCGAGGCCTGAAACCATGTTGAGAGTCACCGAGAAAAGGCTGAACTTGAGGCGCTACGAGAGTATTTATAACGTCTTCAAATAGTTTGGCTGGAGCCGAAAGGATAGCAATAGGTCGATAGTCTTCGACACGGGATAGGTTGTTAGACTTAGGAATAGGCCTCACACGAGTAACTTTCCATCGATCCGGATATTCTCCAGTGCGCAAAATTGTATTAAATATATGCAATAGAGGAGGTATAAACGACTCTTTACAGCCTTTCAAAATATATGCCGGAAGATTGTCCGGACCCGGGGCACTTCGTGGTTTCAAACGTTTTATGGCGCGTTCAAAATCGTGCAGGGATATTTGAGCTACATGTATATAGTTAGCGTTACGGTTCGGATCATCGCGAATAATCTTCTCATAATCAAGATGAGGTGTATTTGGTAAAAAGACGGAAGAAAAGAAGTCAGCAAAAGCCTGAGCCGCATCACAACCTTCAACTTCTTTCCCCTCATAAGTCACTAGAGACTCGAAACCTCCTTTTGTTTTTAGACTAGCAATGTGCTGCCAGAAGGCGCGAGGATTGGACGTCAGTTTGGTTTCCATCTCTCTAATATAGAGGTCATAGGCAAGCGAAATACGACATTTAATGTCGGCTCTAAGTTTGGAAAAGGAGGAATATACAGCTATGTCACCAGTACGCTTCCAGTCACGATGTAGAGTAGCTTTACGTTTGATGTCCTCAATAATATCTAACGTGAACCAAACCGGATAGCGCCTGCACGATTTATTAGGTCTAGACTTTCTCGGCATACACTTATCAAAAATGTCATATACGATATTATAAAAAATTTCAACAGCAATGTTAGAATTACAAGACCTAAGGACTTGCTCCCACGACACCTCAGAGAAAAGTCGTTCCAGGAGTTCGTAATCTCCATTTGAAAACTTCCAATCGCGAGTTGAGTCAAGATTGCTAGGTTCAACTAATTGAGGAGTTTGTCCCGGTGCTGTAAGTGGAATGGTGACATCTAGAGGAGGATGATACGCATCTCTATTTGGAACTAGACCTCCATCGTTGATCTCACTGACTTTTACACTGCAACTCTCGCCACGCACCAGCACAACATCTAACACTCCTCCGTACAAATTCAGCACATCATTCGTCTCTTTCAAATTACAGACTGTAGTAAAATAACAAAAGTAGCTTAAGATATCCGCGGAAGAATATTTAGGGTTTAAATTTAAGTCACCCACGATAACCAACACACCACTTAATGAGTCGATGAAAGATTCCACTTTTTGAAAGAAACGCATGTAGACGTCGTCCGCAGCATTGGGCGGGATGTAAATAACACACATGTGGCAGATGTTTGACTCCAACGAGAATGATGCCCACAGATCTTCACCATCAGACGTCTCAAACTCCGGTCGGCGCTGCAGAGTAATACCTGGCCGTGCTGCCAACAGCACACCTCCTCCTTGCCGCCCAGTAGTACGATCTCGACGTAGTACACTCCACTGACCCATTATCAATTCGGAATCTTCCACCGAGTCAGACAGCCATGTTTCGGTAACACCGATGACATCACTATCCAAAGCAAGAGTTACATGCCTAAAATGTTTTAATTTAGTGTTAAGGCCTCTATATGATATGGTAGGCGCACTTGCCAGGTATATCGTTCACGAGTGACTAGAGAACTAGAGACAATCTAGATTTAAGAGACAAAACGACAAGAAAAACGGGAGAGCGAGCGAGTAATACTGAGATGATAAATGAGATACTGAGCTAAACCAAATGATATCACATCATTTGAATCACTCACTCGCGAGCTACACATCTCTAGCGCCATATACATATATTGCTTTACTAACACGAGAAATTCGAACTGCTGTGCAGATCTACCACCCTCGTAAGCTAACTGTCGTTGGTGCGTAAGGGTTTAGTTCAAGCGGATTATTTCGCACTGTAAATCCGTTTTGCTGCGGCTTTACTTGTTATTCTAACCTTTTAACGTGTAAGTAGTTTAGTGGGAATTCGTGCACGCTCCATTACGCGAATAGCCCTTTTATATACCGGGTGTTGCTTGTAATAGGAGCAATAAATTAAAACATAGTACAAACATAGATTCTATACTCCTCAAACTGTAAAAAATTTGTTCAGCAACTTAATAAAAAAATATCGGCCAAGTGCGAATGGGACTCGCGCACGAAGGGTTCCATACCATTATCTGTAAGTTTGTTGTATTTTTAGTATTTGTTGTTATAGCGGCAATAGAAGTACATCATCTGTGAAAATTTCAATTGTCTAGCTATCACCGTTCTTGAGATACAGCGTGGTGACAGACGGACGGACGGACAGCGAAGTCTCAGTAATAGGGTCCCGTTTTTACCCTTTGGGTACGGAACCCTAAAAACAGTTTTTAGAATTTCATTATTTCAAACAAACTAAATAGTATTTTCCAATTCTAAGTTTAATTAATGTTCATATTTGCTGCAAATGTGCGTCGTTACTTAAGTGTATGTTTCATGTGCAACAACTATATGTGAGTTCCTGTAATTGGCTTCATGATTCTATTTAAGCTTCTATGTGCAGTGTATTAGCTGTTGGTTCTCCTAAATAAATAAATAAATAAAGTATGTCGTCCATCATTGACATGTCCTGAGCATTGATATAGCTGTCATTCTACTAATATCGCACATTTCGCAATACATTCTTTGTCTAAAGATTTTTCTACAAATTATCACTTAATGATATTTTCAGAAGTTACTTAAAAAATGTTGATTAGATTCAAGGGAAGAATCTACGTTTTAATTTATTGCTCCTATTACAGGCAACACCCAGTATATACAATACAATACAAGTACTATTTATTGCACACCTCATAAAACATACAGGAGAAATACAACGCAAGAAACTAATAATAGGTAAACAAGAAAATATATATGCAGGCATGTAGCATATTTTGCCGCGACTTCACTTATCGTACGACTTAACCTCACCTGTCTTGTACGATATTGAAAGAAAAGTGACAGGTAGTATTTTGTCGCGCGACAAAGAACACCTGTCACTGTCACACCTTATACTCAGTTATAAGGTACATTTATAATTATGCAAAATATTTTTTCGTCGCGTTCCTCATTGTATACAGGGTGTCCCTAAAACCAACGCCAAAATGAAGAGGGGTGATAGAACAGCTCATAAGCAACCATATTAAGTTAATTTGACCTTAATAAAAAGTCTGCGTCAGTATGTCGATTGCCACCACTGCAAATTTAGGTATTTTTTAAATCTGTTTTTTGCAGGATGTTACTAAAAACATATCCTATCGAATGTAATTTCAATTTATTACATATCATGATGCTTTGTCGGTAAAAATAATAAAAAAAAACGAATTATAGCAATTTATTAAATTTAGCCAGCGGTTTTGATCGAGTTTCATTTAAAAAAAGTATTGTAAACTAACATGGCACACAACATAAAAAGATAGTAAATTTATTGTAGTTTTCAAAAAGGTACAGCATTTTCTAATTTACGCAGCAGTTTACGAGATATTGATATTTTACACTAACAGGAGCTCATACTGCAGTTATTACATAGTATGGAACCAGAGCCCCTACTAGGCTCAGAGTTTGAATTTCGAACAAAAAATAGATTCAAAGAATACACAATTTGAAATTGGAACACAATTTGAAATTCGAAGTCAAGTCGGCTTTCTGATTAAAGAGTATTTTAGTAATTTTAGGACACTTCGTCAATTCGTTTGATGTTCTTTATTTAGTTTGGTTTCTTATTTTCTTAAATAGACTTGATTTACCAATAGAACTCGTGTTTGCCTTGTGATTTGGATTTTTGGTACAATTTAACTTTGCTTTGTGCATCTTGGACTCGAGTTCTGCCTATTGATTTTAACTTCGATTTACTTTGGCTCTGTTAAGATTAATTGTAGTGCGTTTGTTACAAATATGCCAGAGAATTATACTCCTCAAGAATATGCCAACATGCATTTTGTCTATGGGGAATGTCAGGGTAACTCTTGTGCTGCAGCTAGACTCTATCGGGAAAGATATCCAAATTTAAGGCATCCGGACCATCGAGTATTTCGAAATGTTCATCTCGCATACTCACAAGGCGTTTTGCCTGGCAATCGTGGTGGATTGGGAAGACCTAGAGGAGATTACGATGAAGATGTTTTACAAGAGATTCAAAACGACCCATCCACTTCGACACGGAACATTGAACGTAATTTAGGGATATCAAAATCTGTTGCCAATAGAATATTACGTCGATATGGATATCATCCATACCACATACAACGTGTTCAAGCGTTGCTGCCCCGTGATTACCCACTTCGTGTTCAGTTTTGCCAGACAATGCTGCAAAAACACAGAGAGGATCCCAATTTCATAAATATGGTTTTATGGTCTGATGAAAGCACTTTTAAGAGAGATGGATTTATGAACATGCACAATTTACACAGTTATGCATTAGAAAATCCTCATTTAATGAGGGAAGATCGGTCGCAGTACCAATTTAAAGTGAACCTCTGGACTGGAATATTAGATGGGAAAATAATTGGCCCATTTGAATTACCAGAAACGCTGAATGGTCCAAGTTATCTGCATTTCTTAGAGAATGAGTTGCCAAATCTTCTCGACGACGTACCTTTAGCTACGCGGAGGTCAATGTGGCTGCAGAATGATGGCTGTCCAGCACATTATGCACGCGAAGTGCGACTACATTTAAACCAAACTTATCCACAGAAATGGATCGGCCGTCTGGGTCCCATTTTGTGGCCTCCTCGATCTCCAGACCTAAATCCTCTGGATTTCTATTACTGGGGTTATATTAAAGAAAAAGTTTACAATGAACCGATTAACAGTATAGCGGAGCTGAGACAACGCATTTACGCAGAGGCCCAAAACGACGTATCAAGAAGTGCACGTCACATCAGTCGAGCATTTTTAAGGAGATGCCGAGCTTGTATTCAAGTCAATGGCGGACAATTTGAACATTTAATTAAGTTACATAAAACAGGTATCGTATTTTTTTAATGTTTTTAGTTTTTTTATTCACTTAACAGATAAAAATGGCAACCAGTATTATTTTTGCATTATCTTATAAACCGCTAAATAATTAAGTCACTTCGATACCATTTTAAAAACAACTCTAAATTTGCTATCTTTTTACGTTATTTGCCAGGTTCGCTATGAACATTTCATTTTTTTTTATTCTAAAATTGAATTGTGTTCCTATTCTAAATAAAGTATTCTTTAAATCGATTTTTTGTTCAAAATTCAAACTCTGAGCCTAGTAGGGGCTCTGGTACCATACTATGGAATAACTGCAGTATGAGCTGCTTTTGGTGTAAAATATCAATATCTCGTAAACTGCTGCGTAAATTAGAAAATGCTGTACCTTTTTGAAAACTACAATAAATTTACTATCTTTTTATGTTGTGTGCCATGTTAGTTTACACTACTTTTTATAAAGGAAACTCGATCAAAACCGCTGGCTAAATTTAATAAATTGCTATAATTCGTTTTTTTTTTTTATTTTTACCGACAAAGCATCATGATATGTAATAAATTGAAATTAAATTCGATAGGATATGTTTTTAGTAACATCCTGCAAAAAAACAGATTAAAAAAATACCTAAATTTGCAGTGGTGGCAATCGACATACTGACGCAGGGCATCAAAAGTCACGAGTTTTTTTTAAATGCAAATATCTCGAAAACCATGAACTTTTTATTAAGGTCAAATTAACTTAATATAAATAAATAAATAAATATTAAGGGACAATCATACACAAATCGACCTAGTCCCAAACTAAGCAAAGCTTGTACTATGGGTACTAGACGACGATATACATAATATATAAATACATATATAGATAACATCCATGACCCAAGAACATTGAGGTATTATTTATTATAGAGCCACAGACCCGAACAAAAGTGTCAAATAAAGTGGCACCGTTGTCATATTCAAGTAGATGCCAATAACGCTTATTTATAATTTGCAGCAACATATTGACTTCGTACAAAAGAACTCTTTGTTTAAACGTTTAAGTGTCAAATTGACTTAATTACTTATTACCACAAATATTTTACGTGTAAATTAACTTTTTTAGCGTATTCTGACTGAAGTCTCTTGTCAAACTTGGAACATGGCACGAATGGATCAGATTTTAATATTTTTACATACTAAAAATATTTTCACTATTATTTTATTTAGGTATTAAAATATATTTTATGTTTGAACTAAATAAACTCGTAAATTGTTAATAACTAATTTAGTTACGTTTTTATTGTAAATTGTTACTAACAAATTTAGTTACGTTTTTATTTAACAACTGCATAAAAAGTTTCCGATAGAAGGGATCAGTAATAATGACATTATTTCTCCTTGATCCAGTATGTGAAATGAGAGTACGACAAGTGCAAAATATTGACATTATTAACCCTTTAAAGTTTGATCTTATTTGTCGGTGGCGTGGTAGGTATGCACGGCAGCACACGTCGCCGTCACCTTTATGTGTTCTTGGCGTTCAAAGGTTTAAACTGTCAGTGTCTAGACTCTGTGACAAAATATAACAATAACAACAGAGCAATTTTTTAGTAATTTATGAATGTCACCATTTTACGCTTCTGTTGATTAACATAAAAAAAACATGATTATGCCGAACACACGAGAGACGAATAATAATTAAATTGAATATTTGGCTTCAATTAGTCTTCGCGTTTGTCTCTTGCTAAATGTGATCTCCATTTTTACGTTGTTGAGAATGGGAATTTTGAATAAAAAAATAGGATAATTATTTATTGCACTCCTTAATTTATTAATGAAATATAAAACTATAGCGACTCCTTCGATTTTTGTTCTGTGATGAGGTGCATTTTGTAGGGACAAAGTTAATAATTCTAATACAAAAGTTGCTATGATTTTACATAGGATTCGTTAATTAATCAATAGAACTCAAGTAAAAAAGAATATTCCGCCCTGTTCCTTTATTTTATAGTTGTTATTTCTGTAATTTTTCACTGAAAATTAAGTCACTTTTGAGACCCGTCACGTGTCATGGTCTAAACGAGACTGATCGCCCAACTAATGCGATTTGTGATTTTGCATTAGTTGGGAGGGTGCCATTTTTTCCGTCTGATTGTGTGTCCATGTAATTATTACGTCAATGCCCAAGAACAAAATATTTTGCACAAATATTTGCCCCGGCCGGGATTCGAACCCGGGACCGCCGACTCAGTAGGCAGGTGTCTACAAACCGAGCCAAACGCGTCGTCGCTTAATACAATATGGTTGTTTATGAGCTGTTCTATCACCCCTTTTCATTTCGGCGTTGGTTTTAGGGACACCCTGTATATCACGCCCTCCGCGTGGATACACACAACCAGTTTTTGCTTTTTTGGATCCCCGTAAATCATGCAGTGTTCCATAAAGGTTCCATCATCAAAAAAGTTCCAGAACCGTCCTGGGGAATAAACTAGCACTACACATCCGGTGTATTACACGGCTCGCATAGTTTTATGGGCACTTCGGTTCAGTACACTGGCGAGCACGGAAGGGCACGCCGGAAACATCGAGTAATTTGCGTGCGTTCAATACTTGGATACTGGCGCATTTTGTGCTTCGAAAATAGGATGGTAGCTTAGAATGTCAGGATTGTTGCCTCACTTGAATTGTGATGGTATGAATAGATGAGCGATCGCTATTGATTGTTGTATTAAGCGTTCAGTAAATAGAAGTTGTATAATATGTAAGGTCAATCACAGAGTGCAAGCAGTAGTCGATTGATGCGTCAAACGCTGGTTTAATCAAACTTGATTTGATATATCGATTGCTGTTAATTGGTATAGGTATTATTCGTTTATTATGTTTGTACAATCGTGCATGCCTAGTATTTGGACAAGTTTCAAGGCGGGAATGTGACTTTCGGTTGACCAAAAACGTCGAAATGAACGCAATAGTCAGTAATTTCGTTAATGATACTTAACTTATTATACGAACAGCCTAATATCCACCATGAGAAGTTAGGCGTATAGGCACGTATAGTAGGAATTATTTTTTGAGGCCGCATTCACTTCGCTTTTTTCTAACTAACAATGGGACCCAAAGAGTATTTTGTGCATTATGTATTGCGGCCTCAAACTATTACTTTGAATTAAAAGGTGTCATAAGTGTAGTTCGTGGCCAAAGTTCATAATGGACACACATACCCATTGAGTTCCATTGTTTATAAGAACAAAGCGAAGTGAAATTGGCCTCAAAAAAGGATTCCTACTGTAGTTCTCGAAGAAAACAGTAAACTACACTTCGTATACTATACTTAGGTAGTTGTTTTAACATCTAGTTTATCTGCTCTAAATGACATGTATTTTGTCATAAATGATAATACATTTTACAACCTGAAAATATTTGGTATGGAATACAATTTAGCAAGGATAGCATCACAATTAACAGCCAAAACCTGTTTGTGGCATCTATGTACTTTAACGTCAGCGGGCAGAAAATACCGCATTATGTCATATTGCAGTATGTAAAAGCTTTGTTTATACTGTGGTTAGTTTATTTTAATGAGTCTCTTGAAATTTAGAACTGTCAGTAAAATCAGAATAAACAATTTCAATTATAATATTACGAAACTGTATATTTTTTAGACAATCAGTAGGAAATTTTGTTACAGAAGATAAAGTTTTATTTGTTTCAAGGTTTCTAGTTTGAGAAAGTTTGGAACACTAAAGTTATTCTTACTTAGTATTAAATAATTCAGTGAGTTTTCTTTAATATGTTTATAGGTCAATCAATTTTTCTATGTTGCTCGTTGCCATGGTGCCCCCTGAGTCACTCTTTAAAACTACGTTTTTCGGCGGATGTGTTTACCAAATACTTTGAAATTGTAACAGTTATAAGCCCATTCTTATACAGACTATATCCTGATAATAATCGTTGTAAATTGTTATCAAGTCTTTCGTAAGAAGTTTAATCACTGCTATCCCCTGGATCACGGGAAACTATATCAAAAAGAAAAAGTTGATCCACCATTCTACTGTATTAACGTAAGATAACACGCTCAACTAAAATAAAACAAAGTAGGGTTATGACTTTTTCTTTCCCGCATGAATGAAGTCGCGAGCACGCTTTTTTTTTTTTTTTTAATAAATATCGGACAACCTCACAAAAGTCGGTAATGGTTCCACAGTAATTCCTAGCAGGCTTGCGTTATGGGCACTAGAATTGCATGTACGAGTACATACTTAAATATTTAGAAACCATGCGTGGCCCAGGAACAAATATTTGATTTCATCACACAAATTGCTGTGCAGTTTGGCAGATTTTTAGGAAGTTTATTGTACTATTGTGGCACATAAACAAAATTAAAAAAAAATCTGTCCCTGTCCGGGATTTGAACCCGCTCAATAGTCAGCTGCACTACAACTGTGCCAAGCGCGTCGCCATTTCTATTACTATGCCTCCGCTGTCCGTCTGTATTTCTGTCCGTCTGTCACCAGGCTGTATCTCATAAACCGTGATAGCTAGACAATTGTCATTTTCACAGATGATGTATTTCTGTAGCCGCTATAACAACAAATACTGAAAACATAATAAAATAAGCATTTAAGTGGGGCTCGTATAAAAGAAACGTGATAGGTTGCGTTAACTTTGCACCTCAATTGTATCCGGTGCGATACACCCCAGGTGTAAACCTAACCCGTTTAGTTAATATGGGATAAGTTTTTGTAGTACGGAACCCTCGTTGCGCGAGTCCGACTCGTACTTGGCCGGTTTTAATGCAGATAAATACAGACGTAATTTTAGAAACGAAAACATAAACCATAAAAAGAGCTATTTCGACTATTGAACGTAAACTTGTTTCGGACAAAAATAGTGTATCATAAACTGAATTAAAAGATATTTTAAAATATCTGGCAGAAGACATTACTTTTATTTTTTACTATCCAATTTCTATACATGAAAAGCGAACTTTCTGAAATGAAGTTTGGTCGCCAAAGTTTAAAATGCGATTTTAATATTTGATTATTATTTAAAGAAAATTTCAGCATCATCAAAGGGTTTGTTTCAAAATTGTGTTAAAAGTTTTATCTTAAGAGGATCCTAATACCCGTTTCTGAAACACAAGTTTTATTTTGAATTAAATTTCAAATTTTACTATAATACCATTTTGCCGTGCTAAGCTAACATGCGTCCTTTTTTATGGAGCTCCTTAGTAAAAGGTCGCCTTTTAAAGCCTGACCAGAAATATATGAGGATGCGCCATATTGCGGAATTTCACTGGAACTAATTTCCTACACTGGCAACGATTTTGTGATGGTTTGTCAACAATGTCAATGTCATTCGTGGCGCTTTCTTTAAAAGGAAAATATTCATAGTCATAGTCATAGTATTTAGTCATAGTATTTTATTCATAAACAATACAGGTATTGTGTTTGAAATACAGTTTTAAATTAAAATTAACATAATAATACAGTTTTAAATTAAAATTAACATGATACAGTTTTAAATTAAAATTAACATGATAAAGCAATATTTTAGGTGACAAAATTAAAATATAAAAATACTCAGCCCATCTGACACATTTACACGTTTACTTATCGTCTATATATATTTCATCAACACTGTAAAACTGTTTAAAAAATTCCGAAGAAAATGCCGAAAATTATTCACAGTTGTGAACGTAATACTCGTATTATTAAATAAAGTGTGTGTGCTTAAAAAACAGTCAGGAAAAGAGTGCGTTCCATAAAATGATATTGCGAGGTTAACATAGTGGAACTGACAGGTATTAAAACTAATGTCATTATAGAGCGGATTCGATTGGTTGCAAAGTTGTTGCCATATAAATCTTATTAATAGCGCCCTCTTCACAATCCTCATATATTTCTGGTCAGGCTTTACCTTAGCACGGCAGCATTAGTAGTACCATTACCCAGTCTCATTTTTAGGTCTTAAAGTCAAGGTCTAAAACACATAAGGTGAGTGTTGAAGGTAACTAGCGACGTGGCACAAATTGTATACACATTTTATTGTCCTCCAGTGTACACTACACATTTGGACATAGGACGTTGTTGCGGAGTTTTCCCGTTTTTGCCTCTATGTGTAAACTTTCGCAGTTATGCCCTAAAGGGCACGCCTCACTGACGCTGTCCTAGTTTTCGCCCCTTATATGTTGTAAAAAAGGGTGTAACCACCATGAATACGCGATTGATGTACTTCCTTTTATAAAAAAAGTTTGGAGATGCCTTCGGATTAGCTTTGTTTATTGTTTACCTTTAAGAGTTCAAGACAACTTTATCTTGGGAACAATGCGTTACATCCAATGATTACTATTGCGTGTCTCTTTTTAACAAATAACACGATTATGATGGAAATATTTTTTTCTCATACATGCAATGAAATGCCGTCATAACGTGCGTTATAACAGGCTTCGAAGAATCACGTTTCAGGCGAAACCACGAGAGGACTATATTTATGCAAAATTGAAGGCCTAGGCCGGGAAGTAAATTATTTTTAAACATAGCGCCTGTATTTATGAATAGGCTGAATAGCTGAATAATATTTTTTTAGTGGTGTATTTTTAGGGTTCCGTACCCAAAGGGTAAAAACGGGACCATTACTGAGACTTCGCTGTCCGTCCGTCCGTCCGTCCGTCCGTCTGTCACCAGGCTGAATCTCAACAACGGTGATAGCTAGACAGTTGAAATTTTCACAGATGATGTATTTCTATTGCCGCTATAAAAACAAATATTAAAAATAAAATAAAATAAATATTTAAGGGGGCTCCCATACAACTAATGGAACCCTTCATGCGCGAGTCGGGCTCGCACTTGCCCAATTTTTTTATTTCATTGCATATGTTTGAGAAAAGCACTATACATGCCTGGCCGTGAAGGGGCTTGCCGGCTTCGTATCACTATCCGTCTACACCTACTCACCTGGCAAGCGCTTCTTTCCCTATAATAAATAATAATGTACTATTAACCCCCACATTTCGAGTTCAAATAGGTACTTTCTTATGCTATTTTTGTTCTCTTTGTGCAAAATAAATATTCAAACCAAGCTTCTATTTCCCACTCACCGTAAACATAGAAAAGGGACCGAAATTTAATAACGCTATCCTTGTCCTAGAATAGGCTTTCACAGGCATATGTTTAAAATGAAAACGACCCAAGTGACGTGTTTTATCTATGGAGAAACAGCTTTCTTTTAGCAACACAACCCCTTGCCCGTGAGGTCTTGAATAATTTCATTTGTCCCCCGCGTTACCTGATATTTTTTGTTACTGTCTATTTTGGTAACACTTTGGAAAATTAACCTTGAATAAACGTAGGTGTTTCTTGTCGAGGTGAATTTCTGTAATATTTTATATTCTTATACCTTACAGTGTTCTATATCAGTTACTCGTCTATTTCTGTTTCTATGGTGTCCTATAAAGTATTTATAACAAGACTAGCTTTTGCCCGCGCCTACGTCCGCGTGGAACTTGGAAGTATGAAAGCAACCTCGTACAACACGACAGATATCCACGTAATCACCGTAATTAATAAAATGGATTATTAAAAGCGCCTAAGCAAATGTAAGAGCAATTGTGCTTTTGGTGTAACCATTACATTTCCTACAGGGCCATCAATGTCATCATGAATTACTTACTCACTTTTCAATCTTTTTAGGGATAATTTCCAGGATGAAAACTATCCTATGTCCTTCCTCGTATCTTAAACTATCTCCATGCCAAATTTCATCAAAATCGATTCAGCGGTTTAAGCGTGAAGAGGTACAGTCGCCATCAGACATATCGTAGCATGTAAAGTATTCATAAATATCTGAACACGACTCTTATTGACTGGGCGTTCCAGTACATGTTCCCATATTTATGAACGCCTTATATGCTGCGATATATCTGATGGCGACTGTAACAGACAGACAGACACACTTTCGCATTTATAATACTAGTATGGATTAGTATGGATAGTATGGATTAGAAGGCACCGCAACTTCGCACGCGTTATTCTTTATATCGTATCGTCCAGCTATCCCTGTACCAAAATTGGTTGGTTGTCCAGTCGTTTCGGCGTGATGCGAGCACAAAGAAAATTATGAAAACAGATGGCGCCAGGCTGGCACGGCGCCGCGCGCCCATAGAAAACAAACGACGATCCTCCAGCACGCTATTGAGATTTTTCCTGAAATCTTAGCCTAGCCATAGAAAAGTAATTTTCAACACAACTCTAAAGTTTTATAATAGTATAGATGACGTGCGGCGTACCGTATTAAGACTGTACTGAAGCGACATAAGATTTTCCTTTTATAAACATTTAAAAATACTAACAGTATTAGTAAGAAGAATATAAGAAAAAATCTTTACCTATTAATGGCGGACCGGACATTTTACGTCAGAATATTATCTTAAGGTGTCATCTTATGCCCACGCAGCTTTTAGTGAAGGTTGAGAGGCCTTATTCCTTTAAAATGCTGATTGTTTTAGACATTTTACTCTATGATCATACATGTTTCTTAGCATATTATTGATGTTACTACCTAGAACACGGCTATTGGGATTTATTGTTTTTGTTTTTGTTTTTGATTTTTCATTGATAATTTTTGTTTAAATAGCTACGTTTTTATCTAGAACTCGGTGAAAAGTATTATTCACTTCAAAAAGTTGGTTGAAATTATAAATATATTTGTGATAATATGAAAAAAAAAATACTTCTTGAAACCTTGATCCCTCTCCATAGAAAGCCGATATTTACAAATCTAGAATTTTATAGTAGTATTTAAGTATGTCATTATTGCGTCACAAGTGAATTAGAAATATTGATATCCACATCCCGACTTTTCCAATATTCTTTGATTAAACTCAAACTGCTCTCGAGACTTTCATCAAAAGTTATCCGGCCGCTGAAAAACGGGCATAACGACAACATTTCTCAAACCAAGAATGTTGTTATGAAATATTGTTATCAATTTGCATTGGGGCATTTCCCTTTTTTACCGACATTTAATTTTCTCTTCCTAAAAGCGAACGTTAATCTTGGTACAGATAAGTTTCAGATGATACAGAGAAAAAGAAAATCTGGAAAAAAATCTTGACCTGCAATTATATTTTTCTGAGGTTATCTTTGATGAACTGTAAATGTTTAGTTTGGTCCCGAACCCAATTGGTAAAAATGGGACCCTAATACTAAGCCGTCTGTATGTCTGTCGGTCTGTCACCAGACTATCTCATGAACCGTGATAGCTATATTTGAAATTTTCTCGGATGATATATTTATGTTGCCGCTATAACAAGAAATACTAAAAAGTAAAAACCGAATAAAATGAAGGCTTCTAGGCGTATTTATTCTTAGTAGTAAAACAAGCCTAAATTTGCTCCGTCTTGCCTAAGGAATCCTAATAGGGGTTTTTTGTTACATGTTTTTAATACTAATAAAACAATTTGATTGAACAGACTGGCGGTATCATCGGATTCGCAAAACCATGGTTTTATTGTAATGTCAAACAAACAAAAGCAAATAACATTGAAGTGATAATATTTTCTTCTGTTACAGGTAAAGAAATCCAAAAGGAACAAGGACTTCTGTATGTAAGTCTAGATTTAGGAAAGTCAGGGCTAAGTACTTATTATTTCAATAGTAAATTCAGGGCTAAGAATTTTTTCATGGCTTTGCAAATACGCATGCCGCTATACTTTAAACAGCAATCCGTGTATTCAAAATAAAAATAAATATCATACAACCTCACACAAATCGATACAGTCCCAAATTAAGCTTCAGACCGCCGGCTGAGTAGGCAGGTACACTACAAACTGCGCCTTCATATTATAATGTACCAAAAAACAAGGATTTTGGAGATTATTCAAGTTTAGTAAGAAACGCAACCTCTGTCGCTTCTTTGTCTGTTTTCGGCTTTATGATATTTTAGCTTGATTGCTGACAATTTGCCAACCAACGTTAGGTATTAGCACTTTTTTGCTTTCCCGAATAATTCTTGCGTTCTCGCTTCTAAGCAATAAAAACTTATTTTATTGCTGTGTATTCATAATTCTGTTTTACGCTTTATTTGCTAGATGTGGAAATGTCCATTATTTTTGACATAAAAATCTGACGCGACTTTTATTTCACGCAGGAAAGGTCAAGGCGAACTTCGTTTGCAGGCGAAAAAAACATTAAAAATAACGGTTTTTTTCGCTTCAGCGTAGTCTGTTAATATCGGTGTTGATTGCGACCGACGCTACGAATGGTGAGGAACGCGCGCTGATTCGTTCAAAAGAAAGGGGTAATGTGAAGCCAGGCACTGTTGCGTTGAGTATAAGTGCGTTTTTGCTTACTCGAATAATTTTTACGTTCGCGCCTCTCAGAAATAAAATAGTACATTACTGTAGAAACCGGGAAAGAAGGGCCGGGTGAGTAGGTATAGTGATACGAAGCCGGCCAGCCCTTTTCAAGGCTAGGCATGTATAGTGCTTTTCTCAAACGTATGCAATGAAATAAAAAATACACCACTGAAAAAAAAAAAACAGCTGTTTAGCCTGTTCATGAAAACAGACGCATTGTTTAAAAAAAATACTTCCTGGCTTAAGCCTTCAATTTTGTATGAAATTCCTTTACAGTTCTCTCCAGTTGTTCCGCCCGAAACGTGATACTTCGAAGCCTGTTATAAAATAACACACGTTATGACAACATTTCATTACATATTTGAGAAAACTTATTTTATTGCTGTGTATTCATGATTCTGTTTTACGCTGTATTTGCTAAATGAAGCATGTGAATTATTTTGGACATAAAAATCTGACGCGATCTCGCCAGTTGACGTCATCTCTACGAAAGTTCTGCTTACACGTGGACAAATGATTCAAGATGTTAAGGGAAAATTCTACTGTTAATTTTTCCATACAAATTGAAATTTCTCGACAGTTTCCTCCATGAAAACTTAACCACTCAAAATGAAATTGGAAACTGAATGGAAAGCAACTGTTCTGTTCGTTTTTTGATCTTATTATTATATAATTTGTGTACTAGGCGTCTGTTCTTGGCCAAAATTTCGCCGCAAATAGACGCCTACACAAATAAAAAAATTGGGCCAGTGCGAGTCCGTCGACTCCCCCATGAAGGGTTCCGTACCTTATAACAAGTTTGTTGTATGGGAGCCCCCCTTAAATATTTATTTTATTTTATTTTCAGTATTTGTTGTTATAGCGGCAATAAAAATACATTATCTGTGAAAATTTAAACTGTCTAGCTATCACCGTTCTTGAGATACAGCCTGGTGACAGACGGACGGACGGACGGACAGCGAAGTCTCAGTAATAGAGTCCCGTTTTTACCCTTTGGGTACGGAACCCTAAAAAGAAAGACTTAAAAACAGCCGTATCCTCTTATTTTCCTCATTATTTGGTCTTCCTCTTCTTTTGTCTCCCTCTCATTCATGATCGACTCTTTTCTCGTCACTACGTTTCCTCAATTCTCTGTTCTTCCTCTTCTTCTATCTGTCTCTCGTTCATGATCAATTCTTTTATCTCTTCCCTTCACGTGTTAGACCATTAGTTCGTCTCTCATATCTAATTTGTTCAGTTTCAGATTTCCTTAGATGTGTTAATATGTCTGTATTAAAGACTACAACACACAAAAACTGTCTCAAGACTTTTTTGCAGGGAAAATCTGCAAATCAAGCTCTTTTCGAGCCGCACACCTGACATTAGATCAAAAAGACATAAACCCAGTCGGCACACGCGCAATAACAATTCCATCCTAGAACTAGGCACGTACCGATTCAATAAAACGCGCCTCCACCGCAAAGATCTTATCTTGTAGTTTGGAAACATACGGGAGAATATTGTGTGAGTATATACCCCAGGCCAAAAGTATGGAAACAAACTTAAATTACCATAGAAACCTTACGGAATATGATTTCCTTACGGTCCTTACGGAATAAATTACAAAATCACAATATAAAAATGATTATAAACATTTTAAAAGTCAATAATGCAAATTCTGCTTATGAAAATTGACAGTGCAACATTTTGTAGAAAGGTAATAAAAAAACGACGACATGCACGTCCCGGAATTAGGTACGTACATATATATATTTTTACTATATGCAGATGTTTTAATAGTGGATGTTCTATTTTTTTATCTTTTGGGGGTGGCCTAACGGCTACTATCATTTACACAAGGAATAATTATTGGAAACTTTAAATATTCAAAGAATAAACTTTGTTTCCATACTTTTGGCCTGGGGCCTGGCCAGGCGCTCGAACAACACCAAATTTGACAGAAATTGGTCACTAAACTGGATAATCACACATAGAACACATGAGATGCTCTTTAAAGTTAAACAAAGTTAATGCAACCGATCACGTTTGCTGTATGGGAGTCCCCTTGCATATTTATTTTATTCTGTTTTTTAGTATTTGTTGTTATAGCGGCAACAGAAATACACCTGTGACTATTTTAAGTGTCTAACTAACACGGTTCATGAGAAGGCAAGGTGAAAGCAAGGTGAAGGCTTGGTGAACAGGTGACAGACAGATAGACGGACAGCGGAGTCTTCAGTCTTAGTAATAGGGTCGCGTTTTTACCCTTTGGGTACGGAACCCTAAAAAAAAAACACATAGTTTAAAGACTCAAAGGTCAATTAGATGAATTTTTATCTTTTGGTAGTTTTGGTAACGAATTGCTCTTTCGTCGGGTTCATCGTTACTTTCCAACAGGTGAGATTGAAGTCAAATACGTTGGCTTAACTCAACATATATCCGAGATCATTATCATCATCAGCCAAAAGACGTCCACTGCTGGACATAGGCCTCCCCCAGAGAACGCCGCCATGACCGGTCCTGCGCCTCCCGCATCCAGCGGACTCCAGCGACCTTCACCAGATATCCGAGATCTTTCACATTCTTTCATATCCCAGAAACTGTAATAATACTAGAAAGAATTTAAAGGTTTTTTATCCCTGCAATTTGCGTCCAGAATCTAGAACCTTATTCAAACGACGCGTTTTCATTCGCAATAACCCCCCGTATTCACAAAGCCAGGGCTGACGCGGCAACATTTTGAATAGCCGCACCCCGGTCATCCGACACTTCACGGAATATCCAGCTCTCGACAACCCTACCGGCGACGTGTTCATTGCGATTATTAGGAATAGCTCAGGTATATAAAATGTTTGATTGAATTTCTGGGATATGAGTTCTTTTATTCTTGCAATTTGCGTCCAGAAGCTAGTACCTTATTCACAAGACGCGTTTTCATTCGCAATAACCGCCCGTATTCACAAAGCCAGGGCTGACGCGTCAACATTTTGAATAGCCGCACCCCGGTCATCCGACACTTCACGGAATATCCAGCTCGACAACCCTACCGACGACGTGTTCATTGCGATTATTAGGAATAGCTCAGGTATATAAAATGTTTGATTGAATTTCTGGGATATGAGTTCTTTTATTCTTGCAATTTGCGTCCAGAAGCTAGTACCTTATTCACAAGACGCGTTTTCATTCGCAATAACCGCCCGTATTCACAAAGCCAGGGCTGACGCGGCAACATTTTGAATAGCCGCACCCCGGTCATCCGACACTTTACGGAATATCCAGCACTCAACAACCCTACCGACGACGTGTTCATTGCGATTATTAGAGAGAGAAAAGGAGAGAGTGGGAAAGAGGGAAAGAGAAGCAGAGCAGCAACGAAACATATTGAAACAACGAGATACATATTTATAGTTCATTCGAAAAGTAAATGGATTTTGTTGCTTTTAATATAAATAACCGTAACACACATACCCCACCTATTCACTGTAAAGACCTCAGAGAGGTATAAGAACGCCAACCTCAGGTCGCTTCTAGATCAAGAGTCTCTTGACATGTTTCGTTCACGCGCCGTTTGAACTGAGGTCGCGCCGGCTTTAGGGGAGCGTCGAACATGTTGGAGATGCTAGTCATTGTGATAAAGAGGGAGATAATGTGAGATACAGAATGAGAGATTAGGAGGGGAGGTGAGTGATACAGAGAGAGAGTGATAAATACAGAAGAAGAGAGTGGGGATAGTGCACGACAGCGAATGAGACATACAGAAGGAGAATGTGGGAGACGGGGAGAGCAGCAGCGAATTATAGTAATACTTCTAGGGAGATAGAAAGTTTTTCGAAAACAGAAATTTATGTAAAAAATAGTATACATAACCGTTATAGGAATACCTGGGTTATTCAGGGAGAAACCAGCTTCACAGAGACCGTCGCGCGTCGGCCGCAGGTCGCTTCTAGATCAAGAGTCACTTGACATGTTTCGTTCACGCGTCGTTTGAGCTGAGGTCGCCGGCTTTAGGGGAGCGTTATTACACGTCGAGCATGAATTAGATGCGAATGGTGGAATTTCTATATCTACTATCAAAAAAAAACACCTATATTTAATGTCTGTACATTGGAGAAATTTTGAAGAAATAAGCTTTTTGAAGGGCTCTCAATCCAAAAATATGTGATTTGAACTTATTGTATTTATTTTTGGTGACCTTACTTTTTACTTCCATGGCCGTCATACTTCTACTTATTTCAAGTTGACTAAGTTGAGTCGTTCCACTTACGTATTAGATACTATGTACAGATCAAATATAATGAAAAACTCTGTACTCCTATACCAAAAGAAGATATAAATTTAAAATCCATCCAGCCAAAAAAAACACCGTAAAATATCATAAAAGAAAACTTTCTGATTCTGGGTTAATACTTATTAGGTACTTTACTTTCATACATCTTTAAGAGGCCTTTTCCTTTTTAAAATGTTTTATTTTCAACCAACTTTTTAGATAGTAACATAGCTCTTTTAAGCTTCCATTGCATGCAGTCGAAAACAAGTTGAAAAAACCAGTTTCCAGCGTGTATTTTGTTAATTTAGAGTAATTTATGTTTGATAAAAAAAAAACAATGTCTAATACAATCAGCATTTTTGAAAATAATTGCCTACGTCCTTTTTAATTTTTAATTTAACATTAAAAAGACTACACCCTTGGTAATTCAAATTGCTCTACCCTCATCTGGTAACAAATAAACGCAAATTATCGTATTTTTCTAGACCTACCCTCGTTACACTGAACGCGTCCGTGTAATTGCGTGTCGTGTACCTGCACAGTAGCACGTCACATGCAGTAAGAAAGGCCACACGCCTAAATTGACTCCCCAAAATTAATCCTGTGGCGCAGAGATAATCCCATTAGCGGGCTAACAGCCCTGATACAGTTCAAGTCATGTCTAAAAAAAAACTCAATTTATTGACATTGACTTTTGCAAAATAAGAGAGTCCCCAATTTCGCAAGGAAATTCCTCTAAAGGTAAGCCCGTCGGCCAATAAAATTTGCTGATTGTCATAACCAACATTTGAAAAATGGTTTTGGAATAGCCATGATAAGAATATCGCCTATTATTTACCTCTATTGTAATGATAAGTGCTATCTGTATTTGTATTTCTTTCTTCTTGAGGTGTGCAATAAAGAGTAATCTATTCTATTTTATAAGAAAAATCTGAGCTGCTGTTTGTAGATCCCAATAGCCAGGGCTATTGAAAACAAAATACAATTAAATTGTCTTCAATAAATAAATAAATAATGCCGCAGTTCCCTCACTGTTCCTTCTCAATCCACTGCGCATGTCCGGTGTTAATTATAAAATAATGAATGTTTTAACGAAATTGTGTATTGTTCTCTTTAATTAAGTTAGCTAGCTCTGTCGCTATTGTGTGGGGTTTTTTCACAAATTATTAACAAGCATTGTTGATTTTGTGCTGAATTGTTGACCGTACTTGCTTTGTTCCCGTAATAGACCAGAAGCAACGGCCTCGAGGTATTTTTACAAAGGTTCGTAAAATGCGAGTAAATTTCATTGAAGTGAAGGGTCATCACGTATGTCATTTCAATCGATTTTGCTCGCATTTTACGATACTATTTTTTTACATAATAAATCTACCGTGAGACGTATTAAAATACATAAACGGGTTTCCTCACGTAGAAGTTGAATATCGCTCGACATGTTTCGAATCGGTACGCGATTCATCATCAGGAGAGCCGATCAGTCGCAGCGGCGGCCAACCGGACCCTCGGTCGGACTTCTACAACGTGATTAAACCCGTTTATTAAAATACCTTTTTCCCCCAAATAAGTCTCCAATCAATGGCCACCAATGCATTAGTAATATGAAAATTTGATTTCGATTAACGGCATGATTGACAGAAATAGAAATCGGAACAAGTAGGAGTTTAATCGATAATCACTTAAATTTACGTATTTTAATACTTAATAAGTAATAAAAGTAATAGATAATTAGTAATAGTTTAATACTTAAGTGTTTCTGTTAGCTGTAGTCGTCCCCAACATTTTGTTTTTTTTTATTGGCTGAATAATGTTATTTTTACTTTTTCAACCATATAAAAATTCGAAAAATTCGTCAAACAGTACATAATTATCGAACCTGTAGGGTTAGCATAACCTTGACACGAGTTGCCTCTTTGTCGTGCGACAAACATAATCTGTCACTTTCCTTTCAATACCGTGCGAGCAAGACAGGGGATGCAAGTGTAGTCGCGGCAAGCTCTGCTGATTATACATTTTTACGAGAATCGGTTGAAAAATGCGACATGTTTGCATCCGAATATCCGAGGATCGGACATACAAAAGAATTTTTGGCCAAGCTGATTCGTGAGACGCTCGCTCGTTCGGTTAGTGAGATTGACAGACGGACATATTATAAACCATAACGATTTTGGTGGCGCATTTGATATTATGACGACATAGGTTGAACTGAGTCAGACCAGCTGCCTACGAAGCTGTCGGTTGTGGGTTCGAATCCTGGCAAAGGCTTTTTTTCATCGGGTAAAAAGTATCCTATGCTATCCCTGTACCAAAATTGACTCTAATCCGTCCCGCCATTTCGGTGTGATGACCGGACAAAGAAATTTTTACCAACAGTCTGTACGGTGCAGCGTGCCCTCAACAAGGTGGACCGACGACCTGGTTAGGATCGTGGGCAGAAATTGGATGAAGGTGGCGCAAGACCGATCGTTTCGGAGAACTTTGGGAGAGGCCTTTGTCCAGCAGTGGACGTCTACCGGCTGATATGTTGATAAAGAAAATGTCGCATTTGCCGCATACTCGTTTGGCAAAAATAGTAACAGCTATATGCACACGGAGCGTGTGAAATTGCCTCGCTACAAATAGGTCACGGGGGCACTTTCACAAGTCTAACTTCGCAAAAAATTACTCTGGAAGAGAAATTATATCAAGTGCTGAAATAGTCCTTCGTTGGCCATTTTACTTTGGGCGTGAGTTTGTGCCATATGTTATGCCATTCGACAATCATCATGAAAAGCCAGTAATCGTGGTACATAATATGCGACGACTGAGGTCTTTAATAAACTCGAGTTTGTAATTCCTTTACACCAGAGTCACGTACGATGTTTTTCATTACACTTGTGAGGAAATAAAAGTAATGTAATAAATAACCGGACATTAAACTTTAAATGAAAAAATTTGGTCTAAAATGAAAAGTAAAGTTTTTATTTTAAAAAAGATCCTTGACGAGCAGGTGTGACGAGAACGTATTTAAGCTAAACATCTACGTGTTACAGCTAAGTACGATGTATGCCTTTATCGACCTTCACGGCGGCAGGACACGATTTCCCTCTCTATTTGACAGTAAAAGTCCCTTGAGTCTATGTCTGGAGATCTCACATCGACACAAGAGATCAAACACAGTAGATACTCATTATGGGTTATCCATAGATTAGATTATATCCATAGATTAAGTTGGGTGCTAATTCGAGTACGTTTAGATATCGCCAAATAAGCGATGTCTGAGGTATATCGCCTTTAATTGTCATTAAAACGGGATGTTTGCGATTTGATCTGCAAAAAGCAACATTTCACGTCACAAGCCGGTCAAGTTAAGTTTGATATCTATGGCGTCGCACATAAATGCGGCGCAAACTTAACCCGACCAGGTTGGCGAAGTAGCCACTATAACTAATAAGGAAATAAGTTTTTTTCACAAAAATGAAATTTGACTTCATATTTACATAAAATTTAAAAAAGGTAATTTTTTGGATTTTTAATGTGGATACACACCACAATTATTATATTATACCACTGATACCTACAAAGATCAAAGCTTAAAGAATAATTGAAATGAGTTACCTGGTGGAAGAGACCGGTTCAGCGCGTTAACCTTTCCGCCACCCTAACCCCCAAGCAACCTATCGAATTTTCCTTTATGCATTGTGTGTCGATCTTTGCATTGTTTATTTTGAAAGTCTTTACACCTTACCGACCTCTTTGTGAATATGTTAATATTCACATCTTACCGCACTACTTCAGACCAGTAAGTACGAGCAAGCACCATCTTCTTGATCTTCCACCAAGTAACTTGTCATTCAATTTTCTTTAATCTTTGTATCAATAGTTTAATGTATAATAATTGATAAAATTAAGTATCTCATAATTATTGTATTAAGCGGTTTACACTCACGTGAAATTGTCAGGAACGGCCCGACATGTTTCGAACTCGTATGGAGCCCTTCATCAGGGACGGCTGCCCGTACACCGCCGCGGCAAACTCGTCACTCGTCACGCTTAATACAATAATTAAATATGTCTCACGAAAGTTTTAATAAAATTAAGTATCTCATCTTTGAGATGTCCATTAGGGCCATTGGTCTGCTACTATTTTCTCTATTGAGTCAGGCGTCTGTTTTACGCGCCCTTTTTTACGATCTCCGTTTGGCGTTCCTCCACGCCCGCCTTTTTGCCGCGTAATTCGTTTGTCACTAGTGGTGTCATGAGTCGATAATCAGCGATGATAATTAGTGTCGATAAAAAAATAAACAATCGTAGAAAATTTAGTAAACCAATACAAAACAAAACAAAACATTAAAAATGGTACTGATTTTGGTACTGAATGCTCTTGTAAATTATAGTTAATAGTAGTAATTAGTCTTCATGTCAACGGATCAAATTATTTTTTGTCCCCAATTGGGTTCAATGTTTATCGTCCGGACAGTAACAGTTAAGTAAAATAATAATTTAAGCGCTTCAATTTGTATCCAAAAATACTCATCTTTTGTTCTATGTAAATTAACAAGTCGTTTGTGTTGTCCAAGATATCCAAAATGATGCCACTTAATAAGTCGCCTACTGACTAATATTCAATATGACCACATCTCAAACAACTAATATTCAGCTAAGAGCGTACAATAAAGTTGGTCTAAACTAAATCCTTTTGTATTTGGTCCTTTACGGATACTTGATTTTTTTTATTGGGTGGTACCTATTATGTTCTTACTTCTGTTGAAGCAACATCGATATATTCTAGGGGAATCTCTAGTATATTTTGGAACGCACGCTATTTAGGATTTTTACATATTTAAACAAAATTATTGATGTGCTACTTACATTTGCCCCGAATTTCCGAAACATAGGCATTGCTTTGTCTGTTTATATTTTTGGAATTTTATATGTATATTATATTTTATGTCTTACTGAAATGGCGACTGAAATTACAAATGGTTGATTATATCAATACCACTAAATACAAATTATCAGCGCGATAAATACGTCTAATTTTAAATATTGAGCCATATTACTTGTAAAAAGTCACCTTTTTACATAGGAAACTACCGTGACATATTAAAATATCTACGAAACGGGGTCCGCCGCGACAAATCGGCTCTCCTGATGATGAATTGCGAACCGACCGAAACATGTCGAGCGATATTCGACTTTTACTATTATGAATAGAAAAAAACATCCATGAAGACATTATAGTGCTGAATTGACAATATCTCAAATGCCTCGCCCAATAAGGGCGTCGGTGTAATGTTAACGATAAAAAATATAACCTACATCAGCGTTGAGCATCCCCGGAATCTCTCCTTTGAGACGAACATGAATTCTTTATCAGCCTTCCTGCAAATCTGCGTTATGAAACAGGTCATGGAAAATGCATGATGTGGGATGCATTAATATATGTTACGTTAAGTGCAAGAAACAGGTCGAGCGTATGAGGTCTGAGAGTTTGACACTTGACCATGAAACACAAGATAAGTTGAGAAAAAGTCTACCTATTCGTTGAAAGTTACACAATTTACACGGAAAGGTAAAGTCATTAAATGTAAAAAAAGCACAGGTGGGACGTAGACGTATGTTAGAAAGATCTAGTAACAATTTAGGTATAGTGCTATACGCGTGTACACAGTGGCCGCTCGGTACAAGGCTTCCAAAGCCACTGGCTAGGCGTAGCGTAAGCGTTTTAATTAATTTCTTCTCAACAGTGGTCTCTTTTTCACTAAATGTCGGTAGACTCAGACATGTAAAATTATCCTGGCCTACTTACAGAATAAAGTTAATTAATTAAATGAAATACTCAAATTTCGTTTCAATTCACAGATTTTCGCACTGTATCACAGCAAAAGCGGGAATTATCGCTTACGTACTACTTTAATTATCCGTTATTAATACTGCTTTAAAAATTACAAAAGCAAGGGAATGAAATATTTATACTCTATAAGTAACTTTTTTTATTTGAATGAATATAAAAAACACGACAATTCTGTATGAAAATTAGAGTTCACAAAAATTCTGACGATTATTCACATAAGCACATCGTATCGGGTATATCCTATCTCATAAAATATCTATTATATCATACATTTCCTGCATGACACACCCTTACACCTCCAATACATAATTCTGAGCCCCACGCAAAAACCCACTTCATAATTCCTGCCCTAAGTCATAAAATTATATAGCCCATCGATATCGATAGTTTATGACGCACAACACTAGGCTCTATGCGTGGTACGACACATTTCTATGCTAATGGGGGGTAGAATGCGAGTGACAACACTAGGGCGAAGAAGTGGAAAAACATACTATTTAGTTTATGGGAGACTTATTGTGCTATTGATATATGGGGTGATTTTGATACGCAATTAAGTAAGTTGTTTTTAACGCTCGAAGAAAAAAACCAGGAGTGTTATAAGTTTAGCACGTGTATCTGTGTGTCTGACTGTGCCAGCATAGCTCCAGAAAGGATGGATCAATTTGAGCGTAGTTTTTAATCGAAAGACTTATCCGTCGAGATAGTTCTTACGTATGTTTGGTGGAAATAGGACCAGTAGTTTCCAAGATATTCCGCTTTAATTGGAACAAGCGACAGATATCAGCGAATACTAAAGCTAAGAATTAAAAATTTTGGAGTTATGTTCAGTTTTAGTAGCACTTTCTTTATCACTCATGAGGGTCTTATGACGACCAGCTACTTTTATCAGGGGTGTTTTAGTTTTTTAGGGTTCCGTACCCAAAGGGTAAAAACGGGACCCTAGTACTGAGACTTCGCTGTCCGTCCGTCTGTCACCAGGCTGTATCTCAAGAACGGTGATAGCCAGACAGTTGAAATTTTCACAGATGATGTATTTCTATTGCCGCTATAACAACAAATACTAAAAATAAAATAAATATTTAAGGGGGGCTCCCATACAACAAACTTGTTATAGATTATGGTACGGAACCCTTCATGCGCTCTTCTTCGGACTCGCACTCGCCTAATTTTTTTTAATTTAGGTTTTTTATTACACGACTGTTCGTCGTCTCTTGGCTTTAAATTACGACGTTGGGTGATCATGATTTGAACTTTTGCTGAGTCGGCCCTTACAACTCAAATGTGAATTTATGGAGAGCCATCTCGATATTTATTTATAACATCGTGATATTTTTTTTATAATATGGAGTTTACAAAAAACATGAACCTATGTAATGTGAATCAACTCCTTGACAGACTCAAACTGTCCAGAAATAATAAATAATAATTTATTGCGACCAAGTACTTAAAGCTAGGTACAAAGACCCTGTCGGCGTGGGCGTACCTAGCAAACACTCAGTGAATATTTTTTGGTTTGGCTTAGTTACTATTACACAGAAAAATCTTACAAACTAGGCTATAACTACTCAGTAGTTTTCTTTATATTTTACATAGTACAGTGTAGCTATGAATAGTATGAATAGTTGGTAAACTTCGCATATACTGTAAGCAAAAAAAAACTATATTTCTAGATATTTGTCTTTTCCATTTTCCATGTTTAAATTTATGGTTAATAAATAAATGAATAAATATTAAGGTACAATTTTACACAAATCGACCCAGTCCCAAACTAAGCAAAGCTCAATGTCTTAATAAAAATGAAATATGTAAATATATTAGATGATTTCATGGCTACTCCAGACATCTTGAGTAACGCCGACAGTCAAAAGTCTTAGTAACAATCACCCTTAAACACAGACAAACCCCACTAGACGGAGCATGTAAGGCGACCCGCGCGCACCAACGATATGGTACGGCAGAACATTAAAGTATCAACAAGGCGGCCACCGTTTAGTTGCGTCCATTTTTATGAGGTCTCTCTACACCACTTAACACTACAATTTACCATGTTATTTAATTAATTTCTTTTTTCGTTGACGTACGCATGGATCATAAACAAAGACGCAACTAAACGGTGGCCGCCGTGTTGATACTTTAATGTTCTGCCGTACCATATCGTTGGTGCGCGCGGGTCGCCTTACATGCTCCGTCTAGTGGGGGTTGTCTGTGCCCTTAAAATAATAAATCCTTACAGAATGTTCTAATTAATTTGCCGACTGACATTGAACCTCAAAAGTCAAGCCACAATGATCTTCACAAACGAGTGATTTAGAGGTCTGAGTAAATCTTGCGAACGCAACTTAATAATGAGTAGGTGTTAGTGACAGCTCAAAAATACGGGTACATGTTGCGGGCGATTATTTAAACGATTAATGATGATACCGGAGCAGAGGCAGACCGAAGAGAAGATGGCGGCATGACCTGGATGCATTTAGTGACGAGTGGAGGGAGCATGCAGCCAATAGAGACGAGTGGCGCCAGAGAGGAGAGGCCTTTGCCCAGCAGACACAATTATAGGCCTATTGTTTACCTCTTTGTATTTCTTTCTACTTGAGGTGTTCAATAAAGGGTATTCTATTCTATTCTATAGGCTAGTACAAAAAAAAAACACAAAAAAAACAAAGAAAAACGGGTTATTCGGGAAGTTGCGGGTTCTCGTTCCAAATACCGCAGTGTCTTAAGATGAAGGTTTTTAACCAATGTATTTTCGTGATGTGACGGCTAGAGTCCGGCTGGCCAAATAATATTGACAAATATTTCCTTGTGGTATCACCATTTTTTTTTTAACGACTTTCACTTCTAGCTACTTTGGCCAGAGGTATTTTGCCAATGTCAACGTTAAGACATATCCCGCATGAGGAGAATGGTCGGTAAAATTTTGTTTTTTGTGGGAGGATTGTCTATGATTTAAACAATTTAGTAGGTGGGTCCTCTATAAATAATTTTGATACTTTATGTACCTACTAGTTCTAAAATTCCGATTGAGTTGAAATTTGGCATAGTCCCATGTATTTTTTTTTTTGATGCTGGATTAATATGTGGTGTTATCGAGCTAGGTCTTATTTACACTGGGTAAATTAAATTTTTCGTCTTGTATATGGTTAGAAAGTATAAACATATGTTTTTCGTTGACTACTGTACATAGGTAGTGGTAGAAATTATATGAGCTGACTATGTGTGCACGTCAACATATTATATTTAACTTATTTCCTTAGGTATCTTACGTTTAAGTTTTGACACTAGAAAATATTTTTGATTTTCTATGCACAAAATCAAAAATATTTTCTGGTATCAAAACTTTAATTCCTACTACACAGTGTGACCAGCCGCAGATTTTTTTAAATTTCCCGTAAAATCTTGGAGTAATATTTAATTAGCAAGACCATAACAGGTATTGGGCTGGCAGTCTACCCCGGTACTAGTCTTACCCCACCATACCTTAATTTAACAATATGGGTGTATATATACAGGGTGGAACATTTGTAAAGACTTAGCTGACAGGATAGTGTCATCTGAAAGATCTACAAACGACCTATTATAATTGTAAAGGTGAATTTAAAAGTAAAAAAAAAAACATCAAAACAAAATATTTTAATATCAGTGACAACCCTACTAATTCAAAGGTTTTATAATATTTACATTTTAAATTGACACCCGTTTTTAACTTAAATGTTCAAAAGATGCTAGGGTTGATATGTGCAGATTTTACACTAATGTTTAACAAACTGTATCTCAATAACGGATAGAAATATTTACATAGTTCATTGGTGAAAAATGAAGCACTCAGTCTGAACAATTCCCTGTTTAATTAATAGTTTTTCGATCTGTTCCACCCTGTATATAATGAAGTAATCTAATACGAAATGAAGTCCTTTGTGTTTCCATCTAAAATACGCATCAATGAATATAAAGTTAGATGTGTGAGACGGCTAGTGCTAGTCATGAATTATTCACACTACTGCTTTGTATAATTTACTGCAAAATGTTGATATTACTGCAACTTATACCATTATGTAAATGATTTCGTTTCATTGTATTTTAAGTGTTCTTCTTTAATTTGTTTTATGAGGGCAGAAAAAACAACGTAAAATAAAACTGGAAGACGTCTATATTACGTCCCGAGTTTGAGCGACCAGCCATAGGAGTGAGCGAAACGCCACGCTTGTACCTTCCGCTCTCACCTATGGCTCACCGGACCATTACGGAAGCCACGACTTGGTGCGACTAGCGACGCGGCAAGCGGTTGAGCGAGAGATCCGAACGCGGAGTGCATACGAGTGAATACGAGCAATACGAGTGTTTGTGGGAGTGGTTTGTGGGATTGGGCTGGGCATGTCTGCCGCATGCATCCGAAATGATGGGCCAGAATAATCACCGATTGCGATTGGACACCGCAAGGTTACCGGAGCAGAGGCAGACCGAGAAAAAGATGGCGGGTAACCTGGATGCATTTAGTAACGAGAGGGAGCATGCAGCCAATAAAGATGAGTGGCGCAAGAGAGGGAGGCCTTTGTAGCAGTGGGAAAATTATAGGCTAGTAAAAAAAACCGTATCGTATATTTGACCGAGCGAGCGAAGCAAGCGCGTCAATCTGGTAGTTCTAAACTTTGAACGCGGCGTTTTCCAACTCACTAGGGAGTGACTACAAAGTCACAAAACGGGAAGTAGAGATGCCCCTATTAGGTTACAGGCCACCCAAACTCCTTAAGCTGAAATTTATGGTGTCACTATTAAACGTCAGGGTTGTCACTTAAGTCGCTTTACCGTGCACTCTAAATAAAATATCTATTGAGATTAGAGTTATCGTTTTCGTATTGAGACGTTAGCACGAGGTACTGAATATAGTGGAGCTTCTTTCTTAAAATATGTTAAATAAAATGCGTCATTTACCAATAGTGCTACTCGTATGTTTGGTGCAGACAACAAACCAACCACAATTTCTAACAACTCACTTTTCAAATTGTTTGGATATATCAAACCATCCATTTAAATATGACTGATAAAATTTGGGTGGTACCCAGTATTTTACAGGTGAATACAACCTCCGGACTAAAATCTCCTCCCTGTATAGTGTACTGTTTTAAAAAACGAAAATAAAGCAGTTGTTTTTAGATATTTTTTGTAGTGTGATTTAATAGTATCAATGAGGACAGTGTTGTCTATACATTTGTAAACGAATATAAACTTTATTATAACATGTTAGACTGCATGGTGTACAGTTAATTGTGCTGCTCAGCTGGTTGTAGTATGTTTAAGTGTAGGTATGTAGATTAATTAATAGTTAATGAGTTACACAGTGTAACATAAAAAACAAACTGTTATGCAGTTTGGCGAAAATTTAATTGTAAAAACGCCGTGTTTTTTTTTTTTTATTCATAATAAATGAATAAAAGATGAAAAAAAAGCGCGGTGCTATCGGTTTACACGTTATTCCGGGTGTAGCCTAAACCTTTGGCTTTTCTCCTGACATCTCCGTTCGCTTCAATACCCGTGCCATACATAAATTACAAACGTGTAGGCCGCCCCGCCCACGGACGGGTTCGTTGTAAAACTGGCTTATCTTATAATATAAACAAACCGAATGACACGCTTTTATTAGTATACGTTATTTATTGGAGTCACAATGTCGCCTATGACATGTAGTGATGTATTCAGAAATATGGTTCGAAGTTGAAAGGTTATGAGGGTGTCATATCATTTTTTTTTTTTTTTTTTATTCAAAATAGCCATGCATTCAACCTCGATTGCACCTGATGTTAAGTGACTTAAAGGCCTAAGATGGAGCATGCTTGTGGTGTATATATACAGGGTGGAACATTTGTAAAGACTTAGCTGACAGGATAGTGTCATCTGAAAGATCTACAAACGACCTATTATAATTGTAAAGGTGAATTTAAAAGTAAAAAAAAAAACATCAAAACAAAATATTTTAATATCAGTGACAACCCTACTAATTCAAAGGTTTTATAATATTTACATTTTAAATTGACACCCGTTTTTAACTTAAATGTTCAAAAGATGCTAGGGTTGATATGTGCAGATTTTACACTAATGTTTAACAAACTGTATCTCAATAACGGATAGAAATATTTACATAGTTCATTGGTGAAAAATGAAGCACTCAGTCTGAGCAATTCCCTGTTTAATTAATAGTTTTTCGATCTGTTCCACCCTGTATATAATGAAGTAATCTAATACGAAATGAAGTCCTTTGTGTTTCCATCTAAAATACGCATCAATGAATATAAAGTTAGATGTGTGAGACGGCTAGTGCTAGTCATGAATTATTCACACTACTGCTTTGTATAATTTACTGCAAAATGTTGATATTACTGCAACTTATACCATTATGTAAATGATTTCGTTTCATTGTATTTTAAGTGTTCTTCTTTAATTTGTTTTATGAGGGCAGAAAAAACAACGTAAAATAAAACTGGAAGACGTCTATATTACGTCCCGAGTTTGAGCGACCAGCCATAGGAGTGAGCGAAACGCCACGCTTGTACCTTCCGCTCTCACCTATGGCTCACCGGACCATTACGGAAGCCACGACTTGGTGCGACTAGCGACGCGGCAAGCGGTTGAGCGAGAGATCCGAACGCGGAGTGCATACGAGTGAATACGAGCAATACGAGTGTTTGTGGGAGTGGTTTGTGGGATTGGGCTGGGCATGTCTGCCGCATGCATCCGAAATGATGGGCCAGAATAATCACCGATTGCGATTGGACACCGCAAGGTTACCGGAGCAGAGGCAGACCGAGAAAAAGATGGCGGGTAACCTGGATGCATTTAGTAACGAGAGGGAGCATGCAGCCAATAAAGATGAGTGGCGCAAGAGAGGGAGGCCTTTGTAGCAGTGGGAAAATTATAGGCTAGTAAAAAAAACCGTATCGTATATTTGACCGAGCGAGCGAAGCAAGCGCGTCAATCTGGTAGTTCTAAACTTTGAACGCGGCGTTTTCCAACTCACTAGGGAGTGACTACAAAGTCACAAAACGGGAAGTAGAGATGCCCCTATTAGGTTACAGGCCACCCAAACTCCTTAAGCTGAAATTTATGGTGTCACTATTAAACGTCAGGGTTGTCACTTAAGTCGCTTTACCGTGCACTCTAAATAAAATATCTATTGAGATTAGAGTTATCGTTTTCGTATTGAGACGTTAGCACGAGGTACTGAATATAGTGGAGCTTCTTTCTTAAAATATGTTAAATAAAATGCGTCATTTACCAATAGTGCTACTCGTATGTTTGGTGCAGACAACAAACCAACCACAATTTCTAACAACTCACTTTTCAAATTGTTTGGATATATCAAACCATCCATTTAAATATGACTGATAAAATTTGGGTGGTACCCAGTATTTTACAGGTGAATACAACCTCCGGACTAAAATCTCCTCCCTGTATAGTGTACTGTTTTAAAAAACGAAAATAAAGCAGTTGTTTTTAGATATTTTTTGTAGTGTGATTTAATAGTATCAATGAGGACAGTGTTGTCTATACATTTGTAAACGAATATAAACTTTATTATAACATGTTAGACTGCATGGTGTACAGTTAATTGTGCTGCTCAGCTGGTTGTAGTATGTTTAAGTGTAGGTATGTAGATTAATTAATAGTTAATGAGTTACACAGTGTAACATAAAAAACAAACTGTTATGCAGTTTGGCGAAAATTTAATTGTAAAAACGCCGTGTTTTTTTTTTTTTATTCATAATAAATGAATAAAAGATGAAAAAAAAGCGCGGTGCTATCGGTTTACACGTTATTCCGGGTGTAGCCTAAACCTTTGGCTTTTCTCCTGACATCTCCGTTCGCTTCAATACCCGTGCCATACATAAATTACAAACGTGTAGGCCGCCCCGCCCACGGACGGGTTCGTTGTAAAACTGGCTTATCTTATAATATAAACAAACCGAATGACACGCTTTTATTAGTATACGTTATTTATTGGAGTCACAATGTCGCCTATGACATGTAGTGATGTATTCAGAAATATGGTTCGAAGTTGAAAGGTTATGAGGGTGTCATATCATTTTTTTTTTTTTTTTTTATTCAAAATAGCCATGCATTCAACCTCGATTGCACCTGATGTTAAGTGACTTAAAGGCCTAAGATGGAGCATGCTTGGCTAGGAGATGCCTATTCACTCTCGACTTGAAGAGATCCAAGTTATATTTGTCAGGAAACAGGTGCGCAGGAAGAGAGTTCCATTCCTTAGGACTCGATGGAGGCAAATCATTCACACCAAGTATAAGCACTCCAGTGATGACCACGATCCTCAGTCATGAGGGAGCGACAAGAGAGAGAGAAACCTTTAATTAGCTACAGTAGCTAAAATAATTATTCTGATACACATCCCTGCTCATGAATTAAGCTAAATAATAAACAATAGTTTAACCACATATAGCATTATCTTTAATGTTTATTTTGCTGCATCGAGCGGGATTTGAACCCACTTCACGGTTTTCCGGGCCAGACGGGTTAACTGCCAATTTTTCTATCAAAGCCACTAAGCATCGATTTTTTCAATCAATTGCTTTATTTCTGCGCCGCGCGGTGTTACCCGCTCATTCCACGGGAACACTACACTTTTCGGGATAAAAAGTAGCCTATGTGTTAATCCAGGGTGTCAGCTACCTTCACACCTTATCAAAACTAGTCCAGCCGTTTGAGTGTGAAGAAGTAACAAACAAACACACAAATACAAACTCGCCTTTTTAGGGTTCCGTACCCAAAGGGTAAAAACGGGACCCTATTACTGAGACTTCGTTGTCCGTCCGTCCGTCCGTCCGTCCGTCCGTCTGTCACCAGGCTGTATCTCAAGAATGGTGATAGCTACTTAGACAGTAGAAATTTTCACAGATGATGTATTTCTATTGCCGCTATAACAACAGATACTAAAAATAAAATAAAATAAACATTTAAGGGGGGCCCCCAGACAACAAACTTGTTATAGATTATGGTACGGAACCCTTCATGCGCGTCGGACTCGCACTTGCCCAATATTTTATATAATATTAATGTGATATGCCTCAGACTGCAATATGGGTTCAAATCCCGCTAAGTTTTTTTTTTTTATTAATTTTTAGCCTCTACGTAAACATTTGGTTTATCTTGGTTTCGTTTGGAAAAAATTACTGCCTTAATAAATAAATAAATAATTATCTTGAAAAACATGCACGGCCAACATTAACAACTGAATTTTAATGAACTACGGACATTTCTCACCTTGTAAGTCTACACCTGGCGAATCTAATGGGTTATCACATACAGAATAAATCACTCGATTATTTTATCGTTTCAATCATGATTAACTGATATGTTATCAAGTAATTATAATTAATTGATATACAAGGTAAAATTATAGGTATTTTATACCGTTTCATGGGTTTTTTTTTAATAGCTTTACTATAGTTTATGTGAATATTATTCAACACATGTAGATGGCCAGTTTTTAAATAAATATAACTTGATGAATCCAAAAATCCTTTCGTATGTCCGGATGTTATGATTCTTCGCCTACAGGGAAGCATTTCTCAATCGATTCTATGGGATATCTCTACGAGGTGTCAGGAGATGTTGACGGTCTGAAGTCCGACAACCAATTCGTAGTGGGGCGAAACACGTGTCGAATACATTTTGTTATTTTAGTAAATAAATAAATAAATAAATAAATCTTTATTAATAAAAACATAAGAATAACAATTTGCATAAAAAGTCTTACATCTACACAGAACACACTTAATTCTTGTGCCTGAACTAGGAAAATCCTGTATCTCAGGCTTTGAGAGAGGTCATTTAATTACCAAAATTCTTACTTAATAAATCTTACTAAAGAAATAGATAAAAACGCGTACAAATTATATTCAAAGTGTCAAAGTAATTGTTTACAATTATACTATAAAACTATATAGGTATATATATTTGCATTTTTTTTTATATGACATAATAATCGATTACGTTTATTACGTACGGCATTGCAATGTCAGCGTCAGCATAATTAGAAACTCGGTCAGGTTATAGTCGATATTGCATAAATCGTCGCCTTCGTAGTTTAACATATTATAATATCACGAATTATTAAAACAATATTTTTCTAAGTTACTAAATAAGGATTAATAAATCGAGAAAGGTATCTCATTTCTTAAAGCTAGGTGATCTATAGACCCCTATTATTGCTACGTTAAAATTACAATTCTGTAGGTTAGGCTATTTTATTACTATAATATAAACTGCCAAATAAATAAAGAAAACACACAAATGAGCGGCGCTTTTAGACGCCTTCATAGTCAATAGAATTTATGTATCTTTGCTCGGCGATTTTCCGAGCAGGACATTCTGCGTCACCTGTTTGGTGGTTATTCGGCTTTTTGAAAAGTCTGCATGTTGCACATTTCGGGGACTCCGCCTTATTTCCGCACTCTTTGATAGAGTGACCTACATCACCGCAATAACCGCACGTGTACTCTGCCTGCTTGCATGATTTAGCGGCGTGACCATATTGTTGGCATTTGAAACACCTGGTGACGATCGTGAAATCTCTCACTGGGCATGAGGACCAATTTACGTATACACGATTTTGGCTTATTAAGGACTTTCGTATAACGGCGGGCACTTCTAGGACGTAATTACAAGTCTCAGCATCTTTTTTTCCCGATTTATGGCTGAGTTTAATAGAGGACAAGAATTTTTCCCTTGTTAAGTCCTGAAGTTTGTCGGCTAGGTTTTGCTCGAAAATGCATTTATAGACTGCTTGTTCTTAGTCTTACTTGTTATGGACGGTTTTGGCCTGGAAGCTGCACTTTGTGATGGAAGCAAGCCGTTTTGCACAGTGATAATATAGACCAAAATAAACGATTTCACTCGAGGCGAAATTAGTTTCACCCCTTAGGAACAGAGATGGCGCCACTTATTCAAAAAAAGTTTAAAAAATTCTTAATCCTGAACGGATACTCCGATTTTGACGTAAGAGGTGCCAATCGGCAGATAATTACCCAATTTAACATGAAAAAAATTAAAATCACGTAGAAAATAATTTTGGATACCTAAGAAATAATATTTACTGAAAAAAAATATTTAAAATTTGTGATTTTTAGAATTTTACTCGTAAAAATGTATGTACATGGTACTTTTTTTATTTATTTATATTAATACACAACTAATTTTACATTTACGAAAAAAAACCGCATATCATTAGCTCGTATAATTCCAAAGTTATTGAAGAATACAGACATGGCGCCGCTGGGTCAAAAAAATCTTACAAAAAATCTAAAACCTCAACGGATATTCCTATTTTGATAATTAAGGTGCTAATCGACAGATAATTACTTAAATTAGTTTAAAAAAATAAAATAAAAATTCAAATAGGCAAAAATTGATAATATTTCCAAAAAAAAAACATACATTTTGAAAAAATATTTTTTTTTGGGGCTTTTATGTAATTTCATATAAAAAAAATATGAATATGGCTTTATTTTACTTATGTATATTATAACACTATTAGGTAATTGATCGTTTAATAAAAAACCGCATATCGAGAACTTGTACAGTTCTAACGGTATCGAATATTTTACTATAAGGTGCCGGTGCGATGTTGCCGCCACACGTGCAACTTATGTACATGTATCTAGAAAAGTATTCTCCCGTTTCGAAGGTACTGATTACCCTGAAAATATAACCACAATTGAAAGTACAAATAATAATCATCCCAAGTAGCACACAACACACTTATATCCCTTGTACAGCTTAAATTAGTGTTTTAACGGGTGAATAGGCTCTTATACAACCAGTTTGCTAATATCACAAGTATATTCTGCATATTTTCACTAAACTGTGCATTGTAACGTGCATGTTAGGCCGTTGCATCGGCTGCAACAACGCATTTTTCCATAGCTCGATTTGCACCTATACTAACTGTTCTATTGTGGATCGCACCTGCAACCAACGCCATTTCATTCCCAAAAAGAAAGGACTTGGGACAGGATATATCCAAATTAAGACGTTTATTTCACATTTGGCTCGCTTGAAACGCTACACGCAGAACATGTTGTTCAATGGCAGCTGAAGTAGTCAGCGAAAGGCTTTTCGCCAGCTCTGTGAAAAAGCATCGAAGCATTCAAATTGCAGTCGTTAGTGCAACGGTCTACTAGTAGCAGTTTACAAAACAGTTAATTACTTTAAGTAATGAAATTATGACTGCACTTCAAGGCTTTCACAGAGTATGACAAGACGTCTCATTTTAATACAATAAGAAAATAGACCTGTTTTAAAACTTGCATGTTATACCCTGAAATAACTACTGCTTTTGCAAGTACATCGCTATCTATAGAAATTCTCTCTCGATACGTAACGGCTCATGTGAAACGATTACTTAGGGCCATTTTTGTTTCTTTTTTTAGGGTGTGTTTACATAATTAATGTCATTCATTATTATAACAAAACGGGATTTAACCGAGTTCAAAAATGTTTATTTACCACAATTAAGTCCCGTTTTATTATTTTAATATAATGTGTGAAAATCGTGTAAGATTCAATCACTATATTAATGTCATTAATTGGTTCTCAATTAATCGTAACGTTGTTGGTCCCAGATTCACATGCAGGCTATACGATGTTCCAACAGAGCATATATTATTACTGTTAATGCGATTCGAAAAGACCTGTTTAAACTAGAAAACACTAAACTAAACAAGCTTGTGAGATACCTTCCATCTATTTCAGCTGCCATTGAATACCGTTTCATGCAAACCAAATGTGGGTTCACGTTTTAATTTGGAAATATCGAGTCCCAAGTCCTTCTTTTTGGGAATGAAACGGCATCAAAGGTAGGTGGGGTCCACAATAGTTGAAGGTTAGTTCAATTTGGAAACTCCTTGAACATTATGGATACAAATTGGGCTGTGGCATAATGCGTTGTTGTTTTTTTTTTATGATGCGACGGCCTAACTTGCACGTTACAATGCAAAGCCTGTAAAGACTAAAGTGAAAATAAAACGTAAAGTAAGTAAAATATTGATTCAGAAATGCTATTTAGCATCTAATATACTTGTGATATTAGCAAACAGGTTGTATAGGAGCCTATTCACCCGTTAAAACTCTAATTTAAGCTGTACAAGGGATATAAGTGTGTTGTGTGCTACTTGGGATGATTATTATTTGTACTTTCAATTGTGGTTATATTTTCAGGGTAATCAGTACCTTCGAAACGGGAGAATACTTTTCTAGATACATGTACATAAGTTGCACGTGCGGCGGCAACATCGCACCGGCACCCTATAGTAAAATCTTCAATACCTTTGGAACTGTACAAGTTCTCGATATGCGGTTTTTTATTAAACGATCAATTACCTAATAGTGTTATAATATACATAAGTAAAATAAAGCCATATTCAAAGTTTTTTTTATATGAAATTACATAAAAGCCCAAAAAAATTATTATATTTTATCAAAATGTATGTTTTTTTGGAAATATTATTACTTTTTGCATATTTGAATTTTTATTTTATTTTTTTAAACTAATTTAAGTAATTATCTGTCGATTAGCACCTTAATTATAAAAATCGGAATATCCGTTGAGGTTTTAGATTTTTTGTAAGATTTTTTGACCCAGCGGCGCCATGTCTGTATTCTTCAATAACTTTGGAATTATACGAGCTAATGATATGCGGTTTTTTTTCGTAAATGTAAAATTAGTTGTGTATTAATATAAATAAATAAAAAAAGTACCATGTACATACATTTTTACGAGTAAAATTCCAAAAATCACAGTTTTTAATATTTTTTTCTGAAAATATTATTTCTTAGGTATCCAAAATTATTTTCTACGTGATTTTAATTTTTTTCATGTTAAATTGGGTTATTATCTGCCGATTGGCACCTCTTACGTCAAAATCGGAGTATCCGTTCAGGATTAAGAATTTTTTAAACTTTTTTTGAATAAGTGGCGCCATCTCTGTTCCTAAGGGGTGAAACTAATTTCGCCTCGAGTGAAATCGTTTATTTTGGTCTATATTATCACTGTGCAAAACGGCTTGCTTCCATCACAGAGTGCAGCTTTTTTTCATAACAAATAGGACTATCTGGCATGGACGAAGGAACGCCAACAATAACAATCCTGGGCTTGCGTTTATGAGGCTCGTCAATGGTGAGTTCTGAGGAAGTCTTTTGAAAAGTTTGCTTGACTTTTTCAATGTCATCCTTAGAGTCTGTGCTGATTATAACGCCACCATTCTTAACTTTACGAAGCGCTCTTACATGGAGCTTCATCTCTCCGGATTGATTATTTTTTGGACCAATGTTTTCGTGTCCTCACTCGTCTTTAATTTGTCATTGGGATAAACTGCTACAGAACTCAAATTATTTGGTCGAATCAAGCAGCTGGAACTATTCTTGACCATGTCGGCGAAAGAGAGAGCATTTGTTATGGGCTTATCTGATGACTTGATGGTACACTCTAGGTCTCTGAGGCGATCTGCAAGGTCTTGCCTTTCCTTGAGGTAGTGGTTTTGTTCGTGGGCGACGGTAGCATGTTTTCGTAATCCTTGATAGTGAACTGCCATGTGCGAAGTCCCATTTCCGACCTTACGGCAAAGGTTATGAATCCGTAGTTTCTGATCCGTATTCAATTTACCTTCAGATGAGATAGTACATATCTCATTTAGGCATTTTTCAATTGAGGACATCCAAAAGTGTATGTCAGACGTTGAACACTCATTTTGCGTGGCGGCTGACTGATCGGCTGGATCATCCCTTGAGGGCGGTGGTTGAGGTGTTGATGGAGGGCTGCGCTGTATTTTGGCACTCCGACTAAAGGGGCTGCTATCACTCATTTTACAGTAGGTACTTCACAGAGAACGAAATGTCATAGTTAAAGCACTAGTCAGCAAATCCACGCGCGACACAGTTTATAGTATGATTGAGGTCAATATTATTGCGCACGATTTTATTTATTATAATATTTGCAAACACGTCCTATCGTAACGACGATGCGTAGAAATCCAGAGAGTTAGTGGTGGTTTGTTACATTTGTTTGCGTATTTTTTTTACCCTACTTTTAAATGCATGTATGTATGAAAAAATGCGCAAATAAGTATAACGGGTTAGCACACTGGCACGTTGTTACATCGTGGATTACCAAAGCAATACTTTTTTTTATTTATTTGTACCTACTGTTTTGTATTGTATTGTATTGTATTGTATAAGCGACAGGAAAGTGATATCGGTTAAAACGATGCCCAGCTGTTTTATATCGTTGTAAAGATCTAAATTTACACTGCATTCATCCAAATGCATTAGAATTCCATCTGAATCTGGACAAGTTTACGTTCACAATCAACGCTTGAAATAGAACAAATTATAACCTTTCCTTTTGGTTTCGCCGTAGTCGGGTAGAGGTCATTTAAAACGTTCCGCTCTCCGCGTGCCATTACATTACTAGTCGTTTTGACAGACAAACAGACGAACAACAAAATCATTCTATAAGGATACCGTTTTTGCCAAATGAGGTACTGAACCTTAAAAGACAGGTAGCCATTATTGTACGGATATTGCGTATCTGTTATAATAATTCGAGTGGAACGCACTGGAACAATACACATAATAAAACGCCTTTTGTCTGTTTTTTAAACTCATCACCCTCATCAGCCGTTACTTTGTTAAAAGATAACGTCCCAGAATGTAGTAGAGACCTTAATTTTGAACATATCAGTACCTCAGATGTAGTAAAGGCGTTTAAATCGATTAATGTCAAAAAAACTAGTGACCTCTGGGGGGTCTCCGTCCATGCTGTCAAATCCCTCATAGATATCATAGCGCCTGACTTAGTAGTTATATTCAATAACAGTGTAGATTGCGGTGAGTTTCCTGATCTGATGAAACATAGTAAAATAACTCCTTTATTTAAATCAGGTAGTACTTCTGACCCCAATAACTTTAGACCAATATCTGTACTACCAACATTTAGTAAAAATTTTGAAAAGTTGATTTTGTCTCAATTATTAAGACACTTTAATTTGAACAATTTAATGCATAACAAGCAATTGGGTTTTACGCGGGGTCGCTCGACATCCGACGCTGGAGTCGAGCTAGTAAAATGTATTTTCGATGCCTGGGAGGAATCACGAGATGCTTTAGGTATCTTCTGTGATTTATCTAAGGCCTTCGACTGCGTTAATCATGAGACACTGATCAGGAAACTACACCACTATGGAGTTAGAGGATCGGCACTGAAATTGTTAGAATCTTATTTAAATGGTAGAATACAGAGGGTTGACGTGAATGGAAAGCGATCACCGGGGTCATTAGTCTCTATGGGTGTGCCGCAAGGATCAATATTGGGACCCTTCTTGTTCCTTATCTACATTAACGACTTGCCACAGCTCATAAAGACCCACCATGATATAGTTTTGTTTGCGGATGATACTTCACTTATTTTCAAAGTCGCACGAAACCAACAATCTTATAATGACGTAAACAATGCTATATGTAAAGTAGTGAATTGGTTTAATGTAAATAATTTATTGTTAAATGAGAAAAAGACTAAATGTGTTAAGTTTGTCACGAGTAACGTTATACACGAGCAAGCAAGTGTTATTGTTAAAGATGAGGAACTGGAACTAGTTGATAGCACAGTTTTTCTCGGTATTACATTAGATTCTAAGCTCCAATGGGGTCCCCATATTGCTAATCTCTCGAATAGACTGAGTTCTGCAGCTTTTGCAGTTAGTAAGATTCGTCAATTAACGGACGTGAAAACAGCTCGATTAGTATATTTTAGTTATTTCCATAGCATTATGTCGTATTGCATATTACTTTGGGGCAGTGCGTCAGATATTAATATAATTTTTGTTCTCCAGAAACGGGCTATTCGTGCGATATATAAAATGCACCATAGAGACTCGCTTAGAGATAAGTTTAAGGACATTAATATAATGACAGTGCATTGTCAATACATTTATGAGAATCTTATGTATGTACATAAGAACATTGCCAATTTTAAGAAGAACTGTGATATACATAATATTAATACTAGAAATAAGCATAAGCTCGCAGTGCCTGCCACTAGGCTCCATAAAATAAGAAAGTCATTCATGGGTAACTGTGTAATATTTTATAATAAACTTCCTAGAAGCGTAACTGACTTGTCTGTTGGTAAATTCAAGAACTATGTAAAACGTAAACTTATTTCTAAAGCTTATTATAGCACTCAAGACTACATGAATGATAACGTGTCGTGGGATTAGTGAAAATGTTATGTGTAATTATTGTAACGAGTAGGTACCCATCAGGGTACTGATATTTTAATTTTAACAATTTTTAATATAATTTTTGACATTTAGAATTTTATTCTAGATATATTCTAGCCTCTAGTTTTTTATTTATATAATTTTTTTATGTGTTGACGATCCTTTTTAGGATTTTTCTTTTATTTCTATAATGTTGTTTTTTATGTTTTTTTATTTTATTTTTAGTATAAGTTTATGAATAAATTGCTCTACTCTCTGTAACTGACGATTCGAAAGTGCTTGTAGCTAGGCCTACTTGAATAAAGAATATTTTGACTTTGACTTTGACTTTGAAAACCTCAATTTGTGTTCCACAATAACAATGTAAAAAAGGCCTTTTATTCAAGCATAATAGTCTCAGAAAACTTGTGTAATTCCCTTAAAACGAGCTAATGGACGAAAAGAATTGAAGAATCAGAACAGAACGTCTCAATGCCTTAGATCAGAAACTTTTGTACTTTCCGCCTTTAGTTACCATTAGGGTTCTGTATGCGAATAAAAAAACTTCTACTACGAGTAATTATTTAAATTGGTAGCTTTTTGTTTTTCGTCGCACACAAAAATCCACCTCGTTGTATACTGATATAAAATACAGTCCATTGCATAAAGTAGTAAGCTATAAAGTTATATAGGTAAACAAAAATAAAGCCCCCCATTTAACCTAACAAACCATACAACCTTACTTACCTTTTGTACTTTTACATTTGACTTTTTTATACACTGGAAAGACTCGTAGGTACACATATAGTGCATATTGTATTTACCATCGTTTTTTGTCGGTCAAACTCGTTTTTATATTTCCATCTGACCTTATTTACTGGATTTGACAGAGAAAACATGCTAAAACGAACTTTTCCGTCAGAAAAACGAAGGATAAACATTGTGCACTTATATCTGTACACGGTACCTTTGACAAAAATAGGTAAGTCAAATTGGCGCCTTTCTCAAGACAACTTATGACACAGTCGCCTATAAAACTCTACACAAAGACCGTCGGCGACTTCATTACCGCATCGGATTAGCGTTTTTAATGCCGTAATGGTTTTGAATAGGAAATCGGCAAGCGTGCTAAACGCCGCACCAGCTAGCTTTGCCCATTGTGGTAAGTTTACGAGTCGCAAACAGTTTAAGTCGCGGCAATTTGGTGCAGGCACGGCGAGTTATTAAAGTATCCGTATTTATTACATAATGAAAGAAAGAAAGAAACATTTAATGTCACACCAAAAATAAAATATGTCCATGTTGCAAACAAAGTCGCGGCAATTTAGTCCAGAACCTGTATAACTGTCATACGCGACTATTTCTCGCGCGAGATAATTACCCGTCTCTTTCTGTGCAGCAATGTGAGAGAGTGACGGGTAGCGCTATGTCGCGCGTCAATAGTTCGCGAAGCATAGTTGAGCAGAGCTAGACGGGTCGGCAAGGCTATTTATTAAAGGATCCGTATTCATTACATTATGGGTCATTATTAGTTATTGCACTTTTCATGTGATTTTATCTACATTAAGCGACATTATCCAGTGAATTTGTCAGTAAAAATACTTAGTGACTCTGTGGCGTCATTTAACAAAGCAAACCCCACATCATGCTACGATAAACGGCAAGGCTAGGGCAATATGTGTGATGAACTGGAATATTTGTGGTTGGGTCATAGATGTTTTCTTTTTAGTTAAGGTATATTTATCTAAAGTGTCTATTTCGTCGCCTAGTGCCCATAACACAAGCCTACTAAAGCTTACTATGGGACTAAATGTGTAAGGTTGTCCAATATTAATTTTATTTTATATTATTTACGGACATGCACACAAAACGTAATAATTATATAAAATCTAATGTTTCCCCAGGACTTAACCTCGTTTGATTCCACATACACGTGTTATGACAAAATCCCACAAACCTTTTTATCCGTCGGGATAAAATTTGATCCACAATCCCTTGTATATTTTAGCTTTAACTGGAATATAAATCGCATATTAAACACCGACTTGAAATAAGGTCGCGTCAAACCGTACGCCTAATTACTTATTCCGAGCGGGTCTGATTCAAAAATTACCGGGAATATATATTTTTATTGCGGTTCCATGCATACTGTACCCGGAACAGTGGGGAAAAACTACAGTAGAAGGGTCATTAGTGTCATCTCAAAAAAATCTAATATATTTAGGACATGGTTAGAATCAACTTTTCATTAATCTGGGCTATAATTCCAAATATATATCTAATGTATCGGAGAGATCTTCTAAGTATATCGCGCTAAGATTGCGGCTCATTCAGGTGTAAACTTAACTTGAAATGTCACTTTATGCATCGTGAATCGCCAACATCACGTTTTAATGAGAGTTATTCCTTTTGTCAATGTTGATATTGTATCTCGGTATACTCTGTGAGGTGAATTAACGCATTTTTATATCTTTTTATTTATAACTTATACGCGTATCCTAAGATATACCTGGGACATCGCTTATTTGGCGAATTCTCAAATTACACTCGTATTAGCTCCTAATTTACGTGTTACTAAGGACATCGCCATATCACGCATACAGCGTGGGAATGCTGCCTGCGTCATGGACAGGTTACCGAGGGGTCTTAGTTTTATAGATATCTTTTAATCTTAGTTTATTTTTTAGTGTTTTTTGATCCAAATAATTTATCCAAAGTTCAACGCTCACAGAAAAAAATCAAATGAGTAACCTGGTGGAAAGGACCGGGAATCGAACCCGGCACCTTTGGATTACCGGTCAAGCGCGTAAGCCTTTCCGCCACCCTTCAGATAAGCTTTCGAATTTTTGCTTATGCTCTGAGTGTCGATATACTCGTATATATGTAGTTATGGGCTCCGCTTTCCGCACTTAGCCCGTGTATGTTCGGGCCGTTGTGCATACAGATTTGCCAGCTAATAGTCTAGCCAGCCTAACTCCGTCGAGAAGCGCAGGATTCCCCTGGTGTCTCCACAGGCTTCACGAAGTGACCTCGGTGCTTTGAGGATTTCAGCCCGTTGCTTAGCTACGGCAGCGCATTCCAGGATCACGTGGGTAGCTGTTTCTTCGGCCGACAGGCATCCCCTACACAGGGGGCTATCGGTCGTTCCTAGAACATATAAGTGCTGAGTGTTGATCTTTGCATTGTTTATTTGAAAGACTTTACAACTTAGCGACCTCTATGTGAATACGTTAATATGTAATAGTATAGAAGCTGGCCTACTGTCCCTGTATTTTCTACCACCCGCCGCCATTTCGTGTTTAATTGTTTTATTTGAACACGTGGTGCAATAAAACGTGATTTAGTTGTAAATATTTTTACTCCCTTTGTGTTGTATGCGGGTGCTGTGAAGTTCGAATAAATGTAACATTTTTTGTTTGTCTCGGAATTCGAGAATCGTCGAAACGTTACAAAATAGGGAAAATTAAACTTCAAACACACTTCACAAAAAAATCTACTTTATACACGCGGCCATTTACGAGTATTTGTGACTAGACCCTGAGTGTTGTGTAACTTAAATAAACAATAATAATTATTGACTACCTTTGTCATTCATCCATGTCTTTGTCCCCAATCCTAAAGGTAGTTATAATTGATTACGTTTAGTATTTACTTGTACCCTAAATGCTCTCTGCACAATTTGATTTCTCATTTGCACCAACTTTTAGTATCTCTGTTTGGCCTTATGGTTGACTGGTAGAGAATGCCAATTGGTATTATGTCCGCCATCTGTACTCACTTTTGTTTTGTGCAATAAAGTTTAAATAAATAAATGTATTTAATTTAACGACGCGGTTGGCGCAGTGGTAACCCTGCTTACTGTGCCGACGGTCCCGGGTTCGAATATTTGTGTGATGAACTCGATATTTGTGCCTGAGTCATGGATTTTATTTGTATTTATTTAAAGTATGTTTATCGTCGTTTAGTGCCCATAACACAAACTTACCGTGGGACTAGAATGATTTGTGTGGGGTTGTCCGATATTTAACACATAAGTATCTAAAAATAAATAAATAATTATTTTATTATTTTATTTTAATTCAGATGATTCATAGCATGTTACTACTACACACTGTTTTGAGTACATGACTTGACCATATATGACCACATTAGTGAAAATTGTATTCTCATTAGGTTTCTATCATTTAGTCATTCTATTCCTCGTTCAGTACAGGTCAATTCGTATTTGACTTTACGCAGTTCGAGTTCGCAGTTCCAATTTCAAACACCGGATCTACCCTGGTAAGGACATTTGTGAATCCATTTCAATTGGTCCCGAATTTGGTGGAACTGAATATGTCACTCTATTGTCCGCGAACGTTGATAGATATCCTCTTATCATCGAGGCGCGGGCGCGGGCAAAAAGGCTGTAACTGCAGAAAAATGAATTTTCAAGGTAATAGTACGGTATTTTGACTTATTTTTGTCATTGAAACCACTAAAACACACATACAAAAATACAAATAAACTACCACTAACTTTGGGTCATTTTACTATTTTTAATTGGACAACGAAGGCGACCTGGCGGGTATTTACAACCTTTAGTGTCTATTTTAGTTGTTTAGTATTTAGTTTAAGTAATAAGTAAGTTTTTTTTATATGTATTTGTGTTGTTTTGTGTTACCTATATATAACATTTGGTATAGTTTCTTAATATTTTTTTTATATAAATGAAACATATTGGACAAAAACTAGTGGCTGTACGTCACATATGACGGGTGACAAAAGTATACTCTGTAACTTAATCCCTGCGTCTGACATTCTAAGACTAGCTTCAGAAAAGCATACGACCGAAGTTAAAGGGAAAGGAAAAGCTGAACTCTATACAGAAGATTGCAAGCATAATATAACTGACACATTATATGTACCAGATTTGTCAAACAACTTGATGTCAGTAAGCAAAATTACAGATCATGGCTATAAAGTTTTATTTGAAAAGGAACAAGCCAGCGTCATAAAAGACGGAAGTGTTAGCTTAAAAGCTAAAAGAAGAAATGGATTGTATTTCATTGAATTCGATAAGCCGGAAGAGACAGCAAATTTCACGCCCAGTGCTGAAAGCGAAATTATGAAATGGCACAAGAAATTAGGTCATGTCAATGAAAGAGACCTAAAGGAAATGGTTAAAAATAAAATGATGCGAGGACTTGACTTTAAAGAAAAAACTTTGGGTACCTGCGAGACTTGTATCAAGAGTAAATTTACCACTCTACCATTCCAAAGCCATGAACAAATAATCTCTACCGAAGTGCTCCAGATAATTCACAGCGATGTATGTGGCCCCTTTGAGCATAAATCAATGGCCGGATCAAAGTATTTCGTTACATTTATTGACGACTATACAAGATACTGCTGTGTTTACTTCTTAAAAGAAAAGAGCGAAGTAATCGAAAAATTCAAGGAGTATAAAAACTATGTAGAACTGTTTCATAAGAAGAAAATTCAAAACCTTCAGTCTGACAATGGAGGCGAATATAGGTCGAAATCGTTTGACAAATTCCTCAATGATAACGGTATAAGCCGAAGATTATCTGCACCCTATACACCGCAGCAAAATGGCATGAGTGAAAGGAAAAATCGGTCGCTGATGGATAAAGCAAGATGTCTGATGCTGGATTCCAATATTCCTGCATATCTATGGGCAGAAGCAGTGAATACTGCAAACTATTTGATAAATAGAAGCCCAGCAAAAGCTCTCAAAGGAAACTCCCCATATGAGAAGTGGGTAGGAAGAATACCATCGGGAAATCATTTACACGTGTTTGGAAATAGAGCATTTGTGATGAACAAGAACCGAAGAGGAAAATTCACAGCCAAAGCGACAGAAGGAGTATTTTTGGGATATGCGAATAATACCAAAGGCTTTAGAATCTACATACCGGAAAAGAATGACGTTGTTATCAGCAGAGACGTAAAAGTAATCGAAAAGATGCATTATGGCAATACTTCTCCTGAGAAAAACGAAGACTCTACTCTAGGACCAAAAACGGACGAATTAATTGAGATTGAAGAACCTGAAATCAAAAACAATATTAATAATAACTTACCTTTTCAGGAACTTACAATTCTTCCAGCTCCAGTCAAGATCCAACTGACCCACCTCCCTCAAGTGGAAGACCACAAAGAGAAGTGAGACCACCAGTATGGACCAAAGACTATGAGTTAAGTCGTTGCGTGACTATGTTTACTTCAGATAGTAATGATAATTATGACTATTCATTTCTTACATATCAAGATGCAGTGACGGTCGGTGCCCGTCACTGCATCTTGACAAAATTGGGAGAAGGCAATACAGTCTGAAATGGATTCATTACAGAAAAATATCACCTGGGTACTAGTTAACAGGTCAGAAGCCAAAGGACACAAAATTTTGTCGAACAAATGGGTATTTCGGATTAAAGATGACGGTACGTACAAGGCCAGATTAGTCGTACGTGGCTGCGAGCAGAAGGGAAACCTGGATTTTGAAGACGTATATAGTCCAGTCGTGGCTCAATCTGCATTGAAAACTTTATTAGCCGTTGCCGCATCAAAATCTTACCACTTCATGACATTTGACGTAAAGACAGCATTCTTGTACGGAGAGTTGACAGATGAAGTTTATATGAAATTACCTGTTGGCTATAAAACTGACTGCAACACTACTGAAGTAGTTTGCCGGCTGAAAAAGTCGTTATATGGACTAAAACAAGCTCCATTCACTTGGAACAAGCGATGTTTGAGTTGGGTTTCAAGACGATAAAAACCGATCGATGCGTTTTCATAAACGAAGATAAGTCAATAATAATCGGATTATTTGTCGATGACGGACTTGTCATAGGAAAAGACATGAAAAAGATCGAAGTTATTTTGAAGAAGCTTGAAACCAAATTTGAAATGAAAAAGAATCAAAATCCAAGTACTTATCTGGGTATGGAAATAAGAAACTCAAAAGAAGGAATAATTCTTACTCAGAGCTCTTATATAAATGATGTACTGGAAAAATATAATATGAAAAATGCCAAACCTTGTGACACGCCCGCAAGTACAAGTAGCGATTCGAAGTCGATACAGGAAACTGCCCAGGAGAAGGAATATCCCTACAGGGAGGCAGTGGGAAGTTTACTGTACCTGTCTACCAGAACTAGACCAGACATTGCACAAGCGGTCAATCAAGTTAGCAGGAAAGTCGAAAATCCCACTAGAGAAGATGTCACAAAACTGAAGAAAATATTTTAGTATTTGGTTGGAACCAAAGACAAAGGCATTTTATTCAAAAGAAACACGCCGATAGAGAATATCGATGCATACAGCGACTCGGACTATGCTGGAGATCCATTAACGCGAAGAAGCACTTCGGGCTCCGTGCTCATGATAGCAGATGGACCAATCGTATGGGCATCCAAAAGACAGCCTATAGTGGCGTTATCGTCGACCGAAGCCGAGTACATAGCCGCAGCAGACTGTTGCAAAGAGGCATTGCATCTGAAATCTTTATTGAAGGAAATAACCGATATGGATATAAAAATAAATTTACACGTTGACAACCAAAGTTCGATTCAACTTGTAAAATCTGGATCCTTCAACAAAAGGACGAAGCACATAGATGTGCGATACCATTTTATACACGAACACTTCGTGAACGGACTGATCAATATCAGCTACTGTCCAACTGAGATTCAGTTAGCTGATGTAATGACAAAACCACTTTCAAAAGTAAAATTTGAAAGACACAGTGCAAGATTAATGCATGTATAGAGACGTGTCTCAGCAACATGAACGAACATCAGGAGAAGGTGTTGGAAGGTCGTGATGCTGCCCATGTTTGTCTATGATGTATTTTAATTTGTTTTAGGAATTATTTTAAAATTGATTGATGTACAGTGTCATGTAATTTATTCTATTTTTTTCTCATATACAAATATAAACATAATGTTTACTATTTTACGTTTTAATTCTTTCTAAAGCCAATCCACCCTATCAGTGGTAGAAAGAAGATGTGTGTGACTTCAGATTTAAGACGTCACAAGCCAGTATTTTCATAGAAACTTCATACTAACAACGTTTTTGACATTTCATAAAGAGTACCTGATTTGAGCTGTCACCAAATACTGTATTGTTGGTTTGTTTTTTAAAGTTACATAATGTATTAGAAACGATGATATAGAAATATTAAACTACTAACAAAATAAGCACACAGACATATAATTAAAAACTGGCTAAGCACGTGTTTGACTCGCGCACCGACGCTTCCGTACAAATACTTATCTCATATTAACTGGCCGGGTTTAGTTAAGTTTGCAGTTGCACCTGGTATTTATAGCGCCGAATACAAATGAGGTGCAAAGTTAACGCAACCGATCACGTTTGTTGTATGGGAATGGGAACCGTACTTTAATATTTTTTTTATTCTGTTTTAGTATACATTGTTATAGCGGAACAGAAATACATTATCTGTGAAAATTTCAACTGGTACAGCCTGGTGACAGATATACAGACAGACAGACAAATGGACAGTGGAGTCTTAGTAATAGGGTTCCGTTTTTACCCTTTAAACATTATACTTTATTATATGTAGGTAATATTGTTGGATTTAATTTTTGAAGTTGATATTGAACTCATTTACTTTCATATTGTGAGTTGTTTATAATTGTTTTACTTTTTTCTCACAATCAGGTAAACAATATATATGTTATCACCTATTGGAAAAAAAAACTTACAGCCTTTTACCTCTAGACGAAATCATTGAATTCCATGTATATAAGGACTTAAGTAACGTCCATTGCTTATTAATATATGACCTTTTGCAGCGGAGCGAAAGAGATACGGCATTCTGGAATCGATTTAAGTGTCGTTCTGAGGTTTGAAATATGGTCTCTTTTATGCAGGTTTTTTTGATTAATTTGCTGCCCTACGTTTATAGAATGAAATGTCGAATGTCATTGCCATAACTGTTGTTGCCTTGATTCGTGCTGCTTTATGCATAGGTACATTCAAGCCTCGTAAAAAATAAAACCATTAATATCGTCACGTTTTTGTATAACTTTTTTTTGTTTTCAATGTTATTAAATAGAATTTAGGCATTGGTATAGAACTTTGAAATTAGTCAACTAAAACATAAACATGTGTGACATGAAAAGCCGAAATTGAATACCAGTAAGTATTTTGTATATCGCCAAATACTGGTAACCGATGCCTGCTTGTTTGGAAAATGCCCATTTTCTAACTTCTTAAAAATTACCTACATAATATATCAGATATAACTATCATACATTTCCTGTACATAATCTACATTTTAGTATCGAATCGTTGGCGATTAAAGAATTCGAAACCGCATTCGATCCTCTTTTTATCGAGATCCCATTACTTATCAAGTTATCAGAATACAACACCAACTTAACTCTTCAGAGGGATAAATGGATTAGCTTCAAATTATACAGGGTGATCGTAGGTTCTGGGCAATACATTGCTTGTTACTTATCGCTCGTCCTTCTCGCAGTGTAGTGTCTGAAATAAACTGGATACTTTTTACCCGCGGCGCTTAAAACATATCTTACACTATCCTACTAAAACCATGTTTTTTTTCGGGGTAAAGTAACCTATGTGTTCAGTTAGGGTATAAACTATCCCTGTTTTAAATTTCATGCAAACCCGTTCAACCGTGTCAGCGTGAAGAAATAGCAAACATACACATACAAATTTTCACTTTTATAATATTAGTGGAATATGACGCGCGATTATGAGTCTCAGGTGCAGTTGTAGGTATACATGGGTAGTTATCATGGCGTTTCAACCGCTATCATATTCCTGCACGTATATTGAAAAAAAAAACGCAAACTTAATACTTACCACTAAATATTTTGCTTGCCGTAAAAAGTCAATTTGGTATTATTTTTCGATTATCGTGACCCATTTCTTCAATAAATGCGACAGGACAGTGAAACCGGTTAAAACACTCTGAAAAACTACAAAAATGTATCAAATTATAATGTCAATGAAATATTTGCGAAAAAACAAGAGTAAACCGTTGATACAAATATCAAAGCACAAAGAAAAATTTAAATGCGTAACCTGGCGGCAGATATTAAGCATTGTGGTGGGTACATACCACAACATTAAAAATAAAGAGACAAACATGTAATCATGTTTCATAAATTTAAGAGTAAACGATTAATATTCGTCCCAGACCAAAGACACCCTGTATAACTGATCAGGCTTACGTGGACTAGCGACACCAACCGTACATTAACTCGGCAATTCCGCTCGCCACCCGCGCTGTAACTAAAACCATTCACTCATTAGGATCATTCAGTCGCATTACCGTTCGTTCAGTCGATACGAGTAATGGCTCAATTTGAGCCCAATCGCAGCTCGCAGTCGGTTCGTATTGTAGGGTTGTGTCGGGATTAAGCTTTAATGGTATAGTTACGCTCTGACAAAAATGAGTAGAAATTAAAAAGTGGCAATACTGTAGAGTCGTCCCTTTTTTCTTAGATTGATTAGAAATGGACGACACTGTAGTATTGCCACTTTTAAATTTGTAGCCTTTTTTGTCAAGACAATGTTTTTTTTTTATAAATAAATCAGAACAACTTCACACAAAACGATATAATAGTCCTTCAAAAGCAACCTTACACTTAAGTGTAAATCTCAGCTGTTTTTTCGGTTTCCGCGACGGTCACACATTTAAATAAAACAATTTAAACGGTTTTTTTCTCAGTAAACATTTGACAACGATAAATGTAGTTGCCGAAACGTTAGGAAGACTCATACGCGAAATAATCAGTTTCAATTGTTTTATGTCGGGGACGGGTCTGGATGGCCGGTGTGGTGTGGCACATTAGTTGAGCTATTCGATATAGTTGTGGACGAGGAGGTAGTTCGAGCGAGATGAAACACTTCAGATACAATTAACTTGATTTATTCCTTATACAATGAAGCACAAAATAACAGTTCCTGGCACAGAGGTCTGTAAGCTAGGTTATCGAAGTCTCGAACAGAATAGTCTTTATTAAATTAACACTGTATTGTTGAGTTATAACGTTTCACTGATTCTAACTTGGTATAGCACAACGAAACGGGACAGTTCCAAGGCAGTAGTGCACTCGACGGTGACCCAGAGTGAAGTGTCGGTGGGCGTTCGCTGAGTGAACCGCCAAGACTCTGTCTAGCGCGCCAAAACAGGTTCAAGGGGGCGCTACTGTCGCCTTCCAATGGCGCGCCTTTTCGTTGAGCTCCCATACTAATGACCGTCTCCGACATACAGGGTGTTTAGTACATCGTTTGCCAAATTAAAATGGGGGATAGAAGGGGTCATTCGGCCGGGTGTTTTTTAAGTTTGTGTGTGTGTTTTTTTTGGAAAATCTAGAGAACGACTCGTGTAAACTTAAATTACAAAAAAGTTGATCATTATCATCTCTAAAGTTGGCAAATTACTATTGTTATCTCACGCATACCTCTAACAGAGCCGCTGATACCTATTACTGAACAACAAAGTGCATGCAAACCAGTAAATTTTTATATTATTATACTTTTACTATTTACAATTATACAAACAAAGCTGCCACCAAAGTTAAGATACATATGTATCCAAATTTCCGATCCCTGATTATTCCCACTTTTCCATACTGACCCATTTTGACAGTTCAATAACCAGTAAGCTTAAAAGGGGTAATAACGTTCAATTAATTGAATAAACGTTTCCTTTGTTGCAGAGTCCATCAACGAAGTGCGACAGCGGATAAAATGAGAGTGAGCTAGTGATGCGCCAGTGTCGATAATAGTGTTGTGCACGATGTCGATGCTTTTTATCGGCGTTTTGTTGGTGCAGTGCGCTGGGAGCCGCCAGGAGATACTTATCGAAGAGTCAAGTAAGTTTAATGGTTAAGGATATTTTTTATAGATATTTTTGAAATTAATCATTTGAGATTCATAATCTTAATCAAGGAAATAATAATAAAAATATCTATAAATATTATTATGATTGTCGGCTGATCATAATAAAATATAAAGGAAGCCAATTTAGTTTATATAAAATATCCAGAAAATAGCCAACGCCGTATTAGCACAGTATACCCAGTAGTAAATGTACGAACAAAAGTTCACCGCGCGGTTTATATGTGTGCGAGCCGTGTACGTACGCGCTAGGATCGCATTACATGCAAACGGATGGACGTGAACGAGCGTGAACCAGTCGGGGCTGCGCCGCTTTACTATTCGGTCGGAGTTTTTTTTAAATGGCATCTTTTCCATGTACACGATGGTACTGCGGTGTATATCGTTGTATGGATAACAATATTAAGTACTTATTAAAATTATATATAAGAATGAGAATTATTTATCATTCAAATTCAACGATCAGGTGTTTCGGAAGCGAAAGAGACGTATTTTTTTATTGTTTGTAATGTATAATTAAGTATATAAAATATTTGCGCCTCATTAATATTTTTAAATCGATATACACACAATTCGTAATAATAAACTTCAGTGTACTGCTAGTCTATCTAGAATTATTTGCGCAGTGCCGCGCGGCACGCGCTGCCTACATCAAAGGAAACCGCCTCAAATCGCGACAGCGTACCGCCATACGAAATAGTCGTCTATTAACTAAGCTAGTAGTCCTGTAACAATTGTTCAAATAATCGTGTTCAATGGTAATAAGTATAGAACATTAATTCGATGAAGTAGATTAGTATAATAATTTATTTGAGTACTGACTGGTATTGTAAGTATTTTCTATTAGAGACAAGGTTAATACTTATACTCAATCTTAATACTTAAGTATTAGATAATAACATCTGAGACTACACAAACGTACCAAATAACTATAGATGTTACCCGAAAAATATGTAAGTACAACCCTGAGCTCCTGAACGAAGTAGGTATCATTGGCGCCGCCGACGCCGGAGTTTTATTACTGAGTTGTCTTTATACTGTGGTATTAGGATAGCTGAACCCAAATAAATGAAAAACTTAAAAAAAGAAAGAGAACACAAAAATAAGACTTTATATAGTACAGGAAAGTTAGGTAGATTCTCTATTGCATTTCACTTTTGAACAATGAAATTTTTGATTCCTTTATCGCCTTCAGAGACACCTCGCCGCGGCGCGCCGCCTTATTTTGTTGTCAACGGAATCAAAGAGAAAAAATCCGTGTCACAGTCACAGAATATAGCCAACGCCGTATTAGAATAGCAGAACCCATATAAAGCAAGAAGAAAAAAGAAAAAGCAAGGAGAAAAAATTGGGCAAGTGCGAGTCCGACTCGCGCATGAAGGGTTCCTTACCATAATTATAACAAGTTTGTTGTATGGGATGAGAGCCCCACTTAAATATTAATTTTATTTTATTTTTAGTATTCGTTGTTATAGCGGAAATAGAAATACATCATCTGTGAAAATTTCAACTGTCTAGCTATCACCGTTCTTGAGATACAGTCTGGTGACAGACGGACGGACGGACAGCAAAGTCTCAGTAATAGGGTCCCGTTTTTACCCTTTGGGTACGGAACCCTAAAAAGAAAATTTTGTCGATAATTGGAATAGTCAATTACGAAAGAACCTTAACGTACCCCACGTTAATTAGTTAATAAAGTTGCATTTCAATTTTATCCTGTTTTCAACGAAATTCGTGAATTTCCCAGATAGCAGGTGTTTCTGGCCCGAACTGGTGAGGTGAAGGCCATAAATATGCGATTTGGGGCTTTACGAATTACCGCCCGTGAGATTTTCTCCTCGCGTATCGGGGCTGAAAATCCCAGTACAAAAAAAATATTTTGATTGAAGATACATAGTAGTATTAAATCATATTCGTTATAAATTTAAATCAAAATTTTAATAGTCATAGCAACATAGAAAATATTTTTAAAATAATAACATGTGCTTATTATGAAAATAGTGCCACTATATTAAATTTCTAACAAAACACAAAGTACAGTGTGTGAGCTGTCACTATGTGATTCGCGTTTTACACCTGTCTCGCTCGCTCTTAGCCGCTTCAGATATGAACTTCTCAGTTTTTACCCAAACTCGAATCGCAATCTAAGAGCTAAAGGTCTGTAGTACTTGAACATATATGTACGTTTTGCACAAAAATATATCTAAACCAAATAATGTAGGAAACATAAATAGTTCCAATTCCAATGTATGATAAATTTCACTTTAGGGCAAAATAAGGGTTCGTAATACGTATAAACAACCACTCAGGGACGAATAAGGACGGCTTCACACTATAAATTAAAGGCGGTGACAGCCTTTAGAAGTTTTTGTCCCTCAAGGGTTTAAAGAAGGACTTTGAAGCTCATTATGTTCAAATTTTAACGTATAACCAAACTTTAATAATACGAGTAGTAAGGTAATAGAAAATTTCCGTGAGTCTCAGACATAATAAAATACCTACTAAACGGCTTTACTCACTTCGTAGCAGAAATAGTGCAATTTTCGACTTCTACGACTTAAGCAAACCAGTTTCATAGGTATTTTAGTAAGGTAATGGATGTATAATATACTATGCCGTTTCATGAAACATACTAGGAATTACTTATTACTTTGTTCATAAGGGTTGCTTAGTTACACAAATCGATCTAGTCCCAAATTAAGCTATCATTATTATTAGGCTTGTATTATGGATAGGTACTAAACGACGATATGAATACTTATATTAATAAATATATATTTACGGCTTATTGAGTCTACTGGTGATTCAGCGAGGAAATGCTGCTGACCAATAATCCTACCGATTCGTGAAATAAAATATCGAGGGTTTATTTTTTAATTTTTAGTTGGTTCGATTCCCGGTTGAGGCAAGCAAATTTTGGAAAATCTTTGAATGCAGTTTTGTTCCTTTCTTTAAATAAAGGAATGTTTCCTTTCAGTAAAATGAGCTAACTAAAGGATTTAAGGTAGTTCCCCTCCAGGGCCCATAGAAAAATTCCACCCTGTATTTTAAACGCAAATTACGTCGAGCATATACAGGGTGTCCCTAAAACCAACGCCGAAATGAAGAGGGGTGATAGAACAGCTCATAAGCAACCATATTAAGTTAATTTGACCTTAATAAAAAGTTCATGGTTTTCGAGATATTTGCATTTTAAAAAAACTCGTGACTTTTGAGGCCCTGCGTCAGTATGTCGATTGCCACCACTGCAAATTTAGGTATTTTTCAAATATGTTTTTTGCAGGATGTTACTAAAAACATATCCTATCGAATGTAATTTCAATTTATTACATATCATGATGCTTTGTCGGTAAAAATAATAAAAAAAAAACGAATTATAGCAATTTATTAAATTTAGCCAGCGGTTTTGATCGAGTTTCATTTAAAAAAAGTATCGTAAACTAATATGGCACACAACATAAAAAGATAGTAAATTTATTGTAGTTTTCAAAAAGGTACAGCATTTTCTAATTTACGCAGCAGTTTACGATATATTGATATTTTACACCAAAAGGAGCTCATACTGCAGTTATTACATAGTATGGAACCAGAGCCCCTACTAGGCTCAGAGTTTGAATTTTGAACAAAAAATAGATTTAAAGAATACTTTATTTAGAATAGGAACACAATTCAATTTTAGAATAAAAAAAAATGAAATGTTCATAGCGAACCTGGCAAATAACGTAAAAAGATAGCAAATTTAGAGTTGTTTTTAAAATGGTATTGAAGTGACTTAATTATTTAGCGGTTTATAAGATAATGCAAAAATAATACTGGTTGCCATTTTTATCTGTTAAGTGAATAAAAAAACTAAAAACATTAAAAAAATACGATACCTGTTTTATGTAACTAAATTAAATGTTCAAATTGTCCTCCATTGACTTGAATACAAGCTCGGCATCTCCTTAAAAATGCTCGACTGATGTGACGTGCACTTCTTGATACGTCGTCTTGGGCCTCTGCGTAAATGCGTTTTAAAAAATAAAGATTTAAAAATTCCTAAATTTGCAGTGGTGGCAATCGACATACTGACGCAGGGCCTCAAAAGTCACGAGTTTTTTAAAAATGCAAATATCTCGAAAACCATGCACTTTTTATTAAGGTCAAATTAACTTAATATGGTTGCTTATGAGCTGTTCTATCACCCCTCTTCATTTCGGCGTTGGTTTTAGGGACACCCTGTATAATTGAAAATCTTCCAGTTGTATTGCCTTGTTTCTTTTGTTGACTTTCGTATAGAAGAATAAAAACTTATCTATCTATGTTAAAACCAAAGAAAATCGCTTTTGGTCAAATTTTGTAATGTTCCGTTTGAGGAATCTTGAGTGACATACAAAGAATACCTTTCGGCCCTAGTAACACAAAAGCGAGTTTTAGTAGTAGGTAATGTAGCAAAATAGCATTTATGACTTCGTGTCTAAGGAAGCCATTTCTGAATATGGTTTCATTGTGAGTTATATCATTTAAGGATATATATTTGAAGTTGGTGTAGGTAAAAAAATCTAGCTGAAATAATGCAAATCGTATTTAGAATCAATTACTTGCAATTAACGGATTTGATCATAAGCATGTAATTACATTATTTAATGAACATGGGATCATTATGATGAAATTTTTAATATTCTCTTTGGTTTACGCGATTTTAATAATTTAATTAAAACGAATTATTTCGCGCGTCAACTCGTGAGTGATGTTTCAGATGGTTTGCTGAAGAAAGTTATTTAGTTATTATCGTCATAAAAAAATGTAATTTCAATTGTGATGCAATCCGGGAGTTTTTGTATATTTGCATCGTCAGCCTAATTTTGTCCATTGTAAATCTACTTGTCGTAATAAAGGCAGTCACAATCAGAAGACTTACGAAAAACTTTGCGTTGTGTTATTTTAGACCAAAGTATGGTTTCTACAAAAAAACTCGTTTAGAATCGGAACACTTGACAAAATTAAGCACTTTGAGAAAAATAAGTTACCGATATTAGGAATGTACAATGTACTAAAAGTTCCAACAAAAATCACGAAGGTATTTAGGGAAATTTAACACCTGAAATAGTAAATAATTTATGAAACATCAGCGAGGAGGACTATAGTATATATATATATATATATATATAGTCCTCCTCGCTGTGTCCGGACTCCGTCAATAATTCTTGTCTGGATTATGAAAGGCTCTAATGTGACTCGCAAAACCAAATTTTGGTATCGAGGCGCTTATTATGAGACATAATATTACCATATCGATAATATAAGAACGCAAAACTGTCGATATCGTTCACATCCCTACCTAATTATATCCGCCATAATACTCCAGTAATAACCGTCACGTGCGACTATCATCAGGGAAAATGACCCTTATATGTATCGCAATAAAAATAACATAACAGTAAAAGGGCGATGCGGGCGCTTCCTAATTATGTGAGGTGCTTGAGACAGTGGTTAGTGTTTGTTATGGCCTAAGCGGGAGAAAAGTAGTACTTTGTTCACAAGTGTACAAAGTGATATTTTTAAGGCGACAATTCTAGTTTAATCCACGTAACTGAAAACTGTTTTTTACTACGATGGTTGCCACCATTATCAGGCGGTATGTACGCTTGTTTGCCAACAAGCGTACATACCGCCTGATTGTAAGCGATTACAGCCTATGGATGTTTGCAACTTAGCTGATGTTAAATAAAATGTATATATTTGTATGGAATCTTTTTTATCGATTCTTATATTTTTTATGTGGTAATACCACATTTTATTTTTATAAATAATGACACAAAGGTAAATTAAGAAAGAAAAATTGAATGCGATCTACTACAATCGAAGCGGGGGGGACCCCGCTTCAAAAATCCTTATCAAAATATCCTTACTTAGCCAAGCGTGAAGTGCAAATAATTACAGAACAATTTAGAAAAATACTAAAAAAGCTGGCTACGTTCTCGATCTGTGTGTGTTTTGTTTACGTGCTTCGTGAAGAAAGGGTACTTTAATAAACACATAAATATAACACTCAAATGCTAGCACTAGTTATTAATATTTTTTATAAAAAGAAATTTGTGTTACAGGTATTTTAAAAATAAATAAATATCGTACAATTTCACAAATATCAATCCAGTCCCAAATTAAGCAGAAGAAGGCTTTTACTATGGGTTAATACTAGACAACGATATACATACTTATATCGATAAATATATACTTAAAAACATGGAACATCTATGACCCAGGCACAAATATTCGAGATCGTCACACACATATTTGCACTGCCGGTGCCGGGATTCGAACTGAGGACCACTGGCTCAGTAGGCAGCTGCACTACCACTGCGCCAAACACGTCATCGCATTAGTGAAGACATATATTCAGCAGTGCATATTTATAGGTTGAAACAATGATTCAACCACCATATTTTCGTGAACACATTTTCGCTGAAGTGCCTGAGCTATTTTTGAGAAAATCTTGGCATTGTAAGAAATTAGTAATGCCTTTGAAAGTCCTAATTACGTCGTCCTTATATGTTTTTGAACAGGATATATACCGGGTGTTGCCTGTAATAGGAGCAATAAATTAAAACATAGATCCTACCTTTCAAACTGAACAACATTTGATAAGCAACTTTTAAAAATAACGTGTAGTAAATGATAATTTGCAGAGTAATGTTTAGATAAAGAAGCAATGTATTGCGAAATGTGCGTATTAATAGAGAGACAGCTATGTCAATGCTCAGGGAATGTCAAAGTTGGACGACATACATTGAAAATACTATTTAATTTATTTGAAATAATGAAATTCTGAAAACTGACTTTCTTTAAAGTTGCTGAACAAATGTTGTTCAGTTTGAAGAGTAGAATCTATGTTTTAATTAATTGCTGCTATAACTGGCAACACCCGGTACCTATATGATAATAACGACGAAAATAGTTTCTGGCTTAGATTGAAAAATTCAAATCACTTCACGCAAATTTCTTGAGCCTACACAATCTAAAGTTAACGTCATAATACAACGAGTAATCATTAATAACGAGAAGTGGGCCAAGGAAGATTGTTTCGAGATAAATGGTCGGCCATCATTTAGGAAACTTGAATAAACTTTGGTAGAACAAGGTCCTAACAGCCCCAAGGGATCAAAGAGTGATAAGACGAAATGGAAGTGAGCAATTTTCTTCTGAAACGTTTCAGTAGGTTGTAAGGCTGTGAGTTAATTAGATTTTTTTGCTTGACTCTTTTTTTGTTAAATATTCATGCTTGACCTTTTTGGGGGTCTATTAGGTAGATTGTAATCGAAAAATCTTTAAATTAAAATCGGAGAGTGTTTAAACTCGGTCTTCCGCTGAGGGACAATATATTACACGTTCCAAATTAACAAGATTGTTTCTAAGAGTTTTAGGCAAAGAGAATTACTGCCTAAGCTTTAAGTTACTCAGTTATATTGGTTTTGAAAGTGTGATGGGGAAAAATGTCCCCACCCACCAACAGAAATAAAATATATTGTATTCTCTTTATTACATTTTATTTTACATACCATATCTTTATAGTCAGACCACAATAACTCTTCTAACCAAATGAACTGTTAAAACACATAAAAACTCTACCAAATTAAGCAATATTAACCAAAGAGTAACCATACCTGCATATTTTTATTTCAAATCTACCCATAAACTTTTATCTTGTTTTAATCCCCTTAGACCCTTAGAGTAAGAATATCAATAACCGATGAAGTTACTGTTTTGAATTACAGTATGTAAACTCACTAATTACAACGCAAAAGTCCTCCGAAATAATCTATAAATGTTTGTAAATATCAAAGCTTAACTTCCCAAGATGTTTTTTTTATTGATATTTAATTTTGATAGAATCGGATACTAATTTAAAGATTAAGAATAATACACAAGTACCAAGACTAATTAGTGCCCTATCTTCAGTGTTATCATATACCGATTTAAAGATAAAAAGCTAAAATTGCTGGGGCAAAGATATTTTAGCCAGACTATAATTAATTTATCTGCCGGGGAGTACAGGCCTCAAACTAAAATATACATTCTACTCTTCAAACTTAACAACACTGGTTCAGAAATTAAAAGAAAAATACAGTATCTTGAATTCAAACAGTCACTCAGATTCGGCAATAACTCTACTCAATTTCTATGTAAATGTGACGTCAAAGTCTGAACTGAACCCAAGACTAGGGTTGCCAAACTTAAGTGCTTGATTTATGGTACATTATTTGAATTAAATTGCGGAACCATTTGATACAAAGATCAAAGAACAAATTAAATGCGTAACCTGGCGGAAGAAACCAGCAATCGAACTCGGTACCTCCGGATTACCGGTCCAACGTGTTAACCTTTCCACCACCCTAAGGCCAAATAACCTTACGATTTTTCCTTATGCTTTGTGTGTCGGTCTTTGCATTGTTCATTTGAAAGGCTTTACACCTTAACTTACAATATAAAAATTGTGGTGTACCCACATGAAACATAAAGAGACATTACATCTTTCATCCATCCATACTAATATTATAAATGCAAAAGTGTGTCTGTCTGTCTGTTACCTCTTCACGATTAAACCGCTGAACCGACTTAGATGAAATTTGGTATGGAGATAGTTTGAGACCCGGGAAAGGACATAGGATACTTTTCATCCCGAATAAATTTAGTGTTCCCGTAGGATGAGCGGGTAACACCGCGGGGCACAGCTAGTAAATTTATAAATTGCGGGAGTTGGCTATAATGCGGGACTCCTTTACGCGCCCTAACTGGGTAAGGTAGGACGTCAATATATTGAAGCAAGGGAAGAAAAAAAGAAAAGAGAGCTAAAGAATAGAACGCAGTGCGTAGGGTAATGCCGAGCGAGCGAGCCACTCGTTGTATATTCAAACTAATGCCTCCCAAATTACTCAAAATTACAACTAAAAGTTCATTTCAGTGCTTGTAATAAAGTTTAGCCTGAAAACAGGACAATCGGTGTCCTGCACGGACTATATGGGAGACTGAAAAAAAAAAAAAGATTTGTTAACAGTAGCCCGAATGTTAGCTGCTTTGTTACATAAATCGGAGGACTGATAAGCTGACGGCTACTATTAGTAACCAAAATAAGTTTTGTAAAATTAGCATAATTTTGGTTACTACTAAGCACAATTTGGCTATTTCTCAAGTAGTTAAGCTATTTACGAACTCGTATTTTGTTAGTGGACGTTATAATATTTCGCTTATACGGGTATAACGGGGAAATTGGGAAATGCTTCGAGGAATTGTTGGGATTGATTCCTGCCCCATCTTTCTGCCATCGTTCTACGCGACAATCCGTTCATCCTCACCACTTAGATAGTTGGCAGTTCACAACGTGCAACAAATTGTGCGTTTATCTAGAAATTTCCTGCCTCGCACGGCTGCATTGCGGAATGAATTATCGCTTGCGATATTTCCGGATCAATACAACCTTCAAACCTGCACGAAAAGAGCGTACTCCCACCTGAAAGGCCGGCAACATGCTTGAGACTCCTTTGGTATTGCAGGTGACTATGGGCGACAGTAATCGCTTTCCATTAGGCGATCCGTTTTCTCGTTTGCTCCCTATGACATTAAAAGAAATAAAGAAATTCAATTCAATTCAATTAAAAAAAAACTCAAGGGCTCCAAATACGGTTGACAACCCTACACAACCATTCGATCTGAAGTTATGAGTGCACAAATGCAAGGGACTGAATTCCATAAGAGTTCATTGAGTTCTCAGATAAAGAAATATGAATACTTGATTCAATCGACTGTCTGGTTCCAAATCGTTTAAAGTATTTTTTGCTTTGCAATTGTTGTAGATTTTCAATTTTCCACTACTGGTATGTATAGGTCCTTTGGGAAGTCATTAATAGTCCTTTTCGTTATCTCAGGGGCATTACATTCGTATTTTGTTAAATAAGAACTCGAATTTGAGAAGTTGTTTAGGTTCTTGTACATCGCCGTTGCATTATTTTTTATTGTTAACCTCTGACGAAAAACAACAAATGTTAGATGATCAACATGTGTATCTGTCTGTAAATTTGAAGCTAAGGATTCCATATTTTGTAGCTATGTTCAGATTTAGTGGCATTTTCTGTATCACTCTTTGAAGGAGGGTCTCATGTTGACCAACTACTTGTGTCGGGGGTGTATTAAATTTTTATTGATTTAGACATTTTCAAAAACTGTAATATTTAACGTTAATTGTGTGACAATTTATATCATCATTAATCTAACATAGTTTCAAATTATTAAGACCACCTCTGCCGTGCTGTAAAAGGTGACCTTTTGATCCACTTTTTTATGGAGCTCCATACAAAAAGGTCGCCTCTTAGCTTACGACGGCAGATGTGTATATTTTCAAGTACAAGATAATTTGAAAAAAAAAAAAAAAGAATTATAGTCTAACACACTATGAATCTAATACACACTGACTATATATACTCGTATATATAGTCAGTGTGTGTTACGAGTATATTCATAGAGCTCCAAATATCCGACTTACTATGCTACTATGCTACGAGTAGCATAGTAACAAAATACCTAAAAACGGTGAAGCATAAAGAGGGTGCTGACTTTTGAAGTTCCGGGTATTTCCTAGTCCTCATTAATCCTTTAAGTACAAATTTCGTTACAAGGGATTCCACGTGGCGGGGGCTTACTGGATCTTAATAATATTTGTCTTATACGTGGGCTGGAGATTAGAGTTAATGGAAGGTTTTAAGTAGCTTTTGTAACGCCTCGAGGAAAACCTCGTGGCCATCAGAGTTTTCTTGACGCCTTTCTTTGCGTGCGTTTTGAAAAGTTAATGTCCTTTTCTTAAACATGCAATGAAACAAGTATTTTATGTCTGTGTTCACGAACAAGCTAAACAACTGAATCATGTTTTTTTCGAGTGGTGTATTTTTTATTTCATTGTTTACGTTTGAGAAAAACTCACTTTCAGTCCTTCTTTCCCGGCGACTGCAGTAATGTACTTTTAAGCGTTCTTATATTTCCTTATTTGTAATTTCAATTTGGTGTTTGGTGTCTGAACTCTTGATTTTTAGTGCAAGAGGGAGTAGTTGTTCGAGATATTGACATTTGATTTGGTTCGTCCTTCCGTCCATTAATAGTAGGTACACTGCCTAGGAATAAATACGTCTAGAAATCTAGTCAGCGCTTGAAAGTGAAGCCAGTTTGGGTTAGGGTGAGGCCAGACTAGTGTAATTTAAGTCGCGTAGTTTCGGTCGCGCCATACATCATGTCACGTGACCACGTCACACTAGTATGGCGCGAACGAAATTACGCGACTTTAAATATGCGACTCAAATTACGCGACTCAAATTACGTGACTCGAATTAAGCGACTCAAATTACGCTACTCAAATTACGCTCGTCTGACTTCACCCATAGCCACGGGCTAAGTTTCGTCCGTGTGCGCATCTGTCAACGTCAAGCTCACAAGCAACACATCTACGATTGGCTCGCAAACACGCACACATAATATTAAAAGCAGAGTTATCTTTCGAAAATCTGTTGTATGAAGATCCTCGTTCTAACCGTATTTATTCTACATGCACTGCGAATTCCACCAGAGCTCTTTTTTATTGTATCCTAAGTCAAACATCGATAACAGCCCACTATCGCCTCACAGTATATTAGCCCCTCAGGCTGAATGGGAAGCTATTTCCCAAGATCTGCGACAGATGTAGTAGGGTAAGGCTTGCAGTTTAACAAATATAGAAGTTGCGCTCGTGTTTTTTTGTTTCATTGAAATGTGATCCCTGTTCATACAATGAATAGCTGTCAAATTTTCTTACGACGTTTTTTATTCCATTTTCCATGTTTAAAGGGCTGCCAGACGAACAAAAATGTTTGCCGATCTGATCAGGTTGGTTCGTTCGATCTAAATTCGGGATCTGATTGTTTATGCTCTTACATTAGGTGTTTTTCTGTATTTAAAATTGTCTATGTTCGCTTATGATAAGACTAATAAGCGGTACAGAGCGAGTATAAAAAATCAGTCAACTTGATGCGATAGCAATTTAATTTTTTATAGTAGAATAGAGTATGTAGAATAGAATACCCTTTCACCTCAAGAAGAATGAAATACAAATACAGATAACACTTATCATTACATTATATTTATTTATTTATTTAAACTTTATTGCACAAAAGAAAAACTTAACGTACAAAAGGCGAACTTAATGTCATGCGGCATTCTCTACCAGTCAACCTTAGGGCAAAGCAGAGAAATTGTAGGCGGTGCATCAAACAACATAATTACACATAATTAAAATTCTCATACTATTATAGCTACATACATATGGGTGTCCCTAAAACCAACGCCGAAATGAAGAGGGGTGATAGAACAGCTCATCAGCAACCATATTAAGTTAATTTGACCTTAATAAAAAGTTCATGGTTTTCGAGATATTTGCATTTAAAAAAAACTCGTGACTTTTGATGCCCTGCGTCAGTATGTCGATTGCCACCACTGCAAATTTAGGTATTTTTTAAATCTGTTTTTTGCAGGATGTTACTAAAAACATATCCTATCGAATGTAATTTCAATTTATTACATATCATGATGCTTTGTCGGTAAAAATAATAAAAAAAACGAATTATAGCAATTTATTAAATTTAGCCAGCGGTTTTGATCGAGTTTCCTTTATAAAAAGTATTGTAAACTAACATGGCACACAACATAAAAAGATAGTAAATTTATTGTAGTTTTCAAAAAGGTACAGCATTTTCTAATTTACGCAGCAGTTTACGAGATATTGATATTTTACACCAAAAGGAGCTCATACTGCATTTATTCCATAGTATGGTACCAGAGCCCCTACTAGGCTCAGAGTTTGAATTTTGAACAAAAAATCGATTTAAAGAATACTTTATTTAGAATAGGAACACAATTCAATTTTAGAATAAAAAAAAATGAAATGTTCATAGCGAACCTGGCAAATAACGTAAAAAGATAGCAAATTTAGAGTTGTTTTAAAAATGGTATTGAAGTGACTTAATTATTTAGCGGTTTATAAGATAATGCAAAAATAATACTGGTTGCCATTTTTATCTGTTAAGTGAATAAAAAAACTAAAAACATTAAAAAAATACGATACCTGTTTTATGTAACCAAATTAAATGTTCAAATTGTCCGCCATTGACTTGAATACAAGCTCGGCATCTCCTTAAAAATGCTCGACTGATGTGACGTGCACTTCTTGATACGTCGTTTTGGGCCTCTGCGTAAATGCGTTGTCTCAGCTCCGCTATACTGTTAATCGGTTCATTGTAAACTTTTTCTTTAATATAACCCCAGTAATAGAAATCCAGAGGATTTAGGTCTGGAGATCGAGGAGGCCACAAAATGGGACCCAGACGGCCGATCCATTTCTGTGGATAAGTTTGGTTTAAATGTAGTCACACTTCGCGTGCATAATGTGCTGGACAGCCATCATTCTGCAGCCACATTGACCTCCGCGTAGCTAAAGGTACGTCGTCGAGAAGATTTGGCTCATTCTCTAAGAAATAACAGATAAGAAATAAGAGATAACTTGGACCATTCAGCGTTTCTGGTAATTCAAATGGGCCAATTATTTTCACATCTAATATTCTAGTCCAGAGGTTCACTTTAAATTGGTACTGCGACCGATCTTCCCTCATTAAATGAGGATTTTCTAATGCATAACTGAGTAAATTGTGCATGTTCATAAATCCATCTCTCTTAAAAGTGCTTTCATCAGACCATAAAACCATATTTATGAAATTGGGATCCTCTCTGTGTTTTTGCAGTATTGTCTGGCAAAACTGAACACGAAGTGGGTAATCACGGGGCAGCAACGCTTGAACACGTTGTATGTGGTATGGATGATATCCATATCGACGTAATATTCTATTGGCAACAGATTTTGATATCCCTAAATTACGTTCAATGTTCCGTGTCGAAGTGGATGGGTCGTTTTGAATCTCTTGTAAAACATCTTCATCGTAATCTCCTCTAGGTCTTCCCAATCCACCACGATTGCCAGGCAAAACGCCTTGTGAGTATGCGAGATGAACATTTCGAAATACTCGATGGTCCGGATGCCTTAAATTTGGATATCTTTCCCGATAGAGTCTAGCTGCAGCACAAGAGTTACCCTGACATTCCCCATAGACAAAATGCATGTTGGCATATTCTTGAGGAGTATAATTCTCTGGCATATTTGTAACAAACGCACTACAATTAATCTTAACAGAGCCAAAGTAAATCGAAGTTAAAATCAATAGGCAGAACTCGAGTCCAAGATGCACAAAGCAAAGTTAAATTGTACCAAAAATCCAAATCACAAGGCAAACACGAGTTCTATTGGTAAATCAAGTCTATCTAAGAAAATAAGAAACCAAACTAAATAAAGAACATCAAACGAATTGACGAAGTGTCCTAAAATTACTAAAATACTCTTTAATCAGAAAGCCGACTTGAATTCGAATTTCAAATTGTGTTCCAATTTCAAATTGTGTATTCTTTGAATCTATTTTTTGTTCGAAATTCAAACTCTGAGCCTAGTAGGGGCTCTGGTTCCATACTATGTAATAACTGCAGTATGAGCTCCTGTTAGTGTAAAATATCAATATCTCGTAAACTGCTGCGTAAATTAGAAAATGCTGTACCTTTTTGAAAACTACAATAAATTTACTATCTTTTTATGTTGTGTGCCATGTTAGTTTACAATACTTTTTTTAAATGAAATTCGATCAAAACCGCTGGCTAAATTTAATAAATTGCTATAATTCGTTTTTTTTTTATTATTTTTACCGACAAAGCATCATGATATGTAATAAATTGAAATTACATTCGATAGGATATGTTTTTAGTAACATCCTGCAAAACACAGATTTAAAAAATACCTAAATTTGCAGTGGTGGCAATCGACATACTGACGCAGGGCCTCAAAAGTCACGAGTTTTTTTAAAATGCAAATATCTCGAAAACCATGAACTTTTTATGAAGGTCAAATTAACTTAATATGGTTGCTTATGAGCTGTTCTATCACCCCTCTTCATTTTGGCGTTGGTTTTAGGGACACCCTGTATAGATAATAAACATACATATATATAAATAGATACATACATAAATATATACAACGATGAAACAAACCAAGCACTAGTATTATAACTAAATAATTGTATAGAAATCATTATGTGGCACAAATGTTGTACCAATCGAGCGATCAACTTTAAAAAAGTCTATTTTAATCTATTAATTAAAACCCAGATATCAACAAGAATCTCCTCCATTTATAATAGGATAACACCCTGCACCCTTAGCTCCAATTAATTCCTCACAATCTATTGAAACATAACTCAAAAACCAATAACCCTAACGAAAATCGTTTAACGTTATTACAGAACCCGGTCAAATGCGAGTCGGGCTCCGCGTCGACGGTTCCATACCACATCTTACAAATTTTTCTTTCTTTCAAATACTCTTTATTGCAAATGTTTACAATGATGCGAAAGGTTGAAAAATTTAATGGTTCAGACGGGATTCGAAGCTGCGTTCCCAACGGCAACTTTTCGCAACATTGTAAACATTTGGTTAACGTTAGCAGACGTTACTGCTTTAATAAAAATTATTTACTCTTTATTGCACACCGCAAACATTAACGAAAAGACAAAACAACATGAAATACATTAAAAGAACAGGCAGAGGTAATCAACAGGCGGTCTTATCGCTAAATAGTAATCCCTTATCCAAATAAATGTCTGATTCTGATTCCTTCCAGACAACCTTTAGGTAGCGGAGTAGTGAAAATTAATGTTTGAATTTAGTCTCTAAACTTTAGGTAAACTTTGTTTGTTTGTTCTTCTTGCCAAATGTCATGATTCTAAGCTAAGTCAGACGCAGCGTGGTATGGCCCCCGGCTAGGTAGACGGATGACCTAATCAAGGTAGCAGGGTGTCGATGGATGCGGTCAGCATAGGATCACACTTTCTGGCAAGCTATAAGGAGGCCTATGTTCAGCGGTTCACGTCTGTGGCTGAGCTTAGAAGTCAATGAAAAATACACAATGATAGGTGAATAATAACCTATCATTGTGTATTTTTCATGTCCACCATGTCCTGTTAGACGGACGGACAATTAATTAAATAAATAAGAAATAATAATAAATAAATATATATATATATCGATCGGACAACTTTCACACGATCGGGGTGCGTCTCATTTCATAGAAAAACAATTAACATATTTTCATATGACCGAACATACGTTTGGTAGAATTTTCAGATTGTATAACAACGTTTCATAGAATGTTCATTTCATATATCGTTATTTCATAGAAGCACAATTGATAGAAAGTCATTTCTTATAACAATCATTTGACAGAATGCACGTATAATATAATGCACTTTTCTTATAACAATAATTTCATAGAATGTACGTTTAATAGAATGTACTTTCATAGAATGTACGTTTAATAGAATGTACTTTTCATAGAATGTACGTTTAATAGAATGTACTTTTCATAGAATGTACGTTTAATAGAATGTATTTTTCGTATAATATACTTTCAAATTCATAAATTACAAAATTTGAACAAGCGAGCGAGCAAAACCTTTCAGAGAAGATCCGACGTGGCCGGGTTAGGTTAGAAGGTCAGGCGGGAGCGAAGCGTAGCGAGCTCCCGCATGGCCATCGAGGTTATTTTTTTTTTGCGTACCGAAACAAGTTTTGCTTGTATTCATACTGTTTACATACAAGAACAAATCCACCCAACCACTTCCAGGAAAGTATTAAGTTTGGAGCTAAGGCGGAGTACTGGCAAAAAAAAACCATACGAGTGAGCGAGCGAAGCGAGCGAGCAAAACCTTTCAGAGCAGATCCGACGTTGACGGGTTAGGTTAGAAGGTCAGGCGGGAGCGAAGCGTAGCGAGCTAACATACGTAGCGAGAAAACATACGAGCGAGCGAGCGAAGCAAAACCTTTCAGAGCAGATCCGACGTGGCCGGGTTATGTTAGAAGGTCAGGCGGGAGCGAAGCGTAGCGAGCTCCCGCCTGGCCTTCGAGGTTATTTTTTTTTGCGTACCGAAGAAAGTTTTGCTTGTAATCATACTGTTTACATACAAGAACAAATCCACCCAACCACTTCCAGGAAAGTATTAAGTTTGGAGCTAAGGCGGAGTACTGGCAAAAAAAAACATACGAGCGAGCGAGCGAAGCGAGCGAGCAAAACCTTTCAGAGCAGATCCGAAGTGGCCGGGTTAGGTTAGAAGGTCAGGCGGGAGCGAAGCGTAGCGAGCTCCCGCCTGGCCTTCGAGGTTATTTTTTTTTTGCGTACCGAAGAAAGTTTTGCTTGTAATCATACTGTTTACATACAAGAACAAATCCACCCAACTACTTCCAGGAAAGTATTAAGTTTGGAGCTAAGGTGGAGTACTGGCAAAAAAAAAACAAGTAATTGAATTTTATACATTTTAATTCATAAGCGCGTAAATGATACAAAATAGTCACTCTCTCTTGACAAAAAATCTATGAAGTGTGTATATTGTTTATTCTAATTAATGTTTATTGTATGAAATGTTCATTATATTAAGTATGTATTATGTTATTTGTTTATTCTATTAAATGTTTATTATATTAAATGTTCATTATATTAAGTGTTCATTATTTTTAGTGTTTATATACGAAACAAAAAATATAAGAAGTGTTGTTATAAGAAATGAAAATATATGAACTGATTTTCTACGAAATGATAATTCTATCAATTGATCGATTCTATGTGTTGAAATTATATTATATGTTATTCGATGTGATGAACGTTATACCATTTAAAATAAATAAATAAATAAATATCAGACAACCTCACACGAATCAACCTTAGTCCCAAATTAAGCTCAAGAAGGCTTGTGTTATGGGTACTAGGCGACGATATACATACTTATATAGATAAATAAATACTTAAATACATAGAACATCCATGACCCAGGCACAAATATTCGTGTTCATCACACAAATATTTGCCCTTGCCGGGATTCGAACCCGGGACCGTCGGCTCAGTAGGCAGTTGCTTAACCACTGCGCCAACCGCGTCGTCAAATTTGTTGTTCTATGAATTATTACACACCCACACGATCGATCTAGTCCCAAATTAAGCCCAAGAAGGCTTGTGTTAGTTGTGTTATGGGTACTAGACGACGATATACGTAATTAAATAGATAAATATATACTTAAATACATAGAAAAACCATGACGCAAGCACAAATATTCGAGTTCATCACTGCCCACTGTTCATATTTGCCCTGGCCGGGATTCGAACCTGGGATCGCAGGCTCAGTAGGCAGGTGTCTACAAACTGCGCCAAACGCGTCTTGATAGGATCACCGTTAATGATAACAGTGATCCTATCAGGGTTTCGTTTCTTTTCCTTTTGAAGTACGGAACCTTAAATCTAACTGGATATCATTAACATAGCTCGTTGGCGGCGTGGTTTATTTTTATATCCTGAGTAAATTGTGGAAATGCTCGATTAAGATGAGCGTTTCACGGTTACTTGATAACCGAGGTTTAAATATTGACACGGCTCAAGTACTTGGATGTAGCACGGAATAAATCACTGCAGATGATTCTCTTTTATACTGCGGAAAAGCTTGAGAACTCGATAAAAAATCAAATTAGAAAGAATGAAAGAAAGAAACATTTTGTAGTTTATTTAAACAGTGAAAAGACTAATGGGTACATAGTTCTAACGGGTGTATATCATATCTTAGAGGAATATCTATATATCTTAGGTTTATATCTTAAAAAACAATGTACCTTCATGTTTTCGTATGATACAGGGTTTTCAAATTATGTAATAACGTTTCTTTGAGTGTTTCTTTTATATATCGTTATTTTATATACACAGAATTAGTAATCATTTCTAATAATTTGATAGAGATACGTTTAATAAATGTACTAAGTATATTTTCGTAGAATATAGAGATTTCGTAAAAAAAAGTAAAGCGTTTGTGCACAGACCTACGACCTCCAGTGGTATACCCTTAGTCATGAGGAAGCGAGAAAGAAGACATATCCACGAAAAGTATTTTTTTTTGGCTTAGAACGACTGCTAAAGTAAACTAAAAGTTGAGAATGAAGCGAAAAATTGGAGAAATTGTGCTACGATGTGTCTTCTACGATGCCACCCAAAGGCATGCAAGAAGCAACTAGCTAAAAAAATCAATGGCTCTCGCATCAGGTTCAGTGGTCTAATAGGTAGGACGGTAGGCCCGGAAAGCCGTTGGAAACGCGGGTTCGAACCCCGTGTGAACCATTTATTTTTTAATATTTCGCTTCAATACATTCGTCTTCTTTCCTATTTGATTACTCTCCCAATGAAGACATTGCCATAAAATATTAATGTTCCGTTAAACTACCCAACTATAGTCCAGTCCACACAACTATGGGCTTGTGCACAAATCACGTGAGGTTTTTTCGGCTACTTTTGACCCCCTCCCTCCCCCCTGGTGATATTTGGTGAGGTTCTTTGCAAACCCCCCTACCCCCTCACTACCTCACGTGTATTTTTCCCGCCAAAATTTCGAAAAATAGACTCGCTATTTTGAACTTTAACAAGTGAAGATTTATTTATTAACAAAACCGAGAAAAAATATTGTTTTTTTCTTAGTTCGTTCACTATAGAAAAATACACGTGAGGTTTCCTTATAACAATTTTTGTTTTGGACCATAGTTGGATGATTGGACTATAGTTAGGTAGTTTTACGGTTCTAATTCGTCGACAATACTATATAAACCTAGTTTTTTTTTCTCTTACTTTACTTGGGACATTAGTAAATCAAAATAAACAGGTAATTATTTCTCCATTCAAAATTGTTAGTCGTATCATGAAATCTAATTAAATGATGAACTCACTAAAATTCCCTAATTAGTCATTAATTAACGTTCACTCTAAAACGACATTAAACAGTCTGAAATTCATTAGCATTAATCTCTAGGACTGAAGTTATTAAAGGGGCCTGAAAAATTCGCCGGCCATCGAAAAATGTGCGGCCCGAAGGATAATTGTTTCCAACAAAACTGAGCCAATTCAGAAGGCAATTTTGATAATCCTAACCTTTCTGGGTAAAGGCTTCTGAACATCCTATTTGCCTTTGACGCAGACTTTAAAAGGGGACTTTATACTTGACTAGACTGAAGCTGTTTTTGATTTGAAGTATGTTGTAAATAGGTTGAGATAATCAAAGGATAGCTGGAAATTGTTTTAAAGGAATATGTTCTAAAAACCGCAAGTTTAGAATGCGGTTTTGGATTTTGTTATGCGTAAATTTCAAAGATATTGTGTTTATTATGTTAATAAAGTAAAAACATGTGATTTGCCTAAGACATATAGACAATAACGGATAAAAAGCTACGCGTTGACCTGCTTTTACCTTACTAAAAGTCATAAATATTGACACAAAAGTAAATCATGAAAGAAAAATGTAATGTGATCTACCACAATGTATGCAGGACTCGAACCTGCGAAATGTACTTATTAAAACGCTGCTAACTAGTAAAGATCTCGTTTGAATCCTAGCTATTCAGCCTAATCCTCCGCCGACATAACCTATGAATACTTCGCCGTAACTGCATATATTCATACAACATTTAATACCAGAAGCATGAATAACCGCCAGCTATTTTCCATTTTGGCTGAAACCCAGCTAAAATTCATTACACACGCTTTATAGACCTTGATACTGGCATGTATGGTTGAATTTTGACCGTTACCCTGATGTAGGTAATTTTGCTAGCTTGATTGTATTTTGCATTCGCTGTGACTCCTATAGTGCTATGGCTGAGTAATTAGGGTCTGCAGTCTTGGAAAATTTTACTATGGCAGTCCCGGGAAATGGTGAATGCCCGGGAACATGCACATGCTAAGTTGAATTTTGCCTCTTTTAGAGGAAGATTTAGAGAGATTCTGATGCAGTGCTGTATAGAGGCTACGTTTATCGTTGAGAAGAATGCGAAAGCCAAATGCATTTAGAGATATTGTCAGTGCTTTGATGTCAATACAGAACTAATTGTTTTGTAAATGTTTACAATGAAGCGAATAATAGAAAAATTTCATGATTCAGGCGGGGCTCGAACTTGCGTCTCTAACGGCTTTACGGGCCAATACTGGCGTCCTTCCTATTGGACCACTGAACCTGATGTATCCCTAAGGCATGCAAAAAGCAACTGGTTGAAAAATGCAATGGCTTCGCATCAGGTTCAGTGGTCCAATAAGTAGGACGCCCGTGTTTACGTTACGTGTGTACGTTATTGCTTTCATGAAAAATAAATGTTTTGTATATTACCCCTTAAGATGTTTTTCTCCGGCGACGCCAAGACGTGAATTGAAAAAGTATGGCGATCACGAGCTCGTGATAGCTATAAATGGCATTTTCGGGTAAAATTGGGCCGGCTGTAGTGTCCCCAACTATTGACAACAAGATTGTTTCTTTTACGATATTACTTTCATAACACGTTTTTGACACAATACAAAGATCTACCTTAATGATTAATGTGCCATCTTTACAGGTGTTAATGTATTATATTTTCATCATCATCATCAACATTGGCTTTTTACATCTATACCAGATGAGTAAAGCAGCGTCTAATAAAGTGCGGCACTTACGAAGATTGCGGGATAGCCCGATACGAGAGCGACAGCCGCGGCCGCATAATTGACAAATAAATGATTCGCCTCTCGATGAAGGGAAGAGCTGCACACTGGTGTCTCAGGTTGAGCTTTTGGGAAAGAGAAGCAAACCATGCTTCATCATGTTGACGCTTAAGAATCAATATCTCTAAGTAGTATAAAAAAAAAATTTAGACGATTACGGCATTCTATTCGTTTTTTTCTGAACCTAACTGCAGTAATAAACGTCAAAAATGTTAGTTAGACGGTATTGATTCTTAAGCGTCGATGTCCATGCAACCACATCATCGCACAAATTTTTCATCACGTTAGTGAATAAACAGACTTTAAGATATACTATGAGGATTATGGAAGTAAAACACCGTGTTTTTCATAAATTTGAAGTGCGAAAATTAGACCTTTTACACGTTTTTCAACATGACGAACTCGCATAATAGACACAGATCCTACAAAGATATTAATTTGTTGGCTTTACACTACACAAACTCTCAATCACGTGTTTCATGCGCAATATACGTACATAATTAAATGCATAATTTGCAATTTGACTGTTAATTGAGACTATGTGTTGTGGCTTCGCTCTATTTGTTCGCGCGTAGCTATTTAAGCTTAATTTTAACACTAAATACCTATATCGTGAATTACGGAGCGTTTGCGAACATATGAAATTATATTAAGGTGCTCGAACGTTCTCCAGTAGTGTTACAAAGACAAATTCTATTTTCATATCGTTTTTTGTTACAGTACCTACAGCTGAATACTTACAGCCTTATGCGACTGTAGCATTTTACCTTTTTTTTTAATTCCATAGTTCCTGATTTAGCAAAAATAACGCGTCATTTAAGAATTGGTGTACTTTGCGTCAAATGAAGGAACATAATATATTATCATCCTAAAAAATACAGGTAAAATGCAAATTAAAACAAGTCGCGAAAAAACTAACTTCTTATACATGTACATCTTCAAAGCTCCTAATTTTCCGATGTCAGTGGGTAAGGGTGAAGTCACCCGATCTGATCACGTCATACTCTTTCACTCACAACTCAATAAATACCATACATGACGTCATTTCGTTATTACGTGACGTCATATTTACGCGACTCACAATTCCAAAAATTACGCTCGCCTGAATCCACACTTACTGATTTCGAAAAAAGGAGCTTTTTAAGAGGAAAATGACCATCACGACTCAAAAAATTACACTTGTGTAGCTTCACCCTAAAAAGTAGCCAATAACAAGCTGCCCTAGCTATGTAGTTATAAAATCCTTCAAACCGCGAATACCTTATAAGCATCGCTGTGACCATGAAAACGTCTAAATTATTATAATTCCCTTCATTTCCATTCGTCAACGTGACAGTTGACGTTTGCTAATTGCCTCTGAAACACGCCAGGTAATATTTTCCCCGAATCGTGAGTAAAAAGCGAACGAAAATTAAAATCGACGGTCCACGTACGGCTGGGGTCGCCATGATTTTTGGAATATTTACGGACAAGTCCTGTTAACTCTAGAATATAATGTTCAATACTTATATTTTTGGATCCATGCGTGGAATGCTAGGACGACAAGATTATTTTATAATAATTATTAAATTGTTTTATTTGACATTATTGCGTATCATCTTTTGAACTATATTAGGCGCACAAATGATAATGAAATTTCCATTAGTGTATTTCATTAGTAGCCATGGCTAGTATACAAAATAATTAACATAAATCCAAATTATAATGATATGGAGATCATTCAAGTAACTTGTCTATTTTGCAGCTTTTTGCGTACACCTGACTAGTTTTCTGTACTAAAAAGTACAAACCTCGTCCGTCTAGATGGTTTTTAGCTATATTTAGTGCAAGATATTCAGCTTTGATTGAAACAAGTGACAGGGTCGCAGGCAATATTGAAGGTAAGAATTCCTAACTATGTGGTTATGGTCAGGTTTAGTAGCATTTTTATGCCGCTCATTAACTAAAGCTCAGTTTTTTTTTTTATTATTATGCTAAAAAAATTACAAAACTGGTACACTTTATATGTTTCGCCAAACTGCAATGCAGTTGGTTGGTTAGCTACGTAGTTAAGTGGTATGTGAGTGTAAAAACCTCGAAAACCGAGTTGCACCGAGCATAATAAAAAATCCTATTGTGGTCGTTTTCCTCGCAGACCGCTTTGTTTTTAAAGTAGAAGTAAGCTTTCTTATTGTCCCTTACAAATACTGAGCCTACTGAGCCGGTGGTCCTGGGTTCGAATCCCGGCAAATACCTATTTGTGTGACGAACTCAAATACTTATATGTGCCTGGGTCATGGATGTTATTCGTATTTAAGTATGTAATCTATATAAGTATGTTTATTTTAGTCTAGTGTCCATAACACAGCCTACTAGAGCTTACTGTGGGATTAGATCGATTTGTGTGAGGTTGTCCCAAAAACAAATGTATATAACCTGGTCACCCGACACACACGGCGTAAATAATTCTACGTAAGATTTACACCCCAGCACGCCCAAGGAGTGCGTTACGCACATTTACTGGCTGTAAATTAGATATACGACTTTCCGGTCGCCAACTTGCGTCCGAATAGCCGTTTTTTGTAACTTTGTTGCCGTTGACATTAATATGGTCACCCTTAATTTTTTTTTACCCGGATTTTTAAGTTATGTGCGAGTATATTTGTTTAGTACAGTCAGCTGCAGAGCTACATAGTATGTTTGTATAGCACGAGGGTTGTTTTTAGGGTTCAGTACCCAAAGGGTAAAAATCGGGACCCTATTACTAAGCTACTCCGTTGTCGCTCCGTCTGTCTGTCTGTCCGTCTGTCACCAGGCTGTATCTCATGAACCGTGATAGCAGACAGTTGAAGCTTTCACAGATGATGTATTTCTGTTGCCGCTGTAACAACAAATACTAAAAACAGAATACAATAAATATGGGGTTATGTATAAGGGGGCTCCCATACAACAAAAGTGATCGGTTGCGTTAATTTTGTATCCGGTGCCATACATATTTTTTTCTACACCGTACCTATTGTGGAAGGAGTACCTCGAATATTTTACCTCCACCACGAAATCGTGGAAAAATCCGCTAATTAGGAGCCAATTGATAGTAAACCCGAAACGTATGGTATTGCTGACTTTTTCTTTGTAATCTTGTAGTAGACCCCATAGTTAAAGCTTCACTCAAAAAAATATCCAGTGGAGCCTACTGACATTACAGTAAGCGTAACCGTTATTGCAGTTAGGTTTACTGAAATGTCAGTAGGCCTAACTGTTATTGCAGTAAGTCTTACTGTAATGTCAGTAGGCTCCACTGGCTATTTTTTTCAGTGTTTCCTATATCTACACGTATAATAAAAATTGGGCAAGTGCGAGGGCTCCGTACCATTATCTATAACAAGTTTGTTGTATGGGAGCCCCCCTTAAATATTTATTTTATTTTATTTTTAGTATTTGTTGTTATAGCGGCAATAGAAATACATCATCTGTGAAAATTTCAACTGTCTAGCTATCACCGCTCTTGAGATACAGCCTGGTGACAGACGGACGGACGGACGGACGGACAGCGAAGTCTCAGGGTCTAATAGGGTCCCGTTTTTACCCTTTGGGTACGGAACCCTAATAAAGGTAAGTATCATTGTGCGCCTTGTAACAGAACCTTCAAAACCGAATTCGGTTTTGCAAGCCACATTCGTGCAAATGACCGACGCTCGTGAAGGTCATGGAGCCAGGTTCGCCATTGACGGATACGTCAAGGAGGACGATATGGCCTGGTAACTACCACTCACTAAAATCTCTGTCACTGCTTTTCAAAATCTCGTATCTAGTAAGTACATTGACGCAGAGATACGAGCTTTCTTTAAGTAGGTATTTGTCACTTGTTGAGTTTTAGTTGTCAAGAGACGATATAATAATATGTATTATAATATAAAGTTGCTTAATATGGCCCTATCACCACGTAATTCAAATGCGGTTGCAGGTTCTGGTCACAGTCGCCAAGATACGAATGCCATCTCCAGGGTAATTTCTATCTATCTACATATCAGCCACAGACGTCAACTGCTGAACATACACTATAGCTCGCCATAAAGTGCGATCCCGTACAGACGCATCCATCGATTCCCTGCCACCCTCACGAGGTCATCTGTTCACCTAATCGGGAGCAGTTCCACGCTGCGCTTTTCAATACGTGAGACTTTGGTGCCCCAACGGCCACCCATTCTCCGGGCTACATGGGGTGCGGTTCAAGTTGCATAAAAACTTTTAGCATATTTTCATTTAACTACTTTCAAAATGAATAATAAACACATTGCATAAAAACAAAATTCATAATTTTGTCAACCATAATATTTAAACATCGTAACCATTAATAATCATAATAACATTAGTTATAATGTTCATAAGTCATAATGTCACTTGGTATAACATACATTCAGAATATTTATTAAAACTCATAAAAACACCTAAAATAATAATCAAGTTGCATAAATATCATATCCAATAAGTCCTAAAAAATAAAGAATAAAAAGTTGTTGAGTACCTAGTGTACCTACTTAAATATTGTTATGTTTTTTTTTACCCTAAAAACGAAACTGCTCCAAAAGATAGGTAGGTAGGTTAGGGTTATTTTTTTTTATGACCTTAAAAACGAAACTGCTCCAAGAGATAGGTAGGTTAGGGTTATTTTTTTTATGACCCTTAAACGAAACTGCTCCAAGAGATAGGTAGGTTAGGGTTATTTTTTTTCATGACCTTAAAAACGAAACTGCTCCCAGAGATAGGTTAGGTTAGGGTTTTTTTATGACCCTTAAAAGGTAACTGCTCCTAATTTGGCTCGGCAATGCACAAGAATGAATAAGAAAAAAATATTATATTTTTGTATATATTTATTTGGACAACATTTATGCTTTAAGTTTTTATGAAAAAAGTATGATATGACAATGGTATCTTATACAAAGTGACTATTATGCTATTTGTCTATTATGCAAATACATTATTATGCAATTAAACTATTATAATTTTCGAAATTATGCAATTCGTTTGTATGCATTTTGTTTTTATGCTATATGATCACTTATGCAGGTTGAAATTATGCAAAATGAAAATTCGCAAATGGTTGTTATGCAAAACATTTCACACCCGGCTACATGACCTGCCATTGCCACTGTAACCATGCAATCCTGTGAGCTATGTCGGTTACCTTGGTTCTTCTGCGGTTCTTAATTAAGGGTCATTTCAAATGCTGAAATGTTCAGACATTTTAACGATGAACTCATTTCAAACATAATTTGACTCTTAAACTTTAGTTTACTAGATTTATGACTTCTTCAGAATAATAAGTGGCTCTCGTTTAAATATAAAAAGTTCCTTTTTAGGTAATATCGAAACAATTAGGCTCAAGAAGCCAGTTCAAGTTAAATAGAAATTTCCCTTCAAACGAATTTGTTCAAAGTAACTTTGTGCCGAGCGAAATAATCCATTTAAAAAACTCCCATTTAAATCCCAGGCCATATATTATTGAAGCGGATATTACAAGCGCCATTACAAAATAATGTTCCCACCATAATTGCCGAAATACCTAGGCGGTATCAAACGAATTGCCACCGTCAGGTCCATTGCTAAGGTTAACATTTCTTTGTTCTTTCGAGTGATGACTTAATTTGAATTTGGAATTGAATGAAATGACGCCATCTACAGGGCTGTGGAATTAACGGTTGTTTTCAGTTACGCTCGGGTTTTTGATTATTTGCATCGGATTTGTAAGGATAAAATGAATTTGAGGAAGTTAAATTTGGAATGCGGCGATAAGTTTAACGCTTTCTTTTGAAGGTCGTATCGGTCCGGAAATACCGCAAGCTAATACAATTCATTCCAAAATGCAGTCGTGCGAGGCAGGGAATTTGTAGAAACACGCACAGTTGTGAACTGCCAACTATCTTAGTGATGAGGATGAAAGGTCGCGTAGCACGATAGCGGAAACATGCGGCAGGAATCAATCCGAAAAAATCCTCGGAGCACTCCCCGTTATATTGGCGATAAATGCAGACAGGGTACATCCTTACGCAGCGCCAAGGAGTCAAGCCGACCTGTAATTCATAATTGACTACACATATCATGACATATTTTAGTCACAATATTGCTCAAATTAATTTTATTAAAACTTTCGTGAGACATATTTAATTTTGGAGTGCTGGACGGACAAGTTGCGGGCTTGCAAGCACCCCCCGCCCCCGCGCCATCGGCGCGCGCGCTCAGAGCGGAACGTCGGTCAAAGTATCAGCAGTGACGAGTTTGCCGCGGCGGTGTACGGGCAGCCGTCCCTGATGAAGGGCTCCATACGAGTTCGAAACATGTCGGGCCGTTCCTGACAATTTCACGTGAGTGTAAACCGCTTAATACAATAATTGCTCAAATTCGCCGAGAAAAATGAACATTATTGGCTATATGGTTAAAATTCCTTCTACAAACTCCACTAAGTTTAATACAATAGCCCAATTAACGGAAGCCAGACAGAGGAGTAGAAATCATTGTAAAAAAGTAAAAAAAAAAGTAAAAAAATGTTTATTTATACAGTGTTCCAAATACATAGAATATATAATTTGCATTTGTACAATTAGTGGACACTGTTCAGCTTTGTTAAATGGGTCGACTCCCAGTATTACCTACACTAGGCAATGCCTGTCTTGTAGGACAACACATTAATACAATTACCGCATTATAATATTGCATAATGCATTGAATTTTGCGTCAAAGAAAACAATACACATAAAGCAGAAAAAAAAAGTGAAAGAGTAGAATAAAACAAAAAAAAAGATTACACGCGTGAGAAATTAATTATGTTCTAGGGAAGGGAATGCGAAGATATAGGTAAATAAGTGTGTGTGTGTGTGTGTGTGAGTGCGTGTGTGTGTGTGTGTGTGTGTGTGTGTGTGTGTGTGTGTGAGCGTGCTGCATTCAATATTATGATAGTATTTTTTCCGTGTCATTATAATTCAAAGTGCTTAGCCAATTGGTTACTTTAATTTTAGTTTCTCTCAGTGAGCAGGTTTTTATGTTACAAATGTGGTTGACTTTTTTTATATATGTACAGATAACGATAAGAACCGAATCTTTTAGCGAAATGGGATCTTACTGATGGCAAAGGAAAATTGAAAGTGCGTTTTTGTATCAGGTTTCGGTAATTTGGCAAATAAACGATTTGCACATGAGCTAAGGCGGTGCATCTCAGTATACATATATAGCTTCCGGACGCTGAGTACTTCACTCTCCGTAAACAAGGCATGCGTAGCGTACCTACGGTGCCTTGAATCCATTACCTTCAAAAGGCTTCGTTGGGCTCTCTCTAGGAGTATCATATGAGTGCCGGCGGCACCGCCTAATATCGATATGCAATACGTTAGTATAGATTGTGAAACGCTCTTTTGCAACTCTTTAGATCCTTACCTTAGCTTTCTCTAGTTTTACTCTTTTTCTTTTTGTAAAGTCGGCCAAGAATGTGGTCTACCAGTTTGGATCTTATTACTCATGAAGTAGAGTCGAATAACATCGTTGAATTAAGTCCCGCGGTAGAGGTGTACCTACTTAGCGGTGGCCATTTTTGCGATGTATTTCAATCTTTCTTGTTTTACTATAATGATGTCGAGAAAATAACCTTTTCTTTTTTATAGCAATTTCATTTCTATCGCGATCGAGATAATTTTTTACTTTAGTTTATGATTTAAATTCCGTCTATCACTCGATTTTTTTCTTACCGTAGCTAATACAAAAATGAAGCTTTGATCTTAACATTCTTTTTATACACTCCAATTTCATTTAATAATATTTTTATATAATATTTTTTGTTTTCCAATTCTATAAAAGATTTTTTAGAGCTGCTTATTTTATTATGAGATCTGCATCGAAATGAACAATAAAACATCTGGGGTCTAATTCGACTGTGCTTGAGATTTCGCCAAATAAGCGATGTCTCAGGTATATCGCCTTTAAATGTTACTGAAACGCGATGTTTGTAATTCGATCTGCATAAAGTGACATTTCACGTTACCACCCAATCAAGTTGAGTTTGTGATATAAATGAGGCCTAAACTTGACGCGACAAGCGCGTCTAGCACAAGTATGCTTCGCGACACTTGTAGCGCAACATAGCATCACCCGTCAGTCTCTCACAGTACTGATCAGAAAGTGACACGTAATATATATCGCGCGAGAAAGAGACGAGTACGAGTCACAGTTGTGGCCAGTTGTGGGTGTTAGCCACAACTGTGACTCGTCTCTTGTTGACTCAGGTTGACGAAGAGGTGATATATCGGTACTATCGAGATATCTCTGAGATATAAGGGAGATGTATATAGAATCAGGGCCGTGATTTATGCAGTTTCCACGCCTTCATTGATGAATAGGCAGGATGAATGATGGCCGAACTTTGCAGCATTCTCGTCTGAATGCGCGGCTTATGGCCAGTTCGCTCGTTTTCCGATAATCTGGAAATATTGCATTCGACATTGAGTGTATAGCTTACAATCTTCATTTCATACAAGTGTTTTTGAAGCAGATAAATTCCTATTCAGGTAAATGCCTACGTAATTCATCAGATCAGGCGAAAGACGTGCACTGCTGGTCATTGGCCTTACCCTAGGTTGTCCGAAATGATCGTGCACCGTCTTCATCCAACAGTTTTCTAGCTTCCTGACTAGATCGTCAGTCTATCTTGTTGGATTCCACACTACATACTCTGCGACTCAAGAAACTTTCTGACCCAATAAAAATATAGATCTAAAAAATTAATCATCATTTCAGCTTTAAGACGTCCTCTGCTGGATACAGGCCTCCTCAGTAGACTTCCACATGAGCCGGATAGCAGCGACCCTCATCCAGCGAGTCCCCGCAACTCTAACCAGGTCGTCCGACCACCTTGCGATCGGTTCATCGAGCTACGTGCCCCGCTCTTTTCATAGCTCGCTGAAGAATTGAAATGAACTGTAAATCATACAACTGATTTATGTGGTTTCCAGCCCTCATGAGATGAATAGGCAGAATGAATGATGGCCGAAGCGAACTTTGCAGTATTCTCTGAATACGCGGCTTATGGCCAGCTCGCTCGTTTTCCGATAATCTGGAAATATTGCACTCGACATTGAGTGGATCTCTTACAATCTTGTGCATATGAATTTTTTATATCGACGACGTGATTGGCGCAGTTTGTAGTGCACCTGCCGACGGCCCTGGGTTCGAATCTCGGCCTGGGCAAATATTTGTGTGATGAACTCGAATATTTGTGTCTGGGTCATGAATATTATCTATATGTGTATTTATATGTATGGAAATTTCGTAAATACACTTCGTATTTTGAACTAAAACTTAGTACAAAATGAGGAGCTCGAAATGAAAACCATATCGACAACAAAATAAAAATTGGCCCATAAATTCTAATTTCAAACGTTAGTATACAAATCACGATTTCACCAGTTAAGTTATACTTGTTCTTTTCCAAATCACAATTCCTCCGACCATGTTTTGTAATTTGAAACCGTACGAAATGGTTTCCCAGCCCCATCCAATTTCGAACAGACGTGATCTATTAAGTCTAGACTAGAAGTAATTCGGTGTTACTGATTCTTTTGTTTTATACATTTGCTTGAGAACCTTGGTTAATTGTAATGGTGCTGGAAAGTGTGAACCCGAGTATCTCTCTGAGACATACAACATAAAATAAAAGAGTAGAAATTAAGAAGTGGTAATACCGCAGTGTCGTCCCTTTCTAATCATTCTAAGAAAACGGGACGACACTACAGTTTTGCCACTTTTTCATTTCTACACTTTCTTCTCGGACTGTAAGTAGGATTATTGGCACCTGTCCAATGACGCCATCAATCTTATATTAATAAGTACAGTAGTGTATTAAAATAAGATTGAAGGTCTGACGACCCTTTAATTAAAGAGTCTTTAGACCTACGCTCCCAAAGGGAATCCGATATCCAATCACGTTCACACAAGGAAACTCCTAGTGATAAGATAAATTTAAACATATAGGACAAAGGTACACATTCCCTAACCCTCAGATGAGAGTGACCCGACAGTCAAAGGCTCGACAGCGGCTGACGTCTCAGATGGATATTGAGGCCGGTATGACAAGGCTTTGAACTTATCTAATTATTCGTTATTAGGGACACACGTAGTGGAAGCAAGGACGGTACAATATTATATCTTTTTATCAGCCACAAACGTCCACTGCTGAACATAGGCCTCTACAATACCTCGCCACTAGGTGTGATCCTGTGCAGACCACATGGACCGTCTCCCTGTGACGTGAAATATTATTCCAGTGCGTGCACATTCATACAAAAAATATACTTTCTTACAAAAATGCGACAATCTGGAATCTAAATTTTGGGACCCTTATCAGAAGCGTTCTCTAGCTGGAGGGTACTGACCAGAGTTTGTAGGTATTTTAATATGCCTGAGACTCGCGGTAGTTTTCTATGTTAATAATGCTAGAAACCGTACCAATCTTTGGTATACCTACTGTAAAATTTGCATTGATTCTAAAACTAGAACTGTGTCAAGCCAGTGCCAAGACTGCAATACTAAAAGAAAGAATACAAAGAATGAAAACCACCTTTTATTGTGAATGGAACAACGGTGTACTCTGAACTAGAGATGCAATGGATAGTTGTTTGACCGAATACCGGATATTCGGCCTGACCACCGGCTGAATATTCGATATCCGGTCGCCGAATATTCGGCCGGTAGAACTATACCTACATTTTAAGGTGTTTGACCTGTTTCGTAGTGAACGTTCGCGCGGGCACAATTCTAGGTTCGAAGCGAGTTTTATTATGTCATTACGGAGTAAGGGCCAAAACACAATTGCAAGACACGACATCGCATCGTCGTACGACGCGACATCGCGCCTCGATGCCACGTCGTGAGATTGTAAAATTAATTTTAATTTTGCATCTTGTCACATGAAGATAAAGTTCATTTTGGGTTGATGCATTTCCACGACACGACGTCGCATTGTGTCGTGTGTGGTAGTACGACGATGCGATGTCGTGTATTTGTGTTTTGGCCCTAACTTCGTTCAATAGTACAAATAGTAGTAATTTTATACCCCAAAATCAAGCAAGTTTACTATCCGGATACTAAAATAAGGGCTGGATAGGCCCGATACCGAATAGTAACCGAATATTCGGTGCATCTCTACTCTGAACACTGTTGTTTAGAACAGACCGGAAACTGGGGCATAACTGGGGGAATCCTATTAGGTAGGTAAAAATGAAAACAATTTCCCATGGCGTGGAGTATAATGAACTTTGGAATTATGCGGCATGATACCTAATGATACCATGTTTCCTTGAAACTCGTGTTTGACTGTTCGATACATCTCTTTCAGGACACTGGCAGTTGATTCTTTACGTTTGTAATGTTTCTATTGAGATCTGTTTGTTACCTGTTTTTTAACATTGAAAATCCTTCCACCAGGTAGCTCCTTTTTCAATTTTTCTTTAAGCTTTGATCTTTGTATGGTCTAAATAAAAATTGTGGTGTACCCACATTAAAAAAAAAAATGAGACATTACATGTTTCATAAATTTATTGAAAATGTTTGTTTCCTGATCCTATGCTCGATCAGGAAACAAACATTTTGCTCTGATTTATGAAATTGTGCGTCCTCCGGAGGGCTTCAAAGAGCAATTTGAATTCCCAGAATCGGTATTAGTATAAAACAAATTTGTAAAGTTTACTATGTGATTTATTTTACTATGTGATTTATTTATGTACTAGCTGCGCCGCGCCGTGCTACATCTCACGGGAACACTATTTTTTTCGGGATAAAAAGTAAAAAGTAGTAGTAATTTGTTAATCCAGGGTGTCAACTGCCTTCACACCAAAATGTATCAAACTTGGTCCAGCCGTTTAAGAGTGAAGACGTAACAAACATACACATAAACACACTCACAAACTTTTGTTTTATAAATATTAGTTTCGCTTTAAAATATTAGTGCGATTACATTTATCAATTCCTTTTTTTTTGCGAAAAGCAGCTTATCTAACTTAACGTAATAAAAAAAATATATCCCTTGGTCTAAATGTTTGTTGAGTGGAGTAGCCAAGGGATTTCCCATCGCATTACAAGATGCGAACAGATGAACTTCCATACAAACTTTCATCCCCCGGTTAATCACCTTACTCCCCTGTCAAATTATGTAAGTTTCATTTAATCCGATGGACAAAGTTATCTGCTGAAGAGATTTGAAACGTGGGAGCGAAATGGGATGATAATAGGGTTGTCGATAGTTATAAATAAATAAATATCGGGCAACCTCACACAAATCGACCTAGTCCCACAGTAAGCTCTAGTAGGCTTGTGTTATGGACACTTGATAAACATACTAATATAGATTAATACATACTTAAATACAAATAACATCCATGACCCAGGAACAAAATATTCGTGTTCATCACACAAATATTTGCCCTTGCTGGGATTCGAACCCAGGACCGTCGAATCAGTAAGCAGCTTTACCACCGCGCCAACCGTGTCGCCACTGAAAGTTGGCGCTGAAAGGATGGATCGAAATGATTTTACACGTAGGTACATTGTACATTACAACGTATTGTATGAGTGGAATTCGAAATGATGAAATACGCAAGAGAACCAAAGTAGAGAATATAGCTCAGACAGTCACCAAACTTAAGTGGCAGTGGGCGGGGCACATTGTTCGTAGAATCGATGGCCGTTGGGGCAGAAATATTCTTTAGTGGCGACCGCGGACCGGAAGATGCAGCGTTGGAAGGCCTCCAACAAGGTGGACCGACGACCTGGTTAAGATCGCGGGTAGAAATTGGATGAGGGCGGCGCAAGATCGATCGTTGTGGAGAACTTTGGGGAAGGCCTTTGTCCAGCAGTGGACGTCTATCGGCTGATATGATGATGATGATGGTATGAGTCATACAGACTTTAAAATTCATCTTGAAATCATCATCTCTCCTGTGAACAATACAAAAGAGAAACGTTGACAGTTCGTACACGCGTATATATTATAATGGATCTATCGACAAAATTAGGCTTTAAAATGCTTTAATTCTCAGGCGTCTTTACTTCTTTTATAATTTCAGATAATCGTACCGTACACAAATCAACATTCCCAAATCTAGCAGGTTTGTGTTATGGACTTTATGAATACATAGAATATCTATCCGCCGCCGCCAACCTGCACCTTGGTCTGCTTGCCTTGCTTACAAATACTTGCAACTACGACGCGGCATCTACGATGTGAGCGCACCCTCATTATTATTTGTTTTTCGTTTGTTCTTAAATGTACTTACCCTTCTTTTTTTTTATATGTCTGCATTGTACGTTTTTATCATCATAAAACCTTATTAGTACTTAAGTTCTCATTTAAGCGAATTGTATAATTCTTATGAGAAATAAATGTCTTAAACCAGATCTATGACCCAGAAACAAATATTCGAGTACATCACACGAATATTTGCCCTAGCCGGGATTCGAACCCAGGACCGCCGGCTCAGTAGGCAGCTGCACTGCATCAGCAATCTGTAGATCCGTATCGTCTTCACCTTGGTTTCCTGTTCGTAGTCTCCACTCAAAACCTTTTAAGCTGCTGTGAGCGTCACTTCTTTGGAGCTACTGGCATAAGATCCTTATAATTTATATGTCTAATATTATGCAGCATCTGACCTTGATCTGACGTAACGTTAAAGGCTTGTTCGGACTAGGCTAGTACTATTTTATTTTAGTAGCGAGTAATTTTCTGGAGCGAGGAAACCACTTTAAAATTGCAGAATACCACTGACTTGTGAACTTTACTCGACTGTAATGCGAACGATTTTTAGGCAGTAGCGAATTGTTTAGCTACTAAATTACTTGCTACTAGACTTAAATAAGCCTAGTCCGAACAAGCCTTAAGCGACGATGACATAATAAGGTGAGGCCTGCCGTCTCATTTTATATACTACCCGGATAAGTTAAGTATGCGCCTGATATCTATGCCGTCACATACAAAGGAGACGCAAACTTAGTGCGATCGGGCTGGTGAAGTTAAGGATATCGCCACTTGTCAAGGGACACGTCAAAAGTGACAGATGACGAGAGAGATCTGAGAAATTGGTCTAATTGAGCACCTGGTTTAGGTACCTACCAGAAATTTCCCATCCACCAGACCTGAAGAGAACCAACTCGTACTTTCGTGGAAATATATGCTGTTACCACTTCTTGCAACGAAATAGACGCAATTCCATTTTTAGTAGACGTACATCAATAAAGAAATGGCGTTAAGAGCATTGCGACTTAGGCCCCTTTTTGCTTACTATCAGGCGAAGTGGAGCTACTATTTTGTACCGGTATAAAAAAAATGGTTGTCTGTAAAGTCGGTTTACGGACGATAATTTTACGTGATAACGTATGCCGGCCGATGGAGTGGAAGAGAGATAGATGCGTCACAAGCCGAGCGCTTAGGCCATTCGTGCCTCTCTATCGCTTGTTAGGCGCTCTCGCTTGCACGCTCGGCTCAGGCGGAACGTGACAATGAGTCATGCTTTTTCAAGCGTGCAGCCGGCGTTTTTCTATTTATAAGACGTTGTCACGTCAGAAGAAAGAGACATGCACTTTAAAAAGGTCAATCTAATATTTGTCTGTATATTTAATCCTACGCATTTTATCCTCAGTTCATGAAGAGCGAACTGAATAACAAATGCCGTGGCAATATTAAAATATGCGAGCAGCATCTCTGAAGGATAAATTGAATTTAAAGACTTGCGAACTTGGCGGCAGTCGCTAAGTGACACCGAAGAAAAAAAGATGTAAAATATAATATTATATTATTGTCAAATGAACAAAGTAAGAGACGAGGTAATGGTAAACATTGATTGAGTTGGCATAAAAGTAAAACTATAAATCATTAATTTATATAAAACAATTTAAATTGATTATACCGCGCTATTCATTTTATGTTTTATTTGATTCGGGAACTCTAATGACATTATACTAATTTACGCAATATAATGTGACGAAGTGAAAGGTAAATTGACGTGAAAATCTACAGTATTTAACGTTAAAATTAACGGCACGATAGTTATTGCGTAGTTCCACACGTAGGTAGGATTTTAAATTGGTTATAACCGTGTGTTGTGACCTAGTTTCTAGCCTGAAGCTAGATTCGTCATTTTTTGTGATATATGTCTGAGTTCTGGCCACCATACGTCTACTTTAGCGATGAGAAAGGGAATGTCATAACGGTAACTTTGAATGAAGCATTATTCGAAGTTACTGTTACTGTCATTTTCTACGTTATTTCAAACCACGAAAAAATGTATTTGTGTGTATAATATTTTCTGTCTGTCTGTGGCATCGTAGCATTCAAACGCGTAAACCAATTTTATAACAGGTTTTTTTTTCATCATCATCACCATTATATCAGCCGATAGACGTCCACTGCTGGACAAAGGCCTCACCAAAGTTCTCCACGACGATCGGTCTTGCGCCGCCCAAAGCTGGATTGCTAATATATCACAATTCCTCGTCAAAAAGGGCGGGTTACAGAATTCAAATTCATCAATTTGCACCGGTATATAATGAGGTATGGCTTCGGGCAGCTATTATGTACATTTATGTTGGTCACAACAACAAATAACAAATGAAATGACACATTGACAGACAAGGAACTTTTGGACATTTTACTATTTTTAATTGGACAAAAAAGTTTTTTATTCATAGTTCTATGAATAAGAGTTTTGACTACAGACATTTATGACGTCACAAAGTCAATAAAAAAATCAGTTGGTGTCGTCGTCGTAAACGAGACATTGGCAGTAATGGTCGCTCCCCTAATGTGACCGTTTGCCACGAATCAAAAAGAGCAGAATAGAATAGAATAGAACTTCATATTAATAAATCGTTTTTGACATTTCATAAAGAGTAGCTGATTTGAGCAGGCGATATACATACTTACTCGTATATAGATAAATAAATTCTCAGATACGTAGGACACCCATGACCCAGCAGGCACAAATATTCGAGTTCATCACACAAATATTTGCCCTTGCCGGGATTCGAACCCGGGACCGCTGGCTCAGTAGGTTGGTGTTCTATCACTGCGTCGTCAAAAAGGTATGCTGCCCTTATAGGTTATAGCGGGCTAGTTTTCCGCAACTCGACGTCTTACAATGCGCCTATTTTGCGTGAAGTCTCCCCTTACCATGTGAGTTTACTGCGACCGTACTCGCTAGCGACGGCGTTGAAGATTTGTATAGAGAATTGTAGGTTTACAAAATAATCGCTAGGAGCGCTGTGCTATTTTCCATACAAATCCATACAGTCCATACAGTCATGTTACGAGGCCTTATTCCTTTTAAAATTTATTTTTTTCATATTATGACGAATATATTGATAATTTCAACCAACTTTTTGAAGTGAATAATACTTTTCCCCGAGTTCTAGGTAGTAACATAGCTATTTCATGTTTTCATTGCGTGCAGTCGAAAATAAGTTGAAAAAACTAAATTTATACGTGAATTTTGTTATTTCGAGTAGTTTTTCAAACAAAAATTATCAATGAAAAATTCAATCTGTAGGTTTCAAATTTACCATGAAATCCCAATAGCCCTGTTCTGTAGTAACATCAATAATATGTTAAGAAACATGTTTGATCATAGATAAAAAAGTATAAACAATCAGCATTTTAAAAGGAATAAGGTCTCTTATCTCATGGTAGAGGTACCGGTGTAGCATGATTTTTAACACGATAGCATTAGAGGGAGGATTATGGTTCATTTCAAATGTATCAATATCCATGAAAAAGGAAAATCGTCACAATTATGCTGAATATGCCAAGTTGGCAACACTGAATACTAAGCAAGCATTAGAAGGGTTAAATCAAATTCTACTGTAAATGACCGGAACTTTCCTCCTTTTTTTATTCCCGGGAACTCAGATAACTTTCACCCTTGTATAAACAATCCTTTTTACTCCCTTCAGATCAGATCTTTATTACCAAAAGGGTCTAAAGACCTAACGCCTACTTTGGATAGGCGTTCTATTTCGGCTTTTGTCATAACTAAAGCGGAGAAAGATTGCTCACTACCCAAGTAACAAAAAGATCAATAACCAAAACGTTTTTTCACCTTTTAACGCTTAAGAAGCAATATTGTCTTAAGTACCTAACACAAAAAAAAAAATTTTTCAGTAGCTTGCATTAAAATGTGGAAAACGTCAAAAATTTTAGTTAGACGGTATTGATTTTTATCCGTCAATATGCTGGTATTCATTGTGACTGCTTGCACTATAAAGGCCAAGCCACACCGGATGCGTGCGCAGCTCTCTGCAGCTCGCGTATGCGTGCGCGTGCGCAGCACCCCTGCCACACCGACTACACGCAGGTGCTGCGCACGCAACGCAGCACGCGAGCCGCAGAGAGCTGCGCACGCATCGATGCCGCACGCTGCAGCACCATAGCGTGACTAGCCGCCATTTTGTTTGGCATACTATTTTTCTTTTCGACAAAAACACCATGTTTGATAGCAGTTCGTCGGATGAAGAAGAGGCGCTGCTTCTACTATTATGTAATAGAACTCCTGCGATGCCTAAAAGACTATGGGTGCATGATATAAACCGAAAAAGAGAATTTTGCAGTGAATATCACAACCTGTGTCGCGAACTCGACTCGTACGAAGATAGATTTTACTGGTATTTTCATATGTCCAGAGCTTCTTTTGAAGAATTACACGAATTGTTGAGGCCTTGGATATTAAAAAGTGATACCAACTACAGGAAGGCTATTGGAACTGGAATTGCAAAATCCATGGTCAGACAATCTCTTCTAATTTATCTTGATAAAACTTAAGAAAAAAGGGGTTTGTCCGTTTCAAAACTTATGAATATATATAATGACCTCAAATAACTGTAGTCGGACATTACTGTTAATATATACTAAGTAATTCACTACACAAAATACTGAAGTGAATATTTTTCTTCACAAATCACAAAGCATACCGGCAAAAGTTGTAAATAAATACAACAGAGCTGTGTGAATACACGCGCGTGCACATGCGCGTGCGTGTCCGAACCTGTCGGTTTGTCGTCTCATATGGAACGCCATTAAATACAACGTCATGACTGCACGCAACGAAGCGACGTTGCCGCTCCACTTGGAGCTGGCGTGCACGCTGCACGCAGCCTGTTTGTCTCAAGAGAGCCGCAACGCGTGCGGCACGCGTTACGCGCACGCACACGCGTACGGCACGCAAGCGGTGTGACGTCTACTATGAGGTTTCATACTATACAACGCGCAAGTCACGCACACGCACACGCGCACGTGCTGCACACGCAGCCGGTGTGGCTTGGCCTTAAAGGTTTTTAGCAGGGCCTTTTAATTCTGTAAATTAAAGAGCAGTTATGTTCTATATTTTAAGTTTTGTGATACGATATTTTACTCTATCGGTCTTGCGCTACCCTCATCCCATTTCTGGCCGCGATCTTAACCAGGTCGTTGGTCCAACTTGTTTCTCTTAACAACCTTGCCACGCTGCGTCTTTTTTGAGTGTGTTTATGGATGAGGGCGGCGCAAGATCGATCGACGTGGAGAACTTTGGGAAAGGCCTTTGTCCAGCAGTGGACGTCCATCAGTCAGAGAGAGGGTTATGGTTCATTGGAAATGTGGAGGTGCGTGTGTCTCGCTCACTCGAAAGCGTCGGCTATAACGCTCGGATCTCTCGCTCTACGCTGCCGCTGTCGCGCAATCGTGGCATCTTCGATAGTTGATGTTGATGATGATGTTTGCTGTGAAATTGGCGGTAAAAAATATATAATAATAAAGATGTGAATCAAGAAAACATCTTAGAAAATTAAAAAAATAAGAAAATTATAAGCTATTTCTCATAATACACTCGCTGTTCTAATCTGTTCTGCATGTTTAGTGTGACGTCAACACAAGTCGGGGGTCTAAATTTGTATGCAAAACAAGAGCTGGGCCGCCGTGTTAGTTGTATGAAGATAAATTGAGATTCGCTTGCCGTTTGTTTAGGTTAGATGAATGGATGTACTTATAGATGTTCAGTTGATGGCAATAGGTTATTTATCCGAAGTCATGATGTATTTGCTTAGTAAGGTTATGCTTTTTGCTTTCGCCCAGATTTTATTGGTTGTTTATGGAAAATTCGTTCACAATGGGACTCATAAGGCGGCTAAGAGTCACGCGACGTACAATGGAAAGGGATATGCTCGGAGTTTCTTTGCGCGATAGAATTAGAAATAAGGATATCCGCAGAAGAACCAAGGTAACCGACATAGCACAGGATTGCACGGGTGAAGTGGCAATGGGCACGCCATGTAGTCCGGAGAATGGACGGTCGTTGGGGCAGCAAAGTCCTAGAGTGGCGACCACGTACCTATAGGAAAGAGCAGCGTGGGTCGGTTCCCGACTAGATGGACGGATGACCTCGTGAGGGTAGCGGGGAATCAATGGATGCAGTCAGCACGGGATCGCACTTTGTGTTGAGGCATGGGGGAGGTCTGTTCAGCAGTGAAATGTGGCTGATTGATAGAATGATTGGGGAAAATGCAACGCAATTGGCTGTCGGGCGTAGTGATACAACTGACAGTGTATGGTGTGAGTATGTGCGACGATTGTGCCCGAAAATCGGAAGGTTGAAACCTCTTGATGACCCTTAGGTGAGAGTGGAAGATCCAGGTGCATTGTCTCGCTCGCTCTTATAGCTGCCGCTCACCGCTCCGCTCGCTGCGCGGGGTCCTGGCCGTACAGTTAGAGCCAGACTCAGTGCATATGTCTCTTTTGCACGCTCGCAAGTGAGAAAAAGAGCGATGTACTGAGGCGGCCACAAGAAGCCGTAGTGTGCGGAGAGCTTTACGGAGATGCCACGACCCAAGAGTGTGGCTTGGGATAAGTAGTCGTTCTTGATACAGAAATACTACTTTGATCCGCGGAGTGACATCGATTTCTCATTTTAAAAGTATCATCATCATAAATTTAAGTCAAACTCTTGTCGGTGCAGCTGATATAGTATGTAGCTGTCTCCATCTATCCCTATCCATCCTTGATTTTATGCAACATGACGTTTACCTCCTCTTTTATTTGTTTTATGTAGCTTATTCTTGCGCTTCCCCTGCCTCGCTTTCGTTCAACTTTTCCTTCGATGATGTTGCTCATGTCGTATAAGATGACCAAACATCTTCCCTCTCCTCTTCTCTATGGTGTTCAACAATTTCCTTTTTTCTTTCACTCTTGTAAGTACTTCTTCATTTTTGACTTTTTCTGTATGTTCCTCTTTTTCTAAACTATAAAAATCCTTATTAACGTGCTCAGTTAAATTATATCGCTAAGGTAAGCAATAACGCAACAACAATACTTACGAATGCGTCAAAAACTAGTCATTTTCGTGTTTAAAAATGAATCACCATCATCAATCTACCCTGAGAATCAGTTATCCCACTTAACGCTATGCAAGAATAATTTGTAGCAAACTTTTTGTTTAAAAATAGGATTACCAATATTGTACCCACCTTCTAAAATAAAAGTAGGTATAAAAAGATTATCCTCAAACCAAATTACTTTCCTTGCCTACGTAAAACCTTTCGTTCACGAAACAAGGTACTTACCTAAAGCTTCAATGGACCGTGATAAGCTAGGTACGAAAGTACCCAACGCTTTATATACTCTCCTATATATTAAATATACTCTAAGTGACCCGAATATACATCACACTATTATAAAGGCGAAAGTTTGTTAGTGTGTTTATGTACATGTTTGTTACTTCTTCACGCTCAATCGGCTGGACCAATTTTGATAAATTTTGGTATGAAGGTAGCTGACATCCTGGATTAACATATAGGCTAGTACTTGCTATTTTGTGTCAGAGTGTTGTGTAGTAGGGGATCAGGGATCAAAATCATATTGTTACGCCGGTGGATTAGGTCAAAACTTTGAATGACAATTTCAGTGCTTCAGAAGCGTTTTTAGCAGGCTGAAACGTCATTCCAGGCGGTTTCAGGAGTTGCTCTATCACTTATTATCAAGTTCTAACAAACATTTTAAATTAATAATAATAAATCAAAAAAACCTTTGTTTGATGTATTTAATTTAATAGTGTTTGAAGTCAAGAACACTTCCATGATTAAATTAATATTTTGAATTTAACCAATCACCACTGGCAAGAGTATACCCCCAATTTTAGGGGAATGTAATTGCGCTAGCAACGTTATTGCTGTGTTTGTGTGCGTATTAGCGCGTGTTAATACGACTTGTTCACAACTACATGAATCCATTTTATGCCTCACGTGTGGCGCCTCGGCCATATGAAACTATCATTCTAGGCGTTATTATTCTATGATTTTATCATACTTAGTATCGAAGACACACCGAAACATGCCCTAATCAGGAGGGCCTAATGTCACTCCTTTTTTATCCGAGGTTAGTAAACAAAACAACCCTTATACACGTAGAAAACGAATAAATACTAGCCTCATGTAATCGCCTAATCGGCTTACTAAGTGAAGAATGAAGTACCTTTGTTAATTCCTTAATCCCATCCCATTCACAAGGTAGCAATTTCCCTTTCATCGCCTGGTGAATTGAGAAAGGGATTAAGCGCCTGAATTATGCGAACAGACTTAAATCAGTTCACATATGAGCAAATGAGCAAATTGACTTAACCCTTACAATATTTGGCTTGTAGTACAATCATGTTCGAATAGTTAGTAGACATAGATATCATTGAAATGTATTTATATCTGCGTCTTAACAGACTTACATAAATAGTAGGTTTAAAAATATTGTAGGTGCTTTTAACACTTGTTCTGGTTTAGTTTTTATATGAAAAGTTTTGGTATGAAGGTAGCTGACACCCTGGATTAACACATAGGCTACTTTTTATCCCAAAAAATGTTGTGTTCCCGTGGGATGAGCGGGTAACACCGTGGGCGCAGTTAATGTTCCATAAATTTATAACTAGACTAGTTCACTACATAAAACGCATAAATAATGCTATTTACTACTCAATACTAAAGCATTGCAATATAACTTCACGTAATAGCCCGTCCTAAGTCAATATTAGCAATGCTAATACGAACCCTTGTTCTGTCCGCCCTTTGATGCGCCACAAATTAGGTACCCACAGTACACGTGTACCCAGTAGCAGAGTATAATTTCAGGGACAGTGTATTGATTTTAAACTTGTTCAACGATTTGGCACTTTAAGTGTCTTGAAGCTTTAGTTATATAGACATTGGCACAAATTATATGACTACAGATTTTTCGTCTCTAGTTTAATCTTAGCGAAAACGTAGCAGAGTAAATTGTAACAGAGTAGCAGAGTTACTTCAGGTTTAGGCGACTGTTTGTCTGAAGTATTGAAGCATTTAATATGGGGTACTGGCGATGCTACAAAAATGCTGGAAACAGCATTCAAAAGTCAATATTGGCAATGATAATACCCTTGTCCTGTCCGCCCTTTGATGCGCCACAAAGCTTTAGTTTTATAGACATTGGCACAAAACATATGATTTCAGATTTTTCGTCTCTCGTTTGATCTTAGCGAAAATGTCTCCAATAACGGCCTAGTTATGACAACAGCAGAGTAACTTCAAGTATAGGCAACTGCTCGTCTGAAATATTGAAAGATTTAATATGGGATCCTGGCTGCTACAAAAATGCTGGCTCACAGTGAGCAACAGCATTCAAGAGTCAATATTGGCAATGATAATACGAACCCTTGTTCTGTCCGCCTTTTAATGCGCCACACATTAGGTACCTACAGTACATGTACCCAGTAGCAGTGTATCATGTACTCAATGGCAGTGTATCGTATTTAAAAAAACGTTAGAGTTTAGGACTAGTTACTATTTACTACTAAAACGTAGTTTTTCTTCTTTTCGTCATTCCCTCACTGATGAGGATTGTGACCACATTTGTTTTCATTCAATGCGGTTATATGCTGCGTGGACCGTCCAGTACCTTCTGCCGCCCACTGCCTTCTTCAATATGTCAGACCATCTATCTTTTGTTATCGATTCAGTTTTTCGGTGTTCGCAAATTTAAAATTGTCAGTGTAACTTCTGTTAAATTTACACTGTGCCCAAGATCCGTGATGAAATGGGTCCATTTCCATTCCGCTTTGAGTCAATCCCATGATTCTTATGAATTTAATTTGCGGCCGTCCTGTAGGTTTGACCGGTACCTATTGTGGTTCAGCGGTTTAGGAGTCAAGGTTACAAAGATTTGATGAATTAAGTGTATTAATTTTCAATATAGAAGGTTCTTTGTTTGTATTTTCGGAAAATCCGAGTCTTCACTGGTTGTTTCTGTAAAAAGCGGCCAAGCGGTAAATGGTCGGGTTAAGTTAAGTATGCACCTGGTATGTATGGCGCCGGATACAAATGAGGTGCAAAGTTAGCGCAACCGATCACGTTTGTTATTCCAGCCCGCTTGAATATTTATTTTATTCTGTGTTTTAGTATTTGTTATTATTGCGGCTAACACTATGTTGCTCGTCGCTGCTTAGACTATTCCTGCGGCCAGTTATTTTTCTATTTACAGTTTTAAATGCATTTTCGGAATAGTACAGAAAAAACCCCACTATTTTGCATTACAAAAAGTCAGAAACCGCTCAACTTAAGTAAGTAAATCAAGAAACAAACCAAACAAGACACACCATACATGTTTGTTATTACTGTATAGACTTGCGTCCGGCTTTTATCTCGATTAACAACTTTTGTATTGCTCCCATACAACCGCTATCTCCATACACGTAAGGTCTTGATGAATATAAAACAACGGTAGAATTATCTTTGTAGATGGTAAGGATATCTGACGTACAAAATCGTTTTTTTACGTCGCTGATGTTAAAGATTAAAGATATGCATATTCTTTGTTTTTTTTTACGCGATCGTGGGAAAATCGGCTTTGTTTTATAATTATTTTGGTTTTGCAGATTTTATCGGTCTTTACTTTTGGATGAGTTTTCTTCCTAGATAAATAAATATTAAGGGAAAATCTTACACAAATCGACCTAGTCCCAAATTAAGCAATGCTTGGACTATGGGTACTAGACGAAGGTATACATACATACTTAATATAGAAATGCTTAAATAACATCCATGACCCAGGAACAAATATTGGAGTTCATCATCCAAATATTTGTCCTTGCAGGATTCGAACCCAGGAACGTCGGCGTGTACTACAAACTGCGCCAACCGCAATTTTCAAAATGATCCTGTGTCCGTGAACGTGTTAATTTTTGTCTGTTCATATAATTTCTGTTTTCAATTTAAAATACATTTTTTTTTGTACTAGTAAAGTAGCCTATTGGTATAATATATATTTTATATTCTTATTTGTCTCTTCAATTCTAGGTAGTTTTAACAACTTTATTTCCTTTTTCACTTTTCAAGTACTCTAAAGAATTTTAAATGTTGGTAAGCACTAAATGTTCATGAATGCAATTAAGCATTGTATTACAATACACAACAACGCGTTTGGCGCAGTTGGTAGAGCACCTGCCTACTGAGCCGGCGGCCCCGGGTTCAAACCCTGGCCAGGGCAAACATTTGTGCTTGGGTCGTGGTTGTTCTATGTACTTAAGTATATCTATATAAGTATGTATAGATATATAACAAGGGCTAGAAAATATATTCTCATTCTCATGTCACTAACTAAGCATCAAAAGTATATCTTATTACTGCCACTCCAATTACGGGAGATCCCAACTTCATACATCTAGTATCGCGGCCTGACCTTTGGTCGCCCCGTATACCTACACATGTCAAATAGTGTTGTACTTATTTGTGTCAATTGAGATGTCGTAAAGAGTGGATCGAATTAACGGGATCGACAGGGCTTGGCCGCTAGTGATGCGACGAGTGAAGCGCATATATCGATATTTTTTTATGAGTTTTGTAATAAAATATTAATGTCTGTACTTTTCAGTGCCGATTACCACCTTACCTATTTTAAAGCATATGATCGGTCTTTTATACAAACCCAAAATAAAATTTAAGCTAATTTTACAATACAATACAACAAGTTTGATTCCACGCCCCCTGACCTAATCGTTATCATCACCGTCAGATCAACCGAAAAACCACGAATTTGAATGATACTACAACTTCAGAATTGCAACTAGCTGAAATAATCTATAGCTTGGGCATAGGAGTGTAGCTTAGTGGACAAAGGGCCCTTGATGACTGGGTATAAATCCCACACGAGCCATTAAATTTTTCTCTCAAATGAAAGCATTAAAGTCAAGAATGTTGTTAAGTTAAAGCTTCTATGTTCATGTAATAAAACTAATAAATTAATATGTTGAGTCGAAAATAATCTGTCATTGTAATAAGTGTGAAGTCTAAAACTTGGTTTAGCTTTTTGAAAGTGCTCATCATTAACAATTTCCTTTAATTTTAAAACCGGGAAATAGTTAAATTACAATATTTTTAGTGTTGTTTCGGAATTTTAAGTCATCTTATTATACCTAAAAAAATGGTCTGATTCTGGTATCTCACTAGATACTAAGAAATACCGAGTTCGAGTTAGAAGAAAACAAAAATATCGACATTTCATCCCATCACTAGCATCACCCGTTGCCGCTCACGAATATCAAATTACAAAGCAAACCCCATCCCACGCCGAATCTTCAAATGTTTGTTGACCGCCTCTCACTCTCGCATATGGGGTATTCACATATGACCGACGGAGACGGATGCCGAAAGGATATCTAGAAAACCGACAAGTGTAAGTCCACAGAAGTGCCTTTTGTACAAACTGACCGCAGCAGATTTGTGGATATTTTAAGCTATATTTGTACATTTCATACAAAAGTGTTTGTGTTTACTCTTTAACATGAAGGCTCTTGGTGTTAGGTCAACAAAAAATAAAGCGGGGGGATTACAGTTATTCAAAAAAAGACTGTACAGGTTTTTAAAGGGCAGCACGCGTGCGAATGCTTGGAGTTGACCGCTAATGGTAACCGCTTACCATCAAGTGGACCGTACGCTTGTTCGCCACCTCCGTAGCATGCAAAGAAAGTGCCCCAAGTGTAAGCTTAACAGCGAAACATTTAGACCGCGTTTCCCGTGAATCACGTTTTCCGTATATATTTAGGTATGACATTGTTACGAACGCATTTTGAGACGTTTTTTGCGTTGACCGAAGTCGGCTGAAACGAAGTTGACCGAAGTATGGGTTTCCACAGCGAAGTACCCCACACTATCATATTCGCCAAACTTTACAGCTAGGGATACCCTAATAGTTATACCTAATAATATAAGTAAATTTTCACGTAAAATTTAGATAAAACGAAAAAGGGGTGGCTCAAGCGTGATTTGTCGCTTAGTCCGTCTATCTGAGACAAAGCTTATTAATTATACCAATTCGAAATGGCCCTGTGTAAAGAAGTAACATTGAAAAATATTAGGCTAAGGAACATGTTTGATCATAGAGAAAAATGTCTAAAACAATCAGCATTTTGAAAGGATAAGGAAGGAACCTTAAAGAGTTACCTTAATAGTTATAATATTTATAACATTTAATTAACACAAATTATAACGGGTCTAACGCGATATTTCTTATTTACCTTCATAAACCGCGCATAAAAGTATAAACCGCGGGATATATCTTCGAATCTGTGCGCGGATGTTGTGAGTGTTGTGTGTCGGACCGGTGACAATAATTAGTAAATAAATGGGTGGTAGTCGAACATTTATCTCCCTACCCATCCATTTTATTAGACGATTTCGTCGGGTACTACATTTGGCCGACAGCTCCAGTAACTCGCTGTTTCACCAGTACATCTGAGACCACGGCGTGTGCAACCCCGCCGAAACGTTAGATTATGAAGGTAAATAAGAAATATCGCGTTAGACCCGTTATAATTTGTGTTAATTATGTGTACAAACCGCGAGAGTATAAAGTATCATATTTATAACATTTCCATCTAAAATATACATAAAACAAAAAAGGGATGTCTCCAAGCGAGATTTGTCGCTTAGTCTGTCCATCTGAGGCAAAAGTCATTAATTACAGTCTCCAACTGGCGGTTCTAGAACAATATTTCTTCATTCGGAAATAAATTGCTTGTATCCCTACTCTGGTATTGTTTTTGGAGAAATTGCCGCTTTTGTAATTAATACAGGGTTTTATAGATAAAAGTGAGAAATCTGAATCATTTCAGAGCAGTGTTATTTAAGTTTTAACATTGATAATGTTTGTTTCGGCATGCGGGCATTTATTAAAACTGATAATAATATGATCCATTAGTAATTGTTTGCATGTATTTGCTAATCATAATTATGTAAATTAACTGCACAATCAAATTTAAATCCCTAAATCCGCACACTCAATGTAGTGGGTGTACAGCGTAATTTTCGTTACTCATACATATCACGCTGTCATTTAACACTCACTTCACTTGTCAATTTACTTTACTGTACATTTCTGGCAATTAAAATTTTGTTTGAACGTTAATAAAGCCTGAATTTAAGTTAATACGTTAAAGATCTATGTTACTTTAATCTACTTTAAGAAAAAAAAAACTAGCTTCCTGTCTGTCTGTCCCTATGTATGCTTAGATCTTTAAAACTACGCAACGGATTTTGATGCGGTTTTTTAAATAGATAGAGTGATCAAGAGGAAGGTTTATTAGTAGAGTTGTTAGTCCGCTGTTTTCTAACATAATTGTGCGCATCGGGTTACAAGCATAAAATTTCTACCACAGATAGACTGTTCCACGGTGATTATTTTCAGATGTGGAGGGAAGTCAGATTCGTCCCCTGTCAGGCGGGAGAGCGGAGTGAATACGGCCAAGTATCCCTCTTTTCTTTCTTTATTGCTGGTCAGTTAAGTCTACCAGGACGTGTTTGGTATCGTTTCCGTGTAAAACAGATATCAGAAATTATTTTTTTATGTTATTTTTGTATAGTTCTAAATAAAAATATGGGTAGGTATATGGCCGAAAAGGTAAAAATCACGACAAGTTTTTTTATTCAGTGAGGTAAATTAGTTTCATTTCGTGAACATTTTTAAATTATTATTATTATTTTAAAAAGTTCATTTAATCTCGTTTCTAAAAATATATACATGTTGGGCACTTCTCATACAAACAGTAGCTTAAAATATATCCTTACGTCGGCGTAACCAACGTTAATCTCCGAACGCATCCTATTTCGCTTCATTAAATACATTAAATAATAATTATTAACATGATTTTACATATGATATTTACTATATACGTCCTAGAAAAACAAAATAATGTAATTAAAACAAAATATTTTTTTGCTAATGCATCTCGAGCACACGGGCTAATCTCAACATCAACAATTTATTTAAGTTACTGTTTGTATGAAAAGTGCCCAATATGTATATTTTTAGAAACTAGATTAAATTTGCTATTTTGCAATATTTTTGGAAGTTGTAAATATTCAGGAAATATAACTAATTTATCTCCCTGAATAAAAAAACTTGTTGTGATTTTTACAATTTCGGTAATACAACCATATTTTTATATGGTACTATGAATAAATAACATAAAAAAGGAATTGCTGATATCTGTCTTACACGAAAACGATACCACACAAGTCCTAGTAGCGTTATCTGATCAGTAATATAAAAAGAAAAAGAGGACTCCTTTGTCCTAATTCACCCCGCTTTCCCGCCGCACAGGGGACGAATCTGACTTCCCTCCAAATCTGAAAATAATCACTGCAGAATACTCTATGTGTGGTAGAAATTTCATGCTTGTAACCCGATGCGCACAATTTCGCGGCTTAGCAACTCTACTATATATGTATAATACATGCATAATTTATCAGTATTGCACCCGTACGAAGCCGAGGCAGGTCGCTAGTAGGTATTCAATAAATATCGTATCTTATATTTTTAAACTAATAGGTACAGACTTACATTACTATGCAGCGACGGCAAAGATGCATGGAGGTTCAATTTCAGTCATTTTATTTCAGTATGTGATTATGGCGACCCCGCCCGCGCTGTCGCCGTCTCATTCATTCCTTTGCTCCCCGGGAGTTACCGGTAGTATTGAGTACTTCAGTGTCTATGATGATAAATAATATGTGTTTAAATTAAGCAGTGTGCAACTGTATATAATAAGGTCTTAAAACACTCGTATGAAATTGTTAGGAAACTCGCTTTCGGCTCGTTCCATAGAACCACTCGTGTTTTAAGACCTCTCATTACACAACAGTTGCATAAACTTCTATAAAACGCTAAAGCGCTTTCTTTATCTTACACTTAGACTCAGAACTTAGCAAAATAAAGAAAAATATATAGCGACATTACACTTTTTCCACAAGACAACTTACGTAGTCGTTATTGCAGCTACATCTCTCGATTTTTGTCTTTATTTTCTTGGATTTAGATACGTTGACAGTGTCATGAACCGTGGCACTGAATTGTATTTTGGTTTCTTAAGCCAAAACTGTGGCGCTTGCTATGCTTGCCAACTTACTAGATATAATGTTATTTATTTATTTAGATATTTCTTTGGAATTAAGGTTGTTTGAACTGCGTACGAGTATATTTTATGCTAGTGCTCGCAATGCATGCTAAAGCAAAGTCATAACGCACTTTTTTTGGTTTAGCGTAGTAGGTACCTACGGCCGGCAACGCACTTGTGACACCTCTGATGTTACAGATACAGATACAGATACTTTATTGGTAAAATTGTATTTTACAAGTCAGTCATGTTACATTACATTATTATTATTAAAAAATAACAATTATCTACATATTATGACTACAATTCCCAATTATTATTACGATACATTTCCAATTGTTATTATAAACTATAATTTAATTATTACTATCAATTGGTTATTATACAAGGTCAATGATCACCTTCAAAAAACTCATCTAAACTATAGTAAGCATGGTCTAAGAGCAAGGATTTGAGTTAGCTTGTGAATATTATGTCACTAGTGGCTTCTTTTATGCTATTTGGTACTTTATTGTTATAAATTTTGGGCCCAACGACGCTGAGTGACTTTCTGACCTTGGCAAGTCGGTGTTTAGGAACTTGAAGCAAGGGTTCCCTACGGCTATTGCTTTTCTGTATTGCGATGGATGGATGGATTGGATTTCTGTGTTGCAGGTGTTTAAAGGCGACATTATGTAATCGCTTTCCATCAGGCGATCCGTTTGCTCGTTTCCACTTTCTCCATAATTTATTGTACTTACAAATTTTCAATGTACGAACATTAAAAAAATACCCGTTTAAAGACGTTTAGGTTAGAAAAGGTTAAAAGAACATCTACTCCGTTTCAACCTACAAATTAATACCAGGTGTGGCCTGTAACAGGAGCAATAATTTTACACATAGATTCTACTCTTGAAACTTAACATTAGCTTAGCAACTTTTGAAATTAACTTGTATTTAAATTATTAAATAGACATTAGTCTATTTTTAAACAAACAGCGTATTACAAAATATTTGATATTAGTTAGCGTAACAGGTATGTGGATGCTTAGACAATGTCAATATTGGACGGCGCACATTAAACATATTATTTAATTGATTTGAAATAATGAATCTCAAAAAACAATCTTATTTTTAAGTTGCTGAGCAAATATTAATTTAGTTTGAAGTGTAGAATCTGTTTTAATTTATTGCTTATATTACAGAACACACCCAGTATACTCATTCTTCATTACAATTCTTCCTTAAAAGATGTTTAAAATATTTAATATTTTAAAGCATTTCTCTTACACATTTACCCTCACGCGTTTCCTGAACGAATTGTAGCGAAAACCATGATACACAATGCCGTGAATACGTATAATCCTATTTATATCACCGAACCTTGAGTTACGACGGTGACGACATGGTTGACATGTTCCAAACAGTAATGCATGGTATACTAAAGAAATAAATTATAAAATGTTATAATTAAATGGTTTCTACTTCTCCACCTAAAGAGATTTGCAGGGTTAACGTATCTTGCCGCGACTTCTTACACTACCGTTAATCGATCATCGAGATCATTCAAATGGGCCCAAACACGATGGCTTTATCCCATTATCCCTGTGGCGCGGAGATAATCCCATTAGCGGGTTACACTCCCACACAAAGTCCGACTACTGGTAGTGAGAGGGCTAACCAGCCCTGATACAGTTCAAGTCATGTCTAAAAAAAAAACGATGGCTTGATCTTATGATGTTTAGGAGTTCCTAGGGTCATCTTCCGTTTCCATCATCACTATCATCAGATCAGCTCCAAGATAAAAAAAATATTGTATTGTCACGTAAACTACATATACATGCAAAGTTTCATTTCGATAAGACAATTAGAAGTAGGTTAAAATCGACTTTTTTGATTCTAAAATTCCAATAATTATAATTTGTCCTCTCATCACACCTAAACGGCTGGACCGATTTTAATAATATTTAGTAAATGAGTAGTTGAGTCCCTAGATGGGCATTCGTTGCTTTTTACCCAACTAGGGATTAGAAAAAAAAACACTTTTTGCCCGAATATCACTGGCACCTTGGTATTGAAATGCTATGCTTTACTGTTCCCAATCTCCCCTCTGTACCAAGGCGTAAACAGGGTCCCCCCATTAACGTGGTTACGTACAAAGAAAAAGTACCAAACGTGTAAATTCGAATTTTCGCTCCTTTGTTTTTGAGGAAAATCGTGTTTTGGGGATTCAAATGAGGTTTCCGAACGCGAGTGAAAATACTTATAATTGCTTGGCCATTGTGAGGGGTTTTTTAATCTTTAATGTGCCAGTGTGCCTACAATATTTTAATTTTGCTGCCATTTTTCCTTGAGGGTTCACAACGTGGCACGACGCATGCTAATAACGTAAGGCCGACACACAATTAGACGTTACGACGACGTGCCGTGGCACATTACGGTGTCACGTAACGTTGCGACGTGATAGCGTGGAAATCTACACGGCGTGCAACGTTAAAAATCACCTTACCACAACGTGCGACGTCGTTTTGCAGGCCGTTGATACGACGCCGTAGAAATTTGAAAAGTATGCTTCAGTTGATCAAAAACCATTACCTACCTGATTTGTCCTCATCTTGCTGCTATTAAGAAATCGCCTAAAGAGGCAGAAACACAGAAAATACTGGGTCAATCTGTTTCTTTCATGGAAATCACTTTAAGAGAAAGCATAGTGCCTTAAAACGTCGTGACAACATGCCACGGCACGACGCCATAACGTGATTGTTTACGTATTTAATATAAATTTCAGCTTGATATCTCCATGCGTTCCTGATAAAAAGTTCTTGACAGACAGACGAACGGACGATAAAATGATCCTATAGTATAGGGGTTCCGTTTCCTATCCTATAAGTAAACTCCAAAAGATTGACGTCTCTACAAAACATATTAAAATCCGTTATTCCAATCGATACATTTAAATCAAGCATTACCGTCAACCTGCCTCGTTGACTTGGCGGTCTGCGAGATCGTTTGCCTACATCCCACCATAAAAAATACATCCATGAATAATAGTGTATTGTATTTTTATTCGTCAACCCAATATCGTCACGATTCCGATCTTAAGGCACGAAAATGACACCGTTTTCCTTTTACCAAAATCTTTTGAACTGCAAAGCGCCATCCAATAACTCTCCCCATAAAAAAAAACATTAATTTGCACAAACCCATTATATTCCGGTATCGAAGAGTCGATCACGTTGACCCAAGTATCATAAACTTAAAAATCCATTTTCTCGGAAGTCGGTGTGGAAGTATATAAATCAGATATTACCGAAATTTTCCGGTTTTCTAAAGTAAAGTGAAATGTAAAAGCCTGAGGCGATTTGGAGGCTTAATACTAATGAAATAAGTACAGAAATATATGTTGGAATTGATAAAATTGCACTGATGTTATTGGCCTGAGTGGAGTTGGTTTTCCAATCTTTTCAAAAGACCTGGGGCTGAATTCTAACAACATATCGAGATCTGGCTATAATGCCTATTTTCAAACGACTTCATAAAATGCGAGGTACTCTATTCGATTGTGTTTTTAGTCCCCGACGAAAAAAGTTATAACACGTTTAAATAACATATGTATCTGTGTGTCTATCTGTGGCATCGTAGCTCCCAAACTGATGGACCATTTTGAATGTTTTTTTTTTAATCGAAAGACTTGTCCGTCGATATGGTTTTAAGCTATATTTGGTAGGAATAGGACAATTACTTTCCAAGATATTCAGCTTTAATTTGAACAACTAACAAGATCTCAGCCAATATTGAAACTAAGAATGCCAAATTTTGTAGTTACAAGTTACAAATAAAAGTACTGTACGTGCAGTTTTAGTAGCATTTTCTATATCACTCATTGAATGAGGGTCTCATTATTACCAGCTGCTTATGTCGGGGGTGTATTTTTTTGTTACCTCCGTCATTCAAAAACCGATTTGATATTTATTTATTTTTCCAAGAGATTGAAAACTGCAATTGGTCCCTGGTGATTTTAATGAAGATCAAAAAAAAACAAGAAAACTCCTCAAATAAGAAAGAAAGAAAATTAATTTAGTGCCACAATTTACACAAACTTGGTATGTGCCTAAAAACTAACAAAAAGTAATTAAAAAGAAATATATTAGTCCATGCATAGGCTAGCTTAAAAACTAAATAACTAATATCGTAGAAACATCCAATTTCGATTTCAGTGTTTTTATATTAACTCGTTTAGTATGAAAGTACAGTCAACGCCAAAAGCATATCTCGAAAAACTCCTTTTGACAAAAATATATTTAAGTTCCATTTGCTGTTGACAAAGTGTCGTGCACGTTTTTTTCTTTAAGCAGCTGTACAACTAACTACCAATGTCACATTTAAAATCGTGTAACATTATCATCATCTTAAAATACATAAACGGGTTTACTCATATCGTAAAAGTCGATTGTCGCGCGACATGTTTCGGATCGGTACGCGATTCATCAGGAGAGTCGGTCAGTCGCGTCGGCGGCCAACCGAGCACGGGAACACGGGAACACATTTATTTACTAAAAAACCGGCCAAGTGCGAGTCGGACTCGCGCACCGAGGGTTCCGTACAAACCTGCAAGGTTTACAAAGTTCGTTCATTACGACAATCGAGTCATAACTATGGTATAGGTATTATAGACCTGAGTATTTGGTATGAATTTCAATTTAATACCTCTACGCGTTTATGAGGAAATGGGTAGTAAGTTTAAAATTATTAAAAAAATATATATTATGTGATGTATTTATGGTTTTCGTAATTTTTCCTTTATCTATGCTATAAGACGTTGCTTCGTACCAAATTTCAAGATTCTGAGTTCACGGGAAGCACCCTGTAGGTTTTGATTCCCTTGCAAGAGTCGAAAATTTGCGGCATAAACGGCTGTATCTTTTGATTGCGTTGGCTTAGAAGTTTGATTTTTTCACAGCATCAAGGGACAGTAGACCTGAGTAATTGATATAAATTTCAGCTTCATACCTCCACGCGTTCCTGAGAAAAAGGGTCTTGACAGACGGACGGACGGACGGACAGACGGACAACAAAGTGATCCTATAAGGGTTCCGTTTTTTCCTTTTGAGGTACGGAACCCTAAAAAGGGGGCGCCTTCAACTATACAACTTCGTACGCGTATTTTTTTATACCGCAGGCGCGTAAAAAGTGTCCTATAACCATCTTCGGATGTCCAGCTATCCCTGTACCGAAATTGGTTAAAATCTGTCCAGCCGTTTCGGCGTGATGCGAGGACAAAGGAAATTATGAAAGATGGCGCCAGGCTGGCACGGCGACGCGCGCCCACACGAAACAAATGACGATCCTGTATCACTCTATTAAGATTTTTCCTGAAATTTATAATAGTATAGATGTACGTCTGAGACTCACAGTAGTTTTCTATGTAAAATCATCATCATCATTATTATTTAAGAGTTTTGCTCTTGTCAGTGCAGGTATCTCCGGTCCGTTCCACTTAACGACAGTTCTTTCACTCCTCGATACGACGCGACGTCTACCTTTTTCTTTATCTGGTCAAATAACTAATCCTCGGCCTGTAACAGCCTCCATGTTAGCCAACCTAAAAATAAAGGCAAAACAAGCTTATTGTTAAAAAACCGGCCAAGTGCGAGTGTGACTCGCGCATCGAGGACTCCGTACAAATACTTATCCCATCTTAATTGGCCGGGTGAAGTTAAGTTTGCATCTGGTATGTATGGCGCCGAATACAAATGGTGCAAAGTTAACGCAACCGATCACGTTTGCTGTATGGGAGCCCCTCTCAAATATTTATTTAAGAGGGGATAGTCATAGCGCCAACGCAACAGAAATACATCATCTGTGAAAATGTCAACTGTCTGGCTATCACGGTTCACGAAATCCAGCCTACAGGAGTGACAGACGGACTGACAGACAGACACCGGAGTCTTAGTAATAGGGTCCCATTTTAAGCTTTCAACTTGCTGCGAGTCATATTTCAAATTTAATTAAGATAAGTAGACGGACAGCGGAGTTTTAATAATAGGGTCCCGTTTTTACCCTTTGGGTACGGAACCTTAAAAAGGTGGAAAGAGCAGCGGTGAATAAATCGAGATGTTTTTTATGTTTTTGCAATGGCTCTGCAAACACCGGCTGGTGTTAAATGTTTATAAATCTCGATACCAGTATGCACTGCAAGCACTGGGCAAAGTCAACATGGTTTTTAGATCCAATATCAACATTCAGCATGAAATAGCGTGCAACATCTATACTATTATTAAAATCTAGACTTGTATTTAAATACGACTCGATCCGAAGATATTGAAATCGGAAATAGAAAACTGATTTCAATATCTTCGGGATAAAAACCTTAACAGCGCGATGCAGGATCGTCTTTTGTTTTGTATGAGCGCTCGGCGCCATCTGTAGGTCATAATTTTTTGTCTTCTCATCACGCCGAAACGGCTGGAGAATTTTTAATCAATTTTGTATCGCCATAAGATTTCCTTTATTTTTAGGGTTCCGTAGTCACCAAGGGACTTATAGCTTCGCCATGTCCGTCCGTCTGTCCGCAGCTTAGGTCAGAGACTGTTTAAATAACAATTTCGGGTACCTCGCCTACACGTATAGTGGGGATGGATTTTTTTTGCAGCTACCCCAAGGCTTGGGATATCGTTGGATAAGTGTTTTAAAAATATTGTGGGTAACTTAAGAAATGAAAAGGAAAACAGTAGTAAATATAAGTTTGTAAAAGAACGGAAACCATATAACTTGTCTTCTGATTCTTTAAAGCCAAGTGAGGAGAATCTTCTTCTTCTTAGTCGTTTCTTTACAGTGGTCGTAATTAACTGCTAGTACTATATTAGAGGCAGATATTGTTCGCTGTATGATATTACGTCATTTGTCGCGATTCACAGACATTCTGGCGCACTCATACAAAGGTTCGCCCACAGCTGATTTGATCAGGTCGGTCCATCGTATGGGTGACCTTCCACGCGATCTGGTTCCTTCTTCTTTGCCCTGGACGACGAGATGCTCTATGGAGTTATTGTTTCGCCTTGAAACGTGGCCGGAGATTTAGAGAATACGCGACTGGACCAAAGTGGACGGACTTAGCCGAGTTCTTCACGAATGGAGACATTGGTCCGAAATTCTGAATTTCGAGGGGAATAGGCACCAAATAGCTCTCTTGTTGAGCAAATAAATACGGAACCCTACATTGCGCGTGGCCCGACACGCACTTGGCCGGTTTTTATCCTGTAACTGTTTCTAAAGCCCTTCTTAACTTTTATAAGCGAATAAACCACCAACAATAGCCTCAAATCGCAAAATACGAACGAAGAAATATGAATTATTCCAATTATTTTCCTAATATTTTCGGACTTTGTCAATGGCGTCAGCTTTATACTTTTTATTGCCTGTACAGAATATAATATTTTCGGGTTTTCCTGAAGGAAGCGACACTTCATAAACTCGAAACTTGTAATGATATTTTTAATGATGTAGCATCGTACGAGTTTCAATAACGATTTGTTGGCTTGTTTTTACTAAAAGTTGTAAATTGGTTTCCTAATATTTTCTTCGGTTTCCACAACTGTCACTCATTTAAATAAAACGATTTAAACAGATTTATTGACTGTATTCAACACTTGTTGTCGTGTGGTTAAATTCTTAACGCAACATTAGTGTATTTAGAATAGAATTAAGTATGCTCTTCTACTATTTTTAATACTGCAATGCAATAATGATTTATTTTCTTTTCAGGTAAGTGTCAAACGAGTTATGGCCATGTGAGGTGAACGAACATACGTAGCTAAGTATTTGGTATAGTCACGTATAGTTTCAAACCATAGCAAACATTTAGTGCTTTAATGGACATGATGACAATGGACTTAAAGAAATATGTTTTTGAAGTGAAACTTCTAATGCGACTTCCAACAAGGTTGCGTTAAACGTTTAACGGTTGCGTTGAACGTTTAACGGTTGCGTTGAACGTTTAACGCTACCGTGGAGGGGGTAGGAAAGCACTGTTGCGTTAAACGTTCAACGCTCCTGGGGAGGGCGAATAGAAAGAGACAGAGCGAGTGTGAAGAAGTTTGTCTGAAAGAAACAATATGAGTTCACTAAAAATCAATTTCTACCCCTTCCTATTTTCATTTCCACATTACGAAGTTTCACTTCTTCCGCGCGGAGGGACTCCACGGACTTTTTTTTTTTTATTATTATGCTCATTTGATGATTTTTATTTGGCAAATGAATTGAATGCTAAGAAATGAAGCAACTGATTTAAAAAAAATTAAGTTAGAGCATGGTTTCAGTGGTCTGCTAAGTAAGACGCCCGTATTGGCTTGCACATCCAGCACAACAGTCACATGCGACTATTTCTCGCTCGAGATAACTACCCATCTCTTTCTGTGCAGTAATGTGAGAGAGTGACGGGTAGCGCTTTGTCGCGTAAGAAAAGTCGCGAAGCTTCTGCTTATTTTTTTTACACACATTTGACACATCACAGGACCCATATAACGTAAATCTGCACGACTAATTGAATTTCATAAAAAAAAACAAGCAATGTCATACTGGTTTTTCTGGTATCTATATATGTACATATATAGAGTACGTTCTTTACTTTCTATTTGATACAATTGAGTTCATGTTATATTTTTTCGTGTCACGTTGTTGAAGTATTAAATGATAATAAATCATTAGGTACATAAACAGTTACGTACTACGTGTTTTTTTTTAAAGCTGTGTTGTGACCAAATCTTGTGTTTCGATTCATGTACCTACTATTTCTGTACATTGGTAGAAATCGATTACATCGATGAATTGATAACCTAAAGAAAAAACAATAAAACAAATTACTATTTTACATAGAAAGCTCCATTGACCGTCGGTTCGTAGCTCAAAAAATATTGATTTACATAAAATAAAGAAAAATATATGCAGGTTCGGAAAAAAGTTCGTCGATAAAATCGATTCGATCAGCCATTCATAATCGTTAGATTTGGCAAACAATATGTCTTTGCTACATCACTACTAACATCAACGGAGAACTGTCATGTTTTTTACACTGTAGTTGTGCTAGTCGGCCTGGAAAGTACTTAAACGCAGGTTCGAACTTCGCCCGAACCATTACATTTTTCAATTTTTTGCTTCAATATTAAACAGTTTTCAATATTAAACAGTTTTCAATATTAAACAGTATTTAGTTTATGCTCGCAGACGTTACTGCTTTAATAAAATCTCCGCAACTCTGACGTAATGATAATATTTATAACGACTCACCAACGCAAATAATGTCGATTATTATCCTAGCATTTTATGAGATCATTGAAAAACTAATGGAAAATCGAGTTTGAAATTGCGTACTGGAAAGTACGCAATTTTATACGACATAAAGCATCTTTTCCGATGTTCAAACGAAAATGATTCTTTGCGTTGCGGTAAATTGTACAATTATTTATCATTTCATTACCGACATCAAATGCACATAAGCTATCTCCATTTTTATGTAAAACAGAAAAATTCCTGGAAACTTTCAGCACATGTACATCAAACAACTGTTTTATTCCTAGAACTGAAAATTCATTAAAAATATGGTAATGTTTCTTCCGCCGCCATTCCGGCGGGCACCTGCGAGTCATATTTCAAATTTAATTAAAAAGTATTATGGAAAGACAAATTTATTAAGGCTGCGAATGTGAGATATGTCACATTCGTTTCATCATAGCTAATGCATACCTAGCACATATAGTTTGAATGTATTTAGGTATATATCTATACTCGAAGGTACACCTATTTAATCTTTTTCGTTTCATCGGGTCTATACCTACTGCCCTGCTAAGCCGAAAGGTGCTGTCTGAGATACGCCTTTTTGTTTTTTTTTATACCTTTCGATAGCTATGACAATTTCGCATCTAGTGGTATAAGTGGTAAAATAAATCACTAAAAAGTTTTTCATATAATTTTTTTTTTATTAGGTACATTATTATGAGATTTCGCGGCATATCGTTACTTCGAAACCAAGGTATAGGCTAAAATCGCTTAAAAATACTTAAAAATTGGGCAAGTGCGAGTCCGACTCGCGCATGAAGGGTTCCGTACCATAAAACAAGTTTGTTTTTTTTTTTTTTTTCCTCCCTGAATTAACAGTAGGCACAATGCCTCCAACTGTATTAGTCCTTAGTTACGGGGGGGGTAGAAGACCCCGCACCCGCAGAAAAAGCAAAAAGTGTGTGTGAAAAATTTAGACCAAAAGTCGGAGTAGTAACAATGTGTAGTGTAATGTAGTGTGGGACGAGGTAATTAAAAATTACCTCGCCAGAGTAGAGTAGTCATAAGTGAAGAGTGTAGTCATCATCTGTGAGGCCGTAAAACGACCTGCACTAGAGTCGGGTCACTGTCAAAGGACGGCGGGATCAGCGCATTCCATCTCTCGATGGTAGCAGTGATCTCGTCGTCCGGGTCAGTCAGTATATGTTTTGGGCGTCGTAAGAATTTGCCTTTTTCTTGCCTAGAAAGAAGGGTGGGCTTTTTGCTACTTAACGAGACAGAGGAACCAGAAGGGTCTCCCCTCCCGACCTCCGAGTCACTATCCATTGCTAGGGCGTCCGAAAGCGAGGTGGTGGTAATTCCGTTTTCCGAGATTTTTACAAAAAGTCGATTTTCTCAAAACTTACTCAGATTGAGATAGCGCTTTTCGGCTTAGGAGGGCAGTATATTGACTCCGAAAATAAGTTTTTGTTGAATGTTCCATTTCGCAGAAAGCATGTTTCTAGGCAACTGTAAACTTATTGAGATTTTTATAAAACAAAACTAACATAATCTAATTAATCTGATGATATTTGCAAAAATTATGAACAACGTATGCCTTCAGATTAATAAGTTTAATAACTACGACAAACATTTCAAAACCAAAATCAGCTAAATCTGCCCAGCCGTTCTCGAGTTTTAGCTAGACAAACGAACAGCAATTGATTTTTATATATAGATAATATATATATTATGTAATATGTATATCGTCGTCTAGTACCCATAGTAATATTTAGTATATGCTTTGCTTAGTTTGGGACTAGGTCGATTTGTGTATGATTGTCCCTTAATATTTAATACTTTATTTAGTTTGGGACTATTTAATTTATTGCGAATTAGTCTCAATTGCGGGATGTATATTTTCTTTTGTTTTGTATCAGAAAACCAACACATATTTTTTTAATCTTCCGCAGAAGTACCCAGAACATTCTAGTATAAAGCGTTATGATTTAATAAAATTTCTCCTACTTCCGTCCTACGAAGATATTTCCCTTTATTCAAATAAATGGGTAGCCATTTCTTGTGATTTGCCCGGGACAGCGTACAAGGGAAGTCACTCCACAAGTGTGGACACTCTAACCAGATTTAGTGAGGTTTTCAGGATTGTCTCAAAATAAATTTGAAAGTTTCTGTGACGCCTGTAGCTTGAGGCTTGGGGGACATTTTTTATTCTGCGATTGTCAAATATTCTATATTATCTTTGGCATACGAGGCTTGCGGTTAGGTTCGAATCCAGGCGAGATATTTGTGTGTTGAGCCCAAATATTGGTTCCTGGGTCATCAAGTCATAAATAAATAAATATTAAGCGAAAATCTTGCACGAACCGACCTAATCCCAAACTAAGCAGAGCTGGTACTACGGGTACTAGACGACAATATAATACATAATAGGGATGTTACGGAGCTCCGCCTCCGCCTCCGTTAAGTCGGAACTTCCGTTTGGTTTTACACCTCCGGCTTCGCCTCCGCCTTCGCTATTTTTTATTTTAAACCTCCGCCTCCGACTCCGACTCCGTTATTTTTTTACCGAAGTTATACCGGAGGTGGAAGGTTTGCTATTGCATTTGCCGCGGCACGGCGGCGCGGCGCACGCCTACAAGTTTTGACTTGTCCGGGAATTATATACCTATCACTCAAGATCGCCCGCTTTTTGTCTTATTATTCAGTTAGTTCCGTCAGTTACTTCCATATTCGTGGTTGCGTCATATTAGTGAGTGCTTTTACGTTAAAAATGAAGTCATTTACTAGTGCCATATGGAATTACTTTGTTAATATAAATACAAACTCGTCAAAGTGTACTGAAAAAGCAGACTCGGAAAAAAGGTACCTCCGTAGACATTTAGTTACAAATAATTAACGCAAAAAGTTTGATTGTATTGTGTTGTTTAGTTAAACTTGCACTTCAATACATTAAACTTCTACTTAAAACAAGGTTACAAAGGTACTCGGCTCCGGCTCCGTTAAAACTCCGATCCGGCTCCGGATACCAGCTTCACTTCCGGATCCGGATCCGACTCCGTTATTTAAAAATGAAACTCCGGATCCGGCTCCGGAAAAGCCACCTTCGTAACATCCCTAATACATAATATCATTAATGTTTCAAATACATGTTTATCCCTTTTCTTGGCAATGTATCATATACCATACATTTAATATAATCATCTTTTTGTGCCTTTTTTTAAAAGCAGCAGAAAGCTTGAAATGAGGACATCTCATTTATTTTGCCAAGAAAAGGCATGTCAAGAAAATAACATACCTAATCAACTTCAATAACAATGCTTTATGAACACATTTACAAAAGTATTCGAATAAAAATCGACGATTAGTTATTCCTGCTATGTATATAATGTATGTAGATTACGGTCCTACTTAACAATTTTACGAACAGTATCGCGAGAGACGTAAATTTCATAAGACCATCGTGATTTTGCACCACGTCTGTGGACGTTGAATTTTATCTTCGTAAAACTACCACTCTGTCTATAGTTGAACTTGTCTCATAGTTTATATAAAGGCAAATGCATTGTGCCGTTTATGGTTAGAACTTCTTTGTATGAAACCATTTATACAGATGTAAAAGCTCAATCAAAAATTGAAATGCGTAACCTGGTGAAAGAGACCGGGAATCAAACCCGGTACCTTTGGATTGCCGGTCCGCCGGATCTTTGTATTAATTTAAAAAAATTAGACTTTTGTCTCTACCGAAGTATGTAATTTTCAATATGGTACCGTGAACGTATTAAGTAAGCACTACCGAAGTAGTTCAAGCAATAATTCGTGTAGTTTTGAAAATTGGTACAGTTATACCCTATGCTGTCTAGATGAACATACTAAAAGTCCTCGAGGGTGGGGGCTGTGCTAAGGGAGTGGGGGGGGGGGGGTTTGAAGGTACCTTTTTCCTGATTTTCGCTCATATCTCAAATATTTGTAGAAATAGTATTATGATTACTTCGGACAACAGTTTTAACATAAAATTCCCTGCAAATTTGGTCGTATTCATTTTTACTCTACGATCAATACTTTGGGAGCTACAGGGTGTTTAAGTTAACAAAAATATCAAAAAATAGTCGTTCAAGAAAACGTACTTATTTCGTAGTTGCTCATCATAACATGCGAACGTGTTGCAACATTGTACAATTGAGAAATTCCCGTTACCGGTAAATTCCCATTTGGGAATATTCCAAGTAAATTCCCATTGTTCCAGGGAATATACGAGCTTGGTGCACCCATTCCTATGTTATTTAGTTTTTAGCTAAATAATTAAATAAAAGCAAACCGTTTTCGCTTTTTGACTCATCCTGAATCACCACTTAGAGTGAGTATCATAAAATTGACCTGATGATGGACCCTGGAAGCCCGTAATGGATCGGATCTTAAGATACGTTCAACGCAGACATGTGCGGTTTTCGAATTTCAACTTATCTTGATGAGCAATTAGAGCCAATATCATAAAATAAACCTGATGATGGATCCTGGAAGCCCGTAATAGATCTCAGGATACGTGCAACGTAGACATGTGCGGTTTTCGTATTTCAACTCATCTTGATGAGCAATTAGAGCCGGTATCATAAAATAAACCTGATGATGGATCTTGGAAGCCCGTAATAGATCACAGTATACGTTCAACGTAGATATGTACTGTTTTCGTATTTAAGATCCATTACATTACGTACTTCCAGACAATTTCATGATCTCCACTACGATACGCACTTCCAGGGTCCATCATCAGGTCAGTTTTATAATATCACCTCTAATTGCTTATCAATGTGAGTAGAAATGTGACAACCACACATGCCTATGTTGAATGAAACCTGAGATCCAATAGGCACTTCCAAGGTTCATCATCATGTAAATTTCATGATACAGGTTCTAATGCTCATCAAAATGAGCTCAAATACGAAAACATCGCTTGAGATTTGATCCATTACGGGCTTCCAGGGTCCATCATCAGGACCATTTTCTGTATCGGTTTTAATTGCTCATCAAGATAAATTGAAATGAGAAAACCACGCGTGTCTACGTTGAACGTATCCTAAGATCCATTACGGGCTTCCAGGATCCATCAACAGGTTTATTTTATGATACCGGCTCTAATTGCTCATCAAGATAAGTTGAAATTCGAAAACCGCACATGTCTACGTTGAACGTATCTTGAGATCCGATCCATAACGGGCTTCCAGGGTCCATCATCAGGTAAATTTTATAATACCGGTGTAGTATGTACGTTAATAGTAACGCCATCTGCCGTGAGAACGCGACACACTCCGGCGCCGACTGCTGCATCAATATGTACGTTCAGGCACGAGCGAGAGGCGCACGAGAGCGAGCGAGAACGAGAGAGACGCGATCGGCAGATGCGCAGAAAACACGGTGGCGATTTTGGTCGAGTCAGTCCGCGCCGGCGCTGCAAAGAGTAACGCACGCGCACGTCCAGGCTTGGACGACAAGTCACTGGAGCCCTACATCGTAGCCTGGTAAGGCAGCGAACACTAACGTACCACGTGAGGCGTTCCGGCCGTCAGACTAGCGGAGCCCTAATATCCCGGTCGACAGTCCACGGAGCCCGAAGGTCACAGAGCCCGAAGTGCATCGGTGCCCGCCTTAGCGGCGTTCTTCCCCGTCTACTCGAGTGCCGCATCTTCAGCTGCAGCCCAGACCTGTCCAGTAAGCCCGAACCGAAACGCGGTCTCCTCGTCATTCGCGTCTCACACAACTTCGCCTCGTTACATCGCCATTTCAAAGTGCCGTGCTACCCAAGTTGTACAAGTTCTGATTATAGTGTATAGTTCGTAATCATTTGTTTTATTCCTAACTACTGCGTCATACCCCTCAGGGCACCTAGGATCCCCCCCTCAGAATCTAGATAGACTAGAGTAAGTATCTCAGTAACAAAGAAACGTTACATTGGCGCCAAACGTGTTAGAAGACCGGTATGATGCAATAGTTCGCATTGTGTGTAAATAAATGGTGTTTAGTGTTAAGAAAGTGTAAATATTGTATAGTGTTGTTTATTAAGTGTAATGTTGTTGTGTATATAGTGTACGGTATATTGTGCAGTTATCTAGTTACGTAGTTTTAGCCGCGCAAGTGGCGTTGTGGCGATATAGTGGTGTTTGTGACGACCTTTGGATAGCGTCGGTTTTTGAAAAAATGGCGGTTGTCGTGCGTTGGTGTTATTACAGTGCTATAATAGTGATATCGAACGACATATAGTTGACAGCGGTTTTGAATATCATCGAGAACATTCGAGGGTCGTGTGAAATTTTTGGTAGTGTTTGTAAATAGTGTAGACTATGTGTATTGGGCTGTTTTTAAATACGAGTGTTTGTTTTTGTCGTATATTACGCGTACTAATAATAAGATAGTAGGTTAATAGAATTTATTTCAGCGTCTTTTGGTAAGTAGAGTATGCCGCTTTCCACACAAGTATGATGGATGGCCTAGATGACTTCCTCGGAGGAGCTCCGCGTCATTCGACAGCAATGGGAGACTCAGGTAATGACCTGTTTACATTAGACTCTTGGCATGCCCCCGAACCTAATCCGCATAGACCGCATTTTCTCAGTAAATGCGGGCTATTATCGTGGAACCTAAAATACGATGGCACATCCGATGTGCGTGATTTTTTGTTCTCCGTAGAAGAGCTGCTCACTGCGCGTGGTATTCCGGAGCCCCTCTTATTGGCAAACTTCCACGATCTCCTGGGTGAGCCTGCGCTAGCATGGTTTAGAGTAAATAGACACAGGCTTGGGTCATGGTTCCAATTAAAACACGCGTTGATAAATTACTTCGAACCGGTGGATTATACATACACAATCATAACGCAGCTCCGAAATACCAAGCAGCTGGCAAATCAAACCTTATTAGAGTTCACATCACAGATGCGTTTCTTGGCTAACAAAATATCAGGCAACATCACAGAAGCAGAATTGTTCGATATTATAAAACATAACATGCTTCCCAAATATTTCCCAGCAATTATCTACGGTTCAGTGAATTCCATCGAAAGTCTGCTGGCAATAGGAAAGAATATTGATTCTTACGACAATTCTGTTCTTGCACAAATGCAAGCGAACCCACAAATTGTATATAATAATGTAAATAGTTATCCCGCCCCTGTAGATAGTCGTCTCATAGTTAGCAATAGCGAATTGAGAGGTATAGATTACAAACCTCAACACATGGTATGCCCCAGTGCCTGCGTAAATGTGGTGGATGCAAAGTCACACTCACTCTGTTTCAAATGTCGAGGCAGTGGTCACTTCTACAAACAATGTCCAAACGGCAATAGATTGGTTTGCTTCAAATGTGGCACAGCAGACGTGACAGTAAAAACTTGTCCCCGTTGTAACATTGGGTATAAACATAAAAATAAAAATTATACCAAAACTGTTTCAGCTGTGGTGGCTGCTAACTGTACCAACACATCAAGAAGCAGCGCAGAGGCAATCTACAATCCTCCGCCGAGCAACATCCAAGGCAAAACGAGACAAGCAGCGCAGCCACAGTGCAGTCAGCAACCTACCACCAGTTCAAAAAACTTGCAGTCGCACCGGACACGCCGGACATAGAATGGAAAACTTGGTTAGTGTATATAAATAATTTTTTTACCAATTGTAGTGTAAATCCGGTGCGAATCCCTAACAGTACTAGCAGCAAGCGTCCAGTAGTCGAGTTTTACGTAGGAAACAAGCAATATGTTGCGCTCTTAGACTCCGGAGCGGATATAAATATTCTAGGCGGTCATAGCCACAGGCGATTTTTAGAGCAGGGATTTCAAATGGTTCAGTCACCTCATAGTACTGCTACTTCAGCAAACGGCATGGGCAGTACAGTAATCGGTCGGATCCGGTTACCAATCAAAGTCGATGGTTTCAGTTTCGAATTAGACTTCGACGTTGTACCTGACTTATCAGAAGAGTTCATTCTCGGCATAGAGTTTTGGGAGAAGTCTGGATTGCTGAATAAAATTCAAAGCCCCATTTCTTTTAAGAGTGAATCACCAAAAGCCGGTAGAATAGGTCTACTACATGCTACCAGTCACCCTGTAAATACAATTGTACATACATCTGTAAATATTAGCAACAGTGTAAATAGTGTCTCGTGTCAGACTGGTATGCAGGAAGAGCTACCAAGCATAGCACCATTGGAGGTAGAGGTCACATCACATTCTAAACAGAAAGTGTTGTCACCTGCGCAGCAATTGAAGCTGGAAAAAGTTATAGAGAAGTTCGAGTCAATTTCATTTGAAAAGAACGGCTTAGGACGAACAAACTTGGCTGAGTATAAGATTGAAACATCGGGCGACCCGATTAAACAAAGGTTTTACAGAGCTAGCCCAGCACGACAACAGATTATCAACGAAGAACTGGACAAGATGATAAAGCTTGGAGTCTTAGAGGAGTCATCCAGTCCATGGGCATCTCCGGTGGTCCTGGTCCAGAAGGCGAACGGTGGGTTCCGACTATGCATCGATAGTCGTAAATTGAATTCAGTTACTAAAAAAAATAGTTATCCCCTGCCGAGAGTAGATGACATCCTCGACAACCTTAGAGAAGCTAAGTTCATATCATCCATAGATTTAAGTCAAGCATTTTTACAGCTGCCCTTGGAAGAGTCCAGCAAGGAAAAAACTGCTATTATAACCCAAGGTCGGGGCCTCCTACAGTTCACCGTGCTTCCTTTTGGTCTGTCAAATGCGGCCCAATCCCTGCAGAAATTGGTAGACACATTATTTGGCGCAGATTCAGAACTGTACGCCAAAGTTTTTGCATACCTAGACGACTTGATCATTGTAAACAAAGACTTTGAAAGCCACATAGCACTGCTAGAGAAAGTATTCAATAAATTAAAATCAGCTAACCTAACAGTAAATATGTCCAAATGTGAGTTCTGCAAATCTGAGCTAAAGTATCTTGGATACATGGTCTCCGACAAAGGTCTCTCCACCGACCCTAGTAAGATCGAGTCAATAACAAATTTCCCGACTCCCAAGAACATTAAAGAGGTTAGAAGTTTTCTCGGTTTAGCTTCATACTACAGAAGGTTTATAAAAAACTTTTCAGCAATGGCAAGACCGCTCACCAAGCTAACCAGCCCAAAACAGATGTTCGAGTGGTCCAGTGAGGCGGAGTCAGCATTCCAGAGCTTGAAAGAAGCGCTCACTTCAGCTCCGGTCCTACAAGTCCCAGACTTCAACAAGACCTTCTACCTGCACGCTGACGCCAGCGCTTATGGAATCGGTTGCGCACTAGTCCAGAAGGATGAGGAAGGTAACGACCACCCGGTCGCCTATTTTTCTAGAACATTGAGTAAAGCCGAGACAGCGTACAGTACTACTGAGAGGGAACTGTTAGGAATAGTAGAATCAGTCACTCATTTCAGACATTATATTGAAGGCACGCACTTCAAAGTGGTCACAGACCATGAATGCCTGAAATGGTTGTACAAGCTTGAGAACCCGACTGGCAGACTCGCGCGCTGGTCTACTAGACTACTTCAATTCGACTTTGAAGTAATTCATAAGAAAGGAAAGTTACATACTGTACCCGACGCGCTATCTAGAATTCAAGTTAGTTCCCTGTCAGGCAACGCAGATTCAACTCAAGACGGGTGGTATGATAAAATTGTCAACGGTGTCCGTAAGACTCCTAATGTGTACCCAAACTATGCGTTGGAGAATGATATTTTATACAGATATTCTAAAGCAAAGTTTGCGCTTAATAAGCCTTATGAGTGGAAAAGAGTGATTGCCGCAGAACATAGGCATGACCTCATCCGAAGAACTCATGAAGACCCTCTGTCAGCACATTTAGGATCTTTTAAGACCTACAAAAAGTTGCAATTGACGTATTATTGGCCTAACATGTTTAAAGATGTAAAATCTATTGTTGAGAAGTGTGATGTTTGTAAAGCCCACAAAGTAAATAGTGCCCCTCCGGCCGGTAAAATGTCACATCCTAAGAAAGTAACAGCCCCTATGCAAGTAATTTCAGTCGATATCGTTGGTCCCCTACCGCGGAGTTATTCTGGTCATACTTATCTAGTCACAGCCGTAGACATATTCAGTAAGTTTGTATGGTTTCATCCCCTCAAACATGCTACGTCAGCTACAGTCAATAAATTTTTAGAAGACGCTGTATTCCTACGTTATGGCGTGCCAAACTGTCTCATAACTGATAATGGCTCGCAATTCATATCCAAAGAATTTAAGTCACTAGTGGAAAAATATAAAATCCCGAAAGTCTTTAGAAACTGTGTCTACTTTCCACAAAACAATACAGTAGAAAGATATAACAGAACCATAGAAACAGCCATAGCTTCTTATTGTAACGAAGATCATAGAAATTGGACTAAAAACCTGTTGAAAATTCAGTCTGCACTGAATTCCCATGTTAGCGCAGCACACGGTTTTACCCCATATTTTGTAATACATGGTAGAGAATTAATTTTAGACGGCAGGTTCCATAACTTAAAAGAATTCAACTCTATTAACGATATCATTTTAGATAATGTAGACCATTTTACCACAAATTTGTCAGAATTAGTAGAGATATTTAATGATGTTCAGAAACACTTGCTCAAAGCATACCAGCAAAACTCGAGCCGTTACAACCTTAGAAGACATACTGTACACTACCAAGTTGGTGATATTGTATGGCGTAGGGCACATTATCAATCTAACGCCGCCGAATTCTTCAGTAACAAGCTCGCACCACGGTTTGTAAAGTCTATAGTCTTAGAAGTTAAGTCCGAAAACACCTATATACTAGGTAACCTAGACAGAACCCCAGTAGGTCTGTTCCATGTGAGTCACATTTTTAGACATTAGTTACGTTGTATTTCATGTTTAGTTTCAGTTTTCTTACCTAACCCATACACCCGAACATGGCATCTCACCAAGGCGGCCGCCTCTAATCACTCTGGTCAGCACCATTTAATTAGTATATTTATATATATATCTTTTTTTTTCTCGCATGCGTGATGTATGAAAGTGGCAACAAGAGTCTGACGTATGACAGTGCTATTAACTTACAACTTTTATTATATCGTGATATTCCATGGTCGGGCCACATCAGCAATTTTTTCTTTCAGCCCTTTAATTATTGAGCATTTTCACGCGAGTGAGTGAAATGCGCTTCTTCTAGTGTACCCATCGTCGAATTGAGATTCGGTACATAAGTAATACCAGTAGATTACCTTTTCATGCAGTCAGGGATTAGCCAGTCTCGCTATACATATTTTTCTAAATGTATATAGTTATGTCATGTTCACTAGATTAAACCTGCGCATGCTAATCAGCAGTATTTTGTTAGAATAGACCCATAGAATAAATTTTATAGCCTCACAGGTTATTTAAACTTGACAATCATTACTGTATTCACGCGCTGTTGAATACATTAATGATTCACATACCCTAGAGGATAGTGATGACGATGTCATCACCATCACTCCCATACACTAACAGGCACACTACACACACACGATCCTTTATTTTCACTTACTCACCCTACTTGCGGGAATTGCATTGCCCCCAAGTAGGCACAGCATTGTTAAATAATTTTTTTTTACACCAAGATTACAACGCGGTGAACTGCCAATAACTTTTCACAAATAGATTCCCATCTATTATTCCCCATACCATGGTGTGGAGTTTTGACACCTCCGATACCTAGAGGAGAAGAGGGTTGTCAAACTCTACACCAAAAGGCAGGAGAACCTGGACTCGCCAGGGAGCAATCTTCATCAGGCCACAACAGCACCAAGACGGACCAACCTAGGCTCCGCACACTTTTGTAAATAATTATTTTCCTGTAAATATGTATCATAATGTAAATAACTATTCATAATATACATGTATATATCATATTAGTTGTAAGCATTGTAACATTTTTGGTTACTTACATTTTCAGTAATTAATAATTCGTGATATTATCAACAGTAATGTCACCAAATATTGTACAGTTAAAATTGTGTTGTAATATGCATAATACTATTGTTCAGCTAAAAATTTGAGCGCTAATTACCACTTCCATTACATAGGAAAGTTTAGATTAGTTATGCTGCGTGTAGAGTTTGTGACTGTAAGAAAATGAGTCATGTTGTTATAAGCTAGATATCAGAGCTTGTTGGTGTGTATTTTTTTTTTTTTTTTTTCTGTTTTTCTGTATATTTCTTGTTCTTTCCCTGTAAATATCTTTTACAGTTGTTTGATAACTAGTTATGTTTAGGAATTGGTGATATTACTGTTATTCTGCTGATGTTTGCAGACTTTCAATGGTAGTAATGTAAATTGTAGTGTTCTTGCTATGTGTATCAGTATTTATAGTTGTGTTCGGTCACATAATACTTAACTGTTTGTACCTGTTATGTCATGTCAATCGATAAAGTTAACTTCCTTAGTTGTTGTTAAAGTTTACCTCACCGTTAGAGATTGTGTAGTATCTTGGTTGATTACAAGAAATTATAAGTTTTGTTTGAATAGTCTTATAATTAATTATAGGCATAGTTAGTTGTAGTTTTATAGACATTTCTATGTTAAAAATCCTTTAAAAGTTAAAGAGCGAAACTGTTCTCAAGGTAATTTCAATTCCTTTTTTTTTCCTTGTTTTTTTTAATCATTTAATTGGAGAGATAATGTAGTATGTACGTTAATAGTAACGCCATCTGCCGTGAGAACGCGACACACTCCGGCGCCGACTGCTGCATCAATATGTACGTTCAGGCACGAGCGAGAGGCGCACGAGAGCGAGCGAGAACGAGAGAGACGCGATCGGCAGATGCGCAGAAAACACGGTGGCGATTTTGGTCGAGTCAGTCCGCGCCGGCGCTGCAAAGAGTAACGCACGCGCACGTCCAGGCTTGGACGACAAGTCACTGGAGCCCTACATCGTAGCCTGGTAAGGCAGCGAACACTAACGTACCACGTGAGGCGTTCCGGCCGTCAGACTAGCGGAGCCCTAATATCCCGGTCGACAGTCCACGGAGCCCGAAGGTCACAGAGCCCGAAGTGCATCGGTGCCCGCCTTAGCGGCGTTCTTCCCCGTCTACTCGAGTGCCGCATCTTCAGCTGCAGCCCAGACCTGTCCAGTAAGCCCGAACCGAAACGCGGTCTCCTCGTCATTCGCGTCTCACACAACTTCGCCTCGTTACATCGCCATTTCAAAGTGCCGTGCTACCCAAGTTGTACAAGTTCTGATTATAGTGTATAGTTCGTAATCATTTGTTTTATTCCTAACTACTGCGTCATACCCCTCAGGGCACCTAGGATCCCCCCCTCAGAATCTAGATAGACTAGAGTAAGTATCTCAGTAACAAAGAAACGTTACACCGGCTCTAACTGCTCATCAAGATGAGTTGAAATACGAAAACCGCACATGTCTACGTTGAACGTATCCCGAGATCCATTACGGGCTTCCAGGATCCATCATCAGGTTTATTTTATGATACCGGCTCTAATTGCTCATCAAGATAAGTTGAAATTCGAAAACCGCACATGTCTACGTTGAACGTATCCTGAGATCCGATCCATTACGGGCTTCCAGGGTCCATCATCAGGTAAATTTTATGATATTCTCTAAGTTTCAGGATGAGTTGAAAAGCGAAAACGGTTTGCTTGTATTCAATTAATTAGCTTAAAACTAAATAACAAAGGAATGGATCCACCAAGCTCGTATATTCCCGTGAACAATGGGAATTTTCTTGGAATATTCCCAAATGAGAACTAGCCGGTAACGGGAATTTCTCAACTGCACAACACAAGTGTTATGATGAACAACTACGAAAAAACTACGTTTTCTTAAACAACTACTTTTTAATATTTTTGTTAACTTGCACACCCTGTAGCTCCCAAAATATTAGTCGTAGAGTAAAAATTAATACGACTAAATTTGTTGCAAATTTTATGTAAAAACTTTTGTCCTAAGTAATAATAATGCTATTTCTACAAATATTCGAGTTATGAGCAAAAATCTGAAAAAGGTACCTTCAAACCCCCCTACTCCCTTAGCACAGCCCTTACCCTCGAGGACTTTTAGTATGTTCATCTAGACACCGTAGGGTATAACTGTACCAATTTTCAAAACTACACGAATTATTTACCCTGATTACCCATATTCGGTTTAATTTGCTTGACTTAAAGAAGCAGTACCGAATGCTTGTCCATCACACTGCATCCTAACCGATCGTACATTCCCTCGGGCCCGTCCCAATCTAAATACCAATCAGAACCCTAATTTGCCGAGGCATTGCGGATATATTTTAAGGGAGATATGGCTCAGGATCAAATATGTTGCTCGCGTATCATTCATTAAGATAAGATAAGATAACCAAGATGAGACGAGACGAGACGATATGAGACTATGTATATATATATATATATATATATATATATATATATATATATATATATATATATTGTACAATAAAGCGTTTACTTACATACATACATACATACATACATGAGATGAGATGAGATGAGATGACATGAGATGAAACCTACCAGTGGCGAAGCTTCCCTTTCACAACCCACTTCAGCGGGCCTATGATGCTTGCTTTTAAGCTGGACTTTCATGGCTAGCGGCCGATGCGACTGTCGCGCGCGGCTGACGCTCAGCGACAGTCGCCTGGCCTCGCGTCAGTAATAGTTACTATGAAACTATATGGCACCACTTTCGAGGCTAGCTCAGCTAGGTCAGTAGCGACAGTCGCGGCCGTGTTCGGTTGGTCTTCTACTGACGCGTGACGCGCGGTAAAAATGGCGAATATTGTAACATTTTCTAGCATAAAAGAAGAAATTCTTATTAATTTTGTTGCGCAGCGCCCTTTTTTATATGATCGTAGTTTACCGGACTATAGAAATTCTTATAAGAGGGACAAAGTGTGGGAAGAATTTGCTTGTAATAATATAGCAAAAGCAAATCGTCATCCTCTTCTTCTTCTAGCATTGCTAGCAAAATATATTTTTTAGAAGCCATAGAGATCACACACAACTGCACTGGACGTACACATCAATATGGCGCGGTGTGCCAGCGGCCGCGCGCGACTGTCGCATCGGCCGCTAGCCATGAAAGTCCAGCTTTAGCACGCTATATAGTATTTTATGCAACAGTTGTATAAGAGGGGGCAAAAAACGCGAGTGGCATGGGTTACGATGTGAGCGTAGCGTATATCGTAAGAAAGATGCCACGAGCGTTTTTTGACCTACTTATACATACAACATTGCATACAATACTTTTTCTACGACTCGACATTTTAATAAATAAAACGCAAATAAACAACAAAGAAAATAATTACATGTTACACAATTACACTCGGAACCAACAAAATTAAAAAAAAATAGTCTGATAAACTTTTTTTTTATTAACGTCCACCTCGCAAAAAAATATGAACTTATACCTAACGGTATACGTTCACTATACTATATACATCCATGCACAGAGGATAAAACTATTTTTTTAAGTTGGCAGCAATGCATTAGTACAATAAGTTTTTTTTAAATTGCAAATTGTGTGAATCCAGCTGTTTATATTGTAATCTGTGGTACTAAGTAATGCTTTTTTGGCGACATTTTAACATCGTTTAGCAGTGTTTTTTTGGGCAGTAAAGTATAGACTTTTACAGGCTTTCATAATTTATGTCTTTATATTAGAGTTAGTAACTATATAAATAACAGAAAAAAGTACTGGAGTAGAAAAAATAAGTAATAGCATCCGTTACGTTTTGACAAGATGCGACTGTAAGTGACAGAATGCTTTGTCACTTATTTATCACGCGTAATCGCAATCATCAACCCCCAGGACGATTAAGCACCGTTCTCCATTGCTTCTGACGAAAAACTATATATTGTCGTCCTTGACGTATCCGTCAATGTTGACACTGGCTCCACGACATTCACATGCGTCAGTCTTGTGGTTGGAAAACCAATTATAAGCAGAATCACCGTGCCGTTTTGGCTTTTGCAATTCGATGGCGAAATAGGCTTAACCCCTGAAATTCCCATGCGGATGTTACTCGAACAGAAGCTATTTGTGTTATTAACGCACGGATACGCCAAGATGTTCTCGAAATAACGAATTCTGTAACCATGGCCAAATGAGAAATAAGAAAACACGTACATATACAGATTTGTGTGTGCTGTTAAATATCAGAAAGTCTTTAAGTATAAATGAAATGATATATCCTCCGTTATAATAGGGGTTTAGACTGATGTTGAATTATACAACGTACTGCAGTTATATAAATAAAATTAGCCCAATTTTTTCATGATCATGAAACAAAGAAAAAATATCCAAGAAAGTTTTTTTTTATATGTATGTGAATTCTAATGTATTCAAAAAAAATTAATTGTTTTTAGAATCCCCATACTTTAACAAAGCAATAATTGTACGACAACCATGAACTTAAACGAACTTTTTGACGGTTGAAATGGCAAATTACTAAAAATTATAGCATGTTTAAAGCATGTAAGATAAATAAGATATGGTTGGGAAGAATGGGAGAGAAGATCGACAGGATGAACAATTACGTCGACCGACATAAAGACCCGGTCATTTAAATATCCGTAACGTGAAGTGTATCTGCGTGGACTGCCCAAAATTAAGGAGCAAGGTGTCAGTACTTTCAGGCAGGTGCAAGAATCTATGTATTACCTTTTAATAATCCGAAGAACGCATGAGTATTTCCGCCTTCTCCATTTTGCCATTGAGTATGCGTAGATCTGGGTTCTGATGTTCGTGATATACCACGGACTCATGCAAAGCGTTTAGGCTCCACATTTCTCATTGAGGAAGTCTTGGTGACTTCACTAAAAAAGCTGTGGAGTGGAATTTTCTTCCGGTGATACTCGAACAATAATTTGGATTTCTTCAAAAAGATAGAGAATAGGCATAATAGACATGTTGACTGATGTTGAATTCTACAGCGTACTGTAGTTGTATGAATAAAATTAAATATCACGAAAAAAAGAAAAAAATCCAGAAAAATAAATATAAACTGAGGAAGATAGGTCAAAAAGGCATAAAGGTATACTTGGGTCGCCTTCTTTATTATTTCAGTATGAAAATGTTTCGCTGCCTTCAACAAAATTACCACAGAAAGCCACGACAAATAAGCATTTCTACAAGCATGACGAGGGGAAAACTTTATCAAAAAAACCTAACCTAAATCTGATATTACAATGTGACAAAAGAAACCGCCACAATAGCCTTTTTAAGCTTGCACAATGGAAATTATGTAGTTAGTGGTTTTTATATTAAAATCACGAGGAGTGAATATTTTAAAATAACGAGGCTTTATTAAGACACAATTCAATAGTACAGCCAATTATGAACTAAAAGTTCTTGTACGTTAACATAGTTGGAACCTAACACGAAAAGCAATGCTAGGGGTTTTAGGCAAGAAGAAAATACCTAGGCACGAAAGAAATACAATAGCATAGCATTAATTTAGGACTTCCTCTCACTTCTATTCACTTTCCAAGTACAGCCTTTATTCAGCTTAAGAGGCCTTATTCCTTTAAAAAAATTTTTTTTTGATATTATGACAAATATATTTTTAATTTCAACCAACTTTTTGAAGTGAATAATACTTTTCCCCGAGTTCTAGGTAATACATAGCTATCAGGCTTTCATTGCGTGCAGTCGAAAATAAGTTGAAAAAACTAATTTAAAAAAATGAAAAATTCAATCTGTAGGTTTCAAATATATACCAATAAATCGCAATAGCCCTGTGAGGTAGTAAGATCAATAGATCTGGAACAAATATTCTAGTTCATCACACGAATATTGGCTTTGCTACGTACACCAATAGAATCACCATAATAAGATTTAAGTATATAAATGAAGGCTCTATTTTTGCCATCGTAAGGGGAAAACTTTGGCTTAGCATTATATATCGGATTGTGTATAACTTATTATTATGATTACATACACATTTGAATACACGTACTATCGGCTGCAAAATTGCATGGACCCCCTTGAGGCGATAATGGCTTGGACGGCTGTAGGCAAGGTTTGCAGTTAACAAACTAGATGGCGTCTTTGTGTCCAAAGCTGTCGATTTTAATGGCATAATTGAATATAATAGGCTTATAGTCAATAAAAATCTTCTACTATTTAATAATCTAACCGGACAAATTAAAATATACATTTATCATCAAATTGAAAATAGCTTACACCGAAACCGTCCGTCCACCCGTCTTTTTAACTGGCAACCCAGTTCGTTTAACTATGTTGCCCTTCTAAAACCGCTCGCGTTATTTCAAAGAAACCCATCGTTACAGATTCTTTTGACGCCATTTTATACAAAGTAAGTTCGTAATTATAAAATTACGAATGTTTTTATCCACGGTTTCACGGTTTTATAAACATATGCCAAAAAATTATCAGGAATGAATATGAAGTTTACGTAGTTTATACACAAGAGGTGTGATTTAATAAAACTTCAATTAAATCACAGAAAATTAAATGTAAAGGAAATTTAATTATTTAGGCAATATGCGGGGTTATCGTAAGAGTAAGTCATGTTTATCATTACTCTTGTCTTAAAAAAAAAACGAGGACATGAGTAATAGACACTAATTCGTGTCATTTATTTGTATAAAGCTTTCAAACCAAATAATACCTACCAATTTCATGGTTATGAGGTTTTTATCAAAAAGAAAACATAGGCTCTCAAATTAAACATATACCTAGGTAATTTATGTTTGTGCTTAAGATGTTTGGAACACTACAATTGGAATAATACAAATGTGGAAATCAAAATGTTATGTTACATCATAATTTTTAATATAAAAACATAACACGATATTTATGCAGATATTCGTATGAAAATATTGAGTGTTAAATCAGTTAGGATTCTACAATCAACAATTTAAAACATGACCTGAATTCATAGGTATAGGGATCAATCTAATTGTATAATATAGCCTTAAACTCATGTCAAACTCTAAACAGTTAAACAAACTTTTTAATCACTGGGGTTTATAGTCGCAAAGTCAAAATAATTTATTTCAGACAGTGGTCCATAATATGTTAGTTACATTTACAGAAAACCCCACCAGAACGGGCGCGATTTTTGTTACTATAAAATTAACTAAACAGGACAAATAGATCTACAATAATAAAACAACTAAAAATCATAGTTTCTTTATTACTTACACAGCATGTTTTTTGTTTCATGTAATTCAAGGGAAAAACAATACCACTACTTAACGTTTTGTTGAAGGTAAAAAGCTTAATTATTCGTTTCTGAAATCAGAAAGAGGATTGAAGCTTCACCTTAATCAAAACAACATTTGTTTATTTTATTAGTGAATCAATTTTAAAGACAAAACTGAGACCGGGTTATATAAATAGTTATATTTCGATTTTAGTGTTTTAAACGCTTTTGCTTGTCATTTATCAATTAGCTATAGAAAATTCTCGTGATGTAAAAATATTGTAATAAACTCAATACCTATCACAAAATGGTGTAAAAATATTAAACATGGTTTTTCACTCTTTTTGTTATATTAGAAGCAATTATCATGTTCATGTTCATAATAAATACTAAAAAAATATATATATATATATATATTTTTCAATTTCAAACAATAATGAATAATGTAGCATGTTGCAGAATTAAAAAAATATTGTTTTATTTACTAATGTAACCCGGTCTCCGCTAATTGCCATCTTTTGCATTAATAACTAGTATAGCCACCATTTTTGTCTATAACGGCTTGCAAGCGGGAAGGCATCGATTCTATTAAATGTTCACACAGTCCCGAACCACGAATACTATCCCATATTGTAGCACAGTGCGTCTCCAATATTTCTGAGATTCGCTCATTTCGGTTATCCCAACGTTGAACGATAACACCCCATAAATTTTCTATGGGATTTAAATCAGGTGATCTAGCGGGCCACGACACGACATTTATATCTTTGTGCTGGCGAAACCACTCACGCACATTTTGCGAACGATGTATAGGACAGTTATCTTGAACAAACGTAATTAGTGGTAATTCTCCTTCTGGATAGACATTCCTAACAGTTGGTAACATGATTTCTTCCAGCACATTTAAATAGTCACCACTTTTCGCCCTACTCGGCACTCGGACCAATTCTCCCGGATCAGCCGCACTCATCCAACCCCACATGTTCACAGTTATACGACCTGATTCCATATTAGGCACTACGTGGTCAGCGTCATACCGAGTGTTGTCGCGACGCCATAAGCTTAGACGTCCATGTTGACTCGATTTAAATGTTTTTTCATCGGTAAAGATGACATTGCTCCAATCATCATTTAAGTGCTCCCGGGCGAACTTTAATCTCTCTTCTTTGTGATGTGGGGTTAGCAAAGGTTTGACTGCATGCCTACGATGATGCAATCCTTCACTATGAAGGACACGACGAATAGTATCCACACTTGAGTCACATAAACGGGCGTAATGTCTTATTGGTTGAAAGCCGTTTGCTTCATACTCCCGTACTAACATTTCACGCTGCTGTGCATCAATCAGCCGTGGTCGACCACTTCTTTGGCGGTGCAATAATGACCCTTCTTCTCCGAATCTCCGCACCCATAAAGCTACCGTTTTTTTCTGCAACAAAATTTAGGAATATATAATAATTGATAAAATATAAAACAGATATCGTTCAAATATAATTATTATGTTTGTATTATATATAAAAATATACTTCGAACCTTAAAACAACTACTTACATTTACACCGGTTTCTCTGGCAATTTCTGCCATATTTTTGCCTTCATTATGCAAGGCAATGATCTGTGACCTTTTCACTAAATCGATATTGCAATGAGAACTCATTTTAATATTCGATAAGTAATAAAAAGCAATAATAAAAGACAATCAAATCAACGGAACTAGCTACTGTTAGCGGACGAACTGTTTTGTAATAAAAACTGGAACGGTATATATTTGATGTTCTAAATCTACCCTCTAAGTAACTATGAGTGTAAGTATGCCAATAGATAATAGTTGCCCATTTCAACAAGAATACCAAATGAATTTACTTACTATTCATTTAATTTGTATTTGTTTAAAATTGCAATTATTTTTTGATAACACTAAAAAATAGATAAGATTTCTTTATCTATTGTTTATTTTAAGTCTTAGTTTTTAATTTTTACTTTAAGGCTTTATTTAAGCTTTTCCTTTGCTATTACAAATTGTTATTTACATTAAAAAAGTATTAGTACTAAACAAAATTCTTGTTTTTCTTGTAAACTAAAGTTATTCTGAGTATGATAATGAATTTCGTCAGCTTTCATTAAGTCTCGCTGGCTTGGAGGTTGAATACATCTGTCTCGATGTCGGAGGGTCCATGTTCAAATCTTCGCAATAATTATGAAGAAATACAATGTTTTTGGGTGTTGTGTGAATCTTCGTTGGTAGATTAAAATATGATTTGTATTTATTCATCCTTACAAAATAACATAAATGGCCGAAGTATAGCATTCTATAATTTCTGGATGTTGGACAAGAACGACCATAATAATAATATCATGTCAGTTAAATATTGGATTTGCGGGAGAAAACATATTTTATTTTATATTTGGTTGTTATCAGTGCCATCTAGTGGGATCTTATTAAACTAATGAAGTACGTGACATAGCTCAACCGTCTTGACTGGCTTCAAAGCATTCGCGTTTAAAAAGGGGTATGCACTTTTGCTGCCGATAGTACATATTTAGGATTTTAAATGAAATTTAGTTTCAAGGTCTTCACAAAAACAAAAAAAACATCCACTCTTCAACCAAAGCCCGGACGGTTCTATGCCTATTTATTTCACAAAAAGCTTTATAATTTATTTTTGAAAACATAACAGGAAAATGTTTTCCATGAAACCGTTGTTTATTCAAACAATGAAATGAAAATAGAACATTGTGTGCTTAGTTTTTAGAGATTTTTTTTTTTAATTTTCCGTGTTCATTACAGGCCTTATTATCTTGTTAATTTTAAGGTATGTTTTTGAAACATGAACCGTAATATTATTTTTATGTGCCCTATAATAATCCTCGCTTGCATGAGATTTTTATACAGACTGGCTAACTTTTGCGCTAATATTTGGAAGTTTAAAACTCAAACGTGTTTTAAACATAATATTCTATTTAGTCGCGGAATTCGTGACTTTTGATTTTCAGGCAAAAATGATTTTGATAAGATAAAGTAACTAAAGCCAGTAGCAGAAACAACACAAATTTTTGAAATCCTAAGAACTGTGTCCTTCATAAATTCTTCACATGGTCCCCAAAGACAAAGGATATGCTTTATTCTACCACGGTCACATATTTACCTTACAAGGCTAAACTGATAAACTATTTGTCCAAAATGTTGGCAGTAATAATAATTATCGGTCGTTCTGAAATCTTCCAGACAAAACTGTTAACCCAAACGACATACGTTGAAATCGAAATGTCCCACATTAATAAATCGGTCGTTCTTGAAATCTTCCAGACAAAAATGTTAACCCAAACGACATACGTCGAAATCTAAATGTCCCACCTTTTGTTTAAGAACTTAAGGTTATTTAGATATACGAATTCCCTGCGGATTAAAAGAAACTTATATCACAAACAATAACAATTGAGCAAATAGTTCTCGTATAACAAGAGGTTATCTTGCGAGTTACTGCTCTAAGGAGGTGTGACGCTGTAAGCTGTAATTTTGATTGGTCAGAACTCGTAAGTAACAACTAAGCATTGTCGAGTAAGCGGGATATAGGGGCAGATAACAAGAGTTTATGCGGTCAGAAGCAGGCATCATTCACCGATCAAGAAAGGCGTATTTGACAGACATTTCAATCCAAATACGCCCTTATACTCAGAAAGGCAAACTTTACAGTTCTTCGTGGTATAAAGGCGTATGTGGCGAGAGCTTTCAGCTAGCATACGACTTTATAGGAGTTTAAAGCGGTACAGGGCGGGTATAGAACTACACCGACCTTGCTACACAGTTTCCAATGAATTACACTGCTAATACCATGTTTGCGGTAGGTTGTACATGTGTGTTCGAACTAGAACAATCTTCGACACAACTTTGCTACTACCAACTTGTAAAATGAAATGTATGTGCATTTTACACTAAGGTATTTTTAGAAAATAAATGCAATAGGCTGTTTGCAGTTCACTTACATACACAATTTGTAAAAATGTAATAAAGGTATGTCCTTTTAAACTCAACGTTTTATTGTTAGTCATATACAGAGCTCAAACAGTTAAATATTTCCGATATAATGCCGAAATATTGCTAAATTGAAGATATTGCAATGTTTCCTTGAGTAACGGCTCTGAGCTGTCTTTTGTCATAATATTTGAATGGGAATCTTATTTATTTAATAACACAAATGAAACAGGCGAAAAAGGGGAGATCCGAGTATGTACTTCAGAATACGAAACGGGTAATTAATCTTTTCCTTTGAAATTATATCCTTTAGTGCTAAATTTGGAACTCCTACTTTCCATACTTTACATACACATTGAAAGTCATAACGTATTGTTTGTCATAAAATCGTTAGTCATAATTATGAAATTATTATCTTCATAACAGTTTTGAAAGCTAATGGGTTTTATTAGGTTAGGATTGTTTAATAAAAAACCTGAAATGCTAACCGCTTGTGTAAAAAATGAGTAGCAATTTTATGACAGACAATACATTACGCTTATCAATTTTCTTTCAGTCGATGGGAGTCGCTAAATTTAGGTATATATTTAGGTATGTATTAAGGACGCCACAGAATTCTGTGAGATGAATCGTAACGTTGCGGTGACGTGTAACGTACCTAGTTTCATTGTGACGTGAACGTCTACGTCATGGATCGTGAAAAATCACGGCACGACGAAGTAAGGAGAAAAAAAACTATATCATCATCAGCTATAAGACGTCCGCCACTTGGAATAGGCCTCAACCAAAAAGCGAAATCATTGCTGGTCTTGCGCCATGATTCTGTTCTTTGCTTGCGGTATACGCCTTATCTGGTCATCATTCCACATTGCAGGGACTTACATAATACGATGGCTCTCCCAGTACAATAAATTTATGCTTAGGTGCTTTTTTTTTTTTTTTTATAACGGCACAACATAGTGGCTCCACTTCGCCTGATGGTAAGCAAAAAGGGGAGCCCAAGTCGCAATGGCAACTGACGAGAAACCAACGGTGCCAAGTCAGTTGACACTGCCATGCTGGCCCGAGAGATGCTTCTTCACGCTTCGTTTGAAGGGTCCCAAGTTATAAGAAGGAGGAAACACATGAGCCGGCAAGGAGTTCCATACTTTAATAGTTCGGCAGATGAAGGAATTGCCAAACTTCTTGGTACGTGTGGGAATATTCTCCACGGTGAGGCGATGACATCGCAAGCTGGCACGTGTGGTTCTATGACGGAAAGGGGAGGGTGGGATAAGAGAAAATAACTCTTCAGAACACTCGCCATGGTATAGGCGATAGAAAACGCTCAGCGACCCAATGTCCCTACGTAATTGAAGGGGTTCGAGGAATCTGGTACTTTTCTCGTCACCTATGATGCGGACCGCCCGACGCTGCAATCTGTCAAGCGCATCGAGTAGATATTGGGCGGAGCCATCCCAAAGATGCGAGCAGTACTCAACGCACGACCGAACTTGAGTCTTATAAAGAAGGCAAAGCTGGTCCGGCGCGAAGAACCGTCGCACCCTGTTCAGGATCCCCAGTTTTTTGGAAGCTGTGGTAATCAGTGACTCGATGTATTCGTTTTGGTTCAGATTGCAGCGGATATCCATGCCTAGCATATTCAGGCTATCACGCGAACCAAGAGCTTTATCTCTGTCTAGCATATTTCAAGTAAAGTAAACCTCACGTTTTGTCTCATATATCATGTAAAATAAACATCTCCAAGTTAAATTTGTAGACGTCTTCAAACTATAAGCACGTTATCCAAGTCGGAAATTCCGTGAATTTTGGTTCTCTAGCTAACGTTGCTCAAATTGTGCAAATAAAGTCTTGTACCTATGCAAATGAGTGCTGTAATTGGTAGGAATCTCCAGGGCATGAGGCGATGGTACAAACGACAAGCGAGTTTACTTAGATATACGATAAAATAGATTTCTCGGCACTCGTGTGAATTCGACTTTTATAATGCTTCTCTTCGAAATATTACCATAACCATATTTAGTTTAGTTCCATTTCAATCCTAATATTTCAGTGTTACTTAATTTCCTTCAAATAACGATCAAATTATGCTCATGAATAGGCAATCCATCGCTGGAATATGTCAGTGTCAATCAAATTATAACCGTACCTAATCAATTTTATTTATTTTATCTACACTTACCTAATACCTGATGAGTCGCACCCGCGTCTTCTGTTCGAGTTTGATCTTTTCAAATGTTTTTGACACCCCATATGAGAAAAAGTGGACCGTTTGAGAAAGTGGACCAAATGGGAAAGAGGACTAAAGGGGAAAATCAAGTGGACTATTGCTTATTATTATTATCGCATGTTGCTTGGTTTGTCTACCATTTACATTTGTTTAGCACTCATTTGCTCAAAGGTTAACTGGAAGAGATCCCTTAAAGGGATAAGTTCGCCTTTGTACATGTGTTCCTTTGTAGTGTGTTTTTCTTGTTTTTATGTACAATAAAGTGTTTACATACATACATGCTATTCAGTAAAGTGGAACTTTTGGGAAAGTGGACCTCGTGTACCTGAAAGCTCTAGGGCAACTGTGACTCACGCGTCTTAGTCTTGCGAACAGTATTGCCGGTCTCTTTCCTTTCAACACCGTGCGAGCAAGATGAGTGATGCTGAGTGATAAGTTGCGCTATCCATATCGTACATGGCATATTCACCAACTTATACCATTGTGAAACATATATGTGATATACTGATTTTAATTCTGAATCGCTTGTTACTTATAACTTAAATCACCCTTAGCATTAGGGGGAATGTAATCCATTATTAATTACACAAACCACCCTTAGCTGTAGCGACTCAAAAACGGAAAAACGCCACTAATTATTCATAGATTTACCAAAATGCTTAGTTTACTGGGTTAAATTCATTTTGATGACGAAAATTCCAAGTTGTGTACAAGGTTTTATTATAATCTTAGGATAAAAGAAAGTCAAATATATTTAGCTACATGAAACAATATAAATCAATAGTTATTTGTTATGCAAGGCTGCAAAGTTGTTATTTGGCGCGAGTGTTGAAATTGAAAGCTGAGCGAGCGAAGGAATCTAAGATTGAACCATGAGCGAAGCGAATGGTTCAAAGATAGATTCCTGAGCGTAGCGAGGCTTTCAAGACACGAGAAGCTAAATAATTTTGCAGCCATGCGGAACACACAATTTTTCACCTCACTACAGCGAGGAAAATGCAAGATTCAAGAAAAACAATTAAAACATAAAAATAATCATATTTAATTTTGCCTTCTATTTAACACATCTAATTTAAAACATAACACACTCAAATCAACAACCAAATAAATACGAGAGAAGCACACATATTAAAAATTAAAAGTAATATGGCCGTAATTTGTATTTCAGCTTTATCTTCTTTAAAAACGCCAATAGTTTCGGTAAAATTAGGTACTTATCGTCTCCAAATATTTATAACAAATCCTTTTTCGTTTTAATGCAGGCTTTTAGCATTGAATAAATACTTCAAATTGGGCTTAACTTTCTTGATTTCCATATTTCTATAAAGTAAGACAACAGTATGTATTCTCCACAGAACAAATTTACGTTGTTTACGTGAATTGTGAAAACTTCCAACTTTTTAATTATTGTTTTTTTCTCGGGTGCGTTCAGAAATTACACTCTTATGTTACAACTTTTATAACAAATAAATATTAAAATTTGTGTTTTATTTAATATATTTACTAGTCAAAATATGTAAGTGAAACTGAAATACTTACTATTAATATAATATAAACATATTAAACATAAAATAAAGTGTAGAAAAAATAAAAACTTAATAATCTGTAACCACAAACCAGGTTTCTGGACGTGATATTGTAGGTGTATTTTTTTTAAAAGAAGTATTCAAACGTACATATATGATTTTAGCCGGCCTGACCAGATCGCCCTTTATTAGCGAGCGTTGACTGGTTATTCGAAGATTTATCGACTGATGAAATCAGTCACGCGTTGAAGGAGTCTTAAATATAAAAAAGTTACATGCACCACAGAGAACCAAAATCGTCGTGTTCGAAATTCAAATGACTTTTGCACGCTAGCGGATAAAATAGACTTTTGCACGCAGATTTCGCCCTATAAACGGAGGTTTTCCGAGCGAGTGAGGTGAAAAGAGTATTTTTAGAGACATACAGGCTCATTTTGTTACTAAGAGAATTATTACTGGTCTGACTCTGACGTCGAAGGAGGAAAAGTAAATTGTTTTAGTAAGAGGAAAACAAATGTTTATTCATCGTGTTTACTTCACTTTCTTTTGTAAATAATCATTAAATAATTAGGATTTATTTCGATAGCTTTTGTATATTTAAGGCAAGCACACACTGGATACGTGTGCGTGCCTAGAACATAGTCAGTCAGTTCAGTCACATGCGTGATGCACGCGTTGTAATAGTACATTACGCAACAATGGTGACAAACGAGTGTATATTAGAAGCCCGAAGCCGAAGGCGAGGGCTTTAATGACACGAGTTTGGAATTCCTTTAGCACTTACTTCATGTTATTGTTATTTTGTATGTAATTCTTTTTTTGTGTGCCAATAAAGTTATTTTTACTTTTTTTACTTTACTTTTTACCAGAGTCACGTACGACGTTTTTCATCAGACTTTGGAGGTATAAAACAAAAGTAATAATAGTCAATACCAAAATTACTTACCGCCCTAAGGCGTAATATACGACTTACCGCCCTAGGGCGTAAAAAACGATTAACCGCCCGGTTTTCTAGGATTTAAACCCTTATATAGTGTGATAAAAATTACTTACCGCCCTAGGGCGTAATTTACGGCTTACCGCCCGCTTTTCTAGCATGTAAATCCTTGTTTACGAGCAAGTGTGATGAAAAGTATTGATTATTATAGAGGTCGTCACACACACGCACACTGTGGTACGCGACTTTGTCGCGCTACATATACTACCTGTCACTTTCCTTTCAATACGGTGCGAGCGAGAAACTTTCAGTTGTTATCGGAAGCACGATTTCTTATCGTCGAAGTCGGTTATTGTGAAAGGAGGAACGTTCATCCATGTGTGTGTTCGTTTGTTTCAAATCAGTTTATGCGAGCCAAGACAAGCGAAGGAAGTAAGGACCGTAGAATCTGGCATTCGGTGACTTTTTGATCGTCACTCACAATATGTATGTATGTAAAATATATCCAACAATGTTAATATACCCTACACAAAAATAGGATAGAGGTTATTTATTTTATACTCGTTAAAATATAGTAAATTTGAATACAGGACCTCCTACTTATTCACGATGAAAACAGACCATATTTGCATTTATTACTCGCTTTATTACCGGGAAAAATTACGACTATTATGCAAATTTGTACGAGTCGTTAAAATGTAATAAAACTCCGAAATATCTTTAGTTTAGGGTAAAAGTGTCTGTGTGTTCGTTCAAACTGGGTCCTAATTCCATTTATATATCTCCGATATCTCGAAAGGATGGCCGAAGTGGCGGTTTACATAGTACATCGCTGATCAAGTAACTTTGCTAAAATGTTCATATGATTCATACGATTCTAGACATTTCGAACGGTATTCCACTTTTACCAGTTGTTTTACCAGTGTGTAAACCAATTTCATATGTATTTTAAATAATATGATTCATACGACTCGTGACATGACGTATGTACACCCGTTTCAGTCTTATTTTATTAATTTCGTACATAATCCAGGTATTTTGTGTGTGACAAAATTCTTATGACTAATTTTAATGCAACATTTAAGACCTAATATTTTCTTCGGTTTCCGCGACTGCCACACATTTAAATAAAACAATTTAAACGAATTGTATCGAGTATATTAGGCGGTGGTAGCCTAGTGGCCTAGGGGCATGCGACTTTCAATCCGGAGGTCGCGGGTTCGAACCCGGCCCGTACCAATGAGTTTTTCGGAACTTATGTACGGAATGTCATTTGATATTTACCACTCGCTTTTCGGTGAAGGAAAACATCGTGAGGAAACCACCTAAGCCCAATAAGGCCTAGTTTCCCCTCTGGGTTGGAAGGTCAGATGGCAGTCGCTTTCGTAAAAACTAGTGCCTACGCCACATCTTGGGATTTAGGTAGCAGACCCCGATTGAGAATTCATTCTCAAAAAATGGGACAAAGGCTAGGAGGATGATGTATCGAGTATATTAGGGAGTCTCAAATAATATACGCGATGTAATCCATTTAAATTGCTTTCGTTTTAATTTAAGACCTATTTACAGTATCATAAAGGGTAGTTGCTAGGGGTAACGTATCAGTACAGACTCGTCTAAATGACTTTGCCTACTTATCGCTCTCCAAATACTGACATGTTTACCCTACAAGCAAATTTTAGTCCCATTTACGCAAACGGCCTACACCGAGTTTATTTACTGTTTTTACGACTTGCGGTATATTTAATTACTCGAAACAGTGTCAAATTAACAGCCCACCGTGAAAACCAAGTCTAATAAATGAAACCTCAAACACGAGGCGTTGTTTTAATCGTTGCGCTGAAAGATGAGATTACTGAGAAGAGGTAATTAGTGGTTACCTCCCCAGTCTAATTAAGTAGTCAACAGTAAATTCACCTAATTTTAACCGTTTTCAAAAAAGAGTTTGGCGTTTGACTTCGCTTTGTTGCTTGCGGTATTTCCGGGCTGCGATCTTCAAAGCTTCTAGGAAAGAGCTTATACTCTCTGAAAGGGTGGTAACGTACTTGTGACTCCTCTGGTGTTGGAGGTGTCTATGGACGACGGTAATCGCGCACTATCAGCGATACGTTTGCTCGTTTGCCCCCTATGACATACCGGGTGTCCCAAGACTATGGGACATCAAGGGAAAGTACCTTTATTTATTTCTTAATGACCAAATCGACTACAATAAAGCAGTTATATTTTTCTTGGAAGCCAAACCTGACGGAAAGCAGGTTAATTACTACATCCATCGCTTCACTTTAGATATTAATTATGGCGACCTGAATGTCCATTCGGCCGTATTTATATTTCCTCTTAATTAAATCCGAAGGATCAAAGGATTTTCCGTTGCCATCGAAACTATACGTGCTTGCCAAAACTCAATAAGATAATTAACATCGTCTTGTCCGAAGGTCTGTTTCGATCAACTTTGATATTGTATAGAAATTTTAGCGAATATACAGGGTTCAAATTGGTAATACAACATCAAAACACTTCATAAATCCTATTGCAGATGATAACCAAAGAAGGATCTATTGACTTGAAGTACCTACTTTAAATCTTTTTGTATTAAATTATAGTGTAGGGTAACCGCATAAAGCTAAAAAAATGGGATGATTTACAAAATAAATAAATAAATAGTATGGAAAAAACCTACACAAATCGACCTAGTCCCAAACTAAGCAAAGCTTGTACTATGGGTACTAGACGACGATATACATAACATATAAATACGTATATAAATAACATCCATGACCCAAGAACAAATATTCGACTTCATCACACAAATATTTGCCCCGGCCGGGATTCGAACCCAGCCGGTTCAGTAGGCAGGTGTCTGCAAACTGCGCCAACCGCGTTTTTGTTTATTTTAGATGTCTGTGAGCACAGGGGTTTAAATTACGGAAGTTACCCTGTATATTGCTGTATATTGCCGTGTTATGACTTATATTTAGATTGTTGATCTACATTAAATGACATTGACAATTGAATAGTGAGCACATAGCTTTCTTTCCATTTCGCGCATTTTGCTCTTTATATTTTTTTTGTATATAGTTTTCACTTTTTTCTGTTTTTAGCCAGAGTTATTACGCCAATGTCAAACTTGATTCCAATCAGATTGAGTACATACCTATGTAGATATCCTGATACACCTAGCACAGTATTTGAATATGCTTACAATACGCATGTTTAGAACTATTTTATTTCTATCCGAACCCGGGACCGCCACTTCTCAGGACGTTGAGCAACCACTTAGTAAACGTTGTCCTTTAGTTGTTAAAAATCGTTAGTGCTTAGGTCATACAGGGTGTTTGGAATAATGACGTAGGAACTTTAGGAGGTGATAGTCCCCTGTGACTATTTGGAAAAGTTTGAACCCTATACGTTTTAGTCTAATCTGTGATTTTTGAAATCTCGAAACACCATGTATATTTAGAGCGCAATGCTACTTTTATTTCCCGTACAATATTAACACGTAATAAATCATCGAAAAATACCACCCAATAAAGTAGGTATCACTACAACTATACGTGTGTTTGTCATAACAAATGGCTGTAGCTGTTAAACTTATGGCTCTCCGACCGCCATATTTCACCCAGCCATATTTGGCAGCTATTGTGGTCAATTATTAATTTTTGCCTCCACAGTGGCTAGTACAAATAATTCTCTACTTAAATGGAATGTTATTTATATTTTTGACCTCAGTGTGACTAATGTTTTAAGTGATATAGTGTGAGAATAGTTTGTTTTGGTTCTAATCGCAATGGAGTTTCCGATAGATGGCACTTTATTATTTATTCGTAATTGATGTGCCACATCTGACAGTATCCACAGATTAATGCTATCCATTTTGTGCTGGCAAACTTTGGGGACATTTCCAGAAGAGAAGACGATAATCTGGAAAATTCCATAAGGCCAAATCGCACAAATATTTGCCCTGACTGGGATTCGAACCCGGGACCGCCGGCTCAGTGGACAGGTGCACTACAAACTGCGCCAACCACGTCGTCAAAAAGGTAGCCTAAGATTGGCGATTTTTTCAGGATTGAAAACACATTTTGAATACCAACGGCATTTTAGGCTACTTCAGGCCTTGAAATATGTCCTTGCTTCTTAAAAACACTTAAATGAAGGCACGACGAGACCCTTCCAAGTAAGAGCATGGTTAATAAAACCGTCTGGTTCACAGTAGATTTTGTGTATTCAGTACCCTTACTGGCGCGAATATTTATTGACTACACATCGTTATAAATAAATAAATATAAATATTTATCAGACAACCTCACTCAAATCGATCTAGTCCCAAATTAAGTTCAAGAAGGCTTGTGTTATGGGTACTAGACGACGATATACATACTTATATACATACCTAGGATAACTCGGGGCACGTTCTAGGGATAGGATATCTATAAAAAGATGTCGATATAATTAAATTAATATATGTGCTCAATGAACATTCTGGATTACTATAAAGAGGTTCGATGTCATATCTGATCTGATATCGAGCCTCTTAAATTAAGATAATAAAAGTATGAGGATGTCATTTCAATCAAAATCACAATTTACGTATATTATGAAAATTATTTTAAAATAAACATGTAAATACACGTTTTAATATGTTTATTTTTTCATTTGAAAATGTGGAGAAATAAAGTAATATTTATTTATGTCGATGACATTTAGATGTTGACAGTAACATCGATATATTTTTTGTCGATAAAATATTTTGCTACGTCACTTTCGTATAGGTGCCCCGAGTTATCCTATATAAGTTATATAGATAAATATATACTGAAATACATAGAACAACCATGACCCAAGCACAAATATTCGAGTTCCTCACACAAATATTTGCCCTGGCCGGGATTCGAACCCGGGACCGCTGGCTCAGTAGGCAGGTCTCTACGAACTGAGCCAACCGCAATTACCAATGAGACCGAAAGTAGGTCACTTTTTTATTTATATTAAATATATACTTAAGTAATTGTTATATCATAATTTTAGGAATTCTATAATCAGACTCGGGAAGTCTGATTGATTTTAACATGGAATCCGATTTGAGATTGCAACTTAGTATTAACATGAGTATTTTATTGTTTTTATTGTACAAATGGTCCGAAAAATATAGCTGTTTTTATTTTTTATCAAATGGGGTCCTTTGACTTGGGCTTGATTTCCTAGCGGCCCGTGGACGGGAAAAGGTTAACACGTTGAATGCGGTACATGCCAGTTTTGACTTGTACTGGACTTTCTCCGCACCAGCCCTGTGTCCATGATGCGGTACAAGTCAGTTTCGTATTGTTAATTAATTGTCTTATAATTCCTAAACCAAGGTCGATAGTCTGTAACGAACTTAGCTTTAGATCATTCAATTGTTGAACTTGCTATTGTTATCAGTAAATCATCAATTTGTAAAACCAACAAAGATATATTTGCTAAAATTAAGACCTCTAGTCACAAGCTAAAATAGTCTTGTACCGCACCAATGAAAAACTATGCTACAATTCAAAAATGATATGTTGAGAATCGATAGGTTTTTACCCACTGGCCACACAATCAGTTAGTTCATTTTTCCTTCGCGGCGCTGCGAGCGCGCGCGGGCTTCGCCGGCGGGCGCGAGCCGCCGCCATATAACGTAACGGTTCTTCTGACATTATAACCTCCGTCATCATCATTAGCCTGTTTCAGTCCACTGCTGGACATAGGCCTCTCCCATGGAACGCCACTGAGCTCGATTTTCAGCTCTCGTCCTTCTGTTACTACCCGCTGTCCTACGAATGTCGTCGCTCCACCTTGTTACAGGGCGCCCTACACTACGTTTACCGATTCGTGGCCTCCACTCCAGAACTCGTTTGCCCCAGTGGTCATCGGCTCTACGGCAGATATGACCAGCCCACTGCCACTTCAGCTTGCTTATCCACTGTGCTATGTCGGTAACTTTGGTTCTCTGTCGAATTACTTCGTTTCGGATCTGATCCCTAAGAGACACACCAAGCATAGCTCTTTCCATGGCTCGCTGAGCGACTTTGAATTGGTAGACTAGTCGTATGGTGAGTGGCCACGTCTCGGCTCCGTAGGTCATAACAGGTAAGACGCACTGATTAAAAACTTTACTTTTTAGACTTTGAGGTATGGGCGACGTGAAGACTCGACGCAGTTTTCCGAACGCTGCCCAGCCCAGTTGTATTCGCCTCTTGGCCTCCTTGTCGAAGTTGCCTCTACCTAGTTGGAGCATTTGCCCTAGGTATACGTATTCGGAAACAACTTCGATGGAGACTCCATTTACGGCGAGCGGTCCCGGATCGATATGTTCATTGAACATAACTTTGGTTTTATCCAAATTCATCCGAAGACCGATACGCTGAGACGAATTTGCCAGGCTGTCTAGCATGTGATTCAGGTCCTGCAACGTCTCGGCCATGATCACGATGTCGTCTGCGAATTGTAGATGAGAGATGTGTTGGCCATTTATATTAATGCCACGATTTTTCTAGTCCAGCGTCTTGAACTATCCTCCAGTGCGTTAGTGAACAGTTTCGGTGATATAACGTCACCTTGTTGCACTCCTCGACGCAGGTGGATATGTTCTGTCTGCTGGTTCTGTACTTGCACAGTCATCGTGGCGGCTGAATATAAACATCTCATCACCTCGATGTATCGCCAGTCGGCTTGACATCGTTGCAAGGACTCCAGAACAGACCAAGTTTCGATTGAGTCAAAGGCCTTTTCATAGTCCACAAAGGCCAGACACAGGGGCCGATTATACTCTTCGGTCTTCTGTATAATCTGCCGCACTGTGTGAATGTGGTCTATGGTGCCGTACCCACTTCGAAAACCGGCCTGTACCGGGGGTTGGAACTCGTCGAGTCTTCGGGCATGGCGGTTCGTAATAACCCTTGAAAACAGCTTATATACGTGGCTCAGAAGCGATATGGGCCGATAGTTTTTCAACAGGGTGATGTCGCCTTTCTTGAAAAACAGAACAACCACGCTTCTGTTCCACGCTTGCGGAGTTCTCCCATTGAAGAGGACAGTATTAAACAACTCCTTGAGCTCCCTTAGTATGGGGGTACCCCCTGCTTTCAGGAGCTCTGTCGTGATACCATCCTCTCCAGGGGCTTTTCCATTTTTAAGCTGTTTTAGGGCCAATACGACCTCGTCTAGGCTGATCTCAGGCAGGTCTTCTGTAAAGTGGCGTATGAGGGTGGCTCTGGGATCATCATCCTGTGGGTCAGATCGGGGTGCGTGTGTGGCGTAGAGCTGGCTGTAGAAATCCTTAACTTGCGAGAGAATCTCCGGCCTTGAGGTGACCACTGTCCCCGTATATGTGGTCAACTTCGTCAGGTGGCTTCTTCCGAGTGACTGGACGAATACTTTCGACCCCCGGTTCTGCTCAATTGCTTCTTCAATCAAGAGCGTGTTGGAAGCTCGGAGGTCGCGTCGTACCAGTTTCGTTATCTTTTTGTTTAGTGCCCGGTGTTCAGCTGAAGTTGACGGGGGGTTTTCGCGGCGCTCACTCATAAATTCCAGTCTCCCTCGCAAGTTTAGACTTCTTGCCTGTGCGCCTCATTTCGCAAAATTTTTCGCCCTCTTCCCTCAGGCAGGATGCCCACTACTTGGTCGAGTTTCTGGTCGACGTCAGTTGTAGTTTCCAAGGCAGCGAATCGGTTTTTCAGTTTTATTTGGAAAGTTTCGGATCCCACAGCGGTTTGGAGCTGATTTGGTCGGAGTCTGGACTTCATCAGACGGACTCTTTCGCGTCTGAAATCAATATTCAGAGTGCGTCGGACAAGTCGGTGATCACTTCCGGTTTTCACCCTGGCGATCACAGAGACATCTTTGAAAATGCGCCTTTTGTCTGTCATGATGAAGTCGATCTCATTTTTTGTGACACCATCGGGACTTTGCCAAGTCCACTTCCTTTGGGGCTGTTTTTTGAAGAATGAGTTCATCATTAACAGCCCCTCTTTTTCGAGAAAGTTGACAACCATTTGCCCCCTATGGTTTCTAGCACCATAACCGTGTGGTCCTATTGAGCATTCGCTGCTGGTCTGTACTCCTACTTTAGCGTTAAAATCTCCCATGACAACGTTGTAGTGGGCCCTAAAGGTGTTGTGTAGGGCCTTGGAGATATCTTCGTAGAATGTCTCCACGTATTCGTCTGAGTGCGTCGAAGTCGGTGCATACGCTTGCACAACCTTAAGGCTGTACCTGTCGGTCAGATTGATAATAAGGTATGCAACCCTTGTCGACACACTAGACACTTCTACAACGTTGTCAGTGAAGTTTCTATGAACCAGAAACCCGACACCACCCTGGGAAAGTTGGTCTCCCTCTCTAAAATACAAAAGATGGCCCGATTCTAGTGTTAAGATGTTCTCTCCCTCTCTTCGGAATTCACTTAAGCCCAGAACGCCCCATCTTATGTGTTTTAGTTCTTCTTCCAGCTGCACAAGATGTTCGTCGAGTCGTAGCGTGCGTCCGTTAAACGTAGCCAGGGTCAGTTGCTGTTTTTGAGTTTGGCGGCCTACCGTAGCCCGGGGATTCTTAGCACCCCCTACCCCGCCGTAACCGTGACCGCCGCCTTGGTCAGGAATAACGGGGTGGCCGGGAATTGGGGGCCGTGGTTTATTGTGACTTGCCATGTTTGGTTTTGCCCATAATCGCCACGCTGGGCATGCGGGTTGGCGATCGCAGTGCGTAGCTATTCGCACTTGTGACGCTGCTGCCCGTCACCAGCCTGTCGTACTTATAGCTACGCGTTTTATGAATGGTTATACCGCCATTTATCGGTCGTCAGAGCCTCGTCCGTTGTTCAGCAGGATGCACCACGGGCAGGAGATGTTGGCTTGGAGTGCTTAGTTGGTGAGTGCGCCCCCTTACATCCCAATATAACATAACCTCCGTGGTTCGGGCGATTGTATTTTTGAAGTTTTACGCTTATACGGAAAGTGTTGGGATACGGTACAATTCCTTGTACGGTGGGCTGCTTCGGGCACCCCAAGGATTGTTATTAGAGTGATACCAGGACTACTACAGTGTGAACTGTGTTTTGAGCGTGTTTGCTGACGAGTTCGAAGCGGCGGCGCAGAACGCGACGCCGCTTATCGGTGCAAGTAACACTTACATACACACTACACAAAACCAGAAACACATCCTTGCAGCCGGGAAGAGATTCGGCTGAAATCCAGGTTGGCAACATAGCTTAAGTTAGCTTTAAGTACATAGGGCGCGTACCGCGTTCCATTGTTTCGCGCTAGGCAAGATTGCTTTGGTAATTTGTTCTTACATGGGCCCGGGATAAATTCGATTTGTGTCTGGCGGAAACAGATATGTATAGCACCGAAAGTAAATTATAAAATCCAGTTCCCGCATTCAACGTGTTAATGCGGCTATTACACCTTCCTAAATTAGTCACTGACGACAGGGATGCATTAATATGTGAGACACGTATAGAGATAACTCTATCTCACTCCTTCGTATTACTGGATCCCTCTCGTCAGTGACTAATTTAGGAAGGTGTAATAGCTGCATTAGAACCACTGCTCTATTATTTACGGTTCGTTCAGTTTCACTGGCAATTAAAACTTCATAATACTTCCACTGCCCAGCAGCTTCATACTTTATGTCTAGCAGTCTAAAATATTAATTCTACTGTGTTTGCTTCGTCACAAAGGGATGGCGGTAAACGAATTTGCGCAACATTTCATTTTATAAGTGTTAAGGAAGCTTTTAGTTGTTAAAGTCTACCCTTGCGGCGTGCAGGGATATAAAGAAGAATTTTTGAAGCATTTCATTTCATTTATTTATTCCTTAACAATTTACATCGTGTTGGAAATAATACTTAAGTAACTAACACAGAAATCAAAATAGAAATGTCCAAAATTTCACAGCATTAATTATAAGAAATTTAACGATAGAAATTGAACATACAATAGTCTTTACCAATTACATAACTAATACTTAATTTAAACAGTTCACGATGATTTTCACACGGCTTATGATAGGAGCAGATTGCGGCGCATCATCCTAGAGAGACTGTCGGAGAAAATGACTACGACCCTCAGCAATGACGCAACCGACGCAAGGAGGAATTTCAACTTATAAAACGCATTTAAAAGTAAAGACTGTGGCATTTTTGGTTTGGGTAGATTATACAAAATACGATGGCAGCATTGTCAGCTAAGTTTCCATACAAGATGTAGTTGTCAATGGCAACCGCACTGCTACAGCTACCTAACCATGAGTCGCTAAGTGTAGTTTCTATACAACTGTATGGAAGCTAACTCACTTAGCACATATATAAGCGAACAATTTAAAAGTTTTTATGATTTGTTCTAGATTTGAACCGACGTCCCAAGGGTTTTCCGGCTAGACGGGTGCATTTCCAATTATGCTATCAAAGCCACTAAGCATCAAATTTTTCGAAAGTCGAAAAGCAAATTTGAAAACTTCCTCATAATTCAACAAACAATAATTGTATGACAATTATGGACTTTTAAGTCACAACTTTCACGGTCAAAATAGCAATTTAATTATTTACTTTCCTGTGTTGTGACGTCACGACACGCTGGCCACTTGTAGGGAGCGTTTTTAACAGTAATTTCTGACAATTATCGATTGACATCTACGGAACAAAGTTATCTCCCTCATATTGTTTGTTCTATTCTATAACTATTGTCATCATACTAAGCCAAAGGGCATTTTTTTTATATCATAGGCATGGGGCAAACGAGCAAACAGAACGCCTGATGGAAAGCGATTACCGTCGCCCACCTGCAACACCAGAGGAGTCACAAGTACGTTGCGGGCTTTCAGGTGGGAGTTCGCTCTTTTCTAGAAGGTCGTATCGGTGCGGAAATACCGCAAGCGACAATTCATGCCACAATGCAGTCGTGCGAGGCAGGAAATTTCTAAAAAAACGCACAGTTGTGGACTGCTATCTAAGTGGTAATAGTTAGCAAAGGATGACCACAGAGATCGTTCGTGCGTTTTCGTTATTGCAAGACTCTTTCGGTTTCTGTCTATGAATATATATGTCCTGTTTTGTCAAAGACCCTGGGAACGAGTGTCCTGTTTTACTGTTGACCTTGGGAAGGAGAATTAAATGCGAGACTAGACTATAGTCATTCACGTGCACGATCCTTTGTCCAATGCCCATTGTTCTTTCATCCTTTGTTTTGTTTAATTAGATTTCTAATCATATTTACTGGTCCACAGTTCGCAAATTCCTATTTGCGTTCTGGTTTTATTATTTATTACTGGAATTCGCTCTCATTTCTGTTGGAATATAAAGTTTTCTACGAGTTTCTTCGGATCCTCACTGGCCCAATGCCAAAACTATGCAGACGCACTGATTCGAGTGAATAAAATATACATATGCAATTGTCCGAGAGATGTCCCTTTGCATTTGCAAATCTTATATTCCGTTGTTACAGTTCCTCTTAAAATCTGGATTGTGTTTATATACTTATTGGCCAGTAGGTGTTTACAAATAGTTTATAAGCAATAATGTTATTAAAACTATCGTGAGACATCTTTACTAATTATAAAAACGGTATAAACTCACGTAAAAATTGTCAGGAACGGCCCGACATGTTTCGAACTCATTTGGAGCTCTTCATCAGGGGTAGCTATCCGTGCTGTTACGCGACTCGCGACCCACTGCACTTTTAATCGCTCTTCTTGCCGCCCTCTGCGCACGCGCAGATAGCGCGGCGCGGGGAGGGCAGGGCTCTTGCGCTGTCACCACTGGACTGTCTGTCACTGCATTTTCACTATTACCCACTGATACCACGCACACTTGACTTATTGTATCAACGACATTGTCTGAACGCGAGATGTCGGGCCGTTCCTGACAATTTTTACGTGAGTTTATACCGTTTTTATAATTAGTTTATAAGCATTCCAAATTCAAAATTCGAACGCATTCGAATTCCAAACCTCATACCGCTCGCGCTAATCTTAACATACAAAACAAATGAAGTGTCATAAACAACCTATAAAACTTTTTCATCCACATTCGTGATCTTTGGCGAAAAAAAGGTCGTATGTTCATTCAAAGCGGTGCGTAGTTTTGTCGTTTCACTTCTAACATGAAAATATGGACTCGTATCGTGCACAATACGCTGCGGGGGGTCCGCATACAACCCTAATGCTGGGTTTATCTTTAAAAAATGAATAGCAAAGAACAATGAAGTCTGTGGCGCGTTTTTTGACGCGTAGGTGTTGATTTATATGGTTTACGCTTTTTAACAAAATTGTAGAAGGAATTTGACGCGTTTTGTGGAGTCTAAAGTTTGATGTCTCTATTATTAACTGACTTTTAGATCCTTGAGACTTTAAACTGATTTACATTATTTTAATTTAACCTTTAACAAGTCAAGCTTACATAATGACATAAACCAAACCGCAGATTATTTTAAATTTCCCGCCAAAACTTTGAGTAATATTTCATTAGCCAGACTATATTGCTATATAATAACATTGATTTCGATAATATTATTTTATTCAAATTTCGAACATCTCTGAAAAACAAAGAAATTTGATTTGACCTCTACTCTAATATCAGTAGAGATGACGTTTAGTTCGAAATGAATTGTCAATTTGCAATCAAATTTGGCAAATGTCGTACGTAAGTAAGATATCGAACGATATGATAGTTGGGGCCGACTCTAGTTTGTCTCTGAACTAAAAAAAACTATGACAGCTGCCAGAAAACTTCATTACCGCCATTACCGGTTAAAATTTGTTTTGTTGCATAAAATTGTTCGCATTATATAGATATTCATCAACAGTTTGCCCGAGAATATCCGACACGAGCAAAATAAGTCCAAATTTAAAAAGTATTTAAAAAAACACCTATTGCTGACACTTGAGCGAATTGCCGACACTTGAGTGATAAAGTTGTCTATACAAAGTGTCACTCAAGTGTTTAGAAATAACTATTGTAGAAATATTATATAGAGACTCATACCTGCAGACAAACAGTACAAACCGTTTTGCAGGAAATTGTATACGTTTTTAGGTTTACACTTTAATTAATAAATAAATCTATCTATCTATCTATTTCGGCGACGCCACCTGATATTTGATATGATATATGAAATTTGTTCTAACAAAACAGTACCTGTATTTTTATGGTGGTAGTAATGTGTGGCTCCTGAATGCATCACGGAGGCTTATGAAATGTGGCTAGATAGAATAATGTAACCCACACTCGTATTTAATACCCTTAATTATGTACAGTCACATAAACTACTATTATACTTTTTTTTTATTATGTTGATTGATTTTATCAATTGGCCCATAATGCCGTCATATTAGTGAGACGTTTCTATCTATCTATCAGCCACAGACGTCCACTGCTGAACATAGGCCTCCCCCATGACTCGCCACAAAGTGCGATCCTGTGTAGACCGCATCTAATGATTCCCCGCTACCCTCACGAGGTCATCCGTCCATCTAGTTGGGGGCCGACCCACGCTGCGCTTTCCTATACGTGGTCGCCACTCTAGGACTTTGCTGCCCCAACGGCCGTCCGTTCTCCGGGCTACATGGCCTGCCCATTGCCACTTCAACCGGGCAATCCTGTGCACTATGTCGGTTACCTTGGTTCTTCTGCGGATATCCTCATTTCTGATTCTATCGCGCAAAGAAACTCCGAGCATTGCCCTTTCCATTGCACGTTGCGTGACTCTTAGCCGCCTCATGAGTCCCATTGTGAACGACCATGTCTCAGTTCCGTAAGTCCTCACTGGCAACACGCACTGTTCGAAGACTTTCGTCTTCAGGCACTGGGGAATTTTCGACGAGAAAATATGACGTAGCTTCCCGAACGCTGCCCAGCCGAGTTGAATTCGTCGATTAACCTCCTTCTCGAAGTTGGACTTACCTAGCTGGGCAATTTGTCCCAGGTACACATACTCGTCGACAACTTCGAGGGCAGAGTTCCCATCCACTATCGGGTAAGGCGCAACATGGTCATTCGACATGATTTTAGTTTTGTCCATGTTCATTTTCAGACCTACCTGTTGGGAGACTCTGTCGAGGTCTTCGAGCATAGCGCTTAATCTCTCCAACGACTCCGCCATGACCACGAAAAAGCCTTTGATTCGATCGAGACTTGGGCTGTGCTTCAGTCTCTCCGGCGGTGCCGTATCGACTATCGATACATCGAAGTGCTGAAGTGTTTGTACAGAAACGCCACCATGTCAGTCCGAATCCAAGACCGGACCTCAGAGCCTATCCAACTGCAGCGAGGAGTAAGACAGGGAGACGTAATTTCCCCAAAACTTTTTACTGCTGCACTGGAAGATGCCTTCAAGCTACTGGATTGGAAAGGACTTGGCATCAACATCAACGGCGAGCACCTCACTCACCTTCGATTTGCAGATGATATCGTAGTGAGACGTTTAAAACGTTGAAATAAATAAAATAAATAATCATCGGCTAGACCTCTAGCTGGCGGCTGGCCGATTCATATAGTGTCAGTGTAAAATTCAACAAAAACATGAATAACGTTTTATGTAGACATAATTATGGAGATATTTCGGACTGATGAGATCCTAATCGTAAACTATAAACGATTAAGCCCCATGAAAATATTTAAATATTTGTGTATAGTCTTGAAAATATACTAATGGCACGATAACCATTATTTAGAAAAAACTGTTAGCAAGTTCATACATCTTTCATTTATAGTCTGAAGATCCCGATATAGTACGACCTTCACCGAGATGTTTATTTGATGAAATGTATTTTATATTTAATTTAATATGTCAATAAAATATTGCATATGGGTTGCCTAACAAATTTTAGTCCAGGGTATGTTTAATTTTTTTTTTTTTTTAACATTTCACCGGTTTGATTAATATTAGATAAATTATGATACCAATCGAAAGTATGAAGCGCATAGAATATGCAAACGTTAGGTTGCCTATTCTTTTCCCGTCAACTATCGGGTAGCCAGGTATAAACAGGTAAATCTATACCTACTAGCATTTTGCAACGGTCTGATTATTGAATTGAAATGAAATAAAATTAAGATTATTTTATTATGAATTTATCCAATAATCAAACCGGTGAAATGTTTAAATTTTTTTTTATTTAATTTTTAACAAAACATACCCTGGACCAAAATTTGTTAGGCAACCCATATGCATTACATTTATTAACATATTAAATTAAATATAAAATACATTTCATCAAATAAACATCTCGGTGAAGGTCGTTCTATTTCGGGATCCTCAACTATTAGTACTTACTACTGACATGAAATGTGAACTACGCAAACATGAATCTTTAATTTTCTGTATAGTGAGTAATGTGAATACTTAAATCACTCCTACGCTATTAAAACGACACGTTTTTCTTAAATATTAGTTACAAACTAGCTCATAAATTAAGTAAATGTTAATTACCACTTGCCACTTATTTCAGTCCTGAAATGTTTTTAAATAACAGGGTTTCATACGGAAAAAAATTACATTTCATTAATTATTTTCTTGTTAATTCAGTGCCGAAGGACTTTATGTTTGAAACTTAATCTATTTCGAAATCAAACCATAAAAATAAATGTAGTTCTTTTCGTGAAACTTTTTGGAATATTATTTAGTACCTACATCGACATCTCATTCAATCTTCTACTTAATGGCAGGCAGTGGCATTGTAACTTCACTGATTATGACAAGATCGTTTTAATTATGCCATCATCAAAGGGTCGTCGATTGGGCGGTTATATACAAGGACATAAGGTAAAATACTTATTCGTTCGTAACCCAGCCACGTAGAAGGAAATACAAATTCTTTGTTTGTAACCTGTTGTCTACCGTTATTTATAAATTGAATTTGTCTTGTTTCCTTTTGTAAACTTTTATTGGTGTGCAATAAAGTATTGTTGTTGTTGTAACCTAGTTACGCAGGCAAACAAAACCATCAAAATTGAATTCTTCGATCGTAACCTGGTTACACAAAAACACAACAACAACAACAACTTCGAGAGAGAGGCTAATAGAAGAATACTGCTGGGCTGGGCAGCATATGGCAAACTTCGTCGGGTCTTCACATCGCCAATTCCACAATGTCTGAAGACGAAAGTTTTCAACCAGTGCGTCCTACCCGTAATGACATACGGTGCCGAGACGTGGACACTCACGGTTGGGCTGGTCCACAAATTTAAAGTCGCTCAAAGAGCTATGGAAAGGGCAATGCTCGGAGTTTCTTTGAAGGATCGAATTCGGAACGAAGTGATCCGTCAGAGAACCAAAGTTACCGACATAGCTCACCGTATTAGCAATTTGAAGTGGCAGTTGGCTGGCCATTTTAGCCGAAGAACCGATAACCGATGGGGTAAACGTGTTATTGAATGGAGACCGCGGATCGGCAAGCGTAGTGTGGGACGCTCTCAGACTAGGTGGAGCGATGATCTGTGCAGGGTGGCTGGCAAAAGCTGGATGAGAGTAGCCGAGGATCGCTTTACAATGGCGTGCAGTTGAAGAAACCTATGTCCAGCAGTGGACAAAAATAGGCTGACGATGATGATGATGATGATGAACCTGGTTACAAACCAAGAAAAAAAAAACCTAGTTCGTAGCTAGTTACAAAACTTAGTTACGCACGTACCTACGCGGACAAACGGATATTTTCTTCCAAATCACGAAACCGGTATTATATTTACTATTTTCATAGTAATGTCACCTGCCTACTGAACCGGCGGTCCCGGGTTCGAATCCCGGCCAGGGCAAATATTTGTGTGCTGAACTCGAATATTTGTGCTTGGATCATGGTTGTTATATGTATTTAAGTGTATATTTATCTATATAAGTTCGTATATCGTCGTTTAGTATCCATAACACAAGCCTTCTTGAGCTTAATTTGGGACTAGATCGATTTGTGTGAGGTTGTCCGATATTTATTTATTTATAATGTTTATTATGGTACAAATTATTAAAATACCAAACGGGTTTACTCACGTCGTAGAGGTCGAATGTAGCTCCACATGTTTTGAATCGGTACGTGATTCATCATCAGGAGAGTCTATAATCTTAATATTGTACGCCCCAATTCATATCCAGTCTTACTATTAATAGAACTCGATTATTCCATGTTATAATAAATCTTTCGCCGGTTAGAAGTTATGTCTAAACAAATTAACTTATGATAAATGGTCTGTGGAAGAGTTGTATTGTGTTTTTTTTTTGTGGATTGTTCATTTTATGGAATATTGATGATTGGTACCGTGGGAAGAATCGAATCGTCTATTTATATTCGTGTGACCTGCGACTTATGTGATACGCGAGAAATTACATACATCTCTTTCTGCACAGTGCTATGAGAGAGAGGGGTGACGCTATGTCACGCGACAAGAGACGCACGACGCTAGCTACCTCACGCCGTGTTGACTGTTCATCCCACGGGAACACTATATTCTTTCGGGTTGAAAAGTAGCCTATATGTTAATCCGGGGTGTCAGCTACCTTCATACCAAAATTTATCAAAATTGGTCCAGCCGTTTGAACGTGAAGAAGTAACAAACATACACATAAACACACAAACTCACCTTTATAATATTAGTGTGATCTCTTTCTGTGCAGTGCTATGAGAGAGGGATGGGTGACGCTATGTCACGCGACAAGAGACGAGAAGCATAAGTTGTACTAGACGGGCGGCACCTCTAGCACAACTGTGACATGTGACTCTTTCTCGTGCGAGAAATATTACCTATCTCTTTCTTCGCTGTACTGTGTCAGAGTGACGGGCGATGCTATGTCGCGCGACAATTAAACCATCATTTGACATAATACGTTTAAAGGCTCAGTACACACTCAAACTACTCAAACATGAAAGTTAAATTGTAATAGAGTCATGGTTAGGTACGACGACGAGCGAAGCGAGGAGGAGTGTTAGGTTATTTTACGAATATAAACGTTTATATCAAATGACTTTTATACTAATTGAAATTATACCTAATGTTTGTATAGAATCTTTTTTATCGATTCTTATTTTTTTATGTGGTAATACCACATTTTATTCGCGGGTTCAAACCCCGCTTCGATTGTAGTAGATCGCATTCAATTTTTCTTTCTTAATTTACCTTTGTGTCATTATTTATAAAAATAAAATGTGGTATACCTAATGTTGTTATATCAAATGAAGCATTATATCAAATGTTGTTATATCTATTCAAATTATATGGAACGTTGTTATACGAGTATCTATCATTACAGCTGCACCTCTAGCACAACTGCCGTTTCATGACAAAACACTGTATCTCAAGATACAGTGTTTTGTGGTAACATCAATAATTAAGCTTTTCGGGTCCCTATCATACCCCCGTTAACAGACCACTCATTTTGTACCAAAATCAATGAAAACCCTTAAGGCGTTTTACACTGTAACTTGTAAAACATAGGGTCTTGTTATGACTAATCACTTTATGTTTAGATACAGTGTTTTGTCAAAACAGCACTTACGTTTATTGTCAACCGTTATCTTAAGATACAGTATTTTGTCGTAACAGGACAGGAGTGCGTTACAGTTATCAGTAAAAAAATAAATCTCTAGTTTTTTGCGTCTTTGGTGAGAGTCGTCAACGATCCGTCAAATTCAATTGAAAATATTCATATTGAATATCTAGAACCTGGTCATACATATATGGCTGCCGAACAAGTGCATGCTAGCATAACTAGTAACCTAAACAGAACGTTCGAAATATACGATTTTCATGATTTTGAACATAAAATAAAACAGTCGAGGAAAAAAAATTACACGCTACTTCTGACACACAAAAACGTATATTTATTCCAGGATGACAGTAAAAATATCCTGATGGTTTTAATATACACAGATTTAAAATCGTACAACTAAGAAGAGGTTTTCTGTCCTTATTTGTAAAAACAAACTATGATGATACGAGTTACAAGGAAATAATCTTTTTTTGAAAAAAAAACTGTGGAAAGTTCATTACAAAAGCTAATGAATGCTAAAAAAGTTTGTTAGGTATGATTAAAAAAGAAGAAAACCCGAGAGGAATAAGCAAAGCAAAGAAGACAGAACTTCTGAAATTATGTCAGTTTATGCCAGAAACGGGAAGACAATTTTTTGAAGAATTAGTCATATCTGATGTTGCTGATTTGGCTACGGAACGAGATGTTGACTTTTAATTACTGAGATTTGTGAAACTTTAATGATTAGTTTCATTTAACTATACCATAATTATATTTATTTGTTCTCTTTCAAACAGTATCGTATCTTGGCATAAACATTATTATTTTTTGGTCAAATCTGGGCTAAGAAGAATCGATGGTATTAAGTAATTAACTAAAGAACTAAAAAGTACAGTTTTTTTTTATTAGGAGTATACGACAAAAGGAAAGTTACAGCGTTTGACAGTAAACTCCATACAAAAACGGTACTTTGTTGTGACAAAACACTGTAACATGATAGTTGCAGTGTTTTGTCACGATAATTTATATAAGTACGAAGCAACGTATGTCCAGACAAAACAAGTTTTAGTTTAAGTGTTTAAATAAATAAAATTCGTATTTTTTTTTCTTTTATGATTTGTATACCATAAGAATAACATCACCAATATTTTGTCCAAATTTCATCAGAATCGGACGAAAACTCACAGTTTTATGGCCAAATAACAAAAAAGAATGTTTTTTTGCGATTTCTGAAAAAATACTTTTTTCAAGTTACAGTGTTTTGTCATGTCACGGCAGACAACTGTGACACGCGACTCTTTCTCGTGCGAGAAATATTACCTATCTCTTTCTTCGCTGTACTGTGAGAGAGTGACGGGCAACGCTATGTCGCGTGACTAGAGGCTTTTTTTTGTTATTGTGTATGACTGCGGGTCCTTGGGGGCCCTTTGCTTGTCTTGGAGCCGACACGCCTCGTCCTTCCGGACAAGGCGCCGAGAGTGACTAGAGTCGAGAAGCATAGTTGTGCTAGACGACGCGCGACTGAGCGTCATCTGTCTTGCTCGCACGGTATTGAAAGGAAAGCGACAGCTAGTATTTGGTACGCTATAGAGTCGCGTGTCACAGTTATGCTAGACTACAGCCTGTGTCTATTTCTTTCCGACCGATTTCCTATCCTTGATGGAAAAAGTTGGATGTCTGTAAAGTCGGTTTACGGGTGATAACGTCGTAAGAAAACATTGATGTTGATGATGAAAAAATTGCACATACCTTTATGAATTGAATACCGCCCGATAGAGTGGAAGAGAGATAGATGCGTCACAAGCCGAACGCTTACGCCGATCGTGCCTCTCTATCACTTGTTCCGTGCTCTCGCTTGCACGCTCGGCTCAGGCGGAACGTGACAATGGGTCAGGCTTTTCGTGCGTGCAACCGGCGTTCATCGATTTATAAGACGTTATGACGTCAAAAAACAAAGTGATGGGCTGTCAGTGTCACCATCACTTTGTTTTTTTTTCTTCACGACGTTATTTACCATCCACATCCCTCTAAAGCATTTCTATGCGTAACAAACCGTTTTCATGTGTCTATAAATACAAACTAAAGTTTCCTAACATATTTAATAACATACATGTTAAAACTGTACGCATGAATAACGTATAAGTTTAAAACTCGGCTATCTGAAGTAAAACAGATTATTTGCGGAACCCCCTCGGCATATCATTAGGGGCTTTAAACTGTCAACTTTCCAACTAAAACTGTATAGTTCTGCGATGGTTTTAATACGGGTTGTGTGCTTTAGTTGAGACCTTGATAGTGCCACGAGGCACCTTATTGTCATAGGAACACACACAGTTCGTATTTTAATTATATATTTTTTTTGTGTTTAATTGACCGAGATAAAGGGTCTTTCATATGTCTGGATAGTGAAATAATAAAAGAATTAAATATTTTTATAGAATCTTTTTTATCGATTCTATGTTTTCATGTGGAAATACCACATTTTTATTTTAAAAAGAAAAATTTAATGCGATCCACTACAAGCTCAGTTGGGACAGCAATGCGCCGGAAACGCAGAGGTCGCTGGTTCGGATCCTGCTTAGATTGTAGTGGATCGCATTTAGAGATGGGTAAATCCTGACTTGAAGATTTAAATGATTCGAATCCGCAAGGGGATCCGAATCCCTTATCGACTCCTCACAAATCTTATCGAATCCAAGGAGTTATTAACTCGGACTAACTCAATCGGTACCGCGAGCCGTTCATAGTGAACGAAACGAAGTGAAGTGAGTACCGAGCCGAATCGAGTCGGCCGAGCGGAGGCGGCCGGCCGTGAGCCGCGAGTTGCAATTCAATCGGCAATAGTCGTGTCGGTTGGGTTTTGTCGTCTCGCTCGCTCACCGCACTAAGTCGCGGCGAATCCGGCGATATCGGCTTGTGACGTGACGTTGTTTTGATACGGATAAGTACGAAATTCAAATACCTGTGCTGTGCGGACTTATTTGTACGAAACTGAGTTTAATGTTTATTATTTATTAGCTGAAGTTTTTAAATTTTGTTTGTTGACGTATTTCTTAATCGTAATTCAAATACCTTATATATAAATAATACATAAAAAATATATTATAAAGTGGTTTTTTTTTGTAAATATGATGCAGGGAGTTAATTGAGTTGAGAGTTAGGGGAGAACAACGATGAAGAATGTAAATATTATTAAATACTTATTATTCATCGTAATTCAAATAGGGCATATATCAAATAAATAGAAAATGTTCGATATGTGATCAATTGACAAGTTAATAGCTAAACTAAACTACCGAAGTCTTCATTAGTTTCCAAAGGGAGCCGAAAGTTGCTAAGAGTCACTTGTTACAATAACAGATCGGTACTGATAAACGAAACGCAATCAGATTCAGAGCGGATTGCTTTAAAGAGTCAAAAGATTCAAAAGAGTTGAAGAGTCAATAAGCGGATTCGGTTCCGCGAGCGGATTTGGATTTAGTGATTCGAAACACCACGCGGAGTCTAGATCGCCCATCTCTAATCGCATTCAATTTTTCTTTCCTAATTTACCTTTGTGTCATTATTTATAAAAATAACTAGCTGTTGCCCGCGACTTCGTCCGCGTGGAACCTTTATCTTGAAAATTTTACATATTTATTATTTTCAGATCTTTTCAAAGTAATGTTGAAATTGCTTAGCGTGCTTTTTTTGCAGTTGTTTACGAAATACATAGTAACGAACCCTTCGTACGCGAGTCGGACTCGCTCCTGCCCTTTTTTATTTTTTTTCATAAGTCCTAAGTATTTATTCATTTAACAATTTACATTGCGTTTGAAATCACACTTTCGGCTAATTAGCTCTAATTACGCGGTATCACTATAAAATCAGGTACATCTACGAACGAATAACTTTACTAAATTCGATGAGTTTAAAAAAAATCTTACCTTTTAATAAAATACCTTTTTACAAAGTTTATAATCCCAAACTTAATATACAACTTATACCCCATACTACCTTTCATCCTCTTTTTAACCCCCTTAGGGGTAGAATTTTCAATAACGCTGAAATTACTTTTCTTGTTTTCTATTCTTTTACACAAAAAATCAAGTCCCGCGCTCAAAAAAATACTTAATTTCCATACAAACTTTTAACCCCTTTTTTACCACCTTAGGGGGTGAATTTACAAAAACGCTGAAATTAGTTTTCTTCCATTTTATTTTAATACCTTTTTACAAAGTTTCAAGTTCCTAGATTTTAAAAACACTTGTACCCCATACAAACTTTGCACCCCTATTTAAACCTCTTAGGGAAGGTATTTCCAATAATCCCTTCTTATCCCTAGCCGACGTTATAAAAGTAACCTATTGTGCAAAAATCAACTCTCTAACATTGGTAGTTTCGGCTGTGCGTTGATGAGTCAGTCAGGACTTCTTCATATTATAGATAAGAAGTTTCAAGAAATTTCTAATGGATTCGAACTTTCAACCCCTTTTCAACCCTTTTAGGGGAAGAATTTTTAAAAACGCTGAAATTTCTTTTCTTGTATTCTAAAAGTGTACCTTTACACAAAAAATCAAGTCCCGCGCTCAAAATAATACTTAATTTCCATACAAACTTTTAACCCCTTTTTTACCACCTTAGGGGGTGAATTTTCAAAAACGCTGTAATAGTTTTCTTACATTTTATTTTAATACCTTTTTACAAAGGTTCAAGTTCCTAGATTAAATAATGAAATAATGAACTTTATTCTGCAAGTAGGCCAAATGGCACTTTTACATGTCTGAGTCTACCGGCATTTCACAAGAGGAGACCACTGTTGAGAAGTAACGCCGAAAGAAACTCAACAGTTAGTCATTTTTTCATAAAGGATAAGTACTTAACTATTACATTAATTATGAACCGAACTAAAAACTTGATTAAAAAAAACTTGTACCCCATACAAACTTTGCACCCCTATTTAAACCTCTTAGGGGAGGTTTTTCCAAACATCCCTTCTTATCCCTAGCCGACGTTATAAAAGTAACCTACTGTGCAAAAATCAACTCTCTAACATTGGTAGTTTCGGCCGTGCGTTGATGAGTCAGTCAGGACTTCTTCTTTTATATATATATATATATATATATAGATAGATAGATAGATTAAATGATGAAATAACGAAATAATGAAATACTGAAATAGTCATAGTTAATTAATGAAATAATGAACTCTTTTGCAAGCAGGCCACAAGGGCACAACATGTCTGTCTGTGTCTACCTACATTTCACAAGAAGAGACCACTGTTGAGTAGAAGAGATGGATGTTCGGATGTCCGGCTGTTCTCCCATACAGTTCGCATTTGTCAACCCATTCCCATGAAACTTTGTGATTATAGTTTCAAAAGTATTATAATTTTTGTTTCGTCTATTAAGTTTTTAGATTTTTTTCTAAATGCCGGAATTTCAGCTATCTCTCAACAACCTCTATTTTAATATCACATCGCTAAAGTGGAAATGGGCAGCGTGAGCAATATTTTAAACTAACTGCGCCGCGCGGTGTTACCCGCTTATCCCACGGTAACACTAAACTTTTCGGGATAAAAGTAGTCTATTCTGTTAATCCAGGAAAACAGCTACCTGCATACCAAAATTTATCAACATTGGTCCAGCCATTCGAGTGAAAGTTTGTGAGTTTATGTTACTTCTTTTGTAACATAAACACACTCCTTCTCAAACTTTCAAACTTTCGCCTTCATAATATTTGTGTGATGTACAAGTACAAGGCTGAGAAATGCTTACTTTGAAATATAATGCTTCGTGGAAGTACAAGGACCTCAACTTAATTTTCGCCCGCTTCTAATTATACCCCTTTGTATGTCTTCCTTGAATCAATTACTTTAGCTTTGTTAAACCGAGATTACTTGAACGGAACTTGTTTAAACCCTAATAAACTAGCGAACAAAGATGTTAACGGTAGGGAACATCTAAGCTTTATCTGAGAGTTTGTAGGTTGGTAGTATCAGCGATAAAATTAATTTAAGAGGCCTTATTCCTTTTAAACTTATTTTAATCCGGATAAGAGCGCGGCTATTCTATTTTCACGCACTTCTAAGTATCCAACCCAGGTGGTGAAAGCCGGTCACGGCTCCCTTTTTAATACCCGGATCCCTTGGAGGGACCACACCAAGTACTTAGGTGTCATCTTGGACAGAAGACTTAACTTTTTCAAACATATTAAGACCGTAAAGGATAGGGCTGCTTTTATTGCCGGCCGCCTCCACTGTGCTTGACCAACTCCAGAAGCAAAATGTCAATTCACAATAAGTTAAGGCTGTATAAAACCTGCATTAGGCCGGTCTTCTCGTATGCCAGTTCAGTTTTCGCCCACCCTTCCCCGAGTAGGCCTAGGGCACTCCAAACCATGCAAAACAAATATTTGAGGAGAGCAGTAGGAGCTCCATGGTTCATCCGTAACATCGACCTGCACGCGGACCTCCGTTTCCCTTCAGTGGCGGAAAATTTCAGGACTCTTGTAAAATCCCACTTCGAACGATCGGCCAACTCCAGAAGCAAACTTAATCTCGGATACCGTCAATTATGACCCCGACCTGCCTCCCAGGCATGGTTACCGCAGACCCAAACACATTCTCTTAGACCCTGACGACACTTACACGACTAGACGCAGGTCGGAAGAGGAAACGGACTCCAGACTTCTTGCCCAGCTTAGGGCGGACAGGGCCAGACTCAGACCCTCGTTCACACGTCCTCGTGTCACTCACGACATTCACAGACAGACAGACAGAGACGCTCGCTTCGGCGGGAGCCGGTTCAATCCCCTATTAAGACTTCCAGCCTCGCAGCGGGCTGCTTCCACTTTTCGATAAACGCTACAGTTATCCCATGAGAGCTAACCAAAAGTCCAGCTCATCTTTCTGATGACTGGCATTCCTCTCTTCTCTCGCTAGTCTTTACTACTCAGTGGTTGAGACAAATTCAGACGTGCAGTTACGGGCCGCATACACGCAGTAAGTAAAGTAAGTAAGCTGTCAATAAAGTTCTCATTTCAATAAAATACTTAGCATTTGTTTGAAAATTTATTCGTATCTACACTTGTTACTTAAGCGGTATTGCACTATCCCCGACGAAATATATTGATAATTTAAACCAGCGTTTTGATTTGAAGTAAATAATACTTTTTCCTGAGTTCTTGATGGTAACACAGCTATTTCATGCTTTCATTGCGTGCAGTCGAATTTTGACAATTACGAGTAGTTTGAATTTTTCATTGATTTTTTGTGTTTCAAAAACAAAAATTATCAAAGATAAATTCAAACTGTTGGTTTCAAATATATACCAATAAATGAAAATAGCCCTGATCTAACTAGTCCCATTGATAATACGTTAAGAAACTTGTTTGATTATAGGGAAAAAATGTCTAAAACAATTAACATTTTTGAACGGATAAGGAGCCTTCATGAAGAGACAAAAATATTAAAGATAAAGATAAAGACATTTATTCCATAACAATCTTATAATTGTGTCGGGAATAATTATAATAATAAATTGTCAAAGTATTACAATCAATTATCAAAATATTACATTCTAAATGTCACAATTAAATTAAATTAAATGCATTTTTATTTATAATATAACATAAACTTAACTAAAAACAAAGAAAATATTATTAAGTAGTTACAAAGACAACAATTATCTGCTTAAACAATTAAAATAATTATAAACATATATTTCGAACAATTAATTATTGATTACAGACAAAATCGCTAACATGATAATAGCATTTATTTATTAAGAAGTTTCTGAGTCGACATTTGAAGCTATTAACATTATTCAGTGATTTGAAATCACTATTAGGCTATTGCAGGACAGGAGAGGCATACAGGCTGCTATTATAGCCTGGATTGGATTAAATAGACTGATGAATATTCAAAAATGGAGTCCATTTAGCTTAGCACTGTCATAGGCATCAGACTAACCGATACTATTATTAACTCTCTCCCGCTTCACTCGTCGTCGTACCCTACCATGACAGATTTACTTTTTCGTTTGAGTCGTTTGAGTGTGTAGCGACAAATGTTCACAATCGAAGCTTCGAAAGCTTATTTGGTTACCCAGCCCAGTGAAACAGATCTGTTTGCGTCCCAACGTATTCCATATCTAATGTCTTAACTCAGAACTTTTGTAATTTATAAATTATTTGCTTTATAATTCTCCTTAGTACTTATACGTATTGAGTGACTGCTGCATGCTTACATAAATATTTGTATGCCACCAAATGGCTAAACATAGTGAGACTATTTGTAATTCTGTTCTGTACCAACCTGTGTTATGTTACCTATGTTTTACAAATCAATAATTACTTACTTACTTTTGTTACCCGCACTCGCGTGCGGATAGCCAAGATACAGGCTCAGCCTAGTTTGGTCGCTGATGGATAGTCTTGAAATGTAAAAAGATGTTTTTTGTTTAATAAATGATTCTGTATTTTGTACAACTCTGAGTTTGACAATATACTATCCTCTTAACCTCTTTATTTGTTCACTTTTCGTTGACGTCACAGTGAAATCAAGACTTTAATTAACATTCTAAAACGCCATTACTGAGCACCGACACCACACAAGACATGCCCGCACGTATTTCTGTCCTTATTAAATATTCACTGCCACTTAATGAACTTTTCCTTTGAAATGAGGAAATAGTGGTTGCGCTTTGTATTACGTCTCTAGATGATTAATTGAGAAGCAGATACAGATACAGATAGTTTATTAATAAAAGCAAATGCATTTTACAAGTCAGTCTTTTTTATAAATATAATCAACTACTTAATTAATTACGATATCTCAGTGATTATTAATTATTTTACAATGTCATATTTCAGGATTATTAAATAAATTTATATTTATGCTTTTCTTTACATTTTAATTTCATTTAAAACATACTAGCGACCCATCCCGGCTTCGCACGGGTGCAATGCTGATAAATGATGTATTATACATATAAACCTTCCCTTGAATCACTCTATCTATTTAAAAAAAAACATCATAATCCGTTGCGTTGTTTTAAAGATCTAAGCATACATAGGGACAGACAGACAGCAGAAAGCGAATTTGTTTTATACTATGTAGTGATTATTTAGACAGTCAATTATTTTCTTTGTAGAATCCATCAACGCTGTAGCATGCCAGAGAGATAATGGAGATCTCTCCATTTCATCGCCATCAGTCACTTTTGACGTGTGCCTACTTGACAAGTGGCGATATCCCTAGAACATCGCGACTTCGTCAATTCGGACGCGCTAAATTTGCGTTTCCTTTGTATGTGACGGCATAAATAACAGGCGCATACTTTAAATTGACCACGTAATGCGTGAAATTAGTCAGTTACGTTTCGTTCAAAACAGAAATTCATATGCATGAATAACATTGTTGACAATCATTATCGCCTTCGTATTTCCAAAAATTGAGATGACATATGTCACTTGAAGCTCATCGCATTTTAATGACAGTTCAATGGCGATATCACTGTTATCTAATAGAGATTTGACGTTTGGTGATCACTGAAACGGCATTCTCGAATTGGGTCCCTGGTCATCTAGAAGTTTTTCCAGACTTAATGAATACTGCATCGCTAGGAGAATTTGTTATCTTACTAGGAACTTAATTTATTTATTTGGCTATTCCCACACTATACTCGAATTGTCACAACGTAAGAAACCACCAAAGTAACTCACAGCCTGTATAATCGCTTATTCAGCCCTTATACAAGTTAAATTAGCTATACAAGGGCTGTATAAATAGGGTTGCCAGATCGAATGACCTACTATCGGGAAAATCTTTTTTTTTTCGGGATTTTGTCACTTTGGTCGGGAGAAACAAAAATTGAATCACATTAAAGTAAATATATTAAAAACAACGTCGTTCACTGCCGATAGAAACGGCCACATAAATAAATGAACGTAAAATGATTTTCTTATTATTTTAATTTTATCTATTAGTTTATTAATCTACAAAAATGTGATAAGGCAATTTATTTTTAGTACTTATGGAAAAATTACCAGTGGTATTTCCTTTTTAAAATAGGTATAATTTTATAAAATGAAGTTGTTTTCCGGGAGATCTTTTACCTTGTCGGGAGTCGGGAGGACACACAAAAATTCGGGAGAATCCCGCCAAATCCCGACAATCTGGCAACCCTACGTATGTATAAGCGCTTATGCAGCCTATGTGCTGCTATTTAGGACGTGTTCACACTTTGATAGGGATTAATGCGAGTTCACTCAATCCCTGATTCCCCCTATGTATAATAATGTATGAAATCGCACTAATTAGTAGGTAATACTAGTATGTATAGGTATACTAAAACGGTATTTCTAAACGATCCAGTTAACATTTGAGTTTAAGAGAACTGAAATGAGTAGGCAAACGGGTGGGTCCTGTAACAGGAGCAAAAAAGAAAAACATAGATTTTGTTGTTGTTTAATAAATGTTGTTGAGGGGTAGAATTTATGTTTTAATTTATTGCTCCTGTTACAGGGCCCACCTGGTATATTAGTTTGACGAACTCTAATTATTCATAGTTGTTATGGTCCAATCAAATTGTTAATTACATCATTTAGACAACTACCATTACATAATAGCATAAATCCCTAATATTACAAAGGACATACGTCTTTTCATCAACAGTATGTATGAATATGAAATTCTCTTAAAAGGATACATTAATTTAATCTAATTCCCACCCATTACCATTATAGTACATTTTGTAAACGGTCGCGCTTATTGCTATAACGTTTTAACGGAATTGGTCATATTATGAGTGATTAAAGAACACTTAGATGACAAGAACAAACGTTATAGAACGATAGGACCGATAAGTAACATGCAACATTGATAGGTCGCGGCAAATTATTGCTGTAAATATAATTTTGGACGTGATACTGATAACGTCTTATAAACGTCTGAAAAAGCATGACTCATTGTCACGTTCCGCCTGAGCCGAGCGTGCAAGCGAGAGCGCGGAACAAGCGATAGAGAGGCACGAATGGCCTAAGCGCTCGGCTTGTGACGCATCTATCTCTCTTCCACTCCATCGGCCGGCATACGTTATCACATAAAATTATCGTCCGTAAACCGACTTTACAGACGGTTCTCTTTCTGGGAGCTTACGTATAACGTCTACTATATGTATTGTCTTACAAGACAATTATACGACAGTTTGTGTTTTTGACATTGGGGTGTAATGTATAAAAGGGTAATTTGAGCTTAGGTGCTAATGCACCGGAAGGATCGTAACCATTTCTAGCAGATTACCAACTACCATTTTGTCTAAATATTTCAATGAATAAAAAAACTATAAATCTGTGTAAGGTCTCACAATGTCTCACTCATTATTCTTTATGTGGGTAAGTACACCACATTTTTTTATAGTGTACCGATACAGACATCAAAGCACAAAGAAAAAATTAAATGCGTATCCTGGCGGCAGAGACCGGGTATCGAACCCGGTACCTCTGGGTTACCGGTCCAACGTGTCAACCTCTCCACCACCCTAACGCCAGATAACCCTCGAAGTTTTCCTTATGCTCCATGTCGATTTTTGCATTGTATATTTAAAAGGCTTTATACGATGCTTTACACATTGCTAGAGTTCGAACCTGAGACTGTCGCTTCGCATTCATTATGTGCAACTAACTTAGCCAAGAAATAAGTTAAACGTAACTCGTACCTACGTACGTACGTACGTACTCGTACTCGTACCGCGTTTGGCTCGGTTTGTAGACACCTGCCTACTGAGCCGGCGGTCCCGGGTTCGAATCCCGGCCAGGGCAAATATAATTTGTGTGATGAACTCGAATATTTGTGCTTGGGTCATGGTTATTCTATGAATTTAAGTATATATTTATCTATATTAGTACATATATCGTCGTCTAGTACCACAGACCAAGTACCTACCCATAACACAAGCCTTCTTGAGCTTAATTTGGGACTAGATCGATTTGTGTGAGGTTGTCCGATATTTATTATTTATTTATTTACCTATTTTCACAAGACCTATTTTTTTTTTTTTTTTTTATTCAAAATAGCCATGCATTTAACCTCGATTGCACCTGATGTTAAGTGACAATAAGGCCTAAGATGGAGCATGCTTGGCTAGAAGATGCCTATTCACTCTCGACTTGAAGAGATCCAAGTTATATTTTTCAGGAAACAGGTGCGCAGGAAGAGAGTTCCATTCCTTAGCTGTCCTCATAAGGAAAGTAGACGCAAAGCGTTTCGTACGAATCAGTGGTATATCGACAACATAAGGGTGGAATCCAAGTCCGCGCCGAGTACTGTATTGTCTGAACGGAGACGGTGGAATTAATTCATGCAGTCCTAGTGCACACTCACCAAAGTGTATCCGGTAGAAAACCGATAAACAGGCGACTTTCCTGCGGTGTTCGAGGTTTTGCAGCTTTTCCTGAACTAAGGCAGGGTCGCCAATGAGCTTCTTCGCACGTTTGTCAATTGAATCCAAGGCGGCCAGTTGGTATTTGGCGGACCCATCCCAAAGATGGCAGCAGTACTCCATGCATGATCGGACTTGCGCCTGATTTACCTGATTTGCCTGACCTATTGTCCTCCAAACCTACGAAAAGGAGCCCCATGACATCACTAAACGAATTAAATCGCTCTAATGCGCACTTGGGCACTAAAAGCGTGCTTCCATTAAAATATCATCGCAATAAACGCTCAGGCGTATACAAATGCCTCCTAATGGGAAAATGCGGTTAAATACTACTGGTAAGGCTGGTTTTATATTTTATTAACTGCGCCCCGCGATGTTACCCGCTCATCGCACGGGAACACTACATTTTTTCGGGATAAAAAGTAGCCTAAGTGTTAAACCGGGGTCTCAGCTACGTTTATACCAAATTTTGACAAAATTGGTCCAGCCGTTTGAGCGTGAACAAGTAACAAACACATTCGCAAACTTTCACCTTTATAATTTTTAGGGTTCCGTACCCAAAGGGTGAAAACGGGACCCAATTACTGAGACTTCGCTGTCCGTCCGTCCGTCCGTCCGTCTGCCACCAGGCTGTATCTCAAGAACGGTAATAGCTAGACAGTTGAAATTTTCATAGATGATGTATTTCTATTGCCGCTATAACAACAAATACTAAAAATACTTTACTTACTAAAGGCACTTTTTAGTCATCACACTAATCACAAATAAAATAAATATTTAAGGGGCGCTCCCATACAACAAACTTACAGATCTTACGGAACCCATCGTGCGCGAGTCCCACTCGCACTTGTCCGATATTTTTTTTATTTGTGATTAGTGCGATGACTAAAAAGTGCCCGCAACTTGTCCGCGGATTATTTTTCTTTACCAAAATCGGGTAAAAAGTACTTATCCTATAACTATAACCATCTTTGGATGGCCCGCTCTCCCTGTACCAAAATTGGTTAAAATTTGTCCAGCGGTTTCGGCGTGACAAAGGAAATTATGAAAACAGATGGCGCCAGGTTGGCATGGCGCTGCGCGCCCATACACAAATATGACGACCCTGCATCACACTATCATGATCCCTCCATAAAAAAATGATCATCAATACATATCTAGAATTTTATAATAGTATAGATAGATAAACCCAATTGAAGAGAACAACACACAGAAAGTGGAACGCGAATACTCGTATATTATGCCTCCCCGTTGATAGGGGTTAGACTTTAGGTACAATATTGTACCGGGTACAATAAAAGTCAAACCTTTATCTAAACGAGATACACCATCGACCGTCACGACCACAATAAGATAATGTGAAATTCATTTAATTTACAAACGACAGCTTAGAACAGCGCGTGCATTAGAAATTTCTTTTTTTATATGTATCATATATTTTTTGTAATAACCATGGTAATAATAGAAGGAAAAGTGGAAGGGAAAAGGAAAAGAGGAAGACCAATACGGACATATATGGAGCAAATAAATGATAAAAAAATACTTTATCATATAAAAAAGTAAAAAAAGCGAAGCGTAGAATGAGCTGGAATTTACTCTACCGACAAGAGCCTAGCTCTTAAATATGATGATGATCTAAGGATGATTTCTCTGTAAGTACCTTATACTTCAGAGTAGCAAAAATGTTTATGAATTCCCTTCGTTATATATCAGCGAGGAAGAAATTTCAGACGCGTTCTCATATTTTACTTTACCTATTTCGTGAAAATTTTCTTAAATGACTTAGTTATCTTTTAGACTTCTCGTATTAATAACTAAGACAAATACAACAAATTACTAAGTCAGACAAAGAGATATAGCAAAATGTCATTAGAAACATCGGATTCGGACATTGGTGAAATAGATTTATTCACAAAACTATGCTGTGTCAATGCTATCAATACTAAATTCAGTACACGATTTTAAGATTACAATGTTGCTTTTATGCCAAGATATGGCCTTTATTGTAGTTTAAATAATGGGTTTATTCACAAATGTGGCGTTTTATATTTATTTTATCCCGACGACATCGCAGTAAAGTTAGGTTAGAATGGCCTCCTATTGTGTAAGGTCGGCCACACACTAAAGACTTGGTTTTATTTCTTGTTCAATACTGACACGATGCGATTTCCGTTGTTCTCTATAAAACTCCCTCTGATACCGCATAAGATTACGCATACACACACACAAATATCCATACTAGTCCATACTATCCATACTTAATATTATAAATGCGAAAGTGTCTGTCTGTCTGTCTGTCTGTTACCTCTTCACGCTTTAACCGCTGAACCGATTTTGATGAAATTTGGCATGGAGATAGTTTAAGATCCGAGGAAGGACATAGGATAGTTTTCATCCTGGAAATTATACCTAAAAAGATTGAAAAGTGAGTAAACATTTCTGTTGGGATGCGGTGACCCTGTAAGAAAAGTAATTATTAGACCAAAAGCACAATTGCTCTTATATTTGCTTAGGCATTTTAATAATCCTTTATATCAAGTTCCAAGCGTACGTAGTCGCGGGCAAAAGCTAGTATAAAATAATTGTAAGTGGCTTTAAAAAACAAAATAACAGTAAATAACGGACAACCCCACTCAGCAGCTAAACAGTTTATAACTGATCACTGATGGTGCACTACTACCTACTGATCCGGCGGTCCTGGGTTCGAATTCCGGCCATTGCAAATATTTGTGTGATGCACTCGAATATTTATTCCTGGGTCATGGATGTTTAATTATATATGTATTTATATTTACATATTATGTATATTGTTCATTACACACATTTACCCACATTTTTAAGTAGGCCACAAGGGTTTTTTTCAGGTCAGATTGTGAATCTACCAGCATTTCCCGAGAGGACACCGCTGTCGAGAAGAAAGCCGAAAGAAACTCAACAGTCAGCCATTTTTTTCAGAAAGGATAAACTATCAGGTATAGTCTATCCGGAATTTTAAAATCTTATTCTGTCAAAGTGGCACAAGTGAATAGCGACCTTAAATTTACATTTATACGGTTGTTTGTACCTTGTGCTAAAGTGACTTCATTTGATCTTAGAGATCGGACAGGCTATAATTAAATAAAAAAGAGGGGTCCTATAAAAAAAAGTCTTGTCTGATGTTTCAGTCGGAAGTGTGCGCGCGGCCTAAGTTTAACTTATGCAAATCGGGCATTTTTATTCAGAATTAAGGCGACTAAAGAAGCCGTATTGTCTCATTCGGAGTGAATTGAATTTTTATCGATCGGCCGGGACAGTCGTTTCCGCTTTCTCGTTTAGAGATCCGCGGTAAAAGATGAAAACCCCAGAACCCGAATCGCGATCTGAAAGCGCACGAACTGTATATTTTAACAAAAGAAATCTGCTATGATTAGAACCCTAAGCACAGAATATATATGAGCTAAAGCAGTATGGAAACTACGAACAAACGGTCGAAACAGCGCACACACACAGACGCAAGCGTTTACGAGGCGTCTCATCGGACTTCACGGTGCTGTCAGTCGCGCGTGGCGCATCGAGACGACCGGTCATTGTTTGTGTTTATCGCGCGTGCGTGCGCTGTCCGCGATTTTTTAAAGATGCCACGAGTCTATTGCGTTGTATACGGCTGCCTGAATTCTGCTTCTTTAAAACCGGAGCTTTCTTTTTTCACGCTTCCTGCTAATATTGAAAGGTAAGAATGCTTTATTATCACTACATAGTATAAAACAAAGTCGCTTCCTGTCTGCCTGTTCCTATATACTTATGCATAGATCTTTAAAACTACGCAACGGATTTTGATGCAGTTTTTAATAGATACTGGTTTATATGTATAATACCTACATGCATAATTTATCAGCATTGCACCTGAGCGGAGCCTAACGGGTTGCTAGTTAATAAATAAAATGCATTTCGTTTTGAATAAATCGTTTGGTTGTTTATTATGTTATGTGATATTTGGTGTAAATTTTTAGGGTTCCTCACCCATAAGGTAAAAAAGGGACCCTATTACTAATAAACCTCCGCTGTCCGTCTGTAACCAGGTTGTAAGTATCTCATGAACCGTGATAGCTAAACAGTTGATTATTTTGCAGATGATGTATTTTCGTTGCCGCTATAACAACAAATACTAAAAACAGAATTACAAGAATATTTAAACTTGTATCAATATATTGTATTTAGGTTAGTTCATGGGTTAGCGTCCAGGAAAACAACGGTTGGTGGTGGTGGCAAACACTATAATTCTTACAAAAGTCACAGCACAGTTTTATGGGGAAATAAGAATAACACAAGATACAGGCAGACTATGAGAAAAGCTAGACACGCGAGCGATTCGTACGAGTAGTGCGCGCGAACGTTGTATAATCGAATGTTCGGGAGTCGGGGTCGGGACCGACCGACGCGATGGCGATGCGTGCCGGCGCCGCCGCATGTGCCGCCCGCTCTCCTCCTAACCCCTCGGCTGTCCGTGGATTACGTGCGTAAACACGTCGAATACTGCGTGTGCTTATTGTATATATGTATAAGTATTAATATTGTAAAGGATGACATTTAAACCATTGAAACCAATATAAAAATTGATAACAATATAATACCTAATATAAAAATTGTGGTGTGTATCCACATTAAAAAAAAGTCAAGTGCAAGTGAGACTCGCGCACCGAGGGTTCCGTACAAAAACTTCCCATCTTAACTGCCCTACAATAAATGTAAATAAAAAGTAAAATACAATAAAGTCATTACAAAATCTAAGTACATTATAAAAATTCTAACCTAGGGTGCCGCCGGCAGCGGGTGACAACCCTAGCGCGTAGGTATTTATCTTCAAAGAAGGCCTTAGTTTCCATACTGCTTTAGCCTATATATATACTGTGCCCTAAGGGTACTGAGCCTAAATTCGGCGTTCGAACAATCTTCACTTTAAGGCGACGGGTAATGCGAAACTAGCGCCACTTACCAATTTTTTATTATATCTTCTAAACCAGATCAATTTCCAGTAATTGCAATATTTGAGGAACTGGAAAAACACCTATAGTATTTATTAAATTATTATACACAGTTTCTTGTTCTTTAGTTGTCTCTAAAAACTTGCCCAAAACTATTGTGTCCGCTTTTGACGTGAACAAGTTTTGTGGGTGAACTACAGCGAACAAATTGTATATAGTGATTCAATAAATATTAAAGGTGTTTTGCTAGCTCCTAGACTTCAGCTATTTCTAAAAAAATATCAGACTATGAACTATGAAGTTATAAGAAAAAAGTCGAAAGTGGCGTTCGCATTACCCGTCGCCTTAAACCTTTAAAGTTCAAAGCACAAAGAAAAATTGAAATGCGTGTCGGAAGAGACCGGGAATCGAACCCGGTATCTCTGGATTACCGGTCCTACGACATGCATCAATAAAATGCAATCCTCAGGTTCACGAAGGGGACTGAAGTGAACTATTTTTGTGTACGGGGCCCGTTATTTTTAATACCAACGGGCTTGACTTTCTATTTTGTTTATGGCAAACGACTCGGAATTAAGGTGTCTCGTTCCGTTTAATGAATTCCCTTTTTTATTTCCCTTTTTGAAAGGTTTTTTTGCAGTTGTTTCGAGATGATGAGTTAATTACCGGACTTTAACTTAATTAAGGCACGGCTAAATTTAGGGAAATTGCTATTGGGAGTTAACGACAGGTCAAACTTTTTCCAATAAGTTTCTATTTATAGTTATATACGACCAGCCGAATGATATCCTATAACACAGAATAAAACACTACAGAAAGTTATCTCCTTTGATCTTCGCAAAAGCCGCCTGAGATTGGATTATATTGGTTGTTTGTGTGAAATGCAGCGTGATTGGTCATGGGGCGTAACGGCGTAACCGACCGACGGCTATGCGTCACTACGAGTTGCGAACGGGCTTAAGTTCGCAAATAAGTGGAAGTCGGAGCCATGCATGATGTTAGGAAGAACTGTGACCTTACGCACGCGAGCCGAGCGAGCGAAGCGAGCGTGCCGCGATAGCAGCCGGCGGCGTAGCAACAGAACCAAGTTTTCTTTATCCCTCGCGTAACGCGTTAAAAGAATCTACGTCCATCTTAGTGCATGCAATATTGGAGCAATGGTGTTTGGACATTTGATTCTGTTGTCACATAAAATTAGGATATGTAATGGTTAGGAAAAATGAGTATCAGTACCTACATGAAATATTGGGGCCAATAAGTATTAGGACATTCAAAATTAGAACAAAACATATGAAGGCTCATGCATTAGGGAAAATAACCTTAGGACAAACAATTATTAGGACAAACGATATTAGAATAAACAAAAATCGGACAAATAGTCTTAAACATTCTGATATCGATCCCTGAATTAGTTTGATTGCAGTCTTACTTAGTTCCCCTAGGTCTTAATAAATTCTGAAGCCATGTGTAGCCTTCCGTGTAACGAATAAGCATTTCAGCGTTAACTAGAAGCAATGTTCTATGATAAAACGCCTTGGCTCACCGCCAGGCTAGCTACTCGTCGAAAAGATAACAAGCGGCTATGTATTTCAATGACTCTTACGACGTTTTTCTTTGAAGCTGATCTTGAATACTCGTTAGGAAAGTATAATAAGTGAGTGTGAAATTCATTGGTTCTTACGACTTTTTTAAGCTGATCTAAAAGCGATTCAGTCTATATATACTCTTTGAAAAAGTGACAAGTACATGAGAATTTCGCTGGCCTTTACGTCGTTTTTACTTTAGCTGATCTGGATTCAGACTTGTAGTGTTCCACGTTGTTATAAGCTGAATATTGTATTTTTCAGCATGAAGTTCTTGGCAATAGATGAAAATAGGAATCCAAACATTAAGTATATCAAAACTAAGACATCGGTAGAAAACTTAACGATTCTCAAACATTAACGGGTTTACCATCTTCTCCTATATTCCCCTAATCTTACTTCAACGTGCAGCTGCCTACTGAGGCGACCGTCCTGGGTTCGAATTCGGGCAAGGGCAAATAATTATATATTTTTTTCTTGGATCTTGGATGTTTTCGCTGTATTTAAGTATCATTTTATGACCATAATGTTTTTACGCATAAGTAAGGAATGTCATATAATTTTGGAGCATATCAACCTGGATCATAATCATTAATCGTCATAATGTTTTTATGCATATCGTGCATTGGCGCATAATACTGAAGAACATAAATATTAATCTCAACATGTTTTTTATATCAACATCATACTGCTTTTCTGGCAGCAGTTCATTTCTGAGGGGGTCGCAGTTCTTTCAAACCTAACCTAACCTACTTTTCTGGCCGATGTTCGTATTTATAGGTTCACAGTTCTAACCTAACCTACAACCAAGAGGTCAGTGTGGAGAAGGATCTCTTAATCCCCTTGTGGAGGGCTTCGCCCCCCGTCCCCCTTTTTGTTTTTCCGCTCATGTAAGTTTTGTATCATTATTTCAAATGTCATATTTGGTAAGTACATGTGATATGACTTATACTATATGATGTCTATTGCCATTTATTATGAAAGCCATAATTTATGCGTTGCTCTTCTTCGTACTAAATATAAATTATTATGACATTCAATAATATGATTTGAAATTTTGTGCCATACTAAATTATGCTTATGAAAAGCCTGCCAAACAACAATTGTGACGTATAAAATGTTATGCAAATAACAATTTATGACAAATAACATGTATAAGAAAAGCCATTATGCGAAATGAGTTATGACAAGAATTTTTATTCCACTAGAGATGATCCCATCATTTTAATCTAGATAATATACATTATTACGTATATCGTCGTCTAGTGACCATGGCACGTTTATAAGAGCTACCTAGAGCTTACCGATGGAACTATATCGATTTGCACGTTTGTCTGACATTTATCCGACAACGATAAGTAATACCCACATACAGAAGTTGAGAATATGTTTTTTCATTCATAGTCGGTTTAAAGTGGCAAACTAACTTTGAAATTAGCTTTCTAAAATAAACTGTTCGTTTTAAGTTATTTAGTTAGGAGGTTAGTTACGTGTTGTTTGGAGTTATTTTGTTGGTAAATGTAGCTTGTACCATTTGACCAAAAGTACGCCTACTGATTCAAATAAAACTATTTAAATGTTGTTTTAGCTTTATTTGAATGTGGGATATTTAGAGTTTGATTTCTCAACGTTTCATATGATTTACAGCTTGAATGGTCTAACTAATGCATAAAGTTACTGGTAACGGATGCCGATTTTATCCGAACAAAGGATGGAAGCGAAGCATCCTGGTAAATACATTCTAAAGACTACCTTACAAAGACGAGATTTCAAAAAATGTTTTTTTTTTTATTATTACAATCCTACCTATATATGTAAATAATTTTCAAACATACATAACTCATTCATGACCTTTTTTAATCTCATTTTAGCTCCATATTTCATATATATTTTAATATTATCTAAAATAAACCACCATTTATTGTACGGATCATTTTTTTTTAGTTAATTTAGCGTTAATGAATTTTTCGTACTTTTTATTTTTTATTTTGTGCAATAAAGTTTAAATAAATAAAATAATCATGAATTCTAACTTCATGCAAGTGCCCTATTATTTCGCAACTGTACCGATGCGCTCACATTCATTTTGCTACTAAGTGAATGTTCTCATTGCTTCGCTAATCAAAACGCATTTCAATTAACTGTGTGATATACATTAACTGTAATTTGAAGGAGAAATTTTATATGCCTGTCCTGTGGTTCCGTAAAATTTCAATTAAATATATTAGGACTAATATAATTAGTCTGGTTTCGTAACCGTTAAGATTCTCGTGATACTAGGGAACCTTCAAATGTTAAACCGGAAAGGAATCTGGAAATCTAGGGGCATTTTGAAATCCTGCAAAATTAAACGTCAAATGCATCTATCATCACAAAAAAAGAAAAGGTGTGCGTAGCATTCTTACACGTATTCACGATATTGCAGGCTTTTAAAAAAAGTCATAAGAACATCTAAAATAATATCAAACGACCAGTATATAAAAAATAGCACGAATAAATCAAAAGCTACCTGGGGTTTAATTAAGCGGAACACAAGTCTTTACAATTCCATTCCCAACTCAATTGATAGGATAGATGAAGATAGGAATACCTATACCAAGCCTTCCGAAATAGTAGATGTATTTAATAAGTACTTCATAAATCTTAACAAGGACAATATTTCGCAATCTATAAACTACAAATCAACATACACGCGGACTTGTAATAGTATATTCTTAAAACCTGTTGATGAATTCGAAATTAAAAAAATTGTAAGCCACCTTAAAAACAAAAAAAGCGCGGGGTATGACAATATACCAACACAAATTATAAAAAGTTGCATTAATCACATTGTGAAACCTCTCGTGTACATAATTAATCTTACTTTAGAGACTGGGTGTTTCCCAAATGATTTAAAAAAAGGTATAATAAAACCATTATACAAGAAGGGTTCAAATAATGATATGAGCAATTTCAGGCCAATAGCGTTATTAACGACATTCAGTAAGGTATTTGAGAAAGTCATACATGAAAGGTTAACAGGGTTTCTATTGAAAAATGATCTATTAGATAAGTCGCAGTTTGGGTTCCAGAAAGGAAAATCCACCTCATTGGCAATATTTCCAATATTTAAAAAATATGGGATAAGATTAATTCCGGTAACATCTGCGTTGCCCTTATGCTCGATATGTCAAAAGCATTTGACTGTGTTGTGCATGACATAATGCTGAAACAGTTAGAGCATATCGGGATAAGGGGAAATGCTTTAAAATTATTTGAAACTTATTACGAAACAGAAAACAGGCTGTACAAATAGATAGTTATAATAATCAAAATAAAACTATTGAGCATGTGTTGTCATGCTACGAAGAAGTAGTAGTTGGGGTGCCGCAAGGAAGCGTGCTTGGGCCGCTATTATTCCTGATTTACTTAAATGAATTTCCTAGTGTTGCTAATGAATTGTGCGTTTTGTTTGCTGACGACGCTACAATACTATTTTCATGTGATCGTTCAAAGGCTCCTGATCTTAAAATACATATATGCAGTGTTCTTAATAAGATATCAAATTGGCTTTGTACATTAAATCTTAAATTGAACATAAACAAAACTAAGCTCATTCAGTTTAGAAATTATAGAACGGCTCCTATCTCCTTGAGTGTGTCGGAAGCTGGGACTACTATAGAAGAAGTAAGTAGTGTAAAATTTTTAGGAGTTCAAGTAGACTCCCAACTAAACTGGAAGGCTCACATAAACGAATTAAACAAGAGAATCTCTAGCAATTGTTACGCATTGTCAATACTATCTGAAACTTGCTCTGAAAGCATAGTTATTAACGCCTATTACGGAAATGTGTATCCTTTGTTGATTTATGGAGTTATTTTCTGGGGTAATTCTGTAGATATAAATAAAACATTCGTACTTCAGAAACGATGTATCAAAACTATTTATCGTATGTACGTCAGGGATTCTCTTCGTCAAGCTTTTCGAGAAAAGCGATTTCTTACATTGACTGGTATATACATATTGGAGGTTAGCTTGTTTGTAAGAAATCAACCCAATTATTTTACAAGACTGTCATCTACAAAATGTAACCTCAGAGCACAGTATAAATTTAATATCCAGCTACCGAAAATTAATACCTCTATTTATAAGAATAGCACTTTTGTAATGGCAATCCGAGTGTTCAATCACCTTTCGTCAGACATAAAAGCTCTGGAAGGAAACAGGTTTAAAAGGAATCTTAAAAATTGGCTCATTGATAAGGCATTTTATAGCTTAAAAGAATTCTTCGATTGTAGCTGAATTAGTTTATAAATAACTATGTAAGTATTGCATGCCTGAAACAGGTAACTGTTGGAACAAATGTATATTTTTTGTCGACCTAACTATGTACACAGTTTTGCAATAAATCATTCTTATTCTTATTCTTATTCTTATAAGGAATACCGCAAGATGTATTCAAGTATTTAAAGCATAAATTGACAACATTTTATATTTCTAACAGCTGGAAATTAAATGCTTTTATTCTCACCAAATTAATATAGAGATCGTGAGAGCTTTGCGTCGTGTACACCCTAAAAAAATATTATAATTTATTTTTATGTACCTATGTAAATAAATTTAAGAAAATACATAGAATAATCGAAACCTACGACAACTATGCCTGTATTGTCGTAGTCTTTGACCTATCCGCGAAAAAAAATAAGCTGACAATAATGTCAATCTGAACGTCATTCGTTTTTTAATTAGACACCAGACTAAAGTGACCTTTCCATTGTGTCATCGTTTTGGAGTTACTACATTTAAGAATGAGTAAATTTTTATAAATTAACAATAAAATAGGTAGTAATATCAGAATAATATAAAAACTGTGATATCGTCCTCTTTCTAAGCAGAATACAGAAATGTTATAAAATTGTAGTGTAACAAATATGAAATGTTCAAATTAATTAATATTAATTATAAAATAAATAAATGAATAACGGACAACCAAATCAATCTAGTCAGTTAGCTCTAGTAGGCTTGTCTAATGGACACTAGATGACGATAAACATACTTATATATATAATTACAAATAATGACAGGCACAAATATAAATTATTAATTAATTAAATAAATAAGTCGTCGTGTGAAACCTCCCTAACTCTTCTACTGTTAACCGTTTTAAATACTAACTCTATAAACAACGATACTCATACCGGAATGCCAATTCAATGCAATTAGTAGAGGATTTCTAAACAGAAACTGGTACCGTTTGCAATAATGGAAATGTTTGAACTATGGAGCGTGGGACTGGGTTTTAAGTTCAGATGATTCAATTTATATTCAAGTTAATTCATGGTCCGAGCGGGAGCAGTGCATCTGATTCCACTTAATGCTTTCGTAAGACTGAATTGACACCATTTCCTGTGATTTTATTAAATAGTGTTAAGGCTTTTTATCCGTTCAAAAATGCTGATTGTTTAATTGTTTTTTTTTCTATGATCAAAATTTTTTCTTAACATATTATCATCCTACTACTTAGAACAGGGCTATTGAGATTTATTGATATATATTTGAAACCTACAGTTTGAATTTTTCATTGATAATTTTTGTTTAAAAAACTACTCGAAATTGACAAAATTCACGCAGTTATTTTCGACTGCACGCAATGAAAGCACGAAATAGTTACACTGTGCACTATGTTACTTTCTAGAATTCGTATTTTTCACTTTAAAAAATTAGTTGAAATTAATAGTTTTTATAGTAATGTACATCATATGTTTTTTTTAGATTTTTCATTTTCTTATTTTAGAAATTAGTCAACTTTTTTCCACTTTGGAAGCGTCTGTCACGCAAACTATTCGGTCTAGAAAAAATATATTTTAGAAACCTCGATATCATTTTTGAAGACCTATCCATAGATGACCCCACACGTATGTGTTTGATGAAAAAAAATAATTTGAGTATCAGTTCTAAGTATGGGGAGCCCCCAATATTTATTATTATTATTTTATTTTTGCATCAAAATCTTAATGCGGTTCACAGAATACATCTACCTACCAAGTTTCAACAGTATAGCTCTTATAGTTTCGGAAAAAAATGGCTGTGACATACGGACGGACAGACGGACAGACAGACGGACAGACAGACATGACGAATCTATAAGGGTTCCGTTTTTTGCCATTTGGCTACGGAACCCTAATAAATGGGTCATTATTCGAGCGTTTGTTCCGAATCACTTACGCGGACACATTTTTGTAGAAGTGGCTGCAGATTTCGTTTCTGGTTAGGTACCTACCTAAGTTTACCGGACATCTAACAAATATCCGAAAATGGCATAAAAATCTACGCCCAATTCTTCTAAAATATGTCCACGAAAGAAACGGTTGAAACGCTCGAATAATGACCCAAATATTTCCCGGTCTCCAGGCACCACAGACAACCCCCACTAGACGGAGCATGTAAGGCGACCCGCACGTACCAACGATATGGTACGGCAGAACATTAAAGTATCAACACGGCGGCCACCGTTTAATTGCGTCCTTGTTTATGATCCATGCGTACGTCAACGAAAAAAGAAATTAAATAAATAACATGGTAAATTGTAGTGTTAAGTGGTGTAGAGACCTCATAAACATGGACGCAACTAAACGGTGGCCGCCGTGTTGATACTTTAATGTTCTGCCGTATCATATCGTTGGTGCGCGCGGGTCGCCTAATACTCGCCTTACATGCTCCGTCTAGTTGGGGTTGTCTGTGCCAGGCACTCAATTTTGTATGAAATTCTTTTACAGTTCTCTCGAGTCGTTCCGCCCGAAACGTGATACTTCGAAGCCTGTTTTAACGCACGTTATGACGATATTTCATTGCATGTTTGAGAAAAATGCTTTTGTAAATCCGAATTTCGGATGTCCAGATTTCCGTTATCTCATATCCTATCATATTTTAAACATCAATTTCCAATATTTATTTATTAATTTATTTATTTAAACTTTATTGCACAAAACAAAAGTCAGTACAAATGGCGAACTTAATGCCTAATGGCATTCTCTACCAGTCAACCGTAGGGCCAAACAGAGATGCTTCAAGTGGGTGCAGAGTAGAAAATTAATCGTTCGGAAAGCATCTAAGATACAAGTGAATAAATGTATATTATATAATAACTTTACCATAAATACAATGATACATATATTTACATACTATAAGATGTATATTATATAATATGCATCTTATAGTATGTATGTTTATCCTCGAACTTTCTTAGATAATAAATACGAACTTTACTGTTAGAAACACTTTTCTGAGCATAAAACGTGGAGCGATTTCACTAAAAATAGCTCTCTTTAAAACGCTGAAGCACTATTCTTGGTATTTTTTAATAAAGTCGAAGCTCACTGGTTGTAAACCGATAGAGGGTCTCAAGAAAATGCTGAGGAAATGGGTTCTTTTAAAATAAACTAGTGTCTTAGAGGCGCAGCATTAAACTGCGAACAATCATTCACAAAAGTATTTTATTTTTGTTTGTAGTCATCGCCACTTTAGCAACCCGGTTGCGTTAAGTTTGCGCCTCATTAAATGCGACGCCATAGATATGAGGTGCAAACCTATTAAATAAATATCGGAAGCCTCACACAAATGGATCTAGTCCCACAGTAAGCTCGTAGTAGGCTTGTGTTATGGACACTAGAAGGCGATAAACATACTTAAACATAATAAATAAATACATACTTAAATACAAATAACATCCTTGACCCAGGCACAAATATTTAAGTTCATCACACAAATATTTGCTTTTGCCGGGATTCGAACCCAGGACCGCCGGCTCAGTAGGCTTGCTTAACCGCTGCGCCAACCGCGTCGTCCGTCGTACGTTGACCGAGTAGTACGTGAAATGTCACTCACACTGTACATCTGTGGCGTCGCATACAAATAGGCACAAACTTAACGCGAACGGGTTGGCCAAGTGGCGCTATAAGTATAGTACAAATTTTATAAACTAAGCTCATCCACTTAAGATCTCAATACCATTGAGTGGTTAACCACAAATTAATATAACGAGCTCGTAGTAAAACCAGATTGTAACCACCTTGGAAGGTTAATATAGATTATCGACTCTATTTAAGGTGATCATAACTTTTTTGGAATTTTAAAACCGCCCGACTCTCAACAAGAACATACTCTCTAGAAAAATGACTATGAACTCTCATCATCAACCATTATACAAGGAATAAGGTTGAAAATTCAATATCAACGCAATGTAGTTCTAACTTTTTTGTAAGTAACTGGTTGGCGGTTACGAGAGCAAAAGCAGATAGGATTGCATTAGACACAATGCCATTGTGAATGCAGGTAAGTGGATGAGCTTAGTTTAGAAAATTTGTACTATATATCGCCACTTCAAATCTCTCCGAATTATAAGATAATTATACCGGGTGGGCCCTGTAACAGGATCAATAAATTAAAACATAGATGCGTCCCTTGTGAAAATAACGTGTATTAAATGACATTTTGTAGAATAAAGTTTAGACAAAGAAGCAATGTATTGCGAAATGTCCGATATTAGTAGAGTGTGACAGCTATGTCAATTGCTCAGGGAATGTCAACGTTGGACGACATACATTGAAAATACTTTTAATTTGTAAAATAATAAAATTTTGAAAATTTTGTTCAGTTTAACGAGTAAAATCTGTTATAATTTTTTGCTTATGTTACAGGACCCACATTGTATAATGGAACTAGGAGGTGCCCGTAATTTCGTAGGCGTAATTTGTTTTATAATACCTTAGTGGGGTAAAAAGTATCCTATAACCATCTTTGGACGTCCAGCTATCCCTGTACCAAAATTGGTTAAAATCTGTCCAGCCGTTTGGGCGTGATGAGATAAAGGAAATTTATGAACAGATGACACCAGGCTGTCATGGCGGCGCGCGCCCATACATAACAAATGACGATCCTACGCCTCGCCATTAAGATTTTTCCTGAAACCATAACCGCTCTCCATAGAAATACGTATGATTTTCATTAGAAATCTAGAATTTTATAATATTACAGATAAGGGCCCTGGGGCCCTATATGGTTGCGTTTATCGCGTGATAAATAAGTGACAAAGCATCTGTCACTCACACTCGCATTTTTGTGAAGAAGCAATTAATGAAGTAATCCATCTGCGTTACATTTATTTCCACGTGGATAGCATTACTATTTTGAGACAAATCAAGAACTACTCGTAGGTATAACGAAACAATACCTCAAACATCCCCGCTCATACGGACGATAACAAACGGATTAATCACGTATAGCACAGGCGTATCACGTTTAGTTCCGACTTCTGTCAAAACGTCATATCCGACACGACATATAAACAGTTCATAAGCTAAAGCAGTATGGAAACTACGTACGAACGGTCGAAACAACGCACACACACAGACGCAAGTGTTTACAAGGCCCCGAAGCGACATAGCAGTGCTGTCAGTCGCGGGTGCCGCGTCGAGACTAGTGGTTCCTCGACTATTCGTTTATTACTTTTTTTTTTTAAATATGCGACGAGTGTATTGCGTTGTATACGGCTGTTGTAATCGGCTTCTTCAAATCTTATAGCTGTTGTTTTCAAAGAGAATACCTAAATTGTAAAGTAGCTGCATCAATTTATCAAGAAATAGACTAAATCAGGTACATGGTGCTGTGTCCTTGTACACGCAGAACAGCTAAAGTTTAGCTAAAATTGAAAATACTTTTTTGATTAGTTTAGCAGCTAAACTAATTAAAAAAGCTTTTTCAATTTTACAATATTTAAAGGGACAACCCTAATGCTTGATTGGCGTGTAGGTATTTATATCAAAAAAAGAGCCTAGTTTCCATACTGCTTTAGCTTTATATATGTACTGTGACATATATGGCAGTTACGTCCTTTTGATACGGAGTGACAGACGCTTTCGGCTCAACCAGACGCAGGTGTAATTACTGATGACGTCACTGAGCACTGACGTGTCTCTTTGAAGTCATTGTTGCTGAATCGTGGCAAAACTGGATTTAGGAATTGAGTCGGAAATGGTAGGATATCGGCGAACAGTGTGTTTCGGTGTTATTGAAGTGAAACTTCTAATGCGACTTCCAACAAGGTTGCGTTAAACGTTTAACGCTACCGTGGAGGGGGTAGGAAAGCACTGTTGCGTTAAACGTTCAACGCTCCTGGGGAGGGGGAATAGAAAGAGTAAGTAAGTAAGTAAGTAAACGCTTTATTGTACACAAAAACAGTTAAAAAATACATCTGTTACAATTAACATATAGGTACAAAGGCGAACTTATCCCTATAAGGGATCTCTTCCAGTTAACCTTTGAGCAATTGAGTGAGTACGAGAAGAAGATAGACAAACTAACACCGTGTACAAAAAGGTATTAAAAATAATAAGACTACTAATAATTACACATATAAACTATTAATACATACATACATATATATACATACATATATACATATATATAATGTAATATAAATATACACATAAATATAAATACATTGTAGATCCAATTCACAAGTCATTGGAAAGCCATAACTTCTTAAGATTCGTCTTGAGCGATGCTACAGACGGAGACTTCCTAAGGGACAGTGGCAATTCGTTCCACAACTTCACAGCGCTTACTGTGAAAGATTTGGCGTACGTACGCGTCTTGTTAGACGGTACAGCCAGAGTGAGATTGGCAGACGACCGCAAGCGGTGACCACTGCCATCGGCCATATATTTAAACCTTTCACTGAGGTAAGGAGGTGAAGCAGGGTTGTAGAGAACATTAAAAAGCAATGATAGGACATGCAGGTCTCTACGCTGACGTATTGGCAGCCAACCCAGCTGCGCTCTAAACGCGGACACGTGATCGTATTTGCGCAGTCCGAAAACATATTTTATGCACACATTTTGTAAGCGCTCGAGCTTGTCAAGTAGTTCCTCTTTGAGATTCGTCATAGCAATGTCACCATAATCCAGAAGGGGCAGCAAGAGTGAACTGGCAAGAGTAAGCTTGGTGGACATAGGAAGGAAGTTCTGCAGGCGCCTAAGTGAGTGAAGAGATGCAAAGAGCTTCCGGCTGACCTCCGAGATATGCGGAGACCAAGACAATGTCTGGTCCATGATGATACCTAAATTCCTAACAGTAGAGGAAAGAGGGATAGGAATCCCACCAAAGAGAATATCAGGCACCACCATTTCCGCCAGCTTGTTCACAAAGTGAGGACTACCGATGACAATTGCTTGCGATTTTTGTGCGTTTACGTTTAAACCAAAATTATTAGCCCAGCTGTGAATAGATTCTAAATCTGCATTGATTTGATCAATAAGCGATGGCAGATCCTCAATACTAGCCGCTGCATAGATCTGCAGGTCATCTGCATAAAGATGGAACGAAGATCTTAGGCACTCTGTGATCCCACCAATGAAAATCGAAAAGAGAAGAGGAGAAAGGACCCCCCCTTGAGGGACACCAGCGGAAAGTTCACGCCATTCCGACATTTTGTCGTCGACCCTAACCCGCTGGCGTCGACCGAAGAGGTAGTCGTGAAACCAAGATAAGGATGATTGAGACACATTTAGTGAGCGAAGTATGCCGAGAAGGATATCAAAATCTACCGTATTAAAAGCGCTACTGAAGTCAAGAAGAACGAGGACTGTAAGTTTTTTGTGTTCGATATTAAGACGAATGTCATCAGTGACTTTAACCAAAGCAAAGAAAGAGACAGAGCGAAAGTGAAGAAGTTTGAAAGTAAAGAAACAATATGAGTTCACTAAAAATCAATTTCTACCCCTTCCTTTTTAATTTCCACATTACGAAGTTTCACTTCTTCCGCGCGGAGGGACTCCACGCACTATTTTTTTTTATAGTAACACTTTCAGTTATTATTAGATATAAGATTTATTTGTGTTGATGTCTGTTTAATACTTATATACTAAACTATTGACATTTAATTCCGAAGAAAAATAGTATCCAGTAATTTAACAATGCTGCCTTTTCATCAAAAATAATCCTAAGTCAGAATTTCATTTAAAAGAAGCCACAAGACCAGTAAGAAATAAGTATCTGTTGAACCTACAGGTACCAAGTTCAAAGTTAGTTATGACTATGAAAATACATTCCCCTGCGTATCAACGCAGGGGAATGTATTTTAATAGTATTAAGATCTATAATCACCTGCCTAATCAAATTAAAATGATGACGGAAATCAAATTTAAAACAACATTAAAAAAAAATCTAAACCAGAATTGTTTTTATAATCTAAATGAATATTTTGAATGTGACCTGAAATTTAGTAATACTGTTAGTTAATCATTATTTTAGTAGATAAAATCACTTTTGACATTGAAAATACTATAGGTATATTTTCAATGTCAAAAGTGATTTTATTAATTATTATTTTTGTACAATAGTTATGACTTAAACATTAAGCTGAATAAAATGCATGACAAGTTTAATAATCAAATTTATATATTGTTAATGTGCTGTCACAACGTATTATTATAATTATTTAAGCCACTGTCTATATTGGTCAGAATTAAAATGATATGTGTAATATTTAATTTACAATTTCAACCCACTATTGCATGCTCTAATGGGTAGATTATGCGACTCTACGAAAATTGTAACATCTTCACCAATGTGAATTTTCCATAATCGTGCAATAAAGAACATTTCATTTCATTTCATTTCAAAAGGCATTTGAGCGAATGAAATTTTTGACCGACAAGAAGCAGTCAAAAACTTTTCGACTTCACTGTAAAAATTTACCTTTGAGTGAGAAAAAAGAATGAGGCAGTTAAAACGCTCGAATAATCACCGAAATATTCATTTTATACAAGAAAATACTCTTCAATCAAATTGAAACTGGACTGGTATCACACTGGTGTTAAAAGCGAAAGTTTGTGAGTATCTTTGTATGTTTGTTACTTCTTCACACTCAAACTGCTGGACCAATTTTGTTAAAATTTGGTAAGAAGGTAGCTGGCAGCTTGAAGCAACACATAGGCTACTTTTTATCCCCAAAAATTTAGTGTTTCCGTTGAATGAGCGCCTCACATTGCGAGGTGCAGCTAGTACATAAAATAATCACTACATAGTATAAAACAAAGTCGCTTACTGCTGTCGGTCTGTCAGGCTGTCCCTATGGATGAATGAATCTTTAAAACTACGCAACGGATTTTAATGCCGTTTTTTTAATAGATAGAGAGGAGGAGGAGATAAGGAGGTGATTCAAGAGGAAGTTTTATATGTATACATGCATAATTTATCAGCATTGCACCCGTGCGAAACCGGGGCGGGTCGCTAGTAGCACATAAAATCCGTTTTTCTACAACAGTGCAAACATTTGGTCCCTGGTCTTCGGATGCAAAGAAAATTGTAAAAGAAATTTCACAAAAATTAATCGGAGTATCGGGTAATATCAGAGCGGGCTCCTTTTTCGCTCAGACTGAGCCTCGCCATTCAAAGGGGAAACGCGGCGAGCGTGCTGGGGACGATGCCTCAGACGGCTTCAGTACTGGGGGATTCTTTTTAATTTTAAGTTTTAGTATGTATATTTTTAATTTATTTTCCATTGTAAGAAATGTGTTTATATATTTGTCATAATTTGACACTTAAACGTTTATAAAACTCTTCTACAGTGCATAATCACATTATAACACTGAGGTGGGACGCCGATATCACAGAACAGAAAAATCAGTAGAAGTGTTATGGGGGCGTGGCGCGTGTGCCAACGTTAAGAGCCGTTGCTCACAACCTGGTTCAGTTAAGCGCAGTGACTTTAGAGAAACGGTTGTGCCGATCACATCGAAAAAAATATGTAAACAATTGTAAACATGCCGTATTGCTCCATTTTGGAATACAAAAACCAGAGCCGTACCAAAAATATCACCCTTGGTGGCATTTCGTATCATCGGCAAGTTGTATTTAATTAGATTTTAATATATTTCATGTTATTTTAAAAACGTGAAATAATTTGATACAAAAATGAACTTAATAGGAATGCAATAAGGTCGTTTTCATCCAATGTCACTAAATCGTACCCTTCCAGAACGTTCGCTACTCGTTCGTCCATTGACCCCGCAAGAATAGTGAGAGATGTTATCGATAAAATTATCGATATTTTTTTCCTGTATTATTAGAGTTTATTTTTTGTTTCGTAAACATCGACTTTAAAAATCATAACGAAGGTTATAAGTTTAGTATTCATAACAAGGCTGTATTTAATTTAAATTACGATATTAGTATTTATGTATGTTTGTCAAATCTTGCAAACGATTTTTAAACCATGTACCGTGGCTGGGGTATATTGGTCAATTTCAAAATTAAAACGTCTGTATCTTCCTGAACTATCGACTATATCCACCTACCAACTAAATTGACATTCATTAGTAAAGGAGTAAAATCTTATAAATATTATCATATGATAAGCTGGGAAATAAGTCCATTACAGGTATTATTAGGCCATGCGATGAAAAACATAACGTTTTAATTATTTTCAATCTCATTTTAGTATAATAAATTATGAAACATGAAAACATAATATTATTTATAACGTTGACAGTGTAAGTTTTATCGATATTCTGAGCTACGCAATACGCACATCACTTGTTAGTGTAGAGAAAAGTGCTGCCACCTAGAGTCAAGTAGCCAAATTATTATCGTTAGTTGATGCTTCATGGGTCGACTACTCGCCGCTAGGTGGCAGAACTACCTTTGTAACTTTTGGATTTGTATCTTTACGTCGTAAGTAACAAACATACGCCATGTAATTTATACAGTATTACTGAGACATGAGGTTCAAAATACATTTCCTGACAGTGATTTATAATCTCATTCGTAATGGAATGCTATAGCAAATCACGTTCAAGATTTCTTTGTAGTTAACTATTTCAATGTGTGTTTTTTGGCTACAACCGATCACTTAGAGACCGAGGCGTATGCCACTTCCACTGTTTTTTCTATTCCGTGGCCGATATGTTTATCTCAAACAAGACATAAAACGGCCGGAAACAATATATTTAGCATAACAGAACTCCTGCTGAGTAATCTGACTATCTCGAACCGATTTGGAATTAAAATAAAATGTGTCTTTTCATGGCTGTCTGTATTATATTTATGGCTTTATTTGTCTGATATTTTAAGCTTACATTACATTTAAATAATAATAATAAGTAAATAAATATCAAAGGACAATCTCACTCAAATCGACCTAGTCCCAAACTAAGCAAAGCTTGTACTATGGGTACTAGACGACGATATAAATAATATGTAAATATATATTGATAACATCCATGATCCAGGAACATATTTTCGAGTTCATCACACAAATGATTGCACTGGCCGGGATTCCAACCCAGGACCGCTGCCTCCAAATTGCGCCTATCGCGTCTTTTAGTTATTCAATTCATTATATTATTCATTATAGCAAAATTAGTGCAGTTAATAAGTTATAATTTAAGTAAGTAATTTATAAGTGGTAGCACACGAAATTTTTTTTGAGCGCTTTATCCGCCAACAAACTGTCCTCAGTTTGGCGGAATATAAATGTTTTACATACCACAATAAGTTTTTTATGATTAAAAAAAAATTACCTTTCATAATATCAGCCGATAGATGGCCACAGCTGGACAAACAGCTGCCCCAAAGTTCTCCAAAACGATCGGTCATGCGCCGCTCTCGTCGAATTCCCGCGATTTTTTGTCGGTCCAACTTGGTGTTAATTTTTTTATCTATCCAAATATCATAAACCCTCCATGATGCGTTCAAGAACCGCACATTATGACCACCATAAAAAAATACTATTTTGTTCAAATTCTGTAATAATGTTATTATTGCTAAATTATGACATCGATTTCGTTTATATTATTTATTCAAATTTCGAACATCTCTGAAAATCAAAAAAAAAATATTTGGCCTCTATTCGAGATGACGTTTAGTTCGAAATGAATTATCAATTTGCAATCAAATTTGGCAAATGTCGCACGTAAGTAAGATATCGAACGATATGATAGTTGGGCCGACTGTAGCTTGTATCTGAATTTAAAAAAAAACTATGACAGCTGCCAGAAAACTTCATTACCGCTATTACCGGGTAATATTTGTCATAATGTGCGACTCCTAAATGCATCATGCAGGCTTATGATATGTGTCTAGATAAAGTAGTGTAATGTATGTACATAATTAGGCATTAAAACACTCGTGTGATGTTATTATGAAACTTGCCTTCGGCTCGTTTCATAAACCCACACTCGTGTTCAATGCCCTTCATTATGTACAGTCACTTATACTACTATATTTCTTGTAAAACGGCATTAAACTCAGATCAATAATTCCCTTTAGAAACATGTCTCATTTTTTATGTGGGTAAACACCACTGTTTTTCTATTAAATCATTGTCAAAGAAAAAGAAAATTGAAAATGGAACATGGTGGAAGACAGCTAGGGTCTAAAGCCTTTCAAATAAACAATACACAGATCGACACACAAGCATAAGGAAAAAATCGAAAGGTTGCTTGGGAGTTAGGGTAGCGGAAAGGTTAACACGCTGGGATCGGCAATACAGAGGTACCGGGTTCGATTCCCGGTCTCTTCCACCTGGTAACTCATTTTAAATTTTCCTTTGAGCTTTGATCTTTTTATCAAAGGTTTAACACGCAAATATTACTCACTAGGTTTTTTTTTGTATTTCGTGGACCAATCTATTTTGATCAATTATAATCGTGGATCAATCTGTTTGATCCAAAACTTATTTAATGTGTAAGTTTTTATGCGTTCATAACATCAGCTTTGACATACACTTCCTCCGCAAACTATGTTTTTTAATTACAACAGCACACTGGGGCGACGTGGACCTTTAACCCTTATTTATTTTGTCCCTAAAACTTTACCCCATTACGAACTAATCCTGGGAACTAACAAATTATGGAGCTCTATTTAAAGTTATTGAACCCGTTTGGACTCTAATGTGGTACAACTAAAGGGAACTTATTTGAAACCACAAGCGATCCAATTTTGAATACATATTGACTTCTAGTTAATAAAACCACATTTGGACTAAAACAAAATGTATTTCACATTTTGGAAGCATGAAACATTTAGTAATTATGTAAAGTAAAAAAAAAGGATGGGTTAGGCAATAAATAAATAAATTAAAATAAATAAATAAATATCGGACAACCGTGTGTGTTTACCCGGTTTCCTATCGTCAGTCCGAATTTTTGTTTCTATCTGTTAACGTTTCGCCATATTAGATTTTTTCCGAAAGCCGTTTTATTCCAAAACGGTATTTTTTTTCAGAATAATAAAACAAACCTAACCTAACATCATTAATTGAAACGATGTTTATAAGGTCCTGAAAATTACACTGGTTTTAGAAAAAAAATACTTTGGTCTTTAGGACAAATTAAAATTTGGCGAAACATTACAGATAGAAAACAATACTTCGTTATGATAGGACACCGTTTAGCCCTATTGTTGACTGGTAGAGAATACCTTGTGGCATTAAGTCCGCCACTTATAGGTACTAGTTTGAACTGTGCAATAAAGTTTAAAAAGTTAATAAGTAATAATAAGTTAATAAATAATTTTTAACAAAAAATGTTAAAAAATATTTATTATCATTCATTTATATGACGAGGTTCTGAGGTACGAATCACAAAAAAATAAGTCTACTTGAGATTCATGTTTTTGAAGTAAGTTGAGAACGTTTACTAACCATGTATTTTTCTTTTTTTCAGGTAAGTGACGAAAACAGAGCGATGCAGTCTTCTGTCTTACTCTAGAGATGATTTATGTCGCCACTCCATCATTTTCTGTACACAGTATGTCGATAGCAACATTTTCTTTTAATAGTATTGACTTTGCCGGTCCTGTTTAATTCTAACTTAATTGAACGAGCGAGTGAAGCGAGCATAGCGTCTCTGTGTTTCTTGTCCCCAGATGTTTGAATGTTCAAATGTGTTGTGGCCGAACACTGCTGCCTGCAGGCGAGAACAGGCGAAACTCAGATAAACGGGCATCCAAAAATCGGAATAAGGATTTTTTGGCCAAACTGAAACGTAAAAGCTTCGCTTTCTCGGTCAATATGTTTTATGAGCGCTTTATGAATCGCAATTTTTGATAAATTTTGCTTAAGCGGCCTTATATTCCTTTTATCTATCCAAATATCATAAACCCTCCACAAAGCGTCCAAGAACCGCACATTATGACTACCATAAAAATAGACTGTTTTTTTAGAACAAATTTATTATCTGTACATAGAAATGTTACTGTTGCTAAATAATAACATCGATTTCGATACTAATATTTATTCAAATTTCGAACATCTCCGAATAACAAAGAAATTTGATTTGAGGGTGATTCTACAGGCGTTTCAACCGCCGTCAGTCCGCTGTCAAAAATATTGAAAGTATGAGCTACACCAAGCTGCAAAATTTCATACAATGTTATACTGTAACCGTACTTCTTACCGTAATTGATCTAATTTAAAGCATCTAATGGCCCATTGCTTTGATATTTATGACAGCGGACTGACGGCGGTTGAAACGCCTGTAGAATCACCCTTGACCTCTATTCCAATATCAGTCGAGATGACGTTTAGTTCGAAATTAATTGTCAATTTGCAATCAAATTTGACAAATGTCGCACACCGTAAGTAAGATATCGAACGATATGATAGTTGGGGCCGACTCTAGTTTGTCTCTAAATAAAAAAAAACTATGACAGCTGCCAGAAAACTTCATTACCGCCATTACCGGGTAATATTCGTCATAATGTGCGACTCCTGAATGCATCATGCAGGCTTATGATATGTGGCTAGATAAAGTGGTGTAATGTATGTACATAATTAGGCATTAAAACACTCGTGTGATGTTATTATGAAACTTGCCTTCGGCTCGTTTCATAAACCCACACTCGTGTTCAATGCCCTTCATTATGTACAGTCACTTATACTACTATATTTCTTGTAAAACGGCATTAAAGTCAGATCAATCATTCCCTTTAGAAACATGTCTCATTTTTTACCCGACACGAGAGTGTGTTTAATACCCTTCATTATGTACAGTCACATAAAGTACTATTAAAATATATTTTTGTCATATTATATGACGATAATTTTAACCAACTTTTTGAAGTGAATTGAATTATGAATAATACTTTTCCCTGAATTCTAGATAGTAACATAGCTTTTTCATACTTTCATTGCGTGCAGTCGCAAAAAAGTTGAAAAAAAGTTGAAAAAAAAAACAGTTTTCTGCGTGAACTTTGTTTAAAACTAATAAATAGGTTTTGAAGCAAAAATTATTAATGAAAAATTCAATTTGAAGGTTTTAAATATATACCAATAAATCGATATGGCCCTGCTCTAAGTAGTAACATTGATAATATGTTAAGAAACATGTTTGATCATAGAGAAAAATGTCTAAAACTATCAGAATTTTTGAACGGATAAGGAGCCGTCAGGATTAAAGTCGTCTTTAAAACGTAATATCTGTCATAGGTAATGAGCAAAAACATTATCCTTGCGATTTGACATTTATTATACACCTACTTAACATAATCTGCCTATTTATCTAAACGTAACCACTTATTCTAAAAAGGTCAGTCAATACTTTGACCTCCCGTCAAGCCTAAAAAAAACGTAATCTAACAAACAAAAACACGATTTATGAAAAATCATAATAAATTACATTAATTCAAATAAAAAACTCAAACAATAGACTGACCGTAAAATAAATATCTAACTCTATATTTACTTCCGTCTTAAAAGGATTAAGTGCCCTATAAATCTAAGAGACTTACGTCGTTTTTTAAATGGGATCTCTTTATCAGAGGATCTACTAAATTGGACCCCATAAAAATTCCATAACCCTTTAACGACTACCCCATGGTTGCTCTTCCACCATGATTGTACTGTCCGCGCTAGTTTATAGGCAAATTATATCATAAAATGTGGTGGTACTAATGGAACTCGATCGAAAGTCGATGGTAAACTTGTTGATTTAAGGTAAGGTTTGAGTAGCCTATAGAAATGTATGTTGTGTTTGCCTATCATTGGATAGACACTCTGGCATGTTATGGACTCCATGTTTTTCATTGTAATTTAATTTCAAATAGTGTTGTTCTGTTAGCTATCCTTTTTTTTTATAAATATGTAAATAAATAAATGTAGGTTCAGATAATACAGGTACAGGTAAGAGGGAAGATCGTAGTTAAAGACTGACCGCTCAAAGAAGCTTGTAACAGTAGTAATTTCTCTTTAAAGTTTAATTGTAATAACATTATTATAGATGTAGTGAATAATAGTTTTCCATCGTATTTTGACGGGTAAGCTCGTTTTAATATTGCCATCTCAACTTTTTCACCGAAGTTGATAGAGAAAACAACTCTAAAACGAACTTTTCTGTCAAAATACGATACGATAGAAAACTATTATTCACTACATCTGTACTGTTGTAGTAACATTGATGAATCTTCAGTTTACTTTATTTGGCTTGGTGTGACTTAATTCCGTATACCTACCATCCAAATGTGAAAATAAAAAGATTATATAGGTACCTACCTACGTACCTACGCATAGATAACAAGTTGTGATCGACTTGCGCTGTTTTCATACAGTGTTATTATATTTTTTTGTATTTACTTTCATTCGTCACAGAACTGTAGGTATTGGATAGTAAAAAAAAAACTTGTTGTTTTGTTAATAATCTAAATAAATTGAGAATTGGTATAATCGATATCGAGAACCAATAGTACCTCAACCAGTAGTAACGACCCCTATTACCCGTGACCAGGATCTACCACTAGGCGGTCCCGCGCTTATTTAAACCACCTGCCATTAATACCTGTCTGCTGGTAACTTAACTGGTACCGATGTTATGGAACCACTGACTATTTGCGAACCTTTATAGAGGTTTTATTCGTTTTGGAAAATGTCTATAGGTACAATTCGCACGAGATAAACTAGGACAAAATTCCATGTTCCTAAAGATGTGTCCGAAATATCACCACTATGTGTCTGCTTTAGCAATGTTTCACTTTAAATGACAGCATGTCAGTGTAACTTAACGATAGCAAAATTCGACACGTATCAGGGGGGGTAATTTGACCAATTTCAGAGAGATGATGGAGATCTCTCCATTTCATCGCCATCCGTCACTTTTGACGGGTCAGTACTTGACAAGTAGCGATAGCCCCAGAACATCGCAACTTCCTTAATCCGGTCGCGCTTAATTTGCGTTTCCTTTATAAGTGATGGCATAAATAACAGGCGCATACTTTAACTTGACCGCGTAGTGCGAGAAATTAGTCAGTTATTACGTTTCGTTCGAAACAGAAATTCTTATACATAAATAGCATTTTTGACAATCATTATCGCCTTCGTATTTCCAAAATTGAGATGAGATATGTCACTTGAAGCGCATCGCATTTTAATGACTGTTCAAAGGCGATATCACTGTTATCTAATAGAGTTTTGACGTTTTGCGATCTCTCAAACGGCATTCTCGAATTAGGTCCCAGTTTTGTTACGCTTTTGATCGTTGATCGGTCGTGATATGGGCACATCGCGCAACTTCTTAATAATAATATATTTTATGTTTTATTTAGCTTGTCCTGTTTGTTTATATCATAGAACGACAAATTATATTGAAAGTAATATCGATCTGAATAGAATACAAGCTCTAGAAAAAACAGGGATTCGGGACTTTTGGAAAACATCCTTTTACACATTAACTCGATAACGGCTCAAAAATTAAACTTTTGTGGAAATGTATGATTCCTCTCGGCTGCAGTATAATATATGTAAATAAATGAATATTAAATGACAATCTTACACAAATCGACCTAGTCCCAAACTAAGCAAAGCTTGTAGTTAGGGTACTAGACGACCATATACATAATGTATAAATACATAATTATATAGATAACAACTATGATCCAGGAACATTCTCGATCTAAATAAATACCTTTTATACATAATAACTCGATAAACGCAAAAAAATTAAGCTCTTGTGGAAATGTATGATTCCTCTCGACTGCAGTATAGTATATGTAACTATATATTCCAAATTGCTTTCCACAAACAATAAATAACATAATTTGGCCATATTCCAGGCTTTCCTCGTTCTAAATGTAACCGATATAAATTGTGAACAGAAAGAGAAATAACTAAAATGTATGGTGCCAAAAAAAGGAAAAACTTCGTAATTTAGTGTAAAAATTGTTTTTTGTTTTAGTTACGGGTCATATCACAATTACTATATATCCCCTTTTACATTACTTACTTTATATCAGCTATCCCCGTACTAAATCTGTTCAACCATTTTAGCGTGATGGGAGGACAAACAAATTCTGACCGCCAGGCTGGCGTGGCACCGCGTGGCCATAAAAAACAAAGAACGATCCCGCATTGTGCTATTAGACTGGCCGCAGACGTTCGGAATTCCAGTCCAGTTTCTGAACGAAATGTCATCAGCAAGCGAGACATCGCCATAGGACAGACAGAGACAGAGACATTTTTTGACGTCATTCTGAACGGAAATTCCGAACGTCTGCCCGCCTTACTATATATCTGCTCCTTTTTCCAGTGTCAGTATACGTTAAGTTTGCACCTGGTAACTAAGGCGGATACAAATGAGGTCCAAATTTAACGTAACCGGCTTTGGGAATCAGTTTTATAATGATGGAGGGACCATTATTTCAGGAAAAATATTAAGAGGCAATACCACTAGTTATTTCATACAAATCGAGGTTTACTTTACTTCTCGTTTGTTTTCTCCCTCAAAACCTAAACAATTTCTTTTTGATAATTTTTGTTTGAAAAACTACTCGAAATTTACAAAATTCACGCAGAGAACTGTTTTTTTAACTTTATTTTCGACTGCACGCAATCAAAGCATGAAATAGCTATGTTACTATTTAGAACTCAGGGAAAAGTATCCACTTTAAAAAGTTGGTTGTTATTATCAATATATTTGTCATAATATAAAAAAAAATACATTTGAAAATATAAAAGGGCCTCTTTATTTTTTAAGGAGGAAACAGACGAGAATCAAGAGCTTTGTATGGAATAAAATAATTATCCCTCTCCATAATTATAAAACTAATTATCAATACAATTGACAATGCGCTTGGCTTAGTTTGTAAGCACTTGCCTACTGAGCCGGCGGTCCCGGGTACGAATCCCGGCCAGGGCAAATATTTGTGTGATGAACTCGAATATTTGTGCTTGGGTCATGGTTGTTCTATGTATTTAAGATAATTTATCTATAAAAGTATGTATATCGTCGTCTAGCACCCATAACGCAAGCCTTCTTGAGCTTAATTTGGGACTAGATCGATTTGTGTGAGGTTATCTGATATTGTCTTATTATTATTATTTAATTCTAGAATTTTATGATATTATCTAGATGAAACAATTTAGGCCCTGTCTTTATTCGACCTGCTTCGAAATAATTACGTAAACGTTACCGGTCAATTTCTCAACTAGCCTAAACGTGTTCATCGCATCATAAACAGAACTCAATTAAAAGCTCATATTTCTTTCATCTCTCTGTAAATATCGATATCACTATTTGAGGTAAACAAGTCGGATCAAAGCGACCTACTTACTTAAAAAGACGTAAGTGACATGGATTTTGAATTAACATAAGTCGTTTTGTCAAAGTAAGATAGATAGGGCCGGTTCAATCTGTTTCTAAATCGGCCATTTTGGATTGGGGGTGATTTGATTATGTTTTTCTTAAGCAAATATAGTTTGGCGATTAATTATATAATAAACTGTGCTTCTTTAATGTTATGACGTAATGCATTTGGGGACAATGACGTCATAGGCGATTTGTATATTGATTAGATTAGATTAGATTTATTTTTATAGAATCTTTTTATTGATTCTATTTTTTACGGGGAAATACCACATTTTTTATTTTTATAAATAATGACACAAAGGTAAATTAAAAAAGAGAAATTTAATGCGATCTACTACAATCTAAGCAGGATTTGAACCTGCGACCTCTACGTTTCCGGCGTATTGCTCTCCCAACTGAGCTATTAGATCGCTACGTCAATCACATCAAATCTTTCATTCCATAATTCTTACGCTACTGGAGCGCCCTCTGCGTCATATGTGTTTGAAATGCTTATGCGCATTAGCCATACCCTAGGATAATGTAATAACAAATTACATTATAAATTTACCCTATCTTGATCTTAATTTACATGAATTGATATTATGATCGTCAATAGAAACATACAATTAAATATTATCATTCAATTGACTCAAATACACCATTTATAACATAACTATTACCTGTTTCTTTCATCGCTGTGCTGCGAGAGAGTGACGGACGATGCCTTGTGGCGCGAGCCCGACGGTGGCAAACAAGCATGCGGTCCGCCTGATGTTAAGAAGGTACCGCCGCACTGTGGTTTTTCTTGTATGGATACAGTGACAAAAGTCGATATCTCCGAAAGTATTAAAGATATTGAAAAAACAAAAATATATTCGAGTTTACTATTAAAAGATTTATTAAATAAATGATGAGAAATAATAAAAAAATCATTTGAAATGCAATTAAAAAAATAAAACAAAATAATTAAATTTATGTCAAAATTACTTGATTTTGATGGCTTATTTATAATGCTTAAAATTAATAACTAACACTATTTAATTAAACATGTAAATGTATACAAACAAATTATGTTATCGTTAACAATAGAGTCATATTTCTATACAAATATCTGCTTGTTACGAGCAGGTTAAGTCATTATACAAAATAAAATATTTTACGTAAGTCCCGATATCTTAAAATAATTAAAACTAACACTGACTATAAAATTAAACCCTACTTATTGAATCTAATAGACTAATTACAGATTTTGACAAAACAGTTTTTTTTTTCAGAGGTAACTTTTTGAGGCTTGAAATCAATGGATCTGAATTTAATAAAAGACGATTCAAAAGATCCTGGTTTGTCAACCCGCGTGATATTTTTCGAGTATTTCTAAGCCTGAATGCCTTTATATTTTTATTTGTCGCTTCTTCTGAGAGCTCTCCTATGGAAACCAAAATGTCCTCTATTATTTCAGCACCGTGAATAAAAGTGTTTTGAGTTATAAACGATAAAGTCTCGTTTAGATCCACTTCACATCTATTACTATGTTTACCTGGTACTGACGAAGTATTCAATAACGCACTGACAGCTGATTCGTCAATTTTTGGAGCTCCGCTAATTATCTTTGTTGTTGTCGCAAGATCATTGCAAGATCCAAAATCTTTTTGTGGGCGGCCGATGTTTCGAAGTACAATTTTCTTGTTCGGGCAATTGATTTTTACTGGTGGACGCCTCCGAAATCTGCACTATTTCAATTGTTTCAAGGATAGCCAGCTATTTTGCGTTAGAGCTCATTAAATTCTCTCAAGTCCTATTTGATTTTGTCCAGAAAGCCATCAGCAGTGTGATGAATTATGTAACACGATTACTTAATGTCTCAGTATTAAGACTTTTAATTTTCCGGCACATTTTTAAAAATTTCCTCTAATACTTGTTGAGTTTTTTCCTTGTTTGATCCTTTAAAATTACTCCATTATTAAAATATATGCATTCTTGTAAACTACACCTGCAAAAAAGAACCTGAAAGAAAACATACAAATATTATCAGAATTCGATATTTTTCGTAGCTCCCTCTACGAAAAGCGTAGAGGCCATATTATCAAAGAACGGGCAAAATCGGGCAGTTGGTCTGAAATGAGTCAGATACTACATTATTCAAGGTTTATTTCAGATATAATATTATTTCTATGAAAGGATCTGAACTACGTTGAATCTCAATTTGAAAACACAGGTAAGTAATGTTTTTGTGTAAAATTAAGTCATTCGTAGCAGGTATATATACAGGGTGTACTTTTTCAATTGCTTTAACTTTAAGGGGTAATTCTTTACGTCTTATTGAGTCAATTTCTCAAAGAAACCAAGTTCCTAACTCGCACCGTTTTCAAATTATTTAATATTCAAATTTAATCACTAATCTCAGTTTAACCAGTGTAAAATCTTCTTATAACCAAAGACTATTATCTGCTGGTTCGTATGTAAAGAGTTTTCAGTGTTCCTTATGTACGACAAGGTCTAGATCAATAAGTTCTTTTTTATTTTGCTCTCACTTGACTCGCATGTGTCACGTCAAATTGACAATAGTAATTTATTATTGTTGTTATTTACTTAATTTTTAATGAAATAATTGTGTTCACTTGCTTTGTGATGCCACGGATAAATTATACGGCCGAAGAAGAAGCCAATATGCACTTTGTTTACGGTTTCTGCAATGGATATGCGGCGGAAGCAGCAAGGGAGTATCGACGTCGATATCCCAATAAGAACTTGCATAATTTGGATTATTTCGATGATATTCCATTGGAAACACTGCGGACACACTGGATCCAGCATGACGGAGCACCCGCACATTTTGCTGGCCGTTTTAGACAATATTTGGATGTGCACTTTGCTGGGCGTTGGATTGGACGCGGCAGTCAAACTCTTGCGTGGCCCGCCATGCAGATCTCCGGACCGAACACCCTTAGACTTTAATGTCTGGGGTACTTTAAAAGAAAAGTCTACTCCAAACCTGTGGCTTCGAGGGAAGACCTACTGCAACGAATTCAGGAAGAAGTCGATGCCATGCGTGCCACTCCTGTCAAACTAAATCGCGAGATACGATTTCGGTTGAATATTTGTTTAGAAAATAATGGCGGGCACTTTGAAAACAAGTTGTAGTAAATTATTATTTTGGTTTAAATAAAAAATATTGAGTGTTAAATACTGATGAGGAGATCATTTTATTTTATTAGGCCAATATTGTTTATGTAATTAAATGTTTATACTTAAACTTAATTAGTTTCATTTGTGACTATACCATAACCCGAAAGAATTTAAATAAAGTGAATTAAAATTAAAATGGTTTAAACACATCGCAAAAATTGTTCTGAAATAAAAAATAAGCACAAAAAATTTAACTTTCACTGCCAATGAACAAAAATAAATACAAAAAGAAAATTCTTTACCGGGGTTTGAACCCAAGACCATCCACACGCATTCCACCTAGCTAAAGTTTTTAACGAGCTCTCAATTCTGTCATCGATGAAGTTTTATCAGTGACGTTAAAATGACAACAAGTTGACTCTAACTATTGCCTAACTCAAAAGGACCTTTTACAATAGCCACCAATTAAATAATTAATTACTTTGTATGGGATACCAAAAAAAAATATTTTTCGAATATCATTAAACGGTTTAAGGGATCAGTTTACGTTAATGTTCCAAGCACTATGTCGAAGTTAAAGCAATTGTATAAAAACACGTTGTATATATACAAAATTATGAAGAGAATGACTGTAAATAATAATAAAAAACAGAAAACATACCTTTGTCATTAATTTCCATAATGAATCACAAAGATGAAACCAACAACTTTTTAGAAATTCATCAACAAACAACTTGCAATTTAATGACTCCCTGATAAGGTTAATCACGTGGTGTAAGTGTGTTCACATCAGAGGGTCAAAAAATAATGATGGTCTCCAATTACTTCAAAACTATTTATAGTTTTTGGTAGGCTGGCTATTACTAAGTACTTGGGCAATAACAAATTACAGGTTGAATGTTGTGGATTTTCAGAGATATGTCGTATGAACGCGACCACAGTGCGCCGCCAGGAGAATCACGCGCGCGTTGCCGACCCTTTAAGAACACTTCATTAAACCAAACATCAAACGCAACAAATACAAAACTGTATCAATTGCGTAATTCTGTATACGTTTTTATTATTCGTAACTTGGGAACTGGACCATGAGCAATATATCAACAGCATTTTATGTTCCTATCATTCATTTTACAACCGCACCGAAATTGGTACTGCCGCCGACAAAAGTGTTTTCTATGACATTATTTTATTGCTGCATATTGAGACGGGATGAAAAGGCGGAATAAATGCAAAGAGTGTTTTACGGCATGGTAATATAGATGGGGATGACTTACATATAATGAATTCAAGAATATAGGATGTATAATATTTTATTCGGTTTCCGCGACTGTCACTCATTTGAATAAAACAATTTAAACGAATTTATATCGCGTATACTAACTGTTTCGGCCTCCTTCACGTTTCGGCAACTTTTCAGTTACTTGAAGAGATCCGAGTTATGTTTTTCAGGGAAAATGTGCGCAGGACGAGAGGTTCCACTACTTGTGTTTTCTTTGTGTGTGCGTTCCACTGTTTCAATTTTAATTCCGATCCCTAAAGACGAGCCCGAATAAAATATATATTTATAGCGTGATAAACGCAACCATCATAGGTATACTGGTGATAAGATTAATAAGATATCGCGAGCAATAAATAGTATGGTAATAAATGCTTGTATGAAACAAAACAGATGCATCAAGCTGTTAAGATTTGCCCCACACTCACTTCACTTCCTCGTGATGTATACGTAGATTTCTATAGTTTTAGGATTTTGTAATAGACTACAAATGTTTCGCATTGTGCTTAAGCATTTTAAAGAACATATGCCGCAGAGGGCGCTCTAGTAGCGTAGAATAATGGAATCAAAGATATGGTGTGATTGACGTAACGCTCTAATAGCTCAGTTGGGAGAGCACTGCGCCGGAAACGTGGTGTCGCGCGTTCGAGTCCTGAACGTCTAGCATAACTGTGACACGCGAATCTTTGACGCGTGACACATACTACCTGTCACTTTCCTTTCAAAACTGTAAGAGCAAGACGGGTGATGCTGAGTCACGCGACAAGTGAAGTCGCGGCAAGATATGCTAGTCCTGCTGGTTACCTTGTATAGCCCTGAAATGTTTTGTATTTTGATAATGACAATTCCTTGACTGACGTTTAATAATGCAAATATGACGTAATGCACATTATTGCCATATGAAAGCTGTTTGTAGCGTCACTATCCCTGGGCAGGACCGACGCTTGCTAGGCTATAGTAGATCACAATACATTTTTATTTCATAATTTACCTTTATGTCTATATTTATAATAGAATACAGATTTAATTAAATTCCCGTGATTTACAGTCGTAACACTTTTATGCCCGTCTATCCAGTAAACAGGGTGTAATAAAATAAATACGATTTTTATTGTGCGCTGTGGCCGAACAAAATCGTTCTAAATTAACCACAGGGTGGTTTTAACCCCGGTTTTATTATTCGACATCGTAGATTTATTTGTAAGGTCGTTAATCTAATCAAATAGCTCCTAGGTTGGTTACCAAAAGGTGATCGTAAAGAATGTTTCACTTAATCGCTTGCGATAGTTGACGATAATGACAATTTTAAGTATTCAATGCCCTTTGATGAGGGCGGCGCAAGATCGATCGTTGTGGAGAACTTTGGGGGAGGCCTTTGTCCAGCAGTGGACGTCTATCGGCTGATATGATGATGATGATGATGAATGCCCTTTGCCCACATATAAAGCTCGCTGAAGGTTGTTCCAATTACTATTTTCTATACGAAAATTGCTACATTTTGAGCGACCCTAATGCCTTCGGATTGATTTGAAAAACAGTGAGTATAATTTTAGTAGGATTTGGACAGAAATGAACCTTGTGGAGAAATAATATTAGAAATAAAGTTTTTTACCACCCTAATGAGTATGATTTGTATTTTAATGTCCTTATCGGCTCCATAGTTCTTTCGTCTTACCATGATATCAGAAGTCCGAAGCCTATCGATTACTAATACAATTGGCTAATACATATCTGTCAGTACTAATAGGGCTCTAATTACATGCGCCATTACAGCTGCTGCGCCAATTTGCTGGGGCTTATTGGATCAGACTGTACAAGACGTACAACTGATATGTCAATTATTACCTGAGCCAAGGTTTCCAACTCAAAACGTCACTGTAACGGTTAACTTCGAGATAATAAACTTTACTGCCCTAGGGTTGTCTGGATTTTCCAGATAGATCGCTATTATACAGGGTGATCTATCCAAATGGGTCAGTAGGGAGAAAACGAAAACTATAAGAGATAGGGAAATCTGTTCTGAGGAACCATGGCTTCCATTTTAATTTTTTTTCGTATATCTCATGCATAACCGGGAATCGAACCTGGTCGAAATTGAGTCGTCCGTCTTGCCGCCGTTGGTAACGAACGATAATTTAAGGTACTTATGTGATAACGTCGTAAGAAAACATTGATTAAAAATTGCATACTTCCGATGGAGTGGAAGAGAGATAGATGCGTCACAAGCCGAACGCTTAGGCCGATCGTGTCTCTTTATCGCTTGTTCTGCGCTCTCGCTTGCACGCTCGGCTCAGGCGGAACGTGACAATGCTTCATGCAGTCATGTTTTTTCGTGCGTGCAGCCGGCGTTCGATTTATAAGACTTTATCACGTCCTAAGTTATTCAGAAAGGTCGCGGGAAGGCGCTGGATGCAGGTCGCTTCCAACCGGTATATATGGAAGTCCAAAGAGGAGGCCTATGTTCAGCTGTGGACGTCCTATGGCTGAGATGATGATGATGATGATGAAGTTATTCAGAGAGGCCACGACCCTCAGTATTGAGGACAACGACTAAAGGAGAATCAAGGTTACGGTAGGTAGTAGAAAATAGAATAGAATACTCTTTATCGCACACCTCAAGAAGAAAGAAATACAAATACAGATGACACTTAACATTACAATAGAGGCAAACAATAGGCGATCTTATCGCTTAAAAGCGATCTCTTCCGGACAACCTTAGGTAATGTATATTGTATTGAATATTCGCATTATTAATTATTGTATTAAGCGGTTTACACTCACGTGAAATTGTCAGGAACGGCCCGACATGTGACGAGTTTGCCGCGGCGGTGTACGGGCAGCCGTCCCTGATGAAGGGCTCCATACGAGTTCGAAACATGTCGGGCCGTTCCTGACAATTTCACGTGAGTGTAAACCGCTTAATACAATAATTAAATATGTCTCACGAAAGTTTTAATAAAATTATAATTCGCATTATTAGTTAATTATTACTGTAAATTGGGCTACGAAGCGTCGCTTATGGAATATCCTTCCGGCTTACACGTCGGGTAATTGACACGCTGTGACGTAATCAGTCGATACACACAGCCTTTGAGGATAATCTAGATTTACTATTATAGAATTAATATATTGATTAGGCATATTACAATATTAATTGCCACCTGTGGAGGATATGCCACCAGTCACCCATAAATATGGACATCGCGCCACGAAAATGGAGATGGATAGGCCACACCTTTCGACGGGGAGGAGCGAACAAGGCAAGCATTGCTTTCGAGTGGCAGCCGCCGGACGGAAGGCGCAGCCGCGGACGTCCTATCCTATACACTCATAGCGGCGCACCGTGGAGAGCGAGCTGCGAGCCGTTGCAATGAGTTGGAGCGAGGCCAAACAAGTTGCTGAGGATAGAAGGGCGTGGCGCGAGCTGATGAAGGCCCTCTGCTCCTCCAGGGTGCCTTAGGACAACAACAACAACAACAACAACAGAGTAGGAATCCTTTTATTGAAGCCGAATTCACTTCGCTTTGTTCTGACAAACAATAGGACCTCAATATCGGCCTCATAAAAGCATTCGTGCTACATATACATTCCTACTATCTAGATATGTTGATGATGATGATTATATATAATATACATCTCAGTATTGTATAGAATGTATAGTATGTAAATATATGTATCAGTGTATTTAAGGTAGTTATGTCATTTAATTTACATGTATGATTCACTTGTATCTTACACGCTCTCCGGACGATAAATTTTCTGCTCTGCACCCACATGAAGCAACTCTGTTTGGCCCTATGGATGACTGAAAGAGAATCCCATTAGACATTAAGTTCACCATTAGTACTGAATTTTGATTTTTATAATTAAGATTAAATTAATTAATTAATTACACCGACTTTACAACGGACTTTTACCAAATTTGGGTTGACGAATTTGAACCTTCTAATACATACATAAATTCTATCCTGTATACTAGTGTACATATAAATTTTAACATCGTTTTGCAAAAAGTAACTGTGTGTCCCTGGGAAACAAGTGCAAGTTCACACGGCATTATCAATTTAATGATATTGTGTCACGTAGAGCCGTGCAATAGCATTACATTATAATGAAAATGTCACAGTGATCGGCACGATTTTATCACTGTTACTTATCACGCACGATCGCAGTTACATAACTTTTATTGAAAAGCCGGTCAAGTGTGAGTCAGACTCGCGCACGAAACATGAGCGTTATACATACGTGTGTTTCGTTCACAGAAATATATCAAGATAGAAGGAAAGAATTCAGCGATTTGTAGGGAGACCGAGCGTGTAACATTTTGCGTAGGTACTTTGACGTCACGAGCGTAGTTTAGTGATGGGAAACATAAGCCGCGCGAAAACGATTCACAGATCGATTCGAACACGGCACCGATTCTATGCTTCGCCACCCCCACCGCACCGCGCCGCGGCCCAGCCGCCGTCACAAACAAAAACAGTCACAGTAATATTTGCTTTGCACTAAGTACTTACATTATATAGCTGCATAATAATATAAGAACGTAATTATCATTTTCCTCTGTTTTCAAAATCGATTTTAATCGAATAACATAATCGCAGTGTACAGCAGCACTATTCTTACTTTTGACAGAAAAAATGAGAAATCGACCTTGAACGTGACTCGACAGTTTGAATAGCATATTTTTACATCGCTGGCTTTGAATGCACGCCAAGGTTGGCTCGTCAAATTAAAGCCGCAATGGAAAGCTAGCGTTGGACACAACCGCCCGCTTCTGTTTTGATGAAAATAATAAAATAAATAGTTTTGTAATTAATAACAGATATTTAAGGACAAATTGTACATACCAATGAAAGGAAATACCTCGATTAACAGCTCCAATTTTATTGGAAGTGTTTGAACAATTAATTATTGCGCAACAAGCCATTTTGTTTTTAAGACCTGACGTCGCACACAGACCGCGGTCGGGAGCTGACTAATGTTCGCGGCGAGCAAAGTTGACACCGTGTCAACATTTTGCCACGCAAGGTACGTACACTTTTTCCTTCTATCTTGATATATTTCTGTGGTTTCGTTCTTTTTTTGTAGTCTGTGTTGATCGCAACAGCAGACTTTGTGTCTGTGAATGTGTGTGTGTAAGCGTGTGTATTCATTTTTTGGTGGGTTGCTGATTACTTTTAATTATAAACTTTCTTTTTTATAAACAATCATAAGAATTTGGCAGAAGTAGTAACGTGTGACATAACGTGATTGATAGATGTGACAAAATCAGTGTTTTTGTCACAGTGATTTTTAGGAACTGGATTAGCGGTCACGGTGATTCAAATGTAATGGAAAGATAATAATTACATTTCAGTCATCGTTACTGGATATACGCGTAGTCACACGTATAGGTATTATTATTTAACTTGTCAAAGTTTGTAATGTTGTATATGTGAAACTAGGGGATAAGTATAGGTAACTTAATCTACTGAAAGAAGATATCATGACATGGGTTAAGGTGGTGGCAACCGTGTTTCAAAAATTCCACGATGTCGCTAAATGTAAACAATTTAACTAGTTTTACTTACTATTAATATTATTTTTATACATAGTTTTAGTCAGAGCAATATAGATAGAATGTGAATGTACCAATATTTTTATGGAGATAATAAATTTCAAATATTTATTTAATGAGTTGAACAAACAGCTAAAGTGTATGAGCTACCATAGAAACTTAAACAGAATCAATGCGACAATTACAGGAACTCACAAATAGTTGTTGCAAATGAGGCCTTATGCCTTTAAAAAAAAATTTTTTTGTACTTGAATAATAACGCACCTCTTTAGTAATAACGCACATCGATTTCACTTGTCGTAAATGTATCTTTGGAATGGAACTTTTTATCTCATAAATCATAAACTCTTTGGGATTTCTTTAATACTATTCATGAAGAAATCATCAGGTTAGCTTAGGTTTGTTTTATGAAAATCCCGAAACTTTCATCTTACAGAGAAAAATACATTTATGGCAAATGAATAATACCTATGGCAAGTGATAGACTATGGCATATCAAATTCGGGCAAACGATAGAGAACCACATCGTTGTAACGAAGCGCAATTGCAGCAAATATGAACATTCATTAGGTACTTAATAAATAATAACATAAAGGTAAATTACGAAAGAAAAAATTAATGCGATCCACTTCAATCTAAGCAGGACTCGAACCTGCGACCCTACGTTTACGTGTGTAAAGCGCAAATCCTAATGCGCATAATAATTTCAAACACATATGACGCAGAGGGCGCTCCAGTAGCGAAGAATTATGGAATGAAAGATTTGGTGTGATTGACGTAGCGATCTAATAGCTCAGTTGGGAGAGCACTATGTCGGAAACCTAGAGGTCACAGGTTCAGGTCCTGCTTAGATTGAAGTGGATCGCATAACATTTTTCTTTCATAATTTACCTTTGTGTCAATATTTATAAAATTAAAATGTGGTATTTCCACATGAAAAATAGAATCGATAAAAAGATTCTATAAAATTATTCATTAGGTACTTAAACTTATAAAACTTAAATTTTGGAGCCTTTTTGGGAGCCTCTGTTATAGATGTAAAAGGCCAATGATAAAGATAATAATGATTACTAAAATATAGTCACTGAAGTGGCGAGATCTCGAGTGGTGTCTAATTTAGGCTTGATGGTTAATAAACAAACTCAATTAAAAACTTACCCATTATGAAGCAAAATACAAGATTCATGTTTGGCCTAGGTTGATAAACTTCTGAATTATTAAACAGCGCTCTGAATTTGGTGTTGAAGTTAGATATTCTAGAATAATTTTGCAGTTTTCAGCGTGAAAACGGATTTTAAGTAGTTGGATTATGCGGGGTTAAAGTTTTTGTTCCGTTGAAGGGAGAACTGAAGAAGTGGTTTTCACATATTTTACGGATACTAAAAGTGGTTTAAGTCGGGTTTTTATTACTTTACTTAATATTTTATAGAGATTACTTGGTTACTAGTTTACTTAACATTTTAAAGTTAGATGGTGTTGTCAGTAAAATCAAAGAGGATGAAAGTGATAGTGAGTGAGAGAAGAGGTGAGTAAATAGGTTCTTGAAGGGTCGGCAACGCGCGTGTGATGCTCTTGGCGTCGCAAGCGTCCATAGGCGGGGGCAAGTGCTTAACATCAGGTGGGCCGCATGGTTGTTTATCACCGGTGTAGTATAAAAAAAACTTTGCTTAAGAAAGATAGTGTGTATTTAGTTTTACTTATGTGCGATAATAGGGACGATGACTTATGTTGAATTCTAATGCATACTTTGAAATATGAAACTTAATATTGCTTTTATTTATAATCCTCACAACGCAACAAATTAATAATTACGAATTAATTTTTATACCTACGCCTATTGTTTTTACCACATAAATTGATTATTTTTTTCTTCTTTTTTTTCTCTCTTCATTTAAGCGCTTTTTCAAATCGTCACTGAGTGACTGTCGCTCCTATAACGTAAATTGTCTTAACGATGACTTGGGGAGATGAATAAGCATAACGTGTGTCTCACTCACTCGTATGGCCGCCGCGCTCGGATCTCTCGCTCACCCGCTCGCCTTGCCGCTGGTCGCGCAGTCGTAGCATCTCCAGCCCGTCTAGCTAACAATGGTACGCGACACCCGTCACCCTCTCACATTACTGCACAGAAAGAGAAAGGCAATCCTCTCGCTCGAAATAGTCGGTTGTGACAGTTGTGCTATAGGTACAGGAGAGTTAGTCCCCCATTAGCAGCGGAGCGCCGTATGTGTGTCTCGCTCACTCGTAAGGCCACAGCGATCGGATCTCTGGCTCAACCGCTCGCCGCGCCGCTGGTTGCGCAGTTTCCAGCGACAACATAGTGCTACCCCTCACCCTCTCACATTACTGCATAGAAAGAGACAGGCAATGATCTCGCTCGAAATAGTCGCTTGTGACAGTTGTGCTAGAGGTACAAAAGTCCCCTGTTAGCAGCCATCTTATATTCCATTTAGTTTAGCATTGTTGTGACTTCCCTAACCCTGTTTTTGACAGTAGTTTCCGAAACTCTATAATAGCCGAAGTCTGTTTTCGGACATAATATTAAACTTAGTGTACTTCTATCGAAGTTTCTAGGTTGGCTATGAAATTTCATAGTGTATACTGATATTAGCTGAAGGCGAAATATATGGAATTTAGATTTTGGTTCATCGTTCTATTACGTACCCTCAATTTTGTTTCAGTGTAGTTATAGTTTGTTTGACTAAGGACTTAAACTGAACTTAGAAAAAAAAAAAGTTAATGTTTTATTATGTGTACTTAGTATTATTTTTAATCGTGTTCTTTCTCAAATGTTGTACCTATTGTAAGACTTATATTTCAAACACAATGTACATTGTTTATGAATAAATAACTATCACTATCAATAACTAACTAACTATCACTATCAGAACAAGTAAATATCATATAAAACGATTACCATAGTTTCTTATTAAGTCCCACAACTTTGAGGTGCGAGCCTTATAAAGGTGCACCACACCGCCGCTCAAAAAGCTTATTTTATTTTTAAAGACCCGTGCGCACAACGGGCACGTGAGCGCCACAGATGAATAATATGTAGCTAGCTACAGATGGAACAGTCACGAAAATGGGACTACCCATTTTCAGAAAAACACCGGCCGGCGCTCAAATTTTGCAAACCATTTGAAAACAACCTTGGACAGTCGGACATGTGCAACGACTTGTCAAATTGAAAAATTCGAGCATAGAGTAACTTATGTAGGTATACAATACTTATTTCTATAAACTCCTTAAGTATGGAGACAGAAAACATTCTAAGTGGAACCGCCCTGAATTCGAGTTTGACAGCACCTGAACCACAGATTCGGTACAGTAGGTACGCTTAGAGCGCTACTCCGCAAAATTTGGAACTAAGCTGTCAGACCCCTGGTGAGCATACATAATTGTAGTTGATTACCGCATGTGGTCGGGATTTCAGCTCAGCTCATCCCTTCTGACGTCTAAATCAGCACGTCGATGGGCCTCAAACGTGCAGGCACCTAATTCGAGAATGCCGTTTGAGAGATCGCAAAACGTTAAAACTCTATTAGAAAACAGTGATATCGCCTTTGAACTGTCATTAAAATGCGATGAGCTTCAAGTGACATATCTCATCTCAATTTTGGAAATACGAAGGCGATAGTGATTGTCAAAAATGCTATTCATGCATATGAATTTCTGTTTTGAACGCAACGTAAGTGACAAATTTCACGCACTACACGGTCAAGTTAAAATATGCGCCTGTTATTTATGCCGTCACATACAAAGGAAACGCAAATTAAGCGTGACCGGATTGACAAAGTTACGATGTTCTAGAGATATCGCCACTTGTTAAGTAGGGACACGTCAAAAGTGACGGATGGCAATAAAATGGAGAGATCTCCATCATCTCTCTAAAATTGGTCGAATATCCCCCAGGTTAGAACCTGCACGTTTCACCAAAGATAATAAAAATAATATAGTGGTGTCCAATTTTGGGCGATCGACTGGCGGCGTTTCCCATTGTGATATACTTACCTATTACAAAAATATAGCCACTGAAGTGGCGAAATCTCGTACACTAGTGGTGTCCAATTTAGGCTCTGTCTGATGGTTAATAAAACTCAATTAACTTTCCCATTGATGAAGCAAATACAAGATTCATGTTTGGCCCAGGTTGGCAAACTTAGTTTTAGAACCAAGGGATGTAATGAAAACCATACCCTCTCATACAACGCCACAATCGATAGCAATAAACACAAACAAGCGCTCGTTATTGTAACAGTTTTATTGCACAGCTTCAGTGTCTACAAAGTTCGACAAGGGAATACAGTAGGTCAATTTCCAATAAGTGGCGTGGCATTTACAGTGCCCAATACCCGGATTATACTATGTGGGCACTGTAACAGAGGCAATAAATTAAAACATAGATTTTACTCGTCAAACTGAACAACATCTGTTATTTTTTTAACCGACTTCAAAAAAAGGAGGGGGTTCTCAGTTCGGTTGTATGTTTTTTTTTTTTTTTTTTTTTTTAATGTTTGTTACCTCATAACTCCGTCATTTATGAGTCGATTTGGAAAATTCTTTTTAGGTTCATGAAGAGACATCTCAAGGTTGGTCCCATAAAATTTTGGTGAAGATCGGATGACGAGATCCATGAGGAATCGAAGGAATTCCTGAAATTTTATAGGCAGTCATAATATTTTTCATATATTTTCTAAAACTATTTAAGTATTTGCATATGGTAGTCATCATCTTCCAATGTTGAACTGATGATGGAAGGTACAACTCCTTAACGGTTAGGAGTTAGGAGATAATTAAAACGACATGCATTCCTTCAAGACCTCCCTGATCACCCCGCCATAAGTATTTCATATGAATCACTAAAAAGCGAAAAAAAAAATTTTTAACAAAAAAAAGAACCGACTTCAGTAAAACTAAAAATCCAAAAATAACCCGTTCAAGTACAGATTACATTTGACTCACCCTTTGAAGTCGGTGCCAAACCTCACGTAAACTTTAATATATAAATATAATAACAGTGGTTTGGGATCGACTTCAAAGGGTGAGTCAAATGTAATCTGTACTTGAACGGGTTATTTTTGGATTTTTAGTTTTACTGAAGTCGGTTCTTTTTTTTGTTAAAATTTTTTTTTTAAATGCTGTTTTCATATGTTCATTATTTCAAAGAAAATAATAGCGTTTTCAATGTACGCCGTCCAACATTGACATCGCCTTAGCATTGACATAGCTGTCACTTTACTAAATATCATGGACCTTTAAAAGATCCTTGCTAAATATCAAATGTTTTGCAATACATTGCTTCTTTGAATAAACTTTATTTTACAGTTTTACATTACAAATGAGTTATTTTTAAAAGTTGTTTAATAAATGCTCTTTAGTTTAAGGGGTAGAGTCTGTGTTTTAATTTATTGCTCCTGTTTATTGGCGTAACTAACATTATTTTTCAGGGGGGGCCTGGGGTGGGGCCTGGCCCGGCCTCCGCTCTATACATATACGCCAATGCTCCCGTTACAGGGTCCACCTGGTACATTAGAAAACTCAGGTGTGTATCAGACAAATTCAAACTCATGTGAAACGGGCGACCCCGACGAAAAAAGAGGGGTATTATAAGTTCAACGTGTATCTATCTGTGTGTTTGTCTGTGGCATTGTAGCTCCAAAACGGATAGACCAATTTGAGTGCGTTTTCTTTTAATCAAAAGACTTGTCCATCGAGATGGTTCTTAGCTATGTTTGGTGGAAATAGGACCAGCAGTTTCCGAGATATTCAGTTGTAACTTGAACAAGTGACAAGATCTCTGCCAATATTTTGCCCGAGAATATCCGACACGAGCCAAATAAGTCCAAATTCGAAAAGTACTTAAAAAAAGCATCTATTGCTGACACTTAAGTGATAAAGTTGTCTATTCAAAGTGTCACTCAAGTATGTAGCAATAACATTTGTAGAAATTATTATATAGAGACTCACACCTGCAGACAAACGGTACAAACCGTTTTGTAGGGAATTGTATATATATTCGTTTTACCCTTTAATTAATTAATAAATCAAAAAATAATAGAAAAAAATATTGAAGCTAACAATTTCAAATTCTGTAGTAATGTAATGCTCAGTTTTAGTAGCATTTTCGATATCACTCATTAAATGAGGGTCTCATGATGACCAGCTACAAGTGTCGGGGGTGTATAGAACATACCTTGGGGCGGTGTATTCGTGAACGTCCCAGATCGCAGGTGTTTGTGCCCGAACCGAAGGAGAGGGTCATACATATACGATCTGGGGCTTTAAGAATTACCGCCCTTGGTTTGTCTAAAGTTATACGTCTTGCCCTGGCCAGGAAGTGGGATTTTCCCTCCGCGTAGAGCAGCAGATCTTACCTGCGGCCTAGGGTGACGTAATTTTTAGGGTTCCGTACCCAAAGGGTAAAAACGGGACCCTATTACTGAGACTTCGCTGTCCGTCCGTCCGTCTGTCATCAGGCTGTATCTCAAGAACGGTGATAGCTAGACAGTTGAAATTTTCACAGATGATGTATTTCAATTGCCGCTAGAACAACAAATACTAAAAATAAAATAAAATAAATATTTAAGAGGGGCTTCCATACAACAAACTTGTTATAGATAATGGTACTGAACCCTTCATGCGCGAGTCGGACTCGCACTTGCCCATTTTTTTTTAAATTTAGGTTATAATTGCTAACGCATTGTATGTAAATATTATGTCTATACTTCCGATGACAGTGCACATAAATAGCACCACAATCGATAACAATAAACACAAACAAGAGATCGTTACTGTTACAAACAGTTTTATTACAGGGATTCAGTGTTAGTAACACATGATAAAGATACAGTAGGTTTATTTGTTACTAGCAACACACGGGTGCATGCTGATAAATTATGCAAGTATTAACCTTGTATTATAAACCTTCCTCTTGAATCACTCTACCTTTAAAAAAAACTGCATCAAAATCCGTTGTGTATTTTTGAAGATGTAAGCATACATAGGGACAGACAGAAGAAAGCGACTTTGTTTTATACTATGTTGTGACTAAAGAACTGAACTCCTAACTTCCAATCAAGGAACTAAAAAACCGGCCAAGTGCGAGTCGGACTCGCGCACCGGGGGTTCCGTACAAACACTTTCCATCCCTAAGTGGTTAAGTTAAGTTTGCACCTGGTATGTATAGCGCCCTATATAAATTAGGTGCAAAGTTAGGTATTAAAAAAAAACTACTTACTAGATCTCGTTCAAAACAATTTTCGTTGGTAATTTTTATAGTAATGTACATCATATGCTTTTTTTAGATTTTTCATTTTCTTATTTTAGAAGTTAGAGGGGGGGGACCAACTTTTTTCCACTTTGGAAGCGTCTGTCACGCAAACTATTCGGTTTAGAAAAAAAAAAATTTAGAAACCTCGATATCATTTTTGAAGACCTATCCATAGATACCCCACACGTATGTATTTGATGAAAAAAAAAAAAAATTTGAGTTTCAGTTCTAAGTATGGGGAGCCCCCAATATTTATTATTATTTTTTTATTTTTGCATCAAAATCTTAATGCGGTTCACAGAATACATCTACTCGTACCTACCAAGTTTCAACAGTATAGCTCTTATAGTTTCGGAAAAAAATGGCTGTGACATACGGACGGACAGACGGACAGACAGACAGACAGACGGACAGACGGACAGACAGACATGACGAATCTATAAGGGTTCCGTTTTTGCCATTTGGCTACGGAACCCTAAAAACCGGCCAAGTTCGAGTCGGACTCGCGCATTAAGGGTACCTACCGTACCATGAAATAAAATAACTGCCCGGGTTGAGTTTGCACCTGGTACGTATGGCGCCGTATACAAATGAGGTGCAAAGTTACCGCAACCGTTCACGTTTGTTGTTTGGGAGCCCCAGTTAAATATTTATTTTATTCTGTTTTCAGTATTTGTTGTTATCGCAGCAGAAATACATCATATTTCGCTACTTGTTGATTTTTAGTTATTAGGATACGAGTAGGTAGGTACTTTTTTACTCTTAATAGGGAAATAATATGTACTTATCTCCCAAGTGGGTACTTTTATTAGTAATATATTAAAATGATAAAATCATTATTTAGAAGCACAGCCAAGTCAAAGAAAAGGCTAAGTATTCATTTTCCTAAAATTGTGAATGTAAAATTTCATGGTCTTCCTTTTATTTAAGATGCTGTGTAACTTGGAAAAAATAATCCTTCTGATTAAGCGTTTTGATCGGTGTTGTAACATTATGGGTATTTTTACCATTTAGCGGGTTCGATTCCCTGTTCTAGGCTATTATTCAAAAATCTTTGAATGCAGTTAATATTGTTTTTAAAATCAAACTGTAATATCGATACAGTAAAATTGTCTATCTACAATATTTAAGATACTTTCACTCCATGTGGCATAGTTTTAGGGCAACCTAAAGTAAATTGATATCTTGCAATCTTTGTTATTTCACTAGCTACTTAAAATAACACGAGGCCCAATTTTGTGTCGACCTCAATACAAAAGCATTTTTAAAACATTGACACAATAAAACGTGGAAAATACCAGCGAACAAAAATAACTAAGTATTTCGAAAACAACGTTGTTCGAAACATTTATTCCTGTTCTATTATTTCCGTTTTAAAATAGAACAGAGTACCTATTATAGAATTTCGAAATTCGATGGTTTTCACAATACTCGTATATCTCCGAAATATAGGTAACTACTATAATATGTATGCGACGCGTTTGGCGCAGTTTGCAGACACCTGCCTACTGAGCCGGCGGTCCCGGGTTCGAATCCTGGCCGGGACAAAAATTTGTGTTATAACTCAAATATTTGTTCTTGGGTCATGGATGTTATCTACGAGTAAGTATGTATTTATAGATTATGTATATTGCCGTCTAGTACCCATAGTACACGCTTTGCTTAGCTTGGGACTAGGTCGATTTGTGTAAGATTGTCCCATTGTATTTATTTGTCCCATAATATTTATAATCATAACGATCAAGTGATGTAGTAAACGAATAATATAGTACGTAACATTTCTTATAATATCAGTGATCATCCCCATTGTCAAAAAAAAACTAAGAAAAGGGTTCTTTTCTCAAACATCCAATGAAATGTCGTCATAACGTGCGTTATAACAGGCTTCGAAGTATCACATTGCGGGCGGAACGTCTCGAGAGGACCGTAAACGAATTTCATACAGAATTGAAGGTCTAGGCCGAGAAGTAATACTTTTAAACATGGCGCCATAGGCTAAACAGCTGAATTTCGTTTTTTTGAGCGGTGTATTTTTTTATTTCATTGCATATATTTGTCTCAAGCTCATGTATGCCTTAGCCGTGAAAAGGGCCGGCTTCGTATCACACCCTACTTATCAGGCAAACCCTTCTTTCACGGCGTCTGCAGTAATGTAGGTACTATTATATTATATAACCATATAGAGATACGGTCGTTACGTTATCGTGATATTTAGGCATCGGAAATTCAGATGCTTTTATACCTACACTTCGCCGTCGGCGTTGATGTTGAGTTGTATGGAGGCGGAACATATTTATTTAATTTTATTATGCTTACCCATTCTTTTCAGTGTTACTGTATCTTTTTGAAGTACCCGATTTAACAGATTGGCAAATTATTTATCATTTTATTTTATATTAAGGATAAAAATATTTCATTATAGTTGAATTTAATGCCCGTTAATTAAATAACATTTAGTGGATATACCTTTAAAGCACCTTCAATTTGTAAATTTTATAACTAATACAGTATGTTTGAATGTCGGCCTAATTAGTTAATGTAGATCTCCAAGGATTCATTTAATTAATTCGAGTCCGTCTCCATACCGTTCCAGCAACTTCGGCGCCGACACAAAAGTTTAGGTATAAAAGCATCTGAATTTCCGATGCCTGGTGATATTAGAGCCTTGACTTTCCTTAGCCGATATTCTGATCGTTATTTACCAACTGTATTGCCGTCAGTACGCATTCAATCTTCTCCGGTGGAGGCAATTTGTGGTAATTGGTCCGAACATGGCCTTTGATTGTACAATATGGGGCATCGTAACACGTTTGTATGGTTTCTGGGACAGATTGTCGTTCGATTGTATTAAATACCATAGACGTTAGGGGTAATCAATCAATCTTACATCTCCTTTACGTGTACCAGTGTAATTAGTTATAACACAAATGTATCATGTAATTGTTTTAAATAAGTATTATTTACGAAAAAATTACTTAGTGTTGAGTTTCTTTCGGCTTTCTTCTCAACAGCGGTCTCCTCTTGCGAAATGCCGGTAGATTCACAATTTGACTTGTAAAAGTGCACCTGTGGCCTACTCACTGAATAAATTATTTCATTTCATTTCATTTCATTTCATTTCATCTATAATTATTCTGATCTGATCATTATCTATTTCTATCACACTAATATAATTATATAAAGGCGAAAGTTTGTGAGTGTGTTTATGTTAATGTTTATGTTAAACTTAATTATTTCATTAATTAATTGATAAAAAAAAAAGTTAAATAACTATTTCTCTATTTTAATAATAAACTACTCCAAAATAATGCACAGCATATACGAGTCTATCGCTATCCTTTTCATTTTCAAGCACAAATAGCATGCGCACTCTCTTTTTTTAAATGGGCGGACTTCAAACAGCTGCTATGCTGTGTCCTCTTCTATCGTATGGGATGGTTTTGGTTGGGACCTCTCAGTCGCACACATTCACTCGCTGCAATATTTTACTTTTCAAAATTCGACAACCGGAATTCTGGACAGATTTTTCGCAGGCAACCCTATACCACCGTGTTCATAATAAAATAATCTTTAATGTTATTTAATTTCAATTTAATAATCAGACCGTTGCAAAATGCTAGTATAGATTTACCAGTTTAAACCTGGCTACCCGATAGTTGTGACGGGAAAAGAATAGGCAACCTAACGTTTGCATATTCTATGGGCTTCATACTTTCGATTGGTATAGAATTTATCTAATAATCAAATGTTTAAAAAAAAAATTTTTTTAATCATTAATTAAACATACCCTGGACTAAAATTTGTTAGGCAACCCATATGCAATATATTTATTGACATATTAAATCAAATATAAAATACATTTCATCAAATAAACATCTCGGTGAAGGTCGTTCTTAAAGGGATCTTAGACTATAATGAAAAGCGGTTATGAAATACAACGGTATGGATAAACCAAATCGAAAGTACAATGTTATGGGAGTCAATATAGACCCGATTTATTGATAAGCTTTTTCTGTAGAATGCGTTATAATAGGCCAGTAGACGGGGACGGTAGTAGAGTAGGCGCAGCGAGCCGACTAGATGGACGGATGACCTCGTGAGGGTAGCGGGGAATCAATGGATGCGGTCTGCACGGGATCACACTTTGTGGTCAGTCATGGGGAGGCCTATGTTCAGCAGTGGACGTGTGTGGATGATAGATAGGCCAGTAGACATTTTTAAGATGTCAATCGATCCTTTAACTGTATTATGTCCTAAGTTTCAATATATTTCATTTAATTTCGAATGGCGAGCGGACCGTGAAGTCGCAAAGGTAACAACATATACCAGGTGGGCCCTGTAACAGGAGCAAACAATTAAAACATAATTTTTACTCGTCAAACTGAACAACATCTGTTCAAAAACTTTTTTTAAAAATCGTGTTTTCAAATGTTCATTATTTCAAACAAAGTAAATAGCATAACATTGACATTGCCTCAGCATTGACATAGCTGTCACTTTACTAAATATCAAATGTTTCGCAACACATTGCTTCTTTGAATAAACTTTATTTTACAGTTTTACATTATAAATGAGTTATTTTTAAAAGTTGTTTAATACTTAAATGTTGTTCAGTTTGAGGGGTAGAATCTATGTTTTTATTTATTGCTCCTGTTACAGGGCCCACCTGGTATTATGTATGGAAAAATAACTAAGCTGCCATTTTGACGGTGAAAAAGTTTGTTTGTTGCACATGGTTCTCTTACAATTATTGTTCTGTTGAATTATGATTCTGCCACTTCAGAGATCGATCCGAGATATCAGTTATAGGTAAACATATCACAAAACTCCATCAAAATAGCGTCCATTCCAATTTTAAAATAGTATTAAAGTCAAAATCCTACTGTAGACTTCTTCATCATCAATAAACCACTCATTTTCGTATGCATATTAATTTCGCTCCATATATCACCAGTTGGACAGGTAATGCGTCATTTTTCCATATTTTCGCTCTTTATTAAATCAGATGCAGTTAACAAACATACTGAATTTATCACTTAGGTAATTAAGAAGCCTTATTCCTTTTTAAATTTATTTTTTTCATATTATGACAAACATATTGATAATTTCAGCCCACTTTTTTAAAGTAAGTAATATTTTTCTCTGAATTCTAGGTAGTAACATAGCTATTTCATGATTTCATTGCGTGCAGTCGAAAATAGGTTGAAAAAGGTAATTTCCCGCGTAGATATTATTGTCAATTTCGAGTAGTTTTTGAAACAAAAATTATCAATGAAAAATTGAAACTGTAGGTTTCAAAACATACCAATAAATCCTAATAGCCCTGTTCTAGGTAGTTACTTCCATAATATGTTAAGAAACATATTTGGTCACAGAAGCATTTTAAAAGGAATAAGGCCTCTTAATCACACAAATTTTATATATACATGCCCACATATGAAGTATATGTGACATATGAAATATTTTTGGGCCAAGCTAAAACGCAGACGCTACGCTCGCTCGGTCGATGAAATGGACATACTAAAAAGCAAGGTCGCTGAATTAGATCACATTAATATTGTAAAGGCGGAAGATTTTGAGTGTGTTTGTTTGTTACTTCTTCATGCTCAAACGGCTGGACCAATTGTTATAAATTTTGGTATCAAGGTAGCTGACACCCTGGTACTTTATTTTGCGAAACAGTTGTACTTATAATTGGGGGAGGCCTCACAGAATACCAATTTTAAGGCTCCTTATCCGTTCAAAAATACTGATTGTTTTTAGACATTTTTCTCTATGATCAAACATGTTACTACTTAGTACCGGGCCATTGCGATTTTTTAGTATATATTTGAAATCTGCAGTTTGAATTTTTCTCTGATAATTTTTGTTTTAAATACTACTCAAAATTGACAAAATTCACGCAGAAAACTGTTTTTTTCAACTCATTTTTGATTGCACGCAATGAAAGAATGAAATATGTATTTTACTATTTAGAACTCAGGGAAAAGTATTATTCACTTCAAAAAGAATTATTTTTATTTTTGTCATAACATAAAAGAAAAGGAAAAAACCTCTTAAAGTGTCAATAGCTTCAAAAATAAGCTAGAGGACTGTTTTCTTAGTGTTTTACCCCAATATTCTTTACAAACAATTGAAATAGGTTAAATAGTTCAAATGAAATGAAATAGTTATGTTGCAAAGTAATTAGAAAGTCTCAAAATACAATCTTTTAAAATAAATGACTACTCAGTTCAAACACGTAATTTGAACTTTCTGCGTATTTTAATCTGTTTTCGTATTAATTTTATTCCGAAGGTAAATTGCTAAGCTTGTATAAACTTCGTTAATTAGTTTTCGCATACCCGACTGTATAAAATTTGTCCAAAAATCTTCAACTTCAGTAAATATTAAAATTTTTGCATTAAGTAATTAGTAATATTACTTACTGCGAGTGAAATATTAACTTACAACTCATATACTTAACAACAACTTATAGAATTCTCAAATTATATTGAAAACTAACTTTTGCCCGCGACTACGTACGCGTGGAACTTGATAAAAGGGATTATTAAAAGCGCCTAATAAAGCAAATGTAAGAGGAATTGTGCTTTTGGTCTAATAATTACATTTCGTACAGGATCACCGCACCCCAACAGAAATGTTCACTCACTTTTCGATCTTTTTAGGTATGATTTCCAGGATGAAAACTTTCCTATGTCCTTCCTCGTATCTTAAACTATCTCTATGCCAAATTTCATCAAAATCGATTCAGCAGTTTAGGCGTGAAGAGGTAACAAACAGACAGACACACTTTCGCATTTATAATATTAGTATGGATTAGTTATATAAGGACAGGGTTATTATTTCAGGGAAATATTAATAGCGCGATGTAGGAGTATGGGCGCGTGCCACTAGCCGTATAGCGCCGTCTGTTGATGTATATTATTTGTCCGCTCATCACGCTTAAACGGCTGGACGGATTTTAGCCAATTTTGGTACATGGGTAGCTGGACATCCAAAATGCCATTTTTTATATACTTTTTATCTGACTGCGGTAATGAAAGTAACGCGGACGAACTTTTATTAAAGCTGTAACAACTAACGTAAACCAAATGTTTTAAATTTTTCGCTTCATTGTAAAATTCAATGGCCTTGGCATCAGGTTCGGTGGTCCAGTTGGTAGGACGTCCGTGTATGCCCGGAAAGCCGTTGGAGACGCAGGTTCGAATCCTGCCTGAACCGTTAAATTTTTCAATTTTTCGCTTCATTGTAAACATATGTCAAATTGCCTACTAAAATTGCTTATAAATTAATATTGTCAGCTACTTTTGATTCTACCGTAGATACCCAGAATTATATTACTGTGTATACAGACGTCTGCTATTTCGTAAAGGGTCGATTGCAAAAAAATTGTACATAGTTAAAGGCTTAGTTAACATTAAATACGATCGCTTCCTTTGGGTGACGAAAGTTAGTCATACAAAATGTATGGGTAACTTTCGTCACACAAAGGAATCAATTAACATTGTTTTAATTAAAGCCCTTAACTATGTACAATTTTTTTGCAATTGACCCTAAAATGTGTACCCTAACTCAACCACGAAGCCTATTTCATCCCTTCTAACGCCTCTAAGCCACAGTCTCGAAACAACTGAGTCGATTATCATCCGGCGCACGTACGCACTATCGATTTATCCGTGTCAGTACTTAATCACGAAAAACTTTTTCACGAAAACTTTTTCACGAACGACTTTATCACGAAAAACTTTATCACGAATAGACTTTATCACGAATAGACTTTATCACGAAAACTTAATCACGAAAACTTTATCACTAAAGACTTTATCACGAAAACTTTATCACGAAAAGACTATATCACGAAAAGACTTTATCACGAAAAGACTTTATCACGAAAAGAATTTATCACGAAAAGACTTTATCACGAAAAGACTTTATCACGAAAACTTTATCACGAAAAGACTATATCACGAAAAAAAATATCACGAAAAGGTTGACTCGTGATATTTTTTTTCGTGATAATTTGCTCTGGATTATTTTCCTTCGGAAACCTATCGTTTGTGGTACAGATACAGATATTTATTCACAATAACTGACCAAGAGTAAGTATGACTCGCGCACCGAGGGTTCCATACAAACACTTCCACTTTCCATCTTACTGGCCGGGTTAAACCATCAGAGACCGGGAATCGAACCCGGTACCTTTTCCACCAGGCAGCTCCTTTTTAAATTTTTCTTTAAACTTTGGTGTAACAATCTATGGATCACTGATCCGAAATAAATAATAATTTGAATTTGAATTTGAATTTTGATCTTCGTATTAATGGTTTAAATAAAAATGGTGGAGTACCCAGATTACAAAAATGAGACATTAAATGTGTCATAAATTATTTATTGGCGGGTTAAGTTAAGTTTACACCTAGTGCGTATGGCGCCGCATACAAGTGAGGTGCAAACTTAATGTAGCAGGGCCCGAACAGTTAAGTTGGTATGAGATAAGTAAAAAATTGTACGGAACGCTCGGAGGGTGTCAGACTTGCACTTGGCTGGTTTTTCTTTGTTAGTAAGTAGTCCTTCCTTGCTTTTCGGTTCTTTTTGTCGTCCTCTACCCTGCGCTGACGTACTTGCAATATCTTAGTCATTTTGGTGTCGTTTTCTAGGTTTTCGGCGGTGTTAAATTTAAAAAATGGCATCCATTTTGGAATTAAAGATGGTGGACGTCATTTTTTGAAATAGTCGTCACGGGTGTCGTTTTTTGGATTTTTGGGGGTGTAGATGTCAAAAATCGCATCCATTTAAGTAAGTGGACATAATTTTTTTAAAACGTCGTCGAGCGTTTTTTCAAAAAAAGTGTACACGTGACGAACCGGAAAACGGTTTTTTTTATAATACCGATTTTAAATTTTCTTGGATTATTCAATTCCCCATAAGTTATAGTGTATTATTTGAGAAAATGGCATAAATTTATTATAAAATAGAGAAAATATCGACATTTTAAATTCAGATTGTGGTGAAACTAGTTCCGTATAGTCACAAATATAAAATTCATTATAAATTGATTGTAGTATTTTATGGACCAGTTTTAGTTTACACATTTAAAATAAAGAAAATGAACAATTTAAAACGGGCTTAATTTATAGAATTAATGGAACGAGCAAGCTTTGAGGATAAAATAAAGGTCCAGTTCGTCACAATCGCCTCCAAATGACTGCTGAAACATGTATTTTCTTGCATTGAAATGCGACAAATCAAAGAATAATATTTTTTATTACATTAAGGAATATTCATTTAGTAATGTTAACGCTTAAATATGTGAATTATTGCACAGCAGCAGCCAGAAATAGTATTTTATGCAACCGTTGTATAAGAGGGGGCAAAAAACGCGAGTGGCATGGGTTACGATGTGAGCGTAGCGAACATCGTAAGAAAGATACCACGAGCGTTTTTTGACCTACTTATACAACGTTGCATACAATACTTTTTCTACGACTCCACATTTCATAAATAAAACAAATAAATAACAAAGATAATAATGACATGTTCCCGCTCGTAATCAACAAAATAAAAAAATATATATAGTCTCTGATAAACTTTTTTTTTATTGACGTCCATCTGTCAAAAAAATATGAACTTATACATAAAGGTATACGTTCACTATACTAAACATACATGCACTGAAGATAAAAACCTTTTTTTTTAAGTTGGCAGCAATGCCCTAGTACTTACAATAAGTTTTTTTTTAAATTGCATATTGTGTGTATGCAGCTGTTTATCTTGTAATCTGTGGTACTAAGTGATGCTTTTTTGGCGACATTATAACATCGCTTAGCAGTGTTTTTTTGGGCAATAGAGTATAGACTTTTACAGAATTTCATAATTTATGTCTTTATTTTAGAGTTAGTAACAATATAAATGACAGAGAAAAGTACTGGAGTAGAAAATAATTATTTTCAACATCCCAAATCTTGGGACAGTAACGAAACGGAATCTCATGTGACTAACTAGAAAATGTAAGGAATAGTGTACATAGATTGAATATATTGAAAGAAAATCACAAAAATAATATGTTATGAATCGTATTTATTGCAACGGAATCAAAATGGTATAATATATATTATTACAAGTTTATATATGTAATAATAATACATGTATAAACTAGTAATAGTAAATATTATACCAAAAATACTTGGTTATGTTTTAAATTTGTTTTCTTCTCCATTTTTTTTAATAACTTTTTTCACCTTCAGTTAATTCAGCTATTCTTTTTTAACCCTTTTTAATTGTTTTTTCCTTTGTTCCTAATATTTTTCGGGGTTTTCTGATTTCAAACGTTCTCTATACCTCTTTGCTTTTTCAGCCGCAGTTAGTCCCATACTATTTTGCTCTAGAAATTACAAACACACAACGATGACATTTCTTGTTAAAATTACTTCTCATGTACCTATGTTTTTACTTAAAATTTATTAGTTATTTATTCTTCAATCAATCAACGATAAATGCACAATTATTTATGTGGTATAAAATGTAACCATCTATATTTATATACCTAATATGTTTTTTTATATTATAACCCAAAAACACTTTGAACGAAATTCAGTCCTAAAAATATAAAAATATTTGTAAATGCTAGGTAATAATGTATCATAATTTTACGAAGAAAGTACCACCTTTTTGTACAGAATGAGTATCAATGTTAAAGTGGGGTACGTATAATAATAATTAAATAACAAAAAAAGCAACGACTTCAAAAAAAAATTAAAGTCAAAGTAACCTGTTCATGTACAGGAATCACCTTTTGAAGTCGGTGCCAAACCAAACAATTATTACTATGTAAACAGATGCCACGCATGAGGCCTTTAAAATACTAAAACCTTCTCCTAATAAAGTGTAACTGTCTGAAAACCGCAATAAAATCGATTCAGCCAAGCGCGAGATAATCGCAGACAAACATACATACATACTTACAAGTCAAACTGCGAACGTATTTTTTTTTTAACTTTTCTTCAAAAAATAATCACCTCATGTATAGATTACTTTTTAATATTCAGTTCAAAGGCGGTTCTTTTTTATAAATGTTTAATTGTTATTTTGCTTTTTAGTATTTTAAATATATAATTGTTGTTTACCAAAACCATCTCCAGGAGATATCAAATACTTTTCTGAAAACCGCATCAAAATCGGTTTTGTCAAATGCGAGATAATGGCGGACAAACATGCATGTATTACAAACATACGGGTCGAACTAAGTACCTCCGTTTTTTAGAAGTCGGTTAAAACATCGGTCACATTTCAATTATGTACTAAGCTTTATAGTTCCAATTCGTCACAAAATCGTTCCGGTAGTATATCACGTCACTAATCGGAAGTGACGAATTCTACCTCGACAATTTAAAATCAAAATTTTAACGTATCTGAACCAATTCAATGTGTTTTTGGTTTAGTTTCGGAAACTACGATAGTTTGTTCAATGTCTATTTGTGTTTAAAAAGTTTTTTATAATCTACTTACCGAAAAAACTGTGACTAACTCGTAATACTATTTTTAGCGCACTGACACAGCGTCCACCTTTCGTCACCGTTTTCACGGAACTGACGCTATATTTGCAATAGAATCCAATGCCAATAGCATTAAAATGTTGCCAGGATTGAAAAAATAACACTTTTTGGGGAATATGGATTGCACAAGTATGTTAAAATCGCTTGTGACTATCACCGGAAGTTCCGGTCTGTCGATTTCTTTGGACAGTGGAAAAAGTACCTAGTTTTTCGGCATTATAAACCGTATTTATTTGTAAATAAAGCACACGACTAAAATCTAGACTCATTACTTTATCTGTGTGACCACATTCAATATTCATAAAAAAATATTTCGAGTTTCTGCAAGCCTCTGAACATGACTGAGTCGACGTGGGACATACCCATTTTAGCACTTTTCATATCTTTATTTAGTAATAAATTTAGTAATAAATATAATATAATCGCTTTATAAATATAACGTGAATGCCTCACATCTACAGAATCAAACGATACCACTCATATACCCAAACACTAAAGGTAAAGTAAAAAAAAAACACGTTGAACGTGTGGGACATTCAAATTTTGCCATGTACACTTTTTTTGAAAAACGCTCCGTCATGGGTGTCGTTTCCTAGGTTTTTGAGTGTACATTTAAAAAATTCCATCCATTTTGGAAATAAAGATGGCGGACGTCACTTTTTTCAAAAAGTCATAGTTTTTTGGGCTTTTGGAGGTGTAGATTTCAAAATAAAAATTGGAATTAAAACTGGCGGAGATATTTCTCTGGTTTCTTTTTCTAGGTTTTTGGCAGTGCATAATTCAAAAATAGAGTCCATTTTAGAATTAAAGATGGTTGATATCACTACTACACGCATCGACACCAATTTCAAAAAGTGACGTCCGCCATCTTGGATTTCGAAATGGATGTCATTTTCATAATCGGTACCTCGAAACACCTTCGAAATTAGTCGTCATCCGAATTCGAATCGAGATTGTGGATGGTCAGTGCCAACCCAGCTGGAGGACGGTTTTAGATACTTCATCGGTGGTAAGTGTGGATGAGACCTTAGTAAATGACGAAGGTAGTGAGTATTGTGTACAAAAAGTAGCCGAAAAAATCTCACGTGATTTGTGCACAAGCCCTTACGTGCTATCACCGCCATGTTACCTTTGACAATATGACAATGTCATGCGGTAAGTCGAATCACAGCAGGCTATTTTGAAATACACGAATCGCATTTATTTGTAACGCGTAATTAAAAATATTTCACTGGCTGTGATTGGTATCATAGAGAGTATGCGCATTTCGACTTGTTGAATTGGGCCAGTCTTTATTATACAAATACAGAGGCTACAGAATGCTTGTGCCAGATATTGTTTTCCAATCCCTTACCGAGCCCATGTGACGCCATTCTTAAACAACTGGAAATTGCTTAAAATGGAGGTCCGAAGGATACTACATTTTACAATACACGATGCTTTATTGTAAACTAAAAGAAGTTTACAAATTAAACACAGAAACAATACTTTTAACAACGATAGACAACAGGCGGTCTTATCGCTAAAGGGCGATCTCTTCCAGACAACCATTAGTGGAGTTGATCATTATAAGCCACACAATGAGTAGGTGGTGATATTATTATTATATATATTATTATTCCTGTATGTCGCACCCGCTCACGGGACAATAGTGTCCCGGACCTTTGGGAGGCGTGCACGGAGCCGAAGCCAACGCGTAGAGGCCCTTTCGACAATTTAATGAAATGCAAGGTGTACATCGAGCGGATGCTGTCCCTATCCGTGTCATGGGACGCACACAGAGACAGCGCCCGCTAGGTGCAAGAACTATTGATGGAGACATGGAATCTAAATACAAATTGGGCTATGGGGATGAAATGGAGGACTGGCTAATTGGGCTATGGGTTGAGACTATCGGGCGTCTACCAGCAAAAGTGTCTCATAGCAAAAATGGGACTGGTAGACGATGACTCGCCTCCCGCTAGATGGGCCCCCACAAAATAGCGACACTTATGTTAGCCTTAGCCTTCCGCACCGGTGTTGCCCTTAGGCCACTTTATAGTGGCCTAAGGGCAACACCGGTGCGGAAGGCTAAGGGCGGAGAGGTGTAATACTGGGCTTTAAACCGAAGCCAACTAACCCCTTACGTTTCCACATCCACCCCCGAGCCGAAACTCTCACGACTCCACTCTGCCCGGCCGGTTAAGGCAAGACAGAGGCGGAGGCCCCGACCCATCACCCCCCGTCAGGATCCCCCAGGAGCGCTCAGGTACGTGGGGTCGCTACCCCCCAACAGCTCGCCATAAGCTGCCCTGCGTGACTGATTGCGCTGGTAAAACCAGCGGGCGATGGGGTCGTCACATTATTATTATTATATACATATAATAAACCTACTTAAACATACATAAATGTGACAGTTTTAGGGATAAGGTCCCACTTTGTCGATATGGAGTGATGAGTAGTTCCTAATACTACAGAACATAAGCTATCTTTTGGTGAAAGAATTATGTCTCTAGGTGCTATAGTTATTTTTTTTTTAATTCTTCAAAGTTGAAAACGTGAAAAAGCGGCAATGAGAAAACATTGGTGAAAGTTTGGGACTTCAAAAAACCCACTTGTACTTTGAAGTTTCGGAGTGGTTGGTATCAAATTAATTGTCATAACACAAGGATTTCAAATTAGTCCAAATCATATATGTAACCTTAATAGTTATATTATAGATTTTGACTAATTTAAAATCCTTATAGTATGACACTTAATTTGATACCAACCACTCCATAACTTCAAACTACAAGTGTGTTTTTTGCCGTTCCAAACTTTAACCAACGTTTTCTCAGTTGTTCCTTTTTCACATTTGCAACTTTGAAGAATTTTCACGAACTAACTATAGTACCTACAGACATAATTATTTCACCATAAGATAGCTTACGTTCTGTAGTATTAGGAACCACTCATAACTCCATATCGACAAAGTAGGAAGTTTTAATATGACATCGACTATTTTTTCAGATATTCGACAAAGTAGGACGCTAGGCACTAAACTTTGAGGCCCTTAAAGAGTACTTAAATTGGACATGTATGCGTTGACATCAAAATCATAGCTTCATTACAGTATGTTACATCAATTTTTATTGAAAGCCGATTTTCGGTAGGTTTTGCCATATTTCACTAAACTGCCCGTAACTCCGTAACTAGCGTCGACAAAGTGGGATGTTTTACTAAACACAGTCACAAATATAAACATATACAAGACAGGTAAGGAACACATATACAGCCAGAAGCAAACGAACGAAAACAGTTCAGAAGTCACACGAAAAATTTACCGAGGGATAGATAGTATTCTTTTATTTTATTTTTAAAGATCACTGGAGTTTTAGCACTCCCCAAATCTACTGGAAGCGAGTTCCATAGCAAAACAGCTTTAAATGTAAAAGCATTCAAGTTGAATTTTGAATGTGAGGCGGGGACAGATAAGAGATTTTTTTTAGCGCACACAGACACACCTACATCTAGCTTTATTAATTGCCGTACCTATACGAAAAGTTAATATTTTCCTCAAAGCATGTAAGACAAGTCCCCCGCCTCATCTGCCCCGAGACATAGATCGGCTAGATTTCGTGGCAGCTTCTGGTACGTTGTCACACGGTGCTGGATAGTTATTTGTGCAACAAGAGAGCAATTTTTTTTTTGTTGCGAGTGCTGATTTTGTCCCGAGCAAGCGAAGGATTTCATGTTTGAATCACGAGCGTAGCGAGTGATTCTAATTTAGAATCCTGAGTGTAGTGAGGGACACAAAAGCACGAGATGCAAAACTTTGCTCTCGTGTAGCACACACAACTTTTCACCTCGACAGCGAGAACATATTCGACTTTTTGTACTTTTTCTTGCAACAATTCTGGTGTAGGTATGTTATAGTCTTTGTTGCTAATTTCAATGATCTTTTTAATACGAAATGGTATAAAAATATATTTACTTAAATTTTTAATTATTCGTTCCAACACAGTTGGTATCTCTCACGACAACCATGGTTGCCATTATTTGATCAAATTGGAAGATTGAGCAGATACATTACAAGTTGATTTATTATTACGTGATTTTGTTTATAGTTTATTTAATATTTTTACTCGTTAAGCACCAAAGAAAATAAATACAAAAGTAAATAAAAATAATTAAATCTCAATATTTTTTAAACTATACGTTTCGAAATTGCGTCAATACCTAATAAATTGGCGAAGTCATCAATTATTGGTACAGGTATTTATTTACAGTACCTATAAAGTTGAAAAATCTTAACTTATTTGAACAATATCTATTTGAGTTATATATAAAAAAACTATTATTTAAACATTCGGTCGTTAAAAATAGGTAATTATGTTGTAATCAAAACTTCTTCGGGTATTTTTTTTTATTCTATGGTATAACACGTATCGGGACGTATTCTTATTTGAGGTCAGATTCGAAAATCTAAATTCGAATTGATATATTTTTATCACTCTCTTTTTCATATTGATATGAAAGAGGCAAAGTGCCTCGAAATTCGAATGATTCGAATTTTATACCGAATTAACTTGTGGCCATCTTGTAGCTGATAAATGACAATCGTAGTCAACAATTGAAAAAAATAAAACTACTTTCTACTCACGCTCAAAACAAAATCGCATTTTGTTCACTGTTATCTCGCAGCAAAATGGCCATGTTTGAGCTGGTGAGGTGAAAATAATATTCCGCCACCAATAAGAAATTCTCCGTCACTATACACCTTCAAATACTGGTTAAGACTCCACTTACAACAGGAGTAAATTTCTTTTATCTACTTAGACGATTTTGTCTTTAAGTACCTACATTAAAGTTAGTAATAAATAATGAAAATATAATTGGAATAGTACACAATAAATATAATATTTATATTTTTTCTTGTTTGGCTCCCGCTGACAAAAGTTGTATAGTTGTAAGACTGACACTGCGTTTTGTATATTTTATAAATGATTTTTTAGTTTATGTATAGGTACTTATTGCACTATGTGCTCCGACATATGTTGAGTGGGATCCTTTTTTGAAATACACTCACCTCTTTCTTTAGATTTAAGCGAAAATCTGTACACGATGTGGCATGTGTGATTTCAAAATAAACATTAGGTATTTCTTTCTTTCTATTGTAAATTTGAATGAGACTCGTGGGTTAGTCCCCATTCATCGATCTAGAAATCAGTTGAAAAAGTAGATATTTGTACCTATAATTGTATTTTATGCAATCGTTGCACAATTAAGGTTCTTAAAGTCGAGTACCGCGTGTAGGTCACGAGGCTTGCCGAGGATGGATAGTCAAATTCTGTATAAAATTTCTGTACTTAGGTATAAAACAGCGGACAAACAACTCTACCAAAGGGAAGAATCCATGTTTTAATTTATTGCTCCTATTACGGTAGAAGGAACCATTGTGCGCTACTTCGCGGAAGACTCCTTGTGTAATTAAATTCGCAAAAATATTGTGAGTAACAAATAATAATAAAACACAAAATGATCAAAATAGTTTCCGTGCTATTTATTCAAATTAAACATTTCTGTACAATCATAAGCTTAAATATCGATCCCTTTACTAACAAAGTAATTATATAATTATACAAGGAAAAGGTAATAGATGTATAACTACTAGTAGTTTATGCAATTGCTACATAATGAGAGGTCTTAAAACACGAGTGTGGTCATAATAGAATCACACGAATGTTTAAGACTTAACTATGTACAGTTGCATACACTACTACTATCTTACACACATATTCATAATCATTATTATATTTTCATAATCATAATATTATGAAAATATGATACACTCAGTCCTGCCAGTCAGTCTGCGGAGCACATTACATACTCGTATTTTATGAATGTATTAAATACGTTAGACTCAATATAATTGTATCGATTTGTCGCATACTACTTATACCTATTAATTTTTCGATATTTTCTCTTTTAATAATAATTTAACAACTAAAATTATTACTAGAATCGAAATTTATACAAAGCGTAATAAAACTATTATTAAGAATCTAATAATAAATCACTATGCCTTAGCCAGAGTTATTATTATCGAGAATATAATAATAAATCACTATGCTTATAGAAAGAAATTATAGTTCAGTGGATGTTACTTTGGTTTTAAGCTAAACAGTTGTAGCGCTGTTTAGCTTACAACCAAAGTGACATCCATTGAACTATAATTTTTTTACGTTCCTAAGGTTTATGTTTAGTAATAATACTGAACTAAAACCTTTGATTAAACAATTACATTCGTATCTATATACGAGACTAACAAACCTTTGGTTAAAAAACAGGTTCCCAAAAGCAAATAAGAATAAGTAAGGATTTTATGAGCACGTTTAGAAAGTATCTTTTTCTTTTTGGTGTTGACCACATGAAAAAGATACATTCTAATAAATATTAGTAGGTACTTACACTTTTATTTATCTCTATACACCTTGCGTCTGTAGAACTTTGGTTTCCGAGGATAGCGGTAGCGGTAGCGGCGAGTGGCAGCTATTGGAGAGATCGACGGCCTGGTTTCGACTTCACGCGACCAGTGGAGCAGCGAGCGGCGGCCATAGGAGGAAGAAGGAGGTCCGAGCGCGGTGTTTCGCTCAGTCCTACAGCCTCTGTTTGCCGCTCCGCTGATCGCGCGAAGTCATGACGGGCCGCGAGACAATGTCGGCCCCGCTATCCTAGTAAACCAGAGCTTTAGGTTATAAGCGCTGTCACTCGCTTTTTCATGCGATTGAACCACATTTAAAAGATAATATGTTTTTATATTAATGACAATCATTATCACAGACAGACGCGTAATAAAAAATGAACTTAAACTAGTATGTATACAATTTTATAATAGAAATAATCCGCTGAGCTGTTGCTTTTTTCTTATTTTTTTTTTATTGAAGTATGTTTTAAATAATCATTCAATCAAAAATCCACTTTTCGAAATAAAGATGATTCCCTATATTTGTTTTTTTTTGTTTGTCTTTTTTTCTTTTAATTGATTTTGTATTTTTTTTTATTGTAAATAAAATGGATATGGCCCTTCTCATATTTATCTACACCGATTGGAAGTGCACATTTGGTGCAATTTTAAATAAAAATGTGCACCAGTCCTCACTGTTGAACGTCGCAAACTTGTCTCGGTTGTTTACGAGATGCTCTTTTAAAATCTGACGAGCCTGGGCGTAATTTTTACGACGGGCTGGTGGCTGCAGAAACGCATTGTCATGAGCCATTTTGTACTCCGTCAGATCCTGCTCTGCCTTGAGCCCCTCCACGAACCTCCAGATTGTGGGATGAGAGGCTCCAAGGCGAGAAAAGAAGGCGTTGTGCCAGGCTTCGATCGAATTGCTGGTCCTGGGCAGGTCCTCTAATGTGGCTTCATACTGGGACCACATTTCAATAGGAAACTTAGCAGCTGTTTTCTTGCGACGGAGGCTGTTATTTACGGTGAACCAGGTGGACTCAAAGTAGTTGAGGAACTGGTCCATGTCCTCCTGATCCTTGTTCTCTGACCAATATGGTGATTGGATCAGAGCAGTATAGGCTTCCTTGGCCAGAGCGGGAGGAACCAGAGCCAGTCCAGCGAGGGCCTTCAAGTGACGAGCATACTCTGGGTTGTCTACGTCACGAAATTGAGCAAAGAGAGCCTTGTTGCCTCTGATGTGTCGAAAAATGGCTTGAGCAAAATGGAAGAAGCAGCCACGGATGTCTGCCTCAGGGAACACTGCCTTGAATGCATTTATTTCCGCCAGTTCGAAGTCCAACATGATGGACACAGGGGCGAGTTCACCATTCTGAGTCTTGAGGGACTGGAGGATATGAATATAAGCCTCTTTCTTGCGGTTTTCCATAAGAGAGAAGACCAAAGGTACTACCACTCCCGATTCTGTCATCTGATGAATGGTCCAAAGCTGTTCAAAATGAGGAGGAGTCACCTTGAAGGTCCCATCAGCGAACCAGTGTTGAGACTCAGCGAGTCGAGAGATATTGAGGCCGGTACCGAAAGTGAGGACGCGTTTGCCTTCAAAGACATTATCCAGGATTAGAAAGGAGTTCCCATGGAACTCGTTGTATGGAGGCACCATCGCGTAGTCGACGGCAGACTTAGGGGTAATGGCGGCATTAGACTCCTTCGCGCGAGCCCGGCGAGCAGAAAGAGCCATGTTTGAGAACGGAGGCAGAGCAGCCAAGACGGTTTCCGAGAGGCCAGAGGTGACACAAGTAACAATCGCGGCGGGTTTCTCGTTAGAACTTGTTGCAATCTCCTTCACATTTGCGCGAACGTCCTTTCTAATGGGGTCAGTGGAATCTGGAATGCACGTATGCTCTCCCCTGGACTTGACAACATTATCACCGATTACCACCGCAGTGAATCGGCATCCAATGGGAGGGTAATATTTGATGCACCGAAAGTAGAAACTCGTTTGACCACTGGATTTGACAGTGTACTTGCCATTCTGCTCCAGAATGTAGCCATCGTGTACAAGGTTCGGCTTGCCCTTCTTGCCAGTAGTAAAGCGAAGATCGGACATGTTTAGAATAGAACAAACTTTAGTCAGCACAGGAAGGTCCAGGATATCGATAGATGTAGTACAACGAGACAGCAAAATATTATGCAAAAAATTATGACATCGGTAGAAAAAACTGAAAAAATTAATTAAAAACCGTTATTTAAAGTTTAAATATGGAAACTGCGTGTATTTTCCAGGCGAGCGGAACTGAAACGGGACGTATATGTCAGCAATCGACGCGGAATCGCAAGACAAACAAATTGGTATACAACAAGATAAGGTTTCTAACTGATGTTTTCAAGTTGTAAGTGAATTTATTGAAAATTTGTCTTTACCTCTACACCTCGGTTCATGTAGGTATGTACCAACTTTTTAAGTTGTAGATCTCCGATCAAGGCGTTTGAGGTGTCGTCAGACGCGGCTTAACGAGATCTATCGGAAACGAGCGAAAAAGTAATATAGAATGATAGATTATTTTTTGAATTTTCTGAAAAAACTGATTTTTGCCCCAATTTTTATGCGAAAACGTGGGTTTTGAGGCCGCACTTGTCAGGAAAGAAATGTCTAGGGTATGTTTAGATGTGGAGCAACGGGACACAGCAAAATATACAAAAAAGAATAATGTCAGCAGAAAAAAACTGAAAAAAAAACTTAAAAATCCGTTATTTAAACTTTAAATATGGGAAATGCGTGTATTTTCCAAGCAATAGGAACTGAAACGGAACGTATATGTTAGCAATCGACGCGGAATCGCAAGACAAACAAATTGGTATACAACAAGATACGGTTTCTAACTGATGTTTTCAAGTTGTAAGTGAATTTATTGAAAATTTGTCTTTACCTCTACACCTCGGTTCATGTAGGTATGTACCAACTTTTTAAGTTGTAGATCTCCGATCAAGGCGTTTGAGGTGTCGTCAGACGCGGCTTAACGAGATCTATCGGAAACGAGCGAAAAAGTAATATAGAATGATAGATTATTTTTTGAATTTTCTGAAAAAACTGATTTTTGCCCCAATTTTTATGCGAAAACGTGGGTTTTGAGGCCGCACTTGTCAGGAAAGAAATGTCTAGGGTATGTTTAGATGTGGAGCAACGGGACACAGCAAAATATACAAAAAAGAATAATGTCAGCAGAAAAAAACTGAAAAAAAAACTTAAAAATCCGTTATTTAAACTTTAAATATGGGAAATGCGTGTATTTTCCAAGCAATAGGAACTGAAACGGAACGTATATGTTAGCAATCGACGCGGAATCGCAAGACAAACAAATTGGTATACAACAAGATAAGGTTTCTAACTGATGTTTTCAAGTTGTAAGTGAATTTATTGAAAATTTGTCTTTACCTCTACACCTCGGTTCATGTAGGTATGTACCAACTTTTTAAGTTGTAGATCTCCGATCAAGGCGTTTGAGGTGTCGTCAGACGCGGCTTAACGAGAACTATCGGAAACGAGCGAAAAAATAGTATAGAATGATAGATTATTTTTTGAATTTTCGCACATGTCCGGACAGAAATGTCTAGGATATCTTTAGATGTGGAGCAACGAGACACAGCAAAATATACAAAAAAGAATAATGTCAGCAGAAAAAAACTGAAAAAAAAACACCTAACAAACCGTTATTATTATTATTATTTTACGTAAAAATTAAACTAAAGAAGAACACACTAAAATTAAACTAAATCTAAAAATGCCCCTGCGGCATAGTGCCGAAGATGCTGGCGGCATTTCCTCGCTGAATTGCCAAACTGATTCTTTGAGCGAGGAAACCGCCAGCACTCGTTTAAATATGGAAAATACACAGATTTTCCATATTTAAATTAAACTTTAAATAACGGTATTTAGGTTTTATTTCAGTTCCTAGTAGGATTTGACGATTCTGCGTCGAGTAGGAACTTCCTACTCGACGCAGAATCGGAAGAAAAACATAATGCGGAAACGCAAGATAATCGACGCGGAATCGCAAGACAAACAAATAGGTATAAAACAAGATAAGTGAGATAAAACAAGATAGGTAGTAAGTAGTACTCTACACCTCGGTTCATGTATGTACCAACTTAAATAATACCTATATATTTAGGGTTGCGTAGTCGACTAGGAACCCTTATAGTTTCGCCATGTCCATCTGTCCGTCCGCGGCTTAGATTCGTGATCATTAGTAGGTACTAGAAAATTTAAATTCATATAAAATGAGTATGTATGTATTACGCCAACAAAATGGTATAATAAAAACTTTAAAAAAAGCTCTCTTTCGAGTACCACTCGTACACCTAAAGTAGAGGCAAATTATTTTTCGTTTCAACAATAGCGTATGTAGTGTCCTTGAATGGGTCTTTTAAAAATAGTAGGGGTCTTCAAAAAATATTTTTTGATAGTCAGCAGTTTTGTAAATATTCGCTCCGGAAATCCAAAACATAGCGTCCCCCCCCCCCCCTCTAACTTTTCACCAACGCGTAAAAAATCTAGAAAAAACAACATGAAAATGAGGCCTTTCAATGAAAATTATATTGTATAAAATCAGTCAAGCCGTTTTTGAGTCATCGTATCATAATTTTCTTTAAAATGGCTTAAGTGCCGCGCGGTTTCCTTATACTTCGAACGTTACATATATTAATTATAATAAACGGTTTAAACTCACGTAATTATTATAATTAGTAAAGATGTCTCCCGATTGTTACATATATTAGTTAAATGCCGTACTGCATTAAAACATTCCGCTCAATCACTTGCAGAACTGATATTAAACTAATGAATTAACCTATAAAATTGTTCTGAGATAAGATACATCATTTAAAATAAAGTGACACTGCCAAAGCGCAGTGAATCAGCGATAACTTCATTTTTTTTTACGAGCAATAACATAATACAAATAAAGCTATCTTTGTGAATTCATAGTGAACAATGGAACACATCAATTCTAGTGGCAATCAGGTTGAGCGTACGCAAGGCTCTGGTCCAGGGGGCCGCGCGCAGCAGGCCGGTGCGCGCGCGCGGCTTGGCCAGCAGCGGGCGGCGGCCGGCGCCGCCGCGCCGCCACACGTACCGATCCGGCACACACAGCTCTACTGCTGCCAGTACCCCGGGCACAGACAACCCCCACTAGACGGAGCATGTAAGGCAAATGTAAGGCCGCCGTGTAGATACTTTAATGTTCTGCCGTACCATATCGTTGGTGCGCGCGGGTCGCCTTACATGCTCCGTCTAGGGGGGGTTGTCTGTGACCCCGGGGTTGCTGACCTTCCCTCTCAATAATTTAAAAATGTAGGAAACAGGAACTGAATCCCTCCTAACCCGCAATTGGTTATATCCCACCATTCCCAAAACGAATAAAGTCGGATACAACAGTGGATGAAATGGATTTTTTCCAACATGAGTTCATACTTCGCCTCCTGCGGGCTCCAGACTGCCGAATTGGTCTCCATGTGGCTTTTAACGAGAGCCTCGTAGAGTGCGCGTACAGCACTCATGTTGGAAAAATCCTGAGCCTGCCGCATAAAGAAACCCAAATTCCTGTATGCTTTTTTACACACAGCAACAATGTGTTCTTTGAATGAAAGGTCGGCGGTGAACTGCACCCCCAAATCTTAGTCAGGCGTAATATAGGTTCCCCCTCCACCGTATATTGGTGATGTATTGGATTACGAGCTCGACTGTAAGATATCGATGAACATTTAGATAGATTGAAGTAAAGTTTGTTGACCTGACTCCATTGTACGACTCGATCAATATCTTCCTGAAGTGTATGACAATCCGACACATTCCTGATTTGTTTCACTAGTTTGAGATCATCAGCAAAAAGTAAACATTCTGCGTCCCTCACCACTTCAGGTAGGTCGTTGATCATTAGCACAATAAGTAAATTACAAGAGTGAATCAGTGATAACTTGATAAACGACGCGTTTGCCACCTTGGACACCTGCCTACTGATCCGACGGTCCCGGGCTCGAATCCCGGCCAGGGCAAATATTTGTGTGATGAACTCGAATATTTGTGCTTGGGTCATGGTTGTTCTATGTATTTAAGTATATATTTATCTATTTAAGTACATATACCGTCATCTAGTACCCATAACACAAGCCTTCTTGAGCTTAATTTGGGACTAGATCGATTTGTGTGAGGTTGTCCGATATTATTACAGAGGTAGATAAACAAGTTATACGTGTTATATATGGTATAGTAGTTGCGTAAGAAAATTTGCGTAGGCACAGCCTCTGTGAAGGCACACAGGGCGGACACTGTCTACTAATTACTGAACTTGAATGTCAGTGTCAATGTGTGCGTGTAAGACGCACAGGCACAGTCTAAGAAACAATACAGTCGGTCGACAAAGGCGTCTAGACAGGGCAATCGTGCGGGGTGACAGAGGCGGGGGCGGGAGGGGTGCTCCCCATGTTTCATACGACGCCATTTTTAGTATAGAGGGAGCTGACTTTGAGGGCTGACGCGTGTCTTGCAATACATAATTAAAATGGTTCATACGACATGTGCTGTGCGAAATTTTATAGTGCCTAAGTCATAAATTTTCTCATGTCATGCTAACGTAAACAAAATGGCGGAGGTAAAAGCGTTACGCCTGCCAGTAAAAACTTAAATATTTTTTTCTTACATAAAAAAAGTAATTACGAGTTACGTAGTTTAAGACTTTATTTAATAAGCAAGAAATTGTTTCTTGCTTCTGTTTGTATGTATGTATGTAAACACTTTATTGTACATGAAAACAAGAAAAACACATAACAAAAGAATAAGCATGTACAAAGGCGAACTTTAAGGTTACTTTAGGTTTGTATTTGAATGCTGTAGTCTAATTTTTTTATTATTTTTAAGGGTTCTCGGGGTGCCGATTACGAAAATGACATCGTACTGTATTACATGATGGCGAGCATAATTTTTCTTAAAAATCGATATTGGTGTCATCTCCTAGGTTCCTCGAGGTGCTGATTATGAAAATGACATCCATTTTCAAATCCAAGATGGCGGATGTCACTTGAAATGGGTGTCGATGTGTGTAGCAGTGATATCAACCATCTTTAATTCTAAAATCGACTCTATTTTTGAAATCGACACGTACACCCTCAAAAACCCAGAAAACGACACCCATGACGACTTTTTCAAAAAAGTGATGTCCACCATCTTAAATTCCAAAATGGATGCCATTTTTGAAATCGACACGTACACCCCCAAAAACCCAGAAAACGACACCAATGACGACTTTTTCAAAAAAGTGACGTCCGCCATCTTTAATTCCAAAATGGATGCCATTTTTGAAATCTGCACCCCCAAAAACTTAGAAAACGACACCCATGACGACTTTTTCAAAAAAGTGATGTCCGCCATCTTTAATTCCAAAATGGATGCCATTTTTGAAATCTACACCCCCAAAAACCTAGAAAACGACACCCGTGACGACTTTTTCAAAAAAGTGACGTCCGCCAACTTTATTTCCAAAATGGATGCCATTTTTAAATTTTGCACCCCCAAAGACCTAGAAAACGACACCCATGACGACTTTTTCAAAGTAGTGACGTCTGCCATCTTTACCTTGTGAGTGTGGCAAGGCTTACATAGGAGAAACAGGACGTAATGTTTCTACAAGATTGTCTGCGTATAATACGCAGTGTCAGAAAAATGGATACGAGGGACTCCGCTACTTAAGCTCATAAACATATATTTTCGTGATAAAGTTTTCGTGATGAAGATTTTTCGTGATAAAGATTTTTCGTGATAAAGCTCATTCGTGATAAAGTTTTCGTGGTTAAAATTTTTCGTGATAACGTTTTCGTGATAAAGTCTTCGTGATAAAGTTTTCGTGATAAAGTCTATTCGTGATAATGTTTATTCGTGATAAAGTCTTTTCGTGATAAAGTTTTCGTGATAAAGTCTTCGTGGAAAAGTTTTCGTGATATAGTCTTTCGTGATAAAGTTTATTCGTGATAAAGTTTTTCGTGATAAAGTTTTCGTGATTAAGTCGTTCGTGATAAAGTTTTTCGTGATAAAGTACTAGCGCCGATTTATCGGTATAATGGATAATTGCGTATAGTACCTTTACCATGAGTTAACGTGACCGTACTCGCTAGCGACAGCGTAAACGATATGTATGCAGAATCCTCTCTGTAGGGAAACCTTCTGGGAGCAAAAATCGCCTCTCAAAATGACTTCTCGTCCAACCTTCACGTTTCACCTCCTTCTTCCCTTCAACCAGGATTTCATTCCCAACTGTTTTCACTTGGATCTGGTCTGGTGTGAAATTCTGCACGTCCAATTGCACTTCGACTTTCCTCCCATCGACTTTCACTTCGGCGACGGAGTATACGGCTTCAATCCCGTGCTCGTGTAGGGCCTGCCTAGGGGCTGTGGAGTACCTAACACAGTCAACTAGCTACTATAAAAAAAAAACTGCGACAGAAAATAGCTATATAGTGTTGTAGTTATACTTTGTATAATACGAGTAACTACAATTCTTCATACAAATTGGCTAGCCAGTACGGTCACTTATTTATTTAATCGTATGGCATAATTGAGTCGCTTTACATGTTGTGTTGATTACAAATTAATATCTAAGTTCTTCACCCATTGGGTTGCGTCTTCGCTTAGATTCAGTAGTAAGTCCAGAGGGTTCCCGGTGAACTTGCGTTTTGGACAATCGTGGACTATGTGATGGATGGACTGGGTAGGCGCACCACAGTCACAGGCAGGAGTATCTCGCCAGCCGCACCTAAACAAGAATTCGCCACATCGACCGTGCTGTGTGCGAAGTCTATTTAAATGGCACCATTGTCGTCTCGGGGCCGAGAAGGCCTGGGGTCTTTGGGTGGGGTTGTAGTTGGTGTGGGAACCCCTAGGCAGGTTGGAAAGCCATTCTTTCCAGTTGTCCTTGATGTTGAAATTACGTGCCATTAGATCCTGTGCGGTCACGTACGGTGGGTGTCTGGATTTCAAGCGGTGCTTTGGAGGACACATAAATTCTGGGTGGGCTGGCAACTCTGGGTTTGATGTAATTTTGCTGGCTTCATTTAGCAGGGTTTGTTGTCTCCTGAGGTGAGGTGGCGGTATGTGGCTCAAGGTGGGCAACCATTGTATCGGAGTTGACTGTAGGGTGCCGGATACACAGCGCATGGTTTTCCGCAGCTGGACGTCGATCTTCTCCACGTGAGCGCTATTAAGCCATACAGGTGCGCAGTATTCTGCAGCGGAGTAAACCAGACCTAGTCCTAGTACGGTCACTGTAAACTCATGGTAGAGGTAGATACAATGTCGATATCGGTGACATTCTAGAGCGTGTTGCGAATTCATATGGAATGACTATTGTCTGTCATACGTGGATAAACTTTTAACAAAAAAAAAACGATAAAACAAATCATTTATAGGGTTCCGTAGTCTACAAGGAACCCCGATAGTTTCGCCATCCTTCCGTCTGCAGCTTAGCTCAGTGACTGTGTGTACTAGAAAACTGCAATTTGGCACGGATATACATATTAGTCATAGTCAACGCTCACAAAGGGTGAAATGAAATCTTGAAATATTAAAATTAAATTGAAAAAATTGTGTGCGGGGAGGTACACGTAAAGTAGGGATGCAATTTTTTTGCAGCCACCCCAAAGTGTGGGATATGATCATTACATAGGTATTTTAAAGTATTGATTGTGGGCTACTAAAGTAACTTTTTGATAAAGAAATTCATTTCCGAAATATTGAGCTTTAAAGTGTCATAAATTTTCTTAAATATTTTTGATTTAGTATAAATTGTTTCATCTTAAAATTACCCTGTACCATGAATACCATAAACAATAACAAAACTTGCCACCATTAAAACTCTCCGATTAACATTATAAATAACGAAACTTTACGAAATAATACACCGTAATTATCCATTATTAATGCATTATAACTTTAATCTGAGCCGTATTGTATTTCTGTTATTCTATTCGTGAAATATGCTTCAACTTTTGAAATAAAGCCCCGAAATGAGCCACAATTTTGCGAACTTTTGCGCGCCTCAAGTGTCACAGTAAATACGCATTCACACCTACAGTTGACATTAAAAATTAAACGTACAAATTAAATGGTTCAGGTTTTTGCTGGAAAAGCATTGCTTTTTTAAGACTTCGTCTACGTTACAATATTTTGAAGTCAGCAAATGTATGAAGGGTCTTGAAATGAAATGCCCCTACTTCCTTTCTGACATTTAATTTAATCACGTTTTGTATGGGACTGTCCATACAAAAACGTGTTTTTTTTTTAGTTTTTTGCTCAATACTGTCACCAGGCTGTATTTCATGAACTACGATAACTAGACAGTTGAAATTTTCACAGATAATGTATTTCTGCTAACGTATAACAACAAATACAGAAAACAAAAAAAAAAATTAAATTATCTAGTTAATCGGAACCCTCGGTGCGCTAGTTCCCCTCGCACTTGGCTAGTTTTTATTTTTTGAAAACGAGATTTTAATCTGAAAATATAGAAAACCCAATAGGCTACCTATAGGTAACTTACCTCTCATTTACAGATAAAAATATTAAGGGGCTCCCTAGAGAAATCAGCCAATTTGATGATTTTTACATCGTATCTAGTTTGTGGATTATAGAGTTATAATGTCCTATTTAATATATATTGTAGTATGGTCTATGCTTAACACTTTGTAGTTACCCGAATTTTGATTTAACGACTGTGTATTTTATAAAAAAATATTCGGTGAAGGACCAAAAATACACTAATCTCGTTTCTACTTTTATCCCCGGTGTATATGTAGAAAATATCTTACATTTTATTGTTCTAAACCATATTCCACAAAATTTGTTGTTAAGCTTTTTCTATTTTTCTCAATACTTTTCGAGAAAAACGCAAAAAACCGTTTCCACAACTTTTTCCCCGAAAAAATCGTAAACTTTGACGGCCTGTATCTCAAAGTCAGTGACATGTGAAAGGTACTTGATACGGTATTTTGTTGAGGAAAAACTATGTTATTATGATTAGCTATTTATAATATGGGAAAATCTATCGCAACAGATCGAAGGTCATTGAGAGCGGGGAGCCCCTTAATGAAACTTTTTGTTTATCACTTACAAAATAATACGATAATTATATGGTTAATTACATCGTTTCGAACTTTCAAAGGTGACAGTCTAGGTGACACTTTAAATAATTGTGTCTAAAATAGCTCTGCTTCTCAACTCATTAAAAACTATTTCTAAAACTTCCAACTACCACACAATAATTGTTTTCAGCAATTAAACATGTACTTCATTTCAAACTGGACTGCATTCACGAGAGCGATGCGGAAATATATTCCTCGGGGAAATCGAGAGAGTGGCTCTGTTTAATCAACGCGGCTGTTTGTCTTAATATGACACATATGTACGTACTAGGGATGTGTCCAATACCGATACTGGCGATACCGGTATGAACCACATATCTATTGCCGATGCGTCTAAGATACTTTTTCCGCGCTCCAGTACCTTTACCATGAGTTAACTTGACCGTACTCGCTAGCGATAGCGTAAATGATCTGTATGGAGAATAGGACAGCGCCCTAGCTAAAAATGATCCGAGGATAAAAACGTTTGGAATTTTGAAGCTAAAAACCCGTAATTTCTAAACCTTTGCTCGCTCGTTAGGGTCGCAGTTCAACCTTACACTCCTCCTCGCTTCGCTCGTCGTCGTACCTAACCTAAGCCTAGTCGGACCTGCCTTAAGGTGATATAGGGGGTGTCAGCCTAACATATCTTGTGGGAACCACCTTTTTTGGTTATTGTAAAATCAACTTATATCTTCTGAAGTTTATAGCATTCACGAATTATATCAAGTTACAATAAATATAGTAAATGTATATTATACTAAATGTAATTATGGCCTTAAATCATTATATCACTTGTTACATTAGATCATTTGGAAATTATCTAAAACAATACTATACCAACCGTTACATTATACAAAGCAATGGTAAGTATATGAAACAAAATAGATTAAGTGAAATTTTATAAAACGTCGCGCATCCATATTTGATATTAATTGGTTTCGCATTAGCTGCGGGCAGATACGCTGCCGTCGGTCGGTCACCTGACGTTATATGACGTAGGCCAGTGACGTTGTGTCACGTAGCCCGGTAGCGATAATGTTATGTGATGTGACGCAGGCTGACGTTGAAGTATTGTAAACGCTTTACGCAGTGGTGTGTAACAACCTTTACAGATTTCGATAAAAATCACTAACAGTTTCGGTATCGTATCGGCGAAAAGCGTATCGATACATCACTATGTGACACAGTATTTCAGCCTTAACACGTTAGTTTTAGAGTGCATTTGCTGCACCTGCAATTTAGTGCAGTTTGGTAAGTTGTGTTTAAATGCAAAATAGAACAGAGTTAATTGGCTTGTTCGATTCCCAGGTGAAGTCCCAAATTTTGGTGGTGAAATAAAGTACAATTGCCAATATTCCAGTTTTCCTTTGTTGAGATATAAGGGGTGATTCAGGAGACGTGGTTGCAACTAAACCTAGACAACTCAGTAAATGATTTTAATTCTGCCATTACAGTTATTTAAGTGAAATGGAAAACGGGGCCATCTTGAAACGATTGCAAATCTAACGCACAATTTTGATGTAATAAAATAATTTATTATTATAACTAGTTACTTATGTTGTTTGTTGTGACGATGTGGTTGGCGAAGTGATAGTGCGGCTGCCTACTGAGCCGGCGGTCCTGGGTTCGAATCCCGGCAAGGGTAAATATTTGTGTGTGCAAAATTAGGAGGTAAATTACGGGCGGTCTTATCACTCAATAGCGATCTCTTTCAGACATACTTTTGTGCGGAATGTATGTTCATACAAAATCAAAACTGATATTAAGCACGAGCACGATACGATTCAGAGGCTTTATTCCGTTGTGTTTTATATTATGACAAATATATTGATAATTTCAACCAACTTTTAAATACTTATACCTTTCCTTGAGTTCTATAAAGTAACATAGCTGTTTCATGCTTTCATTGCGTGCAGTCGAAAATAAGTTGAAAAAAACCAGTTTTCTGTGTGGATTTGTACAATTTCGAGTAGTTATATATACCAATAAATCGCAATGGCCCTGTTCTAAGTAGTAACATTGATAATATGTTAAGAAACATGTTTGATCATAGAGAAAAATGTCTAAAACAATGAGCATTTTTGAACGGATAAGGAGGCTCCTTATATAATGAACCCTATTACAAATTAATTAATTTCTCAGGACAATATTAAATGATTTGACAGGCAGTAATAAAAGTTCTAATACAATATATCGACAGTCACCCTTACTAATTAATACAACGATTTGTCACCAAAATCCCCAACTTTGTCAACCTATCACGTGGGACCATCTAAACTAATAACCGACCAACGACATCACTTATATGGACATGCAGTTTTTAATTTCGCATTACCTTTTGAATATCAATATTTACAATATAATTTTTTATGTCAGGGTGTAGAGTTTAGGAAATGCGCAGACAAAATATTTACTATATTTGTGGTACTTAAACTTTAAAATAATGAAATAAATATTTTTTTATTTAATTTCGTTAATCGGTTTGGATAATTTATTAGAAATACTGTTGCTCTTTATTTTTAACTCGTAGTGATAACAAAAGGCACTATGTACACAAGATCAAAATCAAAATCAAAATAGTTTATTGTGTACTACGGGTAATTGATTCAGGTGTTACAATGATCATAGTGTCTCCGTAATATGTCGTTTCGACGTACAATGAAAAAAACGCACATTCCCCATGCAAATAAAAAATTACAATCTAAAGCAACAAGATGAATGTCAAATAAATAATTAACATTAATTTTCGTTCAAATATAGTAACATATCAAATTTATCATTTATTATTATTAACATCCAATTTATATACGGTCAAAATATACGGTCAAAATATATTTCTAAACAATAATATTAATAAAAATAATTCCGGATGTCAAACCAATTAAATAAAATATATGTACCTAAATTAAATAATGCTTGCATCAGTCAAAAAATCATTAACATTATAATAGCATTTCTCTTTTAATATTTTACACAACTTTATCTTAAATATAGACAGTTCCTCAGTTTTAAGTTGATCCGGTAGTCCGTTAAACAATTTTGGGGCCATTGCGTAAATGGATTTTTTGTAGAAACTGGTCTTTGATCTCTCCAGCGGCTGCACTTTCAGTATGTTACTTGCTGGACGTGGATGGGCATTAACGCGAACGGTAAATCGGTCCATATACTGTTTTACAAAAACACAGGCTTCGTAAATGTACATGGAATATAGCGTTAGTATTCCAAGTTCCTTAAATAATGGTCTACAGCTAGTCTGTTGGTTAACTTTAAACATTGCCCTTATACATTTTTTTTGTGCTTTAAATAGCGGCATCACATCACAACCAGCGGCGTTGCCCCAGTGTATTATTCCATACCTGAGGTTGGATGACACATACGCATGGTAGGCAGTAAGTGCCGTCTTTTGTGAGACCGTTTCTGTCAGTTTCCGTAATACATATACATACTGATTAAGTTTCTTACATAGAGAATTTAAGTGTGTTTTCCATGTAACATTATAATCTATTTGGAGTCCCAAAAACTTTGTTTCGACCACGTGTTCTACGACTTGTTCCTTATATTTTACAACGACATCAGACGGTTCCGATTTTTTAAAATGAAATTGCATACATTTTGTCTTGTCCAGGTTAATTACTAAATTATTATCACTAAGCCAATCAATTACATTTTTAAGTGAGTTATTAATAGTGTTATCATATTCGCTACTATTGTTACTTTTAACTATCAAAGTGGAATCGTCAGCAAATAGGATCATTTGTTGGTCTGTGGCCTGAGGCAAGTCATTAATGTACAAAATGAATAAAAGTGGGCCAAGTATACTTCCTTGGGGAACACCATATTCAATTTCTCTCATTTCGGAGTTTGCTTTTGTTTCTATTTTACGCTCATCTATGTAGGTAATCTCTGTGTATTGCTTTCTTTTTGTCAAGTATGACTCAATGGCTTTTATTTTTTGTAAGAGTCGTTTGTGGCATACAAAATCGAATGCCTTTGACATGTCCATGAATAAAGACGTAACTGGTATTCTATTATTAAGGCACTCAGAGATTGTCTGCATTAGGTCGTAAATGGCTAAGTTGGTTGACTTCCCTTTTCTAAATCCAAATTGCTCATTGGCCAATATGTCATATTTCTCAACGAATGCATACAAAATATTATGAATAGCTCTCTCAAATACTTTTGATATAACTGGAAGGAGAGCGATTGGGCGATAATTTTCGCATATCAGCTTATCTCCTTTTTTATACGCTGGTCTCACAAGCGCTATCTTTAACTTATCTGGGAAGCTTCCCTCACTAAGACATAGGTTGATAATTTAACTGAGTGGACCAGCTATTAGAACTGCACAATGCTTAATAACTATAGTAGGAATGTCATCATAACCTGTACTATTTGTTAATTTAATTTTCAATATAATTTTATATATGTCAATTGGCAATGTCGGTGTCATGTAAATGGAATGCAGTGTCTTATTTATATTAATATCTTTCGAAGTTGAAGTTTTGTTGACATTCCTATGTTCTTTTACAAGGTTTATATATGTGTCGTTAAATGCATTAGCAATGTCCTTAGATTCTTTAATAATTTTGTATTTTATTTCAGAGATTCCTTTGGGTCTATTAAAATTATTCTTATTTATAATTTGCCATGCTGCCTTAGTTTTGTTGACTGCGTTACATATATACTTATTATTTTGCAGTCTCTGAGATTTAATAATAACCTTTTTTAGTGTTCTACAGTAATTTTTATAGGTTGATAGTTCTTTTACACATTTGGATTTCCTACAAGCCAGGTATAATTTGCGTTTATTTTTACTGGATATCTTTTTACCTCTCGTGAGCCAAGTAAGTTTTTGCTTAGAACTAATCTTAATTTTCTTTAATGGAAAGCACATGTCATGATAAGATTTTATATAATCAAAAAATATATTGTATGCTTCGTTAACATTTAGACAATCGTAGATATCATTGAATGACGTATTTTCTAGTAATGATTTAAATGTGTCAAGATTTTCTTTGCTATAGATACGTTTGAATATATACCAGTGTGTCATCTCATGTTGTCTGTTAATGGGAAAGCTCAACAATTGTGCTGAGTGGTCTGAAAGATTTAGTTCGAGAGTTTTACTATTTCTTTTGTAAATATTATGGGCAAAGTTGTCTATACATGAACCACTTTGTTTTCTAGTCGCTTGTTTTATCTCTAGGCGAAGGAACAAGGAACATGAATTGTACCTATATTTTCATGCGTGCGTTTGTGCATGAAATTATAGTCAATGTGTTCAATCACATAACTTTGCGGTTTTCAATTACTTACATATACTTTTCACTTGCTATCTTTAAAATAAAAGAAAAAGTTAGGATTATTTTTGTATGTGTCGCACTAATCTGTAGGTTATATTGTGCCACGTTTCTTCTAATACCCAATCATAATTGGTTAACTTATCATTACAGTAGGTAGACTGTAGACTCTCACTAATCCGGCACTATTAATAAATAGGGGTGCCGGATCATTCGAATGTTCGGCTTTTGATGGGAGCTAGGAAAAAATATAGCAACTAAAATAATAGCACGACGTAAGAGTAGTCAAAGGTGAAGAAAGTGCGAGTGTAGAATTCCAGATTATTGGACATATATCGGACCATTGAAGTGAGGGATCCAAATTAGCGAGACTCTACTGTACTTTTGAAATGCATGTCTATCAATTTCCCTTGTCAATACTATCACCCTAGTGGTCAGGAATGTCCATTTATCCCGTTGAATGTAATGAAGTATGGTCACCGGACAATGCGGGTTGGGGTTTATTATTGAATTTACGAAATTTATTACTATTTGGATATCGGTGACGGTTTCAATGGGATAATCCAATTGTTTCGAAACATTTGTTGAATCGGAATGAACCAGTTTGGACTGGTCATTTCAAGTTATTACAACTGGCTTATCAGATATTTTATGTACCTAATTGTCTTAAATGAGACAAACTTAAGGGGCTCCCTACAGAAATCAGCCAATTTGATGATTTTTACATCGTATCTAGTTTGTGGATTATAGAGTTATAATGTCCTATTTAATATATATTGTAGTATGGTCTATGCTTAACACTTTGTAGTGACTCGAATTTTGATTTAACGACTGTGTATTTTATAAAAAAATATTCGGTGAAGGACCAAAAATACACTAATCTCGTTTCTACTTTTATCCCCGGTGTATATGTAGAAAATATCTTACATTTTATTGTTCTAAACCATATTCCACAAAATTTGTTGTGAAGCTTTTTCTATTTTTCTCAATACTTTTCGAGAAAAACGCAAAAACCGTTTCCACAACTTTTTCCCCGAAAAAATCGTAAACTTTGACGGCCTGTATCTCAAAGTCAGTGACATGTGAAAGGTACTTGATACGGTATTTTGTTGTGGAAAAACTATGTTATTATGATTAGCTATTTATAATATGGGAAAATCTATCGCAACAGATCGAAGGTCATTGAGAGCGGGGAGCCCCTTAAATTAAAATCGAGTCTACCGTGTAGGAGTTCCATAAAGACATATATTTATGGTCAAGACTGTGTACACATATTACAAAGTTATAGTTTCAACATTTTATCCATTTCGGACTTACAATATCAATTTCACTGAAAAATTATATAAAACTTAACTATCTGCGAAAATTTCATTTAAAATTTTCGTCGATAGATAGTCACAAATTCAAGTATTCTTAAACTTAGATATTAAATTAAACTTGTATAGGTATTATGTAAAGTTATTTGATGAATAACTTTGGCTCAGCGAAACAAAATTGAAGATGTTTTCAGCGAATGTATCTCTCACGTCTAATACACTTAACGTACCTACTTATGCAAAGTTTGTAATCTTTGAAACCGCTTTAATCCCTCGTGAAGAAAATTCCAAAGCAGCTAAATGTATCAGGATTCAGTAACTTATAGTGTACATGTACTAGTATGTTTTCTTGACAAGACATGACATAAATAGTTGAATGTAAACAACATAATTTTTACTTTTGTGTTTATGTGATAGTTAGTGGCAACTGACGAGAAACCAACGGTGCTATGTCAGTTGACACTGCCATGCTGGCCCGAGAGATGCTTGTTTGTTTACAAACGAGTGCACCCAAAAGTGGAAGGCGGATCTGATTACTTTGCGGCTCTCTGCGCGTTGTGGGCTGGTTTAGGCTGAGAATTCAGAATGTAGACTTTTTTTAGAGACTCCGATTCAAAATGCCCAAACAAATCGTATATCCGAATTCCTGATGTCTACAGGTCGCATTTCTCATCCGGTTGTCTTGAAATTTTGAGAGCAGCTTCAATAATTAGACATAGATTTTTTTGCCGACTCAATTTTTCAAAATGGCGGATAATAGGGGTTGAAAACTTAAAAAAAGTACAAACTTATGAGGTCTACAGTTTACAAAGCCACTAGTTTAATGTGGTTTGTAGTTATAGATACATACTAAGACATAAGTACATTTGCGTTATTATATCCGTCCAGAGCGCGACTCCGCAGAACAAATTGTAACTTATTGGCCGCCGTCCGCGCCGGTCATGTATGGCTCACTGAGCTCACAGCTCGGAATCATATCGATGCTGACATTTGTTTATGTGTACCTAATGATTAAACCATGTAAAGAAAATAAAGAAAATGTGGATGTGTATTAAGGACAAATACTAGAAATGCTTGTTTTTTAACCGCAGTGTGGAAAATATCTAGTTATAAGAGGAGAGTAGCTGGATAGCTTACTGATTGGTTCAGCTGTTTATAGTGCTTAATGGGGGAATGAAACCCCATTTCACCCCTTTGAAAGATGATTTTCGAGAAGAAAAGTATCCCATGTCCGATTACTTTGCTTTTAACGAGGCTCACTGCGCGTTGTGGGCTGGTTTTGGCTGATACTATAGAAAAGATCATACGCTCTTCTAAAATGTAGACTTCTGATTGTTTTTTTGACCGAGCGAGAGCAGTGACTCTTTTTCATGGTGCCCAAAAAAAACGTATATCTGAATTCCTGATGTCTACAGATCGCATTTCTTGACCGACTGTCTTGAAAATTAGTGAGCAGTTTCCATAGTGATGTCAACTCAGTTTTTCAAAATGGCGGAGAATGGGGGTTGAAAACTTAAAAAATTACAAATTTCTGGCAATTCAAAACAAACTTCCAAGGTTTGCAGCTCACAGAGCTAGTTTAATGTGGTTTATAGTTACAAATACTAAAACATAAATACATTTGCGTTATAATATCCGTCCAGAGCGCGACGCCACAGAACAAATTGTAACTTATTGGCCGCCCGTCTGGGCCGGTCATGTAGGTATGGCTCACTGAGCTTCAGAGCTCGGAATCATATCGATACTGACATTTATTTATGTGTACCTAATGATTAAACCATGTAAAGAAAAACGTTGTGGATGTTAGGCACAAATACTCCTAGGAAATGCTTGGTTTTTACCCGCATTGAGGAAAATATCTAGTCAGAATGAAAAAGAGAATTCCTCCTGTTATGTTTTATCACTAATACTAGCATTATCCCGCGATTTCGCCATCGAATGAGTAATTTGGGTAGCTTACTGGTTCGGCTGTTTATAGTTTGTTCTTAACTTTCATCCCACATTTCACCCCTTTACAAGATAATTTCCGGGATGAAAAGTATCCTATGTCCTTCAGTTCAGCGAAATCGATTAAGCGGTTAAGCGTGACAGACACACTTTGGCATTTATAATATAATTTATACTATGGATTATCAAGGAGAAAATTTGTGAGTCTGTTTGTATGTTTATTACTTCTTCACGCTCCAACGGTTGAAGCAAATTTGATAAAGTTCAATATGAAGGTAGCTGACACCCTAGATTAATACATAGGCTACTTTTCATCTCATAAACCAATGTAACTGGATCTTGTCAAAAACTATTATAACTATTGAAATTCAGGATTGGGCAAGCACGCAAGCCTTGCAAAGTTGCAGTGTAGGTCAAATAGATTTTAAGTTCAATATGAAGGTAGCTGACACCCTAGATTAATACATAGGCTACTTTTCATCTCATAAACCAATGTAACTGGATCTTGTCAAAAACTATTATAACTATTGAAATTCAGGATTGGGCAAGCACGCAAGCCTTGCAAAGTTGCAGTGTAGGTCAAATAGATTTTAAATTGTTAAGGGGTCAAAAGTGGGTCTAAATGGTTCGTATAATACCCACGCATGGCCTATATATCGCCTGATTTGCTTCACGAACTTAGCAGATACATTGCCGAGTCTAGATCAACATATATATCGTCATTTCAAATGACGTAACGCGACCTACGCTATGTCTTATCCTTTATTAGATAATAATCAGATGTCTAGCAAATTGTTAACCGCAAATATAGAGTTACTTGCGCAGACATAACAGATAACCTTACAAATGAGCTATGATGTTCTAAAAGGTCATATTAATGTAGTCTGGCTGAAGAAAATCGACTTAATTGGAAAAATCTAAGGACTGTTTTGGGATCAACTTGAAGAGAGACGTTTGTCTCGCTTTAAATAGCAATTGCTATAAATAAACGTCTTTTATGTCATGTAGGGCTTTAAGTAGCTAGGACCGCATTACGCATCTGCATATGACCACATCTGGTTTATATTATAAATCTCTAAAATTGTAAAGAAAATTCTAGAGATATGCCGTAATTGCGAGGAAAATGTTGACAGCGATATCCACATTTTCTTTTTTTCTTCACCCGCTCATCATGGTGATTTTGCTGCGAGACAGCAGTGAGCAAAGTGCGATTTTGTTTCGAATGTAAAGTAACTTTTTCGCTACCATTTGTCTTTGCTCTCCTGTTGCACAAATAACTATTGTGTCATATGAGTTATTTACAAACTTAAAAAAACCACCCATCGATCGGAATGTCTGCAGCTTAATCACGGCTAAACGGCTGGACGGACTTTAACTTTGGTACATGGATAGTTGGATATCCAAACATGGGTATAGAATGCTTTTACCTGACCATGCTAAAGAAAAAGAAGGGTTAAGTGGTTGACGTTGCGAGCAAATAAATGGTATGAAATAAACTGTCGAAATTTTTTATTACGTTCTGCGCCCCGCGGTGTTACCCGCTCATTACACGGGAACACTAATATTTTCGGGATAAAAAGTATGCCTATGTGTTAATCCAGGGTGTCGGCTACCTCCATAACAAAATTTACCAAAATTGGTAGCCGTTTGAGCGTGAAAAAGTAACAAACATACACAAAAGTTCATTGCATGGTGTCTATACAGCTGCGTGTGTGAGTTTAAATTAATACACATCAAGGCATTGTCGATAGAGTATTGTCTTCCTCCTTGTCACCAACAATCTAAATTCATTAGCTTCGCTTAGCAGATTATTAATAAGATCTGTCAACATCGGATACAATAATTTAATGCTATTATATACGGCTTAGAGGCCTTAGAGCCGTGAATTTGTACACGGAATTAATTTGAACACATTAAGTGTTAACTATACCAGACATGCCCCTGATTGGATTTCATTTCACATGTCGTGGGTATGGCAGGCTGATATAGGGCGCTAATTCGAGTGCACCTTGAGATATCGCACAATAAGCGATGTCTCAGGTATATGTCAGATGTATCGCCTTTAACTGTCAATTACTACTTCTTCATGCTCAAATGGCTGGACGAATTTTGATCTAATTTTGTACGGAGGTAGCTAGCACCCTGGATAAACATAAACTAGGCTACTTTTTATTCCGAACCAATGTAGTGTTCCCCTGGGATGAGCGCTTAACATTGCGTCCGCCCCAAATAGCGATAATTCAATAAAATAATGTCTTTACGAAACCGATAAATATCGCCATTTTTATCCAACGGTAAATAAAAAATGGGGATGCTACAAGCCGTTTAAACTTTTACTACCCTCTTAAGCTATATCCTACTTATCCCTAAGCTAAATCGAGAAATCGACTATTTTATCGCTTACCCGTTAATGTTTTATTGGTCGAGTAAAAGGGAATAATATTCAAAAGAGAATATACGTTTTTATTAGAAGGGGCAGTCTCAGAGGGAAGAGAAATCAAATCAAGGGATTCGGGGTTGTTGTACGATTTGAGACCAAATAACTATTCGTACATGTGTTAGACATATTACTTAGTCAAATAGTTAGTTAGAGTCTGGCTAGCCAAATAATTTTGACAGATATTTCCTTGTGGTATCACCAATTGTCTATGTCATAGACTCTATGATTTAAACAATTTAGTAGGTGGGTCCTCTATAAATCAGTTTGATACTTTATGTACTAGTTCTAACATTCCAATCGAGTTGAAATTTGGCATAGTACTTATGTATTTTTTTAGGTGATGGATTAATATGGTATTATCGAGCTAGGTCTTATTTACTCTACATAAAATTTTTCGCCTTGTATATGGTTAGAAAGTGTCAACATAAAACACATATTATGTGATTGTCGTTGACTGTACTGTATACATAATGGTAGAAATTACGTGAGCTGACTGAAGTGCACGTCAATATATATTTAACTAATTTCCTTAGGTAGGTACCTTACGTGTGCATAGGAAATAAAAAAATGTGTTCTATAATTCCTACTACACAAAGTGTGACCAGCCGCAGATTTTTTTTAAATTCCCGCTAAAACGTTGAGTAATATTTCATTAGCCAGACTATAGTTAGAGCCCTAATTCCATATATATCCCTCGGATATCTCGGAGAGAGTCAACTGTAGTATCATCACTTCGCCAACCCCTCCGAGTTAAGTTTGCGCCTCATTTATATATGCGACGATATAGATATCAAGCGCAAACGTAACCGAGTAGTGCGTGAAATAATACTTACTTATATAGCTCGAATCGTAAACATTCCATTTTAATTCATCAGTTTTAGTTGTTCAATGAAAATAGATAATGAACTTTATTCTCTAAGTAGGCTACACGGGCACTTTAATATGTCTGTAACACTGTTGAGAAGAACGCCGAATGAAACTCAAAATTATAGTTAAATTGTTAAATTACTATCTTTTACAGCTTCATAATATATCTTATAATATTATGATAATTGTGTGTTAACTCGACGACTTGCTCGATGAATCCAATTTTAAACATAACATCCAACATTGTAAACTGGTTAATAAAGCAATCACAGTTAAGTAGCTAAACTACTTGCCTCGTTACTAAACTCAACCCTATTATTTACGCTAGTACACAAATTACCTACCATTACACCGTTAAACGATTTCAAAAAATGTATGAAAGGCATACAAATTATGAATTATAAAAGCTCGAATTAAGTAATAAAACTAATATACTGGATTGTTTATTGCCGTTGAGAAAATTACGTTTTGATATGCGTTACTTTGTTACTTACAGTTTATGATGTTTTCTTTATGTACAATTAGAAATAATCGAGTTTCTATGTAGTTTTTCACGGATACTACGTCGAGAGACGTAGAATAGGACCTTCTTGATACGGGGTGCGTCGTTTGCTATAACAACTTATGATATAATATTGGTCAATAAAACTGAAGTCACAGTAGGTATAAAGGTGATCAATTGGTATAATAAACGAATAATATAATAACATTTTAACATGTATTTTTTAAATGTTTTTGTGTACAAAAAAGTGTTTACTTACTTACTTACATTTGTTATAATTTCATATGGCATTGTATCATATAGTAGGTATAATGATCATTTAATACGTTTAAAGGCTCAATACACACTCAAACTACTCAAACATGAAAGTTAAATTGTAATAGAGTCATGGTTAGGTACGACGACGAGCGAAGCGAGGAGTGTTAGGTTATCTTGCGAATATAAATGTCTTTTATACTAATTGAAATTATACCCAATGAAATTATTCCTAATATTGTTATATCAAATGAAACATTATATCAAATGTTCTTATATCTATTGAAATTATATGAAACGTTGTTGTATCTATCATTACTCACCCCTTGATAGGGCACTACGTCTGCGGGCGGTGACTTTTATGTTCGCATTTTTTTTTCTTTTAATGTCAAACACTGGCATAACTGTCATTCCGTCTTGCGGAATGTTTCTCATAGTTTTTATGACAAGGAAAATGCCATTTTGGCTACAACTTTTTTGTATGCGTCGGTCGTGGATCCATACCCCGCGACCAATGTCGTTGTATTTTACACAAACAACCTAGAATACAGTTCTTAAGCGGTTTTGCGACGACTATAGTCTGTACTTTTAGGTATTTAAAAAAATGTAAACAAACCGGAGCTGTCAAATTGACAGCAAGCAATGGCAAATGTCAAACCGACAAATTTAAAAATCACGTAAGGTAGGTGTTGCTACTTTAAACCTGTGACTTTCTATTTTAGTCGTGTAACTTCCAGTATAATGCAGCCTTTTGTGTTAAAATTCGGGTACTTTTATTGACGATTTACTGAAAAAAAATATATATTTATTTTATGTGATAAAAATATGTTTGTATTCGTGAGTTTGTATATATTCGGTAAAATTAAGCGATAACACTGTTATTTAAATGGAACGGACTGCAGTAGTGAGGTCAATTATTTTATAATATACAAAAAATTACAAGAACCAAACGTAAATCTTAACTAATATTTTACATATAGCCTCGCTTTGTTAAATATAAAGTAAATTCCATATTCCCATCGTTATTCGAGTTTTAATCAAATTCTCCCAGGTTGAAACCCATAACCGTTTCATAAGAGAACATTATTGAGTATTATAATGTGACTCATAAACGTCCGGGGTATATTATAATATCAGAAACGCGAATTCTTGAATATATGCTTTCGTTAAATGTTTGTGAATGAGTTTGGTTGTACGCGTGAGCGTGGTCGGTACTATACAAAAAAGTATGTAAAAAGCTTAATTAATGAAAAGTCGAGAACAAAAAACTGGCGTTGCGACTAAATGGCGTTGATATGTTGGTTGAATGCAGAAAAACTCATCATTCAGCCATTTCGCGATTCTACTTATAGGTCACAGAGCCACTAACTACTATAACTAGGTACGCACAGTTCTGAAAATGAATAGTTTGTTGTAAAATTAACGGTCTTAAGGTGGAATACCTATTCTACTAAAAAAATATCTCATCTACTTAAATCACGGCACACACTGTATACTGGCAATGGCTCTACTTGAATCCAAACTGTGTCTGAAAGAAAAATGGATATCTGATTGGCAGTCAAAGACCAATGAACCTATCAGAAGCCTTATCTCGCTCGGTGTGAAAATGAAGGGGTTCGGCCTCCCGCGTTACGAATGGTGCAAACTAAACCGACTGCGCACAGGGTGCGGGCGAAGCGCACATTTTAACTATCTCTGCGGCTGGATCGATTCGCCCAGCTGCGACTGTGGTGCAGAATCTCAAACTGTCCATCACATTACATCCATAGTACAGGAATATATTCCATCACATAGTACAGGAATGCCCCTTCAGAGCCTACCCTGGAAACCCCGATGATCTGCTCACCGTCACAACTGACGCGGATAAATGGCTAAGAACCTTGGATATGAATTTGTGAAATAAATGTTGTATATAATATGTATTTCAATTTCTTGAAATGTTGTTTACGCCATACGATTAAATAAATAAATAAAAAATATACACAGATTTTAATTCTGATGGGGAAATTGATATGTTTAATTGCGGGCAGAAAATCCCTCTTACGGCCTAGGGTGACGTTTTACTTACATCAGAAACACATCGTAATGTTTGTTTTGAAACATATTAGCAGTTAGTTATTCCACTTGTCCACTAAATTTTGTGATGTCACACATAGAGTATTTTCATAGAAACTGACTTACGAATAGTATTGATAGACAACGCGGTTGGAGGTCCTGGGTTCAAATCCCGGCAAGGGCAAATATTGTGCGATTAACTCGAATATTTCTTCTTGGGTCATGGATAGATAGAGTTCTATGGCTAATATCCTTAACACAAGCCTACTAGAGCTTAATGAGGGACTGTGTGTTCTAGAGCGATTTAAGTGAGGCTATCGGATATTTATTTATTAGTAAAATAACTCAAAAACCGTTCGCAATAATCTCCGACAATGGTTCTCAACTCAATTCAACAAACAAACATACAATACATCACTTTTACACTGACGCAGCAGAAAGTCATACTTTTCAGCCGATTAAAATAACCGCCATCGTTTTACGGCCTATATTTAAACGTAAATTACCTCACTTTTTGGATATTTATGACCCATCCCACGAGGGCACTGAAGCTATTCTCCAATACGATAAAAAATGTCGTAAGAGCCACGGAATCCCATACAATTATACTATCTTTTTGGTTAAAAAAGAAGCTATTCTGAGTCGCAAAGGTTTTTTTGCTCCCGGCGTTTCGGTGTTAGTTCATTAAACACATTTTGGGACGCTATTCTTGGCTTTTTATTGTAGTTAAGAATGTATGTGTAGTGTGTAATGAATAAACTATTTCCAGTACTGTGCGTAAAACGTACTTTTTTGTCCGATTTAAGTACATGACTAACTATACAATACAATAATAGGTACTTTATTGCACACCAACAAGAAAAATATTACATGAGAAATCTTAATTTAATAAATGGTAGACAAAAGGTGCTCTTATAGCTAAAGAGTAATCTGTTACAGGCAACCTTTGGGTAGAGGAGAAAACTAAATTGAACAGAAAACAGTAGGCGGTGAGATAAGAATTTAAATAATATGAGAAGTAACAAATGAATGCCATACAAATATGAAAGAACTATATACAATTTTAGTAAAAAAAGTATTGTATTAAACCTCCACATGACGTTAGCCTCGTATCAAATGACGTTAAAAAAGGATCAAAACGAGACCTGTCAATATAATGAACACCGTAGCAAATAGCATGAGCGAAAGTATCAAGAGTTTTTGCGTGCATTTAGGGTGATTGATCCGTCGCTTGATAAGGTCAAAAAATACTTGGTAGTATAGATATATAGCTCTTGAACTGACTGATATACGTACACATACCCTACTACGAGTATAACGCTGTCGTTATGAGGAAAAAATATGGTTCTACTTTAGCGATATGCTTTAATTCAAGTACATTATGGCATTTTTTTAAGATTAATAAATTTTGATAGGGATGGCGAGTCATACATAATTTCTATAGGGGAACTGAGAGGCACAAGTTATATGTATATTCAATTTAGCTGTTCTCAAATTATTGATACAAAGATATCAAAGCTCAAAGAAAAATTTAAACGAGTTACCTTGGGGACGAGACCGGGAATTTACCCGGTACCTCTGGATTGCCGGTCCAGTGCGTTAACCACTTCGCTACCCGAACTCCAACCAACCTTTCGAATTTATCCTTATGCTTCGCGTGTCAATCTTTGCTGTTCTTCTTTGAAATGTCAACTTGTCAAAGAAACTCAAAGCAGTTTGCATAGCAGGAACCCCGTATTTCCGTTATATATCTTAAAAATAACTCAATTGGAGAAATTGAAATGGTTTATATTCATTGCGTTTTAAAATTAACATCGGATCTTTTCCTTATATAAAAATGTAATAAAAAAATACCTTATAAATAAATATCGGACAACCTCACGCAAATCGATCTAGTCCCACATTTAGCTCTAGTAGGCTTGTTTTATGGACACAAGACGACGATAAATACATACTTAAATACAAATGACATCCGTAGCCCAGGCACAAATATTTAGCTTTGCCGGGATTCGAACCTAGGACCGCCGGCTCAGTGGGGCAGCTGCTTTACCTCTGAGCTAACCGCATCTTCGTTTAAATGTCGTAATTCTTTAAAACAGTATCAAAAAAAAACAAGCTTTTTCCCTGATTACGTCACCTATACATTATAATCATTATACAATTCCAACAAAATAGTGAGAAATATTCCCAAGAACCGCCATTAATATTTGGTTCGAAAGCCATAAATTCCGAAAACCTTTAATCCTTGATAAACCCATTCAAAGTTAACACAGATTTCTAACAAAAATTCTACAAAAAACAAAATAATTCTAACATCTTTTGTCGGACGCTCTACTTTTTTTTTTAAACTGCCAAGCGACAATGGTATGCCACAGAGCGATGAATATCAGCTACGTCAGTAGTTGATGTAAAATTAAATTAGATTTATTATAGTTAAAGCAAGGAAAAGCAATACGATAAAGGTATTGATTGGATGTTGAGTTCAAAAAATCCAATAAAAAAAATGGTTAGTCAGATTCTAGGAAAATACCTTCGTCTGTGACGTCACACAAGTTGTCAAGCGGCCGTTCTTTTAGATTTTGTATAAAATACGTAAGTAAATAAATAAATGTCCTTATTTTTGACTATTTTTGAGTGTCATTTATAGGTTTTGTGAAATAAATTTGACTACAGTCAAATACAGTATTTATTTACAGAAAGTTTAAACTATTATTACTCCCATAATGATTTTACTTGGAAAAAACGATTATCATATTTATTGTCAAAATTAATGAAAGTACCCACACAGCGGTCAGAGAAATTTACGTTGTTTCAATTCTCCCATGTTTTAGTCTATGTAAATAACCATGAAAAGAGGCCCATTAATTTTTTTAGCTAACCAAAAATGCGTAGTTTACAGGGAAAGCAGCAAAAAGGAGTTAAATCGATTCTTCATAGCATTTCCACATTGTATCTTAATTCTGATAAAAATGTGGTCTATCACAGTTCCAATAAAAAAAAAAATAAGCATATTCACAATCGGTATAAATTACGGAACTAAAACGGATAAAAAAAGACATAAGCGTCGCCGTCTACTTGAGAATATCTTCATTTTAAATTAAGGTTGAAAGATAGTTCATCTATTCTGGTGTCAGTCTATTTAACTACTTATACTCTCTGATTCCACTGATTCATCTGCGCCCATCTGTGGCCACAACACCTCATTATTATTCCACCAAATAATGATTCGACCGATTTCGGCCGATTATCTTTCCGGGAACGATCGGTAGATTACGCGGCGCTTTGTTAAACGGCCGGGTTGGGCACACCTGGCTCGAAGGGTTGGGGGGGTATCGGTAAATAGAAATGAGTATCGATACATCGACGGCCGAGTGACTTTATGCCCCAACGGCCTTTTTTTTCTCGGACTGGAAAACGAAGCGTGGAAAGTGCTAGATTGTCTGACGATCTGGTGATGGGTGTAGGAAGCCTAGTGCACGCGGTTAGCTCAGAACCGTTTAATGTAGAAATCCTTGCGGAAGGGCTTTGGATGTAATTTGACTGGGTGATGAAGATGATAGTACTTATACTGGTAGAAAACCTGCTAGCCTAAATACTACGCATAATATTTTTTGCCGGATGTTAAAATATTTTTTTTTTTGTATATATTTTGCCATTTTTCTGTAGATCAACATTTTTTATAAACCACTATTAAAATAATGAACTAAAATGTAACGCACAAGGTTTTGTTTTTTTTCGAGATGGAATTTTTAATGAGTTCTCTAATCGTTTCCGTAAATTGAAAAAATTTCCTTGTTCGATCCTGGGACAAAAAAATAAGGCATCATTTAACACATTTATATCTCGAAATAGCGCCATTTTCTCGTAAAATTGTTTGCAAATTAATTTGATTTTGAGTGCGTCTGTTTTTAACGTAGTCATTAAAGTCAAGTGGCCATTTACTGTTACAACATCGAAAATAAAGAGGGTGCTTTAAATATTTTCCCAATATCACCTCGGTATATAATATGTGTGTTTTTTTCGTTTGTTTGAATAAAAAGTATCCCATAACGATCTTCGGATATCTCTATCTCTGTACTAAAATAAACTTAAATCTGTCTAGCTGTCTTAGCTCAATGAAATTAGTATGAAAATTTTGATAAAAGATGGCGCGTGGCGTTTTGTCAACGCTCATACAGAACAAAAGAACCCTTGCAAAGCACTCCGTAACCATAGCCTTTACTCGTAGAAAATTGATTTTCAACTAAATTTTTAAGTTTTATTTATAGTTTTAGTTTTCGCATAATATCGATATCGATACCACTATCATCATTCGTACGTCTCCAGTGCCCTATTCTCAACTATCGACCATTGTTGGCACCACAAAAGCGTTCCGAGTGTGAATGCTCACATGCCTAACGAAAACAATCAAGCAATGCTTAATTAATATAAAGGTTTCGAACCTCTGACCAAAGTGAGTGGTTTCCTTATTTTATTCCCACACCCCGTTTTGAATAAACATTTTAATTGTCAAGTAAGTGGTACAAAACCTTTTCGTGCTGCGTGAATTTGTTCAATTCGACGTTGATTAGATTTTTTATTTATTTATTGAAGAGCCATATTGTGCCTGCTGTCCTGTATGAAGTAATGCACTTTCTTGTACATCAATAGAACATACTCGTCGTTCATTAACCGACTTCAACGGGAGGAAATTATATTTCCAAGAACAATACCGATATAGTCATAGATGTGCCTATACTAATTCAGAAGTTCCCTCGATTCCTCAGGGATCGTCATCAGATCTTCACCAAAATTTGATACTAATTTAAAGAAAATAAAACTAAATCGGTTCATAAATAACGGCGTTCTGAGGCAACAAACATGTAATAAAAATACCACCTCCGTTTTTTAAGTCGATTTAAAATACTGTACTGGTCTGGTTGTTTAAAATACTGTCTGTCTGTCTGTGGTCTTATTGCTAAATTTGACACGTAGCGGTTATATTTCGATCAGATACCATTAAAAACAAGTCCCATAAACTAAAAATAGCCTTCATTTTGGTCTATTCGTTAGTAACCTATTATGTCATTTTGCAGATATAGTTACAATTCCAAAAGCACGTCTTTCTTACACCTACTACACAGTTTTTTTATTATTATTTTTTTAAGACACAGTTAAGCTATATGTATCATCCAGAAACCTATTATTATTATTATTATATTAAGCCCGTAATATCCCACTGCTGGGCAAAGGCCTCCCCTTTTCTTCCAGTGATCTCGGCTTAAGGCTATTTCCGACCAATCCTTCAAGAAGAAATCCAAGTCGTCCCGCCACCTATCAGAAACCTATGTTTACAAATAAATTATTTGTAAACTAAAATATAAAATATTTAAAAAAAATATATTGGTTGAGTTTCAATTACAACTATCCGATGAATTGAAAACATAAAAAAAACCTTATTTTAATATTTGCTATATATTAATGAACCCATTGGCTATTTTCATTTGGATCCTATCCATGGATCCCATTAAGTAGGTAAACTTAAAATTGAAATGTTTGAATATGATAAATTTTTTGGCTCTACAGTATTCATGTTTTATTAACTTTTAAAGCAAACCATTCCTTTGATTTACCTTCCTCCAACAATAAACATTTATCTTGTTACCGCCCTTGGTCAACAATCACTCAACTTCCAACTATGTTCCAAGTTCCAACAATATTACATTTTGCTTACCTCAAACACCTTTTAACCCAGATACCTGCCAAAACATCAAACATTTTTGCTACCACAATACAAAAGCGCATTGTATTTTCTTGCACTCGGTCAAATTTGACGCGCCTACTGCTCTGACTACTAACAGGTCGTATTTATTCATAAAACACTATGTACATCAGCTCTTTCGGTTCTGAGTCACAGAAATAAGGTATGCAATTCATAAAGTTGCTTTACGGACGCTCTCAGAACTGAAAAGATGTATGTACATAAGCAGATACATTTTGAATACATTTTTAAGGCAATGGTTTTGGGTTTATTGTGAATTCGGTTCTCTATTTGTTCTGAATGCGAAACGTAACAATGGTAGTATGCAATGACGAAGGTACGACGTGGGTGTCAATGAATAAGCGTGAAATTTACTTTCGGGTTCTGCAAATTTAGTAAAGTATGCTTTACGCACTAGGTAGCAAACTGACTCATTTCATAACTTTCATCATCATTGTCAGTAGCCCGTATCGACCCACTGATTCGTACAAAACGCTTTGCGTCCCCTTTTTTAATCAGGATAGCAAACGAGTGGAACTCTCTTCTTGCGCATATTTTCCCTGAAAATGATAATTTGGCTCTCTTCAAGTCAGAGTGAATAGGCATTTTTTAGGCAAGCATGCTCCATCTTAGGCCTTATTGTCACCTAACATCAGGTGCAATCGAGGCCAAATACTTGACTATGGTAAAAAAAACTATCGAGTACATTTCAAAACCGCTTACAAAAGAACCCCAAAACCCTGTCCGCGAAACTCTTTCGGCCCTTTTTATTATAACCGTTGAAAATTTACCTTAAACGCTTGTATTGTAGTTTACAAAAACTGCTCAAAGCACAATATGTGGTTCTGCTAACTCCTTTACATATTTCACACTTGGTTTTGTATTTATAATTGTACGGCATGTTTAAAAATACGACCACCTTGCTGAGTGTATGCAGATGACTGATTCTAAATAATGCAGTGCTCCTGTTTAATGTGAAATGTATTTAGGTTCCGTACTTTAATAAATAAGAAAGCCTTCGAAATGTGCGGCGTAGGATGGAAAAATTAGTTGGACAGAAAAAGTCACGAATGAAGAAGTACAAAGAGTGACAGAACAAAAGGAATTTCTTGAACACCATACGGATAATGTGTGGTCACCTTACACGACATGACGCTTAGGCTCGAGGTAAAAAATAAGAAAATTAATAATAATTTGCGAAAACGCCCAGTTACTTTGGGTATTCGTCTTGTTACTTTGGTAACTAGTCGGGTTACTTTTTGGTTAACTTTTGACTAGGTATTACTAGAAGGCTTCTTCTTGGGTTTTTACTTTTTGGTTAAAGAGGTTGGAAGTTAAATGTTTTTTCTTCTTTGAGCCAAATTTAGGGGAGACCGATGAGTTTCGAAACAAAGGTGAGTGGTAACAACGTCAATACTTGGATCTATATCTGTTAGCGAAGCAAGGATGCACAATGAAGAGCGCGTCGAAACAGCGTTGTCGGGGATACAGATATCGAGAAATTTTCAATTTTCGTCGTTAACTCACCTCCTTTACAATACTCCTCGGTCTCCCCTAACCTCTAAAACCAAAGTATCCCGACTGTACGGCAACCCTTAGATTAGGCATCTAATATTATCGCAGTGAATACACTGAGAGTCCTAAGTCATTATGTATTCCGTATCTCAATTTAGCGGGACCCGAATACGTGAGTACTGCCAGTATAATTTCGTACACAAAGTTATTTGCCCCAATTTGTCGTGAATGGATGGAAATAAGGCAATCTAACTTATTATGTACTACTAAATCTATTTATACACGGGGAGTACTTAATTGAGCAATTCTCAAAAAGTTAGTACACAATTTGACGTCAATTAAAGTTGAAAATAATTTAGTTATTTTAGTGATTTTAAATCAATGTTATGGCTATTTGATAATTAAGGTTCTGTTATGCTTATACTTTTTTAATTGTGTCAATCTGAAATCATTGTATTGGAAATCACAAAGGAAATTGGTAACAAAATAGGAGAAATATATTGAACTTTAACTGACGGTTTAATTTTATACAAACATTTTGAGACATACTCAATAAGAATCTTGTTAATAGCGCGATACAGATATTCATTTGTCCTTACAAATTTTCATTTGTTTCGTATGGGCAATGATTACAACACCCACGTCTATTGGTTGAAACATTGTTACTTTATTCACATTTTAACCAATCTTGGTGCAGGGATAGTCAAGCATCGAAATATGGCTATAGAATACCTACTTTTTCCCAATTATGCTAAAAAAATAGTTGAATCCTAGTGATAAAACGCCGTTCGTATACATGATACCCTACCTTAATTAATGGTAACACGGCGAAAAGGCTGGCAATTTTTGTCAACAATCCCGGATCTTTTTGTAATGTAAAAAAAAAGTTATTTTTTTAAATACAAATAACCGGGATTGAAAGTCCCACTGTCAGCCATTGGACCGTTTACCTTAAGTCTTTCATGAAAGCCCTGCCACTCATTGCGAATGAAACGAACTGATCGAAGATAATTTTTATTGTCGTTTCATGTTTGATTAATATCAAATACTTGATTTATCGGTCGCGTGCGTCGAAACTCGGTTTGTTTGAATGCTTTACAATATTGATGCAATTGTTGGCTTATTGTAAGGCCCTAGGGCAGAAAGCGCTTTGTTACTTATTGGCATGGTAATACAATATTTATTTCGGTTCATAATTGATGTGTAGCGGGTTTAGATGATTATTGCTATAAAAGGATTAGAATTGCGCAACCGTAACCGAAATTTATCACAATTATGAGGTAGATTCGTAGTTATTTAAGTCTATTCAGATTGTTTACTGGTTACATTATCCAATATAGAATTTTAATCTGAGTGGATACTGCAAAAGGAGCACATAGGTTGTATAAGCGCCTGTAATAAGCTGAATAAGGGCTGAATTAGGGTTGTATAAGCTCAATCCAAAGCGGTAGTTAGCGTTGCTGACATAACAATTACGTAAGATGATAATATCCTGTTTAAGATAAGTTTCTGTCAAAACTATAGTTTTTGAGACCAGCTTTTATAGCCAAACTGTTTAGATACATAAATACACAGAAACTTATAACATCCTTCTTTTTCGTCGTGGGTTAAAAAGATATTAACAATTAGCATACAAAGTCTTACCTCCCCACTAGAAAGTGCCTGATCTTGGAAAATCCTGTATCTCTTCTATCTCTCAAAGCCTGAGAGAAATAGAAGTCGGTTACAAAATCAAACGCCTAAATTAAAGCAAACACTATCAGTACGGTTATCTTTTGGCTTCTATTGATTTACTGGCGGCACAATTAAAAATTACGCGCCCAACCGAAAATTGGATTCCGCGGAGAGAATCCCAAATTGTGATTACCCTTTGATTGATTCGATTTTGTGGATACGTCACTGATACAACAGAATTTTGCTTGAAACATTTTTGTGTTTCTTTATCCATAGCGTGCGTAGCGACTATTTACTTAAAGGTGATTCTAAAAATGCTGTCAAAATATGTATATATAAAACAATGGCAAGGAAATGCTGATATTGTAATTTGTAATTTGATGTAAAGAACCAACCAATTATACATTCACCTGTCATGTACCAGTATATCAGTGATGATACTCGCAAATTTCCAATCCAAATATATAGTTGAGAAAAGTCTCTTATAGAGAAACAGTAATAACGGACTTTACGGCTACTTCTTAGAGAAACTCGCTGAAATAGATATATAGATGATATACAAGATAACGTCACACAAGTTGATCTAGTCCCACAGTAAGCTCTAATACGCTTGTGTGATAGGCATTAGGCGATGATATATATACTTATAGATAAATACTTAGAAGACATACATAACCTAGAAACAAATATTCTACTTAATCACGAAAATATTTGCCTTTGCCGGAATTTGATCCAAGCCCGTAGACTCAGTAGGCAGCTCCACCACTACGCCCATTGCTTCGTCATATTTCGCGTTGTCTCTGATGAATATAGAAACATCGAATATAACCTCAGGTTAGATATATAGATAAAACTTTGTTCACGTTGATTGGTAAAACTGACACCTGTCAATTTAAAAATAATGCATGCAAATTCACAAAGTATATCTGCAACAAGCATCGTCAGAATCAAATGAAACTTCAGGCTTCTTTCAGGTTGCTGTACCGCATCTGGAATTTTCCTCTTCGAACAGATTATCATATTCGTATGAGCGGGAAATAACTCCAATACCAATCGTGTTCGCTGTACAAAACAAAATGTACGAATCGTATATACGTACTCGTTTAAGTACACATCAATCGGAATTCCGCAATAATGATAAAGGGTTTTAAATCAATAGAATGGAATTAATAACAGGGAATAAAGGAGTTCTCTTTGTGTCACAGGCAATAATCCTGTTTGGGTCACTGAGCCAGGGTATTAAGTAAGCAGATGATGGATTAAACGTGTTGATCCATATCGATAAAAAATAATGAAAATGGGAGGGTAACAAATAAGAGCGTATTTATTAGAACTTTCGATAACGGGATTTTTTTGTACGGGCAATCCCAGGATCGTGGGACATACAAATGACATGAAATGAAATTAAATGAAATAATTGATTCAGTAAGTAGGCCACAAGGACACTTTTGCAAGTCAGATTGTGAATCTACCGGCATTTCCCAAGAGGAGACCGCTGTTGAGAAGAAAGCCGAAATAAATTCAGTAAGACATTTTTTCGTAAATAATACTTAAAACAATGTCAAATATCCTGAGATTTTCATCAATTTCACTACCCAAAGGTTGTCTGGAGGAGATCGCTTTTTAGCGATAAGACCGCCTGTTGTCTACCGTTATTTATAAATTGTATTTGTCTTGTTTCCTTTTGTAAACTTTTATTCGTGTGCAATAAAGTATTGTATTATTATTATTCCTGTATGTCGCACCCGCTCACGGGACAATAACGTGTCCCGGACCTTTGGGAGGCGTGCACGGAGCCGAAGCCAACGCGTAGAGGCCCTTTCGACAATTTAATGAAATGCAAGGTGTACATCGAGCGGATGCTGTCCCTATCCGTGTCATGGGACGCACACAGAGACAGCGCCCGCTAGGTGCAAGAACTATTGATGGAGACATGGAATCTAAATACAAATTGGGCTATGGGTTTGAAATGGAGGACTGGCTAATTGGGCTATGGGGTGAGACTATCGGGCGTCTACCAGCAAAAGTGTCTCATAGCAAAAATGGGACTGGTAGACGATGACTCGCCTCCCGCTAGATGGGCCCCCACAAAATAGCGACACATAAAGTGGCCTAAGGGCAACACCGGTGCGGAAGGCTAAGGGCGGAGAGGTGTAATACTGGGCTTTAAACCGAAGCCAACTAACCCCTTACGTGTCCACATCCACCCCCGAGCCGAAACTCTCACGACTCCACTCTGCCCGGCCGGTTAAGGCAAGACAGAGGCGGAGGCCCCGACCCATCACCCCCCCGTCAGGATCCCCCAGGAGCGCTCAGGTACGTGGGGTCGCTACCCCCCAACAGCTCGCCATAAGCTGCCCTGCGTGACTGATTGCGCTGGTAAAACCAGCGGGCGATGGGGTCGTCACATCCCTACGCCATGTTATTATTATTATTATTATTCGGATGCCCTGGTATTTATATTCCCTGATTGACTTTAGAGTATTTATTAAAAAAACGTTTAGGTAGGTCGATTGCACAAAGGGTTTTATGGCGGTATCAGGTTCGAATCCCTGCATCGCCTAGTGATGAGCTCGTTTCCGCAGTTGCTGTTCGAAACCTAGACTTGTACCAAAATATTCGTAATCATAAATTCGCCCTTGGTTTTGTAATTTATGAGATTCCCCAGATAGTTTTGTATTATTTACAAAAAAAAGTAAACAAATGTACTCGTATAACAAAAGTTTTAAGTAACATCAGATTAACTTTTCTATCTAGCCCAAACATATGTAGGGATTTCAAAGAAACCAGCGTTTTCATAATCACTGATTAACCAAAAACTAGCATGAAATTTAATAATCAGTTAGGTGAATCCTCTTTTTTTTTCAATACATATCGACTGATTAATCACGTTTATAATGCCGAGTTTCTCTGTATTTATAAGTATTACTCTCTCTGAAAACCAATAAAGCAGATATATTGGCTGTTAAATAATTTGAAACATCGCAAGCGCCCAAATCAACCCGAAAGGAAACAGTAAATTTGTATACGCCTAATATGAAGTTATGTCGTTTTTGCATCAAAGGTTTTGACTGTTGCGACATTTGAAATAATAATATCCGATATTGGTTTTGACGACGGATTTGGGCTCGCTTTGATGGGCCCATTCCGACAATTATTGAGGCAATTGTAATTCAAGCGTATTGTTTTTTGAGAACCGCGGTTTTTCATTTCAACGAGATGAATTAGAAAAATGTCGTATGTGATTATGTTTCTACCACAATTTCCACCTATGCGCCTTTGCCACAGATTCTTATAAACTCGATATGAATTTCGTGAATTGTAATATGATGTAATATGTTTGGTATCAAAGTGTGGTTTATTTTGAAATGGCAAGAGTTAGACGCATAATATAATATATATTAATAACTCGATATCTATCAAAGGGTTGATGTGGGGTTTAATAGTAATTTAGTATGGGATTTATGTGCTACTTTGGATTTGGATTAAGGTTGGTCGTTGTTTTATGGGCATTCAATATAAAAATAACGAATCCGATAATTATTTGTGTTTATTTCTATATGTATATCAATAGGAAACTACATACATTAATCACACGCATAGTTAAATCGTAAACAAATTTCCATTCGTTACAAGAAACAGACAAAAATACTAACGCTGTTAATTAAATAAGAATGTCTCTTCTAAATACAAATAAATTCTATTCAGTGGTTGAAGCAAAACGATTATCGCAAATTAAACTAAAAGTTTTACAAATTAACAACAGCTTCCTTTGTCGTTAGATCTTATCGCAAGTATATCGATAGTCGATATAATCCTGAGGCGAATGGTTATTGCAATTGTGAAGCAAATCGATACTTGGATAGAAACGGGCTTATCGTATAATAGCTATCCGCAAGGGAAGATATTAAAGACATTATCTAAGGATGATTTTGCAATCAATAACTGATATCGTTTCTCTATACACAACGTTTTGTGCTTATCTAACAACAATTCAAACAAACAATTAGTTAAGGTTTAGTTCTATTTATATTACATTTTTGTTTTTGTCTTATTTTCTGAGCAACGCTCGTATTGTTGCGTTCGAAATACGAATAAACTGCTGATGAACTTTTATTTTAATACTTTTTAGTTATTATTTGCATAAAAGTTCTGTCTGAATATTTATATCTTATTGATAAAACTATTGCTGCAACTAGATGAAAAACACAAATTGTAGCTAATTATAACATCAATACTATGCAGAAACATTTCTAGTTCGAGCATTAAGATAAAATGCAACAGTACGTTCTGTACGCTCTGTAGACTGCTCTTGACGCAATTTAGAGTCAAGTATTGACGTACTTGGTGAAGTACATTGAAATATGCGTTTGTACAGCAAAATGCATACTTATACGACTTTACTGATCAGAAACTTGATCCGAACTCGGCATGTAACTTACGACTAGTATTGGAGTCAGCTATATCAAATCATGGACTTTGAGTTGACAAGTTAATGAGGTTCCTCAAGGTTATACTTGGGGTCCGGTAACATTCCTGTGAATATTGCACAAGGCACATCACAAACTAAATTCAACTCATTGGACATATGCAACAATGTAACATAGAGATAGGGGTACAGTAGTAAAGTAGCCGACAAATTGACTACTAGCATATGTCGAATTGCATACTAAAATTGTCAGCTACTTTGGATGAAGACTGTACAGCGAGACATATAATACCGTTAGTTTAAGAAAATTACACAATTTACTACATCCTTGCAACATTGTATCGTAGTACTAATCAGATGGATATCAAATATCACATCAACAAAACGCTTCGTTTTATGCAATCTGAACTATTTGTGTTTATGAAAGTACAAGTAGACGTGTTGTGTATCCGCTTAAATTTCTTGATACCTTGAATTTATGTATAAATAAGAATCTGGAATGCTTGGTAAATGGACTGAGGAACCGTTTTGTAAGAGCTAAAGGATTGTAACTGGACTATCATTATGTGTACTACTTAATTTATTTTTTCAGCTTAGAGTCATCACAATCCAAACCTGTATGCGAGACTTAAGCTTTTTCGTCCATGTATTTTTAACTGACAGTCAGTTCATCTCTTTGCATGGGTTTATAAATGATATGTTATATGCACATTTCTCGTTAATTCAAACTTGTGTTATATTATATTAACTCTTAAATAGTTGTAACGGTATTGAATAAAAACTACTGAAAAAATTTATTAATCCTAATGACTGAAGAGAAGAAGCATCTCATGAAGAGTTCGTACCCCATAATCTCACCTTGAGAGACTCCGATCGATAACCATAATCTTTCGGCAACTGTGCGTTAAAAGTAATTATTTTTTTTATACTTGCCTCTTATATTGGCGAGCGAGCGAGACGGGACGATTTCGAGTTCCATTGGCGTCATTCTAAAAGTGTTGTCGTTCATCGCGTATAAAAAACAGCAATGGATCTTGTCTTGAATCGCGTTTACGGGAACTGCCGGCATTATAACGCGGAATAACTTTTTGCAAAGCGTGAATTATCGTAATACTGCCAGTATCACGCCAAAACACATAATCAGCCTTAAGGGAGGCTAATAAAAAAGTTAATATATAGCCCTTAAACGTACCCAGAGGACTTTAAATTATATGGCGAAAGGTCCGCCATCTTTTGCGGTGGCGGGTGTATTCTGATGATTCTGAAATTGGTTAAGGAGATAAAGTCAACCTCTTGTTAAAGATACTAAATATGTCTCAAAGTTATGTAATTTGTCTTCGGAAATAATTAGTCGTGTATTAAACGTGTATTTGTGTGTATCAACTTCAAACAATTTCAAAATATAAATAGCTCGAAAGAATTTAGAACAAAGTATTTGCTAAAAAAATAACCAACTTTTATTTTCATCTAAGAGGTTTTTATGTTGTTAGTACTCCTTAAGATCATAACATCCATGACCCAGTTACAAATATTCAAGATCATCACACAAATATTTGTCCTGGCCGGGATCCGAATCTAGGTCCGCCGGCTCAGTAGGTAGTTGCACGGAAAACGTCATGTTCTTCACTTAGAATAAAAACACCTAAGAAACCTAGTCAGTGCTTGAAAGTGAAGCCAGTTTTGGTAAGCCACGGCCTGTCACGGGCTGTTTCGTCCGTATACGCATCTGTCACAGCGTCAATATCACAAGCAAAACGTCTCCATGATTGGTTCGTTGACACGCACACATAAAACCAAAACCGGCTTCATCCTTCGCAAATCTGTGGTATAAAGACTATCGTTCTAGGCGTATTTATTCTAAGGTTCTTCATAAGTAAAAAAACATTATTTTGAATTCTTGTAACACAATTCTGCCACCATCATAAATTTAAGAGATACGCTCTTGTCGGTGGAGCAATTTCCATGCATCTCGTTCGTCTTCTTCTTCAAATGGTCCATGGTAAATGGTCAGTGGTCGGTGGTAAGCTCTGCTTGGTCTTCCTTTCTTTCTCCTCTCTTCAGTCTTTCCTGCTATTATAGTCTTTATATATTCGTCGTGTCGCAGCAGGTGTCCACAGCATTATTTCAATGTCGTATAACGTTCTTCAGATATATTTCTAAATTTAAATATATCTAGATTCTCAGAATACGGTGGTTTATCGGCTTAAAGCTTGGTCACTAGTTTAGTTGTCAAGATAAAAGGTTTTATCGATGGTTTTCTTTTTTTATATGAACCGCCGATTTAGCTTTAAAATATCGCTGCAAATTCTAGTGGTACGTTATGAATAATAAATTAGGCAATTTGGTGAAGTAAATCGTTTGTAACTCGCAGACAGTATCAGTAAATCTAAGTTAACGAGTTTATTGATGTTTTGAAATGTTATTTGATGATTGCTTTGCTTTGTTTTTCTTTTTTGATTATTTTTATGTTTTGACATGAATATATAAATGATGGCCTTTAAGTAAAAGTAGTTATTTATTATGTTATGTATGTAGCCAGTGCCTACTCAACTAAATTTTATTCCCACAACTAAAACATATTTCATGTCTGATACCCGTATATGTACGTCTATCACCCGCAAGCCCTTCTCTCCGGGCGTCTGCAGTAATTTACCATTGTACGTTAATTAACCTTGACCTCCTTGTTTTAGCGGCCATCGAGTCCTTCCATGCACCCACGGCGGGTGGAGTGGAACTCCCGTGTGACGTCACACCTGCGTTGCCAGACGACCGGATGGGACTGGTCATCTGGTACAAGCAGGGACACGATGCGCCTATATACTCGTAAGTAGCCATCCTTTAGAAACGATTTTTTTTTTTCAAGACATGACTTTAACTGTATCAGGGCTGGTTAGACCTTACTGCCAGTAGTCGGACTTTGTGTGGGAGTATAACCCGCTAATGGGATTATCTACGCGCCACAGGGAGTAGTGTGTTATCAGTGATGTAATAGGGAACGTGGTAGCCCACAAAAGGTCTCGTGGGAAGGTTTAAAAGTGCCTAACGGCCCAGCTACGACCAGTGGCAGCAGTGAGCTGGCGAGCGGTAACAACAAAATTATAGCGATATATGAAGCACGACAAGCCGCCGTGCGCGTTTGCCGCTCTATTTGTTCCCACGCCTAAGTGAAAATAGACTGAGCTATGCTCGGAGTTTCCTTGTATGATTGGATCAAAAATTAAAAGATTTGTACTATTTGTAGTCACCAATGTGTTGACGACCTCGGTTCTCCTTAAGATCTCCTAATATTTGTTTCTTTAACGCAAGGAAACGCCGAGCATAGCGCGATCTATTTCCCCTCAGTTAACTTTGTGTTTTCTTATGAGGCCCGTTGTGACAGGCTACGACTAAATTCCGTATGTCAACATCGCTATCGCTGGCAAATAGTATGTTGGAAGCAGGTAGGTAGTAGTAAGTAGGAAGACAAATAGGTTCCAAAAGAATTCTGCACAAAATCGGCTATTCGTAGAGATAGCTGTCTTTGCAGAAGATCACAAAAGCTCGAGTTTCAAATTGAATAAGAACTTGTAACATAATGGTGTAAGAGGAAGGAAATTTATACTCACATAAAGCCTTTATATGGTGCGTGAAGACGAATTGAAAACTAAACCGAAGCCGTAAAAAAGTTTCACCATAAACGGAACAGCCATAACTTGAGTTTGCTTCTGTTACGCGTCTTATAGGTAACTAAGAGATACCCGCGACTTCACCCGCGTTTTTCTTTATCGGAGACGGGTAAAAAGTATCCTATAACCATCTGTGGATGTCCAGCTAACCCTTTACTAAAAATGGTTAAAATTTGTCTAGCCGTTTCGGCGTGATGAGATAACAAAGGAAATTATGACCAACAGATCGCGCCAGACTGGCATGGCGCCCCGCGCCCATACAAAACAAAAGACGATCCTGCATCACGCTATTAATATGCCTCGATCTTGAGTTTTCGACTATTTGAAAAGCTATTGAACCAACTAAGATATGGAAGCGGTAGATAGAAGAATCACTAAAGTTGACATTTATAGTACTGATATTTCACATAAGTAACATAATTAGTCCGTAGCCAAGCCAAGATTTCACTGCATTGGAAATATCCCAATGCCTCGACGAATTTGAACCCAAAACTCGATAAAATACGGTTATTTAAGTAGTGATCATTGCTCAACCATCCATATTAGTGCCCTGCAAGCCAATGACAGTTCTAATTGAAATCAAAGTGACTGATCTTTACCATAAAAGGATTCTTCCACACATAAGAATTCAAATAACATGGCCACAAAATTTAAACTTAATAGACACGAGTTATAATTCAAATTAGACTAATTTTCTTTTTAACTTGTGTGTAGCATAGTTAGTTCACGTTTTAAGCCACTTTATATGAAAGAGGGAATTCAGGTCAAAAGGATTATGTTATAACGCGTTAATTTATATGTTAATAGCGATAGTTTGAGAAGCTACTGTACAGTTGGTTACGTCGTTGATTAAAATGTAACGGATGATAAATTTATTTTTAAAATAATAAGAGTGAACCCAAAGATATAATAGTGAAGTCATAATAGTTCAATAAGAAAAATGTGCATTAAATTCGATTGTAATTTACTTTTAGCTATTTGAGCTACGTGCCAGCCATATCACGGCAATATGTACAATGTAGGTACATGAATTAATTTTTCATATTCAATCTGCTTTGACATTACATATTTAACCCTTTGTACTTTGTATGCTTAGGCACAGATCTGTGAGTGACATATTTTAAAGCTTTATATTCAAATAACAGTTACTTTCAATTTAATTAACAAATTTTTGACATCGCGTACAGGGGTTAAATAAAAATAGAGGACACCGTTAGTAAACGTGTCTAGACCAGCCAGATATTATTAAGAATGTGTATTTTCTTGAGAATCCCCTATATCTTTTACCAATTCCATACCATAAGTGGAATTACTACTAGCAGTCCCAAGGACTTTTTGTAACTAGTTTTAATTCTTGTCTTTATGTAGTTTTGTAGTTCACAGTGCCTTGCTTTTATTACTGTAATGCTGTGTAAATAATAAAGCTTCGTAATGTAGCTGCCAAGTCCAGCTTTCTCATAAGCACTGACTTAAATAAACCCCCTAATCTTCTAGACGCACATGCATATCTACTCTAAGTGACCGTTTGATAAATTTGTAATGCGACAAGGTAAGTCTCCGTCGACGGGCTCTCAGACTATAATCCGTTATTCGGCACAATATCAAAGGCGTATCAAAGGGCTATTTAAGCCTAATGCTGTCAACTTACACGGTTTAATGTCTTATCTGAAAATAATTTCCGGTTAGTCGCTAAGCCTACGTTTTAATTAAAGTTAAGATAATATTTTGGTACAGACAGACGTACATACACTTTATGGAGATAACGAGGCGCGGTTTTAAGTGGTCTAACGCTGGCACGATTAATGCATCAAGTTTTTTAATATGTAAGTTTATGGGCTACTAGAATGATTTAAAAAAAAATACTCTAACGCCTTTGTGACAATGTCAGTTGTACGGGAAATGATAACGCGACGTTATTTTCTGTTGGATACTTACACTCGAGACTCTGTACTTAACATCTGCTCAATTGAGATACAGATTTGCGCATAACGATAGAGAGATATCCGAGTATCTATTTAGGGCTTGTGCAAAAATCACGCGAGGTTTTTTCGGCTAGTTTTTGACTCCCCCTTTCCTGGCGATATTTGGTGAGGTTCTTTGAGCCCTCCCCTCTCCCCCTCACAACCTCACGTGTAATTTTTTCTTCGCCAGAATTTCGTTAAAATAGACTCGCTATTTTGAAGTATTTAACAAGTGAAGATTTACTTTTAGCAAAATCGAGAAAAAGTAACTTGTGTCATAGACGTTTTCTTAGTTCCTTCACTGTAAAAAAATAAACGTGAGGTCTCCTTATATTTAATACTAGCGACCCACCCTGGCTTATCACGGGTGCAATGCTATACATATTATGCATGTACTATACATAGAAACCTTCCTCTTGAATCACTTTATCTATTAAAAAAAACCGCATCAAAAGCCGTTGCGCAGTTTTAAAGATCTAAGCATACATAGGGACGTATTTTATTTTTTAAGATTTACACTCAAAATGTACCTAAGTAATAATGATGAATTAAAAATATCTGTTGGCTTGAGTAAATAAACAAAACAAAATTCGCAATCAAAATTTAGAATTAAATCAAAATAACTTCATTAAAAGTTACATCGCGAACTTTTTGGGCACGAAATTTCAGGTACATTAATTATATTTTCAAGTAGTCAAAACCAGGCCTTGTTACATTCAAGCAAGTTTTAGTAATTAGGTGAGGATTCACGCATTTGTGGTTCCAATCGTACTTTGATACAACAAAACTTTGCAGGTTTGGTGTACATGTGATGAGTTCATTTCCATTTTGAAGTAACAGGGGTAAAATAATAATGAACTTTACTCTGCAAGTAGGCCACAAGGGCACTATTACATGTCTGAGCCTACCTGCATTTCACAAGAGGAGACGGTGAGAAGAAACGTCGAAAAAAACTGATCAGCCAGTCATTTTTTCAGAAAGGATAAGTACCTACTTAACTATTACAGTAATATGAAATTAATTTGTACCTATCGTAAGAATTTAGGCGTGCCTTGCCTATACATAGTCTCGAAGAAAACATTAAAAGTGTATTTTAGGATACAATTATGGAAAAATTTAAGAATAAAATGGAAAAGTATAGACTGATGTCAAATTAACTTACTATAATTGTCGAAATTAAAAATGTTTGACCACGTCTATTCCGATATGATGGCATAAAGGATAAAAAATTGAATATATCCATATTTTTACATTTTCGAAAATATCGCAATTTATTGATAAATGAAATCCATTTCAAAAGTTCCTCATTCTAAAAGAGATTAAGCGACAAGTAATTGTCACAGCGCAGTAAACCATACAGTAGGACTAAGAATTAAAATAAGTTAAGTGATCGTTTATTTAAATAAAAACCATGACATATAAAAATACAATAAAAATATCCTGTTGAATGGCGATGGACAGCCTTTGCGCCAGGTACGAACCCGCGCGGGCGTCATACCCTTTCACTAATTCGACGTCCCACTTCCCTAATGAAGGCAATAGCCTCCGACCCCCAGCAGCCAGTAGTCTCGAACGCAAGGGGTATAAAATTGACAATCCCAGCCAACTTGTTCCTGTTCTTCTTGTAGGCTGGGATTGTCAATTTTACACAAGGTGACGTCAGAGTGCTGATTCTTAGACGACGCTGCTTTCCCCTTGTTTTTTAATGTTTTCAAAACTAGTCCGTATTATGAAATAAAAATAATTTATTTCTATTTCATCACGCGGAAACGGCTGGACAGATTGTTACCAATTTTGGTACAGGGGCACCTGAGCATCCAAAAATGGTTATAGTACCTATAGAATATGACTGGTAGAGAATGCCTCATGGCATTAAGTCCGCCATTTGTACTTTACTTATGTATTTTGTGCAATAAAGTTTAAATAAATAAATAAAATAAATATGTTTTACTCGTCTACGGTATAAAAAAAATACGCGTTATAGTTATGTATATTATTACTATGTTAGTGTGATAGAGGTCGATAGTAGTATTCTGATAATGCCAAGTATTTTGTAGTAAATATGGCACCGTCCGCCGATAACACGACTCGGTGTGTACTCTGCTTAATGAGGTTATAACGAGTATGTATGCTCGACATGGGGTCGAGACACAGTATACGTTCAGTTAACAGTACTAACACTAACCAAATTGAAAACACTAATCAAATAGCAAGTAGGCTACAAGGGTTATAAAGGTTTCGTTAAATACATTTTATTTTTAACCGACTTCAAAAAAGAGGAGGTTCTCAATTCGAACAAATTTTTTTTTGTATGTATGTTACTCGATATCTCCGAGAAGTACGGCGCTTTCGGTAATTTATTAGTTTTACTGAAGTCGGTTCTATTTTTCGTTAAAATTTTACTTGTGTGTTTTTTTCTCTAATAAAATATACCAGTTGTGTGAGATTCTAAGTTACATAGGTATAACAAAAATACAATTTACAATAATAATAACATCATAGTAGTAAGTAATTAATGCAACAGACAAATCACTGGGCATATTTTACAGGAATCTATACATTTGCAGTAGATTAAAAGAAACTACGACCGAGACATGAAACCCTTAACTACCTACCTGCTTCTTTAGTCACACAAACACCTACCTCCCGTCCCCAGGACGGATACATAATGTCGGCTTTATATGTTAAATTTTATAGATCAGATGGGATTTAAAATAATAATGGCAATATAGACATATTAAAATATTGATTAAGCTATTAATCATTCTGGAAACATTAACAAAACATTTTTTTGCTGTAAACATATGGCAACAGTCCTTATTTCTACTAAAGGAACTATAATATCCTTTGGAAGGTGAGATCAACAAAAAATTTGACTTTATATACAGATCTAAGTAATTATTTCTAATTATTCAATAATTAACAATGCTAAATGAATAAATTTCGTTATAATAAAGGTAATATTTTTATAAAATTGCAGACCACTAATTTATTCGATTTTTTCGCGGCAGTGAATATAAGTTTGTATGCACATTCTAGGCAAATCGTTTTTTTACATTAGAAACATACGTATTAGTTCCCGTTTTTTCTTCGGGTCACAAGTAGAACAGGTTTTCCGTACTTCCAATCACTACTAAACTGACTAAGCGGTCGGCTAAGTAAAGAAAAAAAGTATGCATTAATCACGTAACCACCTACCACCCGTCTCCGAGACCCTTAAGAAAAGATACATATCCACCTACCACCCGTCTCAGAGACGGTCGGAGACAGTAATATCCTCACCAAAATTAAATGCGTACACGACCGACCTTGTCGATCGACGACGCGGCACTGAGGCAGGAGGGGAGAAGGTACAAGGACACAAACGTTTGTAGGATGCTCGCACATAGGTATGTAAACAATTTTAGGTTTGAAAGAGTCTGTGAGACGGGAGGTAGGTGGTTAAGGGTGAATGAGTTTTTCTATATGTGCCTCAACTACATCAGTATGTATCCGTATGTAATAGCTGTAAAATTATTAAAACTGTGTGCATTTTTTCTATATGTGCCTCAGTTACATCCAGTCTACATGCGTATGCTGTAGCTGTAAAATTACAGAAAGGCCAAATTTACCCCCATTCAGGTTAACGGGAGGCCTATGTCCAGCAGTGGACGTGTATCGGCTGATATGATGATGATGAAGAAGAAGGTTATCGCTCCCTGGGAGCGAAGCGAGCGAATCGGAGCGAAGCTGTGCTAAATGTGTTGAAGGAAAGAGGTACAACTGGTACAAGAGTTGGCAAAGTGGCTGGTATGAAAGATACGAAAGAAACGTATATTTTTGATTTTGAGTTAGAGATTTGTCTCTTGTTAGAGATTTATTGTGTTTTACATTTGTGTGTGTATCAGTGTCACTCTACTTACAAATTGATTGAGTATCGACTCACATAATCAAAATGGAGCAATCACATTCCTTTAATTTAAATGCACTCTTTTTGGGCTTCACAAAAACGAAACCAGATTGGTTCATTTTCTGGATAGGCAGTCTAAGACCTTGCTATTGAGCTGGGTAAGATCTTAACTATCGAAATACAATACAATACAATACAACAACACTTTATTGCACACCAACAAGAAAAATATTACATGAGAAATCTTAAATTAAACAATGGTAGACAATAGGCGGTCTTATCGCTAAAGAGCGATCTCTTCCAGACAACCTTATAAATACGAAATACTGTTCTTCATATATCCTCTGTGTCGTTGTCGCGCTAACTCTTGTTAAGGTTGATGCCTGTAGGCGTTTTGGCAGAACTACCCTTGATCACACTTGTGCCATTGGCTCCTTGAGGAGTCAAACAACCGTACTATGTTTGAATTACGTTTGCCTACTATAACGTGGCGGACAAACTAGGTACACACTTATAACGGCCGGGTTATACTACGCGGTTGAGTTAAGTTTGCACAGAGTTGCTATGTTGTGTACAAATTAGGTGCATACTAAAATTAAACGGGTTATAAGCTTAGCTATTTGGGCGCTTAGTTAGCTCATAGTTACTTCTTCTTTGTCGTCACACTCTTGGCAGAGTGGTCGTGGTCGTCACATCAGGGTTGGTAGCAAACTTTACAATCCGTCGCCATTCGTCCCGTACTGTAGCTCTTCTTGTGCATTCGTGGAGTGGACCATTGAAAACACTAATAAGTAGTAATAATTTTCTCGATACTTTTATCTCTCAAAGATAACCCCTTTTTTAGATATTTTCGGTTGGATCTTCAAACCTCTTCCGTGTTTAAAAATGTTTTTTAGCTTAATGCACAATTACAAGTTCTCAAAAACTGTAAAACTATTTTCCATATAAAATGCACACGTTCATGACACAACTCAAAAAACATGATTTCCGCGCTTCCGAGCACGCACTTCCATCTTCTCACGCTTACGCTCAGTGAGAGAGCTAGCCTAGCTAGATCTTTTCGATTATATTAGTAGACGCTGTACACTTCGTCGTTCGTTCTTGTGTGCTTGATGTGTTCCGGTGTGGGGGTAAGATAGCCGGTGAAATTACTAGCATAGAGGCATTCTATCTTCGTCCTCCGGGTAGGCAAACACTTGTGACTCCTCTGGTGTTGCAGGTGTCTATGGGCGACGGTAATCGATTTCCATCAGGCGATACGTTTGCTCGTTTGCCCCCTATGACATAAAAAAAAAAAAAAAAAAAACTTACCTTGAGTTAACATGACCGTACTCGCTAGCGACAGCGTAAACGATTTGTATGGAGAGTAGCACAGCGCCCCTAAGCAGTTACTTTGTAGAACTACAATTTTCCATAGAAATCCTTTCACTGTAAAGGGAATGCGAACCCGGTTGTTTTGTCACAGTAAAACCGGTTATAACCGGTTATTTGTATGGTAAAATAACCGGGTTTACATTCCCTGCTGTACTCATGGCAAGGGTACTGGTATAACATAAACGTTATTTTCGGCCTTGGATAAATCATTTATCGGTAGTAACCAGCAAAAAAGTTTAATTTCTCTGAAATGTTTGCATTAACGAATCGCGTTAGCTTTACCTAAGCAAACTTGGTTTAGCAAAACCGCTATTTCGATATTAATTATTTACTCCGAAGTCCTCTCGGTAGCAGTTACATATTTGCGGCGTTCGGGGTTGAAACTCTGGGGCCGTGGGGGCCAAGTTCGCGTCGACTCTTCAAAGAATTGTCGATGCGCCTCATTGACGCAACCCATGACCAGAGGGCTGGCCACTATTTTGCCCAGCGAATAAGCATTGCCATCCAGCGTGGCAATGCGGCCAGCCTTCTGGGCACACTTCCGAGCGACAGCGATTTAGGGCAATTTTTTTATTTGTAAATAGTTTAGGTTTTTAGCATATACTTACTTAGTCTTAGTTACATATTAGTTTATTGTTTATTATTTTTATTAATATCTTGTGTTTTTATGAAATAAATGTATTTCGTTTAATAACACAAATTCAATTCTATTATTTAGTTGGAAGTATTTTTAATGTGTAATTTGTAAATTTATTGTGTGAGATTTAAATAAAATATTAGTATAGTAGATAGGGCCACGCTCGGAATAGAAAAAAAAACCGTAATTTTAATGCTAATTTAAACTCCTTAAATTGGACCAACTCACAGAAATCGATCTAGTCCCAAATTAAGCTCAAGAAGGCTTGTGTGTGACAAATGGGTGACAAATGTAACATATCCTTAAATAAGGAAAAAGATTCCTTTGGGATTTAAAATTACGTAGTTTCAAGTCACTATTGTAATCTTTCACTTTCACATATGAAAATGTAACATTTGTCAAATGAGCAATTTCAAGTGGCCCTTATTTTCAGTATTTAAATTATTAAATGAAAAATGTTAAGGGACAATTTTACACATATCGACCTAGTCCCAAACTAAGCAATGCTTGTACTAAGGGTACTAGACGACGATATACATAATATATAAATACATATATGTATAGATAACATCCAAGAGCCAGGAACAAAATCACCAGGCCGGGATTCGAACCCAAGACCACCGGCTCAATAGACAGCCGCACTAGTATTTGCCTAAGTATGCGCCTGATATCTATGCCGTCAAATACAAAGGAGACGAAAACATAACACGACCGTGTTGGCTAAGTTGCGATCTTCTAGGGCTATCACCACTTATCAAGCAGCATAATATGTTAAAAGTGACAGATCGCGTTATCATGGAGATATAATGAAGATATCTCCAAAATTGGTCGAATTAACCCCCACTCTGTTCGTTTTTTTTTCTCTTGATTGTTTAGGGGCATTTAATCCTCAATGATTATGTCAGCCCAATCGTAACTTAACCTATACATATCTTATAATTTACGGGTTGTTAAAAGACAAACAAATTCCGTATAACCATAACAGCGAGAAAGAGCTGGTTATAATCAACTAAATATCGATATTCAGTGTGATCCAAAGCATTTGATATGGAAAGTATCGAAACGTTCCACCAGTGGTTCTTAAACTGTCTTCGTTGTTACCTTTGAAACACAACACTTAAAGCTTCCAATCCCAGAATCTTTTACATAGGAAATCTCGCGATTCCGGGCAACCCGGAATCGCGGGGTTGCCCAGAACCGCGAGAATACTGAAAAATCTCGGCATTGAAAGCTTCCACACGAAATTTTCTGAAAACTGCTTAAAGCAAATTGACATGTAGGGTGATTCTTTAGGCCATTGCGATTGGTTATATATTTGAAACCTACAGTTTGAATTTTTCTTTTTTGTTTAAAAAACTACTCGAATTTGACCAAATTCACGCAGAAAAATGTATATTTTTTTATTATTATTTTCGACTGCTCGCAATGAAAGCATGAAATAGCTTTGTTACTTTCTAGAAGTCAGGGAAACATTATCTTCTTCAAAAAATGTATTAAAATTATCAATATATGTATTTGTCATAACATGAAAAAAAAAATAACGGCCTCTTAAAGGCGAAACCGAATTCCGTTGTTGTTTTGAAAGTCTATTAGTCACTCGGTTTCGTTTGTTTATTGCGGTTTTCACACATGTATCAATGAAGGACACTTTGAGAAACACCATCAACTGATCCTAATCTAAATAATCCGTCAAGCGTTCGGCCTCTGTCATCTTTTTTTATTCACATTCGAATTTTAAACGCGCTCGTGATTAGAGGATCGGTCACTATAATGTGTGTTGTTTTGTTTTTAGTTGATGGCATCACTTATATGCGGCCGTGACTTGATCATTTATTTATTTGGTACTAGTTGCGCCCCGCGGCTTTATAGTCTGGCTAAAATATTGTTGCTCCAGCAATTTTGGATTTTTATCTGTAAATCGGTATATGACAACACTAAAGATAGGGCACTAAATTAGTCTTGATACTTGTGTATTATCCTTAACCATTAAACTAGTATTAGATTCTAGCAAATTTAATATTAATAAAAAAACATTTTCGTAAGTTATGCTTTGATCAGTACTGAATAAAAATACTCGTTGATCGGGTCGCAGCCTTCCCTATAATATGGTTGAGGGAGGCGATGGCTGAGATATGCGTCATACTCGTGAACGGGTGCCGTTTGTGGGGTCCGGTCTGTTCATGCCAGCAAGGGCCAAATTAAATATGTAGCAACCGCATACTAGTGTTAAATTAAGTAAACGTGAGAAACTTCATCCTGTACTCGATTGAAGTTATTATATGTTGATTTTTACTTTTTGAACTCTTAGTGACTGTATACATCTCTAAGAAACAGCTTAGTGTAGTATGACACTCAGAGACTTTATACATCTCTGAGGAAATTTAATAATTTTAAATCTTTTTATTGCATGTTATGACGCCTAGAGACCATATACATCTCTAAGAAATTTAGGTTTAATAATTATTTTCTATTGTAAATTATTCACGTTGACGCCTAGAGACCTTATACATCTCTGTGGAATTAAATAATTAAGTTATTTTATTTTATTGCATGTTGTGACACCCAGAGACTTTATACATCTCTGGGTATATTTAATATTTAATATTTTAAATTTATCGTTAAAATTTTATTTTAATGTTCCTACTTAACATTGATTTGGAGTATCTTACATCTCCTTTACGTGTACCAGTGTAATTAGTTATAACACTTCAAATGTATCATGTAATTGTTTTAAGTATTATTTACGAAAAAATGACTTACTGTTGAGTTTCTTTCGGCTTTCTTCTCAACAGCGGTCTCCTCTTGCGAAATGCCGGTAGATTCACAATTTGACTTGTAAAAGTGCCCCTGTGGCCTACTTACTGAATAAATTATTTCATTTCATTTCACTCGTATTTACAAGTATGCTATTTCGGAGGACTTTTAGTGAGTTTACATAATGTATTTCAAAACAGTAACTTCAACGTTTATTGAAATTAAGTAAACTTTACCTATCCAAATATCATAAACCCTCCATGATACGTTCAAGAACCGCACATTATGACCACCATAAAAATAGACTGTTTTGTTAGAACAAATTTCTTATCTGTAAAAATGTTATAACATCGATTTCGATAGTATTATTTATTCAGATTTCGAATATCTTAAAAAAACAAAGAAATTTGATTTGACATGTATTCTAATATCAGTCGAGATGACGTTTAGTTCGAAATGAATTATCAATTTGCAATCAAATTTGACAAATGTCGCACGTAAGTAAGATATCGAACGATATGATAGTTGGGGCCGACTCTAGTTTGTCTATGAATAAAACTATGACAGCTGCCAGAAAACTTCATTACCGCCATTACCGGGTAATATTTGTCATAATGTGCGACTCCTGAATGCATCATGGAGGCTTATGATATGTGGCTAGATAAAGTAGTGTATGTCACTGTACATAATTAGGCATTAAAACACTCGTGTGATATTATTATGAAACTTGCCTTCGGCTCGTTTCATAAACCCACACTCGTGTTTAATACCCTTCATTATAGTCACATAAACTACTATAAAAACATGCCTGCATTTTTCAAGATGATCAAATAAATAAATATATGTTTATTTTATCAAAAATATGAAAGTATTAAGATTGTTGGTTACCAACAACTTGGCATCTGTGTCAAGTACAAAATATTGCCATACTTAGTTTTTATTTTTATGGGTTTGCCAGTTCATTTGCTTGGAAGAGTTAGTTAGACTATCCGCGCTCGGAATAAAAAGTACCCTATAAGTATGTATGTGGGTGCCAGCTGTGCCAAGAAGAATTTTTAACTCCCGACAGAAAAAGAGGGGTGTTATAAGTTTAAGTGTCTGTCTATGGCATCGTAGCTCCCAAACGGATGGATCTATTTGAGTACGGTTTTTTGAAGTGAAACTTCTAATGCGACTTCCAACAAGGTTGCGGTAAACGTTTTACACTACCGTGGAGGGGGTAGGAAAGCACTGTTGCGTTAAACGTTCAACGCAACAATCCCACGGACAATGCGACGGATTTAAGGTTATGTCAAGGTACGTCTCTTGTGAATATCAATCGATTGTTAGGTTTTCTCTTTTTAAATTACAATTTCTACCCCTTCTTATTTTCATTTCCACATTACGAAGTTTCTCTTCTTCCGCGCGGAGGGCCTCCACGCACATTTTTTTTTTCTTTAATGGAAATACTTGTCTGTTGAAGTGGTTCTTAGCTATGTTTGGTGGAAATAGGAGGAGTAGTTTCCAAGATATTCAGATATTAGTTTTGTTTCGTGGATATAAGACCAGTAGTTTCCAAGATATTCAGCTTTAATTGGAAACAGGTGACAAGATCTCCCAAGAGCCCGACGAAAAAAGAGGGGTGTCGCAGACACTTATAAGTTTAACATGTCTTTGTCTATCTGTCTGCTCTCAAACAGATGGACCAATTTGAGTGCAGTTTTTTTTTAAATCGAAAGACTTGTCCGTCGAGATGGTTCTTAGCTATGTTTGGTGGGAATAGGACGAGTTGTTTCCAAGATATCCATACTAATAATATTATAAATGCGAAAGTGTGTCTGTCTGTCTGTTACCTCTTCACGCTTAAACCGTTGAATCGATTTTGATGAAATTTGGCATAGAGATATTTTAAGATCCGAGGAAGGACATAGGATAGTTTTCATCCTGGAAATTATACCTAAAAAGATTGAAAAGTGAGTGAACATTTCTGTTGGGGTGCGGTGACCCTGTAGGAAATGTAATTAGTAGACGAAAAGCACAATTGCTCTTACATTTGCTTAGGCGCTTTTAATAATCCCTTTTATCAAGTTCCACGCGTACTTAGTCGCGGGCAAAAGCTAGTTCCGATATAATTGGAACAAGTGGCAAGATCACAGCCAATATTGAAGCTAAACATTCCAAATTTTGTGGTTATTTTCAGTTTTAGTATCATTTTCTATATCACTCATTGAATGAGGGCCTCATGATGTCCGGCTATTTGTGTAGGGGGTGTTTTAAACTGTTTAATAAATAAATAAATATTATGGGACAATCATACACAAATCGACCTAGTCCCAAACTAAGCACAGCTTGTACTATGGGTACTAAACGACGATATACATAATATATAAATACATTTCTTTAGATAACATCCATGACCCAAGAACAGATATCCGAGTTCATCACACAAATATTTACCCCGGCCGGGATTCGAACCCGGGACCGCCGGTTCAGTAGGCAGGTTCATGCAAACTGCGCCAACCGCGTCGTCAATTTATTAAATTGGTTAATCCTTTGCAGTAATTACATACTAATTAACAAGAGCGGACGAGTTCTCACACAGTCATGTAAATGAAAGCGTGACAAGACATAAAAAATAAGTGAAGCGTGAGTGGGATTTACATGGAGAATTCTTCTGTTTTATTTTAAGTGTCTCATTTTATATATTTGGGTCAACCAACTTTTCTCTGTTGCTCGTTGCCATAGTGATGTCCCCTGGGCCACTCTTTAAAATTATGATTATTGGCGGTTGTATTTACCAAAATTTTCGCAATTCCAACAATTATAAGCCCATTCTTATGCAGACTATCTCCTGCCATTATCAGTTATAAATTGTCAACACTTTTCTAAGAAGTTTAATCACTATTGTCCCCTGGGCGACAGGATAGAATAACAACAAGAAAAATTTATCCACCCATTTACTTGATTTTATGTTTGTAAAATACTTAATTTATGCCAATTAAAATCGGATATCATTACCTTTTTATGGCCCCGTTAACTGTAAATAAATAAATATTAACGGACAATCTTATACAAATCGACCTAGTCCTAAACTAAGCAAAGGTTGTCCTATGACTACTAGACGACGATATGCATAATATATGAATACATATATAAATAACATCCATGACCCAGGATTAAAATATTCGAGTTCATCACACAAATATTTGCCCCAACCGGGATTCGAACCCAGGACCGCCGGCTCAGTAGGCAGGTGATGCACTAGAAACTGCGCTATCCACGTCGTCTGTATATCTGTGGATATCTGTTATTGGCTTTATGTTCTAGCTATAAGCATTGTTATATATTTTCTGTAATGCTGTTAATCCAAATAAATAAAAATGAAATGAAACTCCGCAGGGCTAGTATGTCCTTCCGGTTCGCTTGTCGCACGACTTAGCATCTCCTGTCTTGCTCGCACGGTATTGAAAGGATAGGGACAGATTCTGTAGCGTGGTGGAGTTCCTCCTTTTTTAATGTCGTGAAATTACTAGTAGGTCTCCAGATGGATGGTTCACATATAAAAAAATTGATGGCGGGATGATCTGGATACATTTCGTGAGCAATGGCAGAACTACACTGGCGCATTTGATTGATGCGCAGTTGAGTTTTTTTTTTTGTTTTTTTTTTTTTTTTTGCCCGATGAGTCACTTTCAATCCGATATTGAGATAATCAATGACCAACTACCAGAATATGCGACATGAAAACTAACTTTGTCCTCGTAACCCCCTTCTTAACATAAAACACATTCATTATTTAGATGCCCTCTATTAATAGTTTATGCAGCTGTTGCATAAAGTACTGAACATATAAATATAGTATTTACCACGAAGCTCGTGAACCGTTTATCTTTCGCGGAACCCTAAAACACAAGCATAAAATGATCCAACTATAAACTGCACTACAACTATTTTACAGCATATTTTTAGTTTTTATAGCTTGACAAATTCGTTCGTGACACTGTCATGGTCTGCGAGCGATAGGGTTCCAACGTCAGCGGAGGCGTGAAGAAAGGTGCGCGTGTCGCGGGATGCTCCTCACAGCTCGCCTAGCACAACTACGGTTCGCGACTTGTCGCGCGACATAGCATCGCCCGTCACTCTCTCAACGTACAACAAAGAAAGAGATAAGTAATATTTGTCGCGCGAGAAAGTCGCGTGTCACAGTTGTGCTAAAGGTGCAGGTAGCAAACAGGCTGTATATGAGCCATTATAACTCTAACGTAAGCTGGAAGAAGCACAAGAGGAAGGACAGCTACGCCATCTACATCTACAAGGTCTGCCGTGCTACGGTAAAAAGCCGTATCTTACTATGAAAACCATACGAAGATTTGACCTTTTAAAGTAGGACGGCAGAGGTGCTCAAGCAGGTCCACCCCGACACCGGTATCTCCAGGTATGTAGGTATGTATGTCCATCATGAACTCGTTCGTGAACGACATCTTCAAGCGCATCGCCGCCGAGGCGTCCCGCCTCGCCCACTACAACAAGAGGTCTACAATCACCAGCAGCAAAGAATATATCTACTAACGTAACAAGAAACGACAGCGACACTTGTGTGCAGTAACAAAACTCGCGGCTATGTGTGCGTGTCGAGAGGGGAACGCGGGTGAATGCGGGACGCGCGTGGTGCTGAAGGGCATTCACGTGAATGCCTCGTCGAAGGATTCGGCATTACGAGGTCACCGACGCCCGAGTTACACCGATAGGCCGCTGTCGCGCCTGTGCCAGCAGGGAGGTGCTTATAAGCACATATGTATCCTGTGTGCATATATGTATCCTGTGTGCTACGTAGACTATCACGCTGTTTTTTCCCCCGTCGCCTTTAGACTATAGATAGCAGTGTCTCGAACAAATTAGCAAGAATTTGCTAAAGAGATGATTACGCAGGTGACGTTACAAGTCATCATCATCATCATCATTTCAGCCATAAGACGTCCACTGCTGGATACAGGCCTCCTCAATAGATTTCCACATGGGCCGGATAGCAGCGACCCCCATCCAGTGAGTCCCCGCAACTCTAACCAGGTCGTCCGACCACCTTGCGGGTGGCCGTCCTACACTGCGCTTGCCGGTATGTGGTCTCCACTCGAGAACCTTTCTGCCCCAACGGCCATCGGTCCTTCGAGCTACGTGCCCCGCCCATTGCCACTTCAGCTTGCTTACCCGGTTTGCTATGTCGATGAGCTTGGTTCGTCTACGAATTTCCTCATTTCTGATTCGATCTCGTAGAGAAATCCCGAGCATAGCTCTTTCCATAGCTCGCTGAGTGACTCTGAGCTTCCTTAAAAGGCCCATAGTTACAGACCACGTCGGCTCCGTAGGTCATCACCGGTAATACGCACTGGTTGAAGACTTTCGTCTTCAAGCACTGAGGTATTTTGGACGAGAAGACACTTTGCAGTTTCCCGAACGCTGCGCATCCGAGTTGAATCCGACGTTACGAGTATCTTAATAATATCTCCATTCCTCGAGCTCGTGAACCATTTACATTTCACGGAACCCTAAAACGCAAGCATAAATGCTCTAACTATAAACTGCGCCTTACAACCGCTTTACAGCATATTTGTAGTTTTACTACCGGTCACATTAAACGGCGATTAATTCATAGTTAACTTATTAAGTTTATTGCACGACTTGTTTAAGAGACCTCACTCTAGCGTCAACGTCCAAGCAGCGTGGACGCAGCGTTCGCGCACCGTCCACGCAACGATATACGGCCATAACTTCGACGGCAAGCGACCAGCGACGGCTATACAAGTGTCACGCTAACCGGTGATTATTCGGAGCGTTTTATCCGCCTCATTACCGTAACCGCAATATTGGCCAACTTATAGAACCAATCAACATCATTTTGATAAGAATTACAAAAATCTTCGTCTTCACAAGACAACATAAAATTGTGCCTTTGATCATACGGGGTTCGTTAATATAGTGGTCACGGTAATGGCGGTTAAAACGCTCGAATAACCCGCTCACTCGTATAGTCGCCGCGCTTGTACCTTTCGCTCTACCGCTCACCGCTGTCGCTCGTCGCGCAAGTGTCTAGTAAAGCAAAAGTGACGTGACGCTGGCGTTTATTGAGCATTAGTATCTCAGCTGGCAAGTCAAGTCAAGCAAGGCAAGCGACCAAGAGGCAGAAGCCCAACATGCTGGACAGACCAGATTCGCACAACCGCTTGGCACTACAGTTCACGATGCTCTTCACATGGCTACTGACAGGAATAGATGGCGGCGCATCATCCGGGAGAGATTGTTCCGAGAAATCATCACGACCCTCAGGAAAGAGGCAACCGACACAAGGAGGAGGGGTCTCAGCAGGGCCCTCACAGCGACAACGAGACATACTCATTAGGGAGATGCTACGGATTTACGCGACTTAGTATTTTTTATTTGAGCAAGACACACTTAGCTTAGCGCGCACCGTGCCACTCGCCGCTAAGACGAGTTCTCCGTTAGTGATGTTGCGTCGCCGCTTCTTAAGACGCTGACGCTCAATAATCGCCGCTGGCGTCATGTCACTGTTGCGCCGACATTGCGTCCACGCTGCGCGAACGTTGCGTCTGGTAGTTTCTCGACGTTCTAGAGGCGCTAGTGTGTTTCTCTAAATGACAATTAATTAATATTTTAATGGTAAGTTTACTGCACAACTTGTTACCTTTATAGTACAATAAACTTTGTCATTTAATGAAGAGATTTGCATACGTTAATGAGTAAGAGGATTCAAATTAACGCTGTTATGCGATTTTTAAATAATTGGATTACATACTTATTAGAATAGAATAGAATAGAATAGAATATCTTTATTTGTGCATAAAATGTGGTACAATAGATGATATACATTCAGAGGTTTCACACAGTTTACCAGTATCTGGCATGCATCAAAATTAAAAATCAACATGATTACAACTTTAAATGTTAGAACAATAACAAATACCCAAATCAACGGCAAGTAACTGGACAACAGTAGCTCTTGGATACAACATGCTAAGCAGCCTGTATAACGAAAATGTTTCTTGTACAAAGAGAGGTAGAATTATTTTTCACTGTAATAGTTAAAGTACTCCTGAACAGAATAAAAACACTCCTGTATTAACCACTTTTTTAGCCATTGGATCTGCCTTACTAACCATTAATATATACTAAAGTAAGCAACGCAACTGCTACTACATATTACGCCACTGTGTCGCCTAAATCTAACTAGTTTTAAGTCTTTGTTTATATGTATTTCTGTAGTTCACAGTGCCTTGGTTTTTACTGTAATGCTGTTGAACTTATTTGAATAATAAATAAATAAATATTGTGGATAGATTGCGGATATAACTAATTACTAAAAAATAATAAATAAAAAAAAACTAATTACTTAGAAATCATGAAATTATATTGATTTAAACTAACATGATTTTCACACATTGGAGAACATGAACGAAACAGATTATCTATCTGAAACACTGATTTCTGTAACGTTTCGCCAAATTTTAATTTGTCCAAAAGCCATTTTATTCCAAAACTGTTACTGGAATATGGAATTTGTCATTTTTGATGCACGTGTCCAGGTCGTCCCGCCATCTCCGCCTAAGCCTGCCTCGCCTCGCTGCCCATCTTGGAATCCAATACTTGAATCAAATTGATACATATCATCGTAAATCACACTCCAATCAATAAAAAAGCTATACAATCCACTATAAAATCAAACACCTCAATTAATCAATACCCAATTTACAATAAAAACCCAACCGCACTCAAACATACCATCGAGTACTCTTACCATGAGTTTACAGTGACCGTACTCGCTAGCGACTGCGTAACCGATTTGTATGGAGAATTGTAGTTCAACAAAGGAACCACTAGGGGGCACTGTACTATTCTCCATACAAATCGTTTACGCTGTCGCTAATAATAAAAAAAAAAATTGTTTATTTCAGGTATTCATCACATGAACATTAATACATTAATTAATTATTTATTATTAAATTGAAATAACACAATAAATAAATTTAAATTAAGTACATTAAATTTAGATTTAGTATTTAATTTCAATGGATATTTTGAAAATTAAATATTAATTTTCACTCATAAAGTACCATGTTGCGCACACCATACTATTAGTCGATTCGCTCATCCTCCTGACAAAGGACCAGTGTCTTTTGCGAATAATGGCGTAAAAGTCATCGACTCGATTAGTGGCAAACATGCCGGACGCACTACACCGCCACGGCAGCCGCAGCATCGCACGAAAGGCATTACTAATAGCGAGCACGGTCACGTCAACTCACAGACAACCCCCACTAGACAGAGCATGTAAGGCGAGTATTAGGCGACCCGCGCGCACCAACGATATGGTACGGCAGAACATTAAAGTATCAACACGGCGGCCACCGTTTAGTTGCGTCCATGTTTATGAGGTCTCTCTACACCACTTAACACTACAATTTACCATGTTATTTATTTAATTTCATTTTTCGTTGACGTACGCATGGATCATAAACAAGGACGCAACTAAACGGTGGCCGCCGTGTGGATACTTTAATGTTCTGCCGTACCATATCGTTGGTGCGCGCGGGTCGCCTTACATGCTCCGTCTAGTGGGGGTTGTCTGTGCGTCAACTCATGGTAAGGGTACGGTCTACTGTTTCTGGGACTATTACTGAATACATTAAAGATTAAAGCCGCAACGTCTCTAAGTTTGCGTAAAATCAGTATGCTAATGAACTTCTGAGAGAAAATCTAATTGCTTATCGAAGTTATACGGAAAATAATCATTTCCGTAGGGAAATCTAACTTCAAACATAACAAACAGTAAACTTACTAAATTCTGACAGTTAAATAATAACCAGGGTTCGTAAATTGCGAGCAAAATCATTGAAGTGCTGGGGGGTCGTAATTGGTAATAACCCTAATAACAAACTTAACACGTTCACTGCCCCAGTTTGACAAGTGGACCTTATGTCTATGTAATAGAAACTTGCCGTGGCCCTACATATGGGACACGGACAGCGAACGTGTTAAGTGGCAGTGGGTAAAGCTCTTAGCTCGAAGAATCGATGTCCATTGGAGCAGAAAGCTCTTTAGGTGGCGACCGCGTACAGGAAGATGCAGCGTCCCCCAACAAGGTGACGACCGACGACTTTAGGATCGCGGGTAGAAATTGGATGAGGGCGGCGCATGACCGATCGTTGTGAAGAACTTTGGGGGAGTCCTTCCGACAGTGGATGTCTATCGGCTGATATGATGATGATGATGATGATGATGACGATGATGATGATGATGATGATGATGATGTTGATGATGATGATGATGATGATGATAGTGATGATGATGATGATGATTCACCAGTTTGTTTTTTCTTGTTCACAGGCTTGACACCCGGGAAGGTGTGACGTCACACTGGTCCGACCCTGGCACACTCGGCAACAGGGCCACCTTCCGCAGTGACACAAGACCCGCTGTACTGGTGCTTACCAAACTAAGGTAAGAACAACACTATACGATCTAACGGTTCATGAGATACAGCCTGGTGACAGACGCAGTAGAGCCTTAGTAATAGGGCTCCCTTTGGGTACGGAACCCTATAGATATGGAGGGCGGTTCGGTTCTTAAGTTCATGCTATCCTGATAGCAAGTTACTCAAAGGGCAATGGAGCGAGCTATGCTCGGAGTTTCCTTGCGTGATTGAATCCGAAATGATGAGATACGAAAGATAATTTTGTAGATACATATAGCTCAGACAGTCGTGAAACTTAAGTGGCAGTGGGCCGCAGCGTTGCTCACAGAACCGAACCGAACCGAACTCGCGACCGCAGACCGGAAGACGCAGCGTGGGAGGCCACAAGTTTGACCGACGACCTGGTTAGAATCGCGGGCGGAAATTGGATGAGGGCGGACAAATATTCGAGTTCATCAGACAAATAATTGCCTCTGCCGGGATTCGAACCCAGGACCGCCGGCAAAGCACGCAGGTGCTCTACAAAATGCGCCAAACGCGTCGTCATATGATGATGATGACTTCAGCAGCAAGCGGCAGCGAGGAGCGGCGGCCAGTCGTAGCCAGCGTTAGTCACCACGTCCTGGCAAACTTCAATTAACTTGAAAACTAGTTAAAAAGCCAAGTTCGCTTGTCTCTCTGAAGTTACCTGAACTAAACTTTATCGGCTTCTATTCTTAGACCCCATTAAAAGTTAGTGTAAGCTCATAACAACAACAGAACGTTTTTATTGGAACAATGTTATCTGCTTTACAACCATTAAGTTGCATTTTGCACTATTTAGATATTAAGATATGTTGTGAGAATGTACGTTCTACTTATAAGTATGTAGCTATCCACAGGGTATTTTTCTATCGACGCCATATTGCGGTCTTTCAGTGGTACATTTTTTTTTACTGGTATCGACATATTTTTGGTAAAACTGACGTTGAAAGTCGGTGAATGACACAAAGAGGAAACGGGACGGGACTAAATATTCCACAATCAAGTTTTTTTTGCATTAATACAGCCAAAACAATCCACAGTGATGAAAGTCAAGTTTTTTTCAATAGGATGCAGTATTCATTTCGCAAGAAGAACGATGGATTGAGTAGTATTCCGGTAAACAATGTTTAGAAGTTATTATGAAATGTTATCAATTATTCTTCACGAGAGAAGCCGCGGGGCCACCAAGCCAAAAATGAAAAAGCCACCAAACCAAGAATGAGCACCTATTTATTGTATAACATATAAAAATAAATATTTTAATTGTTGCAGACCTGAAGACAGCGGTCAGTACAGATGCCGAGTGGATTTCATTAAGTCCCCTACCAAGAACACAAGACTCAACCTCACGGTGCTCAGTAAGTATGCTTTTTTTATATACTTTGACGATGGCCAACAAGCATGCGGCCGCCAAAACCGCCTATGGACGCCTGCGACGCCAGGAGCATCACACGCGTGTTGCCGACCCCTAAGAACCAATCTATTCCCCTCTTGAAGAACCCTATACTGTAGCTCCGGGGAAAACCTCGACTGGGAGCTCAATTCCACATGTGGAGCGTTCGCGGTAGGAAATTCCTCTGGAACCGGACAGTTCTCGACCATTTAGGCTCCAGTGTGTGAGGATGAACACCCTGCCGAAGGCGAACAGTGCGATGGTAGAAAGTAGCCGTGGGCATGGGGCGCAGCGCGTCTTTGTACCGAGTCAAAAGGTCCGGTATTCGGGGGCTCCTGCCCAGAGGTGACTGCAGTACTCCATGTACGTAATCTTTCTATATCTAAGCTTTCTATTTGAGCAATGAGTCAAATCTGGTTCTCTGCCGTTTCGCGGAATTAATTTTGGTCGATTGTTTCATTTCGAATTCGAAGTAAGCATTTTCTCTGAAACCATAACCTATTTGCATATAACGAGTAATATATATAAGATAATATTTGCAACAATTATAAGAAATGAATGACTCAGGAATACAAATAGTGCGAAGTGAAAATTCGTATAAATGACGCATTCGATGAAGAATAATTCATAATTCTGCGAAAAGGCAGAACCACTGCAGCCAGCAGAAATAACCGAAATTATTTAAAGCCTTGACAAAACAAAAACATGAAGAAAGACCTTGTTTATATTATTAACCTTACACATACAGTCTGACAAAAAAAGAGTAGAAATTAAAAAGTGGCAAACGTTTCGTCCTTGTTTTCTTACATTGATTGGAAAGGGACGACACTACAGTAATGCCACTTTTTAATTTCTACTCATTTTTGCCAAACTTTACGTATTTTCATCTCAATTCGGCCTGAACTTAGCAACTTTGTGCAATTTAGTTTCATAGGTGCCATGTGTTGTCGTAAACGCTATGCGTCCATCCGTTCGAGAACCCTACTTTATAAAAAAACGTATGTACATCGATTTTGTATGGCACTTACGATCTTTAGAACGCCGTACTGTGTTTTACTAGTCTCCGTAGAAAAAACGTATGATCATTGGCTTTGTACGGCTCTTATGACGTTTAGGATACTGTTCTTGGTTTTACGGAGACAGTTCTGTTTTATGTCGGGTCACTTTGAAATGGATTAAGAAGCACTGGAGTTTATATGTTCGGAATGGCACCGAATTTTGCAGTGAAGTGGAACTTAGTGCCTTTTTGACCTACTTCAAAGATGGATGTAGCCGCAGTTCCAAGTGAAAATTAGGTAAATGACATAAATTATTCAGTAAGTAGGAAACAAGGGCACTTTTACAAGTCGGATTGTGAATCTACCGGCATTTCCCAAGGAGACCGCTGTTGAGAAGAAAGCCGAAAGAAACTCATCAATGACGAACACACACAAGCATAAGCAAAAATTCGAAAACTTATCTGGGCGTTAGGGTGGCGGAAAGGTTGACGCATTGCACCGGTAATCCAGCGGTGCCGGGTTCGATTCCCGGTCTCATCTTTGTATCATATTTTTTCTAGGAATGAAGGGAGTTATACCTACCTTTAAACAAAAAATTTAGATTTATTAAATTTCATCCATGCCCAATTTTCGAATCAATATCACCAATTGTTTACCCACAATTTTCTAGATTGCCTGTTATTCCAAGTTTATGACTAGTCCTATCTACATTGGAGTAAATTCCCACTAACTACCCCTATTCCACCCTAAAGAAAGCGATAACAATCTAATGGGTTAAATAAATCTCATTGCCCCTGAAGGTTAAATAAAAGACGTTTACGAAGCAAAATAATGTTGTTGGCAGTTGGTTTTTGGTACTGAGTAAATAGACTTTTTTAAACAAGACTAACTGGGAATATCTTGTTGTGTTTTCTTCTTTTGAGATAATTTATTTTCTAAAGTTCAAGGTTTAAGAGACTTTAGCTGAATAAAATATAAAACAAAGAATTTCTCTAAGGACTAAGAATTTTTTTACATTTTTTGCAAGCAATTATTTTTTCTGGTTCAATCTGCCGTATTCTACACCAGCCCGTCGAGCACAACAAAGTCAAAGTCAAAGTCAAAGTGTTTTATTTTGTAAAACATAGGTGAATATAGGCGGAATAAAAATATAACGTAACACTATGTTTTGCCAGTTGGCGTACAAAAACATCCATTTAGCAGCTAACTATACCATGCAATTAATAACAAATTGTACTATCGATACAAACAAAAAGAAAAACAACTTAAATTAAGAAACATATTAGGATTAAAGAATTGTCTAAAAAAAAAAAAAAAAAAGAAAAGAAAATATGTGATATCAACATTATTGTACCTATGGGAAAATTTATAAAATAAATAAAAGAAATCAGTTATTATAGATTGAAAATTAAAATTCACATGTCAAATAGTCCGATAGTGTATAGAAGCATTTACTCAACAACAACTTTAATAACTTCTTTTTAAATTCATTGTATCGACAGTTCCTTCAAATTTGTGGGTAACTTATTATAAATTTTACTTGCTACGCAGAGTATACTTTTGCGCATCATTGCGGTATTTGCAGGTTCAGTATAGATATTCTGGCCGTATCTACAACTACAACTATGCTTCGCGACTGGTCGCGCTACCGGGCCTACCGGTCATTCTCTCACATTACTGCATAGAAAGAGACGGGTAATGATCTCGCGCGAGAAATAATCGCGTATGACAGTTATGCTAGGGTTCTGGTCAGACGAAGCAAAGGAGCTACACAGTTGTGTCGCCTAAATCTAACTACTTTTAAGTCTTTGTATATTTTTGTAGTTCACAGTGCCTTAGTTTTCTCTGTAATACTGTGTAACTTATTTGAATAAGTAGTAAATAAATGAATAAATAGGTAAATAAATTATGGTAGAAGAAAACATACATATTTGGTTGCAAAGATATGTTAAGTACTATGAAATTGAGTGTTGTGTAAAGGACTAAGTTCAGCAGAAATATTTTCAAAAATAGTTTAAAGAGTAAGCGAGAGATGGTGCTGATATTGTATATTGTTATCATACTATCACATAATGGTATAAAGGCAAAAGTTTGTAAATGTGTTTATTTGTATGTTTGTTACTTCTTCACGCTCAAAAGGCTTGACCAATTCTGATAAGTTTTGATATGAAGGTAGCTGACACCCTGGGTTAACACATAGGCTACTTTTTATCCCAAAAAATGTAGTGTTCCTGTAGGATGAACGGGTAATACCGCGCGTCGCAGCTAGTATTATAATAATGTGTAAAAATAGCGTAAGATTCAATCAGTATACTTTATGGATAGGTATGTTTTATTTGCAATACAACGAAAACTTGTCACTAACTTGGCTTGCATAGCAAAAATCTTCGTAACGTCGTGATTAAAACCGGGATATTGCCGTATCGCAAATATCTCAATGCTTTATTGTACTTACACCCTGTAGCTTGTATAGTTTTTTTGTGGTCTTCAAATGTACAAGGAATATTGTTGTTAGTTTTTCAATCAAGGCCAATATAAGTCGTTCTTTTCGCGCCTATAGAAGATTTTTCAGCGTAAAAATACTAAAAATTCAACAATAGAAAATGCTACGATGTTGAACTTTCTTATTTGCAATGGGTACATAGTTTTTACCGCTCTTATTGCGGGTCGTACTGGTTGAGAATCACAGCAGGACAAAATAAAAAACAAATGATAATATTCTTAAAAGAAAATGACTATTTTATGAAAATATGAGAGACGAGCTTTTATTGTCGACTGTACTTTTTTGTACAATCGTCAAGCTACTCGTACATTGAGAACTAAATTTAACTTGTACTTTATTGTAGAGGATGGAAAGTGGACAATAGATGACTGAGTAAGTTTGAGGGCCGAGCCGCAGTTGAGACCTGCAACATTATAATCATCGTTATTTATTCATTATAGATATATAGTAGGTTATGCAACTGTTAAAGAGAGGTCTTACAACACGAGTGTTTTAAGACTTAATTATGTAGGTACAGTTACTACATACACTACTTTATCTACACACATATTCATCACCATATCATGGATTTTCTTTTATGTCGATAAGCTAATGAAGTACTTAGTACTATACTAGTAAGTTCCAGAGCGGAGGAACGAATAAGATAATTATCATAATGTTATGAAATAACATCTCTGAATTTGGTGATCCATGCCCCACCGCCGTCGCTGCCAAGTAATGTAGCTGTTTATCATAGTATCTATAGTTGTTATTAAGACCCTACTCCCTTTGAAGGTTAAAAAAACAGGTCGAAGAAGACATAGTAACTTTACGTTATTAAAACAAACTAATTAGTTTTTCCCGTCAAGATGGAATCCCGTAAACTGTTTTGTAGGCAATTGTTTTCTAATAACACCAAATGGGTCATTCTTTTGCCGCCATTCCGTAGGATAGCTACTGTTCCTGATATATATAGAAACAGACATTTAGTTTAGGGTGTTTGTACACACCAGGCAAATAAAATTGTCGAACAAACTCGAAAGTTTCTCTGGTTAATAGACTTTATTTTTTTTATTTTAACGTCTACTGCACATACCACACAACACAACCCACTTGGCTCCGACTTCCGTATTTGTTCAGGAAAATTTGGCTCGCGGTGTGCTATCTTAACTTCTTGCGCTTCAAATTCTACATGATCACTTCATATACCAACTTACTCGGTACTAACAGTAGTTTCGGTAGTTGCAGTAGTCTCAACTATGCGCTATGAATTTAATGCGCAACTATCGCACAAAGTTTATATTGTATGAGTTGAGTCGCACTTGCAGTTGTGACGATGTGGAAGGACATTGTTTCGAATGAAACACATATCTTGGGATTTATTAGCATCAGTTTCACTACCTTTGTTGTCTGCAAGAGATCGTTCTTTAGCGATAGCACCGCCTGATGTCTACTTCTTTTTAATTTGTTTACATTTGATTTCTTTTTAAATGTATTTTGGTTTGCAAGGTAAACCCTCCTGGCCGTTACAATAGGACGGGTAAGAAATAACTTAAATTAAAAGTTTAAAACACCTCCGACACAAATAGCTGGTCCTCAAGACCCTCATTCATTGAGTGATATAGAAAATGCTACTAAAACTGAACATGCATACAAAATTTGGAATTCTGAGCTTCAATATTGGCTGAGATCTTGCCACTATTTACTATTAAAGATATAGATCAAAGTTATAGCAACAAATATAGCTAAGAACCATTTCAACGGACATGTCTTTCGATTAAGAAAACCGCACTCAAATTGGTCTATCCGTTTAGGAACTACGATGCCACAGACAAAAAACACAGATACACAGATGCAGACGTTAAACTTATACACCCCTCTTTCTTCATCGAGGGAAAAAGTACATTTAATTGTTGTAGTGTTCGTTTGTAGCCTGCCTAAGTGTAATAGAAGCCGTTGAAGTAAATGCCTATTACTGCGGTCGTCTGCGTCAAGTTTACGAAGGCATTTTTCTTCGCAGATCGCCTGAAAAGCTGTTCGAGGCGACGATACGGTTACGCACTTCCAATTTGGGATATTTCAGGGTTTATTGCCTTTTGCGGATAACGTGGGTGTGTTAGTTTCTTACTAGGTAGGTACGAGGTGCGGTCCAGAAGTTTCTGACTGGAGAAATGTGGCGGCTTAAAGAAAAGTGAGGAATTTCGTCACCCACGTTATATTCCTTACCTTATAGTCAATGCTTATAGTCCTTTGGAGGAAGACTTTGTGCGATGGTGTGGTTGCGCATGATGAAGTATGGTTTGCTTCTCTTTCTCAGAAGCGCGACATGAGACACCAGCGTGCAGCTTTTCCCCCTTCATCGATAGGCGCAACATTTATTTGTCATTTATGCGGCCGCGGCTGTCGCTCTCGTATCGGGCTATCCAGCCATCTTCGAAAGTGCCGCAGTTTATTAGACGCTGTTTAACTCATCTGTTATAAATGTAAAAGGCTAATGATGATGATGATAGTCAATGCCTAATGCCTATTATATGTTCTCGAAACTTAAGGCAGACTTCAGGGAAAGAACATTTTCTTCGGATGATGAAGTGACCCGCGTGGTTTACGCCCATTTTGAGGACAAAACTTCTGAGTATTTTTATAATGGGATACAGGAATGCTTATCAAGAGATCTGAAAAGTGCATTGAATGACAAAAAATAAAAAAGTTTTTTAAATATAATGTACTTCTTTTCTTTTGGACCCCACCTCGTAGGTAAGGTGTCTGGTAATGAATTCTCGCTTGCGGTATTTTCGGACCGATGCGACCTTCAAACCGAAAAGAGCGTACTCCCAAAGGTTGGCAACGCACTTTTGACTCCTCTGGTGTTTCAGGTCCCTATGGGCGATAATCGCTTTCCATCAGACTCAAACTGACTGGTATAACTTGTATAATCAAGGATAGTATGATTGATGACTTTATTCAGAATGAACCCTGTATTTTTGTCCGCAGTACCACCAGAGAGGCTGATCATCCTCAACCAGGAAGGGAACGAGGTGCAAGGCGGCATCCTTGGGCCTTACGACGAGGGCGCCGAGGTCAACCTGACCTGCGTTGCCGTTGGTGGTAAGTTTCTTTTTCACAAACATGCAATGGAATGTAGTCATAACGCGCGTAATGACAGGCTTCAAAGTATCACGTTTCGGGCGGAACGACTCGAGAGAACTGTAAAGGAATTTCATACTAAATTTAAAGCCTTTTTTAAACATCGGCAAGCCCTTCTTTCCCAGCATTTCTCAACCGGTTCTCGTGAAATTTTATGAGCAAAACGTAAAAAAAGTTATATTTCAACCATTCCCAAAAATTATCTCACGGAAATTTCATCGTGTTATCCTATGAATCAAATATGCGTTATCATACCGTAGAAAAGGTATCCTTAACTTCGTTTTCTCATGTCAATTGACTATTTTCTTGACTGACTAGTATATCTTGACTTATAATCTATTTAGTACACGTATCACTAGTATCACTACTTCAGTTGTCCAATTATATCTTTGAAAATACATGAAATTTTGTGAATTTTATGTGCGAAGGTATTGTCCCATTAGACCTACATCTTACCCCTGAAATGTTTGAATTATTTGGTAAAGGTATTTATGTGTTGATCCAAACATCTATCGAACAAGACGAAAGTAACCCTGTCACCAAAGCGACGTAGGTTTAAGGTTACGGGACAATATCAGAGAAGAAGCGATTATCTTCAATCAAAATTTTACGACAATTTAAAAATGATTTCGAGGAATAGGCTTAGGCAGTTAAATTTTCATAAATACTATACTTGTAAAAATATTCGTGTTTTAGTTTTTAATCTACATTTGTACTTGCTGTTTCATAGTTTAAACGACAAATGTTAAGCTCACAATCTAGAACAGCTTCTTCTGAAGTGTTTTATGTTAAACAGCAATAATAGTAATGGAAAAGATAATTATTTGTATAACGGCAGTCATATCACAGAAAAAATACATGCCTCTTTTAGAACGCTAACTGGTTATAATGACTATTAGGCAGTGCCCTTATTCTCATGTTAAATACAGAGCATGTAAAGTCACTTAATAACTGCATAAAAGCAAACTCTTTTGTACCTTACACCGCCACAGCTTTATTGATGTGGGTCGACCCCTTTTGTTCACACATTTTTTCTCCCCTTCCGGTTGTTGTTTTAGCATTTCCGGAGTAATATTCTACAGTTTTTGTGCAATTTTACCGCTTTGTTAAAGCGACCTTTGGCTTTTACGCTTTTGGGAGGAAAATTGCGTTTTCTGTTTGCCCACTGAAACTGGATTTGGCACATTTTGGCTTTATGTGTTGTGAAATGTGTTCTTTATTACGCTGTTGTTTCGTTCTGCGTTACATAATAATGTTACACGGTAAATAAAGAACATAGCAAACCGGAGTCTAACTGAATCGCGATTACTTTATTTTATGCCATAAACTGTTTCAGAATGTAATCATTTATATGCTTTATTTATCCGGCGTAATATTTGCGGAACGTTTATAACCTTAGGCCAAGATTTTTCTTGCGTTTCTATAAAATTCATCATTCTCATGCACTTATCCCATTTATAGGGTCGGCGGAGCATGTTTTCTTTCTTTCTTTTTTTTCTTCGTTTTTACATAAGAGATCCGCAAAAAAAGACTCAATAATGACAGTAATGATGATTATTACGATGTAGATCACGAGAATGATGAAGTTAAGAATTACGATCGGAATCTGGCAAATTTCTGATGGCAGATGACTGTTTCTCGGTGTATCCCTTACATTTCATTAATGGGTCATAAGGTGTCTCTCTCTCTCTACCTCTCTCTCTCTCTCTCTCTCTCTCTCTCTCTCTCTCTCTCTCTCCCTCTCTCTCTCTATCTCTCTCTCCCTCTCCCTCTTTACTCTCCCTACGATACGCGTTAGTGTCGGTTCTACCTACCTAAATACATTTCCATCTTTTTACTTTTGGTAAAGGTACAGTAAATTCTGCCATTGTTCTTGGAATGAGAGGGATAATTCTTCCTAATAAAAAAACAAGCTTTTATAAAATTTTCATCCATTCCTCATTGCTCCTTAAGGGTGCGATATATAAGTATGATGATGATAATGATGAAGAAGAGGCTACTTAATAACCCTTTCTCTCTCTCTCCACAGGTCGACCAACAGCACGAGTGTCGTGGTGGAAAGCCCACGCCCTCCTCGCTAACTCGGAGGCGAGAGCCACCGTCTCTTTCCGACTACAACGGTCGGACTTGGGCACTGAGATCACATGCCAAGTAAATATTTATGAAAATTATATGATAACCTGCTGCGCCGTGCGCACCCGCTCATCCCACGGTAACACTAAATTTTTTCGGGATAAATAGTAGCCTATGTGTTAATCCAGGGTATCAGCTACCTTCATGCCAAAAATTATCAAAATTGGTTGAGCCATTTGAGCGTGAAGAAGTAACAAACGTACACATAAACACACTCACAAACTTTCGCCTTTATAATATTAATGTGATAGCCTTGAAGCCAACTCCTTAAGAGCCATTCGCTGGCTCAAACTGGCTGGGGGATCAGTTACAAAGGTTGTGCTTCTGGAAACATCAACTATCGTCAGGAGAAATTCTTTCTGAAGGTAGCTTGAGCCAGCCTCATTGGTGATCGATGGTCTATCTGTGGAGAACCCTAACCTAAGGTACTGACACCTCCAGCACACCAACAGCACAAATATCGTTGTAGAAGGCTTATACCCTGAAGACTGCAGAGATCGAACTTAGGTAAGAAGATTACATGCTAGCTAAATATTTCATCCTACCAAAAACAGAAAAGAAAACTTTGATAGCCAAGTTTTCTAATGTGCTACCAAAAGTAAAGATATTCGAGAAGGTGTTAGGCGAACTACATGGAAACAGTTTCTAACTCTTCTGCTTGAAATTAATTTCTTGGCGCTTATTATCTTTTATGTACACCCATATTGTTCAATTACTAATACCAAGTTCATATACTAAAGACCTGTACTTGGCAGCAACGGCGGTGGGTCGGGGATGACCAAAATCAGGGATGTTATTTCATAATATTGCGGGGTCGTATCATTCATTGTATCTACTTCATATCAACCTACATAAAAGAAAATCTGTGATAAGATGCTGAATACGTGTGTCGATAAAGTTCATAATAAGCCTTAAAAACTTTTGCGATCATATTATAAAACTCGCCTTCGGCTCGTTTCATAAAACCACACTCATCTTTTAAGGCCTCTCATCATGTACAGTTGCATAAACTATTATTAAGGCTATTGAAAAGCAATAAGGTGACATACATAATAGAAGTATTTTATGGTGCTTACATGATTTTATGGTTTCGTGCATATGGATGTTTTTTTAAAGATGGCGAATATTTTCAGGCCGTGACGGACCCGTCCATAGCGCCGGTGTCAGAGAGCCTCTCCATCGACGTTAACCGTAAGTAGACATTCTTAAAAACTTAAGGGTGCTTAAGATGCCTTATTCCTTTAAAAAATTATATTTTTCATATTACGACAAATGTATTGATAATTTTTAATCAACTTTTTGAAGTGAATTATACTTTTCCCCGAGTTCCAGGTAGTAACTATTTCATGCTTTCGTTGCGTGCAGTCGAAAATAAGTTGAAAAAACCAATTTTCCGCGTGAATTTTGTCAATTTCGACTAGTTTTTGAAACAAAAATTATCAATGAATATTTCAAACTGTAGGTTTCAAATATATACCAATAAATCCCAATAGCCCTGTTCTAGGTAGTAACATCAATAATATGTTAAAAAACATGTTTGATCATAGAGAAAAATGCCTAAACAATCAGCATTTTAAAAGGAATAAGGCCTCTTAAGGTACATAAGTATCCTAGTGCCATAGTAGTGGGATAGTATCTAAATACTTTCCTAATAGATGGAGATGGCACCTTTAATATTATTCATAGTAATACAGATGACAAGCAGACTGTCCATCACAGCTTCTATTGAAATTATACGTTACTAGCAGTTGCTCGCAACTTCGTCCGCGTATTTTTTCTTTATATTTATGGATAAAAAATATCCTATAACCATCTTTGGATAACCAGCTATCCCTGTACCAAAATTGGTTAAAATCCGTCCAGCCGTTTCGGCGTGATGCGAGGACAAAGGAAATTATGAAAACAGATGGCGCCAGGTTGACACGACGCCGCGCATACAAAACAAACAACGAACCTGCATCACGCTCACGCTATTAAGATTTTTCCTGAAATCATAACCCGTCTTCAACGTAAAAAAAAATTTCAATATAAATATAGAATTTTATAACAGTAAATAGAAGATAGATGTTATTTGCGACTTAATAGTGCAACTTTGCAAGTTTTTAGGTACAACGTAGGACCATGTCATTGTTAAAAATCTAGCCAGTATTCGGACAATTGTATCGAAATTAATAATAATATAATAATTAGAGTGACCTTATGTTCAGATCGATCAAGTAAAGAAATTGTAAAAAAACTTGCCAAGTCGCTACATTGAGTAACACGCTAATAACATAACAAATAATTTTCGTAGGAGCTTTAAAAGAACTTGGTTTCCAGTTAGATCTCAATTATTTTATTAACGATACCGTTTACGAACTTGGCATTTTTTTCACATTTATATTTTTGATGGGATTGAAATTATGTTCTACATTAATTGAATATATTCGAAGTTTGTACGTATTTGACATGTTCTTACTTTTTAACTTTAATTAAGCGTGCAGTGGACATGCTCTTTCTTCTCTAATTGAGGAGAGACAACAGGAAAAGCACTTCATAGCTTACATACACACTTACAAGTCAGTTTCCACGGAAGCTTAGCAGAGCTTAAAGCACTCGACTAAGAAGACAATTATGAGAGCTAAAGTCACCCGGACACAGTACTGGTATTTGCAGTATTTTGAGTTTGACACGTTGACTTGGTCGCACAACGGCCTGATAAGGGGTGGTCCCGGGTTCCAGAGATTTATTACAGATTAGTTTTATTTTTCAAAACTTTGATAGATTTAAAACTATAAAAGTGTCTTTGCAAATCACAAAGACGGAAAACTATGTCACAAATAAAAAAATACTATAAAATTTTGCGCAGATTGTTGCGCTGTCACTGACATAAAGCTAGAAATGGATCTGAATGTGAAAGCGTCTTCTATAATCCTACAGGAGCAGTGCAATTTTAATGTCAATCGGTTCCTGTATCTCTTTCGGGTTCGTCAAAAACTGTACCTACTCATTTTGACTACATTTATGCTTCGAATCTTTATATATAATCCGACATCTCTGCTTATATATCAACTAACCCCTACAAGCCCTATACCTTAAGCCTAAGTTCCGCCGCCATACTGTATTTTATTTATTCATTTTAAACGTAATTAGTCGTGAGACGATTGTCGAGAGTGATATGACCGTCCAACAAGTGTGCACCGCTACAATTGACAACATTTCATATTTATAAATCTTGGAAATGAATATAGAGATCGACAGGGCTTTATGTCGAGTACCTTAAAAAAAAATCTTTGAATTTATTCTTCTGTATTTAAAGAAATATAAGAAAATACATCAAATAACGGCAATCTAAGACAATACGGGCTGAATAGGGTTGTTGTCTAAACCAAAGAGCGAAAAAATATATATTTTTTTTATTTGACGTTGACAGATGACAGATGAGATGAGAACGATGACAAAAAAACTAAAAATAAATGTAATGGTAATTATTTCAAGCTATTTAAAATTTGTAATATACTCCCCGTTAGTTTAAAACATAAATATCTTTTAGCAGTAAACAACCATGGCAATCGAGAACATAACCCAATACTAATAGAACATAAGCATGGAACAAGGTCGGTATCAGCGGGCAAATTTGAGGTACCAAGGGTCAGGAACTACTATGGCGATAGAACATTGAGCAAAAGAATTCCCTACATACTCAATAGTTTGCCCGAGAATATCCGACATGAGCCAAATAAGTCCAAATTTAAAAAATGCTTAAAAAAGCATCTGTTACAGACACTTGAGTGATAAAGTTGTGTATTCAAAGTGTCACTGAAGTGTTTAGCAATAAGAAAACTTTGTTGAAATTATTATATAGAGACTCACACCTGCAGACAAACTGTACAAACAGTTTTGCAGGGAACTGTATATATTTAAGTTGTATACTTTAATTAATAAACAACAATAAACAACAATAAATAAAAAAAATAAAGATGACAGATGCATACCGAGTTTTATTAAGTTTCTTTTTAATAAGAAAACCGACTAAAGTAACCGTTCCATTAAGTTCTGGTTTTGGTGTTGCCACATTTTAAAATGAGTATGTTTTTATAAATTAATAATAAAATAAATAATCATCTCAGAACATAAATAAAAACAGAGATTACTTCATCTTATTAAGCAGAATTCAGAAAAGTGATAAAATGATAGTTTTAAAAATATGAAATGTTGTCAATTGCCTACAAACACGCACCGACGCGCGCTAACAAAAGCAAAAGTGGCGCCTAGTACCGCGGTGCGCACTGACACCTAGGCCTATATCTTGCTACAGTGCCGATGAAGAAGCAGGCACACTTTTTTGCTAGCGGTCTGCGAGTTCAGTCAGGTGAAACGCTATAAAGTTGTAACGTGGCAAACCTCCATGGTGCAGCACTGGTCGCTTACAAACGCCATTCAAAGATACTCGCTTGACGCTCGTCTTTTGTCTTTATTCTCTGACACGCTCGAACTTGCGACTGAACGAACTGATTTTTTACTGTTTTATTTCTTTATACCATCACGCCTCGTCTTTTACTCCCGACGACTAGCCGGGCTACAAAGTCTCAATACTGTACTTCATACTCAAGTTGTGCTTAAGTCATCCAGTGCAACTTAATTGCTGGAACTGGAAACAAAGCGTGCATTTACAATTGAAACTTGTGCAATTATCAACTGTTAGAAAGAAATATCATTAGTCCTGTAAGTTGCGAAGTTAAATTAAAACAGAGGCTATTATAGTTATAGTTAGTTCGTGCTTTTTACAGATTTCATTTAACTTGTACTGTTTGGGTCATTGTCAATTCAAAAAACGAAATTTGTCCCTTCGGTGGTCAAAAGTTAAGAGCTTGTATGAATCTAGGTTTTGTTGCTATTACATCGGATTATAGAAGAGGGAACGTTCTTTATTCTCACAGGCATTTTATCAGAAAATTAGGCCCTGGGATCCTTAATTTCGCAAATGTCCACCGGACAGACGCGCACCTAAATCTGACATTGACCCGTTTGTATGTAACTTAGTAAATGACAAAACTTGAAACCCATTTTTCAAACATTTTCATAGTAAAATAAGAAAATAAATCTTACGTAAATAATATAAATCACTACATAGTATAAAACAAAGGTGCTTCCTGCTGTCTGTCTGTCTGTCCCTATGTGTGCTTAGATCTTTAAAACTACACAACGGATTTTGATGCGTTTTTTTTTAGATAGATAGAGTGTGGTTTTAATGTATAATACGCGTGCATAAATATAGTTGAGAAACACTTTTTCAACACATTTCGTATCAGCATTGCACCCGTGCGAAGCCGGGGCGGGTTACTAGTAAATATTACAGGACACTACTCAAATCGACCTAGTCCCAAACTAAGCAATGTTTGTACTATGAGTAAGTACTAGACGACGATATACATAATATATAAATACATACATAGATAACATCCATGACCCAGTAAAAAATATTCAAGTTCATCACACAAATATTTGCCCCAGCCGGGATTCGAACCCAGGACCGCCGGCTAGGCAGATGTGCTACAAACTGCGCCAACTGCGTCTTCGGAACAGACTTAAATAATAAGGAAAAAATATTAATCTAGTTTCTCCCAATGAGGATTGTCGTCACATTTTTAAAATAATTATTAAGAATTAATAAAATAAAATAAGATGGAGATATGGCAAAAGCCTTGTCGAATTTAAGACCAGTTTCGCATAAAAAAAAACATAAAAGGCAAACTTTACCGCCTAAATTCCACGACTTCCTTTCTACAAAACATCCTCAAAAAACTATGCGTAACCTAATATAACTGCGTACGCGCATAAATCTCTTAAAACCGATATCATCGTCCCATATATAATGATGGTATCTCCAGGGACTAATTGACAGTTTGATATACTCGTGAACGCAAAACGGGGGAATATGGTAAAATACCATAAATGGGAATGGTAAACTTGTTGAGGTTAGGTTGAATGGTGAATTGGTGATTCGATTCGGGCTGTTTTAGACAGACTTACTTTCAACAACCGTGTTTATTTTGATCAACATAATTTACAACATTGGAACCTAAAATAAATTAAATAAATCTAAAATAAATCTAGAAACTGTGCACCGCGGCATAGTCCTGAAGACGCTGGCAGCATTTCCTCGCTGAATCGCAATGCTGATGCGTTGTGCGAGGAAGCCACCAGCTCTTCGGTCGCCAGTAGACTCAATGAGCCTTTTACTGAGGTCATTCATCAGTTTGTTGGCACTGGGACTCCACGGACCCCAAAAGGAACAAAATTATATTCGGGGCCGAGACCCCTATACTTTCAATTAGTTAGTATCAAGCATGTTTATATGAGTTGACTAGAAAATGCCCAACTTCATTCGCGTAACCTTCTTATTTTTACCAGAATCTGGTAAAAAGTATTTCAAAATGTTTTCATAGAATCTATCGATTCTATTTTTTTATGTGGAAATTCCACAATATAATAATATTAAAAAAAAAAGTTTTTCACACAGTAATATACGATAGGAGAGACGATCAGTCGCGGCGGCGGCCAATCGAACACTGCGGGCATGCGCCCTGTCCGCGCGGCTGCTCGACGCGGGTGTCACCGGCGGAGGCGCAAAACTACCCTCATCATCGGCATTCATAATTGGCATTGTGCGTGATGATGAGGGTAGTTTTGCGCCTCCGCCGGTGACACCCGCGTCGAGCAGCCGCGCGGACAGGGCGCATGCCCGCAGTGTTCGATTGGCCGCCGCCGCGACTGATCGTCTCTCCTGATGATGAATCGCGTACTGATTCGAAACATGTCGAGCGTTATTCGACTTCTATGACGTGAGTAAACCCGTTTGAGTATTTTAATAGAAATATACCTACTATAATAGGTTAAAATCTAAGTAAAACTTTTTAAACGGATCCCTGACGTTTCGGCAAGTGTAATCGCTGTCAAAGTGTTGTGTGACAGTCGCGAAAACGGAAAAAAATAAAATGTTAAAATCAGTCATGACGTTTTGTGTGAAAGATACTTCCTGGCCCGACCACCAGTGTGCTGCTCTGTGGCGGCGCCACCATAATGAAAATCAATGAATTATATGGTGAAATGATGTACCTTGAAGGTACACCATGTACATATCATGTTTTTGGCTGAACCTGTACCAGGGAACGAAATAATGGACATTTTTTGTGGCGCCGCTGGGGAGCATACTCTGCAGCGGCGCCACAGAGAACGCATAGATAGAAATGACATTAGCTATTATTTTCTTATAGAAATTGATGTACTAATTCTATTTATTGTGTACGTATTGATAAAAATCATTATTAATAAGTGATTTTATTTATTTTTAATGATTCCGCGTTCTAACCTACCACTTCGATAAACTTGTAAACATTCTGACGTTTATTTTTTTTACAAAACAGTAGGGACCAACGAAAACTAACACGAACAGCCAAGTGAAATAAATTAAATTTAATTAAATCACGAATTAATAATGTTAAATTTCCATACGTACACAATAAATAGCACTAGTACATCAATTTCGATAAGAAAATAATAGCTAATGTCATTTCTATATATGAGTTCTCTGTGGCGCCGCTGCAGAGTATGCTCCCCAGCGGCGCCACAAAAAATGTCCATTATTTCGTTCCCTGGTACAGGTACAGCCAAAAACATGATATGTACATGGTGTACCTTCAAGGTACATCATTTCACCATATAATTCATTGATTTTCATTATGGTGGCGCCGCCACAGAGCAGCACACGACCACCAGATGATAGAGATTTTCAGATTGTACAGATTAATGTTATTAAAACTATCGTGAGACATCTTTAATAATTATAATAACGGTCTAAACTCATAATTATTGTTCAGATTGTTTGATATACTCGTGAACGCAAGAAGGGGAATTATGGTAAAATAATATAATAATAGTGAATTGTTGATTGGAGTAGATTGAAGCAATTATAGCCTCATGTGTTTTGGGTCATACGCGTGCAGTAAAAAAAGGACATACCTAGCCTTTTTTTTTGGTTCGTTATAGTTAAGTAAATGTATATTTAGCGTTAAGATCCTCTGTTGTTTTTTTATTTTATTTTTATTTTATTTTATTTTATTTATTTGGGGCATCAACAGCAATACAATTTGTAATAATTAACAATATAGTACAACAACAAAAGCCAATAAAAGATGTCCACAAAAATACAGTAAGCAGAACTAGTTACAAGAAAAATTAAACAAACATGGTATGCTCAATCAGGTTAGTGCGCATATGTGTGTGTGCGTGTGTGTGTGTGTGTGTGTGTGTGTGTGTGTGTGTGTGTGTGTGTGTGTGTGTGTGTGTGTGTGTGTGTGTGTGTGTGTGTGTGTGTGTGTGTGTGTGTGTGTGTGTGTGTGTGTGTGTGAGCGTGAGTGTGTGTGTGGAAATGGAAAGGGATATTGAATTAACTATTATCTGAGCTTAACATTAAAGAATGAATACGCTTCTTCAATGTCGATTTGGTACAGTCAAATAAGTCAATACTGCTAAACAGTTTATTATATTGTCTAAGGAACCGAATTAATGGGGAATTCTGTGCATAATTGGTGTTGACTGTTGGAAGGCTAAACAGGGCACGATTGGCGTGACGGGTTCTTATTTTTGGCACAGAGAAATTAATCTCTGCAAGCAGCGCAGAGCTATCGATGCGGCCAGAGAGAATGTCGTATAAAACACACGTGTCAAGCATGAGACGCCGATTCTCAAGGCTCAGGAGGTGGTGGCGACAACACATAGAAAAATAGCTGGTATCCCATTTCTTGGATCGAAAATTAAGGTGACGCAGAAAGCGATACTGAATTTTCTCAATTTTCTCCTTGTAAATCGTATACTGAGGCGACCAGACACAGCTTGCGTATTCAAGGATGCTTCTAACATATGCATAATAAACTACTTTAATACATGCGGCATCCTTAAACTCTCCACAAACACGATACACAAAGCCCAGGTTCTTGTTCGCACGGTTTACTATGTCATCAATGTGTAAGTCATATGTTAGTTTCGCATCGAGAGTTACACCTAGGTCCCGTATTGAACTTACGCGCTCAATAGCCTCACCTCCGATTTGGTACTGATACAACAAAGGGTAGGGACTTCGCGTGAAAGAGATCTGGCCACATTTTTTTACATTTACATTAATGCGATTAGTATAATAATAATCAGACAGGCGGTCCAAATCACTTTGCAACTCATTGCAATCATTAATGCTGCGAATGCTTGCAAAAATTTTTTTGTCGTCGGCATACATAAGAAACTTTGAAAATTTAAAAACGTTATATATATCATATAGATATGCATTATAGAGCAAAGGACCTAAGTGCGATCCCTGGGGGACACCTGAGGGAACGTCTACAAAGTCTGATCTGCAACCTCCTAGTACAACCGCTTGCCGGCGGTTGCAGACGTATGAGGAAACCCACCTGAAGACATCGCCACGAATACCCAACCAGTAAAGCTTGCGAAGCAGGATGACGTGGTCTACACGATCAAACGCCTTCTCAAAATCAGTGTAAATCACGTCAATCTGCTTCCTCTTATCCATCCCACGGAGAACATGATTTGTAAACTCTACAAGATTAGACACGGTCGACCGACCTCTTAAAAAACCATGTTGCTGAGGCGGAATGGCTTTATTTAATACCTCATAGATATTACTTAAAATTATCTTCTCAAATGTCTTAGCAAACTGGTTTAATATAGATATGGGACGATAATTTATTATTTTAGTCTTGGGACCCTTCTTATAAATAGGTACGATCAATGCTTGTTTCCATTTATCAGGAAATAACCCTTCGAGTAACGATTTATTAAAAAGCATCGAGAGAGGAAGTCCTAAACTTGGAGCACAGCTCTTAATAAAAAATGGAGGGATTCCATCGCTACCAGCGCCACCATTAGCATCCAACCTTAGCAACAACTTAACAACCTCGTCGGATGATATACTTTCATGTATTATTGTTTATTTCATGTATATCATGTTGTATATTTTTTTCAAAACCAATATAGGGGAGCAGGGCCCAAAGCGAGCATAGGGCTCAAAGCGAGCACTACTGCTCGGTATAACTGCGTGGAGATATCCGCCCCGCCCCGCACGGCCTGCCGCTGTCGCCCATCGCCGCTGTTAGTGACCATGCACCGTGTAGTGACAAAAAATACGATTTGATCCGTTCAGATATGAAAAATATAAGGTATGAATCGAGTGTTTTGTGGATTTGTGAGAACGTTGTTTAACATTAATTGTAACATGGATTGACGGTTATTTAGCTTTGCTTTGGTAAATTTTTCATCAATATGCGCGAAATATTTAAAGGTTATATTTGAGTACAATGTGGATTTGGTGGAAAAGGCAAAGCGGGCAGGGCAAAGTGAGCATATGCCTACTTATATGTATGGATAATTTTACTGCGGCACTTGTCAAGAGATATAAGATAAAATAAATGTTTGTTTGATTTAGAGTTTATGTTTCTGAAAAGAACAAGAATTTTCGTCAAGGCTGTGACTTTAGCCAAATGTTAAGTCTATTTAAAGTAGCTATGTTATATGTTTCGTAATAAGTACCATTTTTTAATGAATTTGTTACTTTTTGATACCGATAAAAGTCTATGTTAAAACATTGGAGTATTATTGATGTCATCGACGTAGTTTCTATTCTTAAAAGCTGTGCCGGCTTTAGGCTCCGCCTCGGGCAAAGCGAGCAAAAGTCAAAATTTCGTAATTCGCTATTTTTATTATCTTTTCTAAACTTTGCAGAATATTGAAGTATGTATAAGTAAACTACAATGAATTCAGCTTTAAATGGCTTACAAAGTTTAAGTGTTATTAACATTTCTTCATACTCTTCTAAAGATGCTCGCTTTGGGCCCCTCTCAATTGAGGTGATCAATAAAGAGTATTTTTAAAAATATCATAGGAATCGTGAACGCAAAACGGTAATATGGTCACTACCATAAATAATAAAATAAATAAATATATAAATAAACCTTCGTCCTTGTACATGTATTTCTTTTGTTTTAATGTATTTCTGTTTTTGTGTACAATAAAGTGTTTACATACATACATACATAAACATTAAGGGACAATCATACCTACAAAAATCAACCTAGTCTCAAACTAAGCAAAGCTTATGGGTACTAGACGACGATTCAAATAATATATATAAATACATATATAGATAACTTCCTAGACCCAGGAACAAATATTCGAGTTCATCACACAAATATTTGCCCCGGCCGGGATTCGAACCCAGGACCGCCGGCTCAGTAGGCAGGTGTCTACAAACCGAGCCAACCGCGTCATCAAGATAAATGGGAATGGTAACCTAGTTGAGGCTGGGTTTAATGGTGAATTGGTGGATTAAGGGGATTCTAGTCCGGCGTAGTTTCGGTTTGCATAAGATATTAGAGTCTAGACGGGCAGCGCAGACGGGGTAGATTCCCAGGTAGCGAATATGCTGTATAGGAGCATTTACAGCCATTATAACTCTAATTTAGGCTGTATAAGTAATTATGCAGGCTGTGTTGTACTTTGGTTTGGACGATGTAATCGGGAATCATTTGATTTTACGCGAGAGGCCTTTGCCCCGCAGTAGGACACTTAAAGGCCACCAAAAGCCACTGAGTAGAAATACATGTTTTGGTGCACAATAGTCAAGTCAAAAATATTCTATGACCTTTCGCCTAAACGTGTATAGCGATTTTTCCTAAATTCTTACCTTAGCCATCATAATTTTAGAATACATGTTTATTAGTCATTAACGCATTTAGCTGTTGTACGGATTGATGAAATTCAGCACAGATTGATCATGGATTATAACATACACAAGTATGTTATTATTTATGAATTAATTTAATCTTAATTTGGGACTAGATCGATTTGTGTGAGGTTGTCCGATATTTATTTATTTATTATTTATTAAACACACTTTAAAATATCTAGTATGATAAATGCTAATTAGATCACCCATCATCATCATCATTATGATCATCAGAGAAAACTAATAAACGTACGTCTATTACGAGTGCACATATATTATTCTTATTTATGCAAAATTGCCGTACAATATCCACGCAGCGTTAAAACGCGCCATACAAGGAACCAGTATTGAGGTAGATAATGACAAATTTATTTAACTTAAAGTAAATTGTCTTGTCGGTCACGTAGATATAAATAAATGGCTGACATCGTTCTCCTTAACGAGGATTGACTGCTTGCGGCTTGTTTTATGGGTTCAAATAAATATTGTCGCGATAAAATGTAAATATTTTGTTTGTTTTTGTCAAGTCAAGATACTGTTTATATTTTGCTTGTTTTGTCAAGTTAAGATACTGCACTGTGGTATTAATTACGTAATAATATTTACTTCTTTTCTAAAAGTTGTTTTAAGTTCTTTTATTGAGTATACAGTATAGGTACTTGCATAGTTATAGTTATTGAAGGAATTATTATTTATTTGTATAAAAAGGCAATGAACGTTTCATGGTAAAGAACATATATCTAGTTATTTAGTCATTTCATAACAATTGTATTTTTTTATTTGACAATTTAAACTTTGATACCTACTCTTATGCTTTATTATGTTTGGTGTCACAATATGTTTTCTCTGTTTATATTTTCTTCGTCAATAGTGACAATCAAGCGAATGGCTGATCTGATAAACATTTATCGCAGCCTATAAGACTTGCACGTGTGCAATTAGCTAAAAACGTGCGCTACATAAAAATCATACACAACTCGACCTAGTCCCAAAGCAACGTTTGTAGTGTGGGTACTAGTCGACGATATACATAATATATCAATACTTGGTCTTACATAGATAAATCCATGACCCGGGAACAAATATTCGAACTCTACACACTAATATTTGCCCTGGACGGGATTCGAATCCAGGACCGCCGGCTCAGTAGGCAGGTGCAATACTAACTGCACCAAGCACGTCAAAAAAAAAAAAAACATTGAACCGAACAAGGGCAAAGAGCTGAGCCGAGCATTTAGGTGCGTGCTGGTGCCTAGGCTATTAGTGAGGTCTACAACGCGTAGTGAGACACACACCCCGTACAGGCACGGCGAGTTAGCCCCGCCCCCTGTAACTTAAGACTTACGGATGCAGCCATATTAGGCTTCCGGCTTCACAAAGTACCGAAAAAAAAATAGTAGTGAGACCCTGCCGTAGTCTTTAGCTAGAAAAAGAAAATCTGCTGCCATTATGTTCTCTTATCTTGAGCTCAGCTTTGCACAGAAAATATATGATTGCAGAATTCAGAGAGAGAGTATGTCAAATACCGTCAAAATTGACGAGGGGGGAGTATCATGGAGTGAAATACAGTTTGCATTGAGAACTCGACTATACAATTAATTATCATATTAAGATTTACTACATGCGTGCAGTTACCAACCCTTAAAAAACCTGTAATTGCCCAGCCAACTACCAACCCTTTATGAGCCATGACTGAAGAATAACCTTATAACGCTCGAGAGCGTTGTTTAAACCGAATGGAATTATTAAAAAATCATAAAGACCACTTTTACGTTTTAAAAGCATCTTAGTTATTACGTGGTAAGTAGCTTGTAGGGGTTAACGAATAAAAGTTTTTAAGAGCAAGATTTAAGACTGAGTTAATTGAGTTATCTTGGGTTTTACGAACTTATTAATAATGGCAGCTCATTATTTGAGGCACAGACGTGGCCGGCAAGGTTTATAATTAAGTTTCAAACTCGTTTTGCGTCAAGGTTTTTGCTAACTGTATTACAGGCAGGTACTGACAGCATCAAATGATTTGCGAGTTTAAAGGGACAAAATTATGCATAAATCTTGTGGTCTCCGCTTTAAGGTTGTACCCAAAGAGCCCTATTACTAAGTCAACTATGTATTCACAAGACTGTTCTATAACTATACAATTTGTGCTAACTACTGTTGCCGGAACAACTACTAACTACTTTTTGTGACTTTATATTATAGGTTAGTTAAGTTAGTAAGTTAGGTGTCTAAGTATTTATGTAAGTATATCTGTATATTTTTATTTATGTATGTTTATTACCTTTGTTTTTTATGGTAGTCGTTCATTTAGTCCTTTAATTATTATGCACCACCTACTAATTTCAAACATTAATTTTTCAACTACTCCGCTACCTAAAGGTTGTCTGGAAGAGATCGCTATTTAGCGATAAGACCGCCTGTTGTTTACCTCTGCCTGTTATATGAATGTATCTCATGTTGTGTTGTATATTCCTTGATGTTGGAGGTGTGCAATAAAGAGTATTTGTATTTGTATTTGTATTTGTTAGTTAGATTAGGGTTCTACACACTTTTATTATTATAGTAGAGTTGTTAGTCCGCTGTTTTCTAACATATAATTGTTCGCATCGGGTTACAAGCATGAAATTTCTACCATAGATAGAGTGTTCTACGGTGATTATTTTCAGAAGTGGAGGGAAGTCAGATTCGTCTCCTGTGAGGCGGGAGAGCGGAGTGAATAGGACAAAGTATCCCCCTTTTCTTTCTTTATTGCTGGTCAGCTAAGTCTACTAGGACTTGTTTGGTATCGTTTCCGTGTAAAACAAATATCAGAAGTTATGTGAAGTTATTTATGTTATTTTTGTATAGTTCTATATGAAAATATGGGTGTATGGCTGAAAAGGTAAAAATCACAACAAGTTTTTTTATTCAGTGAGGGAAATTAGTTCAATTTCGTAAACATTTACAAATTATTATTATTATTTTAAAAAGCTCATTTAATCTAGTTTCTAAAAATATATGCATGTTGGGCACTTATACAAACAGTAGCTTACACTATATGTTTACGTCGGCGTAACCAACTTATCTCCGAACGCATCCTATTTCGCTTCATTAAATACATTAAATAATGATTTTTAACATACTTTTAAATATAATATTTTCCATTTACGTCCTAGTAAAACAAATTAATGTAATTAAAACAAAATATTTTTTTGCTAATGTATCACATGCACACGGGCTAATCTCAACATCAACAATTTATTTAAGTTACTGTTTGTATGAAGAGTGCCCAACATCTATATGTTTTTAGAAACTAGATTAAAGCCATTAGCAATATTTTTGTTAGTTGTAAATATTCAGGATATATAACAAAATTATCGTTCTGAATAAAAAAAAACTTGTGATTTTTACCTTTTCGGAAATAAACCCAATTTTTTATATTAAAATATTCTGAAATAACATAAAATATGAATAGCTGATATCTATTTAACACGAAAACGATGCCGCACAAGCCCTAATAGCCTTAACTGACCAGTAATAAAAAAAAGAAAAAGAGCAGTACTCCTCTTCACCCCGCTGTCCCGCCACGCAGGGGACGAATCTGACTTCCCTCCACATCTGAAAATAATCACCGTGGTATGCTCTATGTGTGGTAGAAATGTCATGCTTGTAACCCGATGCGCACAATTTCGCGGCTTAGCAACTCTACTATTACTTTATGTACTCATCAAATGTTGTTACTCTCCAAAATAAAATTATTTTTGTATCCACTTATGCCTAATACATACATTTAATATATAAAAAAAAAATTAAGCGACATTTTGCATCATGATTTGATTGTAACTGAAAGATAAGAGACATTTTCATAAGGCGAACATTATTCTAGTCTATCATCAATATCATCATCATTTATTGCCCTTATCCCATTTATTTCAGCATGTTTTCTTCCTCCATTCTTCCCTATTATTTGTCATCTTGTCTTTTAACTTCCTTCTTATTCATATCATCTTTCACCCATCCCATTAATATTTTCTTTGGTCTTCCTCTTCTTCTAAATCCGTCTACATTCATGATTAACGGTTTCCTGGTTACGTGGCTTTCCTCACTATTTTAGTTTATCATATGGGTATATAAAGTGCTTATGCTAGAAAAATTACTCAATAGACCTGGCAATCCTGTTATGCCTTATACAGCGTAAACTTTGCAAGTTCTTAGCAAAGATCCTAATGAATATAGTGTAGTACAAATTAATAAAAAATTACGATACTTTTTTGTTATAAAATTATGCAGCACGCAATGCATCTCGTTTTATTGACACTTTTAGTCATCTACTGTCAATAAAAGTCAATGTGTTAGATATGAGCACCCAATAAATTGTTGCTCGAATAAATTAATTACGCTCAGTAGTTAACGCAAAATTAACAATTTGTTTATCAGTTTATAGCACTAACATCTACATCTGATTACATTTTGTGGCTATATCAACAATACACGCTGTATTGTTTACGTTGTCACACAAAAAAACAAGTAACATATCATAATCCACAGTATAATGACTAGTAAACTGACAAGCGTCTAGTCATGCTCGAAAAATGAACGCTTTATTATTATAGCCTACGAGTTGATTGACGTATCGATTACAATGTCATACCTTTGAGTAATGTACAGTGCACTGGAACAATAAAATCGATATTGATGTGGTATATACGTACTGACGTAAATTACGGCATTCTTAAGAGGCCTTATTCCTTGAAAAAAAAAATTTTTTTTTTTTTCATATAATGACAAATTCAACTAACTTTTTGAAGTGACTAATACTTTTCCCTGAGTTCTAGGTATACCCCTCGCGGCGAACGATGTGTCCTATGACTATGACACCTGTCATCTCAGTACATTTTTCCGATTATCCATACTAATCCATACTAATATTATAAATGCGAAAGTGTGTCTGTCTGTCTGTCTGTTACCTCTTCACGCTTAAGCCGCTGAATCGATTTTGATGAAATTTGGCATAGAGATAGTTTAAGATCCGAGGAAGGACATAGGATAGTTTTCATCCTGGAAATTATACCTAAAAAGATTGAAAAGTGAGTGAACATTTCTGATTTCTATAGAACCTTGTCACAATAAGAATGATATGAGATTTCAAGCGGCTTTCATATTGACGTTCACTGTGACAAGGTACGAAATGGCCTAGGAATCAAATTGGTTGACTGTACCTTATCCTAGAGGAACCAGACCTTACTGGTTGTCATCATTTCAATCGATTTGCTCGCATTTTACGATCCCAAATTATACTACTTATATCAAAATAAATGTGAACAGAGAATTTTTATGCGTGACTGTGCATGATTCGCGTAAATTTAAATATCTTCTGTCTCTTTCACACTCTAGGATAATGGAAACTTCGAGATGATCGATATGGGTAATGGCGTGTATTAAATCATGTCTTTGGATCTTAAAGGTTTTTGTAAACTTATTGTATAGTATATTTAGGCCGAAATCTTAGGTACGCGTTCTAAACCACACGCATTGGGTCGGGCGTATCACCATGGCTCAACCAATTACGTTGAATTTTACACAGACAACCTATAAAATACAGTTCTCAGGCGGCTTATGCGAAGATCAAAAGAGAGATCCTTCTGTGTTGTAATTCTGCTTCCGTTAATCATACTCGTTATTTATTACTTTAAGCGCCATGTTGGATTCATGTTGACGTCACTGTTATGCACTCCATGTATCGAAATTATGCCTCGTTTAAGCGTGCACGTGATAGCCCAGTCAACAAGGTACCTAGATCGTGCTTGCTTGTTAAATTTGACGACGCGGTTGGCGCAGTGTGTACCTGCCTGCACCTGCCTACTGAGCCGGCGGTAATGAACTCGAATATTTGTTCCTGGATCATGGACGTTATTTATATATTATGTATATCGTCGTCTTGCATCTATAGTACAAGCTTTGCTTAGTTTGGGACTAGGTCGGTTTGTCCTATAATATTAATTAATTTTATTTTATTATAGATATAATTTTATTATCAAGCACCACATTTTTGTTAACAGGAATATCCTCAAGTTTTTTTTTATTTCGCCAAATGTTTGCCCAAACTGTTTAATGCTTTTATTCGATTTTTCTTGGGTACTATGGGTACTCTAGATGTCGATATACATAATATATAAATACATATATCGATAACATCCATAAACCAGGAACAAATATTCGTGTTAATCTCACAAATAATTGCCCCCGCCAGGATTCGACCCCAGGACCGCCGGCTCAGTAGGCAGCTGCACTACAAACCGAGCCAACCGCGTCGTCAATAAGTGCCTAACAATACGCAACTTTCTAACTTATTTTCGACTGCACGCAATGAAAGAAAGCATGAAATAGCTATGTTACTATCTAGACCTCAGAGAAAAGTATTTTTCACTTCAAAAAGTTGGTCCTTATATGTTTTTTTTTAAAGGCGGGTAGGTACACAGCTTTTCAGAGCCTTTTTGACCGGACTATTGACCTGGCAAGCTTGCCCGGAAGCAACGACGTAATCATACGCGGAAATTAATATGAACGTGGAAACGCGAAATTTGTTAACGCCAACGATATAGAGCGTATGGACTGGGTTTTACTTGGGTTTTACATGGTAAAAGTAATTCTTCTACCTCCTGTATATCATATTTTTAAATTAACGCCTTTCAGGTTCTCGTTAATTTGTATACATTGTAATTATTGTATTAAGCGGTTTACACTCACTTGAACTATCAGGAACGGCCCGACATGCTTCGAACTCGTATGGTCTATGGAGGCTTGCATCAGGGACTGCTACCCGTATCCGTACACCATCGCGGCAACTTTAACATTGGGTACTAAGTTATACTTTAAAATTTCACGTAAGTGTAAACCGCTTAATACAATAATTAAATATGTCTCACGGAAGTTTTAATGCGATTATAAATTGTAAGTTTAACTGGCACGCTTTTAAACTGCATTGGTGGCGATTTTCTTTTTAGAACAATGTACCACTATTTCTAGTTTCTGTTGATTGATGAATTAACTGTTGTTTTCTCCTGTGTCACACTCCCTTTTGCACGGTTTATTTTTTACATAATTTGTTTCATTTACAACCGGGCACATCAGTCTACTTAACAGGGTCTTATAAGTTTAAAAAAGAAATGATTTATCGCTACAAAAACTAGGATACAACAGCAGTTAAAGTACACTACATAATTATGCTATATACATCGCATTAACATGTCATTATTTATAAATTGCACCTGTAAATTTGTTTTTGCATAGTAGGTCCTAAATATTCTCAACTGCAGAATAAAGAAGTCGGTTTTAAGTAGCGACCACTTTTTCTAGGCTTGCTTAGGGTATTTTTTATCTTTTTAACATTACTTGTGCTTATTTAATACAATTTGTTGACCCACTGTTTGACTGGTAGAGAAAACATCAAGGCACTAAGTCCCCCATTAGTACATATTTTCTGTATTATGCAATATTTTTTTATAAAAAAGAACTTAATAACTTACATGCCCATACGATATATGTCGTTGTCACAGACGTGAAATCCACGTGAAATGTGTTTGCAATCGTAATTGGATATGACCGGTGTGATTGGCACCGGAGTTGACCTACTTTGTACTGTTTTTCTTTTCAGTTCGGAAACTAACTAATAGGTGAATCCGTTCGGATTGTGTGTCCGTCTGATTGGCTCATTCACACCAGACATGAATTTATGAAATATGTAATGTCTCATTTTTATTTAATGTGTATACACACCACAGTTTTTAAATTTAACCATTGATACAAAGATCAAAGGTTAAAGAAAAATTTAAATGATTTTTTCCATAATTTTTTGACCCGTAGTTGAAAAGTTAGAGGGGGGCGCTATTTTTTGATTTCCGGAGCGAATATTTACAAAACTGCTGATTTTATCCAAAAAGAATGGTTGAAGACTCCTATTTATTTTTAAAATACCTATTCAACGACACCTCCACACACACACTAGTGTTGGAACGAAAAAAAAATTCACCCCCACTTTAGGTGTACGAGAGGTACAAAAAAAAAGTTTTTTTTTAGTTTTTATTCTACCGTTTTGTCGGCGTGATACATACGCATACTCATACCAAATTTCAGTTTTCTACTACTAATGATATCACGGAACTAAGCCGCGGACGGACAGACGGACATGGCCAAACTATAAGGGTTCCCAGTTGACTACGGAACCCTAAAAATAAATTTTAAAAGGAATAAGGCCTCTTAATGGCTCAGCGAGTAAAGGGAGTCTTTGCCTCCGACACGAGTTTTGCGCCTCTTGTCCGGATCTAGCACCGCTTTCTGTCATAATATCACTTATTTAGCTATATCTCAAAGTACAGGTTCTTCTACTCAGTTCATGTTAACTCACTAGAGCGTATACAAAAAAAGTTTCTTAGTTAACTTAAATATAAATTCAGTTCCTTCGCCCGTGAGAATATTGAAATTCTTCAGATGCGAAGAGAAAAAAGGGACGTTACATTTGTTTGTCATTTAAATGGCTAAATAACATTGTCATATCTTATAAGTCTCATTTCGATGTCAAAGATTTCAAACTCGGTCCACTGATCTATCTTCAATTACGTTTAGTCGTAAAAAATATGTAAATAATAAGTATTTAGTAAGAAATATTTACATATAGACATGTTTCAGTTAAATCAACGCAAATATGTTGCTGCACTAAAAGCCTAAACTGTAAAAGTCCACTGTCTATAATTTGTAAGATCTATTTTTAATTATTTCATAAAAATCAATGATTGTATTATTGTTTTCAACTCTAAGTGTAACTTATTTCTTTTTTGTTCTTACTACGCCTCAAAATTTTTAATTTTTAATAAAACAGGCACATAACCAAAAACTTAAATATGTTTAATTAATGTTTTCTGTACTCTCAGAGTAATAATATATGAACCATTTGTGGAAACGGTCTTGGCTTCTATATTATCTATTTTCGTTAACTCTTACGTGTGATTGTATGCTGTTTGTTTCCCATTACAATAAATATTATAACACTAGAATTAGCGCCCATTTTTGCTTCTCTCCGAATAAAGTTACTGGCACCTTTTAGTGTTATAAGATTCGTACAAAGTAAATTATTTTTATTTTTCCTTTAAATAAAGGCCAAATATCATTCATCGTTAATAATATGACACTTTATACTCTCGCGGTTTGAACTCATAATTAACACAAATTATAACGGGTCTAACGCGATATTTCCTATTTACCTTCATAATCTAACGTTTCGGCGGGGTTGCACACGCCGTGGTCTCAGATGTACTGGTGAAACAGCGAGTTGTTACTGGAGCCGTCGGCCAAATGTAGTACTACCCGACGAAAATGTCTAATAAAATGGATGGGTAGGAAAATAAATGTTCGACTACCACCCATTTATTTGCTAATTATTGTCACCGGTCCGACACACAACACTCACAACATCCGCGCACAGATTCGAAGATATATCCCGCGGTTTAAACTTTTTAATCACTGGTCCCCAAGTTTGCGATAAATTAAAACCATCTTCCCGGTTGAAATTCTTTGGGTGTTTCTTGATTTCAATTGCTTCCCTTACCATCCGTGGATAATAGTGCTTCTCTGTGGAAAGAATTTTCGGTTTGTGCAACTCGATCCAGTGATTCGTTCCAGATGTTAACAAATGTTCAGCTATTGCAGATTTTTGTATTTGGCGATTTTTGACTGCTGCTATGTGTTCTTTCACCCTTTCCTGAACACTCCGCTTAGTTTGGCCAATATACGAACTTCCACAGCTACATTCTATCTTGTACACACCGGGATTTTGGAAAGGTATAACATCCTTTGGGCTGCGCAAGAAATTTGCTACTTTGGATAACGGCGTGTATACAGTCTTAATGGAGTATTTCTTTAGTACTGCTCCAACTTTATCCGTTATCCCTTTCACGTATGGTAAAAATGCAGGCTGTCTGCTGACCTCCGGATGCTTATTCCTTTTCTTCGGGTTCTGTTGCATGTTCCTCTTATACCCGTTTCTCTGTACCACATTGTTAACGTGGGCTAGCTCCTCGCCTACGTGTTCAAGGTCACATAAGTCCCGTGCCCTATTTACTAGCGACGTGACTACAGATTGCAGGTGCTTCGGGTGGTGATGTGAAGAGGCTTGCAAGTACCTGTCTGTGTGTGTAGGCTTCCTGTACACCGTGTGCGCCAACGTACCGTCCGCTCTGGCCATTACTTTCACATCTAAGAAGGGTAGTGTTCTGTCACATTCCACCTCAAAGGTGAAATTTACCTTTTGGTGGATAGAGTTCAGGTGTTCGACAAACTGCCTAACAGTGGCCTCATCTCCCTTCACGACACTGAAAACGTCATCCACATACCTTTTCCACAGCCTTATTACGGATGGACCGGAATTTAATGCCATTTCTTCAAAGTATTCCATCCAGATATTGGCAATTACTGGTGCCACTGGGCTACCCATCGCCACTCCGTCGATCTGAAGAAAATACTGGCCGTGGTAAAGAAAGTAGTTGCCATCTAGGCAGTGCTCTAGAAGCGTGACATACTTCTCAGACATCAGATTGTCCTGTAGCTTTTCCCTGATGATATTGAGGCATTCTCTTAATGGAACATTGGTAAATAGCGACTCCACATCGAAACTTACCATAATCTCATCCGGTTCCAACTTTATGCCTTCAATGATCTCAACGAAATGGCGAGAATCTTTCACGTACGATGAAGTCTTACCGACCATCGTCTGCAACACCCCTGCTACATGTTTTGCCAAATCATTAATCAGTTTCACCTTCGTATGATTTGGCAAAACATGTAGCAGGGGTGTTGCAGACGATGGTCGGTAAGACTTCATCGTACGTGAAAGATTCTCGCCATTTCGTTGAGATCATTGAAGGCATAAAGTTGGAACCGGATGAGATTATGGTAAGTTTCGATGTGGAGTCGCTATTTACCAATGTTCCATTAAGAGAATGCCTCAATATCATCAGTGAAAAGCTACAGGACAATCTGATGTCTGAGAAGTATGTCACGCTTCTAGAGCACTGCCTAGATGGCAACTACTTTCTTTACCACGGCCAGTATTTTCTTCAGATCGACGGAGTGGCGATGGGTAGCCCAGTGGCACCAGTAATTGCCAATATCTGGATGGAATACTTTGAAGAAATGGCATTAAATTCCGGTCCATCCGTAATAAGGCTGTGGAAAAGGTATGTGGATGACGTTTTCAGTGTCGTGAAGGGAGATGAGGCCACTGTTAGGCAGTTTGTCGAACACCTGAACTCTATCCACCAAAAGGTAAATTTCACCTTTGAGGTGGAATGTGACAGAACACTACCCTTCTTAGATGTGAAAGTAATGGCCAGAGCGGACGGTACGTTGGCGCACACGGTGTACAGGAAGCCTACACACACAGACAGGTACTTGCAAGCCTCTTCACATCACCACCCGAAGCACCTGCAATCTGTAGTCACGTCGCTAGTAAATAGGGCACGGGACTTATGTGACCTTGAACACGTAGGCGAGGAGCTAGCCCACGTTAACAATGTGCTACAGAGAAACGGGTATAAGAGGAACATGCAACAGAACCCGAAGAAAAGGAATAAGCATCCGGAGGTCAGCAGACAGCCTGCATTTTTACCATACGTGAAAGGGATAACGGATAAAGTTGGAGCAGTACTAAAGAAATACTCCATTAAGACTGTATACACGCCGTTATCCAAAGTAGCAAATTTCTTGCGCAGCCCAAAGGATGTTATACCTTTCCAAAATCCCGGTGTGTACAAGATAGAATGTAGCTGTGGAAGTTCGTATATTGGCCAAACTAAGCGGAGTGTTCAGGAAAGGGTGAAAGAACACATAGCAGCAGTCAAAAATCGCCAAATACAAAAATCTGCAATAGCTGAACATTTGTTAACATCTGGAACGAATCACTGGATCGAGTTGCACAAACCGAAAATTCTTTCCACAGAGAAGCACTATTATCCACGGATGGTAAGGGAAGCAATTGAAATCAAGAAACACCCAAAGAATTTCAACCGGGAAGATGGTTTTAATTTATCGCAAACTTGGGGACCAGTGATTAAAAAGTTTAAACCGCGGGATATATCTTCGAATCTGTGCGCGGATGTTGTGAGTGTTGTGTGTCGGACCGGTGACAATAATTAGCAAATAAATGGGTGGTAGTCGAACATTTATTTTCCTACCCATCCATTTTATTAGACATTTTCGTCGGGTAGTACTACATTTGGCCGACGGCTCCAGTAACAACTCGCTGTTTCACCAGTACATCTGAGACCACGGCGTGTGCAACCCCGCCGAAACGTTAGATTATGAAGGTAAATAGGAAATATCGCGTTAGACCCGTTATAATTTGTGTTAATTATCGTTGATAATAATAATAAAAAGCATAAAATCGCATAAAATTTAATACAATATGAACACGAAAAGAACCAAAAATAATAAAGACAATGCCCAAAAAATTTACTTAGCATCAAGACTTACTACTCCCTCAAGACGCATGTGATAAACTTTACGCAAAAAATAAACAACTAACAGCAATTCGTCAAAACTAAAACCCTTGTAACAGATTGTAAAAACGCGGGCAAACCCGCCGGCTCCCGCCAGTCAACGATGAATGAAATATGGAACAAGTTTACAAGTTGCCAAGATACAAAACAAGAACAACGGTGTGGTGTCTTTCCCTTTCGATACTGTTCCGTTTCGTGACAAGAGAAAAAAATGGGCAATAGAGAGTCGAACTTGCGCACGGAGGGTACCATCAAATATTTTATTTATGATGTCTAATTTTTTTATGTAAGTACACTTAACAATTTTGGACATTACACTATTTATTACAGCACACACGCCAGTATCTTCATATAATCTTCATACTAACAGATCGTTTATGACGTTTCATAAAGAGTAGCTGATTTGAGCTGTCATCAGATACCGTATCATGCCATCATTTAAGAGGCCTTATTCCTTTCAAAATACTGATTGTGTTAGACATTTTTCTCTATGATCAAACATGTTTCTTAACATATTACTGATGTTACTACCTAGAACAGGGCTTTTGGGATTTATTGGTATATATTTGAAACCTACAGTTTGAATTTTTCATTGATAATTTTTGTTTCAAAAACTACTCGAAATTGACAAAATTGTCGCAGAAAACTGTTTTTTTCAACTGCACGCAATGAAAGCATGAAATAGCTATGTTACTACCTAGAACGCGGGAAAAAGTATTATTCACATCAAAAAGTTGGTTGAAATTATCAATATACATATTTGTATTGTAATAATATGAAAAAAAAAAAATTTAAAAGGAATATGGCCTCTTAAGTCCAATTGAAGGTCATAAAGTCATCCTAATTCAGTTTCTAAAAGCACATGTACTACACAGGTAGACCACACATAAACCGTGGCCGAAGGGCGTTACCCGGCGTTTCTTACGCCGGTCAGTTAACACCTTGTATAAAAACAAGCCACCGTTTAACCCTTAAATGGCTGTCGCTTGACGCGAAGCATTCCTTAAGGTAGGTAATTTGCATAAATTTAGGTCAATGCAGTTGTCGATAGGAGTCATCCTAATTCAGTTTCTAAAAGCATAAATCTATTTTATTTCTTTCGTCACTTTAGTATTATTAACTTTTATTTTTTTAAGACTGAACATGTAATAATTGAATGTTTGACAATGTAAGTTTATTACAAATAAATTATTCTATTCTATTCTATTCACATGTACTACACAGTTAGACCACACATAAACCGTGGCCGAAGGGCGTTACCCGGCGTTTCTTACGCCGGTCAGTTAACACCTTGTATAAAAACAAGCCACCGTTTAACCCTTAAATGGCTGTCGCTTGACGCAAAGCATTCCTTAAGGTAGGTAATTTGCATGAATTTAGGTCAATGCAGTTGTCGATAGGAAACTAGGTTAGCACAAAACTGAGTCGAAAGGTCAGCTTTAAGCGCTCAGGTTTCAAGAGTAAACAGGGATCAAAAGCTACCGCTACAAGAAACAGCTACAACGATTTTAGGTATTCCCTTCTCATATTCACAGTGTATATGAAGCCACGAATATTCTTGGTGAACATTAAGTGGGGAAGATGTTACGTTTCTTTGTTCTAGTTGGAAAAAGTACCTGTAGGGATCCTATTGGCGTACATAAAATTCTTTCGCATAACGCATTGTTGGCATAAAATCGTTAGCCATCGTTCTGAAATATATAATTGACTTAACAAGAGCTTTGCGAGTAAAAATCATAAGCTAATGATTTTTACTTAGGTGAGGTTAGTTTTATAACAATCCCGAAAATATGTTCAGAAAAAAAAACAAATTATGGCTGTCGAAAATAATGCTAAATGCTGATTATGACTTAAATATTTTATGCAACTCAATTCTTCACTGTGACGTCATGCCTGATACCTGTCTCTCATGTTATACGTTACGTTATTTTGATATATTACTATAGTTTAGTACTACTAGCAGGTGCCCGAATCTTCTTCCATGTAAAACTTTTTTATTTATCGTAATCGGATAAAAATGTCCTCTAATATAACCATATTTAAATTGTATGGCTGGTTATCCCTGTATCAAAATTAGTTAATTAATATCCGTCCAGCCGTTTTGACGTGATAAACGAACACATTTTTTTTTTCCAACAGATGTTGTTGTACGACTGGCACCTTGCATTGCGCTGTTAACATTTATCCTGAAATAAAAACTGACATTTATAGTATACATGCAATCACTGTGATTTTTCATTACTGCCTCCAATCGCCGTTGTGACTCACGGGGATGAAACCTAGCTAAGTACAAGCAGATCATAGATCATATTTCTAACAAGTTCGAGGTTGTTCCCGACTTTCCCCGTTCTTTGGAATTATAAAGCGATCGGAATTACACAGCGTGAAGTTGTGACAAAAAGGTTCTAAGTTTGAAGTGATCAGAGTAAAATTTTCAGTGTCTAAGTCGAGTAGAATAGTTAGTGTTCCCAGAAGTATGCTAGATTAGCTCTTAGCACACTCAGAAGTAAGTGAAATGTTTTAATGGGTCTTTTTTTGACATGACTTGAACTGTATCAGGGCTGGTCAGCCCTCACTACCAGTGAGTCGGACTCTGTGTGGGAGTATAACCCGCTAATGGGATTATCTCCGCGCCACTTGAATGGGTCGAATGTACGACCACTCTTACCATGAGATTACAGTGACAGTTATACTAGCTAGTGAAGGATTTGTATGGAGAATTGTAGTTCTACAAAGTAACCACTAGGCGCGCTGTACTATTTTCCATACAAATTATTGACGTTATCGCTAGCAAGTACGGTCATGTTAAGTCATGGTATAGGTACTGCATCAAGTAGCAGACAATTTTACTACTGGTGTATGACCCCGTATAGCACAACTATGCTTCGCGATTCTTGTCGCGCGAGATAGCGCTACCCGTCAGTCTCTTACATTACTGCACAGAAAGAGACGGGTAACTATCTCGCGCGAGAAAAAGTCGCGTATGACAGTTATGCTAGAGGTGCAGCACAAAATGCGAGAATTTATTGAAGGGCTAGGGTTGTCACTGGTTGTCATTCGCCACGAAGATAGGTCGTGCGCCTCCCTCAACTAATTGTTTACCGCAATCCTAAACAGGTCATCGCTCCATTTGGTTGGAAGCCACCCACGTTGCGTCTTCCGGTACGTGGTCGCCACTCAAAAAACCTTCCTGCCCCAACGGCCATCGATTCTGCGAGAAATGTGCCCCGCCCACTGCCACTTAAGTTTGGCGACTGTCTGAGCTATATCCACAACCTTGGTTCCCTTGCAGATCTCCTCATTTCTGATCCGATCAGGCAAGGTAGCCCCGAGTATATAGTATTAACAGACGACTATATGTTAGTATGAGATAGTAATATCTCTCATCCTAACAGATAGCAGCGTCCCTCCCTGTCCGCCGGACCGTTTTATCTTCTCTTAATACTTATAGCTCGGTCCTCTCGGTGCCCTCTAAGTAACGTTGAGCCTTCTTATGAGGCCCATTGTGAGCGACCACAATATATGTATGTTCAAGTACTACAGGTAGTACAGGGTACATTATTTTATTACTAAAGATTCACAGCTGAGAGGATCCAGCTTCGAACCGAATTGCCGTTATCGGGTTCAACATCAGTGTCGACACTTCGAATAAAAGCTGAAAATTCACTGAAGTGCAAAAAAATTCTCACACCCCATTCCCCTTTATACCCAATATAAAATGCCGTATATGCTACGAAATCACAGTTACGTTACGCCGTTTTCGAACTGAGCTTCAATTAGGGTTGCATGAACGTGATGTTCAAGTTACGTCTTTAAAAGCCAAATTTAAGGTTGAAAATATAGGGTTGAACAGCACGGGTAAAAACAAGCTTAATTGTCTTAAATGGGCTCTTAAAAACCATTGTATAATCGTTAGCTCACACCTTTTGTTTGAATCTGAAGCACAACCCTATTGAATACAAATTTATAGATGCGGTCGAGTTTTGGAATGAAGGTGCTTACAATATTAATGCAGATGTTTCGTGAATGAGAGCTAATTTTCTCAACATTACTAAACTTTTCCATGGAAAGACAGTTTCTCAAAAAAGAAATGAAATGGTACTTTTTCATTCCCATGAAAATTGCAACTAATTTTAACTATTCTTCAAACTCTTTAATAATTTTGTGCAATTTGCAAATATGTAGGTAATTCCTCAGAAGACTCAATGGGTCGAAAATAGGAAAAAATACATACAGTGAATCATAGAACCTCCTCCTTTTTTTGAAAGTTGTTTAATATGGATCTACACGATGATCTCTCTCTTTTGTCGTTTTCTTATTTAAAACAGACGAAAAGACTAATTATATTTTGGGCGCCCGCAAATTAAAGTTTGTTTTAATTGTGTAGTGGTCTCGGTGTAAAAAAAAGGTCTTAAAGTAAAGGGGTAACGCTTTTTGTGAGCGATAAAAGCATAAAGGTGTCGAATTGATTTTGTAGATTTGATTATGGCTGCCAGTTTTGTAAAAAAAACAATGTTAGCCACTTAAAGACGTTTTTTAATTTTGATTTTGGATTATTCGAGATTTACGAAAGCTTGGGCTTTTTTTATAGCTATTCTTAGGGCTTCTTGTCTTTTATGTTTTCGTGCTGTTATTAGTTGGAAAGTTTGCTTATTTGTTTGTCCTCTGTTATAGTAGATAAGTTTTATTTATTTTATTTATTTATTAAAAAAAACATACGAATTAAGTGGTAAAACAATTTAAAAACCTAAAACCTACACTAACCTAACTCTAGCCAAGGTCTGTCATTCGCGGAAATGATCCCAAGATGCTGGCGGCGTTTCCCCGCTGCACAGCAATACTGAGCCTTTGTCCGAGAAACGCGCCAGTTCTGGGATCACAGGTAGTTCGTATTAGTTTTTTTTTTATGGAATCAAACAAACTGTGAGCGGCTGGGCCCCATGGGCCTAGAGTCTCTACCGCAAACGGCACGAAAATATAGTTGTCACCTAAACACATATATATATTTTTTTAATTTTCCATTCCTAATTTTATCACGTTTGATCTAACTTAGCATTGACATTGGCCAGCGAAGCACCAGAGCCGACCTGCTCCCAGTAAAGTAAGTTAGGTTAGCTTAGCTTAGCGAAGTCTTTACTCCGAATGACGTGCATAAGCTTTTTTTTTACTTTTCACAGTTATGCGACAAAACATTAGGAAATACAATTTTATGCCACCCGACCCATATCGGACATAATAGTATTTTATGCAATCTTTTGCACAATGAAGGTTCTTAAAGTCAAGTAGGTACCGCGTTTAGGTCACGAGGCTTGCCGAGTGGCCTAAGTAAGGTACACAATTTTAAGACCTAATTGTGTAACTATTGCATAGGTACAATACTTTTTATACGAGCAAAACACAGAAAAACATTTTTTACTTTAAACGTCATTCCTCACTATGAATTTTTATTTTTGATGTAACTTTTTTCGTTCAACTAAAACAAATATGCTGATGTTTGTCTTTTTGAAATTATTAGAGTTGAGTAGAGAGATGTCTTATGAATATTAAAGATCTGTAGCGGGTACTATGGTACTGGATTAAAAAGTGCGTTATTGTGATTTTGTCTGTGAAATTATAATTGACAGATAAAAGTACGCGAGTATAAAAATGTTATAAAAAATGTCCACTTTAGCCGCAGAAGTGCTCATGTAAAATAGAAACTAAATGTCATAGTTTGCGGAACTCTTCAAGTCAGTCTTGTAAAAGTCGGTTGTTTACGGAGGAAAGTTTTGAGCCAAGCGCAATTGCAGTAATATTCTCGTAAAATTCCAACTGGAAGAATATCAAAGTTTGTTTTATATACAAGTAGGTTGAACCCGACCCGAGGCTTCGTAAAACATACGTATTTGACTATTCAAGGAACCGTACCTACATTTTTGTGGAATAAAAGTATCCTAACAAAAAATTACGATGTCGTTGCTTATAAAAACTAGTATAAACTAGAACATAGGTATATTATACGCAACTTCGTTTGAATAAGTTATGACCTTCTTTTGCTTAGTCATAATTGGCAAAAAAATATATATTACCGAGTGTGTGTGAGAAAGTATTACCGAATTAGACGTTTTCACAAATAAATAAATAGGTATCAGACAACCATAGAAAAATGGATCTAGTAAAAAATTAAGCTCAAGAAGGCTTGTGTTATGGGTACTAGACGACGATATACATACTTATAAAAAGAAATATATAATTAAATACATAGAACAACCATGATCAAAGCACAAATATTCGAGTACATCACACAAATATTTGCCCTGGCCGGGGTTCAAACCCGGGCCCCCCGGCTCAGTAGGAAGGTGCTTTACAAACTGCGCCAACCGCGTCGCCAAAAATAATAACGATTTATGGGAACGCCCAAAAAAAAGCGAATGTCCATTTAATTCAGGAAGTAAAAGAGCTATAAAACATATTTAGTAAGTAATTAAAATTATCAACTTTCGTAACAACCCTCGTACACACAAGTAATGGTGTCATATTACGCCTCAAAAATGCATCAACAACTCTGGCCATAAAACGGTTTAGTGCTAGTAATAAACAAAATGGACGATTATCGTTGTACGTGACTGTACTGTAATGTACACTCAGCCGCATTTGGCTGAACGATGCGGCCTGTAATTGTGTATTTGAGCTGTGGTTATAATTACGGATGTCAAAGTTTAAAGCTTGTCACACAGGGTATATAAAATTTGTTTGCGTCGTGAAGATAACTGACACTTTTTGTATGTAATTTGACATATTATGCCGGTAATAAAATTGACAGCTACTGTTGATGAAAACCAATCCACTGTTTTTTTATACAATACAAAACAACAATACTTTATTGCACACCAACAAGAAATGAGAAGCGATATCGTTATTTTCATATATTATCGTTATTTAAATTTGTTTTGCGAGCAACTTCGACCGCGTCTAAAGATTACTCAAGCTATAGGATACTCGTACTTTTAACATTGAAAATGTTTATGTTCCTGATCGAGTGTAGTGCCTTGATTTATGAAATTGCGACATTACGCTTCTAGTGTCGCAGATATGAAAGGTACGCGGATGGGTCATATGACAAAATGAGAGTCTGCCGGAGGGCTTCAAAGTTTTAATTCCTAATCGCTGACTTGGATCGACAATTTCTCAATAACTTTTTTTGAGCGCGCTAGTCAAGAAACGGTGAACCTCAGGATTGAATTAAGCTACAGTTTGAGCTATCTTAGGAGGCGGGCTGTTAAAAAACGTAGGCGGTCGCTGGTCCCTTACGCGCAGAAAACAAATTTGACAACTGTTGTCACGTGCTTTATTTCTAAATTACATTTTCAATGCCTTTGATAGTTGCGCGTACAGTCTGACCAAAAAGAATAGAAATTAAAAAGTGGCAATACTGTAGTGTTGTCCCTTTCTAATCAATTTAAGAAAACGGGGACACTACAGTGTTGCCACTTTTTAATTTCTACTCTTTTTGGTCAGACTGTAGTGTTAGATCGAAAGATAGACATTTACCTAACCCGGTTACGGCAAGAAAAAATAAGCGAACGACGCTGTCATCTTCTAGTAAAATACAATATTAATATTTATTAACATGAAGTACAGGTATGTATACCCTTCGTACCAAACTGTCAATTAAAAAAACAGGATATCCTGTCCTGTTACTCGATAAAAATTAAACATACCCGGGACCCAAAATAATATAACTGCAGTCTCATTAAGGCTTATTTGCATTTTAGATTATAAACCCCACGCCGACAAAACATAATTGATAAAATTAATTCAATTAAAAATAAACCTCAAACTGCCAAAGATGTTATTTTTAACTTTTTTTAGGGCTCCAAGGCCCGATTAAAAAGGTTTTAAGTAAAAATTATGTTAAAGTCGATTTTGCGTTTTATTTCCTTGTTTTAATGTCGTAATTGCGGTTTGTATGAAGAAGACATGAATAGCCTTTAATGAGCTCTTCAAAAAATGACCATTGATGGATTTTTGATACTCATATGGAAATAACTTTTTCGGTTTCATTAAGATAATGGATGGGACAAAATACTTGGTATTTTGGGTGGGTATAAAGTATCAATGGAAATTGATTAAAGGTTAATTTATGCTTACGATTTATACAGTATGTGGTAATTCGAAAATCATATTTAAGAGCAGATTCACCATTTGTTAGCATTCAACCAATACGCGCACCGCTACGACTGGCTATGTACGCGCGCTGTCTTTCCAAAATGAAAACGGAAGGCGGGGCGTAGCACCCAGGTGTGCGCCGGTGCGTAGGCTAATAGCGTAGTTCAATAACAGTCATCATGAACTGTGTTCTATAATTTTTTTAAAATTAATAAGTCGTCCTGAAAATAGGCCTAATACTTTATGAAACATGATAAAACAGCTATGTTTTATACGAAACTTTATTACTTGAAACTTAATATTTGAGGTATTTTTATAAATATTTTAGGAATCCGTCAATTTATGAAAAACAAAACCGGATCTGAGCTGAAATTGCGAAACTCGCAATATTGAAAAATATTTTTTAATGAAACACTATTTGGTAACATTGAATCTTGGCCTAAATACTCCGAAGTATTTATACCAGGTACAATTACTCCTAGTATTTATATCTGATATTGGAAGTTTTAAAACTGTCCGTTTTATTGAAAAATGACTGTATTCATTAAACAGAACGGGAAAAAATCAATCTCATTCGTTCAATTTCATATAGTTGTATGTCCGTTGCAATTTAAGAGTCCATAGGGATTTTAATGGCATAGCAGAAACACGTAAGTTGTTTATTTCGTTTTTTAAAAACCTGGTTTTTACGGATGTGCGTGTTTCCCTTAAGGCGTTTTAACTTGAGGCAATTTAACATTATTAAGGATCTTCTGGTATGTGATGATTGATTATAAGTAACAACGGTGAGAAAACTAAATACTTAGAATAAACTAGAATGTGCTTGTAGCATCATCGTAAGAAGTCATCTATTTTTGCTTGTCCGTAGCCTTATCCGCTTTTTGATAATTAATTACTGCCCTTAAGATAATCTCTCTGATATTATCTGGTCTTAGAAATAAAAAAATCGTACTTTTTTTTCATCAATTCTAATACGAATGACACCTAAACATGACAAAAAATTATTAACTAAATTTAGAAAATGTTTGAAAGCAGTTTTTCTGTTGAAAGTTAAAAGAATATGTATTTAAGGGTTTAAGGCAGTTTCGCTCCAAGCCCAAATATTTTCCACTACAACATTACATTGTAAAAAATGCACCATGCTCTTGAGGGGATAGAATTATTGGTAACAATGTAACGTATGTTTATTCTTTGAATTATGTACTCCAAACATATCGACCAAATAACAATAATCATTAGCAGTACTTAGTGATTACATACTCTTTGTACTTATGCATTTTACAGAAAACAAACGTTCGCGTGATTCATAATTCACGCTCTATAGTACAGCGCCATCTACCAGGCAATTGAGACAGCTAACTACTTAATAACAACTTAAACAACATTACAATACCTACCTACCTACCTACAATACCTACGTAACCACTGCGTGTCCACCAACCAAAAACCAAACCATCCCTTAAAATATATCAATCTCTATCGCATTGAGCCTTTGATACAGACTAACTGTTATTTTCTTTCCAGTGCGTCCACTATGGGTTCGTCTGCAAGGCGGCAAGCGCCCTCTGGTAGCTGGTCAGAAGACTGAGCTGGTCTGCCAAGCTGTGGGTGCCAGGCCCAAGCCTTCTATCACATGGTGGAGAGGAGGCACCAAACTGAAGACTGTTAGAGAAACTGTAAGTATATTACAACGTGTTTACTTGGAAGTATTTCTTCTAAACGGATCTTGGTAGCTGGTGAACAGACTGAGTTGGTCTGCTAAACTGTGGGAGTCAGGTCCACGCTTTCTTTGACTTGGTGGAGGGGTGGCATAAGTATTTCCTTGAAAGCGTTCTTCCTAAACTGCCCCTGGTACCTGGCCAGAAGATTGAGCTAGCCTGCCAAGCTCAAGCCTTTTATAACATGGTGAGAGGAGTTACCAAACTAAAGACCGGTAGAGAAACAGTAAGTATTAATAAGTCTTGTTTACTAGAAAGGATTTTCTCCAAAAAAGGAGCCTAGTAGTGGGTGCCAGGCTAAGCCAGGCAACACATCCCTCCATAACTTCGTACAGAGGATGTTCCAAGTTCAATTACTGTTATAGAAACCGAAAGTATTTTATAATTTGTGTTGTCGAAAGCCTTCTGAAAATAGTATGTACCGGATCCGGTCCATCGGTTTATCGTGATCGTGTGCACCAGAAAATAGCACTCCACCCACAAACAGCATTCTGAAATATAAATACAAATTTAAAAGAAAACAGTGCTGCTTTCCGGTCAGGTCAGATTACTGGATCCTGTAGACCGGATTGCAATCCCTATTTATAATACATTCCAGTCCGTCTGTCTCTCGGTCCACGCCATAGCGTAGCTCACTTAGTACAAGAAGCTGCCATTTGTCATAAGTTTACTCATTAATCACGCCGATAAAGTACCAAAAAAGTAATTGAAGCCTTGGGAAAAAAGAAAAAGGAACGCAATAATAATAATGCAACTTTTTCTGTACCATCTGCATCGTATCAGCCGATAGGTGGACATCTATCGGCTGATATGATGCAGATGGAATCTGGACAAAAGCCTCCCCCAAAGTTCTCCACAACGATCAGTCGTTCGATTCCTTTCCGCGATCCTAACCAGGTCGTCGGTCCTCCTTGATGCGCTGCGTGTTCCGGTACGTGGTCGCCACTCAAGAACCTATCTGCCCCAATGGGCATCGGTTCTACAAGACATGTGCATGTACCCCTCCTACTGCCACTTAAGTTTGCCGACTGTCTGGGCTATATCTACAACCTTGACTCTCGCTCTCCTCATTTCTGATTCGATCACGCAAGGAAACTTTAGGGTACTTGTGCCTAAGGGATCGTCTTAACTCTTAATCGCCACTACGCGATTATGGCAAGTTCGCGCGAATATTACTAAGAAGCGCGCACCGCGGTCGCGCGACTCAAATGTTAATATAATAGTAATAGTAATAGGACAACTACGTATTCAAGTTCAACATGTTAGTTCGCACGTTCGCGCTAGTTAAATTCGCGATTATCGCGCGAACTTGCAATAATCGCGTAGTCGCGTTGTATTATTATTAAATTGTTTAGTTTTACATTTTTTTACATGTGCATATCTCCGTAACTATCTGTCCTTGAAACAAAATTTAAAATGTAATTTATAGTAAATTTAATTGTCTACAATATTGTCGAAGCTCTTTTCTAGCTAAAATGCTTCTAAACGAAGGTATAAGCAAAAATCTGAAGAAAGTGCCGTGAAAGGGAGGGAAATTGTGCGTTTTGCATTTTAAACACTCACTTAGACAACATATCAAAAATTCAAAACAACCAGACCGTTTGTAAGGTCACCCCTAGTACTACAGTCTACATACATTCACGGAACTATTAGGACGATCCCTAATTGATTCTTACCGATCATTGACGTATTACCGATTGACAATTCCGATAGTACAGAGTCACAATACTAATTAGGTAAAGCCCATCCCACATCCAATCGCTTACAATATCCTTTCATACAATCCAAATTAACTTCACTAATTGAAATAATGATCCTCCATAAAAGCATACTTATTTTTCAGAAGAGCGGAAACCGAACGCGACTTTTTCGTACGGAAAGAGCATAATTATAAATCGTTTCAATGGCGTTTAAGCTGTTTTTGAAATGTATAATACCTTTATTACCTGCTTGCCGAAAATGAACTTCATTACCGTGTAGTAAAATCCAATAAAGTCGTCCGTATTTCAAATTTTGGTTCATTAAGTGTAATAATGGTACGAGTTTTGCACTGTAATGGTTATCGGTAATCGTAGGTACTTTAAAGGATTTTAAAGTTAAGGTGTGTCGCTATTTAAGCAACACATGTAAACATATAAAGTTTGACGACGCGTTTGGCGCAGTTAGACACCTGCCTACTGAGCCGGCGGTTCCGGGTTCGAATCCCGGCCAGGGCAAATATTTGTGTGGTGAACTCAAATATTTGGGCTTGGGTCACGGTTGCTCTATGTATTTAAGTATATATTTATATATATAAGTACATATATGGTCGCCTAGTACCCATAACACAAACCTTCTTGAGCTTCATTTGGGACTCGATCGATTTGTCTGATATTATTTATTTATATAAGTATATTGAGGGTTGCACACAGATTATAAAAGGTAAATACAAAATACTGCTTCTCCCTGCTGTCCCATTACCAACTATTGAAATTCCCTCAACTGAAAGTTTAAATTACACTTTTTATTACCACTCTTATTACACACCTAGGGAATGAAAACTGTTAATTTTTTCTATGAAAATTATTGGTAATTTATCGGTTATCCGGTGAATTCTATACAGAAATGGTCAAAACTCAAAGAAAAATTTAAACAGGTTATCTGGTAGACCCCGGGAATCGAACCCGGTACCTCTGGATTGCCGGTCCAGCGCGTTAACCTTTCCGCCACCCTAACTCCCAAGCAACCTGTCGAATTTTTCCTTATGCTTTGTGTGTCAATCTTTGCATTGTTTCTGTGATCTTTGTATCAATGGTTTCAAAATTTATTGGTTTGCGTTCCCTACACACACCTCATATTATGTACGAATAGATAATCGACCGAGCAAGTTTCTCTCTTCCATCCAGTTGTCGAAATTTCCGTCTGATCTCCCCTACAGGTCGCATTTCCCAACCGATTCTCTTAAAATTTTGTTAGCTGGTTTGTAAATTATGTGAAACTAGCTGCGCCCCGCGGTGTTACTCGCTCATCCCACGGGAACACTATATTTTGGAAGAGATCGCTTTTTAGCGATAAGACCGCCTGTTGTTACCTACTGATTTGTTTTTTGCAATTTCTTTGTGTAATCTTTATTTATATTTAGTGGTGCACAATAAAGAGTATTATTATTATTATTCCCTTTATTCGTTTTTATACTTAGGCTAGGTTTTTTTTTACAATAAATTTATATAAAAAGTAAAATATAAAACTTACATTACAAATATAAACACATTCTAAAAAAACCTAACCTAGGGTGCCGCCGGCAGCGGGGCAGGGCCCAGGCTACCGGTGGTTAGGGCTGCAGAGAGAGGAACCTCCTGACAATGCGCGCCGTGTCCAGGAGTACCGCCTTCTGTATCTGACCCTTGATCCAGCCATCTAGCGAGAGTCTCTTAAGATGTTTGTCGAGACTCTTCGCTATAAGACCGTTCGCCGAAACGACTATCGGGACAATGCTCGTCGAGTCGACATCCCACATGGCGGTTACCTCGTGAGCCAAGTCAAGGTACTTGCTGAGTTTGTCCTTCTCGGCCTTCACGAGGTTCTCGTCATGGGGGATGGTGATGTCGACGAGCACTGCCTGGCGCTTGGATCGATCTACCAACACGATGTCAGGCTTATTGGCTACAATAGTCCTGTCCGTGATGATAGATCGATCCCAATAGAGCGTGGCACGACCATTCTCAAGAACTGGCATCGGTGCGTACTTATAGTACGGCACCTCAGACCCCACAATTATTATTATTATTATTATTTTTCGGGATAAAAAGTAGCCTGATTTTTAATCCAAGGTGTCAGCTACCACCATACTACATCTTATCAAAATTGGTCCAGCCGTTTGAGCGTGAAGAAGTAACAAACACAGAAACACGCGCACAAACTTTCTTCTTTATAGTGTGATTTGACTATATTGTCGATTCAGTTTTTTGAAATTTTCCTAAATGGGAATAGGAACAAAAATAATTAAAAATTTCAGCCATTTCTAAACAACATTGCGAGGTCTAGCCACAGAGTCACTAGACATTAGGGTTCAATTTGGCAGCTATAGGATCTAGACATCGACAAGACTACGTCAATTGCCTAGCTGATGTCGCTTTACACTGTCACTGTAGAGGACAACCGCGTCCGACGGCTATCGTCTACAATGGCACTCCGAAACTCAGGGATGAGTTATGGAGCGAAGTGGACTGTAGGCTAAGGTAATAACGGACGAAACGAAAACGCAAACTAAATCAGACGATATATATTTACACAAATTAACAAACAAACAAAACAACAAGGATCGGAATAACACTTAAATTTACACTTAATTAATTATAGTCTCTGTCTATGAATTTACACACTAAATCGCGGACCGATGGTACTACGCTATACTAACAAACTAACTCGCGGACCGATGGTACTACGCTACACTGTTACAAGATGGTTAATGCAAGAGAACAAGAACTGGAAGTGATTCGATACAAAAATGACCGTCCTTTTATATAATTCGACTCTAGGTTCAGGGGGACGCCCGCCCTGTGTTTATATTTTAATTTACTTTAGTTATACATTAGTCAGCTTAAAACTAACTTATTCTACGGATTGACGCTGTTTGAATACACAAAATATTAGCGTGTTTATGCTGTGGGAGCTCCCGTCTGACTGTGAGGCGTGAAAATACCTAAAGATTCTTTGTCCCCGGCAAGAGGCCGTCTCGCTCGCACCGTCCGAGATATACACTCGCGCGGTCACTCTTATCGCGCTGCGCGCTGTGAGCCACGTTTAGTCTTTGATTTGTCGTGCTCTCGGACGGTTGCGGCCGGGACAATGTTCTACAAAATTACTTTATTTACTGAAATCTACAGTATTACGAAGTTTCAAATTAATCTATATTTTTCCTCAATTTTTACATCAAACGTAAACAAACATGACTCCTTTGTCTCGCGCTGCGAGTGGAAATTACCATGATGAGTCATCTTTGTTTTGCCGTGGTCTTTTACTAAGACTTGACGGGAGTTCTAACATAAAATGATTATACAGGGAAATTTAATAATTTCAGCCGCTTGTACGGGCAACGAACCTATATCTAAGTATTGAATAATATTTATTTATTTTCTCTCTTAACTACTAGGCGATTTGCAAAGCTGTCCGTAACAATCTCCCCCCGTCGAGCTGCCGCGTAGACTCGGGTTGCATGGGGAGGACAGCCAGCTTCCGTACAGGACGTCGAAACACGCCGCCCTTGGTGCGCACGTCCGCGTTCCGCACCTCGCCGTCAGGACCCGGATGTGTAGCCTCGACGATCCCTCGTGGCCAGACGTTGCGCGGCAGCGTGTGATCGGCGATGACCACGCAGTCGCCTGGCTGGATCCGTCGCTCTGCTCCCGACGGCGATGATTGTCTGGGCGCGAGTGTCGGCAGATACTCCCGTATCCACCGCGCCCAGAATTGATCGGCGAGCGCCTGGCTGGCCCGCCAAGTGCGGCGGTCGGCCTCCAGGCACGGCCCGATGATAGGTGTCGCCGTCGGTCCGCCCAACAAGAAATGGTTGGGCGTAAGCGCCTCCTCGTCCCTCGGGTCCACGGAGACGTGTGTGAGCGGCCGGGCGTTGACGGTCGCCTCGGCCTCGGTGAGCAGTGTTATCAGCACCTCTTCTTTAGGCGCCTTGGTGTGCAGCGTTGTCGTCAGTGCGGTTTTGATGGACCGCACTAGCCGCTCCCAGGCGCCTCCCTGGTTCGGCGCGCCGGGCGCGATGAAGCGCCACTCCAGGCCGCGCTGTAGTCCGTAGCTCTGGAGTGCGGGCAGCCATTCTTCGTAGGCCGCCCGTAGCTCGATGTCTGCAGCCCGGAAGCACGTAGCGTTGTCGCTCCAAATTTGTCTCGGCCAGCCGCGCCTCGCCGCCAGCCGTCGTAGCGCCATGATTGCGGAGTCCGTCGACAGCGTGTGCACTATCTCCAAGTGCACGGCGCGGGTGGTCAGGCAGGTGAATAGCGCCACCCAGCGCTTCTCGCGGCGGCGGCCGATGGTGACCCACACGGGACCGAAGTAGTCGGTCGCCGCGTAGGTGAACGGCCGATGGTGTGGCTCGACGCGGGCTGGCGGTAGGTCCCCAAGTGCTGGTACTCGGGGTTGTGTGCGGCGCAGGATGCACGTCCGGCAGGCGTTCGCGACGGCTCGTACAGTCGGCCGCAGCTTCAGCACCCAGTGTTGTTGCCGGACGTCGTTCACGACGCGCTCGTTGTTGGCGTGCGCGGCCCTCTCGTGCTCACGCTGCAGCCACAGCCGCACGAACGGGTTGCGGCCGTCGAGTATGGCCGGTGTCTTGTTGATGTAGGCGGGCGCGGCGTTGATTCGCCCGCGCATCTTCATTAGGCCGTCTGTGTCGATGAATGGGTCGAGTTTGTACAGACGGCTGCGTCGAGTGATGGGCTCGCCTCGGGATAGCGCCCGCAGCTCCTCCGGGAAGGCTTCTCGTTGCGATTGCTGAAGCCACATGTGCTCGGCTTGCCTTATGTGCTTCAGTTGTAGTCCCGTGGGCCGCTTCGATTTCAGGCGCTCCGCGAACTGAAGCAGTCGCGCCGTCGCGCCTATCAGCCGGTTGTATTGAGAAAACCGGCTGATGTCAGGCAGCGGTGATGTCCACACGCTCGTAGCTGCGACTTGATGCGGTTGGGCTTCCATTGCTTCTTCTGTGGGCGGCGTCGGCGTCTCCTGTGGCCACTCCGCTTCAGGCTGCCACAAGAATTCGGGACCGCTGTACCACCGGGCGCCTATGTCCAGGCGACGCGCGCTGTCGGCCCTCGTAGCGTCGTCGGCAGGATTTTTCTTCGTAGGCACCCATCTCCATTGCTCCGTTTCAGTGATTTCAGCGATTTCACCGAGTCGGTGCGCGACGTAGGCGCTGTAGCGGCGTGCGTCGTCGCGCACCCAGTGTAGGACGGTCCGACTGTCTGTCCATAGGACCGTCGCGTCGATGGTGACTCGGTGCTCGTGCTCGATGCTTCTTGCCAGCCTCGCCCCAATTAGCGCCGATTGTAGCTCGAGTCGTGGGATGCTCTGCTGTCGAGTCGGCGCCACTTTCGCCTTGGCCGCTACGAGGCTGACGTGTGTCCCGTTGTTTGCCTCAATTCGCCAGTAGGCGACGGCTGCGTAGGCTTGCGAGCTGGCGTCCACGAAGATGTGTAGCTCGCGTCTCGTGGCTCCCCCCGTTAGAGTGTACGGGCGGGGTAGGCGTAGCGCTGCTACGGACTCCAGTCCGCGTAGCCACGTAGCGAACTCGGCGGCTTCTTCAGGCGGCAGCGTAGAGTCCCAGTCGAGTTTGAGCTCCCACAGCCTCTGAAGTTGTATTTTCGCCGTCACGGTGTAGTGCGCCAAGAGTCCGATCGGGTCGTAGATGCTCATGACGGCGCTCAGCATTTCTCGCTTCGTCGGAGTGCGGCGTAGCTCACGCACCTCCGTCGGGACCCGAATCATTCTCGTGTTGAAGCCGAGTGTGTCTGTGTTCGGGTCCCACATCAGCCCGAGTATCTTCTGGCTCTTGTCGCCGCCTAGCTGCGCGGGCGTTGTGGCTCGGAGCTCCGTAGGTAGCGACTGTATTAGTTTAGTCGCATTGGAGCTCCATCCGCGCAGCAAGAATCCGCCCAGTCTGTGTGAGGCGGCGACACCCGGGAACACCGCAGCCGCGGGCGCGGCACTGGTCGCGGCGATGCCGGCGGTCCAGGCATTTGAAGCAGACTCTGTTGTTGCGGACCCAATCCCATCGGGCTCCGACTGTCATGTTGAGTATCTTGCGACATTCTGTAGTGCGATGAGCGCCGCCGCAGCATAGGCAGGCGTCGGCGTGCTCTGTGGTGTAGGTCTGCGCTCGATCTTTGAGAGGGCGTCGTACGGCTCCTCTTCCGGCGCCGCTGCTTGTTGTTCGATTGTCTGGGACGCGCTGCGATCCCCGTAGCTCGGCGGCGGGCGTCGGTCTTCTTGTCGGCGCTTTGGCGTGGGAAAATTCCATTTCCGCATCGCTCTCCTCCAGCAGGAATTCCGCCATGAGCATGAGTTCGCTCTCGGCGGAATGTAGGCGCTCCTTGGCGTAGGAGCACCATCGGCTGCGTAAGTGCGGGCTTAGGCGCTCCGTCACTTCTCGAATCAGCAGCGGGTTGGCGCCGTAGCTACGGCGATCGAGGTCCACCAGCGTCGAGACGATGTTCATGACCTTGATGGCGAAGTTGTTGAGATCGATGGCGCTCGGTCCCAATGGCGGCATCCTCTTCAGCTCTTCTATGGCTCGGTCGATGAGAAGGTCAGTCCGCCCGAAGTTTTTCTTCAGCACTCGTATGATGAGCTCGGGGCGGGTCGACGAGGCAAGCATGTGTTGTACGCATTGCCTCGCCTCTCCCTTCAGGCTGTGGCGCAGGCGCGCGACGTTCTCGAATGGTGAGAATTTGTAGCGCGCAGTGCTCTCGGTGTAGCCGTTGTAAAATGTGAGCCACTCGCTCGGCTCCCCAGAGAATGGCGGCAACTCGTAGACTTGACGTGGAGGTGGCCGCATCATGGTCTCGATGGTGTCCGTCAGGCGGTCGATAGCTCGTCCTCTGCTCGTCGATCGCTCCCGCTGGCTATGTGGCGTCTGTGGCTCGTGCTGTTGCCGCCCGCGTGTCTCGCGTTGCGGCGTCCGTGCTCGAGCATGCTTCGCATCGTCCGCGTCAGCATTTTGTACGCCTGTCAGCCAGTCGTCGACTCGACGTTGAGAGTCAGCTTGAGAACCGCCGGCTCGGGATTGTTCATCGATGCGCTCCATTTCGACCGCGAGCCTCTTCTCGACGAGCTCGCGTTCCAGTCGAATTTCCTCGCAGCGAAGTTGCTTGAGCCGCTCCATAGCGGCGAGCTCCGCCTCGCGGCGGAGCACGTCCGTCGCGTTCGACGCGCGTGAGTGAAGTGATGCAGGCTTGCGCGGCGCGTGGGCTTTATCGGTGAAAGTCACGTTGAAGTCGCGCCGCTGCGCGCGGGCCTCTGATTGGTCGGCCGGCGCGGAGTGCTGTGATTGGCCGGCGTGCGCGGCCGGCGCGGTGCGCTGTGATTGGTCGAAGCGCTCGGCGCTCTTCGACAGTCGCTTCTCCAGTTCGCTGCGCCACGCCGATGTGTCGGTTGGTGGCGAAGTTGGAGCTTCTTCAGCGGGGGACTCTGGTGAGTCGGTTTGGAACTGCAGTCCCGAATGGCCCGGCCGGGCCTGGGCAGCGGGCGGTGAGTGCGTGACTGCAACATTTGTCACCGCGAACCGTTGTAGGTCGACTGCAGCTTTGGTGCGCTCACGCTGCGAGCGCGCACTCTCCTCACTCTTATTCCCTCGCGTTAAAACCATCTTGTTTGACGATTGGGAAAACCGCACTTTTCCCGCTACACAAACGAACTAACTAATTCCGATCCGGCTACTCGAAGGACCAAACAATGTAGAGGACAACCGCGTCCGACGGCTATCGTCTACAATGGCACTCCGAAACTCAGGGATGAGTTATGGAGCGAAGTGGACTGTAGGCTAAGGTAATAACGGACGAAACGAAAACGCAAACTAAATCAGACGATATATATTTACACAAATTAACAAACAAACATAACAACAAGGATCGGAATAACACTTAAATTTACACTTAATTAATTATAGTCTCTGTCTATGAATTTACACACTAAATCGCGGACCGATGGTACTACGCTATACTAACAAACTAACTCGCGGACCGATGGTACTACGCTACACTGTTACAAGATGGTTAATGCAAGAGAACAAGAACTGGAAGTGATTCGATACAAAAATGACCGTCCTTTTATATAATTCGACTCTAGGTTCAGGGGGACGCCCGCCCTGTGTTTATATTTTAATTTACTTTAGTTATACATTAGTCAGCTTAAAACTAACTTATTCTACGGATTGACGCTGTTTGAATACACAAAATATTAGCGTGTTTATGCTGTGGGAGCTCCCGTCTGACTGTGAGGCGTGAAAATACCTAAAGATTCTTTGTCCCCGGCAAGAGGCCGTCTCGCTCGCACCGTCCGAGATATACACTCGCGCGGTCACTCTTATCGCGCTGCGCGCTGTGAGCCACGTTTAGTCTTTGATTTGTCGTGCTCTCGGACGGTTGCGGCCGGGACAATGTTCTACAAAATTACTTTATTTACTGAAATCTACAGTATTACGAAGTTTCAAATTAATCTATATTTTTCCTCAATTTTTACATCAAACGTAAACAAACATGACTCCTTTGTCTCGCGCTGCGAGTGGAAATTACCATGATGAGTCATCTTTGTTTTGCCGTGGTCTTTTACTAAGACTTGACGGGAGTTCTAACATAAAATGATTATACAGGGAAATTTAATAATTTCAGCCGCTTGTACGGGCAACGAACCTATATCTAAGTATTGAATAATATTTATTTATTTTCTCTCTTAACTACTAGGCGATTTGCAAAGCTGTCCGTAACAGTCACAGTAAACTTTGATCAGTAGACAATTTAATTAAAATGAAATATAAAACAGCTAAAATAACTATAAAAAAACGTGCCAAGTACTGAGGCAATAAGAATTCGTTTTTTTTTAGTTCTGTTCAGTTTTAGTAGCATTTTCTATATCACCCATTGAATCAGGGTCCCATATATACCGGCCAGTTGTGTCGGATTGTTTGAATTTTGTAATTTAGGTTATTAATTATAAATAATTGATAAATTAGTTTTGCATAAACATTCGACAAGAGTGATACTCTTAAATAATAATAATAATGAACATCGTACTCAATACTAAATTTGCTTCCTACCCTCGCTTATTTTCCTCATCCTGTTTATTCAACTTACCCAATAATACAAAAACAATGAATTGTAAACGAGAGATGCCAAACGTGACCCTTCTCGTATTTTCGATTAAGACTCAACACGTGGCCCAAAAATGAGTATTGAATAGATTCCATAGAAAGGTCTATACAATTTTGCGTCAAATAGTCGTAACTAAGCAATATCTGCTCCATAACATATGTCTTTATGCTTTTACGTAAGTATACATACTGTAGGGGTAATGAGAATGAATATTGATAATAAAAATTAATGCAGTCTTTGTTTGAACGCAACAGGAGATTTGGATCGTTTAGAGTATTTTCAGCAATCAACTCTGCGCTTGCGTGGGATTTGTTGTAATTTCTCCCAGACAAACGTTGGATTTAGGGCTAATAATCTTCTTAGTGGTTGCACTTTTACAGAGTGGTCGTGATCAACTCCTAGTACTATTAGGGGCAGATATTGCTCGCTGTATCCCACCATCTATCGCGATTCGCAGCTATTCTGGTGCACTCATGCTAGGTGATCTGGTCGGTCCATCGCATGGGTCATCTTCCACATGATCTGGTCCTTCTACCTTGGACTACGCTTTTGTCCATCTTCCATTAGTCAATCGTGACACGTGGCCTGCCCACTTCCACTTCAAGCGCTTTATATGCTTAACAGCAACGATCACATTGGTTCTTTGCGTATATTTTCTGATTTAAGTTTATCATTCAGTTTAATATTCAAAATACTCCTTTCCATGGCACGCTTGGTATTTTGTATTCTACATTTTGTATAGCTAATGTATAATATATCAAAGTTTTCAGTCAGGAAGGCGCTGATGATACTGACTATATAAGTATTTACTGTGCCTCGAATGGTATCAGCACGCATCAATATAATGGCTATCTATTGTGCTGTCTGTCCGTGCTTGTTCGACGCAATTAGGGCCAATTACAGGACTAACCGATTGTACTGCAAACAAAGTGCCTATTCTATTCGATCTGCATTGTAACACATATTCTATTGATGACGTGGTCAATTAAATATTGACTCAAGGGTTAATTATGAAAGAATAAATATAACGTGACCCACTGCAACATAAGCCGAGCGGGACTCGAACTTACGACTCTACGTTTCCGACGTAGTGTACCAACTGAGCTATAACATTGTTACGTCATCCACGCCAAATCTATGGTTTTCATTAAAATCGGAACCGACAAAGAGAATCTTTTTTTCATGTTAGAGATTTTTTTTATAACGACACAACATAGTGGCTCCATTTCGAATGATGGTAAGCAGAAAGGGAAGCCCATGTCGCAATGGCTACTGACGAGAAACCAACGGTACCATGTCAGTTGATACTGCCATGCTGGCCCGAGAGATTCTTCCTCACGCTTCATATGAAGGGTCTCATGTCATAAGAAGGAGGATATACATGAGCTGGCAAAGAGTTCCATTTTTTAATACTTCAGCAGATGAAGTGATTGCCAAACTTCTTGGTACATGTGGGAATATTCTCCACGGTGAAGCGATGACATCGCAAACCGGCACGCGCGGTTCTATGACGGAAAGGGGAGGGTTAGATAAGAGAAAATAGCGCTAACTTCCTCGGGTCTCATTCTTCTCCTAGAAACTTTTCACATCAACTAACTGAGACTAACACCTCGTTTTCCCCACAGACATCAACCGATGGCAACATCACCAACAGCATCCTGACCTTCGAGCCATCCATCGATGATGCTGGACGAGTCCTCTCCTGTCGTGCCAACCAGCCCTCACTGCCGCACTCCACCCACGAAGATGGATGGAAGATGGAGATTCAACGTGAGTTCAAGATATCTATTGCTTGGATCTATATCCTTCTCGAATCCTTAAAACTACGACACACAAATCATAAGGAAAATCTCGAACTAGTTTGCTTTGGCGTTAGGGTGGCGCTGGATCGGCAACCCAGAGGTACCGGGTTCGATTCCCGGTCCCTTCCACCAGTTTACGCATTTCAATTTTTCTTTCCGCTTTCATCTTTGTATCAATGATTAATCTAATGTGGTTTTGTGACATTAATAAATATATATATGTAATTTACATTATTTATTAGACCTCAAAGTTAAATCGTAAAGTCAGTGTATCGTAAATTGCAATTATTCATTTGACATTTAACGTCTCTTAAAAATACACATCTAATATGCAGCAATGCGTACATTCTAAATAACATTTAAATCGTGTAAAAAAAAATTAAGATTGGGGCTATTTATAAAAAATTGCAGAGCAAAAGATGCTCAGTTCGGAAAGCTTAATTTTAAACCTTGCACTTCAATCAGAGACACCCTGTATAGTTTGAGGGTAGAAGTTCACTAAATTGACAAGTAATGAAGACGAATAGACATATAATCGATATTCGGTTCTATTTCCGTATTTCATCTGTCACACTCAGCCCAACGAAAGGAACTATCAAAGCCAAGCCAATATTACTCCAACTAGTAAGTAAGTAGTTACATCGACTCAATTAATAGGTTACAATTATAGAAATTAATTAGACAAGTCACATCAACACGGTTACTGACTCCTGATATTGATTAGTTACTATTCTGCGCAATCAGATACCGTAACGTAAAACTACCCAACTATAGTCCAATCATCCAACTATAATCCAAAACAAAACTCGTTTATTTTTATCCATATCCATATTCTATCAGTGATTTTATAAGTTTTTATTTAAGTTTGTTTAATTATGTTTTTCGCCTTAGTGTTTATTCGTAATAATTGTCATAATATTAACGAGTAATTTTCGGATTAAATTGGACCATTAGTTGTGAGGACTGGACTATATTTGGGTAGTTTTACGGCACACGATGATTTAGGAAAGGGGATATTTGTGTAGCCTTTTGATAATGGATATAGAAAAAATTTGGACACATATTTTTTATTCTGTCAATTTATTTTTATTTTGTCAAAAAATGACGAACGTAATTATATTCTGTTAAGGCTCCTTATCTGTTGTCTATGATCAAACATGTTTCTTAAAATATTATCAATGTTACTACTTAGAACAGGGCCATTGGAATTAATTGGTATATATTTGAGACGTACAGTTTGAATTTTTCATTGATAATTTTTGTTCTAAACAACTACTCGAAATTGACCAAATTCACGGTGAAAACTGTTTTCTTTTTTCAACTTATTTTGAAAGCAACGAAAGCATGACATAGCTATGTTACTTTCTAGAACTCAGGGAAAAGCTTTATTTACTTCAAAAATATTTATTTTTTAAATGGAATAAGGCCTCTTAAGAACGTACTTAGCTGTGATATTTTTACATTTACATACCTACATATTTACATTTTTATGTGAAACAATTGATTGGTTCTACTGAAAATAATCAAAAATAATGATCATATTTATTAATTTGCTACTTATTTTGAAGTAACAAGTTGGAATGACGACATTTGTAGGGTAGTGGCGTGCCATAGGAGAGGCCTATGTCCAGCAGTGGACTGTATAACAGGCTGATGATAATGATGATGTTTTTTTAAGTAGTAGTCGGTTGTGCCTCTTCAAGGTAATAGTAAATAGGCTATATTACTGAACCGGCGAGCTACATCCTCAACCCCGTAGTCACTTACTATCACACTCACTGACTGACTCACTGTCACTATATTGAGGTAGATCGCCGGTCAGTTTGTAAATAAAAAGAGTAGTTCTTAGCATTTATTGTGTAGATGTATTGTCGAGTTAATTGAGCGTTTTTAAACTCGTGAAAGAGCTATAAAGTCCAACTTTCCTTATTCCAAATGAGAATGCTGGAGCGAGGCATGCTTCCAATTTTGGTGATAATGAAGGCAGTACAATAGTCATTGTTCAATGAGTACAGTTCTGTCTACGCATATGAATAGGGTACCATACTGTAGCTGATTGAGAAATGTTATTATGACAACCAATTGCGCTGTCGTGAGCCCGTGACAAAAAGCTGTTATCAATGTATTATACTTATACTTGCTGCGCCCTGGCTTCGCACGGATGCAATGCTGATATATTATATTATGCATGTATACAGTTTAATTTAAACATCTTTGTTTTAAATCATAGTGGCAGGGTAATCGCATCAAGTCTAAACAAATAGGATAATTTAAAAATTAAATAAAATTAAGATTATTTTATTATGAATTTATGTAATAATCAAACCGGTGAAATGTTAAAATTTTTTATTTATTTAATTTTTAACAAATCATACCCTGGACTAAGATTTGTTAGGCAACCCATATGCAATATATTTATTGTCATATTAAATTAAATATAAAATACATTTCATCAAATAAACATCTCGGTGAAGGTCGTTCTATATCGGGATCCTCTACTATAACAATGTTTTTTAGCATAATAGATGCACAATTATAAGTTATCAAGAACTGTAAAAAAAAACCAAAATAAAATGCACACGTTTATGACACAACTCAAAAAACATGATTTCCGCGCTTCCGAGCATGCACTTCCATCTCGCTCACGCTTACGCTCAGTGAGAGAGAGAGCTAGCCAACGCGTTGGCGCCCTCATAATGTCACTTTACTGAATGCGCTTAGTCAATGCGACTATACGACATAATAGTGGTGCTGTTCTATTCACAATAGTACTAAGACTACTAAGTTCGGCTTGAATCGTAATATGATCAGCTCTAGTGAAGGGAACGGCGTGTTTCCAAACTTTTTCCTGACCTTCCTAACCGTCGAACCTTTTAATTTTACTCATGGCAAGGATAATAAATAATCCTTGACGCTATTCGTATGAGTACTATAACACAATTTTAACTACCTTATTTTTTTGTATCGTATAATCGCTCTATAGCGATATGCATAATAAGCGTGTAGATATTTGCGGATGTCAATGATTCAATTTTTTATTGAGATCAAAATGTCTATGGGACTAACTACACTTAGACTGCTCTAAAAGTCAGAAATGACCGTCGAAGTTCAACATTCCTACGGAACGCTAAAAACTCTCCATACAAATGTGATGTAATTTTTGGGTTGGGTACCAATATTTGTATGGAGACAATAAGTTATTTGCCATTTTCACCGTGCGTTAAAATTTGTGGTTGTGGTACAATTATTGTTTTGTTAAATTATGAGGATTCTGAAAACAATTTCTAAATTTATTTTGGATTAGAAAACAATAATAAACTTTGCGTGGGTACCTTTGAAGTTACATATTTCATACATTTTTAGGGTTCCGTACCCAAAGGGTAAAAACGGGATCCTATTACTGAGACTTCGCTGTCCGTCCGTCCGCCCGTCTGTCACCAGGCTGTATCTCAAGAACGGTGATAGCTAGACAAATGAAATTTTCACAGATAATGTATAATGTATTTCTATTGCCACTATAACAAAAAATACTAAAGATAAAATAAAATATATATTTAAGGGGGGCTCCCATACAACAAACTTGTTATAGATTATATATATACATATATATAGGTACGGAACCCTTCATGCGCGAGTCGGACTCGCACTTGCCCAATTTTTTTTCTTCGTTTTTTGACATACTGAGCTAATTTTAGTCTTATACAGTATGCTGTAAAATTTAACATCAGCCGTCATCTGTATTCTAAGGTGTACCCTTGAGGTACCTACCGATTTTTGAGATAGTCGTAAAAAAAAAAATGATTTAAGACCTTGTTTTACTCTTAAGGGTGCTCGGTCACCCCGAGCACTCGCTTTTAATGTAACAGAAAACGAGCGGTTATTAGAAAGTTGTTTAATAAACACATGACACCGTGTATAATGATCTTTAAATAACAATCTTTACTACTAACCACTGAAACATTTCATACCCTCGAAACATCTGAACTTGCCCATCACTATTCATGCACGAGAGCGATCAAGCCTAGTGGTCACTAATCATCAAAGGGGCAATATCGAATGATTGACAATGGACCATTGTCAATGGTATCAAATTGTCCGGTAATGACAGATCAGTTCGCTCAGGTCTCTGACGGCCATTTTGTATGGTTAAAGCGAATTTAATATGTTGCGACGATATTAGGTGCTTACGTATACCGGGTGTCACCGCAATAGGAGCATACATTAAAATGTAGATTCTACTCTTCATACTGGACAACATTTGTTCAGCAACTAAAAAAATATAGCTTTCAAAATATTTTCTTCGGTTTCCGCGACTGTCACACATTTAAATAAAACAATTTAAACGGATTATATCGCGTATATTAATTATTTGAGCCTCCCTGACGTTTCAGTACCTTTACAGATACCGTTGTCAAAGGTTGACTGAGAAAAACACAATTTTTCTCTGTCAAAGTTACATTTGTGCAAACTACCCATTTTGTAAATATTAATTTAAAATAAAGGTGTTCATACATGCCAGATGGGCCTAATGTGTAAAGACAGTTACACATGTGCCAGAAGGCCATTTATTATTTATTTAAAATATCTACCAGCGGTTCACTAAAGGCTTACTGAGGAGAAAGAACCGCCAAAGAAAACTCCCAGATTGCCTTATTTATTACTATAAAATACTTTTAAACAAAAACTCTACATATACTACTTTTAAAATTGTGTTTTTCTCAGTCAACCTTTGACAACGGTATCTGTAAAGGTACTGAAACGTCAGGGAGGCTCAAATAATTAATATACGCGATATAATCCGTTTAAATTGTTTTATTTAAATAGCTTTCAAAGTTCATTATTTCAAACAAATTAAATAGTAGATATTTACAATGTACTTACGCAGTCCAACATTTACATTCCTTTAGCAGTTACGTAGCCGATACTCTTCTAATATATACATTGCTTCTTTGAGTAAACATTATTTTGCAAATTATCATTTAAATCAATTTTTTTTAAAGTTGCTTAACACATGTTGTACAGTTTGAAGGATAGACTTTATGTTTTATTCTATTTTTCCTTTTACCGGTCACACCCGGTATAACCACACCCTTCGTGGATATCATCATCCCAACTAGGATTGGTACATCATGCTTTTTCTTTTTCATCTCGTTTATCTTTCTTTTTTTTTTCTTCTGTCTTCCTTTGTTTCTATATCCGTCCACATTAATGTTTAATGATTTTCAGCGGGCCTATGATGGTCGCTTTAATCACGCGATAAATAATTGCCAAGCGACACGTTTTGACAAAATGCGAGTGTGAGTGACAGATGCTTTGTCACTTATTTATCACGTGATAAACGCAACCATCATAAGCTTATGTTAGACTGGCTGGGGAGTCTAGCATAACTATGATAAGCGACTCTTTGTTGCGTGACATAAACTACCTGTCACTTTCTTTTCAATACTATACGAGCAAGACGGGTGACGTTGAGTTGCGCAACAAGCAATGTCGCAGCAAAATATGCTAATCCCGCTGGTCTGGGTGGTAGGACCGACTTAGAAACTTCGTTTTCTGTGTGAAAATATATTTAGTGCCATGTAACACGTTACTTTATTTACAGATCTACCAGTGGTAAAGCTCGAGTTGGGTGCAAACCTGGACGCCAAGAAGGTGGTGGAAGGATCAGACGTTTACATCGACTGCCGGGTCCGAGCCAATCCTTGGCATACCCATGTCCATTTCACGCACAATGTAAGTCTTAATAATTTTTGATGCCACCCTAAGGCATGCGAAAGCGAATGGTTGAAAAATTCAATGTCTCTCGCATCAGGTTCAGTGGTCCAATAGGTGGGACGCCCGTGTTGGCCCGGAAAGCCGTTGTAGATGCAGGTTTGAACCCTGCCTGAACCTTTAAATTTTTCAATTCAAGGTAAACGTAAGTCTTCTTCTTCTACCTAGCGTTATACCGGCTCTTGCCAGGGACTGACTTCTTACTAAGCTTTTCGTCTTACTGTCCTGCACTTTGCACGATCCAGGGGATCTTCTTTTATGAGCCCGTTTTCACGCCTTCACGACGTTCAGCCATCACTTTCTTGGGCTACCATGGGGTAGGGAACTGTCTAGGACTAGGTGGAGTCATATATTTCCTACGCAGTCGGGTAAGTATCTTTTTAGAACCATGGTCTAGTCTAGATCAGAAGCGGTGTCTTCCAGTACGGGTGTTACGAACGAGAATGGCAATAAATACAGAAAGCGTCGTCCTCTTTTATTCAAAATTCAATCAAATATGAATTAGTTTTAAAATTTGTATACGGTTCGAGGACAATTTGCTCAGAAACTATTTGTGGTACCAAATAGAATATAATTTGAGTTATTGGCACGATAGGATCTAATATTGGCACTCATGTATCACAGGTTCTCACCAAGGGAACAGATGTCCAGTTATCAATTTCTTTGCAAAGTTATTATTTTTGTAGGTTAGGTTAGACTGTACCTGCCTTGTACATTTTTTTCTTGTAAACATATGACATATTTCTTTGGACTATCGACGTAAAATTATGACGGATACTAAAAAGTACCTTATTATTCCTCAGGACATGGTCGTCAAACCTGGTCCAGGAGTGCTAGTAGCCAACCAAAGCCTGGTGCTCCAGAAGGTGTCCAGAAAAGCAGCTGGAGCCTACGTCTGCGCCGCGAGGAATGCCCTGGGGGAAGGCTCCAGTGAGAACCTGATGCTGGATGTCAAATGTAAGTTTCTTTTCTAAAGCACACCTAACATAATTATGCCATTACACCATCCTGGATGTGGTCGTCAAATCCAGCCCAGTATGCTTGTGGCCATGGTAATAAGAAAATAAGGTATGCCACTGTGATTGTGAGATTGCTGTGAGCGTGATGAATCATCACGCTATGATTGGTTGGTTATTGGTCCTGTCAATCCGTTTCTGTGTTGCCAATGGCGTATCATAATACTCCCCGATTCCCTTGTCACCTGTATGAATCTCATGAAATACAACTGTACCCACTGGTTATATCGATACGTTTTAATAATTAACATTAACTAGAAATTAAGAGAACTTTTCAAATATTTGGTTTTCATTCAGGGTTCGGAAATACGGGTGGATATTTACCTAAACTACATTTTAATGTGGATGGAGATGAACAATTTACAAGCAAACCTAGAAAAAACTAAATATATTAATTTTTATAACCGAAAGAAATTTGTTGACATAAATATTGAATATAATGGAGAGCCAATAATCGAAGTTGATCAAATTACATTCTTGGGAATAATATTAGATAGACATTGTAACTGGAAGCCACAAATAGAAAAAAAATGTTCCCAAATAAATCGCTTTGCATATGCTCTACGTAGACTTGCATCGTTAGTTAACACAGACACAGCACTTACAGCCTATCATGGTTACGATACGGTTTACTTCTTTGGGGAAACTCTACCGATGTAAACAGATTATTCGTAAGCCAAAAAAGAAGCATTCGTGCCATTTGTAATGTAGCTCCTCGAACCTCATGTAAACCTCTTTTCAAGAGCCTCAACTTGCTAACACTACCGTCTCTGTATATTTTGGAAACTTGTAAATTTGTTAAATTACACCCAGAACTATTTACAACACGAAAAGATACATGTAAATTCAACACAAGGTGCCCAAACAAACTTGTGTGTACTAATAACTATCACACAAAAATTTGCAGTAGAAATTGTTACTTAATGGCAATAAAAATATTTAATAAGTTACCTGTGAATATTCAAGAACTACCTTTTAAAATATTCTTAAAAAAACTGCAATACTGGCTAGTCGAACATACTTTTTATTCTATGCAGGAATATTTTGAGATGTAAGTAAACGGACATACTACAATGACTGAATAATCAAAGTAATATTTATATAGCTCTTAATTAATACTAAATAATTGAATGTAATGTTATAAATAATTTCCGATTGACATATTCATGAATAATTTAATATAATGTGATTAGATAATAAGTAAGACATTTGCATGCCAGATATTTTTGGCGAGATATGTTTACTCTTGTAAAATTTTATACCATCTCATGTCATATCATGTCTCAAGCAAATAAAATTTCATTTCATTTCATTTCATTTCATTTCATTTCATTTCATAAACTTTGGCGGTGGCTTTGTTATTGGTTTGGCGGCTTTGTTTGAGGTATGAGTGAGATAGCAATAGGATTTTGTCAACTTTAGGTAAATATCCTGATTATTATTCTGTCTAAAAAACACCTCCTCATCATCATCGATTTATACCAGGCGATCCTGGTTACAACCAACAACTTCTGTCACTGCTCTTCAAAACCTCGTATCTGCTTAGTAAATTGATACTGAGATACGAGCTTTGTTTTTAGTAGGTATTTGTTACTTAATGAGTTTTGGTTGATAACAGACGATATATGCGTGGTTTTACTAACAATCTATGTAGTCTTATCCTGACACTAATAATGTATATATGTCTTCTTTTATGCAGACACTCCAACATGCAAGTCTACGCAGCCAGCGGTACTAAGGGCTGCTAGAGGAGAAATTATCGAGATCGAGTGCGAATTGGACGCTAACCCTAAGGTACTGTCTCGTTTCAAGTCGTTTTTGCTCTATAGATTCACATGCCTTCAACGTCACTACGTCTAAGACATAATTGACGACGCGTTTGGCGCACTTTTTAGACACCTGCTTACTAAACCGGCGATCCCGGGTTCGAATCCCGGCCAGGGCAAAAATTTGTGTGATGAACTCGAATATTTGTGCATGGGTCATGGTTGTTCTATGTATTTAAGTATATATTTATCTATATAAGTACGTATATCGTCGTCTAGTACCCATAACACAAGCCTTCTTGAGCTTCATTTGGGACTAGATCGATTTGCGTGAGGTTGTCCGCTATTTATTATTATCATTATTAATTACAAGACAGGTCGTCGTACCACGATGCGACGTGTCATGGTAACACACAAATTTAAAATCAACTTTGCTTCATGGAATGAGATTAAAAATTAGAACACAGTTTTCAATCCCACGACTTCGCATTGTGGTACGACATCCGCGACGCGTGACATGATAATATGACGTCATGAGATCAAAAATCATATTTTAATTTTGAATATCGTATCTTGTAATTGAGCTTTTGTACTAAGGGCTTTACGCTCATGTCGCGAAATTAATTTAAAAACAAGTTCGTATTTATTATAATAAAAAAAAATGCGGTCCACTGAAACCCTAAGTCGGGGTCGAATCTGCTTGTCTGTTTTACCAGAATATCGATCTAAAATCCGTTAAACCATCAGATTACTTCTGCTTCTAGTCACATTAAATATTCATGATATCCCTGGCATTACTAGCTACCTCAATGATCTATGTCGAACTTTGTACGTATTCGATAAAAATTGCGAACTGTATGCATACGCTGCTTTTCTGCTTTCTATATACAAATATATATATACCGGGTGATCAATCCAAATGGGTCAGTAGGGAGAAGTCAGAAACTATAAGAGATAGGGAAGTCTGTTCTTAGGAACCATGGTGTCGATCTTGGATTTAATAAAAACTGCATGTTTTTATGAATCTCATACATAATTTCATATAGTTATAACCCGTTAAAACCGCTGTAAACTATGTTACAATACGACAAGCGATTACTTACAGAATTTTGACTAGGTTCAATTCCTGCTTATTTGTGAGTTTTTTTTTAGCCCGTTAGTGTCCCACTGCTGAGCAAAGGCCCTCAATTAGATCTCCACAATTCCCTTTTAGCCGTTGCTTCCGGCCAGTCAACCAGGAATCCGTCTAGATCGTCCCTCCATCTCCGTCTCGGTCTGCCTTGACGTCGCCGCCCATCTTGCGGCACCCACTTTGTGACTATACATACATATAAGCACACCTGAGTATGAGATTTATAAAAAAAAAATGCCATTTATATTCAATATGAAAACGAAAACTGTAAGAAGAAAGTTCTTAGGAACTATCTAAGAACTTTCTTCTTATAGTTTTCGTTTTCTCCCTACTGACCCATTTGGATTGATCAACCTGTATAAATACCTAAATCCAGTGAGCAACGAATATACGTCTGCCATTGACATCCCTTCATATCTACATAGAACCATCATCCATACTGCTTATAATAGGCCCAACCACAATATTGTTACAATGGTACAGGTATAATTGCATTGTTGGATTGTTATTCCAAAATTCGTTAGCTACAAACTTGGGACAGAAATTAATTGTTTCCGGAGGCTTTGTGAAGAGGTTCAGAGTAATTTCCATCAATCAATATTTATTTTGAAGTCCCGAATTGCCGAAAAGTTTATTTCTTACAATAAACGGAGTGAATTTTGTTCGTGGAATGTTTTGCAATGTTATTTGGATGGATAAAGAAGAGTTGTAATTCCTCGTGATCGTGACATACAATTTGATTCATGATCTTCTTTTTTAAACGAGTTCTTCTTTAAGTCAGACCACAAATATACACAAAAAAAGATAGACTGACTCGTCAACATTAAGTCTTTATTATGGTACAGAGACAAAACACTTGTTCAAAATCTGAAATCAAATTATGGTGATTTTTCTAGCATGTAGGTACATACATTTGTTCTGTAGACAACCGTTTCATAGAATTTTCATTTTATAGAAATGTTCTTTCATAGAAAGCATTATTTTTTGCAATTCATAAAATATTTTCGATTTATATAATACGAACTTAACCCCTTATCTATGATTTCTGAAAAAGATTTGACTTCGAGGATTAAATTGTCTATGAAATGAATCATTCATATTAAGTACGTATATCGTTGTCTAGTACCCATAACACAAGCCTTCTTGAGCTTAATTTGGGACTAGATCGATTTGTGTGTGGTTGTCCGATATTTATTTATTTATTTCTATAAAAGAAGATAGACAGATATTTTCCACCGACATTTGGAAAGAGGAGGTTCTCAATGCGGTTGTTTTGTTAAATGTATATTACCTATTACTCCGTCACGTATAAACCGATTTGGATTTTCTGTTAACAGTTAAATTTTCGCTTCTGGTTGCAAGAATACGGAACCTGTGGTAAAATGCCCATAACACAAGCCTTCTTGAGCTTAATTTGGGATTACATCGATTTGTGTGAGGTGGTCTGATATTTATTATTTATTTAATTAATTTAATTGACAGGAATCCATGACCTACCACTGGTGGTTCAACAGTTCCGCACACAGCAAACATGAGCTCACTGCTGCGTCTGCGTTGAATTCAGCACATAGTGGTAAGTATTGACGACGCGGTTGGCGCAATGGTTAAGCAACGGCCTACTAAGCCGACAGTCCTGGGTTCGAATCCCGGCCGGGGCAAATATTTGTGTGATGAACTCGAATATTTGTTAGGTCATGGATGTTATCTATATACGTATTTATATATTATGTATATCGTCCAGTACCCATGGTACAAGCTTTGCTTAGTTTGGGACTAGGTCGATTTGTGTGTATCCCTTAATATAAAAAAAAATATATATATAAATACTAGTGTAAACTTGCTGCCCACGCAGTGTTTCTTTGCTGCTGCTCCCGCTCATCCCACGGGAACCCTACATTTTTTCGGGATAAAAAGTAGCCTATGTGTTAATCCAGGGTGTCACCTACCTGTATACCAAAATGTATCAAAATTGGTCCTGCCGTTTGAGCGTGAAGAAGCAACAAACAAACACATAAACACACTCACATACTTTCTTATATTTATGTGATTACAAGTAATACAATTTTTAGAGCAATAGTATGTCATTCATTTCAGAGTTCAGGTAGTTTCTATTTAGGGCATTACATTTCAAAGCAAAAATAAAGTTAGAACTCTGAGTTCTGACTCTAATTTTACTTATTATTATATCCGCACTGACGGTTCACAATAACAACTAGACCAAATTATCTCGGAAATCATGTGGGATTTCATCTTGATTTATACATACATTTATGAGAATTTGTATTTCGTCAAACGGCTGGAGACATTTGAAGAATATTGGGTATTAGGATACAGAAATGTTATGTAAACATGAAATAACAAAATGAGCTATGACATTTCACTTATCCTAGGATACCGAAAAGACAACTGTTTGTTTTACGTTGCAGTAAAACTAGTAAAAGGACTTTTCGCCTTTCCGAATGAAATTGCGGGTGTTTGGTCGTTTAGCGTAAATTTCACCCATTTACCGACTTCAAAAAAAGGAGTAGGGTTCTCAATTCGACTGTATATATAGTTTCTACTAGATCAGTTAATAATAAATACCCCATAACTATATAGTTATTTTAAAATCTGTATATAGTTTGACCTTTGTAATATTACTAAGGTCAAACTATATATGAGAGAATACTCTAATTATTACGAGTATATACTTAGTTAGGTACATTTGTAGACAAACGTAGTTATAAAAGTGAGCGCAGCATTCGCCAATAAACGTATGTTTGGCGATAGTAAGATATATGTACCAAATGTAAGCTATGCATGAGTAAATAAATAAAAAAAAATAAAAAAAGAAAAAAAAATTACCTCCGAACCGATTTTGATGATTCTTTTTTTATTTGAAAGCTGGTGCTTCCCATGTGGTCCCATTTAAATTTGGTCCAGTTCTGACAAAGGCATCCATGAGAAAATCATATAAGTGTTATTGTATGTTCCATTTTGCTCATTGTAGTCCGTTATTTTTTGTAAAAAAGTGATTATTTACAGGTACATACTTATACATGGTGAACACATCATCCGATTACGGATGGGTGCAGTGTTCCGGCACAAATACCGTCGGGCGACAGACGAAACCGTGTCTTTTTCATATTTTACCAGCAGGTACTTACGATGTTTCTGTTTTCTTCTACAATGTGAACCAGTGAACCAAAGTGGGCTTTGGCCTTCAACACCAACCTACGCAATCCTGGTCTGTTTTGTCTAATAAAGAGGCCTTAGTCCTTTTTTTTCATATCATGACAATTTCAACCAACTTTTTGAAGTGAATAATAGTTTTCCCTGAGTTCTAGAAAGTAACAGCTATTTCATGCTTTTATTGCGTGCAATCGAAAATAAGTTGAAAAAAAAGACAGTTTTCTACATGAATTTTGTCAATTCCGAATAGTTTTTGAAACAAAAATTATCAATAAATAATTCAAACTGAAGGTACAAATATATACCAATAAATTGCAATGGCCCTGTTCTGGGTAGTAGCCCTGATAATATGTTAAGAAACGTCTATGATCACAGAGAAAAATGTCTAAAACAATCAGCATTTTTAAGAGATAAGGACCCTTAACAGCCCAGTTACGACGCCGGTGACAGCGTGCGGCGAGCGCTAGAAACAAAATCATATCGATACATGAAGCACGGTACAAGCTGCCGCGCGCGGTTGCCGCTCTTTTTATTCCCATACCGCACCGCTCGCCGCTAAGACCAAAGTCGTGGGCCATAAAGTTGGCACAAGTCTTACTAAACTTGCACCTCTGGCACAACTGTGATACGCAACTCTTTCTCGCGCGAGATCTACCTATCTCTTTCTGTACAGTACCGTAAGAAAGTGATGGGTGAAGCTATGTCGCGCGACAGGAGTCGCGTACCATTGTTGTGCTAGACGGGCTGGGCCTAGACATTGGCAAAGACACTGACTTTACTACTGTCCGTAATTGTTTCAGAAAGAAGTTCAAAATTGTTACAAAAAATACATTCCATATTTTACTTACATAATATTTAAGACAACGCTTTGTGAACGTTTCTCTTATTTTCCTCTGAGTCTAGACTATATTTGTTTTTGTTATTTTTTAAACACCTTAAGTATGTGGAATATAGTTCAAGTATTGTTTCTTTACAGACAAACCTTCAGCAGTAAAAGCGTGTGAGATCACCAATGTGACTTACGACTCTTTGACGATAAACTGCACTCCAGGACACGACGGTGGTATTCGACAGTCTTTTTTACTACAAGTAAGTTTTTAACTGCTGATAGATATAAGTAACAATTTATTCCTTATCATGAAATTTTACTCTTGAATAATTAATTCATAAATTTATGAAACATGTAATGTCTATTTTTATTTAATCTGGGTACACACCACAATTTTTTTATTAAACCATTGATACAAAGATCACAGCTTATAGAAAAATTTAAATGCGTAACCTAGTGGAAGAAACCGGGAGTCGAACCTGGTAACACTGGATTGCCGGTCTAGCGCCTTAAAGCTTTCAGGCGGTGTAAAGCCTTTCAAATAAATAATGCAAAGATCGACACACAAAAGCACAAGGAAAAATTCGAAGGGTCGCTTGGGCGTTAGGGTGGCGGGAAAGTTAACGCGCTGAACCGGCAATCCAGAGGTACCGTGTTCGATTCCCAGTCTCTTCCACCAGGTTACGCATTTCAATTTTTCTTTGATCTTTGTATTTTCTTGGGTCTCAGATCTTGAATAATTCACTAAAAGTAACTTCATATAAACCATTGATACAAAGATCAAAAAATGATAAAGGAGTTACTTCATATATGCTATAACAAAACCTTTTTCTTCTAGGTATTTGACATGGGGACGGGCCTGCTTCTCGCCAATGTGAGCAGTGATGAACCAGAACTGTCAGTGTTAGGGCTATCAGCTAGCAACTCTCTTTCGGTGTCAGTGCGGGCGTACAATAGAAAGGGATCCAGTGAACCGCTGACTTTGACATCCAGTCTGCTGAAATATCCTCAGCGGCATACTGGTTAGTACCAGATAAAACAAAGTATTTTCCGGTATGCAGATGCCAATCAAAAACTTTCTGGTCGGCGATTTTTTGTGAAATGTGCTCCGTCTACTGCCGTTTAAGTCTGGCATCTCTCTGAGCTGTGACGGCGACCTTGGTTCTCTTCAGAACTTCCCAGTTTTTCTGATTTGAAACTCCGATCATATAAATAAATAAATAAATATTAAGGGACAATCTTACACAAATCTATATCTAGATCCAATTCCCTTAAGCTGTACTTGAGTCTTCTTAAAAGGCCTAAGCATGAGAATTATGGGGACAGTGATACATCGCTCAAATTTCAATCGAGTTAATAGGACTCAAAATGATAAACAAAATATCATTGCTTATTATAATTGCTATAAGTGGCTTTAAAACTTCAACAAAGCACTATAGTAGATAGCACTATAGTAGATAGTACAAAATAAATTGGGATAAATTATTGTGAAATTGAATATTTACTTGATGAGCTAGTGAATTCGAGCCAATATTTCCAACGTCCAATTTCGACATCATGGCTCACCAACGCCACACAAAGGGAGGTTTTTGGTCTCATAGGTACCATACATTTACAGGAATTGTTAAATGAAGTTTCATTTACATTAATTGAAACAGTTTGTGGTTCAATAGTCTTACTTCTGTTATGAATCCTTTGTTGTTATTTAAATTAAAACTACTTTCAAAAATGTATACAAACTATGATGAAATTTCGATACCACGGGACAGTAAAGTTATTGTAAATGATTATATTTATTATTTATTTGCAATTAAACTCCAAAACACAAGGTCACGTCACAAGTAACGTTTCGTTGTCATAACGTAGTAATCTACGTTTCTACGACTCTGGGTTTAAAACTGTAGGAACTTTAATGTTTAATCTTGTTACAAGGAAATAAACCTTCTGTGCCCAGCGTATATTTTTGACCGACGTAGTTTTTAGTGCCATAACGCCATATTGAAATTAATATTAAGTTTAGTTCTAACTACCTGTTTTTTTTTTCAGCAGTAATTTATTTCGTATTTCTTATGGCAGTTGTGATTGTGACGTCATGTCAGCATTTTTTATTTATTTATTTTGAAAAAAGTTGATGCGTTTCTAAAGTTTGTGGTTACTTACTATATCAAAAATTCAGCTCAATTGATAGGCGACTATACTTTTACTCTCCAACTCCAGGACAAGATCATCATCATCATCATCATCAGGATCTCTAACTACAGTATAAATTTTCTAAACGTAGTGTGACTAATCAGGAGGTACGGTACTGTCCCCGCCAAGACAACCAAAAAGAAGTCGGCATTATATTAAGAATTATTTTTTTAGTCCGAATCTACTTACTTTTGTTACTTGAGAAACAATAGCCTTTAGTCTATTATGCAGTGTGGCCACAAACTGCTACTTTAAATTGAAAAGTATGACAATTTTAAACACCTGCTGCAACAAATACATCTGTTCATCAGATTTAAGATTTTTTTATTCTGTATTTTAAACAGCAATTAGGTGGCATTTTTTTTAAATCAGGTACCTGAATTTCTGTTTTAGATACAAAGTGAACTATCGTCTATGCTACCTGTGCATTGTAAATCTATTCACTTTGGACTTAAATGCGTGTGTGTGCGGTTCACCGTGGCGTCACCTATTAGGTTTCACCGGAAGACCAGCGCTGGTTCCCGGGCCAGCATTTGACCTTTTCGTGGCATACACAACAACGATTTTATTTTATTTCTAATATTTGGTGTCCACTTTGTGTATGTTAACGAATAAATTTTTATTCTATTCTATTCTAAATGTGTTTTTTTTTGTGAAAGTTGTTTGGACTTATTATATACCCTTTTAAAGTAGCAGTTTGTGGCCACACTGCATAATAGGATAAAAGCTATTTTGTTTTCAGTTACAGAGGCAAGTAGACGGCCTACAAAAATGATTCCTACTATACCTTCCTTTTCTCGAACCGTTTCGTGTCATTTCCAAACCCTCATTCATGTACTCCTTACAGCACAAGTCCCGGTGAAGGTGGAACTGACGACGGTGCTCATCATCGTCCTGGTCTCCGTAGGGGTGATTGCAGCTATGACTGCCGTCTCCGCCACCGTGTTCTGCTGCCGGCATTGCAATAAGAAAAACAGTAAGTTTGTATCAACAATTCAACAGGCTTGGAACAGTTTTTGGATTACCATGTTTTTTTTCGATAGTCCTTGCTTTAAGGATGTACAAGTTGTAGATCATACATTTTTGTTTACCATGGTTTTTTCGAAATGTTTTTTTTTTATCGACAAATGACAGTTCTCAATAATAGTGGCTGAAGGAAGCAGGGGGAGGGGAAGGGAAGGGATAACCTTCGAAACTTATTAATTAAGAAAGAACTGAAATTATGACATTGACACTTGCCATAATTTCAACGGTTTGACACTGACATGTGTCAGAATTTAAATGGATTGACACTGACGTGTGTAAACAACGGTTTGACTTGACAAGTGTCAACCATCGTAAATCTTTTATTTTATTCAGCTTCGAAGGCAAAGATCCCTTTAGCCACTATTATTAAGAACTGTCAAATTGTTAATTAAAAAGAACGTTTCGGAAAATCTTTCGTATGAAAGAAAAAGGACTGTCAGGAGATCTTGTCGATTGAAAATATAGTATCAGAGCTGTAAAGTAAAACGTATTATTCATATCATTTACTTCACTTTTTTTGCAGATAAAAATGAAAAAGACAAGAGACAGCAAGATGAAACTTCCAATATGCCTCTGACCGGCACGAAAGAGTCGGATAGTGTCGACAGTTTGGGTGAGTTAGTTTTTTTATTCACGTCTTTAATTAATCGAACACATTTAAGACAATGTCTCCCCAAATAGGCTAGTTGACTCATGTCAGTTTGTAATATACTAATGTTTATTCCGTATAGTATTTAGCAAAGGAAACCTAAATATATATTTTTCAATTCATAAAAGTGAAAGATGGCTGAAAAAATATTAATTTCAAAATATGGTCTTTAATCTGTATTTTGAAATGCTTAAAACGCTGTCCGCCATTTTCACTTATGATAGTGACGTCATCGGTCCTGTAAAGATGACTGAAAGTCTACTTTGACGACTTCGAATAGTGCCGTCCCTCTCGATCTCCTGTCAAAGTGACGACGCGGTTGGCGCAGTGGTTATGGTTAAGCAACTGCCTACTGAGCCGACGGTCCCGGGTTCGAATCCCGGCAAGGGCAAATATTTGTGTGATGAACACGAATATTTGTGCCTGGGTCATGGATGTTCTATGTATTTAAGTATTTAATTATCTATATAAGTATGTATATCGTCGCCTAGTACCCATAACACAAGCCTTCTTGAGCTTAATTTGGGACTAGGTTGATTTGTGTGAGGTTGTCTGATATTTATTTATTTTATTTTTATAAAATATATTGGAGTGAGCGGAATGGCATTATACGACGGTCAAATTTCGAATATTTACAGATAATTCTACGTCACGCCACAGATTAGCAAAAGGCAAAAATGGCGGACGGCGTTTTTGACCGTTCATGGAGTTTCTAATTTTCAATTGATAAAATTTAGCTTTCTAGCTTTCACAAAAATACAAGACATTTTTTTCAGAGCTAGGAAGATCATTATTAAACATTTCAAGTATATTTCAAAACTGGGTCTACTAGCCTATTAGGACTTTAAATACTTTTCTTACTTTATTATTGACTATAGAATTAAAATTGCGAATACATTACACTAACCAGTATGAGTGTGAATTACATTTTAATGTACACTAGGAGGTGTCCGTAACTTCGCCCGAGTATTTTTTTCTTTACCTTAGAAGAATAAAAAGTATTCTATAACCATCTTTGGATGGCCAGCTATCCCTGTACTAAAATTGGTTAAAATATGTCCAGCCGTTTCGGTGTGATGAGAGGACAAAGGAAATTATGAAAACAGATGGCGCCAGGTTGGCACGGCGCCGCGCGCCCATTGAAAACAAATGACGATCTACATAGAAAAATGATTTTTATATTCTATATAGCTCTCTAAAGTTCTACCTATAAAAAGTTCAAAGCATATAATATTATGTTTTTATTCCAGATAAAAACCCAGACATAATTCCGCTAGACGGTAAAATAAGTGACAGCTGCTCAAACAAATCATCAACGACAGACTACAGCTCCATCCGACCTTTAATATCCAAGAACCCAGCAGAAAAATACGACTCAATACCTCCGAACTGTGACAGGTTTTACGATCACAACATCGATCCATGTAATCACTATATACAAGTCCGTCCAATAGAGTACAGGGTGCGGCCAACATACCAACCCAATATGAATCCAATGACCAACCTTGGTCCAAGCGTGCAGAGCATTGGGCCGATGAGTCTTGGTGTGCCGAATGTCGGACCAAATGATTGCCATCGGCCGCCGTATGATAAGGTTTATGAGGATTGGTTGAAGTATAAGAATGCATTGCCGTTGAATACTAGTGGTTTGGTGAGTTTGTCTTTATATTTGTAAGTATATGTAATATTCTCAAACGCAATAAGATGTCGCTATAAGGTGCGTTATAATAGGCTTCAAAGTATCACGTGTCGGACGGAACTAAGACCTGGGCCGGGAAGTTTTTTTTTTTTATTATAGCGTCTATGTTCATGTACACTGAACAAGGTAAACAGCTGAATTATATTTTTTTGTGGTGTATTTTTTTATTTCATTGCATATGTTGAGGAAAGCACTATACATGCCTTAGCCGTGAAAAGGGCTTGCCGGCTTCGTACCACTATCCGTCTATACCTACTCACCCGGCAAGACCTTTTTTGCCGGCGTCTGCAGTAATGTACTGTCTAAGTATATTTAAATGTTTTCATCACTTTCGTTTTATCGAAATATATGAAGATTTTAATTCCATTGGATTTCAATGAATAAAACAACCACGCAAACTACCATACTTAATCGGGATAATAATACGAGAAAACTATTGTAAAGTTTATACTTTACCGTAAACGGATAAAAAGGGTCCTATACCTAATCGACTATGTATGTGTAGGATCCCTGTACCAAAATTGGTTAACATTTGTCCAGCCATTTCGGTGTGATGCGAGGACAAACGAGATTATGAAAACAGATGGCGCCACAGGTTGGCACGGCGCAGCGCGCCCATACAACACAAATGACGATCCTGCATCACGCTATTAAGTTTTTTCCTGAAATCATGACCCCTCTCCAAAGAAACAATATTTTCATAGAAAAAATATTTAAATAGTGTACATGTCGGTATCTAGCAAGAAGCATTTGAAATGGCACAAAGCACCCTTAAAAAGTTACCTATTCGTGAGCTGCAGAAATCGTTCTTTCTTCGCCCATGTTCATACATTACAACAACAAATACGATTCGTACAGTTTTCCACAATGAAACGTAAAAACCGAGTTTATTTTATTAAAGGACGCTTGCAATTTTCTTGAAAAATGTCTGGAGAAAATTGGAGCGCTCTAGACGCACGGAGTGGAAACACTGACATAAACAGGATTCAAAAACTGGATGCACTAAACTAAAATATTGCATCCTCAAAACTGGAATGCTTTTAAATATACAAGAACCATGGTATAAGAAAATAAGGTATGGCACTCCGGCTAGTGAGACTTTCTACGTCACTGATGTGATTAAGTTGCCGCTATGGTAACAAAATAATTATAAGGAAAAAATGTTTGCCGCCACCGCCAGTCGTACAAAAAAATGATAAGTATGCATTACGATAGTCAATTTTGTCGTAATAATTGATTTGAGACACTCATGATTATATGATACTAGCTTTTGCCCGCGACTACGTGGAACTTGGAAGTATGGAAGCAACCTCGTACAACACCATAGATATCCACCTAATCACCTTAATTAATAAAAGCGATTATTAAAAGCGCCTAAGCAAATGTAAGAGCAATTGTGCTTTTGGTCTAATCATTACATTTCCTACAAGGTCATCAATGTTATCATGAATTACTTACTCACTTTTCAATCTTTTTAGGGATAATTTCCAGGATGAAAACTATCCTATGTCCTTCCTCGGATCTTAAACTATCTCCATGCCAAATTTCATCAAAATCGATTCAGCGGTTTAAGCGTGAAGAGGTAACAGACAGACAGACACACTTTCGCATTTATAATATTAGTATGGATTATCGATACAGGTAACAAGGGAATCGGGGAGTATTATGATACAGCACTGGCAACACAGAAACGGATTGACAGGACCAACCAACCAATCGTGATGCCGTCAAAAGTCTCGCTGTCATTTCGAAGTGCCGTACCTTATTTTCGTAGACAAGAACCAAAATGTTTTACATAGAACACTTGCACCGCTAGTCTCAGACATATTTAAATCCATATTAAACGGGTTTAGTCACGTTTAAGTCGAATATTAATCGACATGTTTCGAATCGGTACGCGATTCATCATCAGAAGCTTGAAAGGGTTTCTTAACCTTTTGACCGCCACAGTCGGCTGTGGCCGTCAACAAAAAATCGTGCCCCTGACGCCACGTCGGCCACAGCCGTCCAAATTTCAATGATCAAAAACTTTGTAATTCTAGCCGCTACAAGTATTTTTCAATCCCTGTTGCTTTTGGGGCACATCTTTTTTTTTTACTCTGGCGTCAGTGGCACGGTAAATTGCTAAACCGCTTGGCGGTCAATAGGTTAATTCTGTTGTATTTTTTTTTATCTGTGTCACCTCGGGCTCGGCACTTCGTCATTTTATGAATCGACTAGCTTTTGCCCGAGACTTCATCTGCATGGAAAGATGAAAAGTATCCTATGTCCTTTCCCGCGACTCAAGCTATCTCCATACCAAATTTCATCTAAATCGGTTCAGCGGTTTAAGCGTGAAGAGGTACCACAGACTAGGTGAACACAGAGAGTGCCTTCGGGGACCATGCCGCGGCACACTTTTTTATTTTAGCTGTATTTAATTTATTTTCGATTTTAGTTCATTCGTTTCATCGTATACTTCAGGTCTCATTTTAATTGAATTGTCTACACGATCAGGTTGTTCTCGGACACAACTTCTTCTCGTTGCAGTCGGTTATTGTTTGAGAAAAAGTGTTATTTGATATCTGTAATATGTACATTATCTGCTTAGACATCATCTATTTTTTTTTTCTTTCCAGCTCCCAGCTGAGCAACTAATGCCTCCAGAACTCTACGCCACCCCTCCCCCCTCGCTTTACAGCAACCCCCGCACCCCCCTCCCCCTGCAGATGGACCTGGACCGGTACCACCTGGAGACTCGGGACGCCAGGTGTTCCAATTCGCCCCCGGTCCGATTCAACACAGATAACACTGTGTATTATAATAAGATGATGGATAGGAATACGAATACGTTGCCGCATCTTAAGAGGATAAATGGTAAGTTCATATTTTAATTTAGGAGATATTTATTAAACCAGTAAGGTCTATAGTCTGGCTAATGAAATATTACTCAAGGTTTTGGCGGGAAATATAAAAAATCTGCGCCTGGTCACACTTTGTGTAGTAGGAATTATAGTTCTGATAGTTACTAGAACATATTTTTGATTTTCTATGCACACGTTAGGTACCTAAAGAAATAAGTTAAATACTTATATGTTGACGTGCACCCATAGACAGCTCACATAATTTCTACCACTATGTACAATACAGTCAACAACAAACACATATGTTTACACTTTCTAACCATATACAAGGCGAAAAATTAAACATAGTGTAAATTTGTAAATAAGACCTAGCTCGATAATACCATATTAATCCATCACCAAAAAAAACATAAGTACTATGCCTAATTTCAACTCGATAGGAACGTTAGAACTAATATAAAGTATCAAAATTATTTATAGAGGACCCACCTACTAAATTGTTTAAATCATAGACAATTGGTGATACCACGAGGAAATATCTGTCAATATTATTTGGCTAGCCAGACTCTAGCGTAAACCAAATGTTCATATTGAAGCGAACAATTTAAGACTTATTTTTTTGGTTTAATTATTATTATACATCAACCTAGGCCATTAGTGAGAATCTGTTTGTTAAAAGAGCACTAGAGGCCTACTTGCATAGTAAGTTTCGAATTTAGAATGTTGAAAACGGTTTTTTCACGTAATGATTGATTGTCATAACGTATTTGGTCATAAAATCTTTAGCCATAACTCTGAAATTATTTTACAAAAGTAAACCCCATTAGCTTAGGTTAGGTTAGGTATGTATTATAACAATCCTGAAAAGTTATTTGTTTGAGAAAAAAATATAAATTATGACTACGAAAATTATGACTGATGATTGACAAGTATGATTAAGGAACTTATGTGAGCCAATATAGACCCGTTGAAAACGTATCCATTTCTTTTGTTACAGGTAACACGCTGATTCAAAAACCAATGGAACCAAAACCCAGTGTCAAACTCTCGGACCCAAGTTTAGAACCCACCAAAATGGGCAGTCAAGAATGTGGATAAAATAAAGTGACAGTGTCAGTGACAGGGTCAGTGACGTGGCCAGAATATATATAGTTTAGATAAGCCGATCAAGAATTTTAATCTTTAAGTGTATTTTATTTTTAAAAGTGCTAATTAGTTGTATATTTCATAAAGGGACGTTATAAATAAAAACTGTGAACACTTTTCCTCGATAGAGGGACGTAATATTGTATTGTACGGTGTTAAACAATCGGAATGCATATTTAGTGTCCTCGCCTACGACTCGTGCTGCCACCGATAGGTGGATATGACCGTGTGAAACTTACTTATTCATATTTGGATGGAAAAATGTCATTTTTTAATTTCCTCAGCCATTACTCATTCAGTACCCGTACCATACGTTTACAGTGACCGTACTCGCTAGTGTCTGCGTAAATTTTGTATGGAGAATTGTCTCTAATTGGCTCTACAAAGTTACCGCTAGGATCGCTGTACTATTTATTATCCATAAAAATCGTTTATGCTGACGCTAGCGAGTAAGGGCACAGTCCACATAAAATAAACAGTATTGTGCGACGCTCGTCAATTTATATTTTTAGGAATACTGTTAAGGTCACCTATTACGACTATAGAGGCAAATGCGACTTTTATTGATATCATAAATACACAACATTTTAAGATCACATAAACTTACTGCCTAAAGTTTGGCACTATTAAGAGGCCTTATTCTTTTTTCTTTTCATTTTCTGACAAATATATTGATAATTATAACCAACTTTTAAAGTGAATAATACTTTTCCCTGAGTTCTAGGTAGTAACATAGCTATTTCATGCTTTCATTGCGTGCAGTAGAAAATAAGTTGAAAAAACTAATTTTCCGCGTGAATTTTGTCAATTTCGAGTAGTTTTTGAAACAAAAATTATCAATGAAAAATTCAAATTGTAGGTTTCAAATATATACCAATAAATCCCAATAGCCCTGTTCTAGGTAGTAACATCAATAATATGTTAAGAAACATGTTTGATCATAGAGAATATGTCTAAAACAATCAGAATTTTAAAAGAAGGCCTCTACTACTAGTATGTTGCGTTTTTATGAAATCATCAAAAGTTGAATTTGCCTCTTTAGTCGCAATAGCCTTAGGAGGCCTTATTTTAGTGCGCACGAAATAAAGTTAATAATTGGTCGAAATTCACTTCCAAAGGGTGTATAAGACTGAAAATTGTAATTTACTCAATACATAAATAAATGATTAGTTTTGTGAATTAGCGCATTTTACATTAATCAGATCATAGGAAAAAATATTTCTTTATCAGTTATAAAATACGAAATTAAGGTCCTAAGTGTTGATGGATAGGTATAAAGATGTTTTCTTTTAAATCTCGCAAGCGGGGATTTATAATTAAAAAGTAAAAACCCTCCTTTTTACAATAACACAACTCGTTTTCACACATTTTAAAACACCAAATAGTATACATGTATTTTGTTGGATGATATATTTCTGTATACAAAATAATCATTGAATTGAATATTTTGTCTACACCCATATTGTTAAATTACTATGGCAAGTTCAGATATGGTAAACACGTACATTACTATTCAGCGACGGCGGCAAGGCATGGAGGCATGATATTACTGTTCATAATATTACAATATTATGATGACGTTATGTCGACCCCGCTTGTGCCGCCGCTGACGCCTCGCTCATTCCTTCACTCCGTGGGAGTTACTAGTGGTACTGAGTACTTCATATTTGCATAAAATAAAATCTATGTGACTGTATTCAATATGTAAATTAAAGCACTCGTGTTATAAGACTTCTCATTATGTATCAGTTGCATAAACGAATATATTGTCATGCTTTGGGAGAATGCTTTGAAATGTCAAAGAAAATGTCTTAGAATTGTCCATCAAAATTAAAGGCACCTTATGTATATTTATTTAATTTTTTTGACAAATATATCATATTAATCATTCATATGATACTTAATTTATGATATAATGACACATAATTAAGTATACCTTTTAATGTTTTACTATTGGTTTCATTGTTTTTTTAGATATGCCTTTTTATAATGAAACGAGCATTCTGCATTATTTCTGGTATTAATTTTTCCGAAAAACGTTTCGTAGAAATTTTATCTCAGATAGCTTTTGCCCCGAATTTTTGTTTTTGAAGTATCTGGGTTTTTTTAAATATGAACAAAGCAAAACCGTTAATTTTAAGTCCCAAATCATTTTAACCAATAGAAATAAGTGAAAGTATTTTAAAACGGTTTTTATTAAACCGTTGCGGTCTAAAATAGTATCAACGATACATAGATAACACAAATGTAAATAGAAGTTGTAAATAGGTACATATGTATAGACACATGGGTATGTTATACGAAAAGTTGCCATATAGTTGAAGTTTTAGAACATATAACATTAATTAAACATAGTCTAAGTAATTTGGCGGTTTTTACACCGCTACACAATACCTCACAGAGTTCGCGAAAAAAAACGTCGAGCGATGCAGTGTGACATGGTGGGAATGTTTTCATACAAACAATACTTGCATCGCACTCCGTGACGTAACGTGCAGGCAGTGTAAATTCACTTAATATGAGACGAGCTTTCTGTTATAATAACATGACTTTATTTAATTAAAATTAATTGAGATTATTTTATAGTAAGACTTCGGTCTGTGTTAATTGGTAAATTAATTTAGAACTGTTTTCCCGAGTTATTTCATTAAATCTCTCAAGTAGGTGGATGAGATATTATGGTCATAAAGTACTCTTGTTTAATATCTCCTTACTTAGTGGTACGTTCTAGTTATTAAGTTTCCTAGGAGATTTTATAAAGCTTGACTTTTATATTTATATTGCTGACAACGCAATAAAGCTTGCCTCTTTTAACATTTTATATTTTTAAACTAATTCATATGCAGAATTAAATGCCTTCATATATACCGTTAAATACTTATAACATACAAAGGCGCATTCCAACGATTTGTTATAGTCTATATCTATGTTCTATAACTTATACCGGGTGTTGTCTGTAAAAGGAGCATAAAATTAAAACATACATTCTACCCTTCAAACTGAACAACATTTGTTAAGCAACTTCTGAAAATAACGTGTATTAAATGATAGTTTGTAGAATAATATTTAGACAAAGAAGCAATGTATTACGAAATGTGCAGTATTAGTAGAGTGACAGCTATGTCACTGCTCAGAAAATGTCAATGTTGGACGACGTACATTGGAAATACTATTTAATTTGTTTGAAAAAAAAAAATGGTATTCAGAATTTTTTTTATTAAGTTGCTGAACAAATGTTGTTCACTTTGAGGAGTAAAATATATGGTTTAATTTATTGCTCCTATTACAGTCAACACCCGGTATACGACGCTGCTCGTGAGGTCACTGAGACCTCGCTTAACACTACCGCCATCTGTTGATATATTCGTATTATTTCCATAGATGGCGCTAAGTAGACCGAAACCTATGCGATATACTTCGCAAAGGTGTTGCCAACTACAACATATGCTGGCCTTAAAATAAAAGCGCCCAAAACACGGTGTAATACATTATTCATTTATACTTTATTGCACAAAAATACTTACAAATGGTGAAATTAATTACCACCAACATTCAACCATTAATTATATTATATTAAAAACAGAGAGCTACCTACTATACGACTTAATAATCTCGGGATAATTTTCTAACAGAAAACAGTTCTTAATTAAGAATAAATTTAATCAAATCACTTTTGAAGTGTAACATTATTGGAAAATATCTAATTGGCAGAATTAAATAATCGTTACGAATTGAAAATTATCGCGGCTTTCTCAAGCGGTGTTGTTAAGTAACTTTATATAAATTTTAAATATTTTATGTGATAATAAGATATTTAATTGGTTTACTCTTCTTTAATAGACTCAGTTTTCATAGAATGTTTAATTTAATCTTCATCGAAACCATTTTTCTCTAAATCCAAAAAATATTTTGTATTGTAATAAAAAAATTAACCTAAGCTAGGATGACATTTTCAGGATTTATGAAACATTTATGTCTTCAGCGGAAAACATGTCTGCGAAATGAAAATTCGATGAAACATTCTATGAAACGTTAGTCTATAAAATCCGGGTATCCCTTTTTGATTCGTATTAGGCTCTTTGACATGAAACATGATATTATATAATGTTAATACATAATTATTTTCATGATTTTGAAAATTGTACTTAGCGTTTAAAATTTAATATCGTGTTTTCTTGAATTATAGTTTTTTTTATTTATATTGTCTCATGTATAAAGGACCTAATATAATGTTTAAACTGGATCATTATCATTACTTAGTTTTACTCATTTTATTGTGTAAACTGACCAAATCGTAGTGAAGACACGATTAATAGGAATTTAGAATAGTTCTGTTCAATTTGTATTATAAACTGAAGATTTGACAGATTTCAAAATATACGTCGAACAATACTCACACTGACATTAGTAAAGCGTCCAGACAACTTTACATGAATTTTAAAAAGTTTTATTATTAAAAAATAAGGCTTATGACGTCGTTAAAATCAGTAATCAAAACACGTCTTTATAGTTTTTGTCCAATTAACAATAATAATATGTCCAAAAGTTAGTAGTAGTTTATTTCGTTCCGTGTATTTTTGAATGTGTGACTGGTTTCAATGACATAATTAATGTTCACTATTGTCAAATACCGTGTTATCGATGTGATTTATGTCAAAAACAAGTCCTAGAACAATGTATATTTTAGTGTATAACACGAAAAACTAATACTAACAAATACAGTCCTTTGAATTGGTTCAATTCACTGTATTACTTACTCTCGGGAAATTACCGTTTGTAAACCTTTTCCAATAACAGCAATTGAGAAAACGGCATCCTTGCGACATATGACACAAATTGTTGCTTTCCGTTTCAAAAATACTCGCATTTACTAGTAATGAGAAGATTTTATCATACTTAGAGTTGATTTATGTTAGAACACTGTGTCAATTGACAAAATTCACGCAGATAACTGTGGTTTTTTTTTTCAAGTTGTTTTCGACTGCACGCAATGACGGCATGATATAGCTATGTTTCTCTAGATCCCAGGGAAAAAGCATTATTCGCTTTAAAAAGTTGGTTGAAATTATATACCTACATTTGTCATGATATGAAAAAAAATATATTTAAAAGTAATGAGGACTCTTAAGAAACCGAAGTTTGAACTTCGCAACGGGATGCGGTACCAGTGTAATAGCCGCCTTAGAACCAGTTTTCAAAAATACCCTTTAGAACGATTTCCTTAGCAAGCACTGCAAAAGGTATTCCGGGATAGCTTTTAAAACGTCTTTAGCACTATAACTTTTCCAGTTCGCTGCATTTGAGCTCTATTTGAACAATAATGCAAACAGCTCCTGCAGAAGAGCGTTTCACTGCAATGTGAGTGCAGCTTAATTTATATTTTACTGTTTCACTGTTCGGAAATTACATGCGCTTACCCAACGTTAGACGCGAGAATACAAAATGTAAATACAGCTTTCATGTGTTTTATCGATGTGTATTCGACAGCCTTGGTACAATTTTGGACGACCATTAACTTACTTTGACTTTGACATTTTTCTTTACAATGATTTCACCGAAATGTTTTTTTTTTAATTGTTAATTTGACAGTTCTCAATAATAGTGGCTAAAGGGATCTTCGCCTTCGAAACTTAATCGAAAAATTTAAGTACTTATTGTCGATGGTTGGCACTTGTCCATGTCAAACCGTTGAAATATTGACACACGTCAGTGTCAAAACATTCAAATTCTGACACATGTCAGTGTTAAACCGTTGAAATTTGGACATTGACAAATGTCAACCATCGACTAGTTTTTTTTTTAATTAAGTTTCCAAGGCAAAGATGTCCAGCCACTGTTATTGAGAACTGTCAAATTAGCAATAAAAAAACATTTCGGGAAAACTATAGTAAGGAAAAATTATGACCTGCAGCTTGTAGATCCTTAAAAAAAAAGGACTATCGAAAAAAATACAGTCGATTTGAGAACCGTTTTTTGAAGTCGGTTAAAAAAATTAATTTCATGGCCATCCAAAAATTAAGAACCGATTTTAAAAGATATTTTTTTGTTCGAGAACATGAGCAATCCCTGTACGGGCAGCAGTCCCTGATGAAGAGCTCCATACGAGTTCGAAACATGTCGTTCCTGACATTTTCACGTGAGTGTAAACCGCTGAATATAATAATTAGGTACTTTAAAACTATCCCTGCCTAAAGTTTTGCATGTTATGATTAGAAGAAAAGATAATGTGAATAAGGTAGTCTTCTTCAGTGTATTGTTATTATTAAGTACCTACGTTTTTGTTAAATGGTAACCGATGTTGAGAAATACGGAAAAAATTAATGTAAATAACTAGTTCGTGTTTCTAAATCACAATTTGTGAAATCTGTCAAATCATCATATGTCCATCTAGATTTTATATTGTGATTGTTTAAATAAACGAGTAATTATAGTTGATTCGCCTAATTCGCTTTAAGTTTTGTACTTTATAAAGCGTATTTCGGTTCGAGATGTTCTTTTGGAAATAATAAATGTCAGTTTTTAACGTGTAAGATGTTTTTTTTTATCCTTTTATCAATAACACGTCGTTATTCCCATGGTATACTTAGGGGAGACCTAGGAGTTTTGAAACGGTGATGAATTGAAGCAACGTCAATTCAGTATCCATGTATAACTATTGGCGAACCGGCAACAAGGCTTGCGCCCCTCAGTGTGCGTACTTGCTTAGCTAACGAATGTAGGTCCGAGAAATAGACGCTGTTTTAACTCACCACTGTTTCAAAATCCCTCGGTCTCCCATACAAATTGTTTTTTTTTTCGTTAAACTGAGACAAATTTTTATGGTTTTAGTTTAAAATTGCAAGTTATCGAAAATTCAGATTTATAAGTTTACCATCGGAACAACAAGACACAAAGGCACAAGGAGGTACCTAACTGTTTTTTTTTTCTTACATAAATCATAATCATGTGCAAATGATTTAATATATAGGCTATTTTGCATAAAGTGCGTGGCATTAATCATTACAAAAATTAAGCTCCTGTAAAAAATAAATACAATATAATTTTCTCAAACATACAATGAAATGTCGTCATAACGTGCGTTATAACAGGCTTCGAAGTATCACGTTTCGGGCGGAACAACTCGAGAGAACTGTAAAGGAATTCCATAAAAAATTGAACGCCTAGGCCGGGAAGTAATTTTTTTTAACCTTTTGAGCGCCACAGTCGGCTGTGGCCGTCAACAAAAAATCGTGCCCCTGACGCCACGTCGGCCACAGCCGTCCAAATTTCAATGATCAAAAACTTTGTAATTCTAACCGCTACAAGTATTTTTCAATCCCTGTTGATTTTTGGGGCACATCTTCTTTTTTTTACTCTGGCGTCAGTGGCACGGTAAATTGCTAGACCGCTTGGCGGTCAATAGGTTAAACATGGCGTCTGTGTTAATGAATAGGCTAAACAGCTGAATTATATTTTTGAGTGGTATATATTTTTTATTTCATTGCATATGTTTGAGAAAAGCACTATACACGCCTTAGCCGTGAAAGGGGCTTGCCGGCTTCGTATCATCCGTATACCTACCGTCTATACCTACTCAATCGGCAAGCCCTTCTTTCCAGGCGACTGCAGTAATGTAAGTACTATTTCTCATTGAGATAAAATAGCTATAAAAAAAAATATGTTATTGTTGTAATACGCGGGGTATAGAGCCTTGAAGAGTATATTTATTTAAGGATTTTGGTAAATATAAATTAGAAAAAGATGTTGACGGTTAAAATGTATATTCGAAAGTGTAACAGTAAATTTAAAATATGACATAACTATAAAAAACTTAATTATTAAAAAGTCTAGACACAACTAAGGTTACTATCTACAACAGCCGCCCTTAATCGAAGTTGTGCCAAAAAGACTAAAACAAAATTAAGTTCCTAGTCCTAACTTAACTATACATCGCTTATGTACAATTGGCCCAAGTGGCTTTGTTAAGACATCTGCAGGCATATCACTGCTTTGCACATATTCTAAATTAACAATATTACTAGATACTTTTTCCCTAATAAAATGAAATCTCGTATCTATATGTTTCGTCCTGTTGTGGTGTACAGGATTTCGAACGAGATTCATGGCACTCTGGCTATCAGAAGCTAAGTTAATTGAAGAAAACTTACCCGTTATTTCATAAATAAAGCGACGTAAGTAACAAGCTTCCTTTGTAGCAGACGCTAGTGCCATGTATTCGGCTTCCGCGGACGACAACGCAACTGTCGGTTGCTTCTTTGACTCCCAGGATACTGGACCGCCACTTAACTTGAAAGTGTAACCAGTGTATGACCTTCTGTCAATTACACAGTTCGCCCAATCTGCATCACAGTAACCTCGTAAAGGTTCTCCTGTTCTCCTATAAACCAAAGAATAGTTTAAAGTACCTTTCAGGTACTGCAGGACTCGCTTTGCAGCATTCCAGTGTTCCTTTGTAAAACACGTATTAAACTGACTTAAATAACTTGTTGCGTATGCAATATCGGGTCGTGAGTTTACCGTCAAATACATGAGGCATCCTATTAAGTTCTGATAAGGATAAGACTCACCAACTTGACCATCCGTTCTACGTTCCATAGTCTTTTTCACTAAAGGAGTGTCCACTGTCTTGCAATCCTTCATATTAAACTTTTCGAGTAAAGATAGAATATAATTCTTCTGATTTATTTTTATATACTCGGAATTGCTTTCCACTTCTAAACCTAAATAGCATTTTAATAGTCCGAGATCTTTCAGAGAAAAATATGTAGACAAATCTTTCTTGACATTGTCAAAAGTCAAATCTGATTTATAAAAGACAATTATGTCATCGACAAAAATACCCAAAATAATAAGTTCATTTCTAAAAAGTTTCGTATAAACGCAAGGATCGGAAGGAGTTCCTGTAAAACCAATTTCTAAAAGCGTTTCGTTCAACTTTTTATACCAAGCACGGGGCGCCTGTTTAAGGCCATAAAGAGATTTCTTCAGCAAACAAACCTTGTTTTCCTTGCCCTTTTCTCTGTAACCAACATTGCTCCATAAAAACCTCTTCATCCAAGTCCCCATTCAGGAACGCCGTATCCACGTCTAAGTGCCTCATTTTTAAGCCCTTTTCTGCAGCTAAGGCAAACAACGTGCGGAGGGAAGAATGACGAAGAACTGGAGCGAATGTCTCTGTATAGTCCACACCTTGGACTTGATTGAAACCTTTGACAACCAGTCTAGCCTTATATTTGATGACGTTTCCATGAGCGTCCCGTTTCTTCTTATAAACCCATTTACATGGTATAACCTTCTTGTTCGGTCTATCCACCAGGTTCCATGTATGGAGTTTCATTAACGACTTATACTCGTCAGCCATTGCATGGTGCCACTTTTCGGCATCATTGGCATGAGTAGCTTCATAATAAGTCATAGGGTCAGAATCATCAATCGACACATTATATGAAAGGAAATCAGGTGGTTTCCTACTTCTTGAGGGGTACCTCTGCTCAGGAATATATTGTTCCTCTTCCACATCTGCTGGCTCCACATCGACACTATGAGGTAACTCATGGAGAGACTCGCACTCGCTATCTTCCATATCAGCTGAATCTACAGCGCTCTCCGGATTTACCCGTGAAGATGGTCCAGCCTCAGGTTCGGTATTCCCAATGCAGTCGAAGAATTGAGGATCTTCGTGCTCAGTACGGAGCTCGTTTTCTTCAAAGATCAGCACGGAGTCGGACTGTGCCACAGTCTCACTCTGCCTCTGCTTCAACGTTGTAAAACTATTTTCAAAAAAGGTTGCATCTCTGGAAGTAATAACTTTTCGAGGATTAGCTGGATCCCTAAACATGTATGTATTTGGATTCTCAGAATAACCGACGAAAATCGCTTCCTTTGCCTTGACATCCAATTTCTTCCGGTGACACGAAGGCACATGGACAAGTGCTCTACATCCGAACACTCTCAGATGTTCAAGATCACTTCTACGACCACACCATCTGTCATATGGAATGTGTCCACCTAAAGCTCGATGAGGTGACCTGTTCTTTAGGTATACGGCAGTTTGGAAAGCATCTTCCCAGAAAGCTTTTGGCAGTGAGCTTTCAGCCAACAACGTCCTCGCCTTCTCAGTAATGGAACGGTGAGTACGTTCTGCGACTCCAACTTGTTGAGGGCTGTACGGCGTCGTCGTTTGATGTTCGATACCTTTTGAAGCAAGATAATCAACAAACTCTTTATTCACGAACTCTTTTCCGCCGTCAGTCCTAACCGCTTTAATTTTCTTGTCTAATTGATTTTCAACAAATGTTTGAAACAGACAGAATTTATTTTTAACTTCAGTTTTGGAAGGGACAAAATAAGCAAACACCTTTCTCGTAAAATCGTCTACAATAGTCAACATATACCTATTTCCTTGAAAGGAGGTTGTAGAGACCGGTCCTAGCAAATCCATGTAGATCAACTCTAGAGGAGAAGTAGCTCTATTATGCGCTACTTTCTTGAAAGGTTTCCTTGCTTGTTTACCTTCCACGCAAGCGATGCAACTACTTTTGTCTACTTTACTAAACTTTACGCCTACCTCGTGATTCTTCAGTTGATTCATGCCTATACGACACAAATGTCCTAACCTCTTGTGCCAGAGCTTATAACTATTGTCCTGACAGCCAGAGTGCACATCTTGTGTCAAATTATTATTCGCCACATTCTCGGGAACATTAAAAGTACCGTCTAAAACGTACAATCCACCACAGGGCGAGGCATGTAAAACGGAATCACCTGTAAAACGAAAAGTATTAGATTTATAAAAGTTACAACCAGTAGTATCAAAAACACAAATAAAACCCTTATCAACAGCTTTCTTTACAGAAATCAAGTTAGCTTTTAAATCTGGTACAAAAACAACATCACTTATCTTGTTGATAACATTTTTGGGTGTGTTTAGAGAAATGTCTCCAATTCCGCAGCATTTAATTTGTTCACCGTTAGCGACAGTAACGCTACCATTATCAAGAGCCGTAATATCTTGAAACCAATCACGTCGTGACGTCATATGTTTTGTACAACCCGAATCTACGTACCATTGGTCCTTGTTTGAGCTTCCAGAAGTGTTAAGAGCGGTAAATGTGGCGTCGTTTACTTTTACTACATTAACCTTCTCTTTATTCTTCCTTAACGGACAGTCTGGTCTCTTATGGCCAGGCACTTTACATTCGTAGCATATAACTTCCTTCTTCTTTGACTTAGGCATCTTCTTAGTAAGTAAAACCGAATCTCCAGGTACAGCTGCGTCCTTAGACATTTCGTTCAGCAGTTTTGTCTTCACCAAGTCAGTGGTCACGTCGACATTACAATTTTCTAGTGCCATAATGAGAGGATCATATTTTGGGGTGAGTCCTCCTAAAAGTATGGCTGCAAGCGATGTGTCCTCTATAATCTTGTCTATATCCGCAAGATCCTGTGCGGTTGACATTACTGCATTAATGTACAGCTCGATATTTTCAAAGTCCGACAAGCTTAATCTGTACAATTTTCGTTCTAAAGCTAGTCTTCTACCTATTCCCTTATCCTCAAAAGCTTTCTGCAAAGAATTCCATGCTTCGGCTGCAGTTTTGGCACATCTGACGTGCGTGATAGCTGCACCGTCAACTGTTAAGCAAATTTTTGCTAGCGCTTTTGCATCGTTTCGTACCTTTGTCGAAGCAGGGGTCGTGTCATCTTCCGGATAACCACATATTACAGGTCTTCATGTAAAAGATAATTCCTCATCTTGAATTTCCAGGTAGGATATCCATCCTTATTTCTTATACAAAAAAATGGAATTGAAGATGAACTCGTAGGGGAATTCGACTTATTGACACTCGAGGAGTCTCCAGTTTCATGTGACATTTCGATTACTATCACTATTTTCAGTCACAATGAAAACCACAACTTTTTCACAATTTTTACACAAATCCTTTTACTCTTCTGCGTTTTCGTGCTGATAACGTGTTGTAATACGCGGGGTATAGAGCCTTGAAGAGTATATTTATTTAAGGATTTTGGTAAATATAAATTAGAAAAAGATGTTGACGGTTAAAATGTATATTCGAAAGTGTAACAGTAAATTTAAAATATGACATAACTATAAAAAACTTAATTATTAAAAAGTCTAGACACAACTAAGGTTACTATCTACAACAGTTATATAAGTACCAACGTCAAAATGGACACTGAGATATTTTTTAAATTCTTTAGTAGAAGTTAACGTAAACAAAATTTCAAAAACACAATCTTGGTAATGTAATTAAAAAACTAATCAAACATTTCAAAAGGCCGTCTCATTAGAGTTTCTTTATACACAAGTTTAAAGCGCCTGGTATTTACAAACTTAATGTTTGTTTACTTTTCTCATCGACCTTTTGCATGCTAGCTAAAGTGACAGACGTCAAAATTCGTCTATTTTCATTATAAACTATATGTCTAGTAAGTTACGGTTGAATTTTAATTGGTTAGTTTATGGAGTTACCTCCTTTTATGATTAAAGTTTGGTTTTGTTCTTAACGTGAGAGCCAACGGACAGACATAATTATTTGCTCACTTTGTTGAACCCAGAACATGTCTAGAGACTATATGTAGTGTTTTGGTATCAGTTAAAAACCGTATTCTATTTCACTTTCACAGCTAGAACCTTAACATACACTCGAAAAAACATATAATACACACATATATAAACACATATTTCCACCAAATTAATTACAGCGTACTCTGAAACAAAAATTAGTTGACATCATAGTAGCTTTTCTCCAGTAAATAATTTGTCAGACTATTTATTTATAGGAAGTTCTTTCATTGGTTTCGGCAAATTATTCAACATTTTTAAACACTGCATAGCGTTGGTTCAGGTACAGTGCAGTCCTAGGGACGTGGTCATGCACTAGACTCCCCGTATTTCTTGTGCTATTTGGAAACACGTTGGCATATACGTCCTTCAGACGAAAACGAGTAAAAAGGCTGAGAAACTTAACCTTTTTCACCAAGGTGCATAATGTGGCACTAAAAAACGTAGAAATCTCGGAAGCTTCCATTTTATTATCCTTTCGCTGCGCTGGTGTTTCAGATAAGATAAGATAACCTCGGAGAGCTACTGGAAAAATGTGGCCGACTGTATCTGTAGAGTAACGAAGGGGTTTGTACCCTGACAGGTTGTGGTTAAACCCAGTTAGTCCAGTAAAAATAGAGTGAAATGTATTTCACCTATAGTAATTCGAAAATTTTAAAAGTTTGGTGTTTTGATAAATGTTGACATTAGAAAGTTATTTTTATAATTTTAGAATATCTATGCGTATTCGGTTTCATTTTATTACCTAATTTTTTTTAACCCACTTTCACCTAAACGAACTTTTTGGAACCTGGGTAAATTTTGCGATATCTCAAATCGCAACAAGCAGTAGAGTAAATTATAAAAAAAAAAATGAGCGGTGTTATAACACCTGGTCGGGCTATCTGGGTTGAATAAAACAAAATACTTATGTAATTTTATATGGTAATCGTTTGGTAGGTAGGTGTAGGTACATAAAACTATCTAAATATGATTTATAGCAATACTGGAATTTTCAGATGTGTGAAATTGAATACATATAATTATTTGTAATTATCTACGTATGAACGTGACGCCCTGGATTTTTTTCCTCAAATACAAAATTTGCCACTGTTTGGGAGTTTGTTCTTTGAGTGAATATTATAATTTTAAAAGTTTACAAGGTATTTTTAAAAGTATTTAGCTAAAAAAATGATGATTATTTAAAATCTACGTTTCATTTTATTGCTTCTATTACAGGCCACACTCGGTATATGTAAACAACACTAAAGTGCAAAAAACAAGCGCGAGCTATATATCTTATTTTGATATAAAGAGCCATATATCTCTTGTCAAATGTTAACTAGTTAATGTACCTATATGCAACTCGAATAGCAAAAATCGATTTACGTCTGTTAGCCGAGGTAAACCCAAGTCTTTGCAAACTTAGGGATATTTTTTTTTTTTTTTTTTTAATTTATTCATCAATATTAGCACATACTTTACACTATGTTTAAAGTGCGCCAAACTGTGAAACAGTTTGTTGGCGTCGCGTTCTGTCACTACAATTATTGTGCACAGTGATGCTTACTTACTAACTACTTAACTTAACAAACATGCGATATGCAAACGAAGAATTAGTCGCCATACCAATGCAGATTCTATAGCGTTGAAATAGAGTATATATTTTACTGATGGATGGTAAATGTCTGCGTTGGTAGGTACGACACACGAAATTATTATGAGTGCAAGATACAAATTCGGAGGAGGTACCTACAATTAGTAATTATCATGTAGTATCTTTTTCAATTTACTTTTTAAATTTCCAATTTTTAATTTTTCCTCGTCAAGCAATAAAGGGTATTTATTGTATATTTTAGGAATAAGGTACTCTTTGGTTCTTTTAGCGTAATAATTTTTGGCAACCGGCTGCATCAATAATTTCCTTTTAGTGGACCTAGTACAGTGACGTTTTTTCTGCCTTTGTACCTTATAATCGTCACTATAATAAGTTTCTAGGATAATTAGGTATATAGTCTTACAATCTACAGGGAGAATTTTACAGATCGAAAACAGTGCGTCATAGTTTGTCCTATATTTTCTCTTTATGTCTTTGCCTACTAGATATTTCATTAGTCTTATCTGTAGCTGTTTTATCCTATCTAAATATGTCTTAAAAGTAACTCCATAGCAGCTCAGCCCATAACTAAGTAATGAGTCAGCGAGAGCATGGTAAACAATGTGCAGGGTGCGTTTATTTACTATTCTACTTAGATAATAAAATTGACCTAAAATTGACCTTAATTTATTGCAGACTTGATTAATGTGTAATTTCCAATTAAAATGTTCATCAATTATCAAGCCGAGATACCTAAAACTATCAACAACCTCAAGTTGACTACAAGTACAGTTATGTTTATTTTGGTGCAGGCAATTGTATGTGTGTCCTATGATATTAATATCGCTTGAGCTTACATTTTTTGCTTTTTTATTGTATGGTGAAAATATATGCATACACTTAGTTTTACTGATGTTTAAAATAATTCCATTGTCATGCGCCCACTTCGTTATGTTTAAAAAATCCTCCTGCACCTTGTTTACCATGTCGGGCACATCCTCGCCGGCGAGCAGCAGGCACATATCATCGGCATACATATACACTTGGCAGTGTTGGACAACATTCGACACACTGTTCACATGCATGATATAGCCAATTGGCCCGTACACCGACCCGGTTGGCACACCAAGGCTCACCTCTGCCTCGGAACCAGTCGTCCCATTTATCACGGTTCTTAAAGTTCGGTTCGTTAAATATTCATGGAACCACTGGTTCATGGGTCCCCTGATGCCACACTCCTCCATGGCCTGAAGCAGTTGATCATGGTCCAGCGTGTCGAATGCTTTTTTGAAGTCTATATATACCACGAGAACCTGCCGCCCGCCGCCGAGACTAGTGTTTACATAGTTCGAGAACCGGGTCAAGGCCGTTGCAGTACTGCGCCCCTTACGGAAGCCGTGCTGCGCAAATATGGCAATACCTCATCGAATTCGTACTGCAGAACTGTAGATTAGACAGACTTCAAAATTATCAGACTTCAAAATTAGGACCACAATATCTTTTATAATTGGAAAAATCCCGCCTTCTTAGAATTCCGCAGAAATCTTGGCTATAAACGCTGCAGTGATAACTTTGGTTTATTTATACTTAAATCCCTGCAAGATAAGAGGAGATAAAGTCATACCAGATAACAGGTATTTTTACTTAGTTCGAAAATACTTTTTTGTCTCCCAAAAAAGAGTAGTAATTGGTGTGTTTTACAATTTTCTTAAACGGGTCCTTTTTCGACAGGGCATTGTCAAACCCCCAAATTATCCATATCTGGTTTTTTTATCACGACCATACAATGGCTAGGCATATCTTTATCATATTTTTGTTATCCAAGCTGCATTAATGACTGTGACAAGTTAAATTACTTTAACACGATCGGCGACAAATTCTGGGTGTCGGGTACCCGGCCGCGAAAACGACGAAACAACATCCAGGCCACAATTCCTTCTGTTCGATGAAAGAAGACCAATGGAACAAGTATTTAATACCAAGTAAAAATACTTGAATACTTAACCCGACCATTCTTTCTTAAAATATTGTATGAAACCCGACCTCAGGATTAACGCGTCCCGCTTCCTTCCTCGTTTACTGAAAAATATATTTTCCCGTGTTTTTATTTTAAAACCGACCGTTCGAGTTAGCTCTTTTTAATTACTCGATATAATATCGTTAATATTGAGATAATTTGAGTACTTAAAAGGTACGGTTACTGGGAAATTGGAAGTTTGAGATATTACTTATTTATTTACCTTCATTATTGTTTTATATTTTCGTCGGGAAATAGCTCTGTATTAACATTTCACTAAGACCGAAAGGCACGCCCCTTTTTTCCGCTTTCACCTCTCACTTTTATTTTCTTTTCGGGGCAGGTGTCCATGGCCCCCAATCTCACGAGGGCCCCCAATCTCATGTAGAGGGTCCCAACCCCAACGAATCCCAAAAAAACACCTAGATGACGTTTTTGAGGCCTCTAACTATGGAGTGCCCAGGGTCCAGGCATGCTTTTTAGACGGCTTTGCGAGAGGTACAGTATGTGACGCGGGTTCGAATTCCAACTGAGTCATTAAATTCATAAATTTTCGCTATAATACTCATTTGATAGGTTATTAATATTGATAATTTTTAGAAAAAACACTGCCTAGATTTTTTTTTCATTCTTTGTCCAGATACCTAAAACGTTGCTGTTCAGATCAATAGTTTTTTTGTCGTTTATTCTTATGTTTATACTTATACGTTTATAATAATTGATTTTAAACACTCTTTATTTTAAGACATGCATACAGGTACATAAGGGAATCGGGGAGTATTATGATTACTACTGGCAACACAGAAACAGATTGACAGAACCAACCAATCATAGCCTGATGACGTCACAAGTCTGGTCTGTCATTCTGGAGTGCCATACCTTGTTAGGGTTCCGTATCCAAATGGCAAAAAACGGAACCCTTATAGATTCGTCATGTCTGTCCGTCTGTCCGTCTGTCCGTCCGTATGTCACAGCCATTTTTTTCCGAAACTATTTAAAGAGCTATAGTGTTGAAACTTGGTAGGTAGATGTATTCTGTGAACCGCATTAAGAGGCCTTATTCCTTTTAAAATTTATTTTTTTCATATTATGACAAATATATTGATAATTTCAACCAACTTTTTGAAGTGAATAATACTTTTCCCCGAGTTCTAGGTAGTAACATAGTTATTTCACGCTTTCATTGCGTACAGTCGAAAATAAGTTAAAAAAACTAATTTTCCGCGTGAATTTTGTCAATTTCGAGTAGTTTTTGAAACAAAAATTATCAATGAAAAATTCAAACTGTAGGTTTCAAATATATACCAATAAATCCCAATAGCCCTGTTCTAGAAAGTAACATCAATAGTATGTTAAGAAACATGTTTGATCATAGAGAAAAATGTCTAAACAATCAGCATTTTAAAAGGAATAAGGCTTCTTAAGAGTTTGATGCAAAAATAAAAAAATAATAATACATATTGGGGGCTCCCCATACTTAGAACTGAAACTCAAAATTTTTTTTTTCATCATCATCAAACACATACGTCTGGGGTATCTATGGATAGGTCTTAAAAATGATATCGAGGTTTCTAGAATATTTTTTTTCTACACCGAATAGTTTGCGTGACAGACGCTTCCAAAGTGGAAAAAAGTTGCCCCCCCCCCCCCCCCTCTAACTTCTAAAATAAGAAAATGAAAAATCTAAAAAATACATATGATGTACATTACTATAAAAACTACTAACGAAAATTGTTTTGAACGAGATCTAGTAAGTAGTTTTTTTTTAATACCTAACTTTGCAAGTTTGCACCTAATTTATATGGGGCGCTATACATACCAGGTGCAAACTTAACTTAAACACTTAGGGATGGAAAGTGTTTGTACGGAACCCTCGGTGCGCGAGTCCGACTCGCACTTGGCCGGTTTTTTTTAATATACTATGCTTTATCGGAGTCCAATTGGCATTTAGTCGACTTTACACTACACCCCACTAACCAACCATTCCTTACTGTTGTAAAGTGCTGACAGGTTGTAAAGAACGGTCATTTCGTGACAATGTATGTACATCTGAACAAGCTGACCTTTGAAAGACAAAGCAAGTTTACAATTCTCCGGTAATCTGACACCGTTGGAGTTGCGACAATGTAAGGTAGGTGTGAAAATCGTGTAAGTATACATCAGTACGTCGCCGTGTGCGATTGGAAACGAGTCATTGGCGAAATACCTCTTGCTCAGCAAGAAGTGAAAGCCACGAAAAAAAAATGTACGGTAAAGGCTGGATGTACAGGAGGGCTAGCGTATCTTGTACACTCAGCCTCACTTTGTCTTGCTCGCACGTTATTGAAAGGAAAGTGACAGATGTCGCGCGACGGTCATTCTCCATTCTCCTAGTGTCAAATAATTCGTGCACCGAAAACCACGGGGTACCTATACTAGACGTACATAGGAGTGGATTCATAACATCGCTCTGGTATTGCTGGTGTCTATGGGCGACGGTAATCGCCAGGCTTGGGACTTTTCACTGCTCGCCGTGGTTGTCCAATCCATGGAGTCGTCATATGATAAAAAAAATATTCAAAGTCAAAGAATGTATTTACACAATATTTTATAAACAAAAAACACGCTACTCTTTTGAGTAGTACTCATACTTGTAGTAGGTATAAAAAATAAACTGAAACAAATATTAAGTAACAATAACAAAAAAATGTCTTCTTCAAGGGCAACCCTCTAGTCGCATAACAACTATTGTCATAATATCGATTGTCATAACACTACGCATAGAGTTGCTGCTCATTTTTTTTTGGCATTAATTGTACGATGTCATAATTGCCAGGCGTAAAATTGTTCATTTTAAATTAAAGCAGTAATTATTGTAACGGTCTTCAATCAAATGTGACAATTTATAAAGTACTCAAAATGTTTCTTAATTTTAAGTTGCGAAAAGTTGTCAGTACGAGTAGTCTGTCACAACACAAACAAGTACCTATCAAAAAGGATGCATAATTTGTGATCACTAGGTATAATATGATATTACCGATAGATTTATGACAAAATTAATTGCGAACTATGATAACGTGCCCATTAAAAATGTAACAACATAAATTATGACATTAAGTAAATCATTTCATTTTTAGACTTTGACTTTGAATATATTTTTTTATCATATGACGACTTCATGGATTGGACAACCACGGCGAGCAGTGAAAAGTCCCAAGCCCAGTAATCGCTTTCCATCAGGCGATCCATTCGCTCGTTTGTCAATTAAAAACTGGGAGGTGGCCGCAACTTCGCTCGCTTTTTTTTTAAGTACCTTAGAAGGGTAAAAAGTATACTATAATCATTTGGATGTCAAGCTATCACTGTAGCAAAATTGGTTAAAATTTGTCCAGCCGTTTCAGCGTGATGAGAGAGAAATTATGACCAAACAGATGCTTTTACACCCGGGTGCCCTGGCTTGGTCTAAATTTTTATGTTCTAAAATTGTTTGGCCGAAAATGTTTGGTATAATATTTAATGGTATACTTATTCTTTAGCATAAAGATTTTTTTGCATACATATTTTTTGTCCTAAAACATGTTTGACATAAAATTGTTTAGTATATTTTTTTATGACTAAAAGGCTAAAAGTATAATATTGTTAGCTATAATTATTATTTAGCCTAACATAAAACCCATTATGCTGAAGCGAGGTTAGGTAAGGTTAGGTTAGAACTGCGTCCCTAACAAAAATAAGGCGCTCCCAGAACAGTAGGTTAGGTTAGGTTAGAACTGCGTCCCTAACAAAAATTAGGCGCTCCCAGAACAGTAGGTTAGGTTAGGTTAGAACTGCGTCCCCAACAAAATAAGGCGCTCCCAGAACAGTAGGTTAGGTTAGGTTAGAACTGCGTACCTAACAAAAATAAGGCGCTCCCAGAACAGTAGGTTAGGTTAGGTTAGAATTGCGTCCCTAACAAAAATAAGGCGCTCCCAGAACAGTAGGTTAGGTTAGAACTGCGTCCCTAACAAAGAAAGGCGCTCCCAGAACAGTATGTTAGGTTAGGTTAGAACTGCGTCCCCAACAAAAATAAGGCTCTTCCATAACAGTAGGTTAGGTTAGAACTGCGTCCCCAACAAAATAAGGCTCTTCCATAACAGTAGGTTAGGTTAGAACTGCGTCCCCAACAAAAATAAGGCTCTTCCATAACAGTAGGTTAGGTCAGAACTGCGTCCCCAACAAAAATAAGGCTCTTCCATTTGTAGGGAACGCAGTTCTAACCTAACCTACTGTTTAGGTTAGAGCTGTGTTCCCGACAAACATAGGGATTATTAGTGACACCAATATCCGGAATACCGATTTTATGCCTAAAATACAAACAATGTTATTCCATAAAAATGTTAAACAATTTTCGGCCAAAAAAATATATGCATAACAATTTCGACCAAACAATTTTCGACATAAAAAACAATCGACTAAAGATTATTAGGCCAAAAAATATCGGGCAAAATTTTTTAGACCAACAGACCCTTTACACCCATATAAAACAAAAGAAAATCATGGGCATAGATGCTTACATTCAAGTGCTTTCAATACAAATCTATAATATTACAGATGAAACTTATGGTATATATTATGATAATAACAATGTGTCTTGTAAACATTTGGGTAACTAAGCTGCAAAACAATGAATAGAAATTCCGCAATTAATTTCTAGTAAAAATGGTGACCATAGAGAGATAAAGGATAATGCGTTTACATTGTCTTGCTTCAAACAATGAAAACTAAATGAAAATACAAGAAGTAATATTTCATAACAGAATACATGTATGTTAATCCGGTGCCAAGGATATATGTGGACATTAAGCGCATTCATATATTTTCTTAATCGTTCGTAATAATAAAACAGAACGGAGCAAAAGGTTGGTGTTCAACTGATTTTTTTTTCCTTAATTCTTTCTGTAGTTCTCAGATTACTATTTCAGCCTATTTCCACCAAGATTAATTTGTATGTTTTTTTTTAATACTACGACGGTGGCAAACACTCATATGCCCGCCTGATGTTAAGCAGTTACCGCCGCCTATGGACGCTTGCGACGCCAGGAGCATCACACGCGCGTTGCCGACCCATTAAGGACCTATCTTCTCCTTCTGGCTCAAAGTAGGTCAAAAAAGCTAACGATTGAAAGTGGCCAATCGTAACGCCATCTAATAGTAGGCAGTGGTTTAAATGGTAAATATTTCTGATACCTCACACCATTCACTCACAGATCTTCGGTTCATTTTGCTGAAGCCTTTCCCAAGCTCCGTGTACCAGTTAGTGATTGCTACGAAATAATCATTTTGTCCCAACAAAACCGTTTCAAGAGGAATCTCACCTGAAGGTCCTCCTCAAATGGTCTCACCAGATTAGCGCTGGCTCTCGAACTAGCAACATGCTGAGGTGGGACCTTTTCGTAGCACAGCCATAGTAATATTATAGTTGCCTGTTGTTTTTTTTTATCATTTCTGTCACACCCTTTATTTAATTATGTTCTACGGTCACGTCACGAATAAATGTATTTCTTTCTTTCTTTAAATATCCTTTTATTCGATTGTTAATCAATGTTATACCAACCTTTACCCGGCTCATTGTAAGGCGAGTCTGCGGTTAAGTGCCCGGGTAAGCTATTGTAGAAATTTAGGAGAGTAGCTTAAGCTAGCTTCAAGCTAGGTCACCTCGGGCTATTGGTGGCACGAAATTGCTTTTAGGATATTGACGACCAATTGATAAAGCAATTGGTCTGGTCTAGATCTAGTTTCGAAGTAATTTATTTAAGGGCTAGGTATGTTGCGGTGGCTTATCAATACTGTTATAAAATTATATAGAAAAATACAATTATTTGGGTACGGTATCGATGTCAGGAATAGTTTTAACTGTGCGATGTACGTTTTCTTTTGTTTCGTGTGACCAATGATTACAACGCCATCATATTATTTTTTTGGTCAGTCTTCGCAGTCTTATCACGTTTAAAAACAGGTTAACGGATATTAACCAGATTTTATAATTGTAACCACTTGTAGCTTAACCCTTTGAACGCCAAGAGTCACTTAAGTGGTCGTGTGCTGTCGTGCCTACCACGCCAACGACCACTATAGGGGTAATGGCGGACGCTGTCAAAGCAATTTTCCTGCTGACAGATAAGGTATATTTTCGCTCTTTCTTTTTTCATCTATTGGCGTATAAGCCACATTCTGACATGGGAGGAAAAGCGTTCAAAAGGTTAAAGGGTCACCTCAAGGTAGGTCAGGTCAGGCAAAGTATGGAAATAGATTGAGTATCGGATCGGGGTAGGAAAACGGATAATTTCTATCGCCGAAAACATCCCTTAAGTGGGTGAAATGGGGGATGAAATTTACTATGGAAAGATGGGTACTTACGTAGGTATTTTACAGCTAAAATCATTGCCAATAAATTTTAAGTAGGCGTTTTATTAGTGTGAATAATACTATTATTCCCTGAGTTCTAGAAAGTAGCGTAGCTATTTCAAGCTTTCATTGCGTGCAGTAGAAAATAAGTTGACAAAACTAGTTTTCTGCCTGAAATTGGTCAATTTCGAGTAGTTTTTTAAACAAAAACTATCAATTATAAATTTAAACTGTAGATTTTCAATATATACCAATAAAACGCAATTGCCCTGTTCTAAGTAGTAACAGATACCTATCAAGCCTAGCGAATCTTCAGAGCATTTTAAAATCAAAACTCATTAACCTTTAGCTTCTACCTTTTTTTACTGAATTCCTTATTTCGGCGTTAAGAATGTAATTTAGTCTAAACTTAAGGATGCCTTCGGCTTAGTACTAGTATATTGAGACAGGTATTTCGTTACGAAATTTCTTATCTAGCCTTGTTGGTTAATTCTAACTTGAGTCTTAAAGGGAGACTTATACGACCTCTACTTAGAAGGTAATCTGAGACTGAGATTTACGGGATTAAGGATTGTTGATTACTTCTTAGAGATAGAAGTAATTCAGGATTCAGCCGTGATGAGGGTAAGAGTACAATAAACTTGTTTTTGGGATCTTTGTGAGGTAAACTCGGTATTATAACCCCGACAACGGTCTTCAAGGTGACCTACGTACCCCTAGAGTGTTGTTGCAAAGTTGGCGGCACGAAGGGAGAGCAGAGGACTCGGTATATTTTAGTGTTATATGCGCTGTAATCAAATTAGATTTTTCATTAGAATAAGGTATTATAGTCAACTAGCTGTGCCCCGCGGTGTTACCCGCTCATCCCGCGGGAACACTAAATTTATTCGGGATGAAAAGTATCCTATGTCCTTTCCCGGGTCTCAAACTATCTCCACACCAAATTTCATCTAAGTCGGTTCAGCGGTTTAAGCGTGAAGAGGTAACAGACAGACAGACACATTTTCGCATTTATAATATTAGTATGGATTTGGATAAGCATCAAACTGAAAATGGAAGATTATATCATCACCATCATATCAGCCGATAGACGTCCACTGCAGGACAAAGGCCTCCCCCAAAGTTCTCCACAACGATCGCTCTTACGTCGCCCTCATCCATTTTCTGCCCGCGATCCTAACTAGTTCGTCGGTCTGCCTTGTTGGGGGCCTTCCCACGCTGCGTCTTCTGATCATCATATCTTATTAAATCACATCACTAAAGTACAAATCGTATTACCATTTTGCCATATCTCGTTTTAAATGTTCTTGTTAATGTCACTCAATGAATATCAGAATAGCTGGAAAGGATATATCCTATATAGTTAATGTAGTGATAAAACCAAGATATTTCCAAATTGAAGATATCGCAAAGCTTGAATCATGGTAGCTTATATATCGCCATAATATTTTTAAACGTCGACATTGACTTTGACAGCGACTCCATGGATTTTAGAACCAGGGTATGCAACCAAATATCCTAACCCTAATGATAACAATAGATATAATTTACCAAAGGTCTGCCAATAACAAAATGTCAATCAAATATTTGTCAAATAACAAATCTGCGAAAGCAAATAAATCCAAGTCGCGTCAAACACGGCCTGTTTTCAGATAACGAAAAATATATTTTCGACTCGTTTTCTCATCACTGGTTAGGTTTTTGGGGATCCGTAGTACCAGAGAAAATGCTTAGGGAGGTAGCATACAGCTACTTTTGTAGCGATTCAGTAGCGATTTAGTCGAATTGCGATTGAATCGCTATAATGACTGAATCGCTACAAAAGGTCAAAAGGGCACGATACAGGTGCGATACTTTTGCTGGTTTAGGCATGCATCTGCATCGTTAATTTCTGTTTTGTTCGAAGTAGGCGAAATTAACCCAATTTTAGCAGACCCTAATTCGCGAAAATCAAAGGAGTTAATTCAATTTGTAAATAGTGTTAATCGCAGATGATATTTAAGATGCGATTTTTACTATAAGGGTGGCATTACCAACAACTGTGATCAAACCCTTTTTTTATTTAATAAATACAGCCTTGCAATACAGTCGCGATTCAGCATCGATACAGACGCGAACTCCCCACTTCACTCTTCCTAATAAACCCGATGTCGCTTGAGCGTCAGGATGGCGGATGTACATCAACAAATGGAGCTGCGGTTATACGTCAGGAGTTAGTGCTAGCAATGTGCCAAATGTGCGCCAAAATTCGAGCAATGTGCTCTTTAAACTCCAGAGATATTTAAGAAATTAATGACGCCCGCCAACCTGACGTCAGGTTGGCGGGTGCATTTCCAGTTCTAGCTAATGGCTGCCTACTCAAGGGTGAAAGAACTGCCTAAGGTTAGTGCTCGCAATGTGCTTCCACATGTATGAAGCACAAATAGCACAATCAAATTCGGAGAACGGTTAAAGAGTAATATTGCGTGGCGTGTTAGTAGGAATCTTGAATCAATACTGCATAGATGCAGAAGCGATGCTGAATCGAAACAGCGCGACTGCATCGTGACAATCACGTGTTTGTTTACACTTTTCGAAATACGGCGTTGGTCTTTTTGATGGCTTCGTAACCGTCTGTGATTACCTCATCAATTTAGGGACTTAAGATTATGCGTAACATAAGAATAAAGACAGCTTAAACTCATGTAAAGAGTGTCAGGAACGGCCCGATATGTTTCGAACTGTCAGCAATGGGCCGCGAGTCGCGTAGCCCTGATGAAGAGATACATGAGTTCGAGTCATGTCGGACTGTTCCTGTCAATTTTTTCGTGAATTTAAACCGTTTTGTATTGTATAATTCTTCTAAGAGTGAAGTCATGCAATTTAAAGCAGGTAATAAAACCTACCGAATGGAACCGGTCACACTCTGTGGTTCCCCTTTAAAGAGAGTTGACAAGTTCAAGTATCTGGGCCACTGGGTGACTGAAACGATGTCAGACGTCGAGGACATAGAGCGCGAGCGCCGCGCGCTGTGCGTCCGCTGTAACATGTTGGCGCGCAGATTCGCACGCTGTAGTGTAGAAGTAAAGCTAACTTTATTTAAGGCTTTTTGTCAAACCTTCTACACGTGCGCTCTGTGGACTAACTTTACACAGCGGGCGTACAGCGCGCTACGCGTTCAATACAACGATGCGTTCAGGATGATGTTCGGGCTGCCACGGTATTGCAGTGCATCGAAAATGTTCGCAGAGGCGCACACAGACTGCTTTTTTGCCATCATGAGGAAAAGGTGTGCGTCTCTCCTCAATAGAAGTCGTGGCAGCTCGAATAGTATCCTGAGCATGCTTGCCCACCGCTCGGACTCGCCGCTGTGGCAGCGTTATGTGCAGCTGCACGCGCCTGTAATACCGGCGCCCAGGCGCCTTTAATTTGATTTAGTCTTAGTTAGCTTAATTATAGTAATAATACTAACCATAGCCCTAAGTTTGTACCACTAACACTATGGATATAAAGTCCGAAATAAATGATTTGTATTTGTATTTGTATTTGTATAATGATTAAAGATGTCTCACGATTCTTCTGTAAAATTAACAGTGATAACGCAAGGCACGGTAGTGTGTAGAGCCGCCTTCAATCTTCATGTACTAGCTATTCGATCTACGTCTAATTCTCACGGAACCAGCAGAGTAAGCATTTGTTTCCTCCCTTTGCCTTCTTTTTATTGGAATCTAATTTGATCCCAACAAGTGCCCAAGCTATCGACACCCAGCAGAGAGACCAGCCTTTGCACTAGCATATGACACTGGCGGGGTTTTTTTTGGAGGGGATGCTTTTTTTGGAGTACCTAGTTAAATAGTTAATTGATGTAAAATCCATAATGTTCCTGTATAATAAACTTGAAGGTCCTCCAATTTATCCTCTTCATCATCAGCAGCCGAAATACGTACATTGTTGGACATAGGTCTCGCGCCGACCGAAGAAGGTAAGTATTAAGTACGAGGTATTTATTAAGTTTTACTTGTTTATATGTGTACCTTTGAGTTAACACTGGTCCGTCCTTGGATGTCCAACTATCCCAGTACCAAATCTGGTTTAATTTAATAGCCGTTTTGCGTGATGAAGCCCTGACAATGTAATGCGGAAAGCCTGAACCTTAAACCTGGAAAGTTCATGTTTCGTGCAGATATCGCCGTTATTTCAAAAGCCATCTTTAAAAAATGTGTGTTTTGGAGCAATTTATTTCGTATTTGCCGATCTGCACCACTGAGTTGATTGTGACTTGAATTAAGATGCAAATGTACCAAGCGGTTGCTGGTGGAGTGGGAAGTGTGTCTTTTCATGCTATCAATGCCTATCAGATGCGCTGGCCGATCTATCACACTGTCTGTCTGGACCAAGTCATTTAAACTTTTAGGTATGGTATGTGGTAGCGGAGACCTTCTAGTTTATGACATCAGAGGATGAGAGATGGAGTTTAAAGCTATTCCTTAAAAACGAGCTGTTGATGTCGGAGCAAACAGTGCATCTTTTCTGGCGTATCAAAGCTACAACATGTAGTCTACTTACGCTGTTCGTAGCCCGTCTTGGTGATATCTTCGTGTAAAAAACGTGCGGTTGGCGGAGGAGTAAGGGGTTTTTCCTCTCTGGCATATCAAAGCCTATCAGACGCGCCGGCCGATCCATCACACTGTCTGTCCGGACCAAGTCATTTAAACTTTTTGCGCTTTTTCAACAAATTCACGTAGCTTTTTTTGACGGCAGTCAAAAGTTAAAGTATTTGTAATTATGTTTCTATGGAGTTGGGGTTTTGGATACACGTATTGATGTACAGATGCTCTCGAAAGTATGCGGTCTTTTAATTAAATTCATACATTTATTTTTGTGACATTACAAATTTCATGTTACGTTTATGTCGTGGAACCTGCATGGACGTGAGAAAAAACTGTATTTTTTGTCTAGTTAGTGATAAGATAAATATAAATAAATAAATGTTAAGGGACAATCTTATACAAATCGACCTACTCGTAGTCCCAAACTAAGCAAAGCTTGTCCCATGGGTGCGATTAACGACGATATATTTAGATATATATATATGTTAAGAAGGGTTAAGTTAAGTTTGCACCTGGTGTGTATGGCGCCGTACACAAATAAGGTGCAAAGTTAACGCAACCGATCACGTTTGTTGTATAGGAGCCCCCTTAAATATGTATTTTATTTTCTTTTTTATTATTTGTTGTTGTAGCGGCAACAGAAATACATCATCTGTGAAAATGTCAACTGTCTTTACTATCACGGTTCATGAGTGATGTGCCGTCAGGAAATTTCACGTTCTCGGGAATTCTTACCATCGGAAATTACCGTAACTTTTCCGTAATTCTCGACAACTTTACCAGTAAGAACTTAATCTTCAAAATTTCTAACATTTTTAGAAATTTTGAAGATTAAGTAAAGTTATTGGATTGTTTCTAGTGATCGTTTTAATTGTTAAACTGATTTGCAACGTGGTGATTGTTTATTAGAATTATTTGAGAAAGTGGTGTTCACGAGTAGCAGGTAAAAAAACGAGATAAACGAGCTTTGTAATCTAAGTGCACCAGTTCTTTGCAGGTATACAGGTAAACCACAAGTATGTACATGTGGTATTTAATTAGCGAATCAGAGACCGAGTTTCATAAACCTATGTTTCCTGATTAGTACTCAGTTTTTTTATGGTATCGGGTCGAAGTGGGAAGAGTAATAGCTATAAAGGTTTTATAATGTAAATAGTCTGTTGCAAACTGCTCAAACTGTATAATGTGTTTAAAACAAGTGACTTGTTATTAATTGAAATAATGAAGCCCAACTCCAAAGTTCTGCAATATTTTAATGTAATAGAAACCAAAAACGGACGAACCAAGTACATTTGTTTGTTTTGTGATCATGTGTAAAAAATAATAAAGAGCTGATTTCATAGTTCGTTAAATATTGTGGTATTATTGCTTTATCATGCCGATGTTATTTTTTTAAAGCCAATGTTATTTTGAACCATACCAGCCAATTTAATACATACTAAATAGTAGTTTACTTAATTAAATCACTAAGAAAAGACTTGAAATACGCTAAAAATATTCCAATAAAAATATATCAAACAACTTTCTCGGTAATTTCCACCCGTAAATTTCGGTAACTTTACGAGAAAGTTGGTAAAGTATGCAAAAGTATGTGATCCTTTTATCTAATAATTGTGAAAACTTTACTGCAGTTTATTATGGTCATTTGAAATAGCTTTGTACAAATTAAAGAAAAAAATTAATAAAATATAAACTACTTTCTCGATAATTACCGCTGCGGAGAACGTTACGGAGAACTTTACCCGAACTATCTCTCTGTTACCGTAATTTACGGTAACGGCACATCACTACCGCCTGGTGACAGACGGGTGGACAGACAGACGGACGGACAACGGAGACTTAGGTTTTTACCCTTTGGGTACGGAACCCTAAAAACACGATATATTACGAGGTAACGAGACAACTATATGCGTTGACCCCAAAACCTAACTTTACTCACCGTCTACGTCTGTTGGGCCTTATTTCAGGAAAAACAAGTGAACTTTCAACATGGGCGTGAAAAGTTATTTTTAGGCGGTGGCCAAAGCGAAAGCGATTTCCTTCCTGAAATGAATATGGGTGCGCGATGACAGCGTCAACTAGCGGCTACATTTACGGCGGGCTTTTTAATGTCAAATGGCTGACTGTCTTTACGAATAGTAAGTAAACAAACAAATAATTTCAATGAAAATATCGTAATTTTCTTTCATTTATGTTAATCTATAGTGTCGATAAAACGTTGACCTTCTTTATTTCCCGTCTAAAATGGCAAAATTAATAACTTTCAGATGTAATTCACACGGACCTTTTCATGGCTGTCTTCACGAGAAGTAAGTTACAAAATAAACAAATTTAACCAAAAAACGCATTTCATGCATAATGCAACCGATCATTTATAACTGTATTTTCGTAATAATACAGATTATTTTGTTTTTTCAGTTAAACAAGGCCAAATTAATTATTATAACTGGATTCTGCTCAATCAAACACAACATCGCTTTCAAATCCCAAACTACAATAAAATGGGAAACAATTAGTTTTTGCACAACATGTCCAAAATGTAAAAGATAATAAACGCATACAACATTCAAGATATATTACAAATGTTCTTCTATAGGTTATACTAACTTTTTCCTCTTGATGGCGATTATCCATTTAATTCGTTGTTCTCGTTTCCAACTTGCTTGTGGAAATTTATTTATTTATGATTACTGTTTTTGCCACTGTTTTTGCATTTAACTACGCTGCAGGTTTCGTGGCGCATATTTATTTATTTTTAGATGCCTTAATTTCGCTAGTAAAACGTGACAGTTGGCCTGACGAAAGTTCCTTTTTTGGCCACGGCGCGCGCTGCGATCGATTCGTGGTTCCCCCACCACCTACTTCGCACCCAGCGAAAAAATAAAAAGTTATCAACTACTTTATATCTCATGTGGGAGGTACTCACCCACTCAGGATTAAAAACGGAACCCTATTACTAAGACTCCGCTGTCCGTCACCGCTGTCTGTCTGTCCGTCTGTCAATAGGCTGTATCTTATGAATGAATATAGCAGCATTTGAAATTTTCTCAGATGGTGTATTTCTGTTGCCGCTCTAGCAACAAATACTAAAAACAGAATAAAATTTAGGTGGGGCGCCTACAACAACCTAGTTAAGATGGGAAGCGTTGTTACAGAACCCTCGGTGCGCGAGACAAACTCGCACTTGGCCGTTTTTTCCTTTTTGGTGGCCCATAATTCTTTAACATGTGCGACAGAAAAGTTAAAGTGGTTGAAATACTGACAACTCCCCAAATCGCATTCCTCTCGACATGTTTTCCTGACTTGCACCACAAATCCCAAGTTGTTTAATTTGCTAGAATAGATGGGAGAAAAAAGTTAACAGTAATGCTTTTTTAAAACTCATTAAACTCTTTAAGCAAAATGAGATGAATAAACTTACGAACGAGTTTCCAACTTATAGCAACTGCTGAGTTTTGAATTTTTGATTTTTTATAAGCTTTCCGCGAGTTGTTTAATGGGTTTTGCAATTTGCAAATAACATCAAATGACAAACAGATAAAAATGAAAACCATCCACTGAATGATTTAGGGCGCTTTTTTCACCTTTTGTGTTTTTTTCATCGCCGTTTTATAAGTTGGATGTTAGAAATGAAATACCCAAATGCCTTCAAAATTAATTTAGTATGGAAAAAACTGAGCAAAGGTCGTGGTCGTAAAATTAAAAAAAAATAGGCTTGTCTGGTTCGCTGAAGTAGGTGGTTACTCCCTGACGAGAGCGCGGTGGTGCAGATCCTGAGCAGAGTTGCCGGAAGCGATCGTCACTTTCCTACTTTATCCACAGTGCTCGTCAACATTCCTATTTCAAATACGTTACCAACACACATGTCCATTTCAACACAGATTCACTAGCTAGAACCCATAAGACACGTCTGATAAATGGGGACGAGTTGGGACTGTTTACCAAATAGCTCGGTGATCGAGAGAATTAGGACGGTGGATCATATAGGAATGTAGGCAAAATGGTATATTGACGACCTGAATGTGGAAAGAAAGAACGAAAGAAAGAAAGAAAACCTATAGATACCTAGTTCATAGTTTTTCACTGTCAATATTTGTCAAGAATTATATTGACATAAATATTGACAGCGAAAAACTAAGCACTAAGTATAGTACTAACAATTATGAATTGCCTCAAAGAGGTTCCACCTCAGCATAATGCTAGGCCGAGAGCCAGCGCTGATCTTCCGGTGGGACCATACCATAGGTGACGCCACGGCACACCCATCATAAATACTGATTGAGTTCAGATTGCATTAACCTGAACGCAATGACAATCAAATGCACTGTCAACAAGTGAGGAAGATGACGATTTTGGAACTGTATGCTGCATGCTGCGGACATGGGACTGTATACGACTTTTTTCTATCTTTATATTATTTAATGAACTTAGTCACTTAGGCGACTAAGACACTGTAAGTAGGTATACAATTCTTGAATATCTTATCTCCTATTTTAACAATATATATATATATATATTCTTCACGACGGAATCATAATAAAGTAATTGCATTTGTATAAACTTAGCTATAAGATAATTTCCTATTAGTTTTACGTGTCTTTTTTATTAAAATATTTTTTGCCCCGCCTATTTCTTACCCCATAGCTCTAAGATATGTAGAATAGATAAAATGTGATATTACATAATAATATAGGGTAAACAAATGAATAAATAAAGTAAATAAACTCGGTAACTAAGGTAATTGCAAAAGGTAAACAAAGCCACGTGGTGCTCATTGCGCATGCGCAGAACATCACGTGATGAGGTACGGGAGGGGAGCGCGGGACGCGGCCCCTCACTGCGGGACGAAGGGGGCGAGGCAGGGAAATATGCCGTGCACGAAAATTGGCCGCCAATTCGCTCCCCGCAGCCGCACATGCATGATTCTTATTAGAAATTAAGTAATTAGATGTAAGTAATGTAATTAGGTATAAGAGTAGTACGTAAGTTTTGTAATTGAGGAAATATAATAAAGATTGGCCCAAGGGGGGTGGGGTACGGAGTGAGAGGGGCAGGGACCGGCCGCCGGTATAAAAGTGGGCGCGGCTCCCCATACTTTCACTTTCGATCGAGCCCTCACCAAGAAGCAAAATAAGAAGAAACTCCGAACCCCGCCTCGCCTGCAGCCTCCTTTCATCAAGCAAGAAGCATTTTCACTGAATCCCTGTCCGTCAATCAACCCAATAAGAAAAATAATCTCTACAGTCCATTGCTCCACGTGGCCACGCGCCACATTGTTGGTCCTATCGGAAGCCGGATCACTGAAGCATCAAGATGGTGAAAACCAGAAGCACGAAAAATGAAGAAAATGCCGGCGAAGCGGGGGCCACTTCGGAAGAACAGGGGAGCTCATCGGAAGTCACCACGCGCACCGAGTCAACAGAGCGCACAACAAGTACAGAAGAAACGGGGACCACACAGACGTCCGGCTCCACCACTGTCACCTCGGATACCGGTACCCTCACCGGGACCGAGGTGACGAGCCGGTCGGTCCCCGGAGGGCCGGCAGACACGTCGGGCATCACGGCGACGCCCGCCAGCACGCCGGCACCAAGCAACATAGCAGAACCTACAAGAAGAGGATCGGCACTGCTAATGCCACCACCGCCTGCCGTACGGTCACTGAAGCCGGCTCGGTCAAACCGATCCAAGGCCTCCAGCAAGAGACTCCTCGCGGAGTTGGAGGCCAAGGAGAGGTTAGCTGAGCTGGAGCTACAGCAGATCCGTGCGCAGGCGGAATTAGAAAAAATCAGACAAGAGCGAGCGGCAGCATCAGAGCCGTCGGATTCCGAACAAGAAGATGTGGACGAAATGGCATCGCAGCGGGTCGAAGAATGGCTCGACAAGCGGCAGCAACAAGAAGCAGTGGCAGAACAACAAATCCAGAACGAAGAGGCAACGCGAGAACTGGCCGCCCGCGCACAGAAAAAGCACGCGCGTCATTCCCGCCCCGCCCCGCTGGACGTCTCGTCATTGGCTGCCGCGTTAACCGAAGCGATACAAGTCAGCAAGTCAACTAGAAAATACATCACGGAATTGCCGCCCTTCAGCGGCCTCAGCAGCGAGTGGCTGCAATTCAAAGCCACGTACAACGAAACAGCATCAAGTTTTTCGCCGAACGAGAATGTGGCGAGAATAAGAAAAAGCCTCAAGGGGGCCGCCCAAGAAGCCGTCAGCGCCCTCCTCATCAGCCAGCCGCACCCAGATGACGTCATCACCGCCCTCGAAAGAAGATTCGGGCGACCCGACGCCCTACTACTGGCAGAATTAGAAAAAACGAAGACGCTGCCGCGCCTCACTGACAACGCGCGCGACCTTTGCGTGTTTGCCAGTCGAATCGCCAACACCGTCGCTACGATCAAACTACTGAAGCGGGCCCACTACCTTCACAACCCTGAGGTAGCGCGGCTCATCGTCGACAAGCTCACGCCCATACTACGCAGCAAGTGGTACGACTACGCCGAGAAGCATGAAAACGCACCCGAGTTAGAAAAAATCGCGAAATTCCTGAATAAAGAAGCCGACAAATGCGCAGCCTACGCACCGCCCGAACAAGCCCATATGCAGCAAGAAAAACGGCCGACCCCGAGGAGAAGGCCGGAGCGCACGTATGCAATCAACACCGAAGAAAGAAAAATTAAGAAAACTGTCGACGCTACGTGCCCGCTGTGCAAAAATGAAAACCACCAACTGCCGAAATGTCCGCGCTTCCTCAAGGCGGACACGAACGAGCGGTGGGAGACTGCCAAAAAGAACCACATCTGCTACCGCTGCCTCGTCGACCGACATCATCGCTTCGACTGCAAGGCCAAACCATGCGGCCGCGACGGGTGCCCAATGCGTCATCACAACCTCCTGCACCACGACAGAGCCGCCACTGCCGCCGCCGCACCTCAGCCGCCACAACAAAAAGAAGAAGTGGCCGCCACAGCTGTCACACAAACCACGGCAGCGGTCACCGGCGGGAGGCGGGCATATCTCAAAATCGTGCCCGTCGTCGTCCGCGGAACCTCCGCCTGCATCGACACATACGCAATGCTGGACGGGGGCAGCACCGTCACCATCATCGACGCAGCCTTGGCCGAAGAGCTCGGCCTCGATGGGCCCGCAAAACCAATGTGGGTCCAAGGCGTGAGCGGCACCGAAGTATCAAACGAAAACAGCAAGCGAGTGGGCTTCAACATAAGAGGAAAACACGAACGCGACGAACTACGGGTCGAGAACGCGCGCACCATCGCGCGCCTAGACTTCACCACACAAACAATCGGCGAACACGAACTGCGAGGCTGCCATCACCTAGAAGAAATCAAGAACGAGCTCACCTACCACAAAGCAACACCGAAAATACTCATCGGTCAAGACAATTGGGAACTACTGGTGTCGCTCGACATGAAGAGGGGCAGACGCGACCAGCTGGTGGCCTCCAAAACACCGCTGGGATGGGTCATACACGGCTGCCGCACCTCACACGCGGCAGTCGTGGCCTTTTGCTGCGCACACGTCACGGACACGAAACAAGACGAACGACTAGAAGAAATGATGAAGAATTACTTCGCGCTCGAATCACTATCTATCGAACCAAGAAAACAGAAAAGTGATCCCGAGCTGCGCGCCTTACAAATACTAGAAACAAGAAGCCGCCGCCTACCAGACGGACGCTTCGAGACGGGGCTACTATGGCGCGACGAAAACACCGTCGTGCCGAGCAACCGCCACGACGCGCTCAAACGCCTGCTATCATTAGAAAAGAAACTCGATCGCGACGAAAATCTTAAGAAACAATACGAAGAACGCATCGAAAACTTGCTGTCGTCGGGCTACGCCGAGCGCGCGACCGCGCCCCCCGCCGGGCGCACCTGGTACCTACCGCACTTCGCCGTGTGCAACCCCGAGAAGCCCAAGATTCGAGTAGTTCACGACGCCGCGGCAAAAACAAGAGGACGCAGCCTGAACGATATGCTGCTGCCCGGCCCCGACCTGCTCCAATCACTGCCGGGAGTCATCATGCGCTTCCGCCAGCACGCCGTGGCCGTCTCCGCCGACATAAAGGAGATGTTCATGCAGATAAAAATACGACAAGAAGACAGAGACGCCCTTCGCTTCCTGTGGCGAGGCAACGCCCGAAACGTCGAGCCCACCGAATACCGCATGACCTCCGTGGTGTTCGGCGCCTCGTCGTCGCCGTGCACAGCGCTTTACATAAAAAACAGAAATGCGCAAGAACAATCGAACGAGTACCCACAAGCCGCCGACGCGATCGAGAGGAACCACTACATGGACGACTACCTCCAGAGCTTCAACACACTACAAGAAGCGAAGAAAATAACACGAGAAGTCGACTACGTACACAAGAAGGCCGGCTTCCAGTTGCGCGGGTGGGCCACTACCAACCGCGCCGCCCTACACGACATCGCCGATCAACACAAACAAGACCCCGCCCCCACGATAGAAATTGGCGGGAACGAAACAGAAAAAACGCTCGGCCTGCTGTGGGACACGCGACACGACTGCATCGGTTTCCGGCTGAACACAAGAAGAGCCCCGCCGGAAGTACTAGAACACCGGCGCGCACCAACGAAAAGAGAAGCCCTCAGCATCATCATGTCCCTGTTTGACCCGCTTGGCCTCGTCTCGCGCTCCACAACGCCTGCAAAGCGCATCATGCAAGACACGTGGCGATACAACACCAGCTGGGACGAGCCAATACCAGAAGAGCTGCACGGGCGATGGTACGAGTGGCTACGCCAACTTCATTGCCTAGGTGACCTAAAGATACCTAGATGTTATGACACGGCACCCGCAGCGCGCTACGAGCTACACACATTCGTCGACGCAAGTGAGGAGGCCTATGCCTCCGCCGTTTATTGGCGAATGACGCGCGCCGACGGCTCCATCAACGTCGCGCTGGCTGCAGGAAAGAGCCGCGTGACGCCGAACAAACCCATCTCCGTGCCACGCCTGGAGCTGCAAGCGGCCGTCCTGGGTGTGCGATTGGCGAAAGCAGTCGCTGACGAGCACGACTACGAAGCGACACGCAAGGTGTACTGGAGCGACTCCCGCACGGCGCTAGCCTGGATCCGCGCCGAGCCACGAACATACAAAACGTTCGTCGCGCATCGCCTTGCTGAAATAGAAGATTACACAAAGAAAAACGAGTGGCGGTGGCTACCCTCCGGCGAGAACGTCGCGGACGACGCCACGCGTGCGACGCCGGCTGACTTCGGCGAAAAACACCGCTGGTTCGTCGGCCTGCCTTTCCTGTACGAGACCGAAGCAACTTGGCCCGTCGAACAAAAAATAGACGTCCCACTGACCGGCGAAGAAAAAGAAAAAACACAAGAAAATTGTCTCGCGCTGGAAATACAACAAGAAAAACACGCTTACTTACCCGAAATTGAACGCTTCTCCAAGTGGACAAGATTACTACGAGCAACGGCACGCGTACTGCAGTTCGTCGACCTGTGTAAGAGAACCCTAAACAGAAGCCCGGCAGCCCAAGTCGTCGCCGCCGCTCGACGTAAACGCACGCGCGCTAACATAACACGCGACGTGGCGTGGGGCGCGCCCAGCCGCCACACGCCGCCCGCCACCCGCATCTCGCCCACCGCAACCGAAGAAAACTCGCTTATAACACTAGAAGCGAGTTATTTACATCGGGCGGAGCAGCTGTGGGAACGCGCGTCGCAGGAAGATCACTACAAGGAGGAGCGGGAACGTATAAGAAAAAATCGCGCGCCCAACAAAGAAGACCGGCTCGCGAAGTTAAGTGTTTTTCTCGACGAAAATGACGTCATACGGCTAAATGGAAGAATAGCGGCCGCCGGCGGCATACAAGAAGATACAGTGCGTCCAGTTGTGCTACCCGGCAAACACCCGTACACAAGATTGTACATAGCCTATGTACACGAGAGGCTACACCACGGCAGTGCGGAGACAGTCGTCAACGAGCTACGTCAACGTGTCCACATAACGAAAATCCGACCCGCCGTTAAAGAAGTTATAGCGCGATGCGCTAAGTGCCGCCTAAGAAAAGCGAAGCCGGCGGCGCCCTCTACCGGCGACCTGCCCGCGGCGCGCCTGGCCCACCACGTCCGGCCCTACACCTACACAGGGCTGGACTACTTCGGCCCCATAGAAGTCACGGTGGGCCGTCATAGAGAAAAACGATACGTCGCGCTCTTCACCTGCATGACGTCGAGAGCCGTACACCTGGAAATAGTTGCGTCACTCAGTACTGACGCGGCTATCAACGCGCTCCGCCGTTTCATCGCACGAAGAGGCTGCCCGACGGAGCTGTGGAGTGACAATGCTACAGCCTTCCGGGCCGCGGACCGCGAGCTCGCAGAAGCCATGAAGACCGCCGCCACAGCGCGCCGCATCAGCTGGCGTTTCCTGCCCCCCGCCGCACCCTTCATGGCCGGGGCATGGGAACGCATGGTGCGCACGGTGAAGGACGCCCTCCGCATCACACTGCAGGAGAAGAGCCCCAGCGACGAGACGCTGCTCACCCTGCTGGCGGAGGCCGAGGCGACCGTAAACTCGCGCCCGCTAACCCATGTGGCCGTGGGTCACGACGACCCGCCGGCCCTGACACCCAACATGATCCTGCTCGGGCCCGACTGCTACAACCCGGCCCCCGGCACGTTCACCGAGGAAGATGTGAACGCGCGCCAGCACTGGAGGCGCGCCCAACAACTCGCAGACACCTTCTGGAAACGCTGGGTGCGCGAGTACCTGCCCTTACTCCAGCACCGGCGGGAGCCCTTGAGCAGCGGAGTCAGCCCAGCAGTTGGAGACGTCGTGATCATCTGTGATTCCAACCTGCCACGCAACACGTGGCCCCGCGGCAAGGTGACGCAGACCTACCCTGGGAGAGACGGCGAGGTTCGAGTCGTCGACGTGACCACCAGCAGAGGACACGTACTACGGCGGCCAACCAAGAAGATCGTCGTGCTACCAGTGGACTCGCGAGGCGACGGCGGGAGAATGTTCACGACGGAATCATAATAAAGTAATTGCATTTGTATAAACTTAGCTATAAGATAATTTCCTATTAGTTTTACGTGTCTTTTTTATTAAAATATTTTTTGCCCCGCCTATTTCTTACCCCATAGCTCTAAGATATGTAGAATAGATAAAATGTGATATTACATAATAATATAGGGTAAACAAATGAATAAATAAAGTAAATAAACTCGGTAACTAAGGTAATTGCAAAAGGTAAACAAAGCCACGTGGTGCTCATTGCGCATGCGCAGAACATCACGTGATGAGGTACGGGAGGGGAGCGCGGGACGCGGCCCCTCACTGCGGGACGAAGGGGGCGAGGCAGGGAAATATGCCGTGCACGAAAATCGGCCGCCAATTCGCTCCCCGCAGCCGCACATGCATGATTCTTATTAGAAATTAAGTAATTAGATGTAAGTAATGTAATTAGGTATAAGAGTAGTACGTAAGTTTTGTAATTGAGGAAATATAATAAAGATTGGCCCAAGGGGGGTGGGGTACGGAGTGAGAGGGGCAGGGACCGGCCGCCGGTATAAAAGTGGGCGCGGCTCCCCATACTTTCACTTTCGATCGAGCCCTCACCAAGAAGCAAAATAAGAAGAAACTCCGAACCCCGCCTCGCCTGCAGCCTCCTTTCATCAAGCAAGAAGCATTTTCACTGAATCCCTGTCCGTCAATCAACCCAATAAGAAAAATAATCTCTACAGTCCATTGCTCCACGTGGCCACGCGCCACATATATATATATTGTAACAATTTTGCACCAATATATATTTTAACAATTTTGCACCTTGAAAAAAATACTTATTCAAAACTTCCCTAAAATGGCGGCAAAATAGGACTGGGCCCATCAAAGATTCAAAATTACTTATATTAGCATCAATGACTGCATAGTAGCATGTAACGAACAAAACAACACAAAGTTTTTTAGTTGTTTATTGGACGTTGACTCATATCATGATAGTAAAAATAAAGAAATATGATAATGACGACTTAAATGTATTAGGTGTAAAGTCACGGGTATAACCACTGATTACCAAGTAATTAATATAGGCGCGATGACAATTCTTTTTGAGGATGTCAATCGATCCTATTTTTCATATAACTAAATAAAAATTTATTCAATTATTCCAATATTTACATTAAATTTCTTTATTAGCTTAACTAAAAATAATAAATTACTGTTAAAGTTCGAGATTCCTACGGAGCGCTGAAAACGCTCCATTCAAATGGCCGCGATACTGTGACGTCATCGTCAAGTAAAGGTACCAATATCCGGATGGAAAAATAACCAACTTACCATTTTGACCCTGAAAGAGTGCATACATAGTTGTGGTTCAATTATTGTTTTGTTGAATTATGAGGGTTCTGTAAACAATTTCAAATTGTCTTTTAGAGTAATAGAACCATCAAATTAAAGTACCTTTAAAGTGCCATTTTGAAGTCCCTTTGTTTTTTTTTATGGCATACTGAGCTATTTTTATTTATATAATTAACTAAAATAATGTAGAAGAGATAACAATGACTACGAAATTAATTCCTAATGATGGAATGAACAATATCTAATCAATGAAATTTTCGACCACGATAACCACGATAGCACAATATCAAGATAATTAATCAGATAACCTCAATTAAACCGTTCATGATTACATTAAGTGGATAGACATTAACCCAGAAACATGCCTTTCCTTAATAAAGTAGTATTAATAACGGGAGCTGGATCTGGGATTGGTGAAGCAGCTGCTTTTGTTTTTGCCAAAAAACATGCAAGACTAGCTATAGTAGACTCAAATGTAGATATTCTCAAGAAATCAGCAGAGAATTGTGAGAAAATCAGCAGAACTAAGGTGTTTAGCATAGTAGCTGATGTATCCAAAGACGAAGACGTGAAAAGAATTGTGGAAGTTACTTTAAAACAATATGGAAGGATCGATGTACTGGTAAACGGTGCTAATGTCGCTGGATTGGGAAGCATATTCGATGATAACATCCTGGACAACTTCGATCATATCTTAGCAGTGAATTTAAGAAGCATGGTATCTTTAATTCACGCTGCTAGCTCAGCTCTAATAGAGAGCAAAGGGAACGTTGTGAATGTTTCAAGCGTGAAATCACGTACTGCTTCTGCTGACTTCCCAGATGCTGTGGCTAAGGCTGGTGTAACTCAACTCACGAAAGCGGCAGCCATAGATTTAGCTTCTCATGGAATCAGAGTCAATGCCATCATGCCAGGACCAATGGAAACAGGACTGGATCTTATAATAAATTCAACTTATGGTGATGTTCTGATTAATGATGCAGCAATGAAGGAAACAGAAAATGTACCCTTGAAGAGATACACTAAGCCAGAAGATGTTGGGGAACTTATAACGTTCTTGGCTAGTGAAGCTGCTTTAAGTATTACTGGATCGAGTTATGTCGTTGATGGAGGCTACTTATTGCAACATTAATGGAGTTTAGCAAACAGCGGTGAAGTGTAACATTTTGTACTAAGTATAATTAAAGTTATACATTCCGGAGCAACGTTGTTTATTTACCTACTAGCAACCCGCCCCGGCTTCGCACGGGTCCAATGCTATATTACGCACTCTATCGCGTAGTTGCGTAGTTTTAATGATCTAAGCATAATACATGACGGACAGCAGGAAGCGACTTTGTTTTATATTTTGTAGTGATTTCTACAAACCATTCAACCCAGTTTCTTTAATAATAATAATGGTGTTGCCCTTAGGCCACTTTATGTGTCGCTATTTTGTGGGGACCCATCTAGCGGGAGGTGAGTCATCGTCTACCAGTCCCATTTTTACTATGAGACACTTTTGCTGGTAGACGCCCGATAGTCTCAACCCATAGCCCAATTAGCCAGTCCTCCATTCCATCCCCATAGCCCAATTTGTATTTAGATTCTATGTCTCCATCAATAGTTCTTGCACCTAGCGGGCGCTGTCTCTGTGTGCGTCCCATGACACGGATAGGGACAGCATCCGCTCGATGTACACCTTGCATTTCATTAAATTGTCGAAAGGGCCTCTACGCGTTGGCTTCGGATCCGTGCACGCCTCCCTAAGGTCCGCGACACTATTGCCCCGTGAGCGGGTGCTACATACAGGAATAATAATAATATCGTTTATTGCATATTACATAGCTATAAAGGTAGGTACAATCATGATTGAGTGTGGTATGATGAAAGTGATTATCCACACAGTTTTGTATAAATACCAATGATATGGCTTCAAAGATATTTTTACAGTCGGTGCAGATTTAGTTCTTTTTTTTCTTCGATAGCTGTAAAATACGGTACTCAAATGCTGTAAAATAGGTAAGCTGATAACAATCTGCATGTTCACATTTTTAATCGTTTCTTGTGCTTAGATTGACGTCAAATATTTATCTCTGATTCAATTGATAAACTAACGCATACTACATTGTCGTCGCGTTATTGTAATCAACATTTAATTGCTATCACAAAACAATTCTTGTTAATAAATACCTAACTAATATTATGTTATACTTGTATGAGTCTTTAGTAATCATAGCTTTCATATTTAACTAGATTACATTTTTAAACCCCAACAAAAAAGAGGGGTGTCTTAAGTGTAACATGTGTATCTGTGTATCTGTCTATGGCATCGTAGCTCCCAAACAGATGGTCCGATTTGAGTCGGGTTTTTTAATCTAAAGCCTAGTCTGTCGAGATGATTCTTAGCTATCTTTCGTTGATCGGGGTTTTTTTTAAAAAGCTTTTATTTAACTTGCAATGTAAGTATGTATGTATGTATCTAAGTATGTTTGTTCGGGTGAAATCTTGCAACTCAATTTTGAAGCAGATATCGTCCACCGATTGAGCTGAAATTTTGCATACTTACTTAACTTTGATGACAATACAATAATATGTTACCATGGGGCTGATCTGATGATGGAGCCGGAAGGTGGCCATAGGAACTGTATAATAGAAAAAGCAATCCTACCGAGCTTGGGCTCTTTAGAATCGTCTCAGTGAGCATTTGATGGATATCCAAAGAAAAGTACAGTCGGCTATAAAAGCTTGCCACTAAAATGACATTTTTGACAGAAACTTATTTTAATTCTGATGTTTAATGTGGAACAAACGCCTAAAAATGCGACTTGCTTCAGCTTGACGGATTCATTTTCCTAAGGAGGGTTTTTTACCTACGTTATCACGTAGGTAAAAAATGATACAGTGGTATCCCATTGTATCATTTTTAGATCACGTTTGTATCATGTGCGTATCATGTTTGTATCGATAATCTATCGTGATTGAATAATACTACATTTATGTTGTCCAGTGTCGGGAACTGTGTCGCTCTAAAAAGTCGACATGCGTAAAAATCCGGCCATGAGCATATCGGGCCACGCTCAGTGTAGGGTTCCGTAGTTGCCCATCCTTCACAATAGACGGACTTAAAACAGCGGTTTTAAGCCCGAGGTTTAAATTACGAAAGATTTCAAGCTCTATAAAAAGGTCGTAAAAACCGAAGTAGCTGTAATTGCTTATTACCTTCTGGAAGTTATCGATTATTCGCGCCAGATTGAGCGGAATGTTTCAATGCAGTATGGCACTTAAATAACTAACATGTGTAACGATCGAAGTATAAGGACAACGCGCGGCACTTACGTCATTTTAAAGAAAATTATGAAATTTTGCGATAACTCAAAAACGGCTCGACCGATAAGGCCTCATTTTCATGATTTTTTCCATAATTTTTTGACCCTTGGTTGAAAAGTTAGGGGGGGGGGGCGCTATTTTTTTATTTTCGGAGCGAATATTTACAAAACTGCTGACTTTATCAAAAAATTATGTTTGAAGACCCCTATTATTTTTAAAAGACCTATTCAACGACATCCCTCATACTAGTGTTGGAAAGAAGAAAAAAAACACCTCCATTTTAGGTGTACGAGAGGTAATTACCCGAAAAAAAGTTTTTTTTATTTTTATTTTACCGTTTTGTCGGCGTGATACATACAAATAATCATACCAAATTTTAGCTTTCTAGTTAGTACATACTAATGATCACGGAGATAAGCCGCAGACGGTCAGACAGACGGACATGGCAAAACTAAAAGGGTTCCTAGTTGACTACGGAACCCTAAAAACGCGCTCATTTTGAACCCTTAAATGCATACTATATTTTATTTCAGAAATTACTGAAATAAAGATCAATGCCATATGTCAATCAGTTCTTTGTGACTCAGTTTGACAAACCCTCAATTGACGTTCAGTTGATCTCGAAAATGTGTTATTTATTTATTTATTTAAATTAGTTACACAGCATAACAGTAAATAAACCAAGGCACTGTGAACTACAAAATTACATTACGAAACAAAAAAACTTAAATCTAATTGAATATTTCTGTAGTATCGTTTTTCATTTATGCACCTAAGGGTTAAATTGTTTGTGTGTACAAAACTGAAGAATTAACCTATATGAAGCATTTTTTTTATTGGTAGCTTAAATCTTTATAATGTTCTTAGTTTTAGTTGAATCAGAAAATCTTCTTTCCCCAAGACAATTTGGTTTTCGGAAGAACCGATCTACTGAACAAGCTGCCACCTTGCTAGTTGATCTAATATCGTCCTACCTCGATAAGGGAGAAGCTTGTGTGGGCATCTTTTTGGACCTGGCTAAGGCGTTTGACACTGTCTCAATCCCGATATTGCTAAGGAAGCTTGAACTATTAGGCGTAAGAGGTACTGCCTGGGATTGGTTCAAAAGCTACCTCACAAACCGGAAACAGTGTGTTAGACTGGGCACCTTAGTGAGTAATCCAGTACCAATATCTTTCGGTATTCCACAGGGAAGCATTCTCGGGCCTACCCTGTTTCTGATATATCTTAACGACATGATATGTCTGCCAATAGGGCAGGCAGAGATCGTCTGTTACGCGGATGACACTGCATTGGTCTTCCACGATGTTTCGTGGACGCGATGCTTCGAAGTTGCGGAAAGTGGCTTGTCAGCGCTGGCAAAATGGCTTGAGAATAACCTGCTCTCCCTGAACGTTTTAAAAACAAACTACCTCTGTTTCTATAAAACAGCCTCTTCCGCTCCTCGCTCACGTCCAGACATTAAGCTCTCATGTAATCGTGCGGTGGACAAATCTACAAACCTTGCCCGGGATTGCAAAGTCATTAGCAACTGTTCCACTGTAAAGTACCTTGGGATCACGTTGGACGAGAATCTGAACTTTAAAAAACACATTGAGATAGTGTCTGCTAGAGTCAGAAAGTTAGTGTTTGTTATGAAATTACTGAGAAACTCTGCAGGGCAAGATTTGTTGAAGCTTGTATATACTTCTATGTGTCAGTCGATCCTGTCGTACTGTATAGGCGTTTGGGGTGGCTCCAGTACTTCTGCACTCTTACCCCTCGAAAGGGCGCAGCGCTTTGTGCTCAAGGTCATGCTTAGGAAACCCCGACAATTCCCAACGACTGCTCTCTATAAAGCTGCGGACGTTCTTAGTGTGAGGCAGTTAATGATCTTGCGAGTTTCGTCGCAAGTACATCTAAAAACTCTTAATTCTGAAGACTATCCTGCTTTAATCGCCAAAAGAGTTTTCAGATTACCTACTCCCCGCACAAAAACTGCATTTGCACGACGCCTCCCCAATTTTCTGCACCCACACATCTACAATTTAGTGGTTAAGGCATGCAATATTTCCGAAAACTCCCCTCGTGAAGCAAAATCTAAGACCCTTAGCTGGCTAAAAGGTCTAAGTTACAGTCAAACCGAGCAACTGCTGAAGGCAACTTAATTCCGTACACTGACACACTTTACTCCGTAGCCTCACATACACGCACTCACACGTTTACACACAACACTTACATACACACACCTGTACACAACTTATATATTGTATACTAACTTATCTTAGATATACTATAATTAAATACCTCGAACAAATCATGCGGATGACGTAAAAATGACGTACCTAATTTTGCACACAGGATGATGTCTGTATTGCAACATCCGTATGACATATTGCACGAAGTAACAGATTAACCGCGTGTAATTTCAAGAAATCTATACAGAATTAATTAATTAGCAATACACGTTTTTATCACGTATTTCCAAAAAACGGAAAATTACAACAATATTCTTGTAAAAGCGACATTCTTTTGCGTCTTTTGAAAAAATTGTAAAGAAAAATCTAAATAATTACGAAGTCACTTTATTGTTCAACTGAATGACAATGTCAGTCAAAGATGTTATGTACCTACTCTGCTCATGTCAAGTGGCGATATCGTTTTATTAAAGAGGTTGATAATTGATAAGTAGTAATTGTTTATGAAAATACTTTTTGAAATCATCCTATGAGTGGTTTGACGTCATCCGCATGATTTGTTCGAATGAATGAAATAACCATAATATTTATAGTCTATAAATATTATGGTTATTTCATTGATTTCATTATGTAAACCTTAATTTTGGCTGTATTGTAACCGGTTAAAATAATTTTTTCAAATGTATTGTTTTAAACCGAATCTGGTCACCACATGACAGGCATAGCCTAGCGTGGGACCGCTGGACAATTGTAATATGTTATTTTGGTTCTTCTTTTTAAATAAATAATTTTTATTTTATTTTATTTTATTTTAGTTATTAGTTTTACTGAGTATTGTTTTCTGTTTTTATTAAGTAAGTACATAACACATATTAAGAAAAAAAAAATTGGTTTCATAGAAGTTAACACATAAGTAGGAAAATGTTGGAGCCACCCGCTAAGCAAAATAATATGCTTGTATTAATAACAATATTGTAACAAAAGTTTTGGTCCTGTTAAAAACATATTTTTCACAATAAAACCAAACTTCCTAAATTCAGTTACCAAGCTGTCACAACTTCAGCAAACTTGTCCCGACATGTTTAGAAAACAAATCGATACTCACGGCGCACATCCGCATCCGGCGGCCATTTTCCCCAGATTTGGGCGGGAAATCGTATCGCACCGGAAGTGGCCGCAGTTCCGCCGATCGTCACATCCGGCACGTCGATACAGGATTGAAAAAATCGGCCGGATTCGTCGAGGCTTTGGGATATCACCTATGTATATGTCGGCCGTATATCTTCTCTCTTCTAAGTCGGTCCCTCACCGCAGAGGATCGTGACTCCACCGATTAATATTTTTGATAGCAGCTCTCCACTTCTCCACATCGGTTGCTTTCTGGAGCGTGCAGCTTAACGTCGTATCCTGTTGGTTGGATATCTGATCACACCATGGTATCGGGATTCTACCCCGTGGTCTGGTGCCGTCCATCTTTCCCATCACCATCAGTCTCTCCAAATTGTTAAGGTCTTTGCGAGCTATGTGACCAAAGTATTGCACACGTTGTTGGAGGCAGATGGTAGATAACTATGGCTGGCTTTCCAGTTTGAGTTGGGCTATTATGGAGACATTAGTTCGGCGTGCTAACCACCAGGGTATACGGAGCATTATAGGAGCATTATTTGAGCGGCCATATATAGGACATATATATTTTCCTAATCGAGCTTGGCTTCAATCTTGATACTGACATTTATGAAACCATTGTACAGGGTGATCAATCCAAATGGGTCAGCAGGGAGAAAACAAAAATTATAAGAGATAAAAAAAACTGTTCTTACGAACCATAGCGTCGATTTTAGATTTAATAGAAACTGCATTAAAAAGAAATTCTCATACATATACGGGCAATGAACCTGATTAAAATTCTGTAAGTAATCGCATGGCGTATTGTAACATTCTTTACAGCGGTTTTGACCGGGAATTGCGTGTAATTAAGTATGAGATTTAAAAAAAAATGCAGTTTTTATTAAATCTAACATCGCCGTCATGGTTCCTAAGAACAGATTTCCCTACTCTTATAATTCCCGACTTCTCCTCACTGACCCATTTGGATGGATCACCCGGTGTTGCTACTTTAGCGATAGGTGGCCATACATTCGGCGCGTATTGTATCGTAAATCATGGCTTACTCGGTAGCCTGGCGGCTGTAACCGACATCGTGTTGCCAGGCTGCAGGCAGCGCACTGCCGCAGCGCCTAGCGTGTGTGAGCTGGCGTGCACGGGCACTCGAACCTGCAGACGTGTGGCTTGACAACGTCGTGTTGAGATCAGTCTGTTAGTGTATGTCATCTAGCTAGAATTTAGATCGTGTGGTTAGGAAAGTGTGATCATCGCGGTGGCCGTCCCCGCCGGCAACGACGGTGGGCACGTAGGGTGTTCCTACTATGTCGTTGTCTACGTCGTTCTTGTCGTTAGAGGTCTCTCTAATCGGTTCTGACTCACTCTGATGTAGGACTTACTTTACTTACTTTCATTCAAAAGTTTAACAGATTATTCAAAGAAAGTTTCAGGAAAAAGAAAATAAAAACATCACTGAATAACAGGTCTAAGATAAAATGGATTACGAAAGGGATAAGAGTTTCAAGCACCATGAAGCGAGTTTTAGTGACCCACAAAACTAATATGACTGACTCGATAGTGAGCTATGGGAAAAAATATGTCACAATTTTTAAGAGAGTCATCAGGAATGCCAAAAGAATAGCTGTACAGGCACAAGTAGAAAAGGCTAAGGATTCCTCTAAAGAAATATGGAAGATCGTACACAGGCATCGCTGCAAAGCTGCTTCGCAATCCACTGATAATCTATATTTGAAAGTGAACACAGAAAACGGAACACAATCTCTGCTCGACAACCCTAAAGAGGTGTGTGCCATCTTTCTAGATAAATTCACACAACGTGGCAGCACTATAGATACCTCAAAAGAGGCATTATCTCGGCTAAGGGGTCACGTCACTAGGATTGAAGATGATATGGCTTTTGATCCGGTCAATGAGAATGAGATAAAGTACATGTTAAAAAAACTCAAAGCTAAAACATCTTGTGGATACGATGAGATCCCTATATCTGTCATTAAAGATAATATAGATATACTTGCTGGTCCATTGGCGTATTTCTTTAATGAATGTTTTAATACTGGCACTTTCCCTGATCAGTTCAAGGTGGCCAAAGTTCTACCAATACTGAAAAAAGGATCTAAATCGGACCCAACAAACTATAGGCCTATTTCTCTTCTGCCAACTCTGTCCAAACTCTTGGAAAGACTCATGAAGGACAGACTTGTTAAGCACCTTAATCTACACAATATACTAAGCGATAGGCAGTACGGTTATCAGAAAAGCAGAAGTACAAACGATGCAATTACTACCTTGATTGAAGACATAGTACTGCAACTAAACAGCAAAAAAAAAGTGGCAGGTTTATTCCTTGACCTAAGTTCTGCGTTCGACACCGTTGACCATGGAATCCTGCTCGCAAAATTGGAACATTATGGTATTAGGGGTACAATGTTGAATCTTTTTAAGTCTTACCTTACGAATAGGAAACAGTTCGTCGAAGTATAGTGGGTTCAAGACAACAAAGAAAGTGTACACCGATCTAGGACAGCCAAACTGGAAATAGGTGTTCCACAAGGATCCATACTAGGTCCAATCTTCTTTATAATTTTTATAAATGATTTAGTTGCGTTCATGAGAACCTCGGCGCCCAGCGCAAAACTTGTGATTTTTGCCGATGACACCAACGCCATTATATCAGCAGAGAACATGGTACTACTGAACGAGAGAGTCAGTCATGCTCTGGAAGCCCTTAATACTTGGTTCAGCATAAACAATCTGAAACTAAACTGTAGTAAGACCAATGCGATACTTTTTAGAACCACCTCGAGAAACAAAGATTATCTGCAAATTTCAGCTAATGGTGTAAACATCAACCAAGTGGACTCAGTCAAATTTCTTGGCGTCTGGATAGACTCGAGTCTAAACTGGAAAGACGAACTGTCCTCGCTAGTAAAGTCTATTAGCTCGGCTTGCTATGCACTAAGAAGTCTAAGAGAGGAGGTCACCATAATTCAGCTAAAAATGGTGTATTACGCTTTGGTTGAATCTAAAATAAGGTACAGCATCAAGTTCTGGGGTAATAGTTACCGTTACAATATCCAGTCTGCATTTGTGTACCAGAAAAGAGCAATCAGAACCATGGCCAGAATTCCTCAGACTACTTCGTGCAAAACTTATTTTTTGGAGTATGAAATCCTTACTGTTCCTAGTTTATATGTTCTTATAGTCCTTAGTGACCTGATAAAAAACCTGAATCGTATCGAAACATTAGAGGAGAGACAAATACGCCTGACAACCAGAAGGATGGACTTACCTCAAACTATATTCACCAAACTCAATATTGTCAAGCACTCCTCGGGCTATCAGGCAATTACCCTCTTTAATAAGTTGCCTGTTGAGTTTAAGTCCATTACGAGTTTACATATGTTTAATAGAAATCTCAAGGCTTTTTTGCTAGGGAAGTGTCTCTATTCGGTAGACGAACTTTATCTGAATGACGTTCAGTAATTGAGTTGGTTATAAAGTTTGCGTAGTTATTTAAATTAAGTACTATTATTAAATTGACGGGAACCTGGTATAAATGACACATTCTATTTTATTGTTATAATTATATTGTATACATCCAATTTAATTATGTATTAGGAATTATTTGCATTAAATTAATTTGACAGGAATCAAATTTTAATGGTAATTATTGTTGTATTCTTCTTTTTATTTCTTTATGTTGTCATAGTTTAGTATGGTAATTATATTTGACATCAGGTAATTTTAATTAAACTGTATGTAAGAATAATAATCGTAATTGTGTATAACATCATATTCATTATTTAAATTTGACAACAATGAAATTGTATACTTATGTACGGAATCGAATATGTAATTGTAAAATTGTAACTGTGCCTCACCCTACTTAATCATTTCAAACACAATGTATATTGTTCAATGAATAAATGACTTATGACTTATGACTACCCGATGAACTTTCGGCGCGGGTTGTTACAGGGTTGTTATCTTTATTAGTAACTAGAGGGCAACCGCAACTTCGTACGCATAATTTTCTTATAAGTACCTACCGTAGTCGGATAGATAAATAAATATTGGACAACCTCACACAAATCGATCTAGTCCCAAATTAAGCTCAAGAAGGCTTGTGTTATGGGTACGAGACGACGATATACGTACTTATATAGATAAATAAATACTTAAATACATAGAACAACCATGACCCAAGCACAAATCTTCGAGTTCATCACACAAATATTTGCCCTGGCCGGGATTCGAACCCGGGACCGCCGGCTCAGTAGGCAGGTGTCTACAAACCGAGCCAAACGCGTCGTATAAAAAGTATCCTATAACCGTCTTCGGATGTCCAGCTATCCCTGTACCAAAATTGGTTAAAAGTCCAGCCGTTTCGGCGTGATGCGAGGACAAGGCAAATTATGCCCAACAGAAAGTGCCAGACTGATGGCACCACACGCCCATACAAAACAAAACACGATCCTGCATCACGCTATTACGTTTTTTCCAGAAATCATGACCCCTCTTCATAGAAAAGTGAGTTTCAATACAAATCTAGAATTGTGCAATAGCCAGTAATTTTATAGAATCTTTTTTATCGATTCTATATTTTATTATGATTCTATAGAATCGATAAAAAAAGATACTATAAAATATTTAGAACAGCGCCATCTCTCTCGCAGTCTTCACACTTGCTGTAAAGCAATGGGGACTGGGGATCGTGCGTGTAAAGCGCACATCCTAGGGTATGGCTAATGCGCATAGCATTTCAAACACATATATGACGCAGAGGGCGCTCCAGTAGCGTAGAATTATGGAATGAAAGATTTGGTGTGTTTGACGTAGCGATCTAATAGCTCAGTTGCTTAACATTCATATCTTACCATTCATATATGCTCTTATTATTCATATCCTGCTTAGATTGTAGTAGATCGCATTCAATTTTTTTACCTTTGTGTCATTATTTATAAAAATAGTCAGAAATATCAAATTTAGATGCCCTACTCACCACTAAGTACCTACCCTAAAAACGTGAAGTAGCTACGTTTCACCCCTCGAACCAAGATTACTACTTACGCCATCTTCCGAGTTAAAATTCCCAAAGAAAAGAAACTTTTGTTCGCCATTTCAGTGCCGAAACTTAATAAAAAGTTGGTACATTAACATTTCGCTTACCGCTCGTATTAGGAAAGAAAGTTAAACTCGTTTGCTTCAATCTCCGATTTTTTTGTTTAACAATTGCTTTTTGTTCCCGAATTGGTGGGGAACTTTTATTGGAAGGTTTATTAACTTGAGTATTTGCGTCGTATTCTACCATTTCGTCTTTAGCAATTTCAAAAAAGTAGGTATATTGAAGTCGATTATGTTATTTTTTAATTTTTTTATAAGATATTTTGTGCCGATATCTTTTTTTTAACGATAATCAAAGCGCATTTCCAAAAACTACAACTTTTAGGGTTCCGTACCTCAATCGGAAAAAAAAAACATATAGGATCACTTTGTTGTCCGTCCGTCTGTCTGTCTGTCAAGACCCTTTATCTCGAGAACGCGTGAAGGTATCGAGTTGAAAGAACTCCATATACTCAGGTCTAAGGTCTCTTGAGGCTGTGAAAAACTCAAACTTCTACGTTAACGTGAAAAAAAATACAGCCGTCTGTATCGCAAAAAACGTAGTACATTTCGACACTCGATGACCCAGAACTATGAAATTTTGGAAAGTAATATCGTCACATCTGTGTGTGCTTAGATCTTTAAAACTACGCACCGGATTTTAAGTATAATAATATAGCACCCGTGCGAGGGCGGGGCGGGTCGCTAGTGATAGAATAAATGCTTTAGTCTGACACTATATTTAATGTGCGAGCTACAGGGTTTTATTAGAATTCCATGTCTCAGCTCAAGAATTCGATGCGAAGGGCTGAACTTATTGGGAAATAGCGTTACTGTGACTAAACACGAGATATTGTTGTATTGACTAAGGATATTACCTAACATCTGTACGTCCCTGAGCTCTCCATCATCATAAGCACTTTTATACAGCCTTTATACAAACAAATAAATAAATAAGTGGTAGACTGGTAGAGAATGCCTAAAGGCATTAAGTCCGCCATTTGTACTTTTACTTATGTATTTTGTGCAATAAAGTTTAAATAAATAAAATAAATAATAAATATCTGACAACCTCACACAAATCTATCTAGTCCTAAATTAAGAAGGCTTGTGTTATGGGTACTAGACGACGATATACATACTTATATAGATAAATAAATATATACTTGAATACATAGGAACAACCATGACCCAAGCACAAATATTCCAGTTAATCACACAAATATTTGCCCTGGCCGGGATTCGAACCCGGGACCGCCGGCTCAGTAGGCAGGTGTCTACAAACTGAGCCAACCGCGTCGTCAAAACACAGCTTCAATTAGAGTTATAATGTATAAGCTCCTATATAGCCTGTTTTCTACTCGGGTTAGATTGCGATTCGGGTTTGGCTGAAAACTGAGAGGTCTTACCTGAATCCCGTAAGAGCAAGCGAAACAGGTATAAAACGCGGTCGCATTCTGATAGCTCTCGCACTGTAATCTGATGATCACTGAGTTAAAATAGTTGTTTGTTAAGCAAGGCTGTAGAAATTGAAAACTGAGCGAGAGAAGGTATCTAAGATTGAACCATGAGCGAGGCGAATTGTTCAAAGATAGATTCCTGAGCGCAGCGAGGCTTTCAAAACACGAGAAGCGAAACAATTTTGCAGCCAACTTTAATTTTTGAGGACTCGGTTGGCGCAGTGGTAAAGCAGCTGTCTACTGAGCCGGCGGTCCTGGGTTCGAATCCCGGCAAGGGCAAATATTTGTGTGATGAACTCGAATATGTGTGAATGGGTCATGGATGTTATTTGTATTTAAGTGGGTTTGTATTTCTCTATATAAGTATGTTTGTCGTCGGAGCTTACTGTGGGACTGGATCGATTTGTGTGAGGTTGTCCGATAATTATTTATTTACCTCACTACAGCAAGAAAGACAATTAAAATATAAAAAATAATCATACAATTTTGCCCTCTATTTAACATATCAAATTTAAGACTTAACACACTGAAATCTAAGTCAAATAAACATGGCCATATTAAAGTTACATGCATCACAGAAAATCACAATCATCGTGTTCGAATTCAAATTCGTCGACGACGCGTTTGGCTCGGTTTGTAGATACCTGCCTACTGAGTCGGCGGTCCCGGGTTCGAATCCCGGCCGGGGCAAATATTTGGGTGATGAACTCGAATATTTGTTCTTGGGTCATGGTGAAGTGTGGTAACGTACGGAGATAATAATACGACCAAGCTCGGTGTTGGAATGAATATTTTATTAGGAAAATCAGGTTCTTATATACTAATCAACATATGATATTTTCCTTTGTCTGCACGTGTTGTAGCAGCAAATGGCCTTGCTGGTCAAGGTTCTATTTGTTCCCTTGAACCGACACGTGTTTATTACTTATGTTTTATATCAGCTGTGGGCTATACCGCATCTCTCCCCTTATTTTTGAGACAAAAATAGTAAAAATTTAAACTGTTTTTGGCTTATATAATAGTCAATCTACTTATGTCTATGGTATACAAAATTAATATGGAGTTGTTTACTTTTAGATGAGAATACAAACAGTGAAGTTTCTTTTGAAGTCGGTTAAAATAAGCTTCATACTAAATGGTTTACAAAGTGGTTCTTATCTTAGTGGTATTGTAATGTTTACATTCCATGTGCCCTATATGGGTATGGCTGATATTGTTTCATTCATACTTGCAATACATATCATGTTTCTTAGTGGCTACTTGTGATGTGGTAGTGGTTATTATTTTATTTATACATAGAAAGGTTTAGTTCTATTTTTATGCACTATGTGCTCTTTACCTAAAACTAATATTTTTACGTTAGTACCTAGGTCTAAAATTACAGTATATGGTCCCTTATACACTGGGTCCATCTTATTTCTATCTTCCTTTCGGACTAATATTAAATCTCCTATATTATAGGTTAATGGGTTAGTTTTTAAATCATAACTTACTTTTCTATTGATTTTAGTTTTAAAGTAAATTATTTCTAGCATCCTCTTGGGATTTTTGTAATCTATACTTAAATTCTATAGGATAAGAGTCATAATTATACATTGGCTCTACCTGTTTAATAATATTACTTGGTATGTTACATAATTTACCAAATACTAGTTCATATGGAGTATACTTAGTTGCTGAATGCACTGTCGTATTATACGAAAAACACCAATATTGTAACCAATCTGACCACAGATGAGCTTGGTTATTTGTTTGTATCCTTAAAAATGCTCCTAAAGCTTTATGTGAATTTTCTAAGGAACCAAGACTTTCATGGTGGTAAGCAGTTGATTGCAATTGTTTTACACCTAAAAATATTACATATTTCGCGCATAGTTGATGAAATGAATTCACTTCCCCGGTCTGTTCCGATTTCCTTAGGAATTCCATATCGCAAAATAAAATTATCAACTAACGCTTTTGCTACCGTGTTCGTTTCCTTATTTGGAAGCGGGTAAGCTTCTACATACTTCGTGAGTTCGCACTGCAACGTAAGTATATAGCAATAATCATTTTCGTCCTTAGCTAGGGGTCCGCATAAGTCTAAAAAGATCTTATCGAACGACGATGTAGCCGTACTAGTTATACATAGTGGCTGTTTCACATGTTGATGGAATTTTTGTTTTTGACATTGATTACATCTTTTTACAAATTCCATAATGTCATTATCCATTCCTGGCCAGTAGTAGTAACGTTTCACGTTATTGGTCATTCTTCGAATGCCTGCATGCCCACTGGTCGGTAATAAATGGAAGTCATTTAGGATGACACGTCTGTCATCTTTATTTGTTATTTTTGTGACACCTTTAATTATACATAATCGGGGTCCGGACCCTGTATCATATTTGTTTATACAATGAGCTAGCTCTGTAATCATACTCTTGGTGTCATCGGTATAGAGTATGCATATTTCTTTCAACTGTAGTGCCTTGCAAAAAGTACCTAATTCGCTCGCGAGGGAATCTCGTTCCGTACGCGATAGCGTCTCGGGCGTGACACACAGTGTCGCCAAGGATGGCGAGTAAACGATTCCGTCATTCTGACTTGTGACGTAATCTTTTTCTTTGAGTATTCTATAATAGTCTCGTCTATCGAAACTTCTCCGAACTCTGGTAAGTTCTCTGGTTTTTTAAGGAGTTCTACCATTTTTGGTTGATCAGACCCGTCTTGGTGAGAAACCTTATTTTCTGAGCCATTTTGTCGCTTTTGCTCTTCCATTCGTTTCGTTTGTGCTCTAGTCATAACTGATATTACTTGCTTTGTCATACTTTTGAGTTCTTCACTAGTAATTTCTATCCTAGATAACGCGTCTGCAGCTGCATTATCTTTTCCTTTCAAGTATTCTACTGTAAAATCGTATTCTTCTAGACACAAACGGAACTTTGTGAGTCGGCTCGATGGATTTGTCATTCCGAATAAGTAAATTAACGGACGGTGATCCGTGACGATTTTGAACCTTCGTCCATATATATAAGGTCTAAAATATTTCACTGCCCACACTATAGCTAATAATTCTTTTTCTGTTGTGGGATACCTTTTTTCTGCTTCGTTTAACGGTCTACTTGCATAAGCTACTGGTAGTCCATTTTGATTTGATAATATACATCCAACAGCTGTTCCTGATGCGTCTGTGTGTATCACGAACGTATTGTTATCTGAGAAGTCGGGATATTGTAGTAGCGGCGGGCTACTTATTGCTATTTTTAACTTTCTGAATGCGTCTTCGCATTGTTTAGTCCAATTGAAGTCTACATTTTTCTTTAATAATTTTGTTAATGGTAGGGTTATTTCGGAAAAGTTTTTAATGAATTTTCTATAATAGTTTACAAATGCTACAAAGCGTCTGACTTCGTCAGCGTTTTTTGGCTGTGGATAATTTTGTACAATAGTAATTTTCTTTGGATCGGGTTTTATTCCATTTGGGGTAACTACATGTCCCAGATACAGAATTTCTTTTTGTAGAAAGTTACATTTTAGAGGGTTTAATTTAAAGTTTACTTTCCGTAATCTTTTGAATACATCCATTAAATATTTATTATGTTGTTGTAAATTTCGACCCATGACAATAATGTCATCTAAATATACTATGCACTGTATGTAGTTTAGTCCAGACATAGCTATGGTCATTGCTCTGCTGAAAGCATTTGGGGAATTTTTTAACCCCATGGGCAATCTTTTCATTTGATAGTGTTTATCTGCTATAAATGCAGTATATTTTCTACTTTCTGGGTCAAGTTTTATTTGGTAATAACCTTGGTTTAAGTCTAAAGTGCTGAAATACATAGCTCCGGTTAAAGAGTCTAGGATTTCGGTGATGTTGGGTAAGGGAAATTTATTATTTTCGATTACCTCATTGACTTTTCTGTAATCTATCACTAATCTCCATTTTTTTTCTCCACTTGAATCTGTCTTTTTGGGAACGAGGAGTAATGGACTCGCCCATTCCGACTGTGATTCTTCTATGATGTCATTTTCTAACATTTGTTTTATTTGTTTATCTATCTCGGATTTTTGTGATTGCGGTAAACGATAAGGTTTACTATATACTGGTGACGCGTTTGGTTTTAATCTTAATTTTTGTTCATATAAGTTTGTAGCGTTTAATGAGTCACCTGGCAGTTGAAAAATGTCAGCATATTTTGCACAAATATTAGCAATTGAGTTGCTCTCCTCTTTATTTAGGTTTTCTAATTTTAAAAGTGAAAACAGTAATTTTACTCTCTCCGCATTATTTTCGCATTTTTCAAAAGAAAAACAATTATAGTCTTGTAATGGTGTTATTTCCGGTGTGAATTTTTTTAAAGTTACGTTTTCTTGACGCGTGTTCAATATTTTTACTGTGATTTTCCCATTTTTGCTAGTGGTTATGGTGTTTGCCACAAAAATTCCTTCTCCAATTTCGCTTGATAAGATGACGCAATCTCCTGTGCAATTTGTAGGTAATCTTATGATGGATTCACTCCTGGCTGGTAAATTAATCTGATTCGAACTATTTATTCCGGTATTGTCATTTTCTAAAGTTAAGGGTATTGTAAATAATTCGTTATTATGATTTAATGAGATTGTTCCTTTTTCATAATTTATGACACATTTATATTTTAACAAAAAATCCTGTCCAATGATTCCGTCAACTTGTAATGGTAATTTTTGGAATACATGAAATTCATGCTCAAATGACTTGTTTTCGTTTTGCAAGTTTAACGTAATCGTATTGTACGATGTTATTTTTCCTCCGACTCCGTTTATGTGAGTCATCTTAGGTGTCATCACGGCGCGCGATAATAAAGCTGCATCTCGGGTTACGGCGCTAAGGCTCGCGCCTGTATCAATAAGCCATAAGTGTGTTGTGCCATTTATTTCGAACTGAACTGAGTTCATATGACTATACGTTAGAATATAGTTTTTAGGCACGAAAAAATTCTAACTCCGATGGTGGATGGTCTTCGTTTTGTGTATTTTCTATCGCCGTGTTTACTTGATGTCGCCAGTTAGATGTATTTTGACGACGATCCTGGTAATTTTTTTGGGTACGCGTGTGTCGGGCACTCGCGTTTCGCGTAAATACTCGTGGTGACTTATATTGCACCGTTTGGGTACGCTGTGGGTATTTTCCCATAGGTCCACTGTAATGACCTCTGTAGGGTCTGTATGTTTTAAAGCCTTTGTTCTTAATATATAACATTTGTTCTGGGCCAGGGGTAGGTGTAGCGGACACCTCCTGGTCCTTAGCACCCTGTATAGCGTCTGTAAGCGAAGTGTAATTTCGGGACGCTATAATGGTACTTAGTTTGTCATTTCGTAGCCCTTCGGCGAATTTCGTAATTGCCATTTTTTCGTTTAAGGGCTTTAATACGCCATATGCCTCGGATTTTCCGTTGGCTTGCGTTATAGTGAGGTTTACGAATAAATCCTCTAATTCTTGTCCGTACCGTTCGATGGTCCTATTCCCTTGCCGCGACGACATAAGCTTACTCTGTATCGCGGTTGCCGATTTTACGGGCAAAAGGTGAATTTTCATTTCATCAATTAAGTCGCTTACCTTGGCATGCTTATCAGATATACGCAGCTTAGCGCTTTGCGTTAATCTGGTCTTAACCACAAAATTTATCAATAATTTAGAGTCAGTCTCCTTAATCATTGAGGAGTATAATTCTATGGCGTCGATCAGCTGACTAGTGACGGCTTCCGAGCCGTCCATAACGGGTAACAGTGATACCGCTGTTTTTAAATTAAAGCTGTTATCTGACGCCATTGTGTCTGACTCTTGGTTATCTTGTTCGTAAGTAGATGAAATTTTATTATAAATAATTTCTATTTTTGTGAGATAAGACTGGATTAATTCGCTGTCTTGTACAGAAATTTCAGAGTTTTCTAGTTTAGAACTATATTCGATTATATATGCTTCGTATTGATTATATAGTAATTCGACTCGTTCGCGTTTACTTTGGCCAATAGCCTCTGCTCGGCGTTTTGGTCCTAACTTTCTGATATCTTCCTGTAATGCTCTTAAATTTTCGTACAATGTTTGAATCTCAGACATTACTCACAAAAAAAAAGATTTTTTCCCGTATACTAGGCACATAATTAGTTAGTTCAAAATTGTACCTCCAGTCATGTTGTGATGCTGGTGCTGATGCTGCTGATGGATGGCGCTAGTATTTGCTGCTAGACGCTCTGCTCCGGTCTGCTGCGCATTGTGACCGCAACTGCTTGTCGCTGGATCTTCTTAGTTAGACATTCGTTGCCTTTTTTCCACAATATGTAGATCGCGAAAATGACGAGTATGACGAGCACCGTAGTTGTTAAGTATACCGTCACTCTGCCACTGTTGGACTGGCTGATGACTGCTTCGTTGGAGGGTCCGTTCTGGGCGATTATGACCTCTTCTTTCGTGTCGTCTCGGGAGTATTGGCCTCCCATTTCGGATCTCCGGTGCAGTGAGGTATTATGAGATCACGACGCTGGTGACCATGACGTGATACGCCTGGGTATCATGAAGTGCTGTCATGATGGGCTGGTCTTGGCTGGCAGGCTGGCTGGTCGGCTGGCTCGGGCTGTCTGGCTGGTGCGAGCTGAGCCTAAGCTGTGGCTGTAGCTGGGGCTGCCTCATGCAGCCCGACTGGCAGGGTCGCCATGAAGTGTGGTAACGTACGGAGATAATAATACGACCAAGCTCGGTGTTGGAATGAATATTTTATTAGGAAAATCAGGTTCTTATATACTAATCAACATATGATATTTTCCTTTGTCTGCACGTGTTGTAGCAGCAAATGGCCTTGCTGGTCAAGGTTCTATTTGTTCCCTTGAACCGACACGTGTTTATTACTTATGTTTTATATCAGCTGTGGGCTATACCGCAATGGATGATATGTATGTATGTATTTATATATTATGTATATCGTCATCTAGTACCCATAGTACAAGCTTTGCTTAGTTTGGGACTAGGTCGATTTGTGTATGATTGTGCCTTAATATTTATTTATTTAAATAAATACTTAATAAAAAATGACTTGCACGCTAGCGGATAAAATTGACTTTTGCGCGCAGATTTTGCGCTATTAACTGTCGTTATCCGAGCGAGTGAGGCGAAAATACATTTTATTATCATTTCAGTGCAGGTTCTTAGATATAAATAAATAAATAAATAAATAAAATGTATGGTTTACAGTTGCAGAACACCAGGAGGCACTGCAGACTGCAGTAGCCATGGTTCTCACAATATTATTTCTTGTAAAAAATTTGGCGTCAAATTGATCAAGAATTCATGGTTTAATATGTTAATTCTATACTAGGTATTATAAAATTCTAGATTTATATCGCAAACCAGTTTTCTATGAAGAGGGGTCACGATGTCAGGAAAAATCTTATAGCGTGATGCATGATCGTCATTTGTTTTGTATGGGCGCACGGTGCCGTGCCAACCTGGCACCATCTGTATTCATAATTTCCTTTGTCCTCGCGTCACGCCGAAACGGCTGGATAAATTTTAACCAATTTTGGTACAGGGATAGCTGAATATCCAAAGATGGACATAGGATACTTTTTATCCGTCTACGGCTTAGAACAAAAATACGGGGACGAAGTTGCAGGCTCCTCCTAGTCTTAAATAAAATAATTATGAGCCAAGAGATCAAATCAATTATTTCGAAACAATCGCTGTACCTACTTTAATTGCGCCACAGCACAAATCCCTCTCAAACAACATTATTACTGGAAATTGTAAGTCCTTAAGACAAATTGCGACAAATTTATAACTTGACCCGGAATAATTCCGTAAAGGTGCGCTTTCGAGAGACGGAGTTTGTGTGCTCCTATTGATTTCATGTTTGTCTTAATTTCTCTATTTTTATAACTAATTATATATACATATACATCTTTGCGACATCGATATCATCATGCAACTGCGACATTTGTTACAATATTTAGAACATTCTAAAATATGTAATTATAGTACACTTACCCGGCTACGTTGAAACATCGATATAATTAAAACGGCAAATTGATCACATTTCTTTCACGAAAATCGATTTATAAGTATGCGGTACAGGGGGTCTAAGATGGTTGCTTCTATCACGCGATAAATGAGTGACAAAGTATGCGTCACGTTTTGACAAAATGCGAGTGTGAATGACAGCTGCTTTGTCACTTATTTGTTATGTGACAAACGTAGGTACGTGCTTCCAGCACCTCTAGCGCAACCGTTACACGCGACACTTTCTCGCGGGTGTGCTATTAGACGGGCAGGACTATCCCCTGTACTGCGAGAATAGCCAATATAATATTTTTTTCACTCACTTATCATGAGACTCCCGGAAGCGCGCCTTTAATCAGAAATTGTTGGCACCTGATGTTTGTAGCCTGAAAATTAGTCGCGCTCTAGTGATCGCCCGGATCGTGGACAATCCGGAGATTCTTCTCTTTGGAGAAGGATAGCAGTCCAATACGGGAAGGGTATAATTGCCCCTCGAACTAAAATAATTCGCATTGTACCGTTTTTTTATAAGTCAACAAGGTTATATCGAGTACTATTTATTGGGTATGTACGTTTTCTAACGGATCTTGAGATTCTTGAGTGTGGGTTTGGTATTAAAAAAAGTTTTCGAAAATGGCGGACAGAGTTTTAAAAGCATTTCAAATACAGAATAAAAATCATAGTTTTTAATTTCAACTTGTTTCTCCCTAAAATAGTAAGAAGAGTACAGAGTCCCAATTTTTATCATAAACCGTTAACGTGGCCGTACTCGTTAGCGACAGTGTAAACGATGTTACGGAGAAAGTACCACTGTACTTTACAAATTACCGCTAGGGGCGCTCCCCTAGCGGTTAATTTGTAGAACTACAATTCTCCATACAAATCGTTAACACACTCATTAGCGAGTACGGTCGATGTAAACTCATGGTGTACCAACTTTACAATCTTGTTTGTCCGAATTGAAACCACTGCGTCATTGGATTTTACCCTTAACATTAAGATTTTACAGTTACTAACAAGTAAATCCTACTTTATAGATTTCCTCGTAATATTCCACGTTTCAGAGCCAATTGGTCCCTGGTTACAGGTAAATTCCATTGATATACGGCCTTTTAGTTTTGCGATAAAATTTATCGAAAGCTAATTTAAACTTTCCCGGGGTTTGAGAATCTTCGTTCGTTTCGTATAATTTATTTATTAACAGTGAAGTTGGAATAAAAGTTGAAACAAATTTTTGTGACAGTTTCAAGAGCAATGAGGTTGGTTAAATTATTATTTATTATAGTAAGGACGTGAGTGTTAATTTACCTTTATTTAATATCGTTTAAAGTTCTTTTGGTGTTGTTTGATAAAATCTCAAAGTACAGTCAAATTAGGGAGAATGAATCGTGACCGTGTGAATTAGGACACCTCTTAGTACTTCTTCTATTAGTTTCGTGTTTAATTGCAAACTCGTACAACGCGTTTTCAAATACGACAACGCCTAAGACTCGGGAAGGATAATGTGATGAATTGATGATGCATACCCGATGTTTTAGAGCCTTATCACACTTGCGATTTGAAAGCGTTTTTTGTATGAAGGCGTACGCGCAGCGTGTTCGCCGCGTCGCTTATTTGTATAGAAAATACGCTCGCAAATCGCAAGTGTGATAAGGCCCTTAACTGTTGCGTTTCGGGGTCTCCTCTCATCCAGGTCGTCAAAATGAAGAAGGCAGAGTGAAGTTGAAGTGGTTTAATGACTGTCACAAGTAATATTTATATCCGTACAGAATCCGTGTGCGCTAGTTAGAAAGCCAAGATGGAAGTCTGATGAGGGTTGCCACTCTTACAAGCATTTGTACAGTAGTGTTACTACAAGTAGGTATATAAGATGACGTTTGAGATAGGCATTTAAACGCCACAACTTGATTTAACCAACATACACAAAGGCTCCTTATCCGTTCATAAATGCTGATTATTTTAGACATTTTTAACATGTTATCAATGTTACTACTTAAAACCGGGCTATTACGATTTATTGGTATATATTTGAAAACTACAGTTTGAATTTTTCATTGATAATATTTGGTTTAAAAACAATTAACAAAATTCGACTGCACGAAATGAAAGCATGAAATAGCTATGTTAGTATCTAGAACTCAGGGAAATAAGGAAAAAGTATTCACAAAAAAGTTGGTTAAAATTATCAATGTGTCGGGATAGGTATTGATGGCCGGGTGCGGTGTGTGGCACATTAGATGACCTATTCGACATAGTTTTGGACGAGGAAGTAGTTCGAGCGAGATGAAACACTGCAGATACAATTAACTTGATTTATTCCTTATACAATGAAATACAAAATAACAGTTCCTGGCACAGAGGTTTGTAAGCTAGGTTATCGAAGTCTCGAACAGAATAGTCTTTATTAAATTAACACTGTATTGTTCACTGACTCTAATCAGCTTGGTATAGCACAACGAAACGGGACAGCTCCAAGGCAGTAGTGCACTCGACGGTGACCCAAAGTGAAGTGAAGTGTGGTCGTTTGCTGAGTTAACCACCAAGACTCTGTCTAGCGCGCCAAAACAGGTTCAAGGGGGCGCTACTGTCGCCTTACAATGACGCGCTGGTTTCGTTGAGCTACCATACTCATGTCCTTCTCCGACAAATATATTTGTCATAATTTGAAAAAAAAAATGTATAAGTCTCTTAAGGCTTGTTTGTAGATTCACGTTGCTTAAACGAAGGTTTATACCTAGAATTAATGTCGAGTTTTGGAGTTTGTCTCTTAATCTCAGAGTAAGTGTTATTTAAGCTTGGTAGAATTCAGCCTTAGGCGCTTGGGGGACGTGAAAATTAGAGGTCTGTTGATAACAGCCCTGGTAGACTTATTATACAAAAAAGCGGCCAAGTGCGAGTTGGACTCGCGCACGGAGAGGTCCGTACCAATATCGAGCAAAACACGTGCCTTTTTTTTTTTACAGGACTACCTCACAGAAATCGATCTAGTCCCAAATTAAGCTCAAGAAGGCTTGTGTTATGGGTACTAGACGACGATGTACATACTTATATAGATAAATATATACTTAAATACATAGAACAACCATCACCCAAGCACAAATATTCGAGTTCATCACACAAATATTTGCCCCGGCCGGGATTCGAACCCGGGACCGCCGGCTCAGTAGGCAGGTGCTTACAAACTGCGCCAAACCTGTCGTCGTTCCTTGTATAGGCCCCTTTAATTGTTACTTATTTTTTATTAACGGTTGCAAAATCAACTGTCTAGGTACCTATTACGGTTCATGAGAGAAAATGCCCGTGAACGAAATTTCATAGTAAAAACCCCTTATTTTGTTTAGGAGCCCCCCTTAATTATTATTATTTTATTATGAATGATATCTGTTGCTATAGCGGCAAGAGAAATACATCATCTGTGAAAATTTCAACTGGTCCAGCTATCGCGGTTCATGAGATACAGCCAGGTGACAGACGGACGGACGGACAGCGGAGGCCTTGTAATAGGGTCCCGTTTATTACCCTTTGTGTACGGAACCCTAAAAACTCCGGCAGGATGGCTCGTATACCTATTTGCATTAATACGTCAGCAGTCTGCGGCGAGTCTGTTACAAATGACGACTATTCGTATCATTCCGGGGCAAATGGATTCATATCCACCAACGTTAGGGCCGCCACAGACGAACTGTGTAACTAGAGCCGTGGCGGTCTTGAAAACGCTCCGTGTTTTTTTTAAGCCATGGTTTGAACTGTACTAGGGCTGGTTAGCCCTCACTACCAGTAGTCGGAGTTTGTGTGGGAGTATAACTCGCTAATGGGATTATCTCCGCGCCGAAGGAGTAATTTGGAGATTTAGAGAGTGAATTGGGTGAGTACTCTGAACCGAATCAGTCTGACTTAGGGTGGGATGAGAGAGAAAAGACGGGCTATGACAGAGACGCGAACCAAGTGGCGGTAGTACTCCGCCGGCGGGGAAAACGCTCCTCCAATCCCCGTTTTGTATGAGTACTCGTTCTAGGTATATTTTTTTTTAAATACTACTGCGGCAAAGAATCATGCGGCCCGCCTGAGTTTAAGCAGTTACCACCGCCTATGGACGCTTGCGACGCCAGGAGCACACCGACCCTTTAAGAACCTTTTTACTCCCCTCTTGAAGAACCGCATACTGTAGCCCCCGGGGAAAACCTCGGTATGGAGGTATCGGTATCGGCGTTCGCGGTAGGAAATTTCTCTGGAACCGCACAGTTCTCGACCATTTGGCCGATGGCGAGCAGATGCAGTCTGGTGACAGACAGACAGACAGACAGACAGTGGAGTCTTAGTAATAGGGTCCCGTTTTTTACCCTTTGGGTACGGAACTCTAAAAAAATTGTTCCTTATATTTTTCGAACAACAAGTTAAGTATCGTGTGTGTGCACCCTAACGCTTATGCCTGTTGTACATTAGTGGGGTCGAGTAAAAAATGAGCCTGCGTCGGCAATAGGAATAATATACCTATGAATTTGAGATATCCGCGCCGTCGCTTCTTGGCAGCAATCTCTGAGGAGATATTTGTTTTAAAAAGTAGAATAAGAAAATGTATGACGGCGATTGAGAGAGAGGGGCAACTATCCTCGCTCTGGTTCATGGTTGGTCCAGCAAGTCTCCATTGACATTCAGCGGGGTAAAGCTGCTAGCATAATGGGGACTTTTGGACCGAATATGGCACTGGGAGAGGATTTAATACATTAAGTTTTCCTTGATGAGGCGGTGTCATTTGATTCTGACGAAGCATATTAAGTATATCCATACTTTGTGAATTGCGTGCATTATTTTTAAATTGACGAAGCATGTGTTGGATTTTCTTTTCTGGTCATCGGTTTCAACAAAAATAATAATATTTTCTTATTAGCAGAACTGGAAACACTGGACCTCGAATGGTGTAAAAAAAATTGCGCTAAAAGTAGACTGAGAGTCTTTGTTTTAAAAGTATACCCTAGTAATAAGGCAATCTGGGAGTTTTCTTTCGGCGGTTCTTTCTTCTCAGCAAGCGTTATACTGAAACGCTGGTTGTTTTTTTAATAAATAATGTGTTTACTACTGGAACGTCAGGGAGGCTCAAATAATTATTATACGCGATGTAATCCGTTTAAATTGCAATACAAAACAAAAAAAAGGTAAAATTCTGGATTTAACTCTATACAATTATTTTGTTATCGAAATTGGATTAACAGATGGCGCCAGACTGACGTGGCGCCGCGTGCCCCTGCAAAACTGATTGTGTATCGTGCTATAAGATTTTTCTTGAAATTGTCCGTAGGAAACTGATTCTCAATACAACGTTAGAATTTTATAAATAAATAAATATCGGACAACCTCACACAAATCGATCTAGTCCCAAATTAAGCTCAAGAAGGCTTGTGTTATTATGGGTACTAGACGACGATATACGTACTTATATAGATAAATATATACTTAAATACATACAACAACCATCACCCAAGCACAAATATTCGAGTTCATCACACAAATATTTGCCCTGGCCGGGATTCGAACCCGGGACCGCCGACTCAGTAGGCAGGTGTGTACAAACCGAGCCAAACGCGTCGTCAATTTTATAATAGTACTAGCGACCCGCCCCGGCTTCGCACGGGTCAATGCTGATAAATTATGCATGTATTATACACCCACTACTATACTACTATACTATACTAGGATGCACCCACAACTTCGTACGTGTAATTTTTTTTACCGTAGTCGGGCATAAAGTATCATTGGATGTCCAGCTATCCCTGTACCGTAAAGTGGTTAAAATTAGTCCAGCCAGTGATGAGAGGACAAAGGAAACTATGAACACAGGTGGCGCCAGGCTGGCATGGCGCCGCGCGGCCATACGAAACAAATGACGATCCTGCTAACGAATTTTCCAGAAATCATCAGAGATAACAGATTTTCACTACAAATATAGAATTTTAAAATAGTAGGTATTGATTTGATGGTGTAGTTGTCTAAAGTTTGTATGGACTACACTTAGGTGTTGGTGTAATTTTTCATACTTTCCTGTATCATTAATGTTAAGCGAACGTGCTTAAAGATGGAATTATGAGCAATACATAAGATTGCTGGTTTGCACAAGTATAATTTAAATCAATAAACCGACAAAATTGCCAGGGATGAAATGCAAATGGTAATTTAATGGTACACATTAATGTAGGGTTGGCACAAATATCTAGAGGGTTCGCTTGTGGCGCAGACATTCACATCAGTAGATTTTTCGTTCTCATACACAAAGTCCGACTTGATGATATTGAGACCTAACAAGGTCTGAATACAGATAAAGACATTTCTAAAAAAACTAAAGCGCCTGAGGGAGGCAACAGAGGACCCACGCGCAGGCAGTTTTCTCGCGCAATCGGTTTCCATAGCCATTCAGCGTAAGAATGCTACCGAGAGGTCTTAGTTTTATAAATATATTTTAATCTTAGTTTAGTTTTTAATATTTTAATCCCATATTTTTAATGTTTTATTTATGACCTTGAATAAATCATTTTCTTGTACAGTAACCTCACGGTGCTCGCGGTTAGGGCCATCGTTTTTTTAACCAGTAGGTATCATGTTGCACTAGGCATAAGTACAGAAAGATTACACCTACGTTTCGTAAGAACTCTGGTCGCGCGCATTCATGTAAATAGATTTCAATATTTCCAGTACTGCAAATTGCCAGCATTAAAAATATTTTTTTGTACATTTGTACTAAAAATAACTCAGTCTATCTCTTCTTTACCCGCTCATATTCAGTGAAATAAATAAAGACTACACATTTTTAAAGACTTCTTTTCCAAAATAACTACCGTAAAGATAGCTGACAACCCTAATAAAAAGACGGCAGGCACTCGCATAAAGACGATTGATGATGCACTAAATGGCGAGGTATTAACACAATTGTTGCAGCCCTATAATCATTGCAGATGCGTGTGAACATAGGTACTTGATAAAAAAAAGTTGATAATAAGCAGATACAGTATTCAGAAAACGTGTATCTGTGCCTTGCCAAACACTTGAGCAAGCATCGGATCATCGGATGCTATTATATCTACACCTCGTCGTCAGCGTCGATGTTGAGTTGTATGAAAGCGGAAATAATTTAAAATTTTAATTTTAATTATTGTAATTTTCTGTTCTCTTTGTTTTTGAGTATCCGCTTTCTTTATAATTTTACAGAAATACTAGCTAATTATTTATTGTTATTTAGGATAAAAATATATATTCCTAGTAAATTAAATAACTTTTAGTAGGTACCTAAATCTATACATTGAAAATACCTTCAAATAGTTCATTTAATGAGTGCTATGACGAGTCCGGCTAGACACGAAAAACGCGACTAAGCAAATATTGGGACACTTGAAATCTGTGTACAACTTCGTATATACCTATCGAGATTAAAGCTGGATCTTAGGAAACGTAGGGGTTGTGACGTTGTGATCTAAAGATTACATTCGGATATCGGGGATATTGGTTACACGACGCGGGACCACAAACGGTGACTGCAACCAACCAAGGCGACCAGCGACGGTGACCAGCGACGGCGACCAACGACGGCAACCAGCGAAGGCGACCAGCGACAGCAACCAGCGAAGGCGGCCCACTGCCTTCTATGGACTACTATGAAATGATCTTATATCCATTTATATTTTCTTTATTTCAGCCTTCCTAACGTTTCATTAACTATAACAGTTAAGTACCGTTGTCAAAGGTTGACTGAGAACACTCAATTTTTCTCTCTACACGTTACATTTGTGTTGTTCTCAGTCAATGTATACTATTATATCTATCATTGGAACGCTACTTTGTGTACTAAGTTTGTTCAGTCATCTGTAGGCCCTCTTTTTGAATGATCGGCTCATAGATCTACGTGGCATTCCAATCGGGAGCCAGTCGGTCGGAAATTAAAAACAGAAATATGAAAACATGCCAGCTACCTAAAAATTCAGATTAAGTCATTTATATGGTTTTTTGTATCAGATTTATGTTGAAGTTAAAAATAATGCATATACAAAGCCACCTTTCGTAGACAGCGCCACTGCAGCAAGGTCTCTAACTGTCCTATATATATCAAATGGCATTTAACCCCCTAACTATCACTCTAGCTTCATCTAGAGAGAACCTTTACATAGTTAGTATGGGAGCAAAACACAAAATATCGCCTGGTGACAGCCAAAACTCACTAAAACTTCTGTTCTTACTCTTCAAAGCCTGATATCTAGAAAGTAGATTGACACTGAAATACGACTGTTTTAAGTTGGTATTTGTTACTTAGTGAGTTTTGGCTATCAACAGAAGATAATTATATTCCTCTTGAATTATTCCGTAAGCTTAAAGTTGACGAGAATCTACAAAAACTAGCTTAAATAAAGATGGACGCAAAACATTACCTTGGGGGACGTCACAAGAGAGGACTGCTCGTAGCTTACTTGTTTCCTGATCTTTATTTCTGGGTGCAGTCATGGAGATAATTTGTGAAGAGGGTATGGATGGATGATGTATTTCTGACTTACATTGGAAAAGTTAGAAAACTTATGAACAAAGACAGAGATGTGGTGTCAAAGGCCTTTCATGGATCAATAAACAATAAAAATGTGTTGTCTATATTCTGTGGAACTTTATCTTTTGTAGAGTATTTGTTTGTATTGTATGGGCACTACATTTAAATTAAGCTATAAATATATAGTTCTTCACAAGCGTCGATCCTGTGTCCGAATGTGGCTTGCAAAACTGAATTATGTTTTAAAGGTTCTGTTCTGTTGCAAGGCGCGCAATGCAACTCACCTTTGTTATTGTATGTGTAAATTATAAGCTTTGGACGGATCTTTCTGTGATAAGATATAAGAAAAGTCAATGTTCATCATCATCATCAAAAATCTGCCGAAAATCATCCACTGTTGTACTAAGGCCTCCTTAAAAGTTCTCCACTACAATCGATTCTACATCGTTCTCATCCACCGACTTCCCGTCCTCCTAGCCAGGTTAACAGTCCACCTTGTTGAGCATTCTCGCTTGGTGATTGATAAACAAAAGAAACTTTCCATTATTTAATACACTGAATGTTCCACGTGGCATCCAATCGAGAGCCAGTCAGCTGGAAACACAGTTTTCGCCGATGTCCGGTTCAGTAGCTTCGATCCGGTGTATCCGGTAATTATTTTTCGTGTTTGTCTTTCTTGTCGAGGTGTTAAATAAAGAGAGATTTATTGTGAACTAGCACAAGCAACCCAGTCAAATAGGCAAAATGTCTGGTTTAATACGTTGATAATTTAGTAAATCTGGATAAGAAAATATAATCTAAATAAACTAAAAAGCTTTAGAGGTTTTTAGTTCACAAGAAAGTTTATAATTGTCAGAATCTAACACACAACCCAAAAAATTTGGACAAAAAAAACATCTTATGGTTTACCATGAAAACCTAGATTCTGTCACAACTAAATTTTTCTGTCTGCTATTACAGCATTCATTATTTTTATTGATTTATTTCCAAAATTACACTGAAAACCTAGATTCTCCAACAACTTTAGAGTTATTTGTATGCTATTAAAGCATTCATTTATTTTTATTTGTTTATTAGCTTTACTGCACAAAACAAGTGAGAGTGTGAGTACATATTGGTACAGAACAAACATAATGTAGGTAGTACCTACTAACGTTATATATGTAGTTCCCCCAACCAAATAAAAAACTACACATATCAATCACCACCCTAATATCAATCAGAGAACTGCATCACAGGTTTAAGCAACTCTGTGTAAGCGTTATATGACATGTTTAATCCTAGAAAATATACCCTTTATATCTCTGATAGTTAAATTAAGAGTATTCTATTAATAGACCCGGAGAAAATATACCTCTCCGGGTAAAGTGTGCCCAGTGATTTACCTGTCGCATAAATTTACTATTATATTGTTGTGATGTAATTATAATTGTAATTTCATATTCATTATTGTTATTCAATGACATAGAATCAGACTTGTAAAAATGCCCTCGAGGCATATTTGCAGAATAAAGATTTTAATTTTAAATCTTAAGTACCAATATAGCGGTTGGGATGCATAAGCATTCCAGCTGTTCTAGTCACCTCTTGCTAGTTGCTTTGCAATATGGTTATGTAATTCCCTTCAATTGTACTAAGACTCTAGATCTTATGACAGAAATTATCATAGGTAAATGTTGGACTCTGCAAGGTAAGCATTTAATAATAACTGCTTGCCTAGTAATAGATCTTATCTCATTTACAATTTTATCGATTGAAAAATATCTAATTCAGAATTGTTATTTTTTAATTACTCCCTGTTGCATCATTGTTGTAAAAGAGATTTTATAACTATCTAGTTATTAAGTCACAAATTGCCATTTTACTAAGCAGTACTTAAAGCACTATCGCTCAGCAGAGTGATCATGGGAATCAGAATTCCCAGGTGATTTACAAAGTGTATGTATATTTCGCGCTGGTCTCCTCAAGGTCTATATGACACAGACATATGACCTAGTCATACTTGGCATTTATATCCACTATCCACTTCGGCCTCCATTTAGTCTTGAGGAATCCTCCAATTTGTAATAGTCCGGAACGGTGTACCTTTTAATTTTTCCCCTCTTTCAATTACATTCTTGATTATAATGGGAATTATTCTTATTATTTTCCGCAAGAGCAGATCTGACTCACTGGGTCCAGGCCAAGTGACTCGACTTCTAGAGCTTCAACCGGTAAGACCAGTCTCTGCGCTGATGTGTTCCTTATTCATCCGCTGGAGTAAGGACAAGCGCGTATAAAGGACTGTTTAAAGAGCTTTCTGTAGTAAGACATATATCAGACTGTTATTTGTGGCACAAAACAGTAGAATGTGAGCCCAATATGGTGCACCAGAATGCTGATCTTAGCATGAACTGGACTAGTGTGACATGAGCACCCGAAACCATATTTAGTTGCAGCGCATAGAAAGCAACGAGTGAATCCAACTGATACACCATTCTGCTCAGCAGAGCCGGCAGGAAGTGAATCCAGAATAACTCACCACATTTGCTAAGATAATATTTAAGCATAGAGTGGACCCACGTAGTACAAAATATAACTTGTTAAAAGCTACAAAAGTACCCACAAATGGCACACCACAATAATAAATGAGCAACGAGAGTACCCAACCAGCTCAATAGTTAGCACTCCACATTGCTTCGCAAGAATGTATTTTAATGCGCCAGCAGCACACGCTGCTAAGATTATGCATGTTGCGGCATTCTGGGAAACGGGCAAGGTAACGATCCCAACTTGTACCATTCTTGTCTTACCTTGTTTGTTAGGATCCTCTTAGCATAATGTTTTTCCGTTTCTGTCATCTCTCATGCTGTGTGTGGCATGAAGTGGCTTCGCCACCAGAATCGCGCTTCGAATGGCGCCTGCTCGATGATGACAATTGGTGATCGAGAACGCATTCAAGATGACCATTATGCCCGGGATGTCGCTCGCCGGTAATCCCCTTAGGAACTTTGGCTTGCCAACAGAGTCGAGGGCACCTACGCGTCGATATGGACCTCGCCCTGAGTCCTTCAAAAAAAACGGAATTCCTGTCGCACTTTATCTGTCAAACCGCTTCGACGATGTCTCAACATTGTCTTTATAAAAACAAATAGTATTAAACACCTTTCACAACACAATATTACATTATTATAATTAACACGAAAAATCGTAACATGGTCGTAGGTCGCACAAAAACGATAATGGAGTTGACAAGTCAGAGCGCGGGAATCATGGCTGCGTTCGGAAGTTTGGCGCGTTTTTTGAATCGAAAGCTTAAACTCCTGGGCTCTGAACTTTGTGGTCAAAAGGTTGTATAACTGCGTATACTACTTGAGTTATCATAAAGAGACTGTGCAGCGAAATACAATAGTATAGATATCGTTTTTAATATTTATTGTTTATTGTTTTAAACTTTTCAAAGCACCTAGAAAAATAATTAGCTCATAGTACTACGTGATCATATATTAACGACATCTATTAGGGCGAATTCACACGTACCACAACCACACGACAACCACAACCACACCACAACCACACCACGTGGTCGGGCGCATATTTTGTATGTTTAATAAATAGTACAATTCGCACGTAACCACAACCACACCACAACCACACCACGTGGTCGGACGCATATTTTGTATGTTTAATAAATAGTACAATTCACACGTAACCACACCACATTTTAACGCTGCGACGTGGTGTGGTTGCGGTGCGTGTGAAACAACCCTTAAAATGACAATAAATTATTTTCATCTACAATGTTACTAATAATATGACCTGTCATAATAATTTCCTAAGTAACACCATAAGATTCAGGTGCCAACTATCGCGTACGTCAATAATGGCGACAGCACCACTGAACGGATACCTACGTGATGGCCTCACTGTTTTGTTATCCGTGGTATTATAAATAAGGAAGTGAAATCCTTTCTACATTGTAAATTTAATGATTTCGTCTTGTCTCGAATCATGGTTGTTTTTAATACAAAATGCATATATTGTCGAGCAGCAACTCTCAATAACTGATACAGTGCTGCTTTACATTTGTATGCGATCAATATTCAAAAAATTCGGTAGTAATTCTCGAAGTCCAGGTTAACCATCACAGCTACACCCTAGATTGTGCCGCATCGTGGTCACAGGCACGCAACGACGTGCATCGACTCTCGGGTATCGTGTCGAGGGACGCATCAACGGCACCAATTATGTACACGTATGGAGCTGGTGTTATTAACTCAGGAAAAATCTTAACAGCGCGATGCAGCCGATATTGTCAAAGTAACAACGCCATCTAGCGGAAAATTGGGTCGTTGAGAACCAAATCTCAACACACCGTTAAAAATAAAGAATGACTGATATTTATTACTTTGAATAGATTTTATATATAAAAAAACTACATAGAAGCAAAATTGTGGCTAAATATATCGCATATTTATCGTTTATTATACATTTCGCTACCTTATTAGTAAGTTAGGCCAAACACAAACAATACCAAAATTTGCGCCTAATGTTCTAAATGTTGGTTGGTATTATATTTAGAAATGTATTTAATTTACTTAAATTGATTCGAAATACTTTTATTTCAATAACACTCGATAAACAATCTGTTTTATTCATTAACATTTTTTATTGCGTCTCCGGGCTTTTTTATGGTCAATACTTACAAACTACAGAAGAATATAATTGTATATTCAATAAAAGAGCATTAGTTCCTATTGTCGCAAATTGTGTTTTTAAAGAAATGTATGTTTATTTTTTTAGTATGAGCCAATTTACAACGAACATTGCACTCATATTTTCGTCTGTGTTGGTTGATAACTGGCGCCATCTTTTCTATCTAACTAACACGGTTTCCGTAAGTCAACGCCTCAAACAACCTTAACCTTGTTGTTAATGCCGGTGGGCCGCGCGGAGGTATTAGGTCGAATTCATACTTTTTAGTTTTTGTACACGTAAGAGCCACGCGGGGGTCGCGTCGTTCTAAATTCAAAATCACAGATGCTGTCATTATAAGGTTACACATTGTAAGGAAAATATTTCATGGAATTTATGTTTTCAGAGATAAATATTAATCATAATAAAAAGTATCCTATAACCATCTTTGGATGTTCAGCTATTCCTGTACCAAAATTGGTAACTTTTTATCCAGCCGTTTCGGCGTGATGCGAGGACAACGGTTTTTTTGAAAACAGATGGCGCCAGGTTGGCTCGACGAAGCGTGTCCATACAAAACAACTATCCGGCTGCATCACGCTATCGAGATTTTTCCTGAAATCATGACCTCCCTTCATAGAAAATTTATTTTCAATACAAATTTAGGATTTTATAATCTATATAGTTATAGTATATAGTACTAGCTTTTGCCCGCGGCTTTGCACGCGTAAACACAATATCATACGTTCACTACACTTATTGCGAGGCCAAAGGCCGAGCTCCGCGTAGCACCGAAGGTGCGGAGCGTCCTAAGGAAGCCGCCCACCCACTTAATGTAAGTCGAAGTAACTTAATGCGAGGCCGAAGGCCGAGCTCCGCGTAGCACCGTAGGTGCGGAGCGTCCCAAGAAAGCCGCCCACCCACTTAATATAAGTTGAAGTAACTTAATGCGAGGCCGAAGGCCGAGCTCCGCGTAGCACCGAAGGTGCGGAGCGTCACAAAGAAGCCGCCCACCCACTTAATATAAGTTGAAGTAACTTAATGCGAGGCCGAAGGCCGAGCTCCGCGTAGCACCGTAGGTGCGGAGCGTCCCAAGGAAGCGGACCACCCACTTAATATAAGTTGAAGCAACTTAATGCGAGGCCGCAGGCCGAGTTCCGCGTAGCACCGAAGGTGCGGAGCGTCTCAAAGAAGCCGCCCACCCACTTAATATAAGTTGAAGTAACTTAATGTGAGGCCGAAGGCCGAGCTCCGCGTAGCACCGTGGGTGCGGAGCGTCCCAAGGAAGCCGACCACCCACTTAATATAAGTTGAAGTAACTTAATGCGAGGCCGCAAGCCGACCTCCGCGTAGCACCGAAGGTGCAGAGCGTCCCAAGGAAGCCGCCCACCCACTTAATATAAGTTGAAGTAACTTAATGCGAGGCCGAAGGCCGAGCTCCGCGTAGCACCGTAGGTGCGAAGCGTCCCAAGAAATCCGCCGACCCATTTAATATAAGTTGAAATAACCTAGTGCGAGGCCGAAGGCCGAGCTCCGCGTAGCACCGAAGGTGCGGAGCGTCCCAAGGAAGCCGCACCCACTTAATATAAGATGAAGTAACTTCATGCGAGGCCGCAGGCCGAGCTCCGCGTAGCACCGAAGGTGCGGAGCGTCCCAAGGAAGCCGCCTATTAAGTTACTTAAACATATGTTAAGTGGGTTGGCGGCTTCCCTGGGACGCTCGTGGAACTCGGCCTGCGGCCTCGCATTAAATTACTAAGGGTTTATAAAGCAACTTAGCACCGAAGGTGCGTAGCGTCCCAGGGAAGACGCCCACCCACTTAAAATATGTTCAAATACATTAATGCGAGTTTCAAATAACTTAATATAAGTTTAAATGTGTGAGCGGCTTTCCTGGGACGCTCTGAACCTTCGGTGCTATGTGATGCTCGGCCTATGGCCTCGCATTAAGTTACTACTTATATTAGTCAGTGGGCGCCTTCCCTAGGACGCTCCGCACCTTCGGTGCTACGCTTGTGAACATGATCTTGGTTTAATTTAAATTGAGGCAAGATTTATGTTTAAAAAATTGTTTTGAATATTTATTGTCTATTGTAAATTTAAATAACTTAATGCGAGGCCACCCACCTAGTTAATATAAGTTTAAGTGTGTGAGCGCCTTCCCTAGAACGCTCCGCACCTTCGGTGCTACACTTGTGAACATGATCTTGGATTAATTAAAATTGGGGCAAGACTTATGTTTAAGAAATTGTTTTTAGGGTTTTGGACCCAAAGGGTAAAAACGGGGCCCTATTACTGAGACTTCGCTGTCCGTCCGTCCGTCTTTCACCAGGCTGTATCTCAAGAACGGTGATAGCTGGACAGTAGAAAATTTCACAGATGACGTATTTCTATTGCTGCTATAACAACAAATACTAAAAATAAAATAAAAAAAATATTTAAGGGGGCTCCCTACAACAAACTTCATGCGCGAGCCGGACTCGCACTCGCCCAATTTTTAATATTTATTGTCTATTGTAGATTTAAATAACTTATTGCGAGGTCGCCCACCCACTTAATATAAGTTTAAATGTATGAGCGGCTTTCCTGGGACGCTCTGCACCTTCGGTGCTATGTGAAGCTCGGCCTACGGCCTCGCATTAAGTTACTACTTATATTAGTGGTTGGGCGCATTCCCTAGGACGCTCCGCACCTGGGGTGCTACGCTTATGAACATGATCTTGGTTTAATTAAAATTGAGGCAAGACTTATGTGACGACGCGGTTGGCGCAGTGGTTAAGCAACTGCCTACTGAGCCGACGGTCCCGGGTTCGAATCCCGGCAAGGGCAAATATTTGTGTGATGAACACGAATATTTGTGCCTGGGTCATGGATGTTCTATGTATTTAAGTATTTATTTATCTATATAAGTATGTATATCGTCGCCTGGTACCCATAACACAAGCCTTCTTGAGCTTAATTTGGGACTAGGTTGATTTGTGTGAGGTTGTCTGATATTTATATTTATATTATATTTATATTATGTTTAAAAAATTGTTTTGAATATTTATTGTCTATTATAGATTTAAATAACTTAATGCGAGGCCACCCACCTACTTTATATAAGTTGAAGTGTGTGAGCGGCTTCCCTGGGACGCTCTGCACCTTCAGTGCTACGTGGAGCTCGGCCTACGGCCTCGCATTAAGTTACTACTTATATTAGTGGGTGGGCGACTTTCCTAGAACGCTCCGCACCTTCGGTGCTTCGCTTGTGAACATCATCTTGGTTTAATTAAGATTGAGTCAAGACTTAGGTATGTTTAAAATATCGTTTTTAATATTTATTGTCTATCGTAGATTTTAAAAAACTTAATGCGAGGCCGCCCACACACTTATATAAGATTAAATGTGTGAGCGGCATCCCTGGGACGCTCTGCACCTTCAGTGCTACGTAGAGCTCGGCCTACGGCATCGCATTAAGTTACTACTTAAATTAGTGGGTGGGCGACTTCCCTAGAACGCTCCGTACCTTAGGTGCTACCATTGTGAACATCATCTTGGTTTAGTTTAAATTGAGGCTAGACTTATGTTTATATATCGTTTTGAATATTTATTGATTATTGTAGATAACTATTCAAAGCACCTTGAAAAATAATTAGCTCATAGTCCTACCTGAACATATATTAATGACATCTATTAAGATGACAATAAATTATTTTCGTCTACAATGGTAATAATACTAATATAATAATATGACCTGTCATAATAATTTCCTAAGTAACGCCATAAGATTCAGGTGCCAACTTAACTCAATCGAGCGTACGTCAATAATGGCGACAGCACCACTGAACGGATACGTGATGGCCTCACTGTTTTGTTATCCGTGGTATAATGAATAAGGAAGCAAAGGAAAATGCATGAGATGACACGGTTATTATTTCAGTAGGTTCTGGGTTCAAATCCCGGCTGGGTGAAATCCTTTCTACATTGTAAATTTTATAATTTTGTCTTGTCTCGAATCATGGTTGTTTTTCATACAAAATGCATACATTGTCGAGCAGCAACTCTCAATAATTGATACACTGCTGCTTATATTATTAGGTATGCGATCAATATTCAACAACTTCGGTAGTAATTCTCGAAGTCCGGGTTAACCCATCACACTACACCCTAGCTTGTGCCGAATCGTGGTCAGAGGCACGCAACGACGTGCGTGAATCCTTTACATGTATGGAGCTGGTGTTATTAACTCGGGAAAAATCTTAACAGCGCGATGCAGCCGCTAGTATGGAGATTTTGTCAAGGTAACAACGCCATCTAGCGGAAAATTGGGTCATCAACAAAATCTCAACACGCCGTTAAAAATAAAGAATGATTGATATTTATTACTTTGAATAAATTTTATATATAAAAAAAACTACATAGATGCAAAATTGTCGCTAAATATATCGTATATTTATCGTTTATTATACATTTCGCTACCTTATTAGTAAGTTAGGCCAAACACAAACAATACCAAAATTTGCGCCTAATGTTATAAATGTTGGTTGGTAAAACATATTTAGAACTGTATTTAAATTACTTAAATTGATTCGAAATACTTTTATTTCAATTACACTCGATAAAATAGCATTAAAAAATCTGTTTTATTCATTAACGTTTTTAATTGTTTCTCCGGGATTTGGTCGATACTTACAAACTACAGAAGAATATAATTGTATATTCAATAAAAGAGCATTAGTTCCTATTGTCGCAAATTGTGTTTTTAAAGAAATGTATAATTTTTTTTTGGGCATGAGACAATTTACAACGAACATTGCACTCATATTTTCGTCTGTGTTGGTCGATAATTGGCGCCATCTTTTCTATCTAACTAAGACGGTTTCCGTAACTCAACGCCTCAAACAACCTTAACCTTATTGTTAATGCCGGTGGGCCGCGCGGAGGTATTATGTCGAATTCATACTTTTTAGTTTTTGTACACCTAAGAGCCACGCGGGGGTCGCGTCGTTCTAAATTCAAAATCACAAACGCTGTCATTATAAGGTTTACACATTGTAAGGAAAATATTTCATGGAATTTATGTTTTCAGAGATAAATATTAATCATAATAAAAAGTATCCTATAACCATCTTTGGATGTTCAGCTATTCCTGTACCAAAATTGGTAGCTTTTTATCCAGCCGTTTCGGCGTGATGCGAGGACAACGGTTTTTTTGAAAACAGATGGCGCCAGGTTGGCACGGCGACGCGTGTCCATACAAAACAACTATCCGGCTGCATCACGCTATCGAGATTTTTCCTGAAATCATGACCTCCCTCCATAGAAAATTTATTTTCAATACAAATTTAGGATTTTATAATAGTATAGATATAGTATATAGTATTATAGTATATAGTATATAGTATATAGTATATAGTATATAGTATAGATAGTATAGAAGATAGTATAGATAGTATAGATAGTATAGATAGTATAGAAGTATAGATAGTATAGAAGTATAGATAAGCGGCTAATACCTAAGCATTTTAAAACAGAAAAATACAGAGGGCGCTTTAAAAAAAGAAATAAGAAAAAAAAACAAGACATTATTTCACGCTGTCCGTGAAGCGGTTCTATAGCTCAGTGGTGAGAGCACTACTGCGGTAAAGCAGGTCGTGAGTTCGATTCCCACTAGCAACTCAGTGGATTGCGTAAAATGTTGGTTTCCTATTTATCCTTTGTACCTATTTATAAATAAGAAATGTGGTATCACTACATAAATTAGGATCAACATTGATTCTGTATATTTATTTTATTTTTTTGATATCGTTAATGACGAATCTGCAACGTGCATGGAAGTGTAACCGCCAAGTTATAAGAAACTGTTAGAGAAATAATCCGCACAGATAAACCGCTTGAGAATTGCGACCTATGGAGTACCTAGAGCAGATCAACAACCGGACATACGAAACCATTTTGCCCAAGCTGACGCTTCGCTCGGTCAATAAATTGAATGATAGGTCCTTATCATAATCAAAATGTTTATTCTGTAAGTAGTCCTAGGCTACTGGCACTTTTACAAGTCTAAATCGTAAATTGATAGGTTGAGAAGAATGCCAAAAGAAACTCAACAGTCGTAAGTACTTTTATTGTTAATTAAAGTTTGATAATAATAATCAAATTCATTTATTCAGATAATGTCATCCATTGTGTTAGTCATTAACAGAATAATTTATCAAACTAATGTTAATAACATAATACATAATATTACAATTATGTTATAACTAGAACTACGTAATCGGTAATTGGTACAAGTAAATATATTACTGAGCTCAACCCAAAAGATAATAAATAGTTTATTGGCAAAAATGTATTTATTTCACATATTAGGCACATGTAAGCCAGTAAGTAATTAGGCGAAACAGTAACAATTTCAGCCAGCACAGTTTCCACAAATGACCTAATATGTTATGATTTACTGTTTGCCCCATCGAATGGCTCGCACGTTTTCTGTGGTACAAGACAAAAGGAATAACCTTAATTAATAATTTAAAACACCCTGATACATGTGGTCATCATAAAACCCTGTTTTATCTGTATATTTTGTGGTAGTCGTTTATTTAGTCCTATTATTAAATTGCACGACCTACTAATTACAAACATTAATTTTTCAACTACTCCGCTACCTAAAGGTTGTCTGGAAGTGATTGCTATTTAGCGATAAGACCGCCTGTTGTTTACCTCTGCCTGTTATTTTAATGTATATCAAGCTGTGTTGTATATTCTTTGATGTTGGAGGTGTGCAATAAAGAGTATTTGTATTTTAATGAGCGATATAGAAAATGCTACTAAAACTGAACGTAAAAACAACATTTGGAATTCCTAGCTTTAATATTGGCAGAGAGCCGGTCACTCGTTCCACTAAAAGATGAATATCTTGGAGACGAGCCCTCCGATTTTCATCAAACAAAGCTAAGAACCATCTAGACAAATCAGGCTATTGATGAAAAAAAAATTGCACTCAAATCGGTCCACCCGTATGGGCGCTCTGTGTGTCTGGGCACAGATGCACAGACACACAGATACACACCCTCACAAATAAATCCCCCTCTTTTTTTCACAAAGAGTATGCGCACATACCACTACCATAAATAAAAATATCGTCAATGTATACTACTATTAATTGTTTTCCAAAAATCATGTTACCATGATATTCGCAAATTTTAAAGAGAAATTAATCACTATTTCTTGTATATTACAAATACAATGATCACCTGGTCAAGGTCTAAAAAATTTCACTGTTTATATTTTTGTATTTTTAGGCATACTCGTACTCCTGCTAAACTACTAATTTATATTTTTAGGCATACTCCTGCTACACTACTATTTGACTTGGTTGCATGCAACTAAGTTAGTTGCATGATTATAAGCTTTCGTTAGTATAGTATAACATCTGTACCTATATTATACCTGTCGATATTTTTATCGTTTATAGGTAGGTTAGGTTAGCTCATTTGGCACGTTTATATCCCGACTGACCTTATGTACTTTTCATATGAACATTTGGCGAAACGTTACAGGTGGGAAACGAAAATTCGGACTTACGGTAGATAACCCTGATTGTTTTACCAATTTAGGGCATAAAACGTCACAGGAGAAAGATCAGAAATTATCTTTATACCTACTTAATTAATGATATTTTTTGTATGGTGTATTAACGTTTCTATTAAGATTTGTCACTTCATCACACCAACAGCTGATCTGGCATGAATTATTTTTGGTACACAGGACACAGGTGCATTCACAACTATAAGTTTTTTTTACCCGACCACGGAGAAACGAAAATGAAAATGTTGGCTTTTTCCTAAGCACGGACTAAGAGGTTCTTCGAGATATTTTTTCTTTCCAGAAATTCTTGAGTTTGACTGAATCCCATTCATTTCAGAAATTACGCTCGCTCGTTTAATTCTTTCTAAATCGCTTTATCTTATCGCTTGCGCCTAACGTAATCCCCACCGGATCACAGCACTATTTCCCTTATTGATAGCTTTTTTGTGTTTTCTCATTTCGACGTAATTTATATACTGTCCACATGTTAACTAACATATAAAATTGCTAGGCGTTTTCTGTGGATTTGCCTGTCTTGCAAATATTTTGCATTTAAGAATTAATTTTTAGGGATAAAAGTTATAGGAGACCTATCACGACTTTGCGCGACCATGGGCGCGGCAAGCGGTTGAGCGAGAGATCCGAGCCCTGCGAGTGAGCGAGACACACGTACCGCGCACCGCTGCCGCTGTCGCGCAAAGTCGTGGCATCTCCGTATGTCATTCTATCCTATGCAAATTCCTCCATCCGTTGACCCATTGTTAAATTACAGAATTATACACGAGCAAGGGGGATCACTCCACGCCGCATATCACGAAATGTACCTACAAATTGTGACCCGGGCCGCCCATCACTCCGCCTTTATTCGGCTAGGGTTGGCACTATCGAAGCGGAGCCAACGTATCGATTATATTTTTATTATTTATAATATATTTTTATGATTATTTATTATTTTTAACCAACTACAAAATGGAAGACATCGTCTTTGTATGTATTGGATCTTTTTTGTAGGTATGCTCACTGAATTTCTCCGTGAAGTGTAAAACGATTTATATTTATTATTTATTCAACAGAGCTTACAACTACGCTTTTCCCATTGTCATTATCTCAGGATCTGATGATGGGACCTACTAGATCTCAGAATTGGTTCACAACAGACGTGTGGCTTTCATTTTTCTATTCACCTAAATGAACATCTAGAGCCAGTACGAGTATCATAAAATTTACCTGATTTTGGACCCTGGAAATGCCTAATTATTCCTGAGATCCAGTCAGGATTGGTTCAACGCAGACATGTCCGGATTCACATTTCCTCATTCACCTCAAAAAACATTCAGGCCCTGTATCACATTGACTTGATGATATATAATGGATCTCAAGACTCGGAGTTTTCGTATTTCCTCTCATCTCAATGAACATCTAAAGCCAGTATCATAAAATTGACCTGTAAATGTCCACTGAATCTCAATATTGGTCCAACGCAGACATGTGCGGTTTTCACATTGCGATTCACCTCAATGAACATTTAGACATCGTATCACACACATGCCTGCGTTGAATAAATCCTGAGATCCATTAACCATCATCAGATAAATTGTATGATACTGGCTGTAGATATTCATTAAGATGAGTAGAAGAACTGAACTTGTTACAGTAATTCAACAATACGGGTGTAGATAAAGCCTTTATACAAATCAAACTGTGTCAACTTGTATGCCAGTATCATATCACTCAAACACCAACTGCATTCGCAAATAAAACAAAACGGGTCACATCGCATTCTATTTTTATTTATCAATATTTTTACACAACATTTTCGCATCGGCACAATATCGCGTATCGCCACTTCACCAGTCACCTCCAATAAAACGGCGCTGAAATATTATAAATCGATAGTACGCACGTAGGGTACTGCAAATAAATAAGGGCTGTGTTGAAGAAGAGTTTATTGCGGGCTTAGCTCGAAAAGGCACGTTCTATTTGACACACGTGTGAAAAGACGAAAAAAACTAAAGTCTATGGGCCTATGTTGCGTTTAACTGTTATCATGTTATAAATAAGTAACAAAGCATAATACGTCACTCACACTCGCATTTTGTCAAAACGTGATGGATGCTTTGTCACATATATCGCGTGATAAAAGCTACCATCATAGGCCCGATGGTTTCTGAGAGATTACACGGTAACACATATATAAAGCATCATTTACTTATCCTTTCTGTAAAAATGACTAACTGTTAAGTTTCTTACGAAACAATTCATTATTTCATTATTCATTATTTCATTACTTCATTATGTCATTATGTTATTATTTCATTATATCATTATTTTATTATTTCATTATTTCTTTATTTCATCATTTCATTATTTCAGCCGAATGACATCCACTGCTGGACAAAAGACTCAAAGTTGCCTGTCGTGCACCGCCCTCATCCAATAGCTTCTCGCGATTTTGATTAGATCGTTAGACCACTTTGCTGGGGGTCTTCGGTCTTCCCACGCTGCGTCTTCTGCCACTCAACCGTACTTCCCCAAAAGCCATGTGTTACGAATGAGTTATACCTACAATCCTGGCTCTCTTCCTAACACAATAGATGAACCATTTAAATGTATGTTTTATATTCAACTGCTACAAGTATTTTTAAAGGCAAAGCGTTTGAAATACCTCACATAGAGTCAGCAGTTTTGCGGCTCCAGAAATATTCTACAAAACAAACATGCCCAATCGGCACGTGTCAGCGCGGGTTCGAACCCAAACCATTACGATTAGAATTCCTCTCACATCGTGTCGCCCGGATTCCGACTGCGAATGTGAACGATATTATTTTTTTACGATGTGTAACGACTATCGGCAAATATTCCGGGAAATTTACGGTTCGAAAAACAAACATGCATCACATAGCATGAGTTTATTAAGCTGCAAATACATATTATACACTACATTCATACATTAAACACACGACTACATTGTGGAATTAATTGACGCTTGCGGCATTTCCGGACCGATACGACCTTCAAACCTTCAAGAACAGAGCGTAATCCCACCTGAAAGGCCGGCAACACACTTTGAGACTTCTCTGGTGTTGCAGGTGTCTATGGCCGACGGTAATCTTTTTCCATCAGGCGATCCGTTTGCTCGTTTGCCCCCATGACATAAAAAATAAACAGTACCTAGTTTATAGTTCTAGCTATTTAACAAGTGTTTTGATCAAAAATGTCATAGTTTTAGTACATAATAAATACAGGCAATAAAAGCTGGTCTTTCTATTAAAAGACTGGTCTTTCTATTATTATTGAAAATCTGTTTTTTATGGAGAGATTTCAGGAAAAAAACCGGTCAAGTGCGAGTCGGACTCACGCACCGAGGGTTCCATACAAACACTTTCCATCTTTAAGTGGTTAAGTTAAGTTTGCACCTGGTATGTATAGCGCTCCATATAAATGAGGAGCAAAGTTAACGCAACCAATCCCGTGTGTTGTATGAGAGCCCTCCTTAATATTTATTTTATTTTATTTTTAGTATTTATTATCATAGCGGCAATAGAAATAAATATAAATAAATAAATATTAAGGGACAATCTTACACAAATCGACCTAGTCCCAAACTAAGCAAAGCTTGTACTATGGGTACTAGACGACGATATACATAATATATAAATACATATATAGATAACATCCATGACCCAAGAACAAATATTTGTGCAAAATATTGGCCGGCCGGGATTCGAACCCGGGACCGCCGACTCAGTAGGCAGGTGTCTACAAACCGAGCCAAACGCGTCGTCAATACATCATCTGTGAAAATTTCAACTGTCTAGCTATCACCGTTCTTGAGATGCAGCCTGGTGACAGACGGACGGACAGACGGACAGCGAAGTCTCCGTAATAGGGTCCCATTTTTACCCTTTGTGTACGGAACCCTAAAAACAGCAATTACGAAACAACCTTTAAATTGTTATACTTTAAGACAATTTAAAGTATAACAACACTCAAGGCTATAATCATCCAATACAAAACTAGAAAACCCCTCTCCTCAGCACATGTTGTCCGAACAATCGGCGAAAGCCTCCGATATTGAATCCCAGCCCATACTGGACCAATATTATAAATTCCCCACGTATCCAACACCAAAACACCTTACGAACATATCCAACTCCACACAACATACGCCATTTTACTTTTGAGTACTATTTCTTAGTGGTATGCGTCCGAAATGGAAAACAGCTTATGTGTAAAGAAACGTATGTTACATATAATGTTTTGGTTTTAGTAAATTGGCCAGTTAAGCGAGCGCCCTAAAGTATAGCTTTGAACTAGAATTGCTATGTTAACGCTTTTTGTTAGTGTAGACCAGTCAACGAAGCTATATTCGAGGAGGCATGGCGCTATCTAGGATCGGGAATATCATGCATTCATGTCATATAACGGGCATAATTAAGGAGCCGGCGCGGGCTACAATAATTGCAGAAAATTGTAAGAACAGTAGAAGTAGCTTTTTAATTGCCACATACCGGTTACTGCATAACGTCCGTACAAAGAAGGAACAAACATTTTCAATCAATTATTATTACTATATGTATATACTGATGCCCGTTGGGGCTGAAAGGTTCTTGAGTAGCGGCCGCGTACCGGAAAACACAGTGGGGAAGGGTCCCAACAAGTTGTACCGACGACCGGGTTAGGATCGCGGGAAGCCTTTAAATAAGGGCGGTGCGCTACCGATTATTGTTGAGAACTTTGGGGGAGGCTTTTGTTCAGCAGTGGACATATTTCGGCTGATGATGATGATTCCTAGAATCATCTTGGTAACTGACGTTGAAAGTCAGTGACTGTCACTCATATAAACATAGAGGGAAAAACAAATATTCCGCGTATTCCAAAACTATCCGCAGTGATGATTTATATTTATTTTTATTATATTCATTTCAGAAGAAAAACTAAGAATTGAACATCATTCCGGTAAACAATGTTTTGAATTTGGTTGATGACATACCAGTACGGACATTTTATTACTTCTTTCTGCTGATATGATGATGATGATGATGATGATGATGATGATTTCTAGAATGTATAAAAAAAGCTCAATCATTTTGAAAAATGACATCCTTCCATTACGTGAAGAATGCTGTGATGAGAATAGAACCGAGATATTATTAGGGCCAAAGTGATATCACAATACTTCGTCGAATTTGACCTCCAGCTTTGGGTGGCTTAGAAGCTGAGCCTGTGTTTTCCCATGCATGCCCATAATGCATACAATCCTGCTCTGAATACGGGAGACTATGTGTTTTACCAGCAAGTGTATATACCTACAATGGAATTGGCTAACAGTGAATTCACAGTAGGTATCCATTGCACCTAAATGAAGTATAAGAATAGGAATTAAAAATGAAGACCAACTAGATGGCCATTGGGGCAGAAAGGTTCTTGACTGGCTACCGCGGACCGGAAGACGCAGCGTGGGAGGGCTCCCAACAAGGTGGACCGACGACCTGGTTAGGATCACGGGCAGATATTGGATGATCGTTGTGGAGTACCTTGGGGGAGGCCTTTGTCCAGCATTGGACTTCTATCGGCTGTTATGATGATGAACAGACTAAAAGGTGCTACTCCGTCTACGTATGTTTTTATTATTTTACTACCGTTGTCGGGTAAGAATTCTATACCCTCTTTGGATGTCCAAACTATCCTTGTACCAAAATTGGTTAACATTTGTACAGCTGTTTCAGCGTGATGAGGAGATAAAGAAAATTGTAACAACAGATGGTGCTTTACTGCCACTGTACGCCCCTACAAATCCTGTATCGCGCTGTTAATTCTCCTGAAATCTCAATAGAAAACTTTTAAATGCAATTTTTTTATAATGGTACAAACTAGTTGGTGCCAACAACAACTTCATCTGCATAAAGGGGAGTTTTTTAACCGTAATCAGGCAACAAGTAGGGATAAACAGCTTCCGGGGATAAACCATTCTTGCACAAAAATTAGTTATAATACGTAAAAAACCCACCCAGCTGCTTTGGCGTAATATAACAAAAATCTAACCTAACCTACAAAAATAATAACTTGGCAGCTAAATTAAAAATATATTTTTTTCCTTTCGGGGTCGAGAACTTAGGTCCATGGGGTCCCAGCACCCACAAACTATAAAGAGAAGGACAGATTAACAGAAATTACTGGGGACAGAAGAGCTGGCAGCTTCCTCGCACAGCGCATTAGCATTGCGAATATTGCGATTCAGCGAGCAAATGCTGCCAGCGTCTTCGGGACCCTGCCGCAGGGAACAGTTTGTTTATTTTAGGTAAATATTTAATTTTTAAGTTAGTTTAAGTTTTTTTTTTCATGTTGTATATACAGGGTTCTCGTCCGGAATCCAAATGCTTTTAACTGAGGTCGTATGGAGTAAAAAAAATTATATGATCCTATGTCGAAATATGATTTTTAACTTTTTTTATATTTTCATACATAATAAATAAATTACCTTTACTTCACCAGTAAAACAATGCTTTAGAACGAGCTGGCAACGTTTGTTATTGTTATCTCTTTTCATTAAAAGGGGAGTCAATGTCATAAAGAAATTTTCTTGTTGGGCAATGTTTTTTTCAAAACAGACTTTACTTAAATATGCGATCAAAACTCCTTACTCATGAATCTTATGATTTATCTAATGGCTGCTCTACACTCTCTTTTAATAACTTTTCTATTAAACTCCATGGATTATGATTATAATACAGACTGGCCACTAAGAAATACCCTTCGACTCGTTTTTATTATAACTACTTGTGACAATGACTCCAGTCATATGTTCAAGTCATTGTTGTGATTGATTTTAACGGTGTTACATATGTAATCTCATTATTATAAATAATAATTACATTAGCCTTCGAATAGATTGCGGTGTCTAGCTCACGCAGTCAACCTTTATAACAACTGAAGAAAAATATGTTTTTGAGTACTCCACGGTGCAAAATATCACAAGGGTGGTGTAAAAACTGAAAAATTTCATTCTAGTTCAGCTGCCGTGGATTCCAATGAACTGCACGTAGTTGATACAGTGAGAAGCGTACAGCAATTGTTGAGAATAATCATACTGCTTTTAGTGTGTTAAATAAATAATTTGATGAATAATTGTGTTTGTTTATTTAGGTAATTAGTAACATGATATTTATTGCAAACTTTAATTAAATAAATTAGGAAATAACAAAGTATTAAATAAATATAACATATGACCAGTAAAAAAAACAATACGTTTGTTATCACGAACCATTTCGTTTTCAAGGTTTTAGCTAGATAACGCAGTTCTCACAACTTAAGCCATAGTTTTTCCACCATCAAAAGGAATATCTATACCGGCTTCATACTGTGCAAATCTGTTGTACGAAGACTATCGTTCTAGGCGTATTTATGCTAAGATGCTACGTAATTAATTTCTTAACTGAATTTTTGAAGGAAATTTGTAATGATTGACACATAAACAATGATCGTGACAGGAACGGTTTTCAATAGTCAACGTTTTTCAGATAATGTCACGGTCTCGCAACATCGCAATGATAAAGGTGATTTACACTGGAGATGTTTTAAAACAAAAAATGCTAATATCTCGAAAACTAAGCCGATTTCGGCTTACTTTATACGACATTTTATTTTCTAAACATACTCAGAAATGCGCTGGTGAAATCATTTGGATTCCTCGCGAGCACCCTGTATAATAATAAATTAAGATCTGCCTGCGCATCGATACCAAAGTAATTATTTTAGCTTCTAAGTTATTATTATAGCTGTCCGGAAAAGAATAGGTAAACCAAAAGATTTGACTACATAAATTCTTACCTATTATCTGATTTCTTCCCCTTAAACATTAGACCCATGTAAAACGGATTTGTCCACTTATACCTTGTCTGATTCCCAATAGTCCACCTCTAACTTTTAAATGGCCGTAGGATCCTTGTGGAAGTTTCGGCGATTCTTTTTTCACGGATTGTACAAGGGGCACGTCTAGACGAGGGGTACAATTTAGAAAATTTTAGCGGTTTTCGAAATAAACCAACAAGTTCTCGAGAACGTTGCCCAATAGTAGAGTTGCTAAGCCGCGAAATTGTGCGCATCGGGTTACAGGCATGAAATTGCTACCACACATAGAGCGTTCCACGGTGATTATTTTCAGATGTGGAGGGAAGTCAGATTCGTCCCCGTGTGATGGGAGAGCGGGGTGAAGAGGACCAAGTACTGTTCTTTTTCTTTTTTTTATTACTGATCAGTTAAGGCTATTAGGGCTTACGCGACATCCTTTTCGTGTAAAACAGATATCAGCTATTCATTTTTCATGTTATTTAAGAATAGTTTCATACAAAAATTTAGGTTTATTGCCGAAAAGGTAAAAATCACAACAAGTTTTTTTTATTCAGAACGATAAATTTGTTATATATCCTGAATATTTATAATTTAAAAAAATATAACTTAACAGTAAATTTAATCTTGTTTTTAAAAATGTATACATATTGGGCACAACTGATACAAAAAGTACCTTGAAAAAAATGTTGATGTTAAGCTTAGCCTGCGTGTTCTAGTACATTTTGCTAAGTCGCGAAATTGTGTACATCGGGATACAACCACGAAATTTCTACCACAGATAGAGTATTCTGCGGTGATTATTTTCAGATGTAGAGGGAAGTCAGATTCGTCCCCTGTGCGGCGGGAAAGTGGGGTGAATAGGACAAAGGAGTCCTCTTTTTCTTTTTATATTACTGATCAGGTAACGCTACTAGGACTTGTGTCGTGTCGTTTTCGTGTAAAACAGATATCAGGAATTCATTTTTCATGTTATTTATTCATAGTACCGTATAAAAATATATTTGTATTTCCGAAATTGTAAAAATCACAACAAGTTTTTTTTATTCAGGGAGATAAATTAGTTATATTTCCTGAATATTTACAACTAAGAAAAATATTGCAAAATAGCAAATTTAATCTAGTTTCTAAAAATATATAAATATTGGGCACTCTTCATACAAACAGTAACTTAAATAAATTGTTGAGGTTGAGATTAGCCCGTGTGCTCGTGATACATTTGCAAAAAAATATTTTGTTTTAATTACATTAATTTGTTTTTCTAGGACGTATATAGTAAATATTATATGTAAAAGCATGTTAACAATCATTATTTAATGTATTTAATGAAGCGAAATAGGATGCGTTCGGAGATTTACGTTGGTTACGCCGACGTAAAGATATATTTTAAGCTACTGTTTTTATGAGAAGTGCCCAACATGCATATAGTTTTAGAAACCCGATTAAATGAACTTTTTGAAATAATAATAATTATTTGAAAATGTTCACGAAATTTAACTAATTTACCTCACTGAATAAAAAAACTTGGTGTGATTTTTACCTTTTCGGCCTTTACACCCATATTTTTATATAGAACTATACAAAAATAACATAAAAAATGAATTTATGATATTTGTTTTACACGAAAACGATACCAAACACGTCCTAGTAGACTTAACTGACCAGCAATAAAGAAAGAAAAGAGGGATACTTGGCCGTATTCACTCCGCTCTCCCGCCTGACAGGGGACGAATCTGACTTTCCTCCACATCTGAAAATAATCACCGTGGAACACTCTATCTATGGTAGAAATTTCATGCTTGTAACCCGATGCGCACAATTATGTTAGAACACAGCGGACTAACAACTCTACTACAATTTGTATGGGGAAAGGGAATTTTCGAGAACGGCACATCTGTACACCAAAAACATTTTCATGTCAAATGTTGCCGAGACGGTCTCATATAGTTCACACTGTCAAAAAGTTATCAGATCTCATGTAGAGCCAAGCTTTTAACTCTACAAGCCATAAAGTATATTGAACACCTTAGTCAAAATACGTGGCTTCTCCGTTTCGCTACATTGCCAAGGTGAAAAGTATATTCATTGTTGAACAATGACGAAAGACGGACCAAAACTTGCTTATTCTTTTGGAATGTGTTTTTCTTGTTTTTTATGTACAATAAAGTGTTTATACACGATGATTTTTAATCGGTGATCAGGTACAAACTTTTCTAACTCAGTAATTGATGGCGGTCACGTTGAAGTCGTAATTACATGAAAACAAACTTTTTTTTTCTATGATAATTTTTATTTTGAAACCAATTTTGTCTTAAATTCCTTGTCACCGAACTAATCTGTATCGGTGTGCTTACAACCTCTTTAATAATTTAATGGGAATGACAATTTATGAGTAATAACTTGTCATTGTCATTGTCATTACATAAACAAAGTCGTAGAAAATTTCGTAAAATTTCCCGCCGAAGCGATGACACTTGACGTAGGTATCGTACTTCAATAATTTATGTAGGATGACCATGTATCTAGTGGTTATTAGTTTTAATTATATTTTAACTTTTAATTAATTTAACAGTGAGGTAATTGCGCGGGACTTCGCGTATTAAGTTTAATTTTAGCTAAATATTAATATTTTTCTACTCCTGATCACCGATTAAAAATCATCGTGTATACATACATATATAGACGGACCAAAACACGTTTCGGCGTGGTTATTAGTTCTGGAAAAGAAAATAGGATTTAAAGAATACAGCACGTATGCGTGTGTGTTTTTTTTCTTCCAGTGGTCTTTTTTTTATCTTTATCTTCCCCCCCCCCCCCCCCACTTCAAAAAAAGTCCCATTCAACACTTCCCTTCTCACATCTTCATTCCGGACACATTCCATAATAATGTGGTATACGTCTTCTACGGTGTTACACTCCTCACAGTTTGGAGTTGGTGCTTGACGCATTAAATGTGCAAATTTATTAAGTGGGATGTGTCCGGAACGCAGCCTTAGCGCCAGCACTATGTCCCGGCGCCTCATACTGCAGTTCTCGAACTATAGACCTCCAGATAATTTTGGCTGAATAGTTTTGTACCAAAGATCTGACATTGAAATATTCATTCCACGACACTAAACACTGTTTTTTTATCAAATGTATTGCATCCGAGAATGTAGGTATTATATTAAAAGGTATTCCTTCACTGACTGCCTCGTTTGCCAGTGCATCTGCGATATCATTGCCGATTATACCTACATGGGATGGTATCCACTGCAAGGTGATACTTTTTGCTTGTGATCTTAAGGCACGTAATGATTTCAGCACAGAGTAGGCTATCGGTGCTCCTCGAAAATTCGAGGTGCATCGAGCCAGGTGCTGCAGAGCGCTCTTGGAGTCTGTTAAAATAACAAATTTGTCGCCATCTATTGATTCGACCCAGGATAAAGCCTCTGCAATGGCAACGAGCTCAGTCTGCATAATTGAGACATTCACCGATATTTGAAATGTCATGGAGATATTGTTTTGGTGATCGTAAAAGGCGGCTCCTGACTTTTCTCCTTTTTTTGAGCCATCTGTAAATATTTTATATTGTTTGTCAAATGATTTTTCTATGAATTGTATACATTCGGACTTCAGCTGACGAGTGTTATAATTATGACCTTTTAGCTTGAGTTATGGGTTCTAAATTACTTTTTATGACATCTGATAAATTTATATTACTAGACCATGTATCTAATGGAAAATACTTTTTACGTATCGAATAACCAGATCCTCTGGCTTCAGTCTCTTGGTTCTCCCGCAGAACCGCCGGAACGCCTGACGGCGGTTCACGGAGAGAGGATTAGCTAATAAGCTCTTCAGTGATCCAAGTCACGGCTTCATTTCTTTATTCATTGCCCGATTTCTTTCTTGGTGTAGTAGCCTTAGACTTCCGCCGCGAAACAGCTTATCGCCTCCCAGGGGGCCAATGATGGTTGCGTTTATCACGTGGTAAACAAGTAACAAAGCATTTGTCACTCACACTCGCATTTGGTCAAAACGGATGCTTTGTCACTTATTTACCGCATGATAAAAGTGTGTGTGTGTGTGTGTGTGTGTGTGCAAGCGCCAGCGACCAGCTACTTGTGCCAGGGTTTTAAACATAGTTTGGGTGGTAGGTCACAAGTTTGTGACTTGTACCACCACAGTTCTGTCACGACCACTGCAGAAAACGCATCGACCAGCGGAATACAAATCGTGGAATGGTTAAACTTTCGGCGAGTTGTTGGTGTTAACTTATCGTCCACGCCTGTCGAAAGAGGTTAACAAGAGCAACACGACTTTTTGGACATTAGGACGGGTTTGGCATTGGCTAAGGAAATCATGTTATTATTCTGCTATTTTATTACCTTAAACAAACTATACAATTTGTACAGTTCAGTGTGTTCCTCAGTTTATCATCATCTTCATCAGCATATCAGCCGATAAACGTCCACTGCTGGACAAAGGCCTTCACCAAAGTTCTCCACAACCAATTTCTGCTCGCGATCCTAACCAGGTCGTCGGGTTACTATGTTGGGGGTCTTACCACGCTGCATCTTCCATTCCACAGTCGCCACTCCAGAACCTTTCTGCCGGCGGACTTTATGGAGAAAGGAGGGGGAACGCACCCGGCAGCCATCACTTTTGTACTGGACTTCGAGCGAAAATGCAGTTCTTACTTCAGTTTTAGTCACGGTTTTGTGAGATGAACATAAATTGCCTACTTATAGTAATTATATAAATGTTTTATAATCTGTTTGTTCACTTAGTTTTGGATCAATGGGAATATGAGTGTATAACGTGCAGTCCTGTTTCGCTCAACTCTTCTTTCTTTTCTTTCTTTCTTACGATTTTATTAATGGATTAACTACTTGTACAATAAAATACCTTAACTTGATTATACTGTCGTTTATCTATATCGGCCTCTCATTTATAGTACTTATTCTTTAAACACCAGCAGAAACTATATTTTCATCGAATTTCACGCATCACAATATTTATTCAAAGTCCCGAAGCCTGCCAAGAAAATGGGGGGTCGAGATTCAATTTCAGAAGGCTTTTAAGGTATTAAAAAAGGATTCTTAGCGAAGCGAGACTTAAACATTTCATGTACCTACTTATACTCTTTTTAACCGACTTCCAAAAAAGGAGGAGGTTCTCAATTCGAACTGTTTTGTTTTTTTTTTGTATGTGTGTTACTCGATATCTCCGAGAACCGTGAACCGATTTTCAATTTTTTTTTTTATCGAAAGGGTATAACTCCGAGTTGGTCCCATTGGCACTAAGTCGGGATCTGATGATGGAATCTTGGAGAAAACGAGGGAACTCTTCAAATGTTATAGGGACATGTACGGCGCTTTCGGTAATTTATTGATAAAGTCAAGAATTTACATTCAGTAAATAGGATTTGGTGTAAGGAAGCTGATGATGAACACCACAGATGGCCACTAGAACTTTACTTCTAAACGGCCAGTGTTTCGAAGGTAGCGATTAGATGTGCCGATTCGGATAGTTAAATTACTAGGAGGAAACAAATGCACATGGTGCTATTGAATACGGTATCATAAAACTGGTCTGATTCTGGAACCGGAAAGGACCCTACAGAACACGGTAACCAAACAACGTAACCGAGTCGTGTTTGGTGTTACTGGAATTGTCCTGACAAGCATTCTGAGTACAGAAGACTTATTTTTTTATTAATCGACTTCTTAATCGATATTTATTATTAATCGACTTCTTAATCGATATTTATTACACAATAACAGTACAATATCTACATAACAGTTCTGGTGCTTAGAAGAAAGTATTACAATTTAACACGTACCTAATTACTTATGTTTTATTTATTTACAATCATTATTTATGCTTCAGGGTTAATTATAGAAGGCATCTCCTTAAAATTAAAATCATAATACCTATGTCACCTATGTTATATTTATATAATGTTTCAATATTTAACAATAATGTTTTATACGTGAAATATTATGTACCTACACTAAAGATATAATATCCTATCGGAAACGGAAATGTTTCGCCTCAGCATCACTCGTGATTCGACGCCTAATTTTATGGTTGGTAAGAAGCCACCACAGTTATTGACGTCCTTAGGGGTAACGTTGTCTGGTGGCACCATACGTTGCCGTCACGCGAGATTCATCTACAGCGTTAAATGTGTAGACGCGGTGAGCTTTAGCGTTTTCAGTGGTCATTTTGTTATTGTATGCGTCTACCTGTCTAACTGTAGGGAAAATGCGGACAGCAGCTCCGTCTGCAAAATCACCTGCCAAAGGTACATGTCGCCGCTCACATAATAATTCGAACTAATTTTTTTTTGTATGTATGTTACTCGATATCTCCGAGAACCGTGAACCGATTTTGACGTGACAACGTCTTAAATTAGGTTGCGCTCGGAGTCACTCATGAAAAAGTGTAAAGCCCGCTCACGTTACGAGGGCCGGTTGTCCCGCTAAAACTCGAGAACGGCTGAACCGATTTGGCTAATTTTAGTATTGAAATATTCGTGGAAGTCAAGGGAAGGTTTAAACGGTGAGAAAATATTGAATAAATGAGTGGAAAATAATAAAAAGGATAATTTTATATTCCCATACAAATACAAACTGTTCGTACTTACCTGTCAAACATATGTTGTCACGTAAAATCTTCGCCCGTAAAACCGACTTTACAGGCAACCATTTTTTTATTTATTTTTTTTATTGGAAAGGGTATAACTTCGAGTTGGTCCCGTTGGCACTAAGTCGGGATCTGATAATGGAATCTTGGAGAAATCGAGGGAACTCTTCAAATGTTATAGGGACATGTACGGCGCTTTCGGTAATTTATTGATAAAGTCAAGAATTTACATTCAGTAAATAGGATTTGGTGTCAGGAAACTGATGATGAACACCACAGATGGCCACTAGAACTTTGATATGAATCACTAAACAGCAAAAAAAAAATTTTTAACAAAAAAAAGAACCGACTTCAGTAAAACTAAAAAACCAAAAATAACCCGTTCAAGTACAGATTACATTTGAATCACCCTTCGAAGTCGGTGCCAAACCTCGCGTAAACTATAATATAACTATAAATATAAGAACTGAGTGGTTTGGGATCGACTTCGAAGGGTGAGTCAAATGTAATCTGTACTTGAACGGGTTATTTTTGGTTTTTTAGTTTTACTGAAGTCGGTTCTTTTTTTTGTTAAAAAAATTTATTATTTACGGACACGACGTAAAACTTTAGACAAACCACGGACGGTATTTTCCTAAAGCCCAGATATTATGGCCTAACACACACCTGCGATCTGGGACATTCACGAATTCACCGCCCTTAGGTTTGTAATGTCTCTTTAAAGAAGTAATGAATCTTTAAAAAAGTTCCCTTTGGAACAAGCATACTACACGGTAAAAGAATATTTAGAGTAATTAATTGGAGTAATTGAAATAGTTCGGTACAGCACAAATGAATGTCTGCCTCTCGTCTCTTTCCATTATAATATAAATTATAATTAATTAATTTGAATAATTGAATTGCGTATTTTTTTATTATTAATATTATTTCATAAATTATCATTTCTTCCGATTAGTATTGTATTATTAATGCATGCTAATTTGATATTAGTAGATAAATTAAAATGTTATATAGGTAGTTATGTCTAGTGCAGTGCCCTTACAGGGTTTATGTTGGAACATCTTAGATATTTAAGACCTTTTTGTACACACAAATGCATTGAATAAATGAATATGAATATGAATGTTCATATACCTGAGCTAACTCGGGGGCTCGGGGCACTGATGCTAAAGTAATGTAGCAAAATATTTTATCGACAAATAAATATATCGATGTTACTCAGATTCAGATTCAGATTCATTATTACGTTATCAATAATCGTTATTAAGACCTGTCAGTTTTTCTTGTGATACTTCTCCCGGATAGTAACCGTGCAAACAAGCCAATAAACAAATACAATTGCAGGCCTTCAACAAGAGGAAAATGGCCGACAGAATCAACATTAATTAGGCTAAGTGGACAAATGCGTTATCCATTTTGTTGGGCCCCGGGGAACAAAGAAAAAGAATAATAGGTATCGGCCACCGTAAACCTGCCTTTTTAATAAATTAGAAAAACACTGTTCAAAAGATCTCGCCGGTAAATGGAATTGTGGTCGAACTTATTAAAGTAGAAAAAGTAAAGATAAAGCTTTCAAACGAATATACGGTTTGTAAAGGGGGTATTTTCTTATTTTTATGTCATGGGGGACAAATGAGCACACGGATCGCCTGATGGAAAGCGATTACTGTCGCCCATAGACACCTGCAACACCAGATGAGTCACAACTCACAAGTGCGTTGCCAGCCTTTCAGGTGGAGTACCCTCTTTTCTTGTAGGTCGTGTCGGTCCGGAAATACGGCAAGTGACAATTCATTGCACAATGCAGTTTTGCGAGGCAGGATTTTTTTAGAAAAACGTACAGTTGTGGACTGCCAACTATCTAAGTGGTAAGTAAATAATTTATCTTTATAAGTAGCGTGGTCCAGTGTCCATTATAATAATATAAGCCTATTAGAGCTTACTGGGAGGCTAGATCGATTTGTGTGAGGTTATTTATTTATGTTATTTATTTACAGCTACATTGTAGGCACGCAATATCCATACTAAGTTACGTATTAACCTTACCGTACGTTACCTTAACCGTGCTTAACGCCTACGCACCCTACGGTCCAGCGTGCACCAGGGAGCCCGGCTCCGCCTTTCATCTTTGTTCCGACAAATTCAGCGCGCGTTCGTAACCAGTTTTAGAGCTACGTACAGTGAAGGGAACTTAAACGCGTACCTTATTGGCCCTTATTGTCATTGAGACTAGAGCGAAAAAGGTACGTTTTTCCAATTTGCTCCTGTACGCTGGTCAGTCGCGTCGTCAATCCACAGTCAATTACGTCGTATTTAACTCAAACAACCAATAAAATAATTATTCGTAGTCAAAAGAGGGTGTGCAAACTCGTTGACCGCGTGGGCAAAGTCATGAGAAAGAACTAGTTGAGTATAAAATTAAGTAGGTACCTATAGGTACATTTCTCGGTAAGGCCTCGGGAGAACTTCGAACTTTCTATAACGAAAAGTTGTTGTATTTTAGTAATTAACAGTTGCAGTTGTTTTCTGGGAAAATTTTAATTAAAAAGCGAGTAACTTTGTTGATACAAGGGTCCGTTTTGTTTTAATGATAAATTCGGCTTTTCCTTGTGTACTAATAATTGGCGTATTCGTTTGTTTTTTGTTAAGTAAATATAAATAACTTTTCACAGGTGTTTATTCAGTGTCCGTAAAATGTGAGTAAAATTCGCTAAAACGATTTCTATGGAGAATAGTACAGTGGCTACTTTGTACAACTACAACTCTCCATACTCTCTATACATCTCCTTTACGTGTACCCATGTAATTATAACACAAATGTAATGTAATTGTTTGTACGACGCGTTTGGCTCGGTTGGTAGACACCTGCCTACTGAGTCGGCGGTCCCGGGTTCGAATCCCGGCCGGGGCAAATATTTGTGCAAAATATTTGTTCTTGGGTGATGGATGTTATCTATATATGTATTTATATATTATGTATATCGTCGTCTAGTACCCATAGTAAAAGCTTTGCTTAGTTTGGGACTAGGTCGATTTGTGTATGATTGTCCCTTAAAAAAAAAAAAAAAATTACGAAAAAATGACTTACCGTTGAGTTTCTTTCAGCTTTCTTCTCAACAGCGGTCTCCTCTTGCCGGTAGATTCATAATCTGACTTGTAAAAGTGCCCCTGTGGCCTACTTACTGAATAAATTATTTCATTTCACAAATCGTTTACGCAGTCGCTAGCGAGTACTGTCACTGTAAACTCATAGTAAGGGTATACTGGTCATAAGAGGTATATAAGAGCCATATTCCCAGAAATGGTTTCGGTTGGCCTATGATTGGTTTGCTTTTATCAAGAGCATCATCAATTCATCACTCGCACTTGCATTTTGTTAAAACGAGACGGATGCTTTGTCACGTATTTATCACGTGATAAACGCAGCCATCATAGGCCCCCTGAATTAATAAGGGCCGAAATAAAATTGATATTGTTATCGTACAACACCGAAATTGTTATTGTACATCAAACAATAATGTACGCCTGAACTGATATAACTGCACGTACGTACGGTTAAAGTGATAAGACTAAAATATAGAAAATTCACTCTTTGGATTATCGCAAAAACCGCCTTGGAACGGTTTATTGGTTATATGAGAAAATACGACGGAATTGGGACGTGGTGACACGATCGACCAACGTGTGCGTTCAGTTACTAATATAATGGCTACGAAACGCGTGCCGATTTTGCTCGAACCAAGAACCATTTGCGTAAGACGGAAGTGACGGAACCGATTACCTACCCAAGTGTTCGCGTGTAGTGAGCTTGTCTTGTTTAACAGAACTTTTTATTGTCAAGCAGTAGAGGCCTTATTCCTTTTAAAGCCTGACCAGAAATATATGAGGACTGTCAAGAGGGCGCTATTTATAAGATTTATATGGCAACAATTTTGCAACCAATCACAACCCACTATAATGACATTAGTTTTAAATACTTGTCAGTTGCACTATGTTAACATTGTTAACCTCGTGATATTATTTAATGGAATGCACTCTTATCCTGGCTGTTTTTCGCGTAGTAAACACATGTACACTTTATTTATAACCTTACGTTCACGACTGTTAATGGTTTTCGGCATTTTCTTAGGATAGTTTTCTAATTCTAATTTTAAAATATGGCTTCCATCAGGTTAATGATGATTTCGCCAATTTCAAGTTTGCTCGTAGAGCATGCCGTTGTTCGGTGAGGTTTTGCTTTTTGTAAAGTGATAGCGATTTACAAAAAACCACGCGGACTATCGGGCCTTGACCCAGGAAGGGCTATGAACGCTTCAAGTTGAATTCTTCATTAGCTATTCACTCATACGTTAGATCACTGCACAATACGCTATCAATACTACACATTGAACAACAAAAATGAATAAATAATGAACAACGCAACTTAAACGCATGCAGCCATCTTAAGTCACAAACCGGAAGTCCCTAGGATAGTTTTAAATATTTATATTTTAAAGAAATCACCACGAATGAAATTGACATTGTTGACAACCATCATAAAATCATTGCCAGTGTAAGAAATTAGTTCCAGTGAAATTCCGCAATATGGCGCATCCTCATATATTTCTGGTCAGGCTTTAATTATTTTTTTTTCATATCATGACAAGTGTATTGCTCACTTCAACCATCTTTTTGAAGTGAATAATACTTTTCCCGGAGTTCTAGGTACACTACGTCTTTATGCTTTCATTGCGTGCAATCGAAAATAAGTTGAAAAAACTAATTTCCGCGTGAATTTTGTCTATTTCGAGTAGTTTTTGAAACAAAAATTATCAATGAAAAATTCAAATTCTAGGTTTCATAAATCCCAATTGCCCTGTTCTAGGTAGTAACATCATTTCATTTCATTTCATTTCATTTATTTATTTCATTGAACAATATCAATCGTGTTTGAAATAATACATAAAATTAAACAATAAAAAGGACCTAAACTAAATTACGTGTAGGTAAATATTACAAACGTGTGGAACAAAATCATTATCAAAATTAAAAATAAAAATGTCATAAACATGTCAAGATAAAATTATTAAATTACAATTCCAAGAATAGGTACATGTCCACATTATTAAATAATATAACAATAACAATAGTGTATAAAATTAATTTACTAAATCTCACAACCAGCCATGTCGTTAATTTTATTTAAGCCTAAGTACATTTTAGTTTTTCACATGTCAGTCTGTATTTTGACAGTATTCCTCAACGGAATAGAAACACTTTTCCAACAGATATGCTTTGAGCTTGTTTTTGAACGCGTTAACACTTATGATCGTCCTGAGTTCTACTGGTAGCTTATTGAAAAGAAATACTCCCTGATAGCCTGCCGTATGCTTGACTACTTTGAGTTTAGTTTTTATCACCTGAGGCAGATCCTTTCGTCTAGTAGTCATTCGCTTTTGTCTTTCTTCAGCAGTTTCTATATCTACAATATGCTTCATTAGATCTGTAAGTACTACTAGAATGTACAAGCTTGGAACGGTTAGAATTGCAATAATATCAAGAATAACATCAATAGCAATTTAAAAGGAATAAGGCCTCTTAATGTACAAATTTGTCACCGATAGTTGCCGTAAATGTCAGTTCCGTTGAGGTGCTGACTTGTCCTTACACCTTGTGAGTTGAATTTGCCCTGGCTGCACAAGTCATAGGTAATGGCAGCATTATGTCGCAGCAGGCTTTTATAATATCACCCGCTAGAAGAAAAGTTGTATAAGCCAGGTTCTAGATTTTTTGTGCTTTTATTTTCTTTCAAGAACTAGTTATTTAAATTACCTACATACTATATTACATATGATAGGTATATCATTTTTAGGGTTCCGTACCCAAAGGGTAAAAACGGGACCTTATTACTGAGACTTCGCTGTCCGTCCGTCCGTTCGTCCGTCCGTCTGTCACCAGGCTGTATCTCAAGAACGGTGATAGCCAGTCAGTTGAAATTTTACAGATGATGTATTTCTATTGCCGCTATAACAACAAATATACTAATAATAAAATAAAATAAACATTTAAGGGGGGCTCCCATACAACAAACTTGTTATACCTATATATATATATATGTATATAGGTATAATAAGTTTGTTGTATTTGTATAGGTACGGAACCCTTCATGCGCGAGTCGGACTCGCACTTGCCCAATTTTTTTTTATTCATTACAATGATATGAAAATGTTTTTTTTTTTCACAAATTATGTGACAAACAAGCAGACGGACCACTGGAAGTAGTCATCGTTGCCCAATTGCTGTGTCGTTGTCGGTCTCAACTGTTTTAGCTATTTTTGGTACACAGCTGCTATTCGGTAGTTATTTCGCTAAAAAAGAGAGTTATGCCTATGAATTTTATTTTAATGTTAATACCGTAGCAGTAGCAGTCCCATGCCTAGTTATGACTTTTTCTTCTTGGCTCGTTCTAGTCATTTATACAGGGTGAACGAAACGAGGGTCGATCTTTTCTTAATGTTATTTATTTGATGTTGAATCGTCCTGCAATTAAATGCTTGTAGTAATAAAAAATACACTATTAAAACGGTATTTGATTTCAAAATGAATAGGAATTTTCACAGTTTTATGCATGAAAGTTTGACAAGCTATAAAACCGTGTAGGATTAACATAGTTAACTTGGTGAAAATACAGTTTTAAGGCTAGACAAAAAAGGCCACTTTTGCTGGAGTCCCTCGTTCCATTCCACCCTGTATCTTCCGGTAAACATTACTAGGGATGTTACGAAGGTGGCTTTTCCGGAGCCGGAGCCGGATCCGGAGTTTCATTTTTTAAATAACGGAGTCGGATCCGGAGCCGGAGGTGAAGCTGGTATCCGGAGCCGGAGTCGGAGTTTTAACGGAGCCGGAGCCGAGTACCTTTGTAACCTTGTTTTAAGTAGAAGTTTAATGTATTGAAGTGCAAGTTTAACTAAACAACACAATACAATCAAACTTTTTGCGTTAATTATTTGTAACTAAATGTCTACGGAGCTACCTTTTTTCCGAGTCTGCTTTTTCAGTACACTTTGACGAGTTTGTATTTATATTAACAAAGTAATTCCATATGGTACTAGTAAATGACTTCATTTTTAACGTAAAAGCACTCACTAATATGACGCAACCACCAATATGGAAGAAACTGACGGAACTAACTGAATAATAAGACAAAAAGCGGGCGATCTTGAGTGATAGGTATATAATTCCCGGACAAGTCAAAACTTGTAGGCTTGCGCCGCGCCGCCGTGCCGCGGCAAATGCAATAGCAATACCTTCACCTCCGGTATAACTTCGGTAAAAAAATAACGGAGTCGGAGTCGGAGGCGGAGGTTTAAAATAAAAAATAGCGAAGGCGGAGGCGAAGCCGGAGGTGTAAAACCAAACGGAAGTTCCGACTTAACGGAGGCGGAGGCGGAGCTCCGTAACATCCCTAAACATTACCATAGGCGCATTAGGCGTGCTGGTAGAGTGAAGTCAAATTATAATTGCGAGCTCGCACGGGCCTAATTCGGCTAATTAGTAATTACTGAACAACAATTGGCACGTAAGCTGAAATCATGATTAATTGGAGTCTCTAATACCTGATAGATTGGATTTAAATGCCCACTAGAGTCCGTTTAATGGCAAACTAGCCTTTACCCGTGGCTTCACCTGCGCTAGAATCTATAGTCTTAATATTTGAATAATAATTTAAAGTTTCCGATAATTATTCCTCGTGTAAATGTTAGTAACCTATCTCCTTACATGTAGCCAATGTAGCCATGTAATTAGTTATAACATAAATGTGATTGATTGTTTTAAGTGTTATTAACAAAAAAATGACTTACTGTTGAGTTTCTTTCGGCTTTCTTCTCAACGGCGGCCTCTTGGGAAATGCCAGTAGATTCACAATTTGACTTATAAAAGTGAAAAAGAGTAATTATTAAGTTAAGCCACAAGGGTGTGGCCTACTTACTGAATAAATTATTTCATATCATTTCATTTCTACCATTAGGTACCAGTCTATCTATACTATACGAGTACGAAATTCTAGGTACTTTCCACATGAAATGTTTTTTTCTTCTAGTCCAATAAGAACGTCCGTCATCGTAAAATCGTAAAATAAGGAAGCCACAGTTTATTTAATTCTATCACGATTGCTATCTACTTATTTATTATTCTTGATTTTTAGGATTCCGTACACAAAGGGTTTAGGGTTCAGGACCCTATTTCTAAGCCTCCGCTATGTGTTCGTCGGCTTCAGTCCGTCTGTCGCAAGGCTGTACCTATCTGTCCAACCGTAATAGCCATGAAATTTTAATTGTAGGTATAGGCGGCTTTGTTTGAGGTTTGAGTAAGATAGCAATAGGATTTTGTCAGCTTTAGGTAAATATCCACCTGAATTTCCGATCCCTAGTGTAAGTAATCACATGAGTGCTGTATTGCTTCGGGGCGGTCTATCGTCCTACACTACCAAAAGGTAATATCTAGAATATCAGTGACATTAAATTTGAACCTTAATACTATGACGATACCGTTTGTTTTTCAATATGAATGGTGTAGTGGCACGTGCTAACTCGGTAGCTACCGGCGTTGCGATAATAGAGGGTGGCCTTTGTTTGAAAGATTAGGGCTCGAAGCGAAAAATTCACCTGGGAAGAGCCGTACTATAATAACTACGGCCGTTATTCAACAAATATAAAAAAAAAATTGAAAGGGCACCATACAAAAAACATGATTTTTATGGCTTTCGACGTTTTTAACCCTTACGCTTCAATGATAATAGGTACGTGTACCCTTCGTCCGACTCAATTGGCCGGCTTCATAGTTTCTTTGCGAATAATGTCGATACTTTCGTAAAAACCCTGCAGGACTTAATATCTTACCGTGACTTTGCTTGTCGCGCGACTCAGCATCTTCCCTCTTGCTCGCACGGGATTGAAATAAAGTGACAGCTAATATTTTTCGCGCGATAAAGAGTCGTTAAAAAGTTATACTAGACGTACTAACTATCTGCATTGGTGGCGAAAAAGGATAAAATATTTTTACAAAAACGGCCTTGCCTACTTTCACCCCGTCACCGTTATATTTACGACTTTCGCCGATCGACAGCTGACGCGCCATATATTACACTGCCTTCTGTACACCCTGTATACCGTAATTCAAAACGGCGTAACTTGCTAAAGAAACTACGACGGTTAAGACCTTTTGGAAGACAGGCTGTACATATGTAGTTGCTTTACGGCTTTTCTCGTCACGTGTTTATTACCGTGTGTTTTAGTAACGTCTGTTTCTGCCGAAATAGAAATGTTAGTCTGATAACTTCTGTTTCACTAGTGACATCTGGTATTTATACCTACTATCTTCTATTTATCTATCCCTCTCTCTCTTCCAGGTCCATGTGGTGTCGTCACGCTCGGTACGGTACAATAATTAAGAGGCCTTATTACAATGTTTTTTTTTTTTATATTGTTACAAATATTTTGATAATTTCAAACAACTTTTTGAAGCGAATATTACTTTTCCCCGAGTTCTAAGTAGTAAGTAGTAACATAGCTATTTCGTGCTTTCATTGCGTGCAGTAGAAAAAAAGTTGAAGAAACTATATTTCCGCGTGAATTTTATCAATTTCGAGTACCTAGTTTTGAAAAAAAAATGAAAAATTTCAAACTGTAGGTTTCAAATATAGGTAAGTACCAATAAATCTCAAAAGCCCTGTTCTAGGTAGTAACATCAATAATATGTTAAAAAAAACATGTTTGATCATGATCATAGAGAAAAATGTCTGAATCAATCAGCATTTTAAAAGGAAAATTAGGAAGGCTTCTTAAATGAATAAATAAGATTGAGTGCAGTAGAAGCCTGGCAATTCACGAGGTGCCGATGTTTACATAATGATGGACTGGTACGAAATTACTGAATATTATACGAAATATACTTAGTTCACTGACTTCGGTTGTAAGGTAGAAGTACTGTTTCTGTAGGCAGCTGGAATCGTCCGCACAGGTACCCGAGGCGCTTCGAGATCCTTGCGTAAGGGCCTTATCACACTTGCGATTTGCGAGCGTATTTTGTATGAAGGCGATCGCGCAGCGTGTTCGCCGCGTCGCTTATTTGTATAGAAAATACGCTCGCAAATCGCAAGTGTGATAAGACCCTTATAGATACCGAAGCTGAGTTGATGCATGAGGGTTCTGAACTGAGGAATTACTCTTCTATGCTGATGGTCTGAGGAGTCTGAGCTGAGCCACAACGCTTCTTAGTGATGATCTACGATGTCTGAACTGAGAGCCATAACGCTTCTAACTGATGATCTGAGGAGTCTGAGCTGAGCCACAACGCTTCTTACTGATGATCTGAGATGTCTGAGCTGAGCCATAACTGAGAAATAACGCCTCTGTGGTCTGAGAAGTCTGAGCTGAGTTCTGAGCAGTCTCGCATACCAACCGCGGTAGCGATCCCTTTCCTATTCTATCAAACAAGTTACTAACTGATCTGTGTAATAACCCCGATCTCTTAGTGTTAACTTAACTTTATGACATAATTGCTGGTATTACTATAACTAATTCATTAATTACTAGCAGCGTCCCACCTTCCAACTACTCGACATATTTTCGTTGTCATGGTAACGTCACTCACGTAGATGCTAGCGCCCTCTCTGCGAGAAGCGCCGACATTTACATGTACATCAACCAATTTGATTCCTAGGACATTCCGCACCTTGTCACAGTGAACGCCAATATGAAAGCTACTTGAGATCTCATATCATTGTCATTGTGACAAGGTTCTATAGCGGCCTAGAAATCAAATTGGTTGACTGTACATTCGCGATATAGTTCGCGACATGTGGTTTATATGTGGCAGCCTTCTTTATGTTCTCCTCCGCTTCTCACTATACTTGACGTCGTCTTCGGAATTGTATCCATACCCTAACAGGGTGTTTTTCACCCCCACGCCATATTGCGGATTTTTTGTGTTAGATACTATTTTTGTTTTACTAGTAACGACAATTTTTTGGTAACTGACGCATGAGCAGGACTAATAGTCCGCAAACAAGTAATTTTTCACACCTATCGATAGGTGCATAGCTATCCACCTGATGAAATGATGAAAGTCAAGTTTTTGAAGTGAAACTTCTAATGCGACTTCCAACAAGGTTGCGTTAAACGTTTAACGGTTGCGTTAAACGTCGTTCTCAAAATATTTGCACCGCTGCGTTAATTTTGCTTTTTTTTTTAAAGTTGCGATTTCTTCTTTTATTTTTCATAGGATCGCTAGAAATATATTCAGACAATTGATATCACGTCGAGGGAAGTAGTTAAATTGAATATCTTAGAAGATATAGGTGTTTGAAATTTTAGGTCGACAGGTGAAAGACATCGGTGTCAGGTAAACGACATTTTGTTACCAAGTTATCGACAATGGGTGCAGGTTTGCGACAAATATGTTCCAACTTAACTGAATTTGTTAGCAGGTTAACGACGACGGTTGCAGGTAAGTGACATTTTAAATAAAACCTACGTTGAACAGTCAACTAGTGCTTTTTTAATTGTTTTTATTTTTATTTTTTCCTTATGTTAGTAATTTGCATAAAGAGAACAAGCATTTAATTCTCATCTCATAGGATATTTCTTAGGAGGTTTTTTGAAGCCTTTGAAATCCAGAAAGGTCATAACCGGCAAAAAGTTGCAAAACTCAAGCATACCCACGTGATTTTATAAATTTCTTATGAAGGTTCAATAGCCAATCATTTAATTAACGTTTCTGCATCCTAATGCTGCCTCTTTTGAGATATTCTTTCTTACCCGCTGAGTTACCTACTGCTGTTTTCGTCATCTTCGAGGAATTCCTTCACATCTGATAACCAGAAAGCCTTCGGCTGCTTTAGGTGGGATAAGCTATGGGAGGTATTGTCTGAAGCTGCCAGCACATCTGGTAACACTTTATAAAGCCTTTACTAGTCTGGATACAGAATGGTGTCGGTAGGAGATGTCACATACAAGAACTTTAAGTTCCGGAAAGGCGTACGACAGGGATGCATAATATCCCCTATACTGTTTAACAAATATGGAGCCATCGCCATCGCCTATTTTGCATCACCCGAAGCAGAAGTGGCCCAACTTTTGGAATGACTCAAAACAACCAGCCTCAGAATGGGTCTCGATATTAATAAAAATAAGACCGCGCTGATGATAGTCGACCAATACTAGTCGACAATGTACTAACCTGCTTCAAGAGTTCGATACTGTTGATCAGTTCCAGTACCTTGGCTCCATTGTCACAAATAGAGGCACATGCAAACCAGAGATTCGCAGGCGAATCGGAATGGCCCGAAACAGTGATGACCCAACGCGGCAAAATATGGAAAGATAGAAATATCCCTAACCGGACAACATGCACCTCGTCTGTGCACTTGTCTTCTCCATATTTCTTTATGGGGCAGAGACCTGGACGCTCAAAGCCGCTGACAGGCAGAGGATTGATGCTTTCGAAATCTGGTGCGGGCGCCGCCTGCTAAGGATTCCTAAGACAGCTTGAAAGTAAAATGGAATACTCAAACTATGCTACCGCGGTAACATATATGTTTTTATAACAACGAAACATGAGTTGAGACACGGCGAGTGACCTATAAAACCTGGTTTATAAATAATTTTGTATAAGTGTTTAAATAATTGTCGTTCGCCTGCCGTATGTGTCGTTCAACTGTTTTTATATAGACAAGTGAACGACATACAGGTGATGGACAAAATGACAGTTATGTCATCAAAACAAATAAAGTATTTCGTTGATGAACTGCATATTTATACACATAAAAGTAGACCATACTTTACGCGTTATAAATTAAAATGAATGCAATAGTACACACGTCAACCAAAATATGGAAGGCAGAATATAGACTACATACCCATTACAAACTCCCGCTTGCGTAAGTGTATGTATCATATTTTTTTTAGTGCAGCACACTGACGACGTGCCACTCGGAACAGTGTTAGGTGGCAACTGAAGGTCTCGATTTATGCGGGGTGAGGCAGGGGAAACGAAATAGTAGTCACACAATTGCAATGTTTGTCTCATGACAAGTGAACGACAAAAAATGGCGTGGACAAACTTAAATTGCAAATAATTCGCAACCTAAGCATAGTATTATTATTCGATATGGTAGTATTCAAACTTCATCATATATGAAAATAAAATGGAGTACTGAACATAAGCTAAGTCGGTAATGTATATGTTTTTATTACAACGAAACATGAGTACCTCGCGTTGGGACACGGCAAGTGACCGACAAAACCTAGTTTTAAATCGTTTTTTTGTCTATTAATATACTTTAGTTTTAATTAAAAGCATTTGGCCTCTATTTAAAAAGTGTCTATAGATATGTGTTGATAATTGAATATTTAAAATAATGCGATGTAAAAAACTTCTTCTAAGACAAACCTGTTGACAGGTGGCGGTGCAAATATTTTGAGAACGACCCTTAAAAGGTATTTTTTGTAGCCCTATAAGTAATTAGCACACGGGCTTTTATTACAAATCAATCATATTTATTACAAATAATCAGTATTTACTACAAATATTTATTACTATAATTTGTTCATTACTATAATTTGATCAATTTTTAAATGTTTGATCACCTTGAGCACTGTCTTGCAAGTAAGTTAGGAATCTGTAATTTAACATAAGTAATGTAAGGGGAAGGTGTAACAAATTACGGGGGTGGCTAACCTGAAACTAAAAAAAAAAAAATTGTACCACTCTAATATACATATATACTTTATACCTTTTTTATAAAAATTGTATTTTGACCATAAACCCATTATCCTATTACATATCATAGGTACCATATTACAGTTTCCTTGAAACCTTAAAAGAGATCTCGATTTGGTCGGAGTCTACGTCGTAGTAAAGTGATTATCTGTAGGCGCCTCGTCCATCACTAGGGATCTCTACAAACCGACAGATCGAGCCCTGACGAGACATTTATTTATTGGGAAGAGATCTAGTACAAGCGACTATTTAAAGGCGTACCCCGTCTCAATGACCTTGAGCATTACATTTTAGGGTTCCATACCCAGCGTGTAAGGGACCCTATTACTAAGACTCCGGTGTCCGTCCGTCTGTTCGTCTGTCACCGGGCTGAATCTCATGAACCGTGATAGCTAGACTGTTAAAATTTTCACAGATGACGATTGACATCTGACGCGCTGACACTGCCTTCTGTACACCCCACAGACCACTTAACCTAAAGTGGTCTGTGGTACACCCTTTATAGTATATATTTCTGTTATCGCTATAAAAACAGATACTAAAAACAGAATAAATTAAATATTTATGTGGTGGTCCCATTATACAACAAACGTGATTTTATTGCCGTTAAATTACCTAATAGGTATTTAAGTGTAATACAATAAATGTGATCGGTTGCGTTAATTTGCACCATCTATCCGTTGACAGTTTTTCCAAAGACCTTTTTTCTTGTAGTTTCAAAGGAAAATACATTTTTCAAGTCGAGCTTGTTTTTTTATTTTTACGGGCGCTGTATATAAACTCGGGCTGCTTGTTTTTTAATTACACTTCTTGTGTTCTGCATGAAAATGTTGCAAGTTAATTATAAAAATGCTTTTAAACTAACTCAAAGTAAACGCTCAAAGTTGGCTATTAGCACTTGAAACTGAAAGGCAAACGGGTGAAATGCATTTGATATCATTTTGCAACAACTGCGCTTTGGGGACCGCTTGCATGGAGTAGGAAACATTTCGGAGATGCTTTAAGCAAACTGACTACGGAACACGCTTGGTATAAGAACAGATGACAGGCGAGTCATCACGCTCTACAACATACCTTTGAGATGATATTTCGGAAAAAAATACGAGTCACGACGTGATCCATGGCTATTTAATGACAACTACTCTTGTTGCAGCATGCAGCAACTAAACTAATCAAACCACTATGCTATTGTTTGGTAACATTATGGTTAGGACTTTTGGTCACGGGTAAGCTACCAAAAGTCCTAACTAAAATTCTCGGAGTCGAGTTAAAGTGTAAAACAATGTATAAGATAACTCTCTATAACTCACATTCACTGATGTAAACAAAGAGGGAACAGGACTAAATATCCCGCGAATTTCAAGTAACTTTTGGCAAAATAAAGCCAAAACTATCCACAGTGATGAAAATCAAGTTTTTTCAATAGGATTCAGTATTTATTTCGCAAGAAGAACGAAGAATTGAACAGCATTCCGGGAAACAATGTTTTGGATTTGGTTAATCACAAATCCTTGACAAATAGCTACTGACGTTTGTAGCGCCACTATCCCCGGGCCGGGCTGACGCTTTTTAGGCTATACATAGATACAATTTAACCCCAGCATCTCCACCGTTTTCAATGCCCAATATCGCCTAAACCTCTAAAAGCATCAGCATAAAAGTTTTCTCATAACAGCGTGGACCGAAACTAAAAGGAATTTAACTATTTTGCATTAAGGTAAACTGTTTCGGTTCTAAACTCTAAAGTGTCATTCGGGCATTGAGGTGGCGGTGCTACAAATATAAGCTACTTATGTAGGGAGAGAAATTGTTTTTTGTTTAACATAGTAATCGGGCATTGAGGTGGCGATGGCGGTGCTACAAGTATTAGCTACTTATGTAGTGAGGGATTTTTTTTAGCATTGGAAACGTTTCTCGAGTATTGTGATTTATGAAATTATGACATATGTCTGTGGTTTCACAGATATATGACAAGTACTTACGCGGATGAGCCATAATATGAGTCATTTTCAAAATACATGTAACATAGTTAAAGGCTTAATAAAAACAAAATCACGATCGCTTCTTTTGTGTTACGAAAGTTCCTCATAAATATTGTAACACATAATTTAATTTGAGACGATGGTGCCGACTATAAAGTCTAAATCTTTACGGTAGATGGCGCTACGATGCCACCCTACCCTAAGGCATGATGAACAACTGGTTGAAAAATTCGATGGCTCTGACATCTGGTTCGGTGGTCCAGTTGGTAGGACGCCCGTGTTGGCCCGGAAAGCCGTTGGAGACGCAGGTTCGAATCCTGTCTGAACCATTAAATTTTTCAAATTTTCGCTTCATTGTAAACATTTGGTTCGCGTTAGCAGACGTTACTGCTTTAATAAAAATAAATATAAATAAATAAATAAATATTAAGGGACAATCATACACAAATCGACCTAGTCCCAAACTAAGCAAAGCTTGTACTATGGGTACTAGACGACTATATACATAATATATAAATACATAATTGTATAATGTGCTTTATTTCTATATTTTTTTTCTTAATTACATTTTTAATGCCTCCATGTTCGTTTCATGTCCGGCCGTTCCTGACAATTTCAAATGAATGTAAACCGCTACATTTTTTTTTTGTATTATAATACTAGCGTATTGTAATATGTCAATTTTAATTTCACAGACAAAATCACAATAACGCACTTTTTAAACCTGTACCAAAATTCTATACTCTATTCTACCCGCTACTGAACTTTAATACTCATGTCATTTTTCTACTTCACTGAAATTAATTTCAAAAAGAGAACATCAGCATTATTGATTATTAAAAATCACATTACTGTTCCCTGAGTGGTTGAAATTGCATGTCATACAAATTCATCACCAGCCATGAGTTGATCGGATACGTCAAAAATAAAAATTCATAGTGTTTTCTGCGTTTTGCTCATATAAAAAGTATTGTATGCAATAGTTACACAATTAGGTCTTATAATTTCGTACCATACTTAGGCCACTCGGCAAGTCTCGTGGCCTAAACGCGGTACTTGACTTTCTACCTTCATTATACAACGATTGCATAAAATACTATATAGTACCTCATCGAAATTCTGGCCCTGAAATCCCTAACTGTACCTGTCTCTTGTCCACAGGAAAATGGGAACCTAAATCTGTTTATGACTGTGCATCATAACTCTGGATCCGTTGCCAGCAATCATGGAGGATAATCCGAAGTTCCCATCTACTGCGGGCCGTAAATCAGATGTTATGTCTGTCCGCAGTCCACACACAATGCAGGAGCTAACTGTTTAGTTATGGGATAATGCGAAGATACAATAGGCTTGGTAATTGTACCAAAGTTTAAGCTACCTTAAAATACCTTTAAGAGGCCTTATGCCTTTTAAAATATAATTTTTCATATTATGACAAATATACCTATAATTTCAAACAACTTTTTGAAATGAATAATACTTTTCCCCGAGTTCTAGGTAGTAACATATCTATTGCGTGCAGTCGAAAATAAGTTGAAAAAGCTAATTTTCCGCGTGAATTTAGTCAATTTCGAGGAGTTTTTGAAACAAAAATTCAAACTGTAGGTTTCAAATATATACCAATAAAACCCAAAAGTTCTAGAACATCAATAATATGTTAAGAAACATGTATGATCATAGAGAAAAATGTCTACAACAATTTTTAGCATTTTAAAAGGAATATGTATGGCCTCTTAATTTTTTTATATAGTGCTTGCTGTTAAGATCTACCATAGCAACAGGTCATTCATTTTTCTTTACTATGGTTTTTCCGAAATGATTTTTAAATTGACAGTTCTCAATAATAGTGGCTGAAGAAATCTTTGCCTTTGAAATTTATAAAAAAACTGCGGACTGAGCCGGCGGTACTGGGTTCAAATCCCGGCAAGGGCAAGTATTTGTGTGATGATTGAATATTTGTGTCATGAATGTTTACAATACAATAAATTGCGTTATAGATGCACAGTAGCCTACAAAAATACATAAGTAGATACTCCTATTCCGTAACCCACTGAGGACAAAGCCACCATATTTCTATTTCTGAAATATATCAACCCGCACAAAAGCACCTATCTCATATTTTATGTATCTTCTGCATTTCCATTCAAAACTTCTATTGAGTGTTTGGAACATATTTCCTATTGCTCAAAACAAGCGTGTTGTATGTGACTTTTAATTGGCTTATTTTCCCCGAGCCTTGTTTAGTTTATTATTGTTTCAGTTTACATTTTTTTTTTATTAGCAGCTGGCGCTCTTGTAATATATCGCATAGTGCACTACTTTTGTACAATCTTGTTTTGTTTTAGATCAAATCTGTAATTTTTTGTTGGCCATTTTACACTATGTCAGAAAAAAACTAAAAAAATATTATTGACATACGTAGCTTAGGCAAAAAGCATCTAACAAAATAAAGAAATAAAGTTTTCAGATGTTTTTATACGTTTTTAACACCATAAAATTGTTGCTGTCAAGTTAATACGTCATAGTAATAAGTGCCAGTGTCTAACTGTCAACTCAACTGATCGACGTATCAGCGCATTTGTTTACACAGTCAACTGATACGTCATAACCATAGACAATAAAACCATCCCAGCGCTTTCGTTTAATTATGCGATTTTTTTAATGCATTTATATGAAACTTGTCAAATTAATAAAAAAAATGTGCTTTTATTAGTGATAAATCCAATTAAGACACTTACGATTTTTCAGGAGAGGCTGACAAAGTATTTTTTTAACTAAATCGTTCATAACTTTTTTTGTAGTAAACCTTTTTTGGGCCTGTTTTCATACATAATCTTGTATTTTAGCGTTCTGTCTATCTATGTAGTGCTCGTTTTATTAATTAAGATATTATAGAAAATGACATGTCCCTTACACCAACTTATTTCGCTGCTGATGTCCCTTACAGACAAAGTATTCTGTAGTCTCGTCCCTTACCTTAAATTTACCTATTCATTGTATCCACTACATTGATGAAGAAATGGCGTAAAGGACTAGTTGAGATTATGTGTGAAAGAAAAAATAGTGTAAAGGGTTCGTTGAAAAAATAAATAAGTACATACCTTTGACGTAAGGCGTATCTTAACACGGGAAACCTTTAAAACATATGTAAGGGGTATATAACTGTATTGAAACCGTGTGAGCATTTTTTTGTGTGTCCGTTACATGCAATATTTGTATCGTTACACGTAACGTTTCTATCGAGTGAAATAACCCACATTTTAATTTATGATAATTTTTTTATTATAATCACATTAATTATTTCTCAGCCTCTATGATCGAATACTGAAATAAACAACCAATGTTATTTATACAGCAAAATTATTAAAAGTTTAGGGCTTGTGTTGAACGATAAAAGTTACAGAATTAAATACAATTCAGAAATAATCATTTTACATTCGTACTTTTTTAGGAGTCCTGTTAGATAACATAGTAGTTGCTCACAATTCAGTACCTCCAGTAGTTAATAAGGAATAACTCAAAAACGGCACTTTTCAGAAGAAACAAAAACTATTTTTTAATAGTAGATATTTAGAACATGAACTTTTTATGATTTTTTATAAAAGCTATAGTTTAAGGCTTTCATTTTATAAATAAAGAACTAATGCGTTGAGCCTATAAATATGTTTTTTTTGTAGTTATAGCTTTTGTTCGCGAGTATTTAAAGACATAACTCAATTTATTTGCACCAATTTTATCCTTACGAACGACGTGCATAAATGAAAGAATACGACTTTTACCTGTGTGAACGACATGCATAAACGAAACGAAACGACTTATTCTATTATTTATTATGGTAGTTTATAAATTATACTACTTGTCAAACTTGAAACTTGTTACCTAAGGAGTCAAATGAGACTATATAATAAAATGACCATAACAGTAATATACTTGAACAACATCAATGAAATGAAAAGTTCTTGTTTATAGCTATGAAATATAATCAATATCAACATCAATGCCAGTCAATGAATAGCAAGAGCTCTAGATTAGATCCTTTGATTTCTCCACACTTATCGGTAGCGGAATCTCAGATAATGACTATTAAAGTGTGTCATACTTAGGAATGCCTTTTAATTGACAGTGAAAATTTTCCTTTACAATTCATCAAGTACCGAGACGATTTTAAGAAGCCCAAACTCAGTAGGATTACCTTATCGTTACCTATAAAGTTTTACCCATGTCGACTATCCGGCCTCATATACCTAATTTCAACTCAGCTAGTCCTCGGAAAGTCAATCTAATCTTCCTTGAGATATTTTAAACATACAATGTAACAATCACGAGCTGTCGACAAAGAGTTCAGTACTTACTGTCGTTCAGAGACGCCGACCAAACTGACGAATTATACCTAATAACATAAATAGACAATTACATTTCTCGGTGGATTAATTACTAAATTTGAAATTTTCTTACCAAATTAATTTGAATACCTTCATTTATCGTGAAAGTTTGCATGTAAATAAGTCAAACTAGTAGTTTCAATGATTTAGTTAAGCCAAAAATTTACATCCAGTTTACACAGATACCCGTCTAAAAAAAGGTTATAAAACTGATGAAGGTGTTTTTATTGCAACACAACACTCTTTATTGTCAATGGATTTAAATAATATGAAGTTAGATGTGTTTGTATATAAGGGTAACAGGGATAAGTATTCATTGATTCTCGCGAGAAAATCAGCGTAACGGACAGTACGGACACGGAATCTAAATATAAATCGAATCAAACCTAAATATCGTCTTAACCAAATTGGTGTAAGGTTTGTCACGTGGTGCATTTTTGATATTTTGTATAATGGTCGTAATTGTTACAGTTATAACCATACCTTAAACGTTCTATTGTTTTTTGAGTAGGACAACACAATATATAATTTTTCTAGTCTAGCAACGGGAGTAAAGCTGTCATAGGTCAGGGTTGCTAGATAAATATTTCATATGACAGGGTAAAATTCAGAAATAACATATATTCGATAATATTATTTACACATCCTTAAAATATAATAATTTAAAATAAAGTATTAGAAAAATAAACATAAATATTAAAATACAGTATATGTTATTTCTTAATTAATATAATTAAATAAAGGTGAACCAGGGATCTTGATTGGGTAATCTTCACAGTCAAAATAGGCAACCCTATTTACTACTAGAAACCATTGAAGTCTGTAGAAGCTAGATATCCGTTTTGATACGAATTTCCGAAATGTGGTGCCATTTTCATCTGACTCCTGGTGTGAGCAGCTGTGTCGTGAGTCTGGTGCACCGACGCCATTTCCGATGGAGATTTCTGTGGAAGTGTTATTTCGGGATTAGAAATCGTGAGTAGTGATCTTACACATAGTTAGTTTCTGGTCTTTGTATCCTCGTTCAGTTTTTAACTGCTGGTTCCTTGTTTTAGCCACATTATTGATGGCGGGTGGGAGATCTTCTGCGGAGGCAGTTTAACTCAAGATTTTGGAGTCGCTCCGGTAAGCAGATTATCATAACCTCTCTGCTTAAATATAAAGCAATGTGTCTTTCGATTGCACTATTCTAATGCAGGATTTTACTTCTATTTCAGCGAGGATAGGGAATTAAAATTAAAATTAAAAATAAGAATTTAAAATTTAAGATCAAATTAAAGATTAAAATTAAATTGAGATGAACCTTTTGTTTTTGGAAATTTAAATTAAACCCAAATTTAGAAGATGACATTGTGGTCAAATTAGATTTTTCCACACATCCACTCAACTTACCTCATGGCTTAAGGTATACACCATTTTCCAAATTTAATTCTGCATTGGGTCTGTCACTGTAATTTCCTGCTTCTTCAATGCCCTGGTCCTGTTCTGCGTGATCGAGACAGAAGCATAGCCAGAATCCCTCCGTGGCTGGGGTCCCGAGCACACCGCAAAGGAAGTGACATCAATCAGGACAGGTTCTGAGTACGGACTAAGCAAGGTGCGTGTCAGCCTCCTTTAGATATTAAAAACGTAGGGAAGTAGGATTTCACTTAAGGTTAAATAACGTTGTTGGCACTGTTAAAAGTTAGGTTTGTTATATAGCCTAAGTCGAACATATTATACACCCAGTGATACTGGCTGAGCTACTTTTATAAGCGTGTCCTAGAATTAAACAGTTCTATAAGTCTCCTGCCAAAGCAGGCATAGGTTAAGTCTGTACATAGCCTAGTGTGATACAATAAAGTTATAGTAATTACCAAATTTTTCCTTTAATATTCCACGTAGGTCACCTGATTAATATTATTGAAAGGCATCCTTTTTCTAGGTCACGATATACTCAACAAACGAGTGTATTCATTTATTTAGTTGTGAGAATCTTTTAGTAGTGTTTTTTTTTATCTCACAGTTGTTTTTTTTTTGGAAAGAGATTGGCTCTTTCCTTTTGGAACGGCCTTCCAAAAATTAATTTAGCCGAGCTTGGAAGGACTACGTTTCAAATGGCGCCCAGTGGTAATTTATTTTAGTTATTTCAGGCAGCCAATATTTCAAATGGTGCCCAGTGGTTATTTCTTTTAGTTATTTCAGGCAGCCATTATTTCAATTGGTGCCCACGATATGTTAGTGATTTACAGTCCTTTCAGTAATATTCAGGTTGATTTAAAAGTGCCAACAATCGTTTTGTTAAAACATTTTGTACTTACGTATTATTCTTGAAGAAATCCATATTTGTTTGCATTTCCCTGGTATTACACTGTGTTAAGACATTTTCCACACATTATATTGCTATTTTGTGTATATTTGAACAATATTTCTGAATATTTTTACGTTTTTTCCGAGAAAGAATTCATTTCATAACCGTTATTGTACGTTTTTCTTTGTTCATTTGGGAAGCTAATCTGACATTTGAGTACTAGACTACTGAACAGGAAATCAAATTTTGAGCACTATACTTTTATATTGGATGTTTGGTATAATTTAAATTGAGTGAACAGTAACAAATCATTACATATTCTTGCTATTTCAGAAACATATTTTCCATATTGTGTACACAAGTTTTATATTAAATTCATATTAGAGTGAAAGTTTTGATTATAGGATATTACATTTTCAAATTTTTCAACTTTCATAGTGTTACCACATTTTTAAGGTTAAAAGAAAGTCTATTTAAGCACTAGAATTTCGATTTGAGGTTTTTTTTGCTATTGTGCTTTGAAATTCTTGTTACTTTGTTACTCAGAGATAGTGTGAACATTATTAAATATCATTGCTAAATTTAATGATAATTTTGTTGTTTGGTGCATATTAAGGGAAACTTTCTTTATTTAAAATTAATTTGGATACAAAATTGTGGTATAGGCAAATTGTGAATTTTTTTTTTACTTGCTACTTTTTTCAAACAGTAACGAAATATAAGTAATTTGAGGTGTATATTTAACAAAATTTGTTCAGGAAAACAATTTATATTGCGAAATACATTGAGGTATTATTTATTATAGAGCCACAGACCCGAACAAAAGTGTCAAATAAACTGGCACCGTTGTCATGTTCAAGTAGATGCCAATAACGCTTATTTATAATTTGCAGCAACATATTGACTTCGTACAAAAGAACTCTTTGTTTAAACGTTTAAGTGTCAAATTGACTTAATTACTTATTACCACAAATATTTTACGTGTAAATTAACTTTTTTAGCGTATTCTGACTGAAGTCTCTTGTCAAACTTGGAACATGGCACGAATGGATCAGATTTTAATATTTTTACATACTAAAAATATTTTCACTATTATTTTATTTAGGTATTAAAATATATTTTATGTTTGAACTAAATAAACTCGTGTAAATTGTTAATAACTAATTTAGTTACGTTTTTATTTTAAATTGTTAATAACAAATTTAGTTACGTTTTTATTTAACAACTGCATAAAAAGTTTCCGATAGAAGGGATCAGTAATAATGAGATTATTTCTCCTTGTTCCAGTATGTGAAATGAGAGTAAGACAAGTGCAAAATATTGACATTATTAACCCTTTAAAGTTTGATCTTATTTGTCGGTGGCGTGGTAGGTATGCACGGCAGCACACGTCGCCGTCGCCTTTATGTGTTCTTGGCGTTCAAAGGTTTAAACTGACAGTGTCTAGACTGTGACAAAATAAAACAATAACAACAGAGCTATTTTTTTGTAATTTATGAATGTCACCATTTTACGCTTCTGTTGATTAACATAAAAAAAAAACATGATTATGCCGAACACACGAGAGACGAATTATTTGGCTTCAATTATTCTTCGCGTTTGTCTCTTGCTAAATGTGATCTCCATTTTTACGTTGTTGAGAATGAGAATCTTGAATAAAAAACAAGTGCAAAATATTGTCATTATTAACCCTTTAAAGTTTGATCTTATTTGTCGGTGGCGTGGTAAGCACGGCAGCACACGTAGCCGTCGCCTTTATGTGTTCTTGGCGTTCAAAGGTTTAAACTGACAGTGTCTAGACTCTGTGACAAAATAAAACAATAACAACAGTTATTTTTTAGTAATTTATGAATTTTATCATTTTACGCTTCTGTTGATTAACATAAAAAAAAACATGATTATGCCGATCACACGAGAGACGAATTATTTGGCTTCAATTATTCTTCGCGTTTGTCTCTTGCTAAATGTGATATCCATTTTTACGTTGTTGAGAATGGGAATCTTGAATAAAAAAAATAGGATAATTATTTATTGCACTCCTTAATTTATTAATAAAATATAAAACTATAGCGACTCCTTCGATTTTTGTTCTGTGATGAGGTGCATTTTGTAGGGACAAAGTTAATAATTCTAATACAAAAATTGCTATGATATTACATAGGATTCGTTAATTAATCAATAGAACTCAAGTAAAAAAGAATATTCCGCCCTGTCCCTTTATTTTATAGTTGTTGTTTCTGTAATTTTTCACTGAAAATTAAGTCACTTTTGAGACCCATCACGTGTCATGGTCTAAACGAGACTGATCGCCCAACTAATGCGATTTGTGATTTTGCATTAGTTGGGAGGGTGCCATTTTTTCCGTCTGATTGTGTGTCCATGTAATTATTACGTCAATGGCGAAATAGCAGAATATCAGTAAGTTTCTTTGTGATTAACAGAGCCAACATATTATTAGATTGTTTTTTTTTACAATAATGGAGCGGTTACAATTTCATTCTTTGTTAAAAGATGAGTTATATTATGAAGTGACTATTCGTTCTGAGACACCTGCTAGTACTGTAGATGGAATGAGGAAGCAGCTTAGACAGTTATTGCCTGAATGCCCTCCAGAGGCAATTTCTGAAACAGATTTCTCCGGTGACAGCGAACTTGACATCATCGAGACCAAACTTCAGGATTTGTCTGCGACTGTGAATAGGTACATTCAGACGAAGGATAGGCATTCTTTAGTTCGTTCTAAAGCTTTAGGAAATCATTTACATCACAGGCTATTAAGGATTAAGACAAACAATGATAGTGAAATATTAGAAATTAAAACAGCGCTAACTTCACAATTAGATTCTTTATTAAAAAAATTAGAGAATGCAGGTCAGTCATCGGGTGCTCATAGTTCAATTGATTCGAACCTTCAGGGTTCTAGTGGTTCAAGTGCACAGCAAGTTTCAGACAGAGAAATTCAGGTAGTTTGTTCCGGCAATCAGAATGTCGCGAAATGGAATCTTCGTTATAATGGGAATAGCGATCCCAGGTCATTCCTCGAGCGTGTTGATGAGTTGAAGCTCGCATATGGTGTTTCGGATTCGGCTTTGTTTTGTTCAGCAGCACAATTGTTCACCGATAATGCTTTGTTTTGGTTCAGAGGTATTCGGGAACAGGTTTCTTCGTGGACACAGCTGAAAGATATTTTGCTTCACGAGTTCGATACCCCAGACTATGATTACAGGTTGCTAGGAGAGATTAGATCCAGAACTCAGGGTTTAGATGAGCCAATCCACATATATGTAGCGATCATGTCTTGCATGTTTTCTCGATTAAAAAATGCTTTGTCTGAGGAATCAAAGTTAGAAATTTTGTTGCACAACATTAGACCCAGCTTGTCAAAACAGCTGGCTTTAGTTAACATCACTTCAATTGCGGAATTGAAAGAAAATTGTCGTAAGCTTGAGGCGGCCAATGTCCGCGCGCAACTTTTTGTCGAACCGTCCAAATCAGGTACACTTAGTAACGACTTCGCATACAAAGGCAGGTCCAAGCAGGTTAACGCCGTTGATGTTAGCACAAAACATTCCTTAGATTCATCGCATTGTAGTAGCTTTTCGAGTCAGCCAGCTTGTAGTACACAACAGCGGCAGCGTTTTGATGGAAACTCCACACACGTGCGGGAAACTTCGAGTATTCCTGTTTGTTATCGTTGTGGTAAAACGAATCATAATTTTAGATTCTGTAAGGGAAAGCGTAACACGAATAATGTTCAAATAAAATGTTTCGGTTGTGGAACACAGGGTGTTTTGATTAAAGATTGTGACAAATGTCAAGGCGCACAGAGTCAGAAAAAAAAACGTTCCGTTTCACACAAATCAAAAAACTAGTAGGTCAGAACCGCAGTGATAGTTTTAGGGATAAATTAAACGATCCGATTTCACAATTTTGCAATTACGATTCGATTGCTACGGTTCTGTTTACACAAAATAAAAGCGATATTCGACCATTTTTGAAATTTAGAGTGTGTGATTATTTTGACGTTTACGGTTTAGCGGACAGTGGTTCTTCAGTTAGTATTTTGGGAAACAATTCACATGAAGATTTTATTAAATTCGGTTTCGAGATGAAGGCCACTGACTTAACTTCATGCAATGTTGCAAATGGCTTTATAGTCCAGTCAATAGGGTACATTTTTGTTCCGGTAACATTTAAAAATGTTACAAATGTTATAAAGTTTTTAGTTATACCCAATATTGTTACGGACGTTATTTTGGGGATCGATTTTTGGAAAGTTTTTAGTTTGGCCCCGGAAATTTTGGACAACATTGCATATATTAAGACACCAGACAAATATTTTGACTTATGTAATGGAATCGGTTCTGAACAGGTTAATTCAATTCAGTCGTACGATCACTTGTCTCCAACGCAACAAGAGCTCGCGAACGCCGTAGTGGGGAAGTTTAAGGATATCTCGTTCGAAGTAAAGGGTTTAGGTAGGACGTCTTTAATGGAACATGTCATTGACACTGGCGACGCTCCACCTATTAAGATCAAACAGTATCCACTCTCTCCGGAAAAGAGGGCAAGTTTAGGTTCGGAATTAGATCGGATGTTGGAGTTAGGTGTCGTTACTCCGTGCGAAAGCCCATGGAATAATCCGGTACTTTTAGTCCAGAAAGCAAATGGGGATTGGAGATTCTGCTTAGACTGTAGGAAATTAAATGCGGTGACGAAAGGGGATTCGTATTCCATACCGTATATTCCGCAGATTTTAGATAGTTTAAAGGAAGCGAAGTTTCTGACGTCTATCGACTTAAGTTCCTCTTTCTGGCAGATTCCTTTGCATGAGAGCTCGCAGGAGAAGACCAGTTTTACTGTACCTGGTCGCGGGTTGTTTAAATTCCAAGTTATGCCGTTCGGATTATCGGGAGCACCTGCCCGACAGCAGAGGCTCATGGATAGGCTTATAGACCATAATTTAACCAGCGACATTGAGAACGGTTTCGTCTTCTGTTACATAGACGACATAGTCATTTGTTCATCAGATTTTCAGACTCATTTAGTGCTGTTGAATCGTGTGTTGGAAAAGCTGAATATGGCGAACTTGACAGTCAATTTTGAAAAGTCCAAGTTCTTCAGACAGTCTATTAAGTACTTGGGTTACGTAGTAGACGAGTTTGGCTTGCGTACAGACCCAGAGAAGGTGTCCGCCATCTTGAACTTTCCCATTCCCACGACTTCTCGCGAGGTGAAGATATTTTTAGGGACATGCTCATGGTATCGCCGGTTTATCCGAAATTTTTCGAGTATAGCTGCCCCTTTAAATCGCTTGACTTCGAAGGGAAAGAACGCACCACCATTCGTTTGGTCTGCAGAGGCCGAGAACGCCTTTAACACATTGAAGAATGCGTTAGTGTCAGCACCAATTTTAGCTGTCCCTGATTTTGACAAGCCGTTTACAGTGCATTGTGACGCTTCTTCATATGGGATCGGCGGTATGCTATCGCAGACGATCGATGGTCAGGAGCATCCCATAGCGTATGTTAGTCGTTCTCTTAACAAGTGTGAGCGCAACTATAGTGCCACAGAACGAGAAGCGCTGGGAGTTCTTTTCTCGGTCGAGAAGTTTCAGGCATATTTAGGTTCACGTCGGTTTAAAGTGATTACCGATCACTCTTCATTGCGTTGGTTCATGAACTTGGAAAATCCATCTGGCAGATTAGCACGTTGGGGTTGCAGACTGTCTCAATTTAATTTTGATATTGAGCACAGGAAAGGCACCGAGAACGTTGTGCCAGATGCATTGTCCAGGTTAATGCCCGTAGAAGCCGTAGACGTAGTGGTCGATGATGACGTGAATGATGATTGGTATGATAAGACGCTGAACGGTTGTAAGGTTTTTCCAGCAAACTTCCCGAACTATTGTGTCAGGGATGGTAAGCTGTTTCGTTTTAGTAAGAGCAAATATAACCTTTTAAGAGAATTTGACTGGAAGGAGGTAGTGAGACAGAATGACCGGAAGAGAGTTTTGAAAGAGAACCATTGCGATCCTACTGCCGCACATTTAGGGATTTTTAAAACTCATCGGCGATTGGCGCTTACATACTTTTGGCCTGGTATGTACAAGGACGTTGTGGAGTATGTGAAGGCATGCGATACCTGTGCAGCCTATAAACATTCACAGAAAACAACTCCTGGGCTGATGGGTAAGCCAAAAGTATGTCACCGCCCAATGCAAGTGGTTAGTATTGATTTGGTCGGTCCACTTCCGCGTTCTAGAGCAGGTTATACGTTCTTGTTTGTTGTTACATGTTGCTTTTCAAAGTACACGCTGCTATTTCCTCTCCGCCGCGCAACTAGTGCGTTGGTGGCGAAGCATTTTGAGAAACATGTCATTTTGGAACATGGTGTACCGGAAACCGTAATTACCGATAATGGGGTTCAATTCACGGGATCTGAGTTTAAGCAGCTAATGAAGCGTTACAACGTACCTAAAGTTTTTTATGGACCAAGATATACGCCGCAGGTTAACCTGGTAGAAAGGTATAACAAGACGGTTATGACGGCCGTAGCGTCGTACGTAGAGGACAATCACCGGTCTTGGGATGAAAATCTGCACCAAATTCGTTTTGCTTTAAACAGTGCAGTCAATGAGTCCACAGGGTTTTCTCCTTTCTTTTTAGTACACGCTAGGGAACCAGTCATAAACGGCTCGTTCTATAAGGATACTGGTCAGGATTATTCGGTTACCATTCCTAGAGAGGAATATGCCGGCGAGTTTGGTTGCTTGAAAAATATTTTTGAACAAGTTAGGTTACGTTTGTTACAAGCACATGAAACAAATGCTAAGTATTACAACTTAAGAAGACGTTCAGCTAAGTTTTCAGTAGGAGATGTTGTTTGGAAACGTTCATACGTCCAGAGTGACGCTATGAATTTTAAGATGTCAAAGCTTGCGCCTAAATACGAGATATGTAGGGTAAAAGCGGTTTTATCTCCTTTAGTTTATGAGTTGGAAAGGATGGACGGCCATCCTATAGGTTCGTGGCACATTAAAGACTTAAAAGCGTAAGGTTACAGCTGCTGATTTAGTGATCAGTGGACGCGCGACCCGCATACAATAGGTATTGCTCGTCGCGCCGCCACTGTTCAATAAATAACAGAGCATGGTGACACGTACTTAAGTAGGGTTGTGATGTAGCATTAGTGTTAAATATCGCAAAGTCATATTTAATCACAAATTAAAAGGACCGTGGTGAGCAGGATAAACTGACTCATTACTTAATTATGAAAGGTGACGTATGAAAGGGTTATGACAGTTATGAAAAATTGGAGCTGCTCAATCCTAGCTCGATGAGTAACAAGAGCCGTCTTTAATGTTGTGCATATTTAGATATCGTGCGAAAACACGTAAAAAAAATATTGAGTTTTTTTTGATACCGTACGCACATCCAACTAGGGTTTTATCGGTGTTTTCCGTACATGTGTGGATGTGTAGGTGTTTTGTTGTGCAGTATTGTTTCTGATTTTGTTTCCTCAGACCCAGTCGACAGGTATGAGGTAATTTTGATTTGAGTTGAGGGAAAGCGATCGTTATCGATTAGCCTACATTTGTTTTGATTATAAACGATTCATTCGTTTTGTTTTCTTGGTTTTGGATTTAGGAGCGAGTTAAGTACTTACACGTTGTGGTGCTACACTCAATCTTTGTAGTGTTTAGACTTAGTGTCAACACTTTTCACTGGATTTTGGTTGTGCTGGAAATCAGCCCAGTGTTCCGAGTAGTTTCAACTACATTTTCGGCACTGTTTCGCCCGGACTAGCGGAGATAAAATAAGTATGCTGAACATTTGTCCTGGCCGTTGGTTTTAACCTCTTCAACACAAGGTTGTTGTGTTGAAAAGGTTAAGGAAGGGTTTCGCATAGATGGATGGATTTTTTTTTAGGACAGTAGGTCCTATTTTGTATTTTTTTTTTCTTTAAAAGTATTTTTTTTTTCTTGTGCTGATATAGCACAAACCGGGCTAGTGATCGGTGGACGCGCGGCCACATATCGAGTAGGTAGATGTTGGGTATTGTTCGCCGCGCCGCCATCGTTCACAACCGTATAGCACCGTGCATTTTTTCTTTAGTAGTTGCATGTTAGGTTTGAGTATGGTTTACTCAACCGTAGGGTGACTTACCTAGGTATACATAGTTATTTAGGGTCATTGGCGCGGGTTCGAAGGATAGCAGTTTAGTCTTTTGGTAGTAGTCATTTGTAATAGTTTGGTAGTGTTTTTTTTTTTTAAAACATTAACATTACATTTTTTTTAGTAGACAGTTTTGTCCAATGCGTCCCTCGACTCCGTACCAGCCGTAGCTATTAGGTGTTGGTTGTTTTGGGTTTAGTGTAGACACACGTGACTTGCCTTTAGATTTTTTCTAGCTCTTGATAAAGCAAGATCGCTGAGGGCAGCGAGCGATTCACTCCTAGTGAATCTTTTCGTATGGGGGGGGGGGGTATTGTCACGTGGTGCATTTTTGATATTTTGTATAATGGTCGTAATTGTTACAGTTATAACCATACCTTAAACGTTCTATTGTTTTTTGAGTAGGACAACACAATATATAATTTTTCTAGTCTAGCAACGGGAGTAAAGCTGTCATAGGTCAGGGTTGCTAGATAAATATTTCATATGACAGGGTAAAATTCAGAAATAACATATATTCGATAATATTATTTACACATCCTTAAAATAGAATAATTTAAAATAAAGTATTAGAAAAATAAACATAAATATTAAAATACAGTATATGTTATTTCTTAATTAATATAATTAAATAAAGGTGAACCAGGGATCTTGATTGGGTAATCTTCACAGTCAAAATAGGCAACCCTATTTACTACTAGAAACCATTGAAGTCTGTAGAAGCTAGATATCCGTTTTGATACGAATTTCCGAAATGTGGTGCCATTTTCATCTGACTCCTGGTGTGAGCAGCTGTGTCGTGAGTCTGGTGCACCGACGCCATTTCCGATGGAGATTTCTGTGGAAGTGTTATTTCGGGATTAGAAATCGTGAGTAGTGATCTTACACATAGTTAGTTTCTGGTCTTTGTATCCTCGTTCAGTTTTTAACTGCTGGTTCCTTGTTTTAGCCACATTATTGATGGCGGGTGGGAGATCTTCTGCGGAGGCAGTTTAACTCAAGATTTTGGAGTCGCTCCGGTAAGCAGATTATCATAACCTCTCTGCTTAAATATAAAGCAATGTGTCTTTCGATTGCACTATTCTAATGCAGGATTTTACTTCTATTTCAGCGAGGATAGGGAATTAAAATTAAAATTAAAAATTAAAAATAAGAATTTAGAATTTAAAATTTAAGATCAAATTAAAGATTAAAATTAAATTGAGATGAACCTTTTGTTTTTGGAAATTTAAATTAAACCCAAATTTAGAAGATGACATTGTGGTCAAATTAGATTTTTCCACACATCCACTCAACTTACCTCATGGCTTAAGGTATACACCATTTTCCAAATTTAATTCTGCATTGGGTCTGTCACTGTAATTTCCTGCTTCTTCAATGCCCTGGTCCTGTTCTGCGTGATCGAGACAGAAGCATAGCCAGAATCCCTCCGTAGCTGGGGTCCCGAGCACACTGCAAAGGAAGTGACATCAATCAGGACAGGTTCTGAGTACGGACTAAGCAAGGTGCGTGTCAGCCTCCTTTAGATATTAAAAACGTAGGGAAGTAGGATTTCACTTAAAGTTAAATAACGTTGTTGGCACTGTTAAAAGTTAGGTTTGTTATATAGCCTAAGTCGAACATATTATACACCCAGTGATACTGGCTGAGCTACTTTTATAAGCGTGTCCTAGAATTAAACAGTTCTATAAGTCTCCTGCCAAAGCAGGCATAGGTTAAGTCTGTACATAGCCTAGTGTGATACAATAAAGTTATAGTAATTACCAAATTTTTCCTTTAATATTCCACGTAGGTCACCTGATTAATATTATTGAAAGGCATCCTTTTTCTAGGTCACGATATACTCAACAAACGAGTGTATTCATTTATTTAGTTGTGAGAATCTTTTAGTAGTGTTTTTTTTTAATCTCACAGTTGTTTTTTTTTTGGAAAGAGATTGGCTCTTTCCTTTTGGAACGGCCTTCCAAAAATTAATTTAGCCGAGCTTGGAAGGACTACGTTTCAGGTTCACACTGTTAAAGATATAAGATGGCAAATTGGGGTAAGGAGCATTTTTTCCAAAGCTCGTGCAATCATTTTAAGGTATGGGTGTTATTTATGCATGAGCCAAAAAAAAACATTAGCGTAAAAGCCAGTTTCATAAGATTGTCTTCAAAAATAAGTCATGTAAAGGTAATTCCTTAATTAGAAAGACCTTTACCTTATTCAAAGTGGATTGGTGGCAGTAGTTACCCTATTTGATGTTACTTTATTAAAATAAAAAACAGATACATGGTTTTTGTGGGTCAGATTTGATTTTGAACCCATAAAAATCAGAAGTGTAAGGAACACTTTTTTTAAGCTAGATTTTTTTTATATACACCATTCGATAGAGCGGAAAATTCTGAACAAAACTGTATATTCAACTCATTTTGCGTATTTTGTCCCTTACCCCAATTGAACCTACGGCCGACGAAATGATAACCTTTCACTACTTTCAAATACATAGATTCATAACATACAGCCTTGTGGTCCCGTTTTTTACTCTTTAGGTACGGAACCCTAAAAATAACGTTACGAGTATTTTCTCCTGCGATGAAATTGTCAATAAGTATTTTAAGATTCTATTATATTTCAAGCGCCAATACACCTTAATGATAATCTTATCTTTCATCCAATTTGTATCTCCAATAAACTAAACAATTACGAATAAATATTCTTTGTTGTCTCTCCCGAAGTGTCTCTCAAAAGGCTCAAAAGAATATTTTTGTATTACTTAACTTTAAAAAGTCTTTAAGTATATTAGTTCAGTGCTTTTCAAAATGTAAATGTGTGTATGTGTGAGTAAAAATACCTCGAAGTCATGCCCCAACTCCGTCTGCGAATCAGTATCGCCGTATGTTTGCACGTTATTGTAAAAAAGAGACAGGCAATGTTTATCCCAATGGGACTAATAAATCGGCTAAGAGTCACACAACGTGCAATAGAAATGGCTATCCTCGGTGTTTCTTTGCGAGATAAAAATAAGGATATCCACAGAAGAACCAAGGTAACCGACATAACTCACAGGATTGCACGGTTGAAATAGCAATGGGCAGGCCATGTAGCCCGGAGAATAGACGGCCGTTGTGTAGTGGCGACCACGTATAGGAAAGCGCAGCGTGTTTATTTCGGGCTAGCACGAGAGAAAGTACGTGTACTTGCGCCGCTAGAGATAAAGTTTGGGAACCCCTCGATTAGTTAATTAGAACCAACGGGACAAACTCCGGCAAAGAAGTGAGGCTAAATAAAAACTGCTTAACTTTGGTATAAATCTTAACAAACTCAAAGTTTGTTGGAGTCTAAGGATTCAGTGAGAACGGTGAAAATCGTTCAATCGCTTATTAACTTTTTTAAACATTCGAGGAGACATTTTACTGCTTCAATGTCTTAAATAGGGCTTACCCTTTTGTAGGCAAACGTTTCAACGATTTTCATTTCATCAAAAGCTTTTTTTTTCTGAGACCATAAAATATTTTGGAATGTGATAACACTAACCTAATCTATAGGTTGAAATTTTTAATATTTCTGAAAAATGTATGACTTTGGGGGAAAAATTTGGAAAAAATAAGATTCTAAGACATTTAGCATTCGATGAAGTGTTTTCCTATAATAGAAGAGGAATTTTGAGATTTATATACTAGTATAGAAAAGCAGTCTTCACGACTAAAAGTTACGAACGGTACAACGCAAACATTCCTTTATTTATATTCAAATATATTTGACAACATTTCATAGTTTCTAACAGATGGAAATTATAGAGATCGAGACAGCTATGCGTCGTGTATACCCAAGAAAACAGTTAAAGCCTGACTAGAAATATATGAGGATGCACCATATTGCGGAATTTCACAGGAACTAATTTCTTACACTGGCAATGATTTTATGATGGTTGTCAACAATGTCAATGTCATTCGTGCTGGTTTCTTTAAAAGACAAATATTTAAAAATACCCAAAGAAAATTTCGAAAACCATTCACAGTCGTGAATATTATAAATAAAGTGTACACGTGTCTACTACACAAAAAACAGTCGGCAAAAGAGTGCATTCCATTAAAATAATATTACGAGGTTACGATAGGAACTGACAGGTATTCAAACTGAGGTTATTATAGTGTGTTGCGATTGGTTGCAAAATTGTTGCCATATAAATCTTGTAAATTGCGCCCTCTTGACAATCCTCATATATTTCTGGTCAGGCTTTAAATCTATTATTCTGTATGCAAAGAAATATAAGAAAGTATATAAAATAACCGAAACCTACAACAACCATGCCTGCACAGGGTTGTGGTCATCGACCTATTCACAAAAAAAAAAACTGTCAACCATGTCAAGCTCAACGTCGTTAATTGTTATAGTTTTGGAGTTACTACAGTTTAAAATGAGTAAATTTTATCAAATAAATAATAATTAATCTCAAGAAAATGTAAAAAAAAGTGATTAACTATTTCCTTTTTCTAAGCGGAATACAGAAAAGTAATAAAATTGTAGTATTATAAATATGAAATGTCAATTGTCAGATACTCAGTGCTCGTCCACCCCAGCCATGGCAACGTGCAATAAATCCAGTCAGACCGTTTCCTCTGTCGTTATAACCGGTAGGAACTGATACAATTGCCCCCAATGCGTGTTACACCCTGTACTGCGGAATAAAATACCACACAAGGTTATCTCGTGGTTATCTCGTTTTAACTTATGGCTTATACGTTCAAAAATGCCGATTATTTTAGTCATTTTTCTCTATGATCAAACATGTTTCTTAACATATTATCAATGTTACCTAGTTCGGTGAATAGAGACTATACTATGGGTGACCTTACAAACGGTCCGGTAGTTTTAAATTTTTAATATGTTGTCTAGGATATGAGAATATGGTAAATTTAACTCTCTACAACATTGTCTTAGCTTTTTTTCTAGCTAAAATGCTCCTAAAGGAAGAGATAAACAAAAATCTGAAGAAAGTGCCTTTTTTTTCAATATGGCGGCACGGAGGGGGGGGGGGGGGGAATTGTTCATTTTTCATTTTAAACACTCACTAACCATCCTAGACAACATATCAAAAATTCAAAACTACCGGACGGTTTGTAAGGTCAAACTCCTTTATTTACTGGATTACTATACTACTTAGAGCAGGGCTATTGCGATTTATTAGTACCTATACATATTTGAAACCTACATTTTGAATCTTTTTATGGATCATTTTTGTTCCAAAAACTGCTCTAAATTGACAAAGTTTACGCTGAAAACTGTTTTTATTTTTCAACTTATTTTCGACTGCACGCAATGAAAGCATGTAATAGTTATGTTACTATTGATAACTCAGGGACAAGTATTAATTATGAATTTTATAGTATTATTTATTTCACTTTAAAAAGTTGGCTGAAATTATCAATATACATATATATATATATATAGATAACATCACACTAATATTTGTCCTTGCCGGGATTCGAACCCAGGGCCATCGGCTCAGTAGGCAGGTACTGTGGCGACTGCCGGGGGATAACTTCAGTGGTTTTAATAAATAGCAGCGAGAGGTACTTTAGATTACTTTATTGCCCGAAGGCCAGATAAAGAATAACTACAATCATTGACGGACGTCATTCGTCTTATTCTAAATATAAAACAACTTTACTTTTATGTCGGTAGCCAATTAGCACCAACTGTGAAGCACAACCTTCACATTTCCCGCCGTCTCGGGATAAACGAGGGACATTCGTCTTACTATATAAACGCTAGACAAAACTACTCCTGCCTAACATATTAGAGGTCCCTACCTATGCAGGAATACCCATACATTCATACCCAGATGGTCTCTTGCTAAGAGATAACCAGGGTCAGGACATGAACAGACACTAGCCTATGGCATGTTACGTAATCTGACATGTTGTCTGACATTGGCTTTGCCTTGACAAAAAACCTGCTAAAAAGGCAAGGCACCAACTTATCCCGAATGTTATTCGACTAATTAATAAAGCATAGACCATTCGATACATCAAGCTTCAACAATTTAATCGCCTAGTGTAAAACCGGCTAACCCGATTAAATCGTATCGAATGTTCCCACCTTAACTGCCTGGAGTATGACATATGACACACGTCGCATGCTCCAAACAATTGTACCACGATATGTCACTGCCCTTATATTAGATGCCTGACACATTGTCTATGACACTTGTCTCAAACATCCATACAGAACTAACAAATAGTGACAACCGTCTATCACTATCTTTATATTAGAATCCTGGCACATATATATTAAATATGCCCCAGAAATCTGTACCGTCAAACTAATACCTTTACATTAGAATCCTAAAGCATATGGACTATGGTTCAAGATTCTGTACCATAAAATAAACCATTACCTCATAATTAATTTCACGACCATAGACGATGGCATGACACGTCATATTGACATGTCAAATGTTATGTCACTGTCGAGAAATTAATTATTAAAACACGAAACGAAAGTTATTTTTATTAAAAATCCTACCTATCACTTAATTAAAATTAATAAAATTTATTATATTACAGACATGAACATAAAATAAGATCTTCAGACTGCATTGGCCTGATGCAGGGTGCTGTGCGATCCTTGGCTCGTCATGCCAAGATCCCACGCTCCTGCCGCCTCCTGGATGTAGAATGCGAGTCGCATTCAGTCATCCCAGTAGCTGAAATCCCGAGGAACTGGGACAGCTATGGCCCTTGCAGTGTTGGATTACATGAAAAAGAAAAACATATTAGTATACACAAATTAAAATGCTGGAAATAAAGTGTTATAATTAATTATTGGAATTCTGTGAAAGCTATAAGTTATTATTATTACAAGGAAAGGTATTGTAAGTGCAATAAATTTAAAGTGCAATAAATTTATAGTGCAAGAAATTAAAAATTGAACTTCCTATTGTAATATCCTAGAAAAACAGCCAATATATAGTGGAAAGAAATTAAATTATAGTTACAACAGTGACACTTGCAAATGCAACAAACATAACTGCATCCTTGTACATTGCATTGCATTGCATCCACATGTACAGTCAACCTGAATTAAAAATTTCTGAAAAATAATAGTTTTATTATTTACACCCTAGAAGTATAGAATTGTTTATATTAATTAGAATTAACGATTAAAGAATTTCTTTAATCTGTTAACATGAATTATCACGTTCTTGGCACGACCATTAGGAGTGAGTTTTTGTACCACATAATTCAATGAAGACAATCGGTGAACAATCTTATATGGTAATAATTTATGTACAACGATTATTTATTATTTGTAGGACCATACTAATATCTAAAACTATCATACACCTAGCATAATTATTATGGGACAATTATTTACATCCTAATAAACACATATTCTACAAATTATATATTATGGTACATTATTGCCTGTTATCTGTGTTGCGTCTTGGACAGCATTCATGGTGTCCATGGCGTTCGTCGGCGTTTGATCGGCTATCCTCGTACAGGCTTGCTGTTCCCGATGTTGCATTTTCTTGACGAGCACTCGATCCGGCACAGCACATATTGTGGAAATAAAATTTAACAAGCAACATATTATGGAACTAATGACATTGGTTGAAATTGATGTCTTCCACTCTTTAAGAACATTTGTTACATCATTTGACAACACTGAAACTGAATGTTTCTCACTGGTAAAATTGTATACTTTCACTGACAATTGCTTGTCTGATGTCAACAACGTGTGCTTCAAGCGTAAAGGAACAAATTATTGGGGATTCTTGCGATTTTCGCTGACGATGATAAAATTCTTGTACATTATTTTTGGCTCGACGATAATTCTTCGTTTAACTCTGATATAACATCCTCAAACGATGTCTGAAATTAATCTGTAATACGGTCCCCGAATAATTATACCGTAATTGCCATTTGTGATTATTTTATTTCGTATTTTCACACGGGCCAATATTTATACGTCGGAAAAGCCATTAATTGTGCTCGTCTCCATTTTCGTATGGAATCCAAACAAATCAAATGCACAAACAGATTAAAATCGCATGGGAAGAAAAATAATAATGGGTGATTCGTCAACTTCACCCGTCTGTCGAACTCGCTCCTTTACATACAATACCACAAATGTGCACTTGGGTGAATTTCAACAAGCTCGAAATTTACCTAATTTTGGTGGCATTTTTTATTTTTGATGTTAGAGCCAAAATTATATATCAATAATACGAATAAAGTCATAACCAATATTGTGTAGTAATGGCCCTTTGTTATACATAATAGTTTTAAAGATATTACGATTTTAGTAATTGGCCTGCCACCAAAATTGTACATCTACACCAAAATTAGTTACTTGTGCTAAAAATTTATATTTGTCAATGAAATTGCCTGCTGGAAATGAAAAGAAAGTATGTTTAATTAATCATTTTAATTATACCAAATTATCTATGAAAATACAATCACTAACTCGTTTGTAACAACAGTATATATTTTTTTCGAGGACTTCTCTTGATTGATTTTTCTTGCGATTAGCCATCGTAAACCCTACATACATTTCAAAAAAATAAGCATGTACAAAAGCGAACTTATCTCTCTAAGGGATTTCTTCCATAACCTTCGAGTAAATGAGTGTTAAACACAAGTAAATGGCAGACAAACCAAGCAACATGTACAATACGATAACTTTACAATAGTACAAATGAAAATGCAAAAACCAAATGAGAGAGAGATAGGCAAACAGTCAACGTAATACATATTACGTTATATCTATATAAATACATATAACATAAATATAATCATAATTATAACAAAAACAGCAACCTAATCAAATAATCATTAATTCGACAGCCATAATTTCTTGAACTTCCCCTTGAACGATGCTATATACGGACTACGTCTGCCTTAGGGCGGGAGACAATTTATTTTATAATTTCACGGCGCGCACAGCAAAAGATACATCGTAAACATGAGATCTATCCTGTGGGATAGATAGAGCCAGATTTGCACTTGACCGCAGGCGAACAACGACAATAGCCTGCGACTTCTTGGCATTCTTCATCAAACCAAAGAATCAAGCCCAAGCACGGATTGATTCCAGGTCTAAATTGATTTGCGAAACAAAGGAGCCAAAATCATCAATGCTGGCCGCCGCATAAAGCTGCAAATCGTCTGCATAGACATGGAACGAGGAGGAGAGTGACTGTGGTTGGTGATTCCGTTAATGAAGACAGAAAAGAGTAATGTAGAGAGTATGCCCCTTGAGGGACACCAGAAGACAGTTCACACCAGCTAGAAAATCGGTCATCAACTCGAACCCGCTGCTGTCCCCCAAAGAGGTAATCACGAAACCAGGACAGTGAAGTTGGAGATATATTTAAAGTACTAAGTAAACTGAGAAGAATATCAAAATCAACAGTGTTAAAAACACTACTAAAATCTAGGAGCACCAATATAGTCACTTTTCTATATTCTATATTAAGACGAATATCGTCGGTGATCTTAAAAACAAGTAATATAGGAAAGGATAGGAGCTATAGAATCCGCCACCAGCATAAGCATATCTAAGCTAAGATTACCCTCACCGACAGCTTGTAATATTAAATGTATTGTGTTTATACTTGACTTCAAATAAATTCACCGAGTCAAAAGTGTTGGAAATGCGATTACAAATGTGTAATTATATACAGATTACAGAATTAGCAATTCTGGTGGCATCAAGCAATTTTGGTGACTTTCAAATTACCACCAAAACCACCAAAATTGATCCACCGAAATTAGAAACAGTGATTAAAAAAATATTTAAAAAATATCCGTATTATTTACTTCCAATTTAACTTTATATTTTAAAAAAGAAACCTTTAACACGTCTTACACACAATTCACACACAGTCAATGATTGCTAAGTCACTTGAAACATATACCACAAAAATTGTGTCAAAAAGTATTTTGAACACACCAAAATTAGATACTTACGTGCTGGTGGACAGATCCAGCAAGGTACGACGTGTGTGTCGTCGCTCCATGCCGGAGCGGAACTAAACGAACAGGTTAACACACGTTTGCTGGTCTTGTTGCGTTTCATTCAACCATAAACACATTTTCAATATTTACCACCAAAATTATCAATTTCACCCGGACAACTCTTAGTGCTCAATTTTGAGTATCTATTTATGTATTAATCTTTATTTATATATCCTTATAATATACTTAAACTAATAAAGATTATAAATAAATGCAATTTTAGTTTAAAACATTGATGATATGGTTCTATCAAAGACATTTATGAGGAACAACGAATACTGGACGCCGCACCAAAATTATCATTTTACCGCAAAAAAAAAATTATTGAACATAAATGACTTATAAAATACTTTGCGATTTGGCTTAAGATAGTAATTTGTGTCTTCTTTTCAGAAAAAAATTAAAACTTTTAAAACAATTGTTTCACACTATAGTTATCAATCCCGCCGCAATTTTTTTTCGCTGAGATAATCACCCACTTATTCTTTGTTGCGCTTCGTGCGCATATAGACCGCTTCGCTTCTGTCCGGCTGTTATGCAAACCGTAAGCTTTCAGTACGTATTCGTAACAGATGCCCAAGAATCTGTGGACTAAATTAATTGGGAGCGGGGAAACTTTCAATACTCGCGTGACTCTAGTTAAAAATTTCGCAGACTCCACCAAGTGTGGCGACTGCCGGGGGATAACTTCAGTGGTTTTAATAAATAGCAGCGAGAGGTACTTTAGATTACTTTATTGCCCGAAGGCCAGATAAAGAATAACTACAATCATTGACGGACGTCATTCGTCTTATTCTAAATATAAAACAACTTTACTTTTATGTCGGTAGCCAATTAGCACCAACTGTGAAGCACAACCTTCACAGTACACTACAAGCTACGCCAACCGCGTCGTAAATAATGAATATTATACGCGATATAATCCGTTTAAATTGTATTATTTAAATATGTGACAGTCGCGGAAACCGAAGAAGAAAATACCGGCTTTCGAGCTTGCATTGTGCCCATTCGGGGTCATATTTTATTTCTTAAGTCTTTTAGTATGCGCTCGAATAAATTTCTTTCTTTCTTTCAATAGTCTAACCGCGTTTTCGGGTCCTCAAATATTGGTTCAGCGAGAAATGAACCCGCTCCGCAGCGCCGTATAGTGCGAGCCGCAAACTTTGCTTATCCCTCGAGCGACACAGTACTGAACCCAACAGTTGTGTATCTATATTATACAATGATTTTTCTCAAACATGCAACGAAATGTTGTCATAACGTGCGTTATAACAGGCTTCGAAGTATCACGTTTCGGGCGGAACAACTCGAGAGGACTGTAAAGGAATTTCATGCAAAATTTAATGCTTAGGCCGGGATGTCTTTTTTTACATGACGTCTGTGTTTATGAACAGACTAGACGAAAATTCATTGCTTGTTTGAGAAAAATTATTTAATACGCGACCGGAATAATTTACTTAGAAAAACACGTAACATTTTGTGAGCTGGTTCGATATTTGTGGCGTTATCTGGGGAAAGGGACCTTATTGTCGGTTCTAGTTGCCGAGATAATCGCGTTTAAAGTAAAATGTCGAAAAAAAACAATTTTTCTTTTTTTACTCTATATTAATAAGCAGGGTCTAAAATTTAATCTGACAAACACACAACTTTTTAAATCGATTTTTTAAGACTTAGAACAGCCCTTAAAGTTTAGTGAAAAAGGGACCTTATTGTGTGTGTGCCCCTCTTGTATGCTTTCGGTATCGGTTTGAGAGACGTGTCGGTACTTGTCGGCGCGTCAAAGGATAATTATTGATCATTAGGAGTATCCTTGCTCATCTCTCACACTCCCACTTCTTGGGAGTGTGGGGGGAGGGCCTTATCTGTACTATGTACACTTAGGCTACTTCTGTCGCGGCCCGTTACTACGGGCCGGTCTTTCTGGTGACGCGTGGTTGCGACGGCGGTTTCTTAGTTGGTTGGGCCTTCGTGATGTTCCATGACTCCTCGAGGCCCGGGTGGAGCTTTATCTCCTCTTCTTATTTCCTACTGTTGGTGGTGGTGGTGGTGTCGCTGCAACTGCAGCTCGTAGCAGCTCGTGGCGGGATTCATCAGCTTTCCGGAACATTGTGCTGGCCAGTCTGCTAATCTAGGCGTCTAAGGGTTTCCATTTCAGTGCCCTCTGTATATGGTCATTCCGCACGAAGCGTGGGCAATCTTTAATGTGTCTCAATGCCAGGTTTTCTTGGGCTCTCATTTTGTTTCGGTTTGTGGTAGCCACTAGGGCATACCACGCCTGGACCTCACATACGTTTTGTAGATCCCCAGCTTCGTGCGGATCGGCAGGTTGCTCCTTAGGACTGGTCTCAGCGTAGTTCACGCTGGTCTGGTTCTTGAAACCACTTCCGCCACGTGCTGCTTCATGGTGAGGCCCCGGTCTATGGTGACACCCAGATACCTCACCGTGTGCTTCCATTCCACGTCTTGACCAAACATGCGGAGTGGAGGTGAAGTCTGTTTTCTTCCGGTCATGAAGGCCTGAGTCTTGGTGACGTTGACAGTAAGCCTCCAGTCCTCAAGCCATCTTGGTAGGGCGTCTAACTGGGTCTGCATCTTTCTGACGGCATGGGTGGGTCTGACGGATGCGGTGTAAAAGGCCGAGGAGGAGGAGTCCAAGAAAAAAGTCTAGAGCAGCATCGCCCTCTGTTTATGTGCTTTGTAGATCTAGAAAAAGCCTTTGATAGAGTACCACGGGAGGCCCTTTGGGTTGTGTTAAAGAAAACTGGCTGTCCTGAGAGGTTCGTAAACTTGATACGCCAATTTCATGAGAGCATGATGGCAAAAGTTAGACATGAAGAGAATTTCTCAGACCCATTTCCAGTGACGTGTGGTGTCAAGCAAGGATGTGTTTTGGCGCCATCTCTGTTCGCGTTATACTTTGCTGCTGTATTGAGAGATGCGACACAAAACTGAAGTGGATTTATAGAAAATAATTCAAGATCAGATAAAACCGTCTTCGACTTGTCACGCTTTAGGGCTAAACGTCAAGTTACGAGGCACTATGTAATGGACATACTTTACGCTGATGACTTTTGCCTTATGGCTGATTCTGCGGAATCTCTTCAGTCATATGTGAGTTCCCTCGATGCGTCATGCCGTAGGTTTGGCTTGGTGATAAGTGTGGCAAAAACACAAATCCTTGTACAGCCGCCTAGAGGTTGTTACATGGAGTACTCCAGTATCAAACTGGATAACAAAGCTCTGGAAGAAGTGCCATGCTTCAGTTACCTGGGAAGTCAGCTCCGAAATGACAATAGCTTGGCATCTGAAATACCATCCCGAATAGCCAATGCAGCTACGGCCTTTGGCAAACTCAACAAACGTGTTTGGAGGTCAAGATTATGGTCTACAAAGCCATTGTCATACCAACTCTTCTCTATGCCGCAGAAACCTGGTACTGCTACAAAACCGACATCAAAAAACTAGACACCTTCCACCTACGTTGTCTACGCTCAATTCTGCGCATAAAATGGCAAGACAGAGTACCAAACACGGAAGTCTTACGTCGCGCCAAGATACCTGGTATCGAGGCGCTTATTATGAAACACCAACTGAGGTGGTGTGGCCACATCGTACGCATGGACGAGAAGAGGCTGCCTAAAACAGTATTTTATGCTGAACTCTCTCGTGGAAAACGGAAGCAGGGAGGTCAGTTTCTGCGGCATAAAGACGTCCTCAAGCGCCACCTCACCGCTTGTGGTATACCGACTGATTGTTGGGAGGGAATCGCGCTGCAGAGATCGGAATGGCGCTCTACTGTCTCGAAAAAAGTGGAGCAATTTGAACGCCAACGGCTGGAAGGCCAGGATGCCAAGAGACATATCCGCAAGACTCAACCGAAGCCCTCCTACACTTACACTTACGACCTTGCTGGACAACTTCATTGCGTACCTTGTAATCGCATCTTCAAGACGAAGTTTGGTTTTGCGAGTCACATCAGAGCCTTTCATAACCCGGACACGAATAATTGACGGAGTCGCTGTCGCCGGACACGGCGAGGAGGACTATATAAAAGGCCGCGTCATCCGCGAACAGCCCCAGCTTAATGTCGCCTCCTACCACTGGGATGTCATCGGTGAAGGTTGCGTAGCATGCTGGTTTAAGGCAGCTTCCCTGAGGGACTCCTGCTAGAATTAGGCGCTCCGAGGACAGTGCCTGTTCCACTGCCACTTGGAACTTGCATCCGCTCAGGAAGGACTTTAACACCGTTATGATGCTGCGTGGGGCCATAGTGTTCAACAGTTTGTACAGCAGCCCCTCCCATACCCAGCCATATCTGCCATACCCAGTCGAACGCTTTTTCCATGTCGAGCATGACAGCCACAACATGCTTCTTCTTGTTGCTTGCATTTGCCATAAAGTGAAGCACGCGAGTGAGCTGTAGCGTTGCCTGAATCCGAACTGTTCCGAACAGGACTCGACGTGGGGGAGAAGTTTCCCCAACGGCTCCTGTTGCCAACGGTGTCTCGAACACCTTGGAGAGGGTGCTGAGCAGAGTAATTGGCCTACAGCTCTCCGGTCTTCGGCAGTCTTTGCCAGGTTTGGGCAGCATAACTACCCTCCCAGTCTTCAAAGTTTGGGGAAAGTGACCTGAGCGCATGATCCCGTTGAACAGGCGCGTCACTGCCACAATGGGGATCGAATCGACGCCCGGGGCTTTCTTGGGGTCGCAACGTTGGAGGGCTCGCTGCATCTGGTTGGGGGGAGAAGAAGACCGCGTCTTCCTCTGCTCTTGCTGGTGCCTCCGAAGTAACTCTCCAGGTGTTCTGTGATGCTCTGCATTGTGCATCGGGTTGGGCCTAAATTGTCCCTCCAGGTACTCGGCGAAGATCTCTGCGCGATCCTCAGCCTTGTAGCGTGGAGTGTTGTCTACAGGGTCGTAGAGTGGTCTTATTGCCTCAGGTTTTGTCACTAGCTGTCTGCAGATACGGTGAATGAAGGGGACATCACCCTCTTCAGACGCTAGGTGGCTCTCCCAACTCTCGGCCCTATGTTCTGTGAGCGCCTTCTTGGTTTTTATGATCATGACGTTGAGCTCTGCCTTGATCGTCGGGCATCTTGTAGCCTGCCATTTTCTGCGCAGGCGGCGCTGCTCCTCGATCATGCTCCTAATCCTCGCCGGGAAGGGCCTGTGTCTCTCTGTGGCGGGGATGGTGTGGGAGGCTGTTGATAGCGCCGCCTGTAGTCCACTTCGCTTCTGTGCTGCTTTTTCCACTTCGTCAGCTGTGGAAACCGGAGTAGTGTGGCACGTGGTGGTCTCTTCTAGTTGTTGTGTGAATGTTTCCCAGCTGACTCGGTGTTTGGGTCTCCTAATTCCCATTAATGGATCCATTTCGATACACATGAGGATTGACCGGTGATCGGATGGTTGGTCCGGCAATGCCTCATGTGTAAATCTGGCGTCAATTTGGCTGGCGACGCAGCAAAATACAAATTAAAAGTATTTTTCAAGACTTATTCTTAACTATTTCACTAAACATTTTACGTCCGACACTAAGGTCCCTTTTCAAATACGTTAATCATTTAGTGTTTGCCGAACCAAAATTATAGGTTTTTGGTAAGAGTTTAATACTAAAGTGCTCTAAAAATTAAGACTATCAAAATTAAACATAAATTTATAGTCGATATCAGATGATATCACTAAATATTTTACCACCGACGATAAGGTCCCTTTTAGAAAATATAAAGTGGTTGTACCAACTTTTTACTAAACTTTATCTTGAATTTTGAGACTAAAAAAACTACTTTTTTTATATTTGTTCTGTTAATTTGATCTCATTTGGCTATGCTTTAACGTAGTAGATGTATATGTTTGTTGATTTTGACTGTTTAATTAGACTTATAAACACAAAGCTATTTTTGTTAAAATAAATATTTTTTTATAATAAACAACGTTGATTCAAATCGAAGTAGCTCTTATTGAGTGTCTAATTACATATTATATTTATGCCTTCTATAATATCTAACGGAAATACACTATAAATAGGAATTTAATTAAAAAAACCATCAATATATATTTTTTACTTTATGCACTTTGGCAAGGTAAACTATACGAAAACAGATATAGAATTACAAAATTGTACTTGAAATCTGAAAGCCCATACAATCTTCTCCTCAAATAGCATGTTATCTATGTAACTTCCAACAATAACATACTTTAATGTGGTCGAGGACGTCCACCTACAAGATGGACAGATGACCTTATAAAGGTCGCCGGAAGGCGCTGGATGCAGGTCGCTTCCAACTGGTATATATGGAAGTCCAAAGGGGAGGCCTATGTTCAGCAGTGGACGTCCTATGGCTGAGATGATGATGATGATGAATGTGGTGTAGAAGTTTGAATTCAATTTTCTCATAATCACCTTTTCTGACTTTTGAGTTTCAATTATTTTTAAAAAATATCTATTGAACCTACATGCATGTTTTTTACATGGTTCGATAGCGCAATGTAAGTAGATTATGGGGATATACATAACTCAATACCGACAGTAAGGTCCCTTTACCCAGATAACGCCACATTTATGAATATCTTTTGTCGATTAAGATTTTCGAAAATTTTCATTTTTTTTTTTTTTATGTCAGGGGGCAAACGAGCAAACGTATCGCCTGATGGAAAGCGATTACCGTCGCCCATAAACACCTGCAACGCCAGAGGAGTCACAAGTGCTTGCCTACCCGGAGGACGAAGATAGAATGCCTCTATGCTAGTAATTTCACCGGCTATCTTACCCCCACACCGGAATACAACAATGCGAACATTACTGTTTGGCGGTGGGTTAGCAGGCAAGACGGTAGTAACAATCCGGACGGACCCTGCACGAGGCCCTACTATTACTCCAATATAGGAGTAATGGGAGTTGAATACGTAAAAACCATTAATTTCACTATTCCTAAATACGAGTATATTCGTGTCATTCGTGAGGCTTACAGACCCACTAGTATTTTTTTCTGAATTATAGTTACATCTTAAACTTAAGGTCTATGTTGCTATCTCTACTGCATTGCCATATTTTGCGTAAAGAAACTTCTCCCAGCCAACAACTGTAATGAGTTCTTGCGGACTGGGACCACAATAGAATAAATATGCCGTGTACAATAAACTTTCGTCGTTCATAATATACCTATCTTGCTTTTGCATGGAGAACTTCTAACTCTTTAATGCCCAAGTTATTTTAAACCAAAGAAACTTGTATAAAAAATACGAAGAGAGAATATTTTTTCTCAAAAACGCTATGAAACGTGCGCTACCTATAACAGGCTTCGAAGTATCACGTTTCGGGCGAAAATTCGATTTATAGCAACAAGTTACCTCTCTTTACATCTGAAGAGAATATGACCTTTTCTTTAAATACAAAATTCAAAGCTCTGGCAGAATAATATCAAGTGTCAATCAAGATTATATTATATTTACGTCAAACTAAATTTGTCAATGGAAGAAATAATATGTTGACGAACAATATTTTACATTAAACTAAATTGCCGTAATATAAAACAGAAACTGCCATAAATTAAGTGTGCAATGAAATTTGCGATATTGGTAAGTATTTTTATAGATTTTTTTAAATTAGTGTACACACTAAAATACTAAGCCGCATACTTGGGGTTGTAAAGTATGAATCCTCATAGGAGATGACACACGGCTTGTGTGTAGCACGCGCGCCGTTCACAGGGGTGCTGCGCACGAATATATGCTACAGACATGCCTCATACGCGGCCGGTGTGGCTTGGCCTTAGAATAAATACACCTAGAAACCTAGTCAGCGCTTGAAAGTGAAGTAAGTTTTGGTAAGCTACGGCCCCCGGCTTAGTTTCGTCCGTGTACACATCTGTAACAACGTCAATGTCACAAGCAAAACGTTTGAAGACTCTCGTACTGGGCGTATTTATTCTAAGGGCATGGCCTACCTTTTGAGCACCAAAGACGGCAAATCACGTACTTTAACACTTTTATTTTTTGTTGTGGCGTCAGGGGCACGTTGGATTGCTCATCACTTGGCGTTCAAAAGGTCAACTCTGCTGGAAAGAGTGTAAAGCTAAGCCACACCGAGTACATACTCAAGTAGCACACATGTTGTATAAGAGCATAATATAAAGCCCTTAACCAGCTGAAATAAGTCTTATAAGTGCTGTATAAGCTCTTATGCAACCTGTGTGCTAGGTGGGTATGTACAGTCAGCAGTAAAAGTAGTTAAGCATAATAACACGCACACAATGATTTGTACACTTATTTTCTAGACAATAGATTTCGTGTGCATATCGTTTTGAGCACCTGGCATGCGTATCAACTTCTCCTGCTGACTTAAGCGCGTCGAGCAGCATGTATGCGTGGATGTACACGTTGTAAAGTATGAATCCTCATAAGAGATGACACACGCCCCGCACGACGGCCGTTGAAAAGACACACACGAATCCAGTGTGGTTTGACTTTAAAGATACACCGTCATACTAAACGGTTTTTATTGTTCTTTATAAACTAAACTAGGCTATTTAGCCATTAGCTAACTGAAACTGAGCCATCAACTGAAAAAGTTGAAAACCCATTACAGAGATGTCACGACTGCGCGACAACGGTGTGCGGTACGTGTGTCTCGCTCACTCGTATGGCCGCCGCGATCGGATCTCTCGCTCAACCGCTCGCCGCACCGCTGGTCGCGTAAAGTCATGGCATCTCTTATATAACCTTTTCCCCACGTTTATGACACAACCTCGTCTATATTCCAAAAAAATAATAATGGCCGTTTAACTTCTAACTATGATATCATTAAGTATTAAATTTTTAAATGAATCATGCTTAAACATATAAAAAATTCAAAGTATATTACTGTTCTAACTTATGGAAGTCGCGTCTTTGGCGTAGGCCTACCCCAGCCCTCCAGGTATCTCTGTCTCCAGGTTGCTTTCTCCAGTCTAATTCACATCTTTATTTTATACTCCTATATTGTACATGTTTTAAACCGATATACAACTGATAATGTGTTTCATAGATTGTGTTAAGAGGCCTTATTCCTTTTAAAATGCTGATTGTTTTAGACATTTTTCTCTATTATCAAGAATGTTTCTTAACATATTATTGATGTTACTACCTAGAACAGGGCTATTAGGATTCATTGGTATATATTTGAAACCTATAGTTTGAATTTTTCATTGATAATTTTTGTTTCATTATTTGAAATTGACAAAATTCACGCGGAATATTAGTTTTTTCTAGTTATTTTCGACTGCACCCAATAAAAGCATGAAATATCTATGTTACTACCTAGAACTTGGGAAAAGGTATTATTCACTTCAAAAAGTTGGTTGAATTTATCGATATACTTGTCATAATATGAAAAAAATAAATTTTAAAATGAATTAGGCCTCTTAAACATTCCCCCAAATACAATTTTAAATCTAAGGCTAAATATTGCTCTATGCGAACAAACGCCTGCAAAAAAATCATTTCGTACATTTATGCTAAGATATTTCTATCAGGCGCTGTTTTTACAAGCTTTTTATTCACTTTCACATGTCCCGTTGTCTGTAATGGAATCTTGCAAGTTAAATTTGACCCACTTTCCGGTTTCCGATTGAGCTGGAATTCAGCACGAATATGCACATCGCGTGACAATGGAATACTATGATGACGTGGAGCTGATCTGATGATGGAGCTGGAAGGTGGCCGTAGGGACTCCGTATTAAATAAAGCAATCATATCGAGTTTGGGCCCTTTAGAATCGTCTCTGTGAGCAATTGATGGATGTTTAAAGAAAAGTACAGTCGGCTATAAAATCTAGTCACAAAAATGAAATTGTTGACCGAAACTTATTATTGCTAACAAAAAGTCTGTGGCCTCATTCAACTTTCGTCCACAAAGCCATGTCCTCAGTATATGACTCCAAAAACGTCCACATTCCTACATAATCCAAAGATTTAATCTTATTAAAACTTTCGTGAGACATATTTAATTACTTATTGTACAAAATAGTCAGGAACGGCCCGACATGTTTCGAACTCGACGCTAACAGTGACAAAGTTGCCGCGGCGGTGTACGGATAGCAGTCCCTGATGCAGAGCTCCATACGAGTTCGAAACATGTCGGGCCGTTCCTGACAATTCCACGTGAGTGTAAACCGCTTAATACAATAATCCAAAGTTATCACTGCACAACTAGCATAATGACACGCGACTATGCTATGCTAGCCCTGGCCTGTACCTCTAACAGTACTGTGACTAGGGCTGCCATCTCTAAATTTGCAGGACCCGGACAGACTTAAAAAACCCGGACATTTGTCGTAAATCGCATATTTTCCCCGGACGTGTCCGAAAATAATTTAATTAAAAAAACAATCACTTTATTTTTCATTCTCGTAAAAGTGTCCGGGTTTTCCCCGGACACTTATTGAAAACCCCCAGACGGCCTCCAAACTAGGACAAATTCGGGGAAACCCGGATGGCAACCCTAACTGTGACACGCGACTCTTTCTCGCGCGAAATATATTACTTATCTCTTTCTATGGAATACTGTGAGAGAGTGACGGGTGATGTTATGTCGGGCGACAAGACTCGACAAACCTATGCGTATTTGCTAGACATGGGCCGGTGTTAGAAATATAAACGAGATAGGATAGGATAGTAGACAATATGAGAATATGAGAACGTGGATATACTGGGAATGATGAATTGATGACGTACGATCGGCATCAAACGTATCTGACAATTTTACTACAAGCTTTAAATGTCAATTGCATTCTAATATTGTCAGCTTATATTCGCCAACTGTTATGCAGTTTGGCGAAAATTTAATTGTAAAAACGCTTTGTATAAGTTTTTAATAATAATAAATAAATAAGTTTCTGTCAAAAATGTCATTTTAGTGGCAAGCTTTTATAGCCGACTGTACTTTTCTTTGGATATCCATCAAATGCTCACTGAGACGATCCTAAAAAGGCCAGGCTCGGTAGGATTGCTTTTTCTATTATAGAGTTCCTATGGCCACCTTCTGGCTCCATCATCAGATCAGCCCCATGGTACCATATTATTGTATTGTCATCAAAGTTAGGTAAGTATGCAAAATTTCAGCTCAATCGGTTGACGATATCTGCTTCAAAATTGAGTTGCAAGATTTCACCCGAACAAACATACTTTAAACATACCATGCAAGTTAAATAAAAGGTTTGAAAAATAAAAAAAAACATTTGATGCTCATGTACTAAGGATTAAAGATGGTATTCTTATGCCGGCAACCCGTGGCGCGGAGATAATTCTATAGCGGGTTACACTCCCACACAAAGTGCAACTACTGGTAGTGAGGGCTAACCAGCCCTGATACAGTTCAAGTTATGTCTTTAAAAAAAAGGTATGCCGGCAACCAAGGCGCGGTCAAGAAATTGAGATGAAGGGAAGTGAATCGTTGAAATAATTTTCTTTAATAATTCACTAGCATCTGTTAGGCGAACAAATTTATATTATTTTTTTTATGAACAAAACTGTTTAATATTTACTAAGATCAAGTAAAGTCACTTTGGCACAAGTTAAAAACACCCGTATACTGGAAAATTTAAGGTGGTTTTTCGCTTGTGCCAGTTTGACAGAATTTGATCTTAAAATTCCGGATAGACTATAACGACAGTTAGCGTAAACCAAATGCTTATATTGAAGTGAAAAATAAAAAAAATCTATGACTCGGATTCGAACCCCAACGGCTTTCCGCGCCGGTCACAATACGGGCGGTCTGTGTCTGTCCACTAAACTACCGAGTCCAATGCATTGAATTGATTATCAATTGGCCATTTTTTGTATTCCAACTTTTGATCATCGTCTAGTGCCCATAACACAAGCCTACTTGGCGTCCATATTGGCTCACATAAAATTCTTACTTATGAATTGTCATTAGTCATAATTTTCGTAGTCATAATTTCTACATTTCTCTGCAACAAATAACATTTCAGGATTGTTATAATAGAAACCAAACCTGATAATGGGTTTTACTCTTGAAACTCTTGTAAAGTTAATAATTTCAGACTTATAGCTAACGATATTATGACAAACAATACGTTACGACAATCAATCGTTATGTGAAAAAATGCGCAACCGCCTACTTTGCTTTGGGACTAGATCGATTTGTGTGAGGTTGTCTGATATTTATTCATTTAATATATTAAATCAAACCATTTGAACTATAACCAAATCAACTACAAATAAAATTAAAACTTTATCTATTACCCTTCTCATGTTTGTGCTGTTAAGAGTGTTTCGTGTTCTAAAATATCATATTCAAGATTATCATTATACAAAAGGAGCAAATGAAAGAGATGAATAGAATACACATATTTTTGATTGCAGAGAACAAGGACAGAAAGATGGCAAAAGGAAAGAAAGTCGACAAACTTGACACAAGAGTGCTGTACAAGAAATCTATGAGCTCAATTCGTACGCACTCCAGAACGTGCTCCATACACCCCCAGTTAATTCCTAAAAGTGGTATACAAAATCTGAAACAGAATCTGTTACGAGAACATGAGTATTACAATGACGGCAAAAAACTCAAGAGAGACCTCAGTATTGAGACAGATGTATGCATAATGAGAAATAATATCAGAAATAGAAAGAACAAGTTTTCCTATCAAGAGGTGTATTCAGACAAATCCAAGTTTTCCACTTTTACAATAGGAGACTCACTGCTTGTTAACGACAGACTTGAAGCTGGGAATAGTAAAGTTCGATTACAGAATACAGATGTAGTGTCACTTATTGTCGATAATTTTAGAGCTTTACTTAATAATTGGATTCGTGAGTACCTTTACGATAGTAACGAGAATTTACAGAAGATTGAAACTATCCGGGAAGCCCTTGTCCAAAAACTAGAACAAGAAGTTATTCGGGTTTCAATATCTTCTGGTGTTTTGAATACAACTAGTCAGCACAGAAAACGAAACAGGCCAAGAAGAAGACTAAGAGGCCATACGTCGAAAGATGTAAATATTTTCAATTGTGAAGAAAATTACTCTAATTATACTATTCCTTTCCAAAGTAACAAATTTAGAATACCCGATTTAAGTATTTCGAGAAACATAGGCAGGCCGGGTTTTATATGCAAAGGTAAAAACTCATCGGGTACTCATTTATTAAAGAAAAAGAATCAGAACAATATGTTGGTATCCTTGCAAAAACCGAAAGAAGTTTTTATAGATTCATCTACCTTTATTATGCTTTCAATGTCATCGGGATCTTTTACATGTTGCGCTAATCGTGATGAAACAAAAACAAATAACAATAGTAGACCATCAAACGAGAACCTAGAAGTTAAAAATGGAGCTTTCATTCAAATGCACATTATTAGGCCTTGCATGGAAAATCTAAAAGATTGCTTTCCGCGGATGAATTGTTGCAATAACAGTCTTGTAAGAGAGGTGTACGGAGTCGAAAAACAAGAAACTAAACCGACATCAACGCAAACAGAGTTCGTAAGGAGAATTCAGAGTAGTGACATTCAGATTGGACAGCGCACCGCTGAGCTTGAGTCGAGAACTGACCATCAAAAACAGTATCATGGATGCACTTGTTGCGGTACAAAAATTGATAATGCTAAACAAAATCAAAACCTCAAATCGGAAATAAGCGTACCTCAATGTTGTAACCAAAAACCAAATACGCCTGAAGTAGATTTAGATCAGATCAAACAAGGGCAATATACTTACATGTCCAAAAAAGCATGCAACAACAAAGAGGCGTCCGATGCACTCATTAATCATATCCAAGACATATTCAGGTATTTTGAGACCCACGACGAACACGAAGAAATAAGACTTGATGTACATGTCAACGTTTTACCCGTTGTTAGAGATGAGACAAAAAAACCGGATAAAACGGTTAAGAAAGAAAAGCCAAAAGTTTGCGAATGCAAATGTATGAAACCTACAACAGTATGCGCAGCTAAATGCGAACCTTTAGAGACACTTCCGGAATTTTGTGAAACAGAATCATTAATAACAAAAGAAAGTGAAAGTTCGGAAAGCGAAAAGGGACAAGAGATTATATCAATCTTGGATGGTGCCACGAATAATGTAAAATATATAATGATATCTGAAAATAATTCTATTGTGTCGGAAAACAAAGAATGCTATGAAGAAAATATTGACACAACAGGCACTAAGAACCAACAAAGTATATATTATGAAATTAACTCACTTAAAAATATAATAAAAAAATTAACAATAACGACGGAAAAGATTGTGGACGAAAATATACGAGAGAAAAAACTTGACACTTTATCATGTTCGACTCAAGTGGAATTTGGTCCACAATATTTTGCAATGATCAACTCTGTACGAAGCACACATAATCAAAACACGCCAATGAATAGAAATAATGAATCATATTCATTATGGTTTTCGCAAAAAACCAGAAAACGTAACAACACTGTTCCTGAAATAATGGAACAAATGATAAACGCTGAACTGAAAAATTACAAGATGTCAATAGAATCACCGCTACATCCTACTGTCCCAAATCCAATAACTTTGTGTGATTCAACAATACCTACGACCAAGGACGCAAAACCTCATATTGAAAAGGACGAAAGGTACAACATTGAGTCCAAAGGAATTCAATTTTCTTACAACTTTGTCAACGGTAACCATTCCTCAGGGTTTAAGTTGCAAAAAGTGTCGAAAAAAACGTCTTATGTACCTCTAAAAAAACCTTCATTCACGTATATCGAGAGCGAGTCTATTATAAAAGTAACTGACATGACTTCACTTGGTGAAATGTCACATAATGACGTGGGACTATCATGTCCTTCTCCGTATCCTCCGATTCATGTTCAAGTGTGCAATGAAAATAATATACTAAAAAAAAAGGCAATCGCTTCTGATCAGCATAATTCGGAAAACACTTCTTCTGAGGAATTTGGGAACGTTTATCCTTCTAATACCAACAAATTTCATGACCCGTGTCCGTCTCACAGAATTAATAAAGACAATAATTCTAAATCTGAGAGGAAATCTGACTTGGAGCGAAATGAATCTATGTTTATAGTATTAGACGAAGCTGATCAAGGTGATCTAAAACCCTCCTCTTGGAGGGTAAACATGAAATTGTGTAAGATGGGACTCTTCTTCGTTCTATTTTTTGCTTTGGTTGTAGTTGTACTGATAAATATTTATTACATTCACAACAAACGACAAGAGATAAAGTCAACAACGGAAATGATGGTAGTTATGGAGTCAAACAACACATCAGACTTGCCTATTCTGCTATCTGATTTTGGGTTTTGATGTGTTTATTGTTTTACTGTGTTATATATATGAATCATTTGATGTTTTATATGAATAAATTTATTTATCGATCATTTTTGTCCCTTTATTATATTTTTAATGAAATACTGTTGAATGCACATAGGTTAAATATTATCTAAGTAAGAGCAAATATTTCAAACGTGCGACTTAATTGTTATATGACTAGATAGATATTTTGTATGTTTAACCAACTAATCGTATAGATGCCTTTTATTGAAATCCATATTGTTAAATTACTAAAACCATTTTGAGATACTATAGGTAAATACCTACATTAATTGGCAGCTACCAAAATCAGAGATGTAATTTCATAACCAGACATAGAAGTGTTCGTGGCAATAACGTCAATTAACTATGGACATCCTTCCGATAAAAAAAAAAAACGATAACTGAATACTTATTCCGAAATTACATTTCGTAGTACCTAGACCTAGCTACTTAGTTAACCAGAAAAATAGAAATAACTAAAATATGCTGATTTTTACCCATCTAAAAGAAAATCTACGACAATGATGATTAATGATGAATATGGGTGGTAGACAACTGTACAAAATTAGGTACCACAATCCTATTTCAAGACCTCTTATTAAGTAACAGTCGCATAAACTACTAAAAATCGTTTGCTTCACTAGAATAATTATTCCCATTTATTCTATGGAACAAGACTCCATCGAACAATGACATATTCTCTTCCCGATTGGCTAAAACAACATACTAGCTTTCATCCGAGTTTCAAATAACAATATGGGAAACACATTTTCCCAAAATCTTCCTTGAGAAGCTAAATGACGTTGACAATGTCAATTAGTGTTCTCAATCGCTTGCCCGAATATCATATGCCATAATCTATCACTTGCCATAATATTCATTTGCCATAAATCTATTTTTCTATGTAAGCTGATACTTTTCGGGATTGTCATAAAATAAACCTAACCTAACCTAATGATTTCTCCATGAATAGTGTTAAATAAATCCATAAGAGCTTATGCGCCTAAAAACGCCTAAGCGCATACATCTGTCAAGACGTGTTTTGTTGTGTCTCGTAGAATTTAAATGAAAATAAATATTAAATTTATTCTGCCTTTGCAAAAAGGACCACCATATCGCACAGACATATTAGTGAAACAAATTAGTGCTTCTATATCCAACAATACACTGCGGAAACTGTGAGTTGCACTCAAACTATTTATAGGATCTTTCTACCGGTACAAAAGTTTAAATTCGCTTTGTTGTTTTGTGAATGGCATGATAATGACCCACCAATCAGCGCTTACGCACTGACGCACACATGCATATGCAGAGGCGTTTTTACGAAGCTAAACGCAAACATGTTTGTCATTTCAAACTGCTGAGGGAGCGTTCCAAAACACATCACACATATAGATTTTTAATTTTCATTTAATTAATTTAAATTACATAGTACGTAATGATGAGTTCAACGACCCGTAAAACCACCATTCGACAACTGGAAACTCAACTAAAAACCGTTCTAAAGGAACTAAAAATATCCAAAAGTGAATGCGACCAGCTTTTAAAGGAACGGGACGACAGCGAACTGGAACTACACAAAATATTACAGAAAAACACAGAGTTGAAAAATAGCCTTGTCGAACTTGATCTTAAACATGATATCACCACTGATAAGTGTGATCGTTTGCAGGAGTTAGTGGATTCTTTTAATAATTGTGCTTCAACACACGAAGTCGCACTGAAGCGCATCACTAATTTAGAACAAGAACTGGGTGATGCACAGCAGGAGCTAGATTTTTACAGAAATGAAGAAAAAAGACGAGAATCCATGCATACCCAAAACCTTTATCAGGAATTTGTAGACACAGGATCAACTAAAAATGCATTGTTCTACAGTAGTAATAATAAATTAAAAAAATATGTAAAAATCAACAGATATATACGGCGTACACAAAAACTTGTCAAGAAGAATAAGCATTTTAAGAACTATTTAAAAATAAAGCAAGATCTCATAACAATGAAAAACGCAGCAGAACAATGTAAAAAACAAATGGGAAACAATAAGATTGCATATGACCGAAATATGTGTGATTTACAGACCGAAATAAACAGTTTAAAAGAGAAACTAGAGGCTACTTCTCTTATGTATGCTAAATGTGTGGAGGAAAACAGTCAACATGTGATGGCCTTTTCCCAGTTATTAGAAAACAATAAAGTTATCGAAGAGCAATTCAACTCATTAATGGACAATCACTTTTGCTCTTGTTTAAAACCCACAACATCTGATGAGAAGAGGGGTTACGTCAACCTTTCAGCGAGTCCAGACATTGTGCCAACTACAGACCTGGACAATAGTGTATTAACAATTTCTGACATGAAAATTTGTGAAAGAGGTGTAAATTATAATAAAGTAGTTTTGTACTCGGACCAAATCGAAGCCGGGGTGGCTTCAATTCTGAACTATAGGCTAAGCCAAAAAATAATAAATAATTGCTATCCCGGTGCTAGTTTGGGCCATATTTGTGACTTGATCTCCAAAGATAAATTTGATTCTGATACTACTCTTATAGTCTTACTGGGCAATAGTCTTGGAGTGACTAGAGCAGATATTGACAAGCTAGTTCAAACCTTGGATACAGTAGAGAATTCAGGCATAGGTAAAATAATAATGTGCGCTCTACCATACTCCCAGACATTGTCTTGTGAATATAATTTTAAGTTATCAAAGCTTAACTCTTTTATGTATAACGCCATTTGCTTTAACAAGAAATATCACTTCTTTGACACCAATAAGTTTGTAGACTGTTTTGTGTTTTCATCAGATAAGATGTATATCTCAAAGAAGTATAAAATACTTTTAGTAACGTTATTGGCCTACAACTTAGAGCCAAAACGTTACAATAAAAACAAAACCGGCCAAGAGCATGTCGGGCCACGCTCAGTGTAGGGTTCCGTAGTTGCTCATCCTTCACAATAAACTGCTGTTTTAAGCCCGAGGTTTAAGTTAAGACAGATTTTAAGCTCTATAAAAAGGTCGTAAACGCCCTAGAAACTGTAATCACTTATTACCTTCTGGAAGTCAACTTACGACCTTTTAAAGAAAAAATATGAAATTTGGCGATAACTCAAAAACGGCTTGACCGATTTTGTTCAATATAGTTTTCATTGAAAGTACTTATAAGGCCGCATTAACATGAATTTTTCCATATTTTTTTGACTTGTGGTTCAAAAGTTAGAGGGGGGGGGACACAATTTTTTTTATTTTCGGAGCGAATATTTACAAAACTACTGACTTTATCAAAAAGTAATGTTTGAAAACCCCTATTATTTTCAAGAGACCTATTCAACGACACCCCACACACTAGGGTTGAAACGAAAAAAAAAAATCACCCCCACTTTAGGTGTTCGAGAGGTACCCGAAAAAAAATTTTTTTTTTAGTTTTTATTTTACCGTTTTGTCGGCGTGATACATACACATACTCATACCAAATTTCAGCTTTCTAGTACTAATGATCACGGAGCTAAGCCGCGGACGGACGGACAGACGGACAGACGGACAGACGGACAGACGGACATGGCGAAACTATAAGGGTTCCTAGTTGACTACGGAACCCTAAAAATGGAGCTCAGACTTATACTACTAATACTACTGTCACCACTACTTGCACGGCTACGACCCTTGCTACTACCACTACTGAAACTGGTACGAGCGCTGTTACCACTACGTCGCTTGCTTCGACATCAAATTTAAACTTTTAAATAAGACAACGGAAAAACCTCAGGATATTCAACTAGTACATCAAAATATTCGAGGTTTTTCCAGCAAAGAACTGGAAATAGGTTTATTTTTAGATACATATGACATACAAATAATGTGCATTACAGAACACTGGCTTAAAGAATGTCAGTTAACTGTAAATTTTGATAACTACGAATTAATTAGTAATTTTACAAGAACGAACGCAATTCACGGAGGTTCTTTAATCATTGTAAAAAATAATGTAAAATCAAAAGAACGTCTAGATATTGTAAAGCACTCGATTGAACAAGTAGTTGAAATAGCTTGCGTTGAATTGGAATACTACATAGTTATTTGTGTATATAGACCTCCATCAGCAACTTACTGCGAGTTTGAATCAACAATGGAAAATGTGTTAAGCTTAGTTTCCAAAAGTAGCAAACATGTTATAGTCTGCGGTGATTTTAATATCGACTTGCTGGAGACGTCACGTTCAAGTGCAAGGCTATTAAGCTTTTTTAAGTCTTTTCATTTAAAAAACATATTTCTTGAACCAACCAGGGTTTCGGCAACTAGTAAAACTTGTCTAGACAACATATTTTGTAACTGTAAATGTGTGGAGCAGGAAGTATTTCATTGTTTCAATTCAGACCATTCTGGGCAAAAAATTACACTTCAGCATACTTCTGAAAATGTTACTCAATGTATTACCTATAGACCCATAACTGATACTCGAATAGACAAATTCAAACATGGGATTCAATGCAAATTACCTTCCTTGTCATTATCTCAACACGATTCAAATAGAGCCTATAATGATCTATTTGACGTAATTTTAAAAGAATTTAATAACAATTTTAAACTAAAAACGATTACAGGTGGTATAGATAAAAAAAAGTTTAGTGATTGGGCCACTACAGGAATTTATAAGAGTAGGAATAAACTTTACGAGCTTTATGGTATGAAAGAATTTAACAAGGATGAAAATTTTACTAATTATGTCAAGAAATACTCACAAATATTTAAACAAGTATGTACAGTAGCGAAATCCATTAATATTAAGTCAAAACTTTTAAAATCCAACAATAAAGTTAAAACTACATGGAAAATTATTAACAATGAAACTGGTAAAGCCAAACCTCACAATTTTCAATTTAGCTTAGCGCAGGGTGGAAAAGTTATAACATCAGATATAGAAGTGGCATCAGAATTTGAATTATTTTTCTCAAATATAGCTATTACCACCACCAAAAATCTCAATTCATCTCCAGAACGAGCTGAATCTCTGTTAATGTCTAGCGTACCTAAATGCACAGAAACGTTTGAATTTTGCCCAGTTAATTCTGAAACCATATGTAAGACCTTTAAATCCATAAATAAAAAAAATACAGAGGATTTGTGGGGGACATCAGTTAACGTTATAGATCACATTATTAGTTTAATCGCACCTTATTTAAGTTGTATATTCAACCGTTGCATGATGGAAGGTGTGTTTCCAGATGCAATGAAAGTAAGTAAAGTTGTACCATTATTTAAATCAGGTGAAAAAACGAACATCACAAATTTTCGCCCGATCTCTATTTTACCAGTCCTCAGCAAAGTGTTCGAAAAAATTATGTTAGATCAATTACTTCAGCATTTCAATAGAAATTGCTTGCTTCACTGTCAGCAATTTGGGTTCAGAAAAGGGCGATCGACCACCGATGCCGCTTCGGAACTCATAAAATGTATATATGAGATATGGGAAAGTTCTTGCGATGCTATAGGCATATTCTGTGATCTTTCGAAAGCGTTCGATTGTGTGGAACACGGGACTTTATTATTGAAATTGAAACATTATGGGATATCTGAAAATGCCTTAAATTTGGTATCATCATATCTAAGCCACAGAATGCAATCTGTAGTCATAAATAGAACACAATCGGATGGAGCAGCTGTGACTCTAGGCGTGCCCCAGGGCTCGATTCTGGGACCCTTCCTTTTTTTAGTTTATATAAACGATTTGCCATATATCGTAGAAAATGATTGCAAGATTGTTCTTTTTGCAGATGATACATCCCTGATCTTTAAAATTAATCGAGCATTAGTGGACTACGATAGCATAAATAATATACTATCGAAAGTCTTAAATTGGTTCACTATTAATAATTTATTACTTAATTCTAAAAAAACTAAATGTATACGGTTCACATTACCTAACGTAAAATTAGATAGTCCTTTTTTGTATTTAAATGGGGAGCTCTTAGAATTGACTGATAAAACTACTTTTTTAGGCTTGATTCTAGATAAAAATCTTCAGTGGAGTCCCCACATATCATCATTGGCCAACAAATTGGGTTCAGCTGCTTACGCTGTCAAAAAAATCAGGCAACTGACGGACGTAGAGACAGCACGTTTAGTCTATTTTAGCCAATTTCACAATGTCATGTCTTATGGAATTTTGCTATGGGGAAAGGCTGCAGACATACATACCATTTTTGTATTACAAAAAAGAGCAATTCGCTTTATTTATAACATGCGATCACGTGACTCGCTAAGAGATCGTTTTAAAGAATTTAATATTTTGACAGTGCCATCTCAATACATATATGAAAACATTATTTACGCGGTTAAAAATATAGATTCATTTAAAAAAATGCTTAGTTCTAGATACAAACACAAAATTGCTATCCCGAAATTTCGTGTGCGGAAAATATATAGGTCATTTATGGGTCAATGTATACTGTTTTACAATAAGTTACCTGCTGAAGCAATGGAACTACCCCTACCTACTTTAAAAAAATATTTGGAATCAGTTTTGCTGAAGAAAGCTTATTATAGTGTCGAGGATTATCTGAACGATAAAAAAGCTTGGCCTGATTTGGACAGTGCTAATGTTATGTGATGGTTTTTTTTTTTCTTTCTTTCTTTTTTTTGTATAATTTTAATATGTCTCAATATTTTAAATATATATTTAATTTGGAACGTACATTTATATTTTTAATAATTTGTTCACTTTTGTTGACATTAACATTACTTTTTTTTTTATATATACAAGTTTTTATTTTTAACTGTTAACGTAATGTATTTTATAAAGTTCATGGATTTAATTTTTTTTTACTTACTTTTAACGATGCGTTTGAGCTGAAATATTTGAATTTGTTTTCATAAATGTAAGTGCTATATTCGATTGTATTATATTGTGTGTAATTTATTGACGATGCAAAAGTGATTCCCATGAATCCTACTTGAATAAATGATTTTTATCTTATCTTTATCTTTATCTTTATGATTTTGAAATAAAAAGTTAATGGCAAATAAAAATTCTGGCAAGTGATACATTTATGACAAATGAAATTCGGGGAAATTAAGGTATAGGACTTCCATTAATACAGTACATCCGTTCAAGACTGTATATTGTAGTGGGTTTATAAACACTTTTGTTCCAGTTAATGAACAGCTCCTGAAAAGTTTTTTTTAAATATGAACGTTCGATGGCCAACCAGGAAGTTAAGGTTTCTGAAAGTATAAGTTCCAAAAGTTCCAGAGATGTCGTTCCTGAAAATTCAACACTCAATAATTTCACTGACGAAACTGAGGAATATGTGTTGGATAAACCTGAAGAATTTTTACCAACTGACGCTGCCAGAGATAAAATAAAAGTAGATAATAATGTTACGGAATTGCAACCAGAATTAATATATAAAACCTCAAGGAATAAGAAACAAACAACTACAAAGAAAAGAAAAAATTACAAACATGCCAACAAAGTAAAAAAATCTTTAAAAAAATACAACAATAGAAACATCAACAAAAAACTAGAAAGATACATGGAAGCACAGATTAATGATGAATATAATTTTACAAATCAAATTAGTTCCAAGTCCATATCTAAGAATGTTTCTTTGTGTCCAATGGTAAAGGAAGTACCTGCAAAGGAAAGTTTAGTAGAAAATTTAAACTTTGCAAAGACTATAAATGAAAATCGTGAAAACACTATTTCTCTTTCACTGTATCCAAAGGCGTCAGCTGTAAGCAATGACAGCCAAAATACTATAATTCTTAAAAAAAGTGTGGGCTCCTTTGAAAATACTAACTCGGGTTCTATGTTTATTATATTAGATGAACCAATAAAATCAAATATAATCAATATATCCTCAGTCCAGATAGACAATTTGCCTTTTAGCAACAGAAAAAGTACACCGGCGCCAAGCTATGGTTCATTCAGTGACAGCAACGAATCGAATAATAATATAGAAAATCAAAGTGATACTTATCTATTAACATCCGCACCCGAATCAATTCAAACGTTGATTCATACAGATCCCAGAGCATCGATAACTTCGAGTGAAGCAAGCGTCGATACGTTGATTAATGATGATAAAAAATCACAATTATTAATTCTTGGACGGGACCTCTCTGAATCGAGTTTGAACTCCTTATCACCACCACGATCTAGTACCTCATTTCACATGGAACATTCTGATAATTCATCGAGCGATAACTGTCCAAAAACTTCTCTATCTTATAATAAACAACGACTTATGGACACAGTCATTGATTTAGGCATGTTTCCGCAAGTGACAACGCGTAGATCTTCGAACAAATTTAGTGATGTTATCGTTACTGGGAGAATACTAACAAATTATAGTCCGTTGGCCAGAAATAACAAAGAGAAACTTAACAAAGATGACCAAAATAAGGACTCCCGAAGTATGTCTACGAAGAACGTGGTACAAAAATCATCAAAACCTTCAGACACTGGAGATATAAAACCAAAAAATGTGAAGCTTCCTAATCACGACATTTTGAAAGATCTCCTTAAAAACCTTAGTGAAAAAAACGAACCAATGAAAAATCAAGACGAATGGCAAACCGAGTATCCATCAACTATAGCTCAGCTTTGGGAGAATTTAATTGTAGCTCTAAACACGAAAGTACAAAAAATAGAAAAGTCGCTAACTGATAAAATTTTGATTGAAATGAAAACGTCGTTGGATATTTTAGACAGATTAAGGCAACACGTTAATATCGAGGGGCACATAACAACACCAAATAATCAGAAACTGATTACTTTCCATGGGCACGACCAAGATATGCAATGTAGTTTATTGGAACCTTCAAACTTTACTGCAGCGACAGAAACAGCGGTGTCAAATATCTTCATAACAGATTCAAAGGAAGTTCAATACAATATAGAACCATCTTTCGAAGTATTGAAACCTGTTTTAAGAGCAGCAGGAGACAGTGAAGCTGTTATAACAGATATAACAGTGGAAGTAGACAAGCCAGCTCCATCTACTGCTACACGCATTGATCAAAGTCCAAAGTTTTCGATTTTGAATTTTATAAAAGAAAACGTTGTGGTATTAGCGGGTGCACCCATTTTTATCGTGGTCCTTGTTTGCGTTTATTTAACTATTAATTCGGTTGCTAATTCAATCTGATTGGTATCATTTTGTGTGTGTGTTTTAAATAAAGACTAGAAAATTACTATGACTGTTTTATTTATTACACACGGTGCTAAGGACCATTATAGTAGGTATTTATATTTCTTTATTAGTAATGTCACTCAAACCATTATAACATTTGAGAAGCAAATTCGCTAAAAATCTGTCAATACTTTTCAAAACTTTCTTCGTCCCAAAATTTCAGCCGTCTTCGAGTAATCAGGTAAAATACAAAATATACAAACGTCCCCAAAAATGAAACCTTCTTTTTTGAATTCAGTTAAGAACGCCATGAGAGCAGAAGCCACGAAAAGAACTAGTACTTATTGAACAAAACTTGGTCTCTAACTTCGAACAAAGTCGGAACTAATTTGAATTTTTATTACTAGGGTTTTAACTAGTTTCTTGAACTTCCCAAAGGAGTAGTTAAAAGCTAGTTATTTTAAAATAACGCATTAAATTTCGTGCAATGTGTGTGTTTGTGTGACTTTAGGTTTTAATCACTGCACTTAAAATCCCATTTCAATAACGCACACTACACAACTGACACTTTATGCGTAATATTCTGCGTTTTATGATGTTTCAATCGTCTTAAAAAGAGGAAGTTTGCAATTCGGTTGTGTTTTATAAACCGATTTAGATTTTTTATTCGAGAATAGGCAATCTCCAAGTTGGTCCAATACAAAGGTACAGTTGGTGGGCATCTGATGACGAGATTCCTTGAGGAAAGAGGAAGTGAAGTGAGATTTTCATCATGGTCAATCTGAGCAAATAGGGCATTGTCAGATTTAGGTTAGAGTCTTTCCGGTGGACATATGCAAAGTTAAGGATTCCAGACCTAATTTTCTGAAAAAAAACTCGTATTAGAATAAAGAACGTTCTATAATCCGATAACAACATAACCTACATTCATTCAAGCTCTTAACTTTGACCACCGGGAGGACAAATTTTGTTTTTTGAACTGACAATGACCCAAATATTGTCGGTACAGATGATGTGATATAAATTACAAAGATCAACACACAGCTAGTGTGCACCAGGAATCGAACCTACTAATTTTGAATTTGGATTGCTGATCGCCTCATCCACTCGAACAAAGACGCACTGGGTGTACGCTTTCAATTCTCCCACCCGCATTGATCACTGTACGCATATTTTATACAGACACAGATGTTATACTACTAAAGCCATCTTACTTTTGCCAACAGTATCATCATTCATCATGTCTGAACTATAGTATGATGATGTCCCTTAATATTTATTTATTATATATAGTGCGACCAACTTTTCTGTCTAAAACGCACCGTAAACCTACTACTAATACTTACTTTCAAATGCAGGGGCTACTTTAGAAAAGTGTTTTTACGCCATATCCTTTTTTATCTGTGTCAATGCAAAACCTACCTTCAACAATCACCTAACCTTTTACTTCATTTGCTCAATCGCACTATGAATATTTGCGTTTTTATAACCATTTCAAATCTATCAAAGTAGCCCCAAATTTTCCTAAAGTAACCCCGTTTTACGGTACAGTACAGGGTCGCGCCACATCTTCACACACAGAGCACTCGAACGCAGAGACTGACAATTGTATGAAATTTCAGCATAACAGTCGTAGTTCCCAATGCCGCCGTTTCACAGATAAGTCGCATTATACTTTTCGATATGGTAGGTACGTTTGTTAAAAAGAAAAAACATTGTAAATACAATCACATAGTTTTATTTCTTCACATAATCCCAGAGACAATAAATTAAATAACCTCTGCAACCGGCCTAATAACTTTATCAGTTTGACATAAGTAGGAAATAGAACAGAGGGAAAACTAATTAAGTGTCCTGTATATTAGATATGGGGAAAAGCTTGGCAGTTCAAGTGCTGCGAATGTGGATCCAGTTACAAAAAATCACAGTGACTTTATTACGATTTTGAGTATTAACCCACACATGACGTAAAGCGTCGGTCTCCAATATTTTTTATTTTTTTTACGGACTATAATAATGATTATATTTTTTACACAAAACTGAACGTTACACACGTAAGCTGTTATTGACGTTAGGTAGGTAATTTTTTCCTATAGTTACTTTCCTGTGATTATGTCTTATTTGTTAAATATTGACACTACTTCATTACCGAATACTATCAGAACAAAAACGTTTCCAAGATATTCAGTTTTGATCTAAACAATACGGTATTGGATGACAGCTCAAATCACGTCGAAAACGATTACTTAGCACGGTTTTTTTTGATAAGTCTTGAACACGGAAGTCATGCATAGGCTATAAACCAAACAAACTGATACTGGCACAAGCTTCGAGCTGCCATATACGGATTAATAATAATACTTAGCATGAAGTTTCTCAATGAAGATACTGGCTTGTGATTTCATAAAAATCAGTAGTCAAAACACTTCTTCTTTTTAGTTTATGTCAATTTAAAAATGGAATAATGTCCAAAAGTTAGTGGTAATTTATTTGGTTCTGTGATTTTTTTTAAGGTATGGATAGTGGTTTCAATTATATAATTAATTTCCACTATAGTCAAACACCGTATTGATCGGATTTCACACAATATTGAAAGTAATAATGCCATCTTCGCGGTTATGTTCAGGTCTAGTACCAATTGTATGCCAATCATTAAATGAGGGTGTCATGATGACCGGATACCTGGGTCCGGGGTTGAATTTTGGTTATTTATGTGTTTTTAACTTGAATAATTTATTAACACTATTATAGTTAAATACCGTATTGGGAAAGATACTTTTCTGCAAGTACTGTTCCTGTTATAATATGAAAATTTGCATAGTTATCCTGGATTCTATCACTTATGAAAGCTTTAGCTCGTTGTCTCCTTTCTTATTGTTTTTATTGCGCGTTCACTAGTACCAAGCGGCCAGATTTGTCAAGCGTGAAGATGGGGCTGTCTGGTCTGATGCGACGGCTCCTGAAAACATAGGTCATCATCACCACCACATGATAATCATAGGTATGAGGAGGCCTTATTCGATTGGCATTGTCACAGCCATTTGAGCAATACACCTTGGCTATATTATGGACTCGTAGCTATATTTCTGCGACATTTTACCTACCACTACCAGTTATAAAAAAAAACGTATGGAAGAATTAAACATTTGCAACGTTTTATTGCCTTTGACCCTTAAAACACCAAGAGACAGGAAATTTAGATAATGTCTTTACCTATTATCTCTCTCTCACTTTCTTCCCTTTTCTCTCTCTCTATTGGCCTGCAGCGCTAGTTACTTGTCTCTTTCTCTCTCTCTATCTTCATTGACCTGCGGTGCTAATAAACTGAAACCGCGTTTAATTTATTTGTTGTTCATGGCGTCTGGTATTGACGCCATATACTTTCAATTTTACGTTTATTTCCCATATAGTGTTCGCTTTTATTTTTGTACAGTCAAAGCAATTGAAACACACGTACCATTGTAATTGTACCTTTGTACCTTTCGCTCCTGTTACATTGACAATAAGGGACAGAAATGTACGCGTTTCGGGTTCCTGTAACTGTACTATACCTATTACCTATTAAATTAAAATATTAATTTTAACTACTCCGCTACCTAAAGGTTGTCTGGCAGATATTTAGCGACAACCCCGCCTGTTGCTTACCTCTGCCTGTTATTTCACGTATCTCATGTTGTGTTGTCTATTCCTTGATGTTTTAGGTGTGCAATAAAGAGTATTTTATATTTATATTTGTATTTGGATTTGTACTTTATCTACCTACCTGAGTTTAGCACTCTTCCTTCTTCCTCCTCTCGCCACCGCGGTCGCTTCTGCGATAGCTGGCCCCTCCTCCGTAGTGGCCTGAAATTTTATGTTTACTTTTACCTCTCACTACAAGCGGCTCAGTATCCGTATCATGACTTTACAGTGACAGTACTCTATAAATATTGACACAAAGGTAAATTACGACAGAAAAATTTAATGCGATCCGCTACAATCTAAGCAGGATTCGAACCTGCGACCTCTGCGTTTCTGAAGGTTCGAGTAGATCGCATTATTTTTTTCTTTCGTAATTTACCTTTGTGTCAATATTTATAAAAATAAACGGTGGTATTTCCACATAAAAAATAGAATCGATAAAAAGATTCTACAAAAATGTTTAGTGACAATACTCACTAGCAACTGCGTAAATAATTTGTATGAAAAATTGTACAGTTTCTACAAAGGAATCGCTAGGAGCGCCTATCGATTTTGAGTAATACCCGTAACAGACGATCGAACGATCTGGTGGACCGATACGGACGCTGCTATCTGTGAATCAGAATGAGAGATGTATATTACTATCTCATCTATCTGTTAGAATGAGAGATGTATATTACTATCTCATTCTAACAGATAGCAGCGTCCCTATCGGTCCACCAGACAGTTCGATCGTCTGTTACGGATGAACCCAAAAACTTCATGTTCTGGGCCAAACAGGGATTCGGGTGTTTTTTGGAAAACCCCCAAACACTGTTGACTGCCTCACCTCTTCAGCAGTTGACTCCGTTGTTGCACTCGGCACAGGTGCTCCATACCTCGTGAACACTCGGGGTTGGGTCCTGGGAATGAAAGTAGGTACTATTATATCATACATTCGAAAATACACGGAACCAGATAAACTACCACTAACTTTTGAACATTTTACTATATTTAATTGGACAAAAATTAAAAAGACGTGTGTTGACTACTGATCTTTATGACGTCACATGCCAGTATCTAAAGCCTGACCAGAAATATATGAGGAGCGCCATGTTGCGGATTTTCACTGGAACTAATTTCTTACACTGGCAATGATTTTATGATGGTTTGTCAACAATGTCAATGTCATTCGTGGTGATTTCTTTAAAAAACTAATATTTAAAATTATCCTAAGAAAATTCCGAAAACCATTCACAGTCGTGAACGTAAGATTATAAATAAAGAATACACGTGTTTACTACACGAAGTACAGTCAGGAAAAGAGTGCCTTCCATTAAATGATATTACTAGGTTATCATAGTGGAACTGACAGGTATTTAAACTAATGTCATTATAGTGAGTTGCGATTGGTTGCAAAATTGTTGCCACATAAATCTTATAAATAGCGCCCTCTTGACAATCCTCATATATTTCTGGTTAGGCTTTACATAGAAATTGCATACTAACAAATCGTTTTTAAATTTCATAAAGATTAAATGATTTGAATGTCATCAAATACCGGGTGATCAATCCAAATGGGTCAGTCAGGAGAAAACGAAAACTATAAGAGATACGGAAATCTGTTCTAAGGAAGCATGGCGTCGGTTTTAGATTGAATAAAAACTACATTATTATTTTTTAATAAATCTAGTATTTATCCCAAGAAAAATTATTATTTCCATGGGATTGGCGGATAGCACTGCGGGGCGCAGTTAGTAAAGAAATTTTCTTAACTTCAACAACCTCATATTCAAAGGATGTGAAGGTCAATATTACCAAAAACTAAGCAATTTCCAAACATCAAATCATGTTTATCCATTTCATTGAAGTATAAACTTTAACGGCATTTGATAAGACTACGTTGAGTATTAAATGACCGAGTTTCATACGAAATTGCGAAAGATATAATGTCCTTTGATATGTCCGCAGCGTAGAGAGATGTATCATTGAATATAAATCAAGGAATATATTAAGTATCTAAGGTCGGGATGTGATGGGGTTTTGAGGTCAGATGACATTGGTAATGTAATACAGATATGTTTGGAATGTTAATGAGTGAAGCCTATTTGTATTTACTATATTTTAGGGCGAAAATATGGACATTTCAGTTCATTTCGAGCAATCTTTTGAACGTATAAGGAAACGGCTGTAACGATTGGGATTTATTACAAAACAATTTGTGAAAGATTGTCGCTTAGTATTTATTGAATTATAATTTATAAATTATACCCAAAGGTTCGTAAAATGCTGACACTGGTAGTCATAATATTAGGCCATGTTTAGATGACAAGCGCTTAACGCGCGTTTATAACTACATTGTTCTGGCCGTACACATGCCAACGCGCGGTTTTGTATGGTGTTATAAACGCGCGTTGAGCGCTTGTCATCTGAACATAGCCTAAGGTAATTTTAATCGATTTTGCTCGCATTTTACGATTCCTGTTTATAACACCCCAATTTTTGTCGAGGGTTAATAAAAACTTAAAAAACTTGAAATTGTTTCTGACCGTTGATTTTTACATTTCAGGATGTAGAATTTCCATGTGTGATACTCCACTATATTTCCATGAATTAGAAATAATTCTCTTTTCCAAATTCTACTGTTCTAAAGTTTTAAAATACCCAAAATCTGGTGATTTGAATAGACTGCATAATAAGTTATATCATTGATAATACTAACCTTGCTCCAAAAGCAGTTGCTACCGCAGTTGCTGTCGCGCCATTCTCATTTTCATTCTCAACTTCACCCTCCTTATCTTGGTCCAAGCTGTTCCCGTTCTGATTCACATCGAACCCACTCTGCAGCGCATCCTGTCCTTGACCTTGAACTTGTTGCTGTTGTTGTTGTTGCTGATAATATTGATCAAAGTTCTGAGGAACCACTAGTTGATCTTGAGCATAGATTTGCTGGTCAGGAGTTTGGGGGAGCTGATTGTACACTAGTTGAGGCTGAGGCTGGTAGACTTGAGGCTGATAGGATGTTTGAGGCTGATAAATTTGAGGCTGGTCTTCCGCTTGAGGCTGGTACTGTGGTTGCTGGAATACTGCCTGTGGCTGCAGATTGGGTTGAGGGAAGCCCTGTGGTTGCTGGAAAGCCACTTGCTGAGGTTGAGGTTGGTAGACTACTTGTGGGAAACCCTGTTGTGGTTGTTGGTTGACAGTTTCAACTTGAGGCTGGAGATTGGCTTGAGGATAAGCCTGAGGTTGCTGGAAAGCTATTTGCTGAGGTTGAGGCTGGTAAGCGACTTGTTGGAAACCTTCTTGTGGTTGGTAGGCAGTTTCAGTTTGCGGCTGAAGATTCGGTTGAGGAAAAGCTTGTGGTTGCTGGAAAGCTATTTGCTGAGGCTGAGGCTGGTAAGTGACTTGTTGGACTTGTTGTGGTTGCTGATAGATATCAGCTTGTGGCTGATACGGCTGAGGTTGATAGATTACTTCAGGTTGTTGGAATTCCTGTGGCTGTTGCGGCTGGTAAATCACATGCGGTTGTGGTTGATAACCAAATTGTGGCTGAACCGGGTTTTGAGGTTCCTGCTTATCATCGCGTTGTTCATCATCATCATCATCATCTGGTTTTTGTTCACCATTTGGTTGAACCTGATTAACTGCTTGAGGTTGCAATACCACATTCTGTCCTTGAATGGGGGACAACGGCTGAATTAAAGGTTGCAGCTGACCTGTTACTGATTGCAGAGGTTGTGGGCCTTGGATAAGGAATCCTTTATTTGACGTCGTTCCAGAAATTACAAATGCTGCGTTCCCTGGATATTGCTGAAGTAGAGCTCGTTGCTGTTCCAACTGTTGTTGCTGAGCTATAATTGAAGGTAAAGCTGCGAAGTGCGTCTGTGCGTCGAATCCAGCAACTTGCTTCTGATACTGTTGCTGTTGCCCTGGTACTAAAAAGGGGGACTGTCCAAATTGTACAGGCTGCAGTCTCAACTGAGCTAAAGGATTGAGGAACAGTTCTGGAGGATACTCTTGAATATTCTGTTTGGAGATTTCTACTGAGACCTTTTGTTTCTCAGCCGCCGCTGGGGACGCGACTTCATCAGTTTCTCCTTCGTTTAAGTCGAAATCAGTAACAGCAGTTGCAGTTGTAGTCCTGAATTCTGGTCGTGGAGTAAAGGCTGACTGAGTGGGTTTTACAGTGGTCCTTGGATTGAATTGTTGTGGTGTGTTGGCGCCGGCTAGCCTGGCTTCATTTTCCTGTTTCTGCCGGGCAAATTCGCGGGCTTTCTGTTGCTGTACCTGGAACTAAAATATGAAGAATTATGGAACAACAGTTCTTGCGTAAACATAATCTAAAATTAGATGAGATATGATCTGCTACTGCAAAAATGATACTTTCCTTAGCTCTAGCGAATAACTAAGTGCAAACTTAGCTATAGCTTGGGATTCCTGCGTAAGGTTCATTATCATAAAGATTATTATGTTAAAGCAAGCATATTGTGTGCAAATATTTAACGCACTTATGGTACTTGTCTACATATCTATAACTCTGACTAAAGTATGACCTACCAAACTTGTTAACGTCAAAAGCGGCCGCTTTCATTTTGCGCAAGTGTTTGGGGTCAACTACAACAAATAGTCTACGTGATTTAATAAATATTGAAGCTGTTTTTCCAGTTCCTAGACTCAACTAAATACATACTGCTAATTAATCTAATTAAGATGATGTAAACAAATCGGAAGTAGCGTGAGTTTTGCATTACCGCTCGCCTTAAGCTAAACTGCAGAGGCACCCATCTAACTACATACATCAGTTCAGATATTGGCTATTACAATTACTATTACTTATTATCTTGTGAAAGATAGCATATTCCAATGGCGAGCATATTAAGGACAGAAGAGTTGCTCCAAAGTTCAAAATTTGACGTTTGCATCACATATTTTCACACGAGAGCTAGAAGGCTGGCCCGATCACGACACCATCTAATTTCGAAGGTCGGAATATCCCCTCTGTTCTTACGCATGCCAAAATTTGCACCATTAGTATATCATTCATCATTATCATTATCATAATCATCATCGTCATCATCATCATCAAAATTTGTAAATCATTGTCCGAAAACACAATCTCCAATTACCTGTGCCTGGTTCAAACTCTGGTCCAAGGTCTGGATATCAGCATTGAACTGAGGGCCCACGTACTGCTGACCGTTGATGGGCGAGGGCTGGAAGATTGGGTGCTGCTCCTGCCGAGGCGGCAGACCCTGGACGGAGACGTCGTCTACAGCATCAGGCGCGGCTGCTGGTACTCGAGGATCCAGAGGTGGAAGGTAGTTTGTATTCTGGTGGGAATATGAATCATAAACTCTTTGTATACTTTGATTACCTAAATAAAGGTTAAAAGTGAGCTTCGGACGTTCAAAAATCTAGCGAATTGTATTCAAATGCGCTAGATTTTGACATAGGGTGCGGGTTTATAATAGGGTGCTTTTTATTTTGTAACCCCCTACTCTCACCCTCTCATTCTGTTCTAGGATATGAAAAAACGTCACTGTTTTTTTTTTTAATTCTATTTTGGGGGTCGCACCCGCAAATAAAAAGATTTTTTTTTGTATCTACTACGTAGATTTTTTTTCTAATACACGGAATAATTCAGTTGATATATTAACTAGATTGATACATTAAGGTTATTGAAATAACATCACTGCTGAAAATTAAAAAAAAACTATGTGAACCGTAATAAAACTATGTGAAATATAAATCGGATTTTTAATGGGCCGTAGCGACCCATAAAACTCCATGATTTTTTTTAACACATCAGACGTTTTTACGTGTTCTAAGACAAAATCAGGGGGCGACCGGAAAAAAAATGTCAAAATAAGCGATACCCTGGTATAGAAACTTGATTTTAGCCCCATGAGTTGGACAATTTACCTGTCTCTGTGGCAATCCAAAAGCGGGGCCCGCAGGCTTCCATCCGCTAGGGGCGTAGGGCGCCGGAGGCTCCGCCACAGCAGCCCCAATCACACATAACACTGCCAATAGTTCCTGTACCTACACACATAAAAAAACAGTTGAGCATTTCGCCTGATTACCAAAACTCACTAGAACTGTCACTGGTCTTCAAAACCTCGTATCTAGTAAGTACATTAACACTGAGATACGAGCTTTGTTAATTAGTGAGTTTTGACTGTCAACATACGGTTTCTCAAAAGGTTTGTGCAAAATTAAGACTTCAATTAAAGTTATACTTTTCCTATTTTGTTACCAATTTTCTTTGTGTTTTCCAATACATTGATTTCAGATTATAAAATATAATTAAAAAAGTATACGCATAACAGAACCTTAATTATCAGACACAGCCATAACATTGATAACAAAATAGGAAAAATATATTGAACTTTAACGGACGTGTTAATTTTGTACAAACTTTTAGAGATATGCTCAGTTATGTTCTGTCCAAAGAGCAAGTATATTTTCTCAAAAATTTAGGAATATTTCGGAACGAGCCTCTACTACTAAAATTCAAGTTTTCCAACAAAAAAGAAAACCCTGTTCTCCGCTGATACTTCTTCATTTTCCACCCTTCTACCTCTTAGGAGGTATAGGTATATGAAGAATTATTTATCGAGGCCGAATATTATACACCTACACAATTGATATCTAAGAGTAGAATTATAATGTTAGTATTATTTTTCAAAGCAGCAGGGTTCGATTCCCGAGCTAGGTACAGGTTTATTTCAAACTAGCTATTGCCCGCGACTACGTACGCTTGGAACTTGATAAAAGGGATTATTAAAAGCGCCTAAGCAAATGTAAGAGCAATTGTGCTTTTGGTCTAATCATTACCTACATTTCCTGCAGGGTCACCGCAGCCCAACAGAAATATTCACTCACTTTTCAATCTTTTTAGGTATAATTTCCAGGATGAAAACTATCCTATGTCCTTCGGATCTTAAACTATCTCTATGCCAAATTTCATCCAAATCGATTCAGCGGTTTAAGCGTGAAGAGGTAACAGACAGACAGACACACTTTCGCATTTATAATATTAGTATGGATGTATGAATGCAGTTTTTTTTTGTAATTAAAATCGATGACATGGTTCCTAAGAACAGATCTTCGTATGTCTTATCCTTTCAGACTTTCCCATATTGACCGATCTAAATGGGCCACCCTGTATATTCTTTTAACTAGTCTGAATTCTAATGAACAGAAGAGCGAGCACAGGTAAAAAATGTAACAGTAATATTTATGTAAATCTTCACGAAGCATATTTTATAAAAAAAAAAATTACGATAGTCGAAATAATAGAAAAGTTCAGAGATTTAATAAAGCTTTCAACAAAAAAGTCACGTATGAAATGTAAGTATTTCAAAAACTACAATGGAACATTTTAAGCTTTTTGATTTAAGGGAGGATTCGCTTTTAAATGGTAAGTAATTTTAATGACTACATTTTATACAAATACTTGTGTATAAAATTATATTTTACAAAAAAAATATATTTTATTGTACGTTCGTGCGTATTAAGTATCTTAGCGACCTATGCTGCTTCTAACAGGAGACTGATTAAAATTAACTTATTTTAGTACGTAAATAATTTTATTCAAATCGAATAAAATTAAATTATGATTATTTACGATAAGTTTTTTTTGTTCTAAAACCACTTTAATATTAGATTATTGCTAAAAAACGCTCCAATCACTAATTATCCCACCACCACACTACACTTATTAATTAAACCACAACACAAGACGTCCAATCACCTTCATTTTCGTTCACTCTCGCTTGCAGAACCCATGCAACTTACTCTTTTATAGACAATAGAATACAAATTTATAATTCCTGTCTCGAACAAAATCGACCTTACAAACAACCTCAAAAAACACCTTAGACTGCAAGCCAAACTCAACCTTAAGCTACAGATTTAGAATCCAATTTCAACTTGGCAAGTGTACGTGATTGTTAGGTTAGGAAAAAGGTCTTTTATGATGACGTGATTGGTCGGTATGACACCTTTTAGGATTGATTTGTATTCTGTGGTCACTCGTTATTGGATTGTTTACATGGTCGACACGTTTGAACTGTTATATCGGATTTATAATAGGTATTAGGTATATTATGCAGTTATGTATGAAGGTATTTATACTCCTCTGACATCATCAAGTGCGTTTAATATGTGTTAGATTCAATTTCAGTGGAGCTATAAATGGCGACACAGTTGGCGCAGTGGTAAAGCAGCCGCCTCCTGAGCCGGCGGTCCCGGGTTCGAATCCCAGCCAGGGCGATTATTTGTGCTTGGGTCATGGTTGTTATATGTATTTAACTATATAAGTATGTACAGTACAATTAAAATCAGTTAACACTTCGGCTTTTCTCGGGTATCATCGCCTAAATCCGGAGACGGAAATGACACGAAATACATTACCGCGATTTCTTTTAGGTAGCATTCAATTTAAAGTATCATAAACGCAATGTATAGCACCTGCCAAGATGACATTACTAACCGGTAGACCTAAGAAATTTATTATGTAGAAGCAACATGAATTTTAACATTCTTGTAGGTATACAATATATAAAAAACATATATATAAGTGACCTTGTAAACTATAATTTACTATGGGAAAAATTATCGAAGTCTGACGTACCAAAGCAAACCGTGGATCTGTTGAGATACTGGTATGAAAATCAATCAAACGCAGTGAGATGGGGCGACTCCACCTCTAGCGAATATAGGTTAGAATGTGGGGTTCGTCAGGGGGGGTTAACCTCACCGGACCTTTTCAGTTTGTACGTGGATGATCTGATTGAGGAGCTGAGGGGTACTAAAGTTGGCTGCCATATTGGCTCAACATGCATAAATAACATAAGCTATGCAGACGATATGGTGCTTCTTAGCCCCTCAATCAGGGGTTTAAGGAAACTTTTGGGCATCTGCGAGAGGTATGCTGCAGATCATGGTCTACAGTATAATGTCAAAAAAACCCAATTCCTCGTTTTCAAGTCTGGAAAGGGTCCGGATAGGGTTCCCCCAGTTTACCTGGATGGAACTGTAGTTGAGAGGGTGTAGCAGTTCAGATATTTAGGACATGTGGTGACGGATAACCTGCGAGACGACAACGATATTGAGCGGGAACGTAGGGCCACGGCAATCCGGTGCAATATGCTCGCGCGGAGGTTCGCGCGGTGTAGTGACCCAGTGAAGTTGACATTGTTTGGGGCATTTTGTCAATGTTTCTACACATGCCAGCTGTGGGTTAACTTCACCAGACGCGCAATTAACACCATAAGAATACAGTACAATAATGCGTTCCGTATTCCTATGAAGCGGCCGCGTTATTGTAGTGCGTCGAGCATGTTTGCGGAAGCTAGGGTACCGGACTTTTACGCAGTCATACGCTCGAGGATAGCGTCGTTTCGGGATCGCATTAGTTCGTCGGACAACGGGATCCTCCGTGCCCTGTCTGAACGTCTGGACTGCCAAATCCTTAAGTACTGGGTGGACGTGCATCGCGTACCAAACAAAAAATAGACGAATCAACGATAAATTGTATAAAACATTGTTAATGTCTAGTGTTAATAAGTAAGTTAGTAGTGTAAATTTTGTAAGTAGTTATTTGTAACATTGTATTTTTAATTTAATTTTAATTTTATTTTTAATTTTGTATGTTTAAAATATGGGTACACTGCCTGAAATAAAGACTATTATTATTATAAGTCAATATTTTACTGTTTGATGTAAGTAGTACCTACGATATTACGTCGGATTAATAATTAATAATAACAACGATTGTTTATTATTTATAAATAGCCACATAAAATGTAATGAATTTTAGTACACATTTCAATAAATATACATTGCTTTTTAGGGTTCCAAAACAAAAAACGGATCCTTATGGCTTATAGGATCACTTTGTTGTCCGTCTATCTGTGTGTCTGTCCGTCTGCCAAGAACTTTCTTCTCTGGGAACGCGTGGAGGTATCAAGCTGAAATTAATATGAAATAGTTAAGGTCTGGTGACACTCGGAGCTTTGAAAAAATCAAACTTCTAAGTCAACGTGCAACGCAATCAAAAGATACGAGCGTTTATGCTGCATTAAAACCTATAGGGTACTTTCCAATCTTTCCATTGAACTTGAACCATGGTTTTTTATCAAGAAGCAACATCATGCACTTGTAACATGTAGCACTAGCTTAAATAAAAAGGTCCGAAAACCGTATTGCACAGAAACTTGTTGCAGTTATTAAACTAGCCCCGACCTACGTCGATGTTTGGAGACAACAGTTTTCCAACGGCAAGGCTAAGTTTGATGCTCAGTACAACTATTTTAAGAGATCTAACTATTCAGTATAAATTATTCAGTATAATTATGTAGCAAGCGTTATGTTATGTATTATGTTTTATGTTCGATATGTTCTTTTTTGCCAGTTTGCCTGATATGTATGCACGCATGTGTGCGTGCGCGTCTCGATGAACGTCAGTAATAAATCAGCTGTCTATCGGTACGCCAGTGTTTCATTAATTGCAGACCAACCCTCGTACATCTCATTGCCACAACCAGGTCAGCCAAAGCTTGCAACTGGTTAACTGTATTTTTGAAATAGCTCCTTAAATGCAGGAATTTTGCAGTTTCTACCGAAATCTTTAACCGATTCTTTAGATGGATAAAAGGTTAATGGTTACAAGCCCTCGGCACAAAATGCAAGTTTTAAAAAGTACAAATGAAATATATAAAAACACCGTGAACGTCTGAACTTTCTGGCCACTTTGCCCGAGCGTTCTTCATAAAGTTTCTGTAAAATATATGTTAACGTCAGTTTGAGGAGTTCGTTCGAATAGGGCCCGGCGGCGTCGTACAACATGCCCGGAATTATGTAATGCGCATTTTTTGTATTTGTAGCAGAGGAAAAAGGCGGGCGGTACCAGAGTAGGCAAAATGTAATTTTATATTTTTTTTATATGTCATAGGGGGCAAACGAGCAAACGTATCGCCTGATGGAAAGCGATAACCGTCGCCCATAAACACCTGCAACACCAGAGGAGTCACAAGTGCTTGCCTACCCGGAGGAAGAAGATAGAATGCCTCTATGCTAGTAATTTCACCGGCTATCTTACCCCCACACCGGAACACAACAATGCGAACATTGCTGTTTGGCGGTGGGTTAGCAGGCAAGACGGTAGTAACAATCCGGACGGACCCTGCACGAGGCCCTACTACTCCAATCGTAAATCGTAATAGATTAACGATGAAGATTAACCTACTTAATCGCAATTAACGATTGATTAATCTTAATCGTACGACTTCTGATTAACTTAATCCCGATTAAATAAATCGTAGATTAAGTAATATCCAGCGATTAAATTTTTAAGTAATTGCATTATCTATTAAAGGTTTCTAGGGCCACCTACCGGCTTCATCATCAGACCAGCCCCATGGTACCACATTATTGTATTGTCATCAAAGTTAAGTAGGTAAGTATGCAAAATTATTTAGTTGTTCCGAACCCTCGGTGCGCGCCGAACCGGTCAAGTCCGACGCGCACTTGACCGGTTTTTTCTCCTACACCATTTAAAAACATAAAAAAATTACACATTTCAGCCATTTATAAACAAACTCGCGAGATTTAAAGCCATAGAATATATTGAATGTTTTATGCCTACAGCTTACAGACTCTAGTTTCCTCTGTGTTTGTCAGACTTTACCACGAGCTCTAAAAGTAATGATATTTGCAGGAGAGATAGAGTGGAAAGTTTACCGCAAATGGATAAAAATATCAAACAAATAACTGGATATGTCGTTACCAAACTCGGGAACAGCCATTTTGAGAATAGTTGTGGCATCTCGGAAATAACAGTTACTTCGTAGTTTAGACCATGGACCAATAATGTCGAAGACTGCCAATACCCACAATTTATCTGCTTTCCCCTAAAGTCGACTAGAGAATGTATATGGCATTAAGTCCGCATTTTGACTATTTTGTACAATACTATACTTTTCATTCGTGCAATAAACATTAGGGCGGATCATTTTTAACTTAAGAAATCCTTTAACGATGGGTGCGGATTTGCTCTATAGGGTTCAAATGACGTAAAAAACATTTAAAAAAATATTGAATAATGGGAAGTGCCTCCACAACGCTATCGAACAGCGCTATGATTTAAAAAAAATTAAACGCTCAAAATAACAGTTTTATTTTATAATATTTTAGAAAAAGATACAATGTTCAAATTTATGACACATAATAACTTGCTATGTAATCTCATCGATATTTATAATAACGCTACAGGTATTATGAATGAAAATGGGTCTAATTTTATGAAAAACGAATAAAAAGTAAATTATAACAATATACAATAATATACATGACCAATATAGTACTAAATAGTTACCTAGGTTCCAAAATACCTTTTTTAAATGTATTTTTCATTACTTTCAATTGCTTTGTGGAAGCACTTACCAATACACAGTTAAATAGGTGCTTGATTTTTTTTTCATTATTTTTCTAAGTAACAAGAGGCATCAAAATCGCACCCATCGTTTTCAAAATCCTTGAAAAAGAATGTTTTCATACAGTGAGCGGTCCGCCCTAATAAATCAATCAATATCTCTACAAAGTTATGTTATGTATGTACGATTCACATTGACCGGGCCGGGCCGTGTCGGCTGCCGCCGCGTCGCAACGGGCGCTCTGGCAGCCAGCAGCGGCCGACCGCGTCCAGTGACCAGGTCGGGCGGATCCGGCTGCCGCCACGTTCCAGCGGACGCTGGAGCGCCCGGCGGCAGCCGACTGCGTCCGGCCGAGCGATTAACTACCAATGCAATATACTAAACACCTGTAATATGACCCTATTCAAGCAAATCAATGATTTATGATTTAAATCTACTAGGGCGATGGACGATAACGGAGCCGATGGCGCGCGGCGGTAACCGAACGGAGCCGACGCGCGGCGGAGACCTAACGGAGCGGCTTACGCGCGACGACAGCCGAGCACCTCCGTCCGCGTCCGCATGCGCCCGATCAGCCGGCAGCGGCGCCAATAACATTCGAATATGGGATCTGACTGTTGTACAGAAGCTCAACAATCCTTTGGCCATAGTCATAGTCATAGTATTTTATTCATAAACAATACAGGTATTGTGTTTGAAATACAGTTTTAAATTAAAATTAACATAATAATACAGTTTTAAATTAAAATTAACATGATACAGTTTTAAATTAAAATTAACATGATAAAGCAATATTTTAGGTGACAAAATTAAAATATAAAAATACTCAGCCCATTTAACACATTTACACGTTTACTTATCGTCTATATATATTTCATCAACACTGTAAAAGCAACCTCTCAACAAAAATGTTTTCAATTCCCTATGAAACAGCGAGTCGTTCGTAATGATTTTTAGTTCCATAGGCAGTCTGTTAAAAAGTATTACGGCTTGGTGACTAGCAGAATGTGTTACGACCTTGAGTCTAGGACAAAGAGGAAATCTCCTGTTTTTAGTACGCGTTAGTAAGCGTTCACATTGCTCTTCACTAGTCTCATTTTTGAGGAATTTTGTGAGCAGCACTAAGACATACAAACTGGGTACCGTGAGAATATTTAGTTCTTTAAAATAATGTCTACATGAAACCCATGGAGGTAAGCGAAACATAGTACGAATTGCTCTTTTTTGAATTATAAGCGCTCTATTAATATTATATCGGAAGCTGTTTCCCCAAAGCTTGATACTGTATCTCAATTTAGATTCGATCAAAGCATAATAAACTGTCTTGAGCTGTTCGATTCCCATGAACTCTCTAAGACACCGTAAAGCATAACATGCCGACGCAATAGAGCTCTCGACAACTTCCAGCTCATGTTTCCAATTTAGATGGGAATCGATATGCACACCAAGACATTTTACGTGGTCCACTACATCAATGACAGCTCCATTCATTAACACTTCAAGTTTGTCTGACTTCTTAGAGATATATTTAAACAAAATTAATTTAGTCTTGTCCGTGTTGACACGTAAATTATTTATGGAGAACCACTCACTGAAAATTGAGACTGTATCATTCGTAGTTTTATTTAACTCATCAATACTATCAGCAGAAACAGTCGCATTTGTATCATCTGCATATACTGTCAACTTACAATTTTTAATTTTATTATTAGTGAAGTGTACGAGGTCGTTCGTAAAAACAAGAAATAGTAAAGGACCTAAGATTGAACCCTAAGGGACGCCTCTTCTGACATTAACAACATTAGAAGCTATACATTTTTCGTAACAAGCTTGAACGTTCCTAATTTCCACGAATTGTTTTCTGTTTTGAAGATAATTCAGCAAAAGCTGGTATGCATTGCCTCTGATTCCATAAAATTCGAGCTTTTTCATAAGAATCGCATGGTCCACAGTATCGAAAGCAGAGCCTAAGTCAATAAAAAGACTCGCCACTCTTTTGCCTTTATTAAGTTCGCTCACTATATCATTTACAAGACAGTCAATAGCATCAGTGGTCCCTATATTTTTTTGAAAACCGTATTGCCGAGATTTGGCAACTATTTAGATGCGCTTGAGCGCGCGCCGACTCCGCCCGGTCAGTGGGAATCGTACTTCACACCGACCTGTGTGTGACGTGGAATTCCTTAACAGGTTTTAATTGCCTCACAAAATTCGAATCACTGAAAAGGGCTAATCAGCTCTTGTCCAGGTTAAATCATCAAAAAAAAATGACTAAGTACGAGTCTGACTCGCGCACCGAGGGTTCCGTACAAAGACTTATCTCATCTTTACTGGCTGGGTTCAGTTAAGTTTGCACCTGTTATGTATGGCGCCAGCGAAGTTTACGCAATCGATCACGTCTGTTGTATGGGAGTCCCAGTCAAATATTTACTTTATTCTGTTTTTAGTATTTGTTGTTATAGTGGCAACAGAATCTGTTAAAATTTTAACTGTCTAGCTATCACGGTTCATAAGATACAGCCTGGAGGCAGACAGACAGACAGATGGACAGTGGGGTCTTAGGAACCCTAAAAATTACCTGTTGTAGGCAGCGGCACACTCTCTGTCCCATACAAATTTCGTATTTATAGCGGTTAGAACTCGCTTAGCACACCATCTATTGATCTACTTAGAAGTTTTTTCTAAATGGCAGTCTTTTAGAATTCTTAGTCAATGTATAAACTTTTATGTTAACAGTGGTACCGGATGACATATGTATCTCCATTTCGAATAGCATCCCAATGCTGTTTGTTATTCTCCATAGCTTCCAAGTCCCATTTAAATCGTTGGGAAATCGCAACATTCAAAACATGAGTTTTTAATGCTTATCGAAAAACGATGCTCAAAACGTCTGAAAACTATGTCAACAGTTCTGCAAAATAGTTTTTTTTTGTATATGTTAAGTAAGTAAGTACACCCAAATTGAAGAAATCGCCCAGTGCATCTGGTTGAGTGGATGAGATTGTACTGGCAATCTAGAGGTCAGTGTTATCAGTAGGGGTGGCTTTAGGGGGGAGCTTTTTGGGCCGCCGACCGTACGGGAGAAATGGCGGCAGATCGGAGCGTGCCACCACCCCTGATGTGAAGACCATGACCACTCTGCCAAGTGTGTGACTGACGAAAAAGAAGAATTAAATTATTCCAAGCCTCTCATCTTTATCACCTCCATCCACTCCTTGGTTGTTCTAGAAATGAAATGAAATAAATCAAAATGAAATGAGAATATTTATTGCTGAAAGTTTGCGTGTGTTTACGTGTATGTTTGTTACTTCTTCACGCTCAAATGGCTGGACCAATTTTGATAAATTTTGGTATGAAGGTAGCTGACACCCTGGATTAATACATAGGCTACTTTTTATCCCGAAAAGATATACTGTTCCCGTGGGATGAGCGGGTAACACCGCGTCTTGCATAAACAAATATTTTCCTTTACACTCGTAGAAAATCTATTTCCAGCAAACGAAACATCACGTATCTTATAAACTAAGCCATTCAAATAGTTATTAGGTCGCACCTTCTAACCCTCATCTGTAATCCAAAAGAGCCTATATCCCTCTCAATTCAATGGATAAAGGCTGTTTTGGAGTAGGCTGTATGTGGTGGTCATGACTCAAGCAGTTGGCAGCACTCCAAAGGAATTCGTTGTAACAGTTGGCAGGACTGGATCGTAAATAAACAAGAAGGTTGAGTTGTAGCTCAGGCACGAATTTGAAATAAGAATACTTACTTAGTACTTTAAAACACATAGTAAAGTCTGTTTTGGTCACATGGGAGCACATAGTTAGAGTACCTAATAATGACTGCGAAAAAATATTATATACCTCTAAGTCACAGTGCTTTTTTAATGTAACTGCTGAGTAGTTATAATATGAATATATAAATAAATATTAAGGGACAATCTTACGCAAATCAACGTTAATCCCAAACTACTTAAGCAAAACTTATACTATGGCTACTATAGGACGATATAAATCACTACATAGTATAAAAGAAAGTCGCTTCCAGCTGTCTGTCTGTCTGTCTGTCCCTATGTATGCTTAGATCTTTAAAACTACGCAACGGATTTTGATGCGGTTTTTATACCAGATAGATAGAGTGATTCAAGAGGAAGGTTTATATGTATAATGCATGCATAATTTAGCATTGCACCCGTGCAAAGCCGGGGCGGGTCGCTAGTAATATACGTATAAAATACATAACATCCATGACCCAGGAACGAATATTCGAGTTCATCACACAAATATTTGCCCCGGCCGGGATTCGAACCCAGGACCGCCGGCTCAGTAGGCAGGTGCACTCCAAACTGCGCCAACCGCGTCGTCAAATGATGATAAGTAAGTTTGTATTAAAAGAAAGTAAGTACATCTAGAAATTCGGTGGTGAAAAGGTTACTTAATACCTAAATGCTTAAATCTCGTTAAAACTAAAAAATTACCCGACTTGTTTTTTCCTTTACCCTTAATTTGTTTTATTCAAAGAAAGATTTAAAATAAAATACTGAAAGTAAAAGAACTCAACATTTCTAGACTCTCTAGTGTACAAAAAATCTTTTCATTAATTCTCAACCAAGTTAATTCCTTTGAACGGTGATCATTAGCGATTTATTGAAGTCTCTTCATACTAACTGACGAAATACAAAGAAAGACTCTTGAATTAAAAATCATTGAAATATTTCTTAAGAAATATCTAATTTAATTTGCGGCTTCGCTTGTGGGCAATGGAGTTCCTTAGGAAGAAAAAAAATGGGCAAGTACGAGTCCGACTCTCGCATGAAGTGCCCCCGCCAAGACGAACAAAAAAGAAGCGGGCACTACTACCTACCTTATCTCCAACGATTTCTTCTCATTTTCAAACCCGGACTACCGTGCCCCCAGACCCAGATATAAATCGTATATATATATCGTTATCAAGGCCGTCTTATATTAGGCTGGGGCCCTTGGGCACACAAGAATTTGGGGCGCTTTTGGAAAGTAAAAAAAGCGAATTACAATAAGATGTTTTTACTAAGTATGGCCATTTATTGTGTGAGAGATATTTTCGGCCCTTCGGAGTCCCCGTGTGCCCTTATGGTGAAGACGGTATTGAACGTTATAAATGTGTCTATAATATTTGAGGAGATCCTTCATTTTCTCATAGATCTCGTGATCAAATCTTCACCTAGATGTTTTGGGATAAATCTGAAGATGCCTCCTTTCCAATAAAATAAGACTTTTTCAGTTCTTGAGTGGCGACCACGCACCGGACGACGCAGCGTGGGTAGGCCCCCCACAAGGTGGACTGATGACCTGGTGAAGGTCGCTGGAGACCGCTGGATGCGGGAGGCGCAGGACCGGTCATGGTGGTGTTCTCTGGGGGAGGCCTATGTCCAGCAGTGGACGTCTTTTGGCTGATGACGATGATGATGAAGACTTTTCCAAATCGGTTCGTAAATGAAAGAGTTCCGAGGTAACAAACTTTGAACTTTTCGCCCAGCGGCGTGGCGAGCGGTTGAGAGAGAGATCCGCTCCGCTATACGAGTCTTGCAAAGCTTCGTACCAGTTATTATTACCACTTCAGCTGACGCTCAAGAAACGCTACAGTCTAAAAAACTAGGGCACCTTACAAAAAGAAATGAGATCCCACCAAAAACATTTCATGTAAAATTGGCGGCCAAGACTCAATTTGTGTATTGGCGAGTCCGCGTATTTGTCTTTTATTCATGTAGTATTAGTAGCACGTCATACATTGTATTATTCTCCCGTGTATTAGCAATTTGTGAAAAATCAGCAAGTACTCAGCCGTTAAGCTCGGGTTTCCTAGGAGAGCGGTGCCGTGACATAGCGGCCATCTATACTTCGTATTTACTTCGAACGTTTTCGCTGTAAAAAAAATCAGATCCCAGGAAAAGCCAAGCCCCTAAGCTCTGACTTTACTAACCCAACCCTACCACCTTATATTGGTTTAAAAAGTATGGCATCAACTGAGTCTTGGCCGCCAATTTTACATGAAAAGTTTTTGGTGGGATACATTTTATCTAAATTGAATTTACCTAGCGCATTCTGAGAAAATCAAGAAAAAACAAAATAGGTATATATACTCGTACATTTCTCTCATTGAAGACGGTTATTTTTTGTCCAAAATTCTTCTAATAAGTGATTATATTTTCATCTAAAGCAAAACTGCCTATGACTAAGCAACTCGACAGGATAGCGAGCGACCAATCGGACACATGCAAATCGCGCACGCGCGGCCCCAACGAGCCGCGAATCATAATGGCGCGACCTTGAAGTCTTCGGCCCTTGCAGAATTTGACAAAACGTGTCTCCAAAACTGCATGGCACTTGCATATCAATTTATTAGAGAACTTTTCCTGTTGTTATTTTGTCCAGCCCGTCTAGCACACTCTTCGCGACTCTTGTCGCGCTACCCTACCGTCACCCTCTCACATTCTGCACAGAAAGAGACAAGCAATTATCTCGCGCGAGAAATAGTCGATTGTGATAGTTGTGCTAGAAGTGCAGGAGACAATAGTGATTTAAACGTAGAAAAAAGTGTAATGTCTCATTTTTTAGGGTTCCGTAGTCAACTAGGAACCCTTATAGTTTCGCCATGTCCGTCTGTCTGTCCGTCTGCGGCTTAGCTCCGTGATCATTAGTACTAGAAAGCTGAAATTTGGTACGAGTATGTGTATTTATTACGCCGACATAACGGTACAATATTGATTGATTGATTGATTGATATATTTATTTCTTATTGAAAATTACATCACATTTCACATGTTAAATAAAATAGAACGAATTCACAATAAGATCGTCAGTGTAGTTATATAAAATTAGAAAGTCATGAAATAATAAACAAAAAAATAAGAGAAAAATGTAAATAATAAAAACTAAAAAGAATTTTTTTTAGGGTATACCTCCCGTACACCTAATTACTTTGTTTTCCTTCGGTCCGTATGTGTGTCAAAACCCTTATCTCGGGAACGCGTGGAGATATCGAGTTGAAATTTAAACCATATACTCAAGTCTACAATCCCTTGAAGTCGTGAAAAAAACAATTTTCTAAATTAATGAAAAAAAAAGATACGGCCGTATATTTATAGTTCGCCACTCTAAAGAGAATCAAAGTATATAGGGTACTTTCCGTTGACCTAGAACTATGAAATTTATCAACTAATGTCGTCTTATACCACCAGTACAGGTAATAATCTTAAAACTATACATTTCTAATTAAAACAAAAAATGTGCTTTCAAAAGTTATATGAGGACTACCCGTTTGGATAAGTTTACACCTCATTTGTACGCGGGGCCATACGTACCAGGTGCAAACTTAACTTAACCGGATCCTACCAGTTAAGATGGGATGAGAAAGGTTAAAATTTATAGGGAACGCTCGATGCGCGAGTCCGACTCGCACTTGACTGGTTTTTTTTGTTAGTAATACTTATTTTACTTTAGTATTCGGGTCTTTTTGCCGTTCCCTACGCTGCGCTGACGAACGTTGCAGTACTTTCAATATTTTATTTTTCATTGAAAATAGACAAATTTATATTTATTGTTGATGCTTTTAGAATCTGTATTAAATTGGCTTTTGGATAGTATTTTTTTATATACCAAGTTTAATGCAAAAAATATGAAAATATAAAGGTTTGTTTACATTTTGTTAGTACTGAAAGTTTATTATTTTAAGGATTGTGTCATATTTTGCTAGGGGACCTAAAAAAAATGGCACAGGTAATGAATTGGGCATCATCTAATTACCGGATAACGCCACCAAACTTGACTTAAAGGTCCAAACTAATCCGCCAGATTTTTTTTTTCTGAACGACGGGAGCACTGTATTTTGAACCCCCCTCCCCCCTTCTGACGCAGAGTTCAGACTGGCTACCGAGTGTTTTGGGCTCAGGTAGACGTGTATAATACCCGTGCCAAATGGCATTGCTGTACTCAAAATTGTATACCTCTCCATACAAGCATTCCCAATAGAAAACGGGCTTATAGGCCTTTCAAAAATAATAGGGGTCTTAGAACATTTTTTGATAAAGCAGTTTTGTAAATATTCGCTCCGAAAATAAAAAAATAGTATATCCCCCCCCCCCCCTCTAACTTTTCAACCACGGGTCAAAAAATTCACGAAAATTAGGCCTTATAAGTATTTTCAATGAAAACTATATTGAATAAAATCGGTTGAGCCGTTTTTGAGTTATCGCAAAAATTCATAATTTTCCTTAAAACGACGTAAGTGCCGCGCGGTGTCCCTACACTTCGAACGTTACACATATTAGTTAAGTGCCATACTGTATTTAAAAAAATCGCTCAATCTGGCGCGTATAATCGATAACTTCCAGAAGGTAATAAGTAATTACTGTTACTTTGGCGTTTACGACCTTTTTAAGAGCTTGAAATTTTTCTCGTAATTTAAATCTTTCTCGTAATTTTCGTCTATTGTGAAGGATGGGCAACTACGGAACCCTACACTGAGCGTGGCCCGACATGCTCTTGGCCGGTTTTTTTAATGTGGGTACACACCACAATTTTCATATTAAACCATTATTGAATATTAACGTGCCTAATATTCGCATAGAGGCCGCGGCCTGGCCGTTAAGGTGTAAAGCCTTACAAATAAACAATGCAAAGATCGACACACAAAGCGTAAGGAGAAATTCGAAAGGTTGCTTGGGCGTTAAGGTGGGGGAAAGGTTAACGCGCTAGACCGGCAATCATGAGGTACCGGGTTCGATTCCCGGTCCCTTCCACCAGGTTACGCATTCAGCAAAAAAGGAACCCTTATAGGATCACTTTGTTGACCCTCTGTCCGTCTGCCAACTTATAATCTCAGGAACGCGGAGGTATGAACTATGAAGCTGACACGAAGATCAAATAAGTCAACACAAGCAAAAGAAACGTCCGTTTATGCTGCATTACACGTTAGTTTACGACGCGTTTGGCTCGGTTTGTAGACAGCTTGCCTACTGAGCCGGCGGTCCCGGGTTCGAATCCCGGCCAGGGCAAATATTTGTGTGATGAACTCGAATATTTGTGATTGGGTCATGGTTGTTCTATGTATTTAAGTATATATTTATCTATATAAGTACGTATATCGTCGTCTAGTACCCATAACAGTGTGAGGTTGTCCGATATTTATATAATCGTTGACACTGGCGAGGAAATCAGAACCTATAGGGTACTTCCCGTTGACCTGGAATCGTGAAATTTGGCATGAAGCAATATCATTATTAGCACTAGTAAATAAAAAGGTCCGAAACCCGTTGTAGTTACATCACAATAAATGTTATCTTTTTATGATTACAAACTTATATGCAGTTGATAAACTAACCTATGCATGGGGACAAAAGTTTTCCAACGGCAGAGTTAAGTTTGTCGCTCAGAGTAGGTACCTACAGTTTATCTTTCCGTTATTGCAATATGCAATGCTTTCACAGTTTGCACAGAAACCTCGGTGCGCATGTCCGATTCTCGAAAATTCCACATCTACCTACTACATTGTCTATACATCCATCATAATGATCAACTTTTTTTCTATTTCATATATCAAAACCAATGCAAATATACGGAAAGATACATTAGATAATACACATACACATACTTATGCTCTTTTCCATAGTTTGATACCATTGACCGATAGGTCAACAGATAAGGCGTTATAACACAATAAACAAAACATTACGAATCAGTCGGCCATCGAAACTGGCACTAATCGGGTTGTGTAAGTACATATTTTGACATATTTTTATAACAATAACTTATTCGGTGTATGTTATAGTATACATGTAATGTTATCTTATCGAAGTGCAAAAATGTGTTTATGGTTATGTAAGCTAGGTGCCTTATTATGAGTGCGTTAGGTGGTGGATGGTTTCACACAAGGAATCTGTCAAATTTTGGAATGCTACCATTCGTTCGAAACTGACAGTTTCACGCCAAAACAAGTTGAATAAGTCTTCGACACCGTATACAGTCGGTGCTAATAGCCACTAGCGTAGTTTATTTCTAAAATTGGGCAAGTGCGAGTCAGACTCGGTTCCGTACCATAATCTACAACAAGTTTCTTGTATGGGAGCCCCCCTTAAATATTAATTTTATTTTATTTTTAGTATATTTTGTTATAGCGGCAATAGAAATACATCATCTGTGAAAATTTCAACTGTCTAGCTATCACCGTTCTTGAGATACAGCCTGGTGACAGACGGACGGACGTACAGCGAAGTCTCAGTAATAGGGTCCCGTTTTTACCCTTTGGGTACGGAACCCTAAAAACTGCGATGGAAGAATACTCTATCAAACTTATTGGACCAATGGTTTGATGGCTATAGAATCTTCGGGCTACATAACGCTGACCCGTAGAGTTCTCGACAAGCAGTTAAAGTTTGTGTAAAAAATTGTCACCAGTAAAATCGTCTTCTTTACAACTTCGTCAGCGTTAAGAGGCCTTATTCCTTTTAAAATGCTGATTGTTTTAGACATTTTTCTCTATGATCAAACATGTTTTTTAACATATTATTGATGAGAGATGTTACTACCTAGAACAGGGCTATTGGGATGGGATTTATTGGTGTATATTGGAAGCCTACAGTTTGAAATTTTCATTGATAATTATTGTTTCAAAAACTACTCGAAATTGTCAAAATTCACGCGGAAAATTAGTTTTTTCAACTAATTTTTGACTGCACGCAATAAAAGCATGAAATAGCTACGTTAATATCTAGAACTCGGGGAAAAGTATTATTCACTTCAAAAAGTTGGTTGAAATTGTCAATATATTTGTCATAATATGAAATAAATGAATTTTAAAAGGAACAAGGCCTCTTAAACATTTTTTTGCCACAAGTCGGGTAAAAATAATCCTAATAACCATCTTCGATGTCCTTCTTCCATCGATTTCCTCAATGTTGTCGTGTCGAGGTAACTGCCGCGGAACAGTCTCAGATCTGTAGAACTTATAGAAAAATTCGAAGGCAAGACGGAGCCCTACATGTGGACAGGCCAGATTCACACTCACACAACTTTCGACACCACAGAACAAAATGCTATACACTCGGCTATGGATCGGAACAGTACCATCAGTTGACCATAGTTAAGCAGGAAGCGGCCAGCATCAATGAATTAATTTGGTCGCTTTTTGCAATACTAAAAAAAAATAAGGTTGCTTTTTGCAAAACTATGGTCAGTTGACCATAGTTGTGCTGAAAGCGACCAGCGTAGATTTTTTGTCAAAGTGATTTAAGTCTTAATCAATGAATGAGTTTGGTCACTTTTTTCATTATGAAAAAAAATGTTTGGTCGCTTTCTGCAAAACTATGGCCAGTTAACGTGGCCGTAAACGTAATGCTAGCGACAGCGTAGACGATTTGTATGGAGAATAGTACATCGCCCCTAGCGGTTTCTTTGACGAACTACAATTTCCATAGTACCAATACTTGCTCCTATCCATAACCGAACACGATGCTAATATTGTATCGTGTTCCGTGGTGTCGAAAGTTGTATGAATCTGGCCTGTCCAACATGTAGGGCTTCGATTTTCCCTAAACGTTCTTCAAAATTAGTTGACTTGAAGGTGCCCGCCACTTCGTCCGCGTACCTAAATCTCTTTGCCGAAGTTGGTATAAAAAGTATCCTATAACCATCTCTGGATGTCCAGCTATCCCTGTACCAAAATTGGTTAAAATCCGTCCAGCCGTTTCGGTGTGATGAGGGGACAGGACAAATATAGGTTTACCAACAGATGAAGCTGGGGCCGAACGCCCGTAAAGTCCTTGATATTTTTCCTGAAATAATGGCCACTCTCCATATAAAACTGATTATTAGTAGGAATTGAATTTTATTTATAACTAGCTGACCCGGCGAACTTTGTACCGCCTGAAAGGCGATAAATGTAGAGATAGCTTTTACTATTTCTCCTACGGGAACGTGATAAAAAGTATCCTATGTCCTTCTCCTGGTTCTAAGCTACCTACCTCCCCACCAATTTTCAGCCAAATCAGTTCAGCCGTTCTCGAGTTATAAATAGTGTAACTGACACGACTTTCTTTTATATACACGATGATTCTTAATCGGTGATCAGGAGTAGCAAATATGAATATCCTGCTAAAATTAAACTTAATAGGCGAGGTTTCACGCAATTACCTCACTGTTTAATTAATTACAAGTTGAAACATAATTAAACCTAATAACGACTAGATATGTGGTCATCGTAGGTACATAAATTATTGAAGTACGATACCTACGTCAAGTGTCATCGCTTTGGCGGGAATTTTTACGAAATTTTCTACGACTTTGTATAGGTAATGACAATGACAATGACAAGTTATTGCTCATAAATTGCATTTCCATTAAATTATTAAAAAGGTTGTAAGGTCACAGATACAGTTTACCAGGGTCACAAGGAATTTAAGACAAAATTGGTTTCAAAATAAAAAATATCATAGAAAAAGAAATGTTTGTTTTCATGAAATTACGACTTCAACGTGACCGCCATCATTTACTGAGTTAGAAAAGTTGGTACCTGATCACCGATTAAAAATCATCGTGTATATATATAAATAGTATAGATTACTAGGAGACGCCCGCAACCTCGTACGCGTATCTAACATCTAAAAGTATCTTAAAATCATCTTTGGATGTCCAGCCATCCCTGTATCAAAATTGGCAAAAATTTGCCCAGCCAAGGCGTGATGCGAAGATAAAGGAAATTATGAAAACAGGTGGCGCCAGGTTGGCACGGCGCCGCGCGGCCATACAAAACAAATGACGATCCTGCATCAAGCTATTAAGATTGTTCCTGAAATCATGACCCCTCTATAGAAAAATGATTTTCAATACGAACCTAGAACTTTATAAATAATAAATATCTCAACCTCAGACAAATCAATCTAGTCCCACAGTAAGCTCTAGTAGGCTTGTGTTATGGACACTAGACGACGATAAACATACTTATATAGATACATAAATACTTAAATACAAATAACATCAATGACCCAGGCACAAATATTCGAGTTCATCACACAAATATTTGCCCTTGCCGGGATTCGAACCCAGGACCGACAGCTTAGTAGGCAATTGCTTAACCACTGCGCCAACCGCGTCGTCAGAATAAATATACCTAGATGTATTTAATTGTTTAGGTATTTCCTTATAGCTTATCTGTTCTGTTGTTTATTATTGCTGGATCAGGAAACTTCGACAATGTTCCAAGAACTGGTCAATGTCAATGTGTTTTTGTAGACTAAATAAGTCAGGCATTATGTTCTAGATATATATATGGTTGAAATTTGCATAAGCTTGTCGTAAAATCAGAAGAATTATAGATATCATTCTTATGATAGTAGAGTTGCTAAGCCGCGGAATTGTGCGCATCGGGTTACAAGCATGAAATTTCTACCACACATAGAACGTTCCACGGTGATTATTTTCAGATGTGGAGGGAAGTCAGATTCGTCCCCTGTGTGGTGGGAGAGCGGGGTGAAGAGGAACAAGTACTGCTCTTTTTCTTTTTTTTATTACTGATCAGTTAAGGCAATTAGGACTTGTGTGGTATCATTTTCATGTAAAACAGATATCAGCAATTAATTTTTTCATGTTATTTATTCATAGTACGATATAAAAATATGGTGGTATTTTCGAAATTGTAAAAATCACAACAAGTTTTTTTTATTCAGGGAGATAAATTAGTTATATTTCCTGAATATTTACAACTAACAAAAATAATACAAAATAGCAAATTTAATCTAGTTTCTAAAAATATATACATACTGGGCACTCTTCATACAAACAGTAACTTAAATAAATTGTTGATGTTGAGATTAGCCCGTGTGCTCGTGATACATTAGCAAAAAATGTTTTGTTTTAATTACATTAATTTGTTTTTCTAGGACGTATATAGTAAATATTATATGAAATGAAATGAAATATTTTATTTGCTAAACAATACGTAAATGTATACAGATGGATCACATTAGTCAAGTCTCAGTAATGTTTGTACCTTATATTAGGCATGCAAAATTCATATTTATTAAGTCAATCGTACGTAATCGTATGTAAAATCATGTTAATAATAATTATTTAATGAAGCGAAATAGGATGCGTTCGGAGAATCACGTTGGTTACGCCGACGTAAAGATATATTTTAAGCTACTGTTTGTATGAGAAGTGCCCAACGTGCATATATTTTTAGAAACTAGATTAAATGAGCTTTTTAAAATCATAATAATAATTTGAAAATGTTCACGAAATTGAACTAATTTACCTCACTGAATAAAAAAACTTGTTGTGACTTTTACCTTTTCGGCCATAAACCCATATTTTTATATAGAACTATACTAAAATAACATAAAAAAATAATTTCTGATATTTGTTTAATTCGGAAACGATACCAAACACGTCCTGGTAGACTTAACTGACCAGCAATAAAGAAAGAAAAGAGGAATACATGGCCCTATTCACTCCGCTCTCCTGCCTTACAGGGGACGAATCTGACTTCCCTCCACATCTGAAAATAATCACCGTAGAACACTCTATCTATGGTAGAAATTTCATGCTTGTAATCACGTAAACTTCTTTACAAAAATACTCGTCAATACCAAATAGTAATGGCTTCATGCGTGGCATCTGTTTTTGACTGTGACTTCAAAAAAAGGAGGGGGTTTTCAGTTCGGTTGTTTTTTTTTTTATGTTTGTTACCTCAGAACTCCGTCATTTATGAGTCGATTTGGAAAATTCTTTTTAGGTTCATGAATAGACATCTCAAGGTTGGTCCCATTAAATTTTGGTGAAGATCGGATGACGAGATCCATGAGGAACCGAAGGAATTCATGAAATTTTATAGGCACTCATAATTTTTTTTTTCATATATTTTCTAAAACTATTTAAGTATTTGTATATGGTAGTCATCGTTTTCCAATGCTGAGCTGATGATGGAAGGTTCAACTCCTTAACGGTTAGGAGTTAGGAGATAATCCAAACGAGATGCATGCCTTTTCAAGACCGCCCTGATCACCCCGCCATAACCATTTTATATGAAACACTAAAAAGCAAAAAAAAATTAACAAAAAAAAGAACCGACTTCAGTAAAACTAAAAAGCCAAAAACAACCCGTTCAAGTACAGATTACATTTGACTCACCCTTTGAAGTCGGTGCCAAACCTCACGTAAACTATAATATATAAATATAATAACAGTGGTTTGGGATCGACTTCAAAGGGTGAGTCAAATGTACCTAATCTGTAAATGAACGGGTTATTTTTGGCTTTTTAGTTTTACTGAAGTCGGTTCTTTTTTTTGTTAAAAATTTTATTTTTTGGCTTTTAAGTTTATTTCGAAGTTGTTTCCTTTTTGATCTAAAATTATTATTTTGGTTTTTAGTGATTTAAATATCAAAACTAAGTAAAAAATACTTTTCTGAAAACCGCATCAAAATCGGTTCAGCCAAACGCGAGATAATCGAGTCGAGGACAAACATACGAGGGGCGTCTGAAAAGTTCTAAGCCTAAGGTATTTCGAGGTTATATATGCGTTTATGATACTGGCCACTAGAAAGGCCATTTAAAAACAAATTATTAAAAAATAACATGTCACGTTTTTATTATTCTGTTTCGAGATATTCAACGGAAAAGTACATCATGTGTGAATTACCAACGAATATTACGAAAATTGAGCACCGTGCTGTAATTAAATTCCTTACAAAAAGTGACAAATCACCGCAGTGTATTTTTGAGGAAATGGCTATTATTTACGGTGATTCTGGGCCTTCTTATGCCACAGTCAAAAAGTGGAGTCGCTTATTTAAACTCGGACGGGAATCGATCGAAGACGACCCCCGCTCAGGGCGGCCAATATCGGTAGTGACCGAAGAAAACGTAGCAAAAGTCAAAAAGCTGGTATTAGAAGATAGAAGAATTAAGGTTTGGCAAATAGCTGAGGTCTTAGGTATTAGTAAAGAAAGAGTCGGAGAAATTTTACATGAACATTTGTACATGAGTAAAGTCAGTGCTCGTTGGGTACCGAAAATGCTAACGGCCTTCGATAAAGTACGTCGTGTGGAAACTTCTCGGGCGTTTTTAGAATTGTGCGAAGATGATTTAGATGAAGTTTGTTCCCGAATAGTAACTGTTGATGAAACATGGATCAGACAGTATGATCCGGAGTGTAAGTCTGAGTCGATGCAGTGGATTGAAAAGGGTGAAAGGCCGCCGAAGAAATTTAAAGTGCAAAAGTCGGCCTCTAAGTTAATGGCTACGGTATTTTGGGATTGTGATGGCATTATTTTAATCGATTATTTAGAAAAAGGCTCTACGATAAACGGAACTTATTATGCAAATCTAATAAGACAGGTGCGACAAGCCATAGTTGAGAAAAGGCGGGGTAAACTAAGGAAAGGCATTTTGTTTTTGCAAGACAACGCACCCGTTCACACCGCTAATGTTGCGAGGCGTGCTCTGAAGGAAGTTGGTTTTGACGAAATTGACCACCCACCCTACAGCCCAGATCTAGCCCCAAGCGATTATTTTCTATGCAATAATTTGAAGAAAGAGTTGAGGGGAAAGCGATTTAGAAGTGACGAAGAGATGAAGGCGGCTGTACAGGAGCATTTTGAAGGGCAAAATGAAGATTATTTTTTTAATGGCCTAAAAGCACTGTATAAAAAATGTAAAAAATGCATTGATTTAGGAGGAGACTATATTGAAAAATAAACACGAGTTCATTTGTGTAAATTGTTTTTTTCTATCTTAGGCTTTTCAGACGCCCCTCGTACATACAGGTCAAACTGAGAACCTACTTTTCTTTAAGTCGGTTAAGAATGCACCAATTTTGCTGCGCCTTTTTGAAGCCCGAAAGAAGAGACATCTCCGCTCCTCTCTGCTTCCGCTTCTGTGGACAGGCACTTAGGCGGAGCGATGTGTAAAATGGACAAATCCCATTTCTCAGATTTAAATTCACTTGTTTTGGCTTTCACAAAGACGCCATCTGATTGGTTCGTTTTAGAAAAATAATTTTATCATCATAGCTCGGACGAATCATCGTACAAAAACTCGGAATGGAAAGGGATGTAATGCAGCTGTATTATGTACAATATTCTTAATTATATTCAATTACTAGCTGTGCCCCGCGGTGTTACCCGCTCATCCCACGGGAACACTACATTTATTCGGGATGAAAAGTATCCTATGTCCTTCCCCGGGACTGAAACTATCTATATACCAAATTTCATCTAAATCGGTTCAGCGGTTTAAGCGTGAAGAGGTAACACACAGACAGACAGACAGACAGACAGACACACTTTCGCATTTATAATATAATATATATATATATATAATAGCTGTGCCCCGCGGTGTTACCCGCTCATCCCACGGGAACACTAAATTTATTCGGGATGAAAAGTATCCTATGTCCTTTCCCGGGTCTCAAACTATCTCCATACCAAATTTCATCTAAATCGGTTCAGCGGTTTAAGCGTGAAGAGGTAACAGACAGACAGACAGACAGACACACTTTCGCATTTATAATATTAGTATGGATATTTATAACTGCAACTCAAAATTAGCCAAGTTTGTGAAAATTTCTTAATTTTTGCTTTACGATAATTAGTCCGCGAGCTTTCCTCAAAAAATGCACTTACCTGATGCAACGGGGAGTAGATGAAATTTAAAAAAATCTTGACTTTTGTATACTTATAGGTAGGTATAACTAGGAGCACGGCAGCACCCCTGTCAAGTCAAACAAATTACCAACGTTTTTTTTCGTTTCAGACTCTAAAATGAAGATCATCCTATTTCTTTCAATCTTCATATCAGCAATCGTCGCGAAACGATCAAAATGCCATAGCTGCTTCATGGGAATCTGCTACCAGCGAATCAAGCTTTTTGGTGGACAAGATATAGGCCAAATAACGGGCCAGCTAGCTATCGACAGAGAACATAATATTCTATACTTCCATTACGTTAAACACGAAGCTGACCACACTAGGGCATATGATCTGAACAATGATTTCACGTATGAAATACCTGGAATTACCTTTTCATTCGCCCGTACTGTCGATTCAAATGGAGACGTCTACATGTCTGGTACTAAAGGGATATATAAGTATACAAAAAGTAGTAATACTACAGTATTGCATGGTTTATCAGATGCAACCATTTGGCATATGCAGTATACTGATAAGTTACATTACAATCTACACTCACAACCAGGGTTAAACATTTTGGAAAAGAAGCCTCTAGAGATTGCGCTCCTAAAACCGTATACAATTGATGATTTCGTCATTGATAAATACGGTGATATGTATTTCTTGAGTGATACAACTATATACCGGTTGAAACATGATGCTAAAAAGGTTGACGCATTCGCGGATCAGATATATATAATGACTACGGACAGAAATGGCAATGTTTACTTCGCACATACGGCAACTTCAGGTGTTTTTAAACTAGACTATACTATAGATAGAATAGTAAGTGTTGGTGCGTTTGGTGGGAATGGGGGTACGCCTCTGAAATTCGTGTTTGATAATATGAACAATATTGTATACTTGGATGAGGATCAGGGGTTGTACTGGTTGCTGCCTACTTATAGAGGCTGCAAAGTAACTTCTAACAGTACAGGCAAGAAAAGAATGTTGAGTGTTACTGCTACAGGCTTGTGGGTAGAACGTTGAGAAGAATAGCAGAACTAATAGCTAATATACCACTTGGAATATATAAAAAAATACAAACTGACATAAAATATAATCTTGTTCGGGGATTCGAACTCACATACTAAATACTATATTACTTACGGAACAAAACTAAAGCTTGACCAGAAATACATGAGGATAGTCAAGAGGGCGCTATTTATAAGATTTATAGGTATGGCAACAATTTTGCAATCTATTGCAACCGCACTATAATGAAATAGTTTAAATACCTGTCAGTTCCTATGGTGACCTCGTCTAACATTTAATGGAATGCACTCTTTTCCTGCCTGTTTTTCGTGTAGCAAACACGTGTACACTTTATTTATAAAATTACGTTCACGACTGTGAATGGTTTTCGGCATTTTCTTTGGATATTTTTAAATAATTGTCTTTTAAAGAAACCACCACGAATGATTTTGACATTGTTGACAAACCATCATAAAATGCCAGCGTAAGAAATTAGTTCCCATGTAATATGGCGCATCCTCATATATTTCTGGTCAAGCTTTAACAATTTAGGTACTTACTGATTTTTTTATTAGTTGGTTAATTCCATTCATATAAAAAAGATTGGTTTTGAACATTACAAATCGGCGGGGATAGTGCAATACCGCGTAAATAACAGCTGCCGATAAAGTTCTCATTTCAATAAAATACTTAGCATTTGTTTGAATATTGATTCGTATCTACACTTGTTGTTTACGCGGTATTGCACTATCCCCGACGATATGTCAAGTGATACAATTCAATAAAAATACCTTTTTCACACATTCCTTGTGGTATAATGTATATAACTAAATTAAGTAATTTAAATTCAATAAATATTTATAAAATATCATCACTATGGTTTTCATTTTTAATCTAGTCATATCCTAATGAAATTTAAACAAATCCATACCTCATAAAATGTTTATTTCAAAAAACATAATTATATAGAATGATAATAATTATAATTTATACTCATAATTACATATTTCAATATATTTCTGACATTAGAAAAAACGTTTTTTTTTTACAAATGTATAACGTTATTTTGTTTAACAAAAATAATTTTGACAAGCCTTTTATTATTAATTATTACAGAACAACAATATAAATATTTTGAATAGAATATAATAAAGTTTCAATATTAGATCGATTATTAACTGACATATTAAAAAAAGCAGGAAGCTCAATTCACATTTCTTAAATAGTTTACCAATATTAAACAATTTTTTTTGTCGTTGGAAGTTGATTGATATACATTTTTAAATGTACAATATGGAAAGTAATTCAGTCTTTACAGTATGAACTCTTAGAGCCCTACACATTGTTAGATAATTTTTATTAAGTGCATTTGAATTAAGAATACAGTGAGTCATCGCTGTTACAGTCCGCGAGCACTGATAATGACATACTGTTGAGTTTCTTTCGGCTTTCTTCTCAACAGCGGTCTCCACTTGGGAAATGCCAGTAAATTCACAGTCTGACTTGTAAAAGTGCCCTTGTGGCCTATATATTATAAGCGCTGTACAATACGGTATTTTAAGAATGATGACAGCTCAAATCAGCTACTCTTTATGAAATGTCAAAAACGATTTGTTAGTATGAAGTTTCTGTGAAGACACTGGTTGGTGACGTCATAAGAATCAGTCTACTTTTTAGTTTTCGTCCAAGAAAATGTCCAAAAGTTAGTGGTAGTTTATTTGATTCCGTGTATTTTAAAGCTTGTATTTAACTTGCATTGTATGTTTAAAGTATGTTTGTTCGGGTGAAATCTTGCAACTCAATTTTGAAGCAGATATCGTCAACCGATTGAGCTGAAATTTTGCATACTTACTTAACTTTGATGACAATACAATAATATGGTACCATGGGGCTGATCTGATGATGGAGCCGGAAGGTGGCCATAGGAACTCTATAATAGAAAAAGCAATCCTACCGAGCTTGGGCTCTATAGAATCGTCTCGGTGAGCATTTGATGGATATGCGAAGAAAAGTACAGTCGGCTATAAAAGCTTGCCACTAAAATGTCATTTTTGATAGAAACTTATTTGAATGTTTGTTTAGTGATTTCAATGGCACAATTAATTTTCACAATAGTTAAATACCGTATTCAAATTCATTCATAAATAGGCATTGCAATTGTGCAGCCCATAGTACATTGAAAATAATGAGACATGACATGTTTCATAACCTTTTGCGGTTAGTTTAAAAAGTTGACAGTTATTATGAAAACGGGACAGCAGTATAACGTTCGGGTGTCATCGTTTTGACACGAAGTTCCTATACCCGAATCTCAGTGACTTTGCTTAGACACGCCAAGCAAAGACCGAAGACTGTTTCAGTTAATCTCTATTAATCAGTTAAGTTAATCAATGATGAGTCACTATTTTCTTAAGTAATACTATAGTTAAATACCCAATGATCGGCGCAATAAAAAGTGCCGATCATTCGCATACTGCATTTTATATGCAGGCCGTAAGGAATGCAAACCCGGTTATTTGGCCGTAAAAATAACCGCTTATAACCGGGTTTATTATGAGAAAATAACCGGGTTAGTATTCCCTAGCAGGCCGTGTCGGTAACGGAGATGCCACGGCATAACGAGTGAGCGAGACAGACCTACACCGCTACCACTGTCGCACAGACGTGGCATCTCCGTAAAATAGTGTCCACTTTTTTTATAGAAGCACACTTCGCCGAATGCATCCATTCATAGAATTTTAATTTCATAGACAAATGTTTCCTCGGAAGTCATGCATTTTTCAGAAATCTTGAAAATGTCAACCTATAGATTAGGTTAGGTTAGATTTGTCTTATAACATTCCAAAATATTTTATACTTTCAGAAATTTCGATGTAAAGATTTTTTTATAAAATGAAAATTCGATTAAACGTTACTTTAAAACAAGGGTAAACCCGTAAAATAATGTGGAGTGAAAACGGCTACATCACTTCAAATTATCTAACAATATGGTATCCCAACACCTTACGATTACAACTCTTATAAGAGAGCACCATCCCGAAAAATACCTAAACTACATAAATGGAACATAATTATAACATTCAACACTTTACAGATTTATAATGTAATAGGGATCAATAGGGAATGGATGAAAATAATTATAAAAACGGGTTAAACTATACCATACCAAACCCGTACGGGAGTGGGAGAAAAAATCATGTTTTTTTTTATTCTGACCTACAGAAAAATCTGTAACTTTTATCTAGGATATAAAAAAGCTTTTTGAATGAAAAAAATCATACATTCCCCATTGCGCAAACGATAGTAACCTTTGAAGTTGTATAGTCCATCAGTATGCATTTTGTACGATCCACTTAAGGAAAACAATATTATTGTGTGGTCTTGTGCCTCATTATCTTCCGTCATAAAAGAGAAGTGTGCTAAGAATATAAGCACTCCGTGCCTTATCACTTTGGTGTATCATCAACTCGAAGCCCTTTGTTAAGAGTTACAATTGCCTTAATAGAAAAAACGTTTACCTGACTGCCTGAATCTAACAATGTTTTCTTTAAGTGGATACACAACGCCAACCGAAGGGAATACTCCGGGAATATCCCTGACTGTACCTATAACTTTTAAATTTAGACCTCTAGAACAAATTACTCTTACATAATCAGTAAAGTGTTGAATCCCGGCGCTGCTTGCATCTACGGCCGGTCCATATCGCCTTCAGCGTCCGCCAATTAGGGTTTGGCCTCTGTCTGGAAAACGAGAAAGTTGTGATGCTGAGGTTAGTTGAGGTGTATCAAAAGTTTCTTATATGAGGTTGACAAATGTATTATCCCAAGAAATCACTCTTTTAGAATGAGGAACTTTTCAAATGAATTTTTTAATCATTAATTGGGATATTTTTGAAAATTTACAGATGTGGTAATATTTTATTTTTTATTCTTTATTTGATAATATCGGGAAAACCACGAGGAAAAAAATGAAATGTTGCCAATTATATGTATATTGTATGTCCGTCACAATCATCCATCATTGACGTACTAGCAATTTTTTTTCTAATTATGTAAATTACTAATTATAAAAACTCACGTAAAATTGTCAGGAACGGCCCGACATGATTCGAACTCATATGGATTTTTAACGTGAGTTTAAACCGTTTTTATAATTATTGAAGACGTCTCACGATAGTTTTAATAATCTAAATAACATGCCGTACCGTTACACGTCACGAAACGTGTAATGTTTTGGCTTTTAGTTAATACGTACCGTGCATTCAGTGTCCTCTCGCTTCTGGTTGGCCATAGTTTCAGGCTTGTACTCCTGCTCCAAACCGAACGCCTGGAAACGTTTTCTTCTTTTTATATTCAGAAACAAACAGTCTTAAAAAAAAATTAGTATTGTCACAGGACTAGAAATTACCTTAATTATAGACCTATATCCATACATAATGTTATAGAGTTGAAAATCTTGCATTACAATGACCAAAAGTTATAGAGATAAATTAATTGCCAAAAGAAAAAAAAAGCAATTTTACTTTCAACTATTATTTAAACAATAAAATATAACTATATTTTTAATCCAGAGGTTTGATTCCGGTCTCTTCCTGGTTACGCTTTTCAATTTTTCCTTGAGCTTTGATCTTTCAATGGTTTAAAATCATACCTGTAAAATGTCCTTATTAGGATAATGGTCCCCGGGCCCGGTTTGCACGAAGGATTTGAGCACTTTCCCCCCCTTCTGCATCAACAGCGCGCCGCCCGTCTGCCCCCAGTCGCCCTTCAGGTCGCCGCCCAGCTCTAACAAAAACAGGCTACTTAAAAAAATTATAACCTTCGAAATTGGAGCCGAAGAATAGACTGAAGTAAACGCTTCGCTCGTAGCACCGACGAGTCCTGGGATGGGATAGATGGGCTAGGAAATGCAAACCCGGTTATTTTACCATACAAATAACCGGAAATAACCGGTAATAAAAACCGACTTTGCATTCCCTAAGACGGGCTAATCTACTTTTTGACCGACACACAAATCTGTCCACAACTTATTAAAAAAATTAAATAACATGCAAAAAAAATATTAAACCAATTTTAAAACATGTAGTAGATCGCATTATTTTTTTCTTTCTTAATTCACCTTTGTGTCATTATTTATAAAAATAAAATAATGTGGTATTTCCACATAAAAAAAATATAGAATCGATAAAAAGATTCTACAAAAATATTTAAAACATGGTTGTTATAAAATGTCACCTTTAAAAAAAACGGCTTCGCTATACTAAAAAAAAAAAAAAAATATTAAGGGACAATCTTACACAAATCGACCTAGTCCCAAACTAAGCAAAGCTTGTACTATGGGTACTAGACGACGATATACATAATATATAAATACATATATAGATAACATCCATGACCCAAGAACAAATATTTGCACAAATATTTGCCCCGGCCGGGATTCGAACCCGGGACCGCCGACTCAGTAGGCAGGTGTCTACAAACCGAGCCAAGCGCGTCGTCAAAAATTAAAATGATAGTATGCGTAAAAATAACATAATTTGCCAATTGTCAAACCTAATAAACAGAAAATATGTATATTAGAATACGGATTTCTTGGTAACTCCAAATTCATTTTACTCTTGAATTAGTAACGCCGTAGAAAGTCGAAAGTGTCGGTCAAAAAGTTGATTCGACCAGACAGAAACGAAACAACGACACACAGAAAGTTTTGCACTTTTATTTTTACTCAACTATATTTAGTTAAATTATATTGAATTGAAAACAGCACAACACACATTTCCAACTGTCGTATACGTGTATATTGTTAAGTAAGTTAAGAAAAAACAAATTTTGTGTAAACAAATACCTACCATTTGTTTACACAAACATTTTTTTTTAACATAAACAAAAAAATGCGACTAGTGCAAAATTATCTGTGAACGATTAGTAGTGCAGTGGTGATCACAAATCAAAATACACAACGTACCGAATATTCTGTTACAAACTCTGGAAGCTCGACACGGGTAATGCAAATACAGGCATGGAGATATTTTTGTGCAAAAATGGACGCTATTTAAAACAATGAACCTTCAAAATGTCCAAGTTCGGTAATCGGTTAGCAGGTCCGCTTTGCACGAAGTGACAGACTTGGGCACCATTTTGAAATATAACAGCGCCGCCATTTTGTAGACCGTCGCCAATTGTGTCGGTTGAAATACCTACCGTTGGATGAAGGTTAGTGATATTCAGCTTTATGTAACTACTCCATATTATAAATGCATAACACAACCGAACGCGGACATATGCGTAGTAGACAATGCAAAAAAAAAACTCGTTATTAATTTTATTTTATTATAATATAACGTTTATGAATAGGGATGACGACTGATGTTAAATTCTACAGCATACTGCAGTTATATGAATAAAATTAGCACGTGTCACGAAACAAAAAAAAAAAATATAAAAATAATATATTTTTACCGCCTCTGCCTGTTATTTCAATGTATTTCATGTTGTGTTGTATATTACTTGATGTTCGAGGTGTGCAATAAAGAGTATTAGTATATATTTTTAAATATGTGAGTCAAAGGGGAACACCCAAATATTCCGAAATATTTTATTCCGAATTTATTAATTCCGATTTTTAAAACTCCGAATTTCATAATTCCTATAAAATAAAATTTCGATTACTAAAAACACGAAATTTATTTAACCGAATTTCAAAATTCCGACCGATTGTATATTATTCCGATTTTTATAACTCTCAATAATGAAAAGCCTGAAAAACAAAATTCCGATTATTAATTTTCCGAAACTTCATTACTTATTCGGAAATTTGATATTCGGGATAATGACATTCGTGTTTTCAATAATCGGAAATTTATTTCTTAGGAATTATGAAATTCGGAGTTTTAAAAATCGGAATTAGTAAATTCGGAATAAAATATTTCGGAGTATTTGGGTAAAGATTATTTACTTAACCGATTTTTTACGTTAAAACAAAAATAGAAAACCGGATTTGGACAAATATTGAATTGGCTGAACCCCGAAAACTGGTGTCAAATCAAACTTTGGTGTTAGATGTATTGAGTAATAATATACATTATAAACTTGAGATATTATGAACGTTATACGTTATGATCGTTATATACAATGATATTATACTTAAATAACGTTATACTTCACAAAAATAGATATTTTGATGTTATATCTAACGTTCGTTATACACCTTGAACGGTATACAAAACAAGCTTATACAATATGAGCGTATGTAATATGAATAATTATAGTATAAGTTCTTATGTCTTATATTACTTACCCGTAATAGGAATGTTGAACTTTGACGGTTATTTCTGACTTTCAGCGCAGTCTAAGTGTAGTTAGTCCCATATAGACATTTGATCCCAATAAGAAATAGAAGAATAAGATTCAATTTCGATGAAGTTGATGTTTGTTAGAAAGTGATTATTGCAAAAAAATGTACTCACCCATGCCACGCCCCTTAAAGATGGCATCCCTCGACTGCTTCCAGAACAGCGAGGTTATGATGCTGATGGTGTTGAAGCGTTTGAAACCCAACGTCTTGTACGTTTCTATGTCTTCCACGTAGTACAGATCTGTAATAGTCAAAATGTCATAATGAAATAATGAACTTTATTCTGCAAGTAGGCCACAAGGGCACTTTTACATGTCTGAGTCTACCGGCATTTCACAAGAGGAGACCACTGTTGAGAAGAAACGCCGAAAGAAACTCAACAGTAAGTCATTTTTTCAGAAAGCATAAGTACTTAACTATTACAATGATATGAACTTAACTATACGTAGTTCTACAAGAAAACATATTAAAAGTGTATTTTAAGATATAAGTGAGGAAAAGTGTAAGAATAAAATAGAAACTACAAGAAAGCCTGACGGCTTATCACAATTTATTGTACGTTTGATATGCTTTCTTATTAGAACTGTGTCCCTTAAACTAGTCAGGTGCAATCTAAGAAGGAGTCAGCTACGCGGTTTCTGGTAGAACACGGCTATTGAGATTGATTGGTATATATGTATTTAAAACCTACAGTTCGAATTTTTCATTGATAATTTTTATTTTAAATACTACTTGAAATTGACAAAGACACTTAGACAAAATTCGCGCAGAAAACTGGTTTATTCAACTTATTTTTGACTGCATGCAATCGAAGGTACTTTCTAGAACTCAGGGAAAAGTATTATTCACTTTAAAAACTTTGGTTGAAATGATCAATATATGTGACAAAATATGAAAAAAAATAATTAAAAGGAATAAGGCCTTTTAACCAGCAATTTTTTTGGGTAGTGGTAATACTGGGAAAGGAAGAAGAAAATCGGGAAAATATAAAATATCCCAAATGATAGCATACATAACGAAGGCAAAGGGAAAATTCATTTTCTATGGAAAAGGTTAATGATTTTCTATCTCAATAGCGCTATATGGATCGCCATTTTTGTGTATGTACGTACAGCGTACACTCAGTCTGTCACATTTTTTACCAATATATCCTACAAATGATGTCATATAAGTATCTTTACTATACGCACAATATAAGTGACGCACGTCAAATTCGGCTGGCTAGAAATAAAATATTGGCGAAAGATCATACCTAAGTATTTAGTTTTTTTTTACAAAAAAACTATAAAGTTTGAGGGGTTGAAATTTTGCATACTTGTTACTGATAGAGAGCCACATGATCAAAAAACCGGCCAAGTGCGAGTCGGACTCGCGCACCGAGGGTTCCGTACAAACACTTATCCCATCTTAACTGGCCGGGCTAAGTTAAGTTTGCACCTGGTATATATGGCACTGCACACAAATACAGTGCAAAGTTAACGCAACCGATTACATTTGTTGTTATAGTGGCAACAGGAATACCTACATCATCTGTGAAAATTACAACAGTCTAGCTATCACGGTTCATGAGATACAGCCTGGTGACAGTATTGAGCAAGAAACGGCAAATAAATGAGGTTTGTTGTATGGGAGTCCCTCTTACATATTTAATTAGTTCTGTTTTTAGTATTATTTAGTACTATTTGCCCCTGTAGGGGCAACAGAAATACATCATCTGTGAAAATTGAAACTGTCTAGCTATCACGGTTCATGAGACACAGCCTGTTGACAGACGAACAGCGGAGGCTTAGTAATAGGGTCCCGTTTTTACCCTTTGAGTACGGAACCCTAAAAATTACAAGCCATAACTGCGGGCAGATTCACTTAACTTATCTTGGCATGGCCTTTGCACCAATTTTGGTACAGGGGTAGCTGCACATCCAAAGATGGTTATAGGATACTTTTTACCCGATTACTGTAAAGAAATAATCACGCGGACGTACGCAGGCAATTCCTAGTCATAAAATATCATTCGATAACATGCTGCAAAATAAACATATTATAATAATAAAAAATGATCGGTTCACTGGCATAGTTATCTCGGTTAAGTGCTTTGTTATTGTAACAATAAACGTATTTTTTTTCCACTAGTCAAGGTTTTTAAACTGTACCTAAGCCAAGACTAAAGAGGCGCCGTAGGACTTTTCAATACCAACGGGGTGAAGCAATAGACAACATTTCATAATTTTAAGACTACAATTTTATTACGTTTCTTTTTTTCCTAAGATAACTAAATATTTTATATTACTTCATTAAAATTCTAAAATGTCGTAACTCCGAAACTATGACACAATGGAAAGGTTACTTTAGTATGATCTCTAATTAAAAAAAAGAAAGACGTTGAGCTTCAGATCATACACAGCTTCAGGTCCTTACAGGCCAACCTAATTCGACAGCATGGAATATTTTACAAAATATACACAAATACAGGCATAGTGACACAAACACAACAATACACGTTATCTATACTATTTACTATACAGTATAACATAAAACATAGTGTGGCCCTTGTGAATTCGCTCAAAGAACAAAAGAAAATATCTGATATCTTTGCTACTCGATTGAGAGTGCGAAGCGCTCCGGTAAAATATTACCAGTTTGCATGCTCTACACGCCACTGAAACTTACCTCCATCAAAGTATTTTCCATCAATGAACTCCTTAGAGCCAGCTTCCTCAACGCCTATTCCGACCAGCTTGATGTTATGCTTTTTCAGAACTGGCGCTATTTCACCCAACTGGAAACGTATATATAAACTTATATTTGTTAAATAGAAAGGCATATTTCATTTCGAAACAAGTTCTAAGATTTTTGGTTACTCTTTGGTTAGTATTGCCATACTTAGTTATGTTTTTATGTATGTATTTGACAGTTCATTCGCTTGGAAGAGTTGTAGTCCTAGCCCACAAGATAATACATACTTCCTTGGCCCAAAGCCTGCACAGCATGCAGCCCCATCGTCTGAAGAAGATGACGACTGTATCCTGATCCTGCCATAGATCCTTCAACTGGAGTGACTGCAACAATAAACAACATTTGCACATAAAGTTTGTTGAAGTGACTTTGTTGAGACACCATGATAGTCACAACTCTTTTTGCTTTACGAAAGTTGTGCCACAGTCTGCTAAAAAGTATCATATAACTGTTGTAGCATGTCTAGTAAAGCCGAATTTTTTAGAGTTTTCTGTAAAACAAAACATAACCGTTTCTCGAAAAACTATTTTTTTGCTATAGGTTGATAAGTAGGCATGATGGCGTTTTTAAGTTTTGTTAAATTTTATTGAGTTTCGTAGAAATTTAACTAGTTCTATGAAAAGAGTATTTTTCATGTGATATAAAAATAAAAGTATACTTACCGCTGTCAATGTATCAATGTTATAGTTTTTTTAATAACAGTTTTTAGTTCTTGTAAAAAAAAGATTTCTCTATTTGTCTATAAAAAACTGTTTCTCGAAACAGTTACAAGAAAATACTCCCAGTCCTAATGTCTAGTAAATAGGGCACCAAAATTAGTTTTAATTTGGGATATATCATTTATTTTCATTCACATGTAAAAAAATTCAAGATAATTTAATTATTTTGAGAAGTAATGTTTTAATAAATGAAAAAAGTGTTATATAATCAGATAAACCTTTAACATTTTTCTGATACAAACTTATCTAAAATCCGGCAGTAAGTTAACGGAGTTTACCTGATAAAGTAATTAGATCTAATAAAGTTGATTATTACACAATGTAATCTTTATACACTGATTGATGAACTTAGGTAGAGTTGCTAAGCCGTGAAATTGTGCGCATCGGGTTACAAGCATGAAATTTCTACCACACATAGAGCGTTGATTATTTTCAGATGTGGAGGGAAGTCAGATTCGTTTCGTCCCCTGTGTGGTGGGAGAGCGGGGTGAAGAGGACCAAGTACAGCTCTTTTTCTTTTTACTGATCAGTTAAGGCTATAAGGGCTTGTGCGACATCGTTTTCGTGTAAAATAGATATCAGCTATTAATTTTTTCAGGTTATTTAAGAATAGTTTCATATAAAAAATTTGGGTTTATTGCCGAAAAGGTAATAATCACAACAAGTTTTTTTTATTCAGAACAATAAAATAGTTATCTGTCCTGAATATTAATATTTCTAAACAGCAAATTTAATCCTGTTTTTAAAAATGTATACATATTGGGCACATCGGATACAAAAAATACTGTGTAAAAAGTACCATGCTTGTGTGTGCTCGTGATACATTAGCAAAATTTTTATTACATTAATTTGTTTTTCTAGGACGTATATAGTAAATATTAAATATGAAAGCATGCTAATAATCATTATTTAATGTATTTAGTGAAGCGAGATAGGATGCGTTCGGAGATTTACGTTGGTTACGCCGACGTAAAGATATATTTTAAACTACTGTTTGTATGAGAAGTGCCCAACATGCATATATTTTTAGAAACTAGATGAAATGAGCTATTAAAATGATTATAATAATTTGAAAATGTTCATGAAATTGAACTAATTTACCTCACTGAATAAAAAAACTTGTCTTGATTTTTACCTTTTCAGTCACATACCCATATTTTTACAATACAATAACACAAAAAAATGATTTCTGATATTTGTTTTACACGGAAATGATACCAAACACATTCTGGTAGACTTAACTGACCAGCAATAAAGAAAGAAAAGAGGGATACTTGGCCCTATTCACTCCACTCTCCCGCCTCTCAGGGGACGAATCTGACTACCCTCCACATCTGAAAATAATCACCGTGGAACACTCTATATATGGTAGAAATTTCATGCTTGTAACCCAATGTGCACAATTATGTTAGAAAACAGCGGACTAACAACTCTACTAAACTATGTTAAGTAGTTATAAATAGGAAAATTCCATGAATGAAAGGAAGCTACTTAATATGCATATATACCTAATAACTGGTTTATAATTATAACTGCCAGCATTCCAATAAGTAGTACATGAAACTAGCAGGTATATCAATTGTGTATGCTGTAATTACTCAACCTATTTATCATGAATCATCATGTTTTTAAGGAGTTTGTGGTTAAATGAACAAAAACATTTGCCTAACCGGTTTTGCAAAATAGGTCGCAAAAGAAAAAATAATAATTAAAAAACAGAAAGGACTATGACCCTGTATAGGACTGCCTCTAAAAATAGCAATGCACATAGGATCTGAAATATTGATGAAATCATAATGATAAATACAGTTGCATAACTTACCTCTCCGTTAGGAATTCCTTTGATTTTAGCAAGTGCTGCGGTCTCTACTGACATTTTGGGAATAAAAGAACTGGCGCGTACAGTATTATTACAAAAAGACAATGCGTAACGCCGTAACAGCAACTGCATGAATTTAACCGGGTCGATCTGAATAGCAGTCGTCTAGCCGACTTGCTTGTAGAACGTAAATAAAAATAAAACGCTGAGCCGAGAACAATTACAATTACGTTGTATTGTCAAACTTGTCAAAGTCAAGTCGACACGACAAAGAGATTGAGACAGTTGTCAAACATCTCAGTTAAAGTCCAAAAACCACAGGACCGAAGGACTGTCAAGAGTTTTTAAAATACCTAGCAAGCTAAATTATTGAAGAATCTGCTTAACAAAATATAAGATTTTTTTACAATGTTAGTATGTTACATGAGCAATATCCAGTAACTAATGATTTAGAGCTATTAAAATTTACTTTGTTTACGGTCCTGCTCGTTACTGATGCTATTATTTATCTACAATTAGGACTACACGGAGGAGTTTTTCGAAGCTTAATTTTTTTTTTGATATTATGTTTGGAATGTGGATGCTTGGCAATATTGAAAGAGCATTATTTTTTTTCCTATCTTACCAGGTTAGATTTAAATAGAGGAAGAAAACATGTACGAGTTTATTATTTATAGAAGCTAATTAAGAATGTCTAATTGATTGGCGTTTTAAATTTGAATGTTCTGATTGGATCAAATTTCTTCGGGATTTTAATATAACCAATGAAATTCTCTGTTGTGTCAAGACGATATTTATGACGTAGTCTTTCCGCCCGCGCCCGTTTCATTTTTCACCATTTTGACACTTCCTGAGCCATTGCGATTGTGTCACCGCGTGCTTTGGTGTAATTATTCCAGTTGCTATCTCACAACTAAACTGTAAGTACTTTTTTATTCTCCTTAAATAGTTTAACGTCTTTAACTAACAAATATTTACTGTATTATATTTAATTGATCAAGTCAATCTCTTAAGTAGTACCGATGACTGAGCCGCGTTAATTTTTTCTTGTTTTCCACGCTCGAGAGTTGTTTAAGCGCCTAATAGCGTATTCAATTAGTTGCTCATTTGCATCTCAAGTTATTTTAGCAAGTCCTACTCTGCATATACTTAGTGTCTATTTTAAAATATCTACAATTAAATATATTAGTGTCGGTATGTAATTACACGACATTCATTCTATTGGTTTGGTTATGGTTTGGATCTACGATACTTGCGCAGTGTACCGTCACTTTATTAATATGCTATAACCTTGCACACATGTATCGTAGTTAATTGCAGCAATAGGTAAATGAAAAATCAATACAATACACTACTGATACTACACTAAAGATAATTTTATGTTTTCAAGCTTACATTATTAATTATACCAATGTGATTAAGATGTAAAATCGGCTATTGTTGGATTTTCCCATGTTACATACTGTTGTGTGGGAGTAAGCAGGTTTTAGCACAATAAAACCTCTTTGGGAAACTTTATGATCTCTATTTAAAAAAGTTAACTGTCAAATAATATGGCAGTCTTCTCAATCTATCAGCAAAATTAAATAGTAATATTTTAAATAAAAAAAGAAATGTCTCACTCCTATTTTAAAAAGTGGCTTTGTAAAGTAATTCCATTAATCCGCAATGAATACCTTCGCAATGAGTACCTTAAGCAACGGTAATGTTTCATCTTATCATTTCTTGATTGAATACCTACTGTGCTTGATAAATGTCACCTGTGATAAGAATTTCCCGGGGTTTTAGGTGCATGATTGATTTGACAACCATGTTAAATCATTTATACACCAAAAACTTTGGGGTATGGTGATAAGCATACCCGGGGAAGTTCGTAATAGGAATGTTTGACATTAACCATGTAGATATTCACTTGAAAAACAGAGAGCACTTTCTTAGAGTAGATTTTAGAAGCATTTACCTATTATTATGAGGCCTGCCCGTCTAGCACAATAAAATTATGCTTTGTGACTTGTGTCGCGCGACATAGCACTACCCGTCACTCTCTCACATTACTGCACAAAAAGAGACGGGTAACTATCTCCAAGAGAAATAGTCGGTTATGCTACAGGTGCAGGTAGCGTGAAGTCATGTATCGCCAATTTAAAGTATTTATCCTTCTGAAACTTGCTAACTAGTCTGAAAGGGACAAATGCTTTGTACTGGCAATGTTAAAGAACATCCTAGCCAGTAAAGTGATGAGTTTAATTAAAAGGTTTTATTGTGAATAATTATAATCTATTCAGAGAGGCAAGTATTGTGTAGGCACAATATCATCGGAAATAGTGCAGTAACAAATACTAAATATTTATTGAAATGAGAACTTTATCAACAGGTGTTATTTACACAGTATTGCACTATCCCCGATGACATGAATGCTTTGACAAAAACTTTGCTTTGTGCTCCCAAATTAAATTAAATATACAGTAATAAGAGTGCAGTTGAAAATGTTCAATTTAGCTACAGGTCTAGTAACATAAAACAACACATAACAGGTTCATGACACTGTTTCATCCTAAAGTAAATATCGATACCTTAGTTCAAACTCGTACTAACTTTTTGGAAAGTTTTTTTTTTATCTTTTAATTAAGGAGCTTTGATCATTTTTATGAACATGCCAACTCAAAAAAAAAAAAAAGAAAAAGTTGTTGCAATTAGGACGCTAGTGCACAACTCTGTGGTTTAAATTTCACTGGCAAAAATTTTTTAATTACTATGAGTGTGAACTCAGATATTGATATGGGAACCAAGAAGAATTTCGTACATTGACCTGCCAATGCCGATCTGGCAGAATTATAATGCTGTCACTGTACGACCCTGATGGTCAATGCACCTGTGTGAGTATGACAGCAGTATTTAAATTATGCGCATGCAATAGAGATAGATAATGGTGGATCAATGTACGAACTTATTCGTGATTGGCGTCCTTACTTAAATTGTTAGGAGCTTGTAATCTCTGCCTATCTAAATACTTAAGCCATCATCATCCATTAATCAATTTGATTTTTGGTATTTTTTTAATAACTACAGTAGGTACAATAATTGTACAATAGAGAACAATTTATTTTACTCACTACATTGAATTGTAGGCAAAAAAGGGGCATCTGTTCTTGCCTCCTAGTATTTTTTTTTTATTATTCTTCTCTTCAAACTGCTAAGACAGTTTGTTGGTCAGATCGCGCTCATATAGGTACATTATTTTTAGCTATATGCACCTAAAACTATTTACCTTCTTTATTTATTTTTAGGGTTCCGTACCCAAAGGGTAACAACGGGATCCTATTACTAAACCTCCGCTGTCCGTCTGTCACCAGGCTGTATCGCATAAACCGTTACATGATTTTTTATAGTTATGGAAATGTGGGGGGGGTAATTCATTAAACATACAATTCATTATCACTAAGCGTTTCTTAGTGTGACTGCATATACAATGATGTCATCATGACTTGATGGTTTACAGAAACCACTTATGAGAAACTTATCAGAATACACCCCTTTGTGTTACGTTGAGTATCTTCGCAATTTCCTATGTTCCATGGAATAGATCAAAGTAATGTCTGTTTAGATTTTTCTGCATTTCCTCTGTTGCCACTGCTAGGTTAGATTACATTTATTTCACAAATATAATGGTTAAATCTTAATCTTGGGGGGGGGGGGGGGGGGTCACTGGCGCCAAAAAATAGGCCCGTGGGCCTTAAAGGCTGATTTAGACGACGACAATTCTGAGACGCCTCGAAAAGGCACCGTATAAACACTTTCCGCGCCGGCTTGCTGGTCACTGGCGGCGAGATTTAGGCGGCTGAAAATAGTCATTGTCTAAACGGTCGGAGGTGTGATGTGCGGTAATCACTGGCGCCGTCATTTAGGCGTCTCAAAATTGTCTTCGTCTAAATCAGCCTTAAGGGTTACGAAAAATCCAGCGTAATAGCTCCGCGAACCATGCTAATAGCCTAAACCTAGCACTACTCGCGAAATTGACCGAAGTATGGGTGTCTACAGCGAAGTGGCCCTCTACTCTACAGTAACCTCTACAGTGTCCTGGGCCAACTTCGCGAGTAGTATGGAGCTAGGGTAAACACCGACACGCAATGACTAACTGTTGAGTTTCTTTCGTTTCTTCTCAACAGTGGTCTCCTCTTGTGAAATGCCGGTAGACTCAGACATGTAAAAGTGCCCTTGTGGCCTACTTGCAGAATAAAGTTCATTATTTCATTATTTATTGCACGCACCACGGTGGTTGGGTTTGCCTTCCGTGTTCGGGTTAAAGAGGCGCGCTTTCGCAGCCACTCGTAGTGGCTCACATGTGTCGATGTCGCCTCGCCTCTAGACGAAATTAGGTTGGATAAAGTAAAGTGCAGTGATGACGACATATCGTATGTAAAAAAAATAAAAATGTGGTATTTGCACATTATAAACAGAATCAATAATGACTTCATTTTTTTTTCAATTAATAATAAGTCAATTATAAAAAAATACTTCAACGTAATTAGCACTTGTTAATACTAGTTTATGCAACTGTTGCATAATGAAAGTAGACGAGTCAGACGAGTGTAGTTTTATGACTTTTATGTTAATAGTTATTTATGAACTTAGTGACCTTGGTCAATATTCTTGAATAGGTACGGATAGGAAATAATAAATCATAAAATCACGTTACAATCAAAATAGTTCAGTTCCACGTAATTCCAATGACGTTTCAATTTTTCATTGCCATGATGACGTCAGCTTGATTGCTATTATGACGCATCAGATGACGACGCAGTATTTCAGCCTGTGAAACTTTCTACTATGTCGGGGAAGGTCATGGCATGGTAGTAGTTTCAGTAAACTATTTTGAACCTCCGTCGAAAAAGAGGGAAGTGTTATAAGTTTAACATGTGTCTATGTGTATCTGTGAGTCTGTCTGTGGCATCGTAGGTGAATGCGGTTTTGTTCAATCGGAAATTGAGTTGTCTCTCGAGATGGTTCTTAGCTTTATTTGGAAGTTGGCGATTTTTTTTAATTTTGTATTTATTTAGGGTACAAAAAAAAAATTGATTTCACTTGCAATTGAGAGCAAGAAGTGAAAGCCACAAGCCACAAGAAAATACAAACGCGTTTCAGTGTTGAACTACAGAAGGTTCTCTTTTGAACTTCGCAACTGGAAACAGGATTTTATCGGTTTCAGTCCATTGCGACGCAATTGATTGAGTTTTACTTAATTCTCATTAACAATTCACTTTTTCTATGCCATGATGACGTCAGCTTAATTGCTATAATGACGCATCTGATGACGCGGCATATAGCCTGTGGAACGTTCTATGTCAAGTAAGGGATTTTGGGGTTAGTTAAAAGACCGCCTATAGTATACTGGGGAATAGATTAAATAAAATAAAAACTTGAAGTATTCTGTATAGTTATGTAGGAGGGGGTCCTTGATTGTTAGAAAAAGTTACAAAAAAAATCTGTGGAAAAAATTAAAAAGTTTAAACATTTGTACGTCGCCCTAGGCCTTAGGGCTTGTGCACAAATCACGTGAGGTTTTTTCGGCTACTTTTTGACCACCCCTCTCCCCTGGTGATATTTGGTGAGGTTCTCCTGTTGTTTGTATAGTTCGAATCACATTTGGTAAGCGAATCCCATTAGCTTTGTACCCGATGAACAATACCATTATCTGTATTGTTAGCTGCGGCCACAACTGCCACTTCAAAATGTAAGGCGTTATAAGTGCAAATTACTTTTACACTAAATTAGTCTTTAAGTCAAACAGAATAAGGTTTACTCTTAAACAAAGAGAACAGAGATGTTGGTCACTTCATTGTCTTATAAGCATCGAAACGAGCTTCACTGCTCTTTCACTTACGAAGTGCACTTATAACGCCTTACATTTTGAAGTGGCAGTTGTGGCCACAGCTAACAATACAGATAATGGGTATTGTTCATCGGGTACAAAGCTAAGTGGATTCGCTCAGCCAAAAGAATTACTTCTATAATACAGCACGTCTAGCGTAACTTTGACATGCGAATCATGTCGCGCGAGATAGCATAATCCGTCACTATCTCATAGTACTGTACAGATAGAGACAGGTAGTATATCCCGCGCGAGAAAGAGTCGCGTGTCAAAGTTATGCTAGCCGTGCTGGTGGACATTTAACAACAATATGGGGGCCATATTGGTTTTTCTTTTAATAAATAGTAATTCATCCATTTTGAAATATGTACAATAATATTTCTGTATTTAGCTATCGTAAATTGAATACACATGTCAAGTTGTTTTTCCTCTGACTATTCTAATAATATATTAAGGCAACTGTCATAAGTTTATTTATACATACAGGAGGAAGTAAAACCTTTTTTTTTTTTTCAAAATATATGGTGTAACAGTATGACTAGGAGGACATGTATGTCCTCGTGGTCATACTGATATGACAAATTAGTATAACCACCAGGAAACGAGGATTTTTTCTTAGTTCGTTCACTGTAGAAAAATACACGTGTGGTCTCCTTATACCCCTCCCTCCCCCAACGTGATGTCGTAATTTTTTCGCGATCCCCCTCCTCCCTATAGAACCTCGCGTGATTTGTGCACAAGCCCTTAATGAACATTTCCTGTTCGCTACGCGGCGAGAAAAACTCACTTCCTGGCCAAGGCAAAACGCAAAACTGTAGACCAACGGGCGGTAATTCATAAAGCCCCCATTGCATATTTATGGCCCTCCGTCACCGTCGGTGCGAGCCACATACACCTGCGATCTGGGACATTCACCAATTCACCGCCACAGGTACATATGTAATGTACTATTTCCGCCTTGTACGGGAATTCCTGTTTGTTCTGTGAATTGTGCGAATAAGAGTCCTTTTATGTTCCTACTTTAACATTGATTTGTAGTATCTATACTCCTCCTTTACGTGTATCCATGGAATTATAACACAAATGTTATGTAATCGTTTTAAATATTATTTACGAAAAAATTACTTACTGTTGAGTTTATTTCGGCTTTCTTCTCAACAGCGGTCTCCTGCAAAATGCCGGTAGATTCATAATCTGACTTGTAAAAGTGCCCCTGTGGCCTACTTACTGAATAAATTATTTCATTTCATTTCATATTGACACCTTCTAACTTTTCCTCATTGTATGGTCAACATTGATTGCTCATCAACTGATTCGTCAACATTCCTGTGTTGTTACTTTCCTATTATATACACATTACTAGTTCTACGTCCCTATATCGATTACAGTGACAACTCGCCCCCATTCCCATTGCGACACAGATTTATTTAAATACTTGAACGTGTCGTCAATCAATGGTTCTACAGAATAATTATATTATTTTTTCCAAGGTTATTCCAACATTATACTAATAATGTACGTCAATTTCTAAATGTAGGTACCATGTAATAAGAAAATATGCGCTTTGCATGTAATAAAAAATAAATTGCGCACAAAATCAAACCAGATGCACTTATCGGTCTCCCATTGAATTTAAAATTAACATCGATGACTAATCGGAATAATCCCAAAATAACACTATTCCTCTAGGAACTTGTCATATAGAGAAACCCATAAACCGGGCATAATCATCAAAACATACTTCTCTGAACTAAGTATGTTGCATTGCACTCCATTCCAATCATTGAATCACTGAGAATATCAAAGGTCACCAAGAAGGGAGTATGTCAACGATGTATCATTCAAAAATATATCTAAAACCTCATACATACGGTATCGTTAATATTTAGAAGTCTCGCAGTATATACGAGCGGTATACAGTGTGATTCATAAGTTGGTGTCGCGCGCGAAAACCATTCCTATTTCATAGCGATACGTCTAAAAATGCATTAGGTGCAGTCTTTCGCTTGTCATATATAAAGTGCGTCGGCCATGTTTTTTATTCAGTCTGTCTGAAGCGTTTGACATCGTAGCGTGTCATTTAGTTAATTTAAGTTGAATCTCTGTGATATTTTTTCTAGTTTTCTTATAAGGTGAGTTTAGATATTGATTGATACGTCCTTGGCATCGATGTGTATTGATCGGTTGGTCAGTGTTAGTTTTTTCCACCTTAAATGTGTTTTTACCGCCATCTTATTAAGGCAGTGTTTGATGTTTACGCTATTTTTAAAGATGATAGTGTTTTACCGGGTATTGTGAAACCAGTAAAACCTTTTAAGTTAATTCTACATAATTCAGTCGTGCGGCGCGCCATGAGTGTTTTTTTATCATATTGTTATGTTATCAATTATTTACCTACATGGAATAGATAAAACGATTAACAACTTAGTAAAACGATTTTTATAGTTACCAGTATGCTACATAATTATTTTGCGGGACGGGAATTAAATTCATAGTTTGGATAGTGTTTTGGATGATGTTTTTGTCTCATACAATACATACATAATTTTTGTAATTAAAATCCATAGAATGTTCTCAAAACAATTTATAAAACAAGTTATAATAACCATGAATACAAAGATCAAAGCCTAAAGAAAAATTGAAAAAGGAGCTACCGGTGGAAGGGACCGGGAATCGAACCCGATACCTCTGGATTACCGGTCCAGCGCGTTAGCCACTTCGCTACCCTCGCTCCACGTAGACCTGACGGATTTTTCCTTATGCTTTGTGTTTCGATCTTTGCATTGTTTATTTTGAAAGGTTTTTACACCTTAGCGACCTCTATGTGAATACGTTAATATTCACATCTTACCGCACCACTTTACAGCGGTGAACGAGCAAGCGAGAGAGGGCGCTGTTAGTTTTTATAAATTTAAGTGGCTAACGCGCTGGACCGGTAATCCAGAGGTACCGGGTTCGATTCCCGGTCCCTTCCACCAGGTAGCTCCTTTTTAATTTTTTCTTTAAGCTTTGATCTTTGTATTCATGGTTTAAATAAAAATTGTGGTGTACCCACATTAAAAAATGAGACATTACATGTTTCATAAATTTATAAGTTATAATAAATTATAATTAGAAAAAAGTGTTCGTCGACAACTCGCGCTTGACGGATAAAAAGCACTAATTTTTAATAGCAAAAATATTACTCCTCATTTCAGTTTGCTAAATAAAAAAATAAAAATAAAAAATTGATAGAAAATATGCATTTTTAAACGAATCCGTTAAATTATCTTAAGCTTAAATCGGTAGCACGGTTCTTGAAATCAAATCTTCTGATACCTTCTATATCTTATAGTTTGCATTACTAATCAATTCTGATAACTCACTCTGTATTCAATATTTTTAAAAGCTTTTATTTAACTTGCAATGTATGTATGCATGTATGTATCTAAGTATGTTTGTTCGGGTGAAATCTTGCAACTCAATTTTGAAGCAGATATCGTCAACCGATTGAGCTGAAATTTTGCATACTTACTTAACTTTGATGACAATACAATAATATGTTACCATGGGGCTGATCTGATGATGGAGCCGGAAGGTGGCCATAGGAACTCTATAATAGAAAAAGCAATCCTACCGAGCTTGGGCTCTTTAGAATCGTCTCAGTGAGCATTCGGCTATAAAAGCTTGCCACTAAAATGTCATTTTTTTACAGAAACTTATTTATTAGTATTACCTACCTAAGATGCAGAATCAGTTCTATAATTAATGATGTACAGTTTAAGGTAAAAGTCGAAAGATGTGTAACCATTTTGTCACCAAAATAATATTTTACGGACGACCGTCAACTGGAATTTCCAAATGAAAAATACATATTTTAGGAGGAAAGAATATTGTAATTAAGTACTGTGTATCAACATGTCAAAAGGAAAACGTTATACTTAGTTATAATTAAGTAAATCAATGTATTGTCATTGAACCGTTGATTTATTTGAACTGTTGATTTATTTAAACCGCAATGATGCATTTGGGTCAATCAATTTTTCTATGTTGCTTGTTGCAATGGTGATTGTCCCCTGGGTCACTCTTTAAAGCACCTATTTTCGGCGGCAATATTGAACAAAAACTGTAATTGCAGTAGTTATTCATTCTCATTTAGACTATCTCTTGAAAATACCCATATTATAAATTATCAACACTTTTCTAAGAAGGTTAATCACCATTGTCCCCTGGGTGTGAACAGAATAACAACAAGAAAAAGATGATCCACCCATTTATAAAAACCTGTCAGGTTTTTTTCTTACTGTCCAAATTGTCTAAATATCCTCGGGTATTACCTAAGGGTCATCATCCTCCTAGCCTTTGTCCCTTTTGTAGAGAATGAATTCTCAATCGGGGTCGGCTACCTAAATCCCAAGATTTGGCGTAGGCACTAGTTTGTACGCAAGCGACTGCCATCTGACCTTCCAACCCAGAGGGGAAACTAGGCCTTATTGGACTTAGGCGGTTTCCTCACGATGTTTTCCTTCACCGAAAAGCGAGTGGTAAATATCAAAATGACATTCCGTACATAAGTTCCGAAAAACTCATTGGTACGGGCCGGGTTCGAACCCGCGACCTCCGGATTGAAAGTCGCATGCCCTAACCACTAGGCTACCACCGCTTCCCACTAGGCTACCACCGCTTCCCACTAGGCTACCACCGCTTCAGGGTATTACCTAAGGGTATTATCACATTAATATTATAAAGGTGAAAGTTTGTGAGTCTGTTTATGTGTATGTTTGTTTTTGTTACTTCTTCACGCTCAAACGGCTGGATCAATTTTGATAAATTTTGTATGTCTGGATTAACACATAGGCTACTTTTTATTCCGAAAAAATGTAGTGTTCCCTTGGGATGAGCAGGTAACACTGCGTGGCGCAGCTATAAGGAATATAATTCATTCCAAAACAAAAATTATCCGTACAATCAAATGAAAATTATCATTAACTTTCTGTCAAATTGTCCAAATTGTCAATATTTTTAGTAATATCCTGTGAATTGACTACAACTAATAAATATACATGTCTATGCCAATGTTCCTTAACCAGGTCATAATAGACATGTTGACTAATTTTTTTTGAGGATGTCAATCGATTCTATTTTTTATTGTGATCAAATGTCTATATGGGACTGACTACACTTAAACTGCTCTAAAAGTCAGAAATGACCGTCAAAATTCAACATTTCTACGTAGCGCTAAAAACGCTCCATACAAAACGCGTCAGGCTAGTGACGTCACAGGCCGGTATAGGTACCAATAATTGTATGGAAAAATTAAGAAATTTGGCATTTTCACCGTGAAAAAGTGCGTTTAAGTTCATAGTTGTCATACAATTATTGTTTCGTAAAATTATGAGGATTCTGAAAACATTTTCAAAATTAATTTTGGATTAAAAAAAAAATCATAAAATTTGCGTACCTTTGAAGTCACATATTTCCAAAAAAGATACATGTTTCTGGATTTTTTTTCTTTGTTTCGTGATATATTTAGCTAATTTTATTCATATAACTACAGTACGCTGTAGAATTCAACATCAGTCAAATAGCCTATTAGGTTATAAGTTAATTAAATACGAAAATGAAATAAATCAACAGTTCAATGACAATACATTGATTTACTTAATTATAACTAAGTATAACGTTTTCCTTTTGACATGCTGATACACAGTACTTAATTACAATATTCTTTCCTCCTAAAATATGTATTTTTCATTTGGAAATTCCAGTTGACGGTCGTCCGTAAAATATTATTTTGGTGACAAAATGGTTACACATCTTTCGACTTTTACCTTAAACTGTACATCATTAATTATAGAACTGATTCTGCACCTTAGGTAGGTAATACTAATAAAAAATATTGAATACAGAGTGCGTTATCAGAATTGATTAGTAATGTAAACTTACACTTATTTATATAACATCAAATAGGTACGAAACTTTTTGAACGAATCCATTACTATTTTAATACTTGCCAAGATACTATTTATTGTATCAATTGACGATTGAGTCATACACATACACAACAAGTCTCGAAAAAACTGCCGGTACAGAAGTCGGTTAGGTCATGTCCAAGGTCGCAATACTCGTGAGAGAATGAGATGGCTTTATTATTTATGTATGAGTGTATGAGTAGTCAACTTCGTACAAAAAATGTAGCCCGCGTTTCCGTACTGCTATTCCGTATAGTTGTTGTCTCTGAATTGTTGTAAATGACATCAATCGCATACACAAAATATTAAGTGCCAATAGGAATCTTGAATTTTTTGTAACACATTTTTTTTATTAAGTTGCAATTACATCGTATGAGTCTAGTTCTACAGGATTTGTTTTTAATTTACATGTATTATTTATAATATATCCTTAAACTTAACTTTAATGTTAATTAATAAAGTGAATTTCTCGAGGACGTTTGGAGGAAGGCAAAAAAGAAAATATAAAAAAAAATAACAAGCAATATTTACACAACCACATTTTATGTTTTAATTGGAAACAAGTTAAAGAATATATATAATGTTTGATTTAACGCTTAGATGAGATGAGAAACCTAATACAAATTAACATACTATAGATTATAAATTAGCCACTTAACCTTTTTTTTAACGGTGCTAGACGTCTTAGCCTTGATAAACTTAATGCGGGAGGGGTAAAAAACTGTCTGGTTGGTCATAAGATAAAACTTAGAAGCCACAATTTCAGATTGTTTTAGTACCTACCTGTAGTTTAAGCCTTTCCGAAAATATCCGTACAAATATCACATCTATCTACAATATATTCCATGTGAACAGATCGCACCTGTAGAATTACAGTGACCTAATTCAAAATCGTCGACACTTAAATTTTTAATCATATATTTAGAATTAAAGACACCTAATTCTAAAACACCAAGATTTTGAATTAGTTCACTACAATTCTAAAGGTGCGCTGATATTTTATGAATTGTCACTGTTATATATCAGAAACTCTCGTGCTTAACACACCTTAAGATAAGATAAGATATATATCTAGTCGTGGTTCGGCAGCGGATTAATAGGTGCCACTCTCATTTGACAAGATTTCATATTTATAAGACTACATTTTTATTACTTTTCTGTATTCCGCTTAGAAACAGGACGTAATAATTGTTTTTATGTTTTTCATAAGATTACTAATTATTTTGTTATCAATTTATTAAAATTTACTCATTCTAAAATGTAGTAACTCCTAATCCTAAGATATGACACAATGGAAAGGTAACCTCAGTCTGGTGTCTAATAAAAAAAAAACGAATGACCTTGAGCTTGACATTATTGACAGCTTATTTTTTTTTGCGGATAGGTCGAAGATTACAACTATGCAGGCATACTTAGTTGTCGTCGCTTTCGATTATTTTATGTATTTTCAAAAAGCCTGACCAGAAATATAAAAGGATAACGCCATATTGCGAAATTTCACTGGAACTAATTTCTTACACTGGCAATGATTTTATTGTCAACAATGTCAATGTCATTCGTTTCTTTGAAAGACAGAAATATCCGAAGAAAATTCCGAAAACCATTCACAGTCGTGAACGAAATATTATAAATAAAGTATACCTACACGTGTTTACGACTCGAAAAAAAGTCAGGAAAAGAGTGCATTTCATTAAAAGAAATTACGAGGTTAACATAGGAACTAATAGGTAATACTTGAACTAATGTCATTATAGTGCGGTTGCGATAGGCTGCAAAATTGTTGCCATATAAATCTTATAACTAGCGCCCTCTTGAAAATCCTCATATATTTCTGGTCAGGGTTTTACACAGAAAAATAAATTCAAGAGTGTAATTACACGACGGAACGCTCTCTCGATCTATTAATTTCCACCTGCACTTCTAGCACAACTTTGACACGCGACTCTTTCTCGCGCGAGATATGCTACCTATCCCTTTATGTACAGTATCGTGAGAGAGTGACGGGTGATGCTATGTCGCGCGAACCATAGTTGTGCTAGACGGACTCTTAGAAATATGAAATGTTGTATTCATAGTAAAAGCTTTGCTTAGTTTGGGACTAGGTCGATTTGTGTATGATTGACTGATTGTCCCATAACATCTATTTAAGAAAAAAAAAAAAAAACGCTCCACACAATTAACGTCCTCACTGATTTGTTCCAGTAAAATGGCCATCCACATCAAAGACGCCGACGACCTGAAGAGCAGGCTCTCCGAAGCCGGGGACAAGCTGGTGGTGATCGACTTCATGGCCACGTGGTGCGGACCCTGCAAGATGATCGGGCCCAAACTCGAGGAGCTGGCCAACGAGATGGCTGACTCGCTCGTCGTGCTTAAGGTAGATCTATCAATAGCTAGCATTACCCCTGTGGCGCGGAGATAATCCCATTAGCGGGTTATACTCCCACACAAAGTCCGACTACTGGTAGTGAGGGCTAACCAGCCCTGATACAGTTCATGTCTTAAAAAAATATTGGGCAAATGCGAGTCCGACTCACGCATGAAGGGTTCCGTACCATAATCTATAACAAGTTTGTTGTATCAGAGCCCCCCATAAATATTTATTTTATTTTATTTTTAGTATTTGTTGTTATAGCGTCAATAGACATACATGATGTGTGAAAATTTCAACTGTCTAGCTATCACCGTTCTTGAGATACAGCCTGGTGACAGACAGACGGACGGACGGCCGGACGGACAGCGAAGTCTCAGTAATAGGGTCCCGTTTTTACCTTTTGGGTACGGAACCCTAAAAAACTATAGCTAGGACTGTCATCTATTAATTCGCCGAACCTGGACATTGGCTTAAATCACATTCCCCCCCGTGTCCGAAAATAATATTATTAAAAAAACAATCGTTTATTCTTAAGAAATAAATACTGAATCGTATTTAAAAAACTGTCCTTCAGCCATTTTTACACTGCTGCCAAACTTAGTTAAAATCTATCCCACCGTTTTGGCGTGATGACCACACAAACATATTCCAACCTATAGATGGCTCTTGATAGGAAATTGGTTTTAGCATCATTGTCCTCTTGCATCTATAAATAAATAAAATAAATAAATACCAAGGGACCATCTTACACCATTCGGCGTAGTCCCAAACTAAGCAAAGCTTGTCCTACTGGTACTAGACGACGATATATATAATATATAAATGGATGTATAGGTAACATCCATGACCCAAGAACAAATACCTATTCGAGCCATCACACAAATATATCGGGATTCTAAACTAAAAACAGCCAACCGCGTCGTCATTTCTAAGGCTGGTTTTAGTGTCGCACAAAACCAGCCTAATAAATATAATTTAAGCAGCTTCCAATAGACAGCTCTACTCCGAGCATGGCTCGATCGATACGGCCATAACAGTATAGATGCAAAGAATATACGATATAGACAAAAAATCAGTCCTTCAGATAGTCCATTTTAGGAATAATCTTCAAAATAAGTTCGCCAAACAGACTTACTTTACAAAATTGTACAGCAAGGATGACTTAACAGAAATACAACAAACAGCTATTATTATCGAAGCAAATTGGCAACCCAGACTGGCCTTATCGGTATATAAATTGCACGATATCGCGTGATGATAGCTAAACAAATAACTTCATTTAAAGCCATGTGTTAACCTGTAACGAGGGACGTTTAATTATACGCTGTAGGTATTTTATTTTATGTTTCTCATGTGCCGTTCTTGAGAATATTTCAGGGGGAGGTTATGGGGACTTGAATAGGGTTGTCAACAGTCCCGCTAAACAGTTTCCGGGACCCTAGTTAAGCGTTTCAAAGGTTCTGCGCGGAACACTGGTTTTCAGGCTAAACAAGATAATTAAACACTGGAACGCACGTTCTTTTGTAATTTTACCTTTTCGGACTTCTGATAGCGCGGTAAGACTAGAGAGCTATGGAGCCGATATTAACATTAAAATGCAATTCATACACATACTCATTGGTGTACCGTAAACCGGGGTTACTTTAGGAAAATTTGAGGCTACTATGATAGATTAATAACGCAAATATTGATAGTTCGATTGAGCAAACGAAGTAAAAGGTTAGGTCATTTATGAAGGCAGCTATTTCTTTGGCACAGATGGTAAAAAAAAGGATGTAAAAAAACTATTTTCCAAAGTAGCCACTGCATTTGAAAGTCACCCCGTTTTACGGTATTTAATTCGCAATTTTAATTTTATAGTCAAGAATAAAGGCAGAAGAATATACAAATACCTGATTTGTGTATAATTTATTTTTCGTCATCGTAAAATATGTGGATATGTGTGAATTGTGTTCATTTTGCGTAACTCATTGGAGTTTTTTTTTTTTAGAATATATTGTGAAATTTACTATGGTCAGAAAAAGCTACTTTACAAACACACCAAATTTTATACGAATATGAGAAAAAGAAGCAATCGACAACAGAATAAAAATTGGCCCACTTTGAACCCGGAAACAATGTAGGACCCATTTTTAAAATAAATTAACTATTCCTGTAAAATGGTTGCGCGGGTCCCTCTTCTTTCTTCATAAATGCGCGGACGTTATTCTCTATAAATGTTTCTATGTACCATTACGGTATATACCTATATTATATACGGTACACAGCCATAAATAATATATAATTAACATCATACTCAATGCCGTGGTACGTGTATGATGTCATCGTGGAATAAATATCATTCACAAGAATACTGTGAGTAAAAAGACGTATATCAAATTAATTTATTAAGACTTATGCCCTTATAGAACGTATAATTGCCATGTTTCGATGTAGTTTTCGTGTTGTCCTTTTCTATGTCAGAATGTACTACGAAGATTATTTATGGGAATAAATAATACACAAATTATTGGTTTACCATATCACTACATAGTATAAAATAAAGTCGCTGTCTGTCTGTCCCTATGTATGCTTAGGTCTTTAAAACTACGCAACGGATTTTGATGCGGGTTTTTTATAGATAGAGTGATGCAAGAGAAAGATTTATATGTATAAAACATGCATAATTTATCAGCATTGCACCCGTGCGAAGCCGGGGCGGGTCGCTAGTAATTCATAATAGAGTATACTAGAGGCCCGTTTCGGCGTCGAACCGCCGCTAGAATATGGAAATCCGGAAGTGTTACCGAAAATAACTACTTTATCGATAAGAAGTTTTTGGCGAACGAAGAATAAATACTGTAAAAAAACACGTTAAAACTATGTTTTTTTTTTATATATATATATATTTAAAGGGCTTTGTCGCTAAGCGACCACATCGCAATTTCGCAAAATTATTTTTTAAAAACGGTAAAACATGCCAGGCTAGAGCTAGGCCTGATAGCCAACTGCCAGCTTCATCGTGCCAACTTTTTCAACTCTTGTAAAAATAGCTTGTGCATTAATGACATGTGATCTGCTGATCTGTTTCACAAATAAAATGCATATTATTCGATTTATGGAAAAATTTAATTCATAAAAATAATCCCATATCTTAAAAAAATAATTGACATATTTTCATAGGACCGAACATAAGATTGGTAGAATTTAATTTGTTGTTCTTTCTTCAGGGCATAAATTTATCGATTTGATCGATTTCTATCAATTTCCAGAAATAGCACATTAATCGAAACGACAGATTTGGGCACTCACTATTAAAAATAGTGATATAAAAAAATGTTACATAAACTCAATTGTATGAAATAGAGAGTATAAAACGTTTATAGATACACGAAAAACCACTATTATCAATGCTTGTTTTTTTTATGAAATTCAATATATCGTGCTAATTTTCTTAATATGGGTGCTGCCATGTCACCATCATCAATCAATTTATTCAATAACAATTACACATTGTGTTTGAAATTCTTACGCTAGGTATACTTAATCAAACCCTATTTACTAATCTAAATAAATAACTGACCAACAATAGGTACTCCACCATAAAAAAAAAAAAAAACAAAAAAAAAAAGTGTCAAATATGTGTAATAAATAAAATCCAATATATAAAACAGCTAAAAATGTTGAAAAAAGAATATTAAGACATATTTTTTTCAATAAATTTAGAGCTGAAGGCCTAATACTGGCCAATTCCAAATTCAAACTTTCGTCTTTCCTCTCATTGAAATAGTGTCTGACAGAAGAGTGAGGGAGATGCTATCTATACTCTCAAGTCTATGATATAAACCTTATTTTAGGGTTCCTTACTAAAGTCGGTAAAAACGGAAGCCTTATAAAATCAATTTGTTTTGTTGACAGCAGAATTTGTCAAATTTTATTTTGAATGAGTATAAGAATGATCAGCCAGACGTCATTAATTCAAATATGATTTATTATTGAGCGCGTCGATTTTTTGAAATTTGCATTATATGTAGGTTATTTCTACCACCAAGTTTCGCATGTTAGGGTAACATGTTAATTATTCCACATTGCCAACTGGTCCACAATGTCAGCTCGTCTATATTCCCATCTGGGTCCCAATGCCAACTTGTCCACACACCCAACACGTCCACATTGCCAACTCGTTCATACACCCAACTCATCTGCATTGCCAACTCGTCTATATTACCAATTCGTCTCCATTGGCAACTTATCCATATACCCAATTTGTCCACAATGCCAACTCGACCATATTTCCAACTCGTCCATATTTCCAACTCATCCACATTCCCAACTCGTACACAATGCCAAATCATCCACATTGCCCACTCGTCCATAAACCCAACTCATCTACAATGCCAACTCGTCCATATTACCAACTCGTCTTTATTGCCAACTCATCCATATTCCCAACTCGTCCACAATGCCAACTCATCCATATTGCTAACTCGTCCACATTTCCTACTCGTCCATACACCCAACTCGTCTACAATACCAACTCGTCTTTATTGCCAATCTCGTCCATATTATCAACTCGTCCGTATTACCAACTCGTCTTCATTGCTAACTCATTTATATTCCCACTCATCCACAATGCCAACGCGTTCATAATACTTGCTCGTCCACAATGCCAACTCGTCCACATTTCCAACTCGTCCATATTCTCACCTCGTCCACAATGCCAAGTCGTTTATATTACCAACTCGTCCATACACCCAACTCATCTACATTGCCAACTCGTCTTCATTTCCAACTCATCAACAATGCCAACTCGTCCATATTGCTAACTCGTCCACATTTCCAACTTGTCCATAGACCCAACTCATCCACAATTCCAAGTCGTCCACATTTCCAACTCGTCCATATTCCCAACTCGACGATACACCCAACTCGTCTATACAAACTCGTCCTTATTATCAGCCCGTCTTTATTGCCAACTCGTCCATATTCCCAACTTGTTCATTTTGCCAACTCATCCACATTCCCAACTCGTCCACGTTGACAACTCGTCCGTATTACCAAGTCGTCTTCATTGCCCACTCGTCCGTGTTCCCAACTTGTTCATTTTGCCAACTCATCCACATTCCCAACTCGTCCATATTCCCAACTCGTCCACATTGAAAACTCGTCCATATTACCTACGTGTCCGTATTACCAACTCGTCTTCATTGCCAACTCGTCCATAATGCGAACTCGTCCACATTGTCCCCTTGTACATGTTCCCAACTTGTCAATTTTACCAACTCATCCACATTGCCAACTCATCCGCATTTCCAACTCGTCCATATTCCCAACCCAACTCGACGATACACCCAACTCGTCTACTATACCAACTTGTCCTTATTATCAGCTCATATTTCTTGCCAAATCTTCCATATCACCAACTCGTCCGTATTACAAAGTCGTCTTCATTGCCAACTTGTCCGTATTACCAACTCGTCTTCATTGCCAACTCATCCATAATGCGAACTCGTCCAAATTGCCCACTTGTCCATGTTCCCAACTTGTCAATTTTACCAACTCATCCACATTGCCAACTCATCCACATTTCCAACTCGTCCATATTCCCAACCCAACTCGACGATACACCCAACTCGTCTACAAATACCAACTTGTCCTTATTATCAGCTCGTCTTTATTGCCAAATCTTCCATATCACCAACTCGTCCGTATTACAAAGTCGTCTTCATTGTCAACTTGTCCGTATTACCAACTCGTCTTCATTGCCACTCGTCCATAATGCGAACTCGTCCACATTGTCCCCTTGTACATGTTCCCAACTTGTCAATTTTACCAACTCATCCACATTGCCAACTCATCCACATTTCCAACTCGTCCATATTCCCAACTCGACGATACACCCAACTCGTCTACACAATACCAACTTGTTCTTATTATCAGCTCGTCTTTATTGCCAAATCTCCCATATCACCAACTCGTCCGTATTACCAAGTCGTCTTCAGTGCCAACTCGTCCATATTCTCAACTCGACCACATTTCCCATCCCGTCGACATGCAAGCGGAAGGACTTAGTTTTTTCTTGTAAAATACCATTTAATTTACCATGACTCATGCCATTTTCCTTGGAATTATTTTTTTGATGGACTTATATAATCATATTTATAATAATCTATAATAAATTTACTTATTTGAATGACGTTTAAATTAGTTTTACTACATTTTTTCTGCTTTGATTTATTGTAAAACTCGCCTATAAAAATAATCTATTCTTGAATGACGGTCAGTTTTTCCAGTCTTTCGAGTACCAGTCCAACTCGCACTTAACCGGCTTTTTTCTCCACGATTTTAACAGGTATGCGAAAAAAGTTTCCATAGGAACATTTTAAAAAGAAAAACAACCCGGCAATTTAGAGCATTGACATAATAGCCCCCAATAAAAAAGACATTAAAAGTTGTCAGAATATGGTTACTGTCATTCATTGTCAACAAACTGTAAAATTATTTTTGCATATTCGTACATGTTTTAAGTGTTGCGGATATTATGTCGTCGACTCAAAAATAATATTTCATCATGCTGAACAACTTACTCAGGTTTGTGAGCAAATCATGCTTATTATTATTTGGTCATCTTATGTCAAAATAGGGATCACGTGGTTAGCGCACAGTAGTTTTTTCAAATCCATTTTTCAGTACCTTTTCAGGAAAAAATTAAAATTCCAAGAGTTTTATGCACCTCTCCAGCATGAGACGAATCTAATGACATATCATTTATCAAAATCGGACCATAACTGTAGATCTGATGGGATGTACAAAAATCGGCCTCGCGTAATATATATATAGATGTTTTAAGTGCGAAGTTTTGTGCTATTCGAAAATTGTATAAACTGCACTTTGATCTACAATGATATATATCTGTTGAGCAAATATGAGTTTGCATAATTCAACAACATGGCTTGTATATATAAATACGTAATATATGACTGTATAATTTTAAACTTCCTGCCGCGTCATAAATTCATCATCCGAACTGATGTTACCTATGTTAAATTAACCATTATACAGTTGATATAATGCATTTCATTTATTAACAAGAGTTAAAGAGGGTATTCCAATTAGACTGTTTAATTTTATAGCTTACCCACCGAATAGTTCCATGCATTCAGACATCAATCCCATGAATAATCGGTTGTAAAGCCTAACAAACGTAGGTCCGGGCCACAGATAGTGGCGCTACAAACAGCTTTCATATGGCAATAATTAAACGTCAAGCGATTTGTCTAGGATTTGTCAAAAACCAAATTCAAAACATTGTTAACCACTCTGAATTTGATTGTGCTTCATACATGTGAAAGCACATTGCGAGCTTAAGGGGGTTAAAATATGGCTCGTTTAGAAGCCCCTTTAGGCAGTTCTTTCACCCTTGAGTAGGCTAGGCAGCCATTAGCTAGAACTGGAAATGCACCCGCCAACCTGACGTCAGGATGGCGGCCGTCCTTTATTTCTTATAGAGAGTTTAAAGATCACATTGCTCCAATTTTGGCGCACATTTGGCACATTGCTAGCACTAACTGACGTATACCGCAGCTCCATTTGTTGATGTACAACCGCCATCCTGACACTCACAAAATGTAATGTGATCCACTGCAATGTAATTAGGACTCGAGCCTGCCCTAACGTTTCCGGCGTAGTGCTCTCCCAGAGCTATCACATCGTTACGTCAATCACATCAAATCTTTGATTCTATAATTCTACGCTACTGGAGCACCCTCTCAATGTGATTATTAACTTAATATTCTTTATATTTTCTTAATTCTTTTTTATCGATTCTTTTTTTTTTTTGGAAATACCACATTTTCTCGTGCGTGTGAAGCCCACATCGCACATCCTAGGGTATGGCTAATACGTATAAGCATTTTCAAACGCATATGACGCAGAGGGCGCTCCAGTAGCGTTGAATTATGGAATGAAAGATATGGTGTGGTTGACTTAACGATCTATTGGGAGTAGGGGAATAGCTCAGTTGGGAGAGCACTACGCCTGAAACGTAGTACTCTCCCGGGGTCGCAGGTTTGTGTCATGCTTAGATTATAGTAGATCACATTAAATTTTTCTTCATAATTTACTTCTGTGTCAATATTTATATTATCAATATTCTTATTCCTCGCTCAAAGAATCAGTTTGGCGATTCAGCGAGGAAATGCTGCCAGCATCGTCGGCACTATGCCGCAGGGGCTATTTTTAGAGTTAGTTTGATTTTAGTGTGTTCTTGTTTAGTTTAATTTTTAGGTTTAGTTTTATTGTACTTTAATCTACCTATGTAATCTATGTATACATCTCATATAAATAAATTATGTTATATTCTTATTTTATTTCAGGTCGACGTGGACGAGAACGAGGAAATCGCTGCCGAATACAACGTCAACTCCATGCCGACCTTCGTATTCCTGAAGAACTCCAAGAAGCTGGAGGAGTTCTCCGGCGCCAACGTGGACAAGCTAAAGAACACCATCCTCAAGCACAAGTAGACCCTCACGCCAACGGACTATAACTTGAATGTAGGGTTAGAGCACCGCTAACGAAACCTTCATGAGTCCATGACCACCAACAAGTATCAAACATGCTGTATAAAAGAGGCTAAACAGCCATTAAAACTCTAGTAGCTTTATAGGGGTGTATAAGGGCTTATGTATCTAAAACTACTTGAGATAGCTCTTTTATTGTGTTTAAGGCCAAACATACCTAGCTACTAGTTTTAATGGTTGTATATACTCTTATACAACATGTTTGTTACTTGGTGTTTGGATTCAGTTGTTTACTAAGCTTAATCGCTTGTTATGCTGACTAGTAACACTCGAGACTATATTTTTTTGAGGTTATCGTCCTTTAATACAATGTAATCTGTTTTATACTTACGAAAACATTGTTACACCAAGTGTACGCTTTATGAAAGCGATTATAAGCCTGTATTGTGTTAAAATGTAACTCTAACCTTACAATCGAGGTCTTAATTTCCCATCACAATGAAATTCACTAAGAAGCCCCAAGAATATTTTTTATTTATTAAAACTGTCACAAGTCTCTGGTAGATGGCGTAGTTCGCTTCCTAAGTGATTTTTTGCGCATAATATTTTTTTTAAGTTTTCACCGATGATATTTTTGTACGCCGAGAGTGTCTTACGTATTTAGCACAAGCTCTGAGGTATATGGTCCGTTGTTTTGCATTTTATTTACGTTACAAAGTATTGTTATAACATCAATAAATAATCGTGGAGACAATTTTTCGTTTTATTGGATACTAGAAGCTTCGTCCGTGTAAAACTTTATTTAACCCTTTGACCGCCAAAGACGGCAAATCACGTCATCGGGAATTCGTGCCACTGCCGCCAACGACGCCTATTGACGTCAAAAATTTTAATGGTCAAAAACATGCTAATTCAAACCACTATCTGCGTTTTTCAATCTCTGTTGTTTTTGGAGCACTTTTTTTTTGGTTTGGCGTCAGTGGCACGGTGAATTGCTTTGCCGCTTGGCGCTCAAAGGGTTAAGGTAAGGTAAGCGTAATTACGCGTCGCGACCAAATATTTTTGGGTAGAATTGGATGTCGCGCCGCGTAGTTCCGCTGCCACGTAGTGCGTTCTATCTCATACAATTTCATACAAAGAATGTTTAACTGTGTCGCTCACCTTTACAGTAGTCTGGTAAAAAGCATTTTCTCAAACATGCAATCAAATATCGTCGTAACGTGCGTTAAAACAGGCTTCGAAGTGTCAAGTTTCGGGCGGAACAATTCGAGAGAACTGTAAAGGAATTTCATACAAAATTGAAGGCCTAGGCCGGGAAGTAATTTTTTTTTATTTTTAATGTAAGTAAACATGGCGTCGTGTTCATGAACAGGCTAAACAGCTGAAATATATTTTTAATTTTTCTTCTAGTGGCTGAATGGGTATCGGACAACAATCCTCTGCCTTTATTTATTAACATTCTTATTGTCAGGTTGTGTATAATGGCCCTAATATTCGAACACTACACACGTGGACGACTTCCGAAAGAAAAGAAATAGGGATTGGAGGGAAAATTCAAAATACTTTTTTTAAACATGGCGTCTGTGTTCATGAACTGACTGAACAACTAATTATGTTTTTTTGGGGGTGTATTTTTTTATTTCATTGCATATGTTTGAGAAAAGCAAATTTTATTGTTTATTTGATTTAAAACCTGACCAGAAGTATTATGAGGCAATTCAAGAGGACGCTATTTATAAGATTTGTATGGCAACAATTTTTTTCAACCAATTGCAACCGCACTATAAATGTTATTAGTTTAAATACCTGTCAGTTCCTATGGTAACCTCATAATATCATTTAATGGAATGCACTCTTTCCCTGACTGTTTTTCGTGTAGTAAACACGTGTACACTTTATTTAAAATTTGTGATTGGTTTTCGGCATTTTCATTGAATATTTGTCTTAAAGAAACCACCACGAATGACATTGATATTGTTGACAAACCATCATTGCCAGTGTAAGAAATTAGTTCCGGGAAATTCCGCAATATGGCGCATCCTCGTATATTTCTGGTCAAGCTTTAAAACACGATTTTATGAGATTCATACAGGTAACAAGGGAATCGGAGAGTATTGATGTGGCAACACAGAACCGTCCAGCCAATCATAGCGTGAGTCTCGCCTGTCATTCGGGAGTGCCATACCGCGGATCGGCAAGCGTAGTGTGGGACGCCCTCAGACTAGGTGGATCGATGATCTTTGCAGGGTGGCTGGCAAGAGCTGGATGAGAGTAGCCGAGGATCGTTCAAAATGGCGTGCCTATGTCCAGCAGTGGACAAGAATAGGCTGATGATGATGATGATACCTTGTTATTCTTATACCATGGTACAGTCGCCATCAGATATATCGCAGCATATAAGGCGTTAATAAATATCTGAACACGACAGTAAATGTTCAGATATTTATGAACGCCTTATATGCTGCGATATATCTGATGGCGACTGTACTATCATCGTTGGATGTTCAGTTATCCCTGTAGCAGAAAATAGTCTGTGAAAATAGTAAACCAAATGTCTAAAAATAGTGGTAGTTTATTTGGTGGTGTATTTTGGAATGTGTTAGTGGTTTTAATTATGTAATTTATTTTCACTTATTCAAATACCGTATTGGAGGAACATAATATGGCATTAAACATAAACACATATGACCATGAAACACTAGCACTAGCACTCAATCACCAGTCGGATAAACTACTATAAGAATTCTTGCAATTCGATTCGGGTCTTGACTTTTTGTAACGCAATCCCTTCATATCTGTTTATTTTCTTCAAGTTTCTTATGAAGTAAAACGTGGGGACCCGCTTGATGTCGTACTCTTGAAAGATTTCCTTGTTTTTCCCGTCATCATCGATCTGAGGAAAGGACAACATGTAAGACTATAAAATACTAAAGATTCTCCCTTTTGATTTTCGCAAAGGCCGTCGGAGAACAATTTTATTGTTTCGCCTGGTGACAATGACAACTCACTAAAGTTTCTGTCGCTATTCTTCAAAACCTCGTATCTAGTTTGTAGATTGGTACCGAGGTACGAGCTTTCTTTTAAGTAGGTATTTGTTACACATTTATGAAACATGTAATGTCTCTTTTTTTAATGTGGGTACACACCCTATTTTTATTAATTTAAACCATTGATACAAAGATCAAAGCTTAAAGAAAAATTTAAAAAGGAGCTACTTGGTGGAAGAGACCGGGAGTCGAACCCGGTACCTCTGGATTACCGGCCCAGCGCGTTAACCACTTCGCAAAAAAAATCATACGCACCCTGATAAACACGACAGAGCCATAATACTCGTCAGCCATGTTCTCCAACATGGCGTCTACGGTTTTACACTTCGAGCACCAGTGTGTCGTAAATACGGCAATAACCAACTTATTGCTGGCTTCGCCCAGTTTATTTTTCATGTCTTCGGGGCTAACGATGTTGATTATGCGACTCCTGGAAATTCGAGAATCAAACTTTAGTCTGCAGTAGCCTTACCATGAGTTTTTTTTATAACGGCACGACATAGTGGCTCCACTTCACCTGATGGTAAGCAAAAAGGCGAGCCCAAGTCACAATGGCAATTGACGAGGAACCAACGGTGCCATGTCAGTTGACACTGCCATACTGACCCGAGAGATGCTTCTCCACACTTCGTTTGGAGGGTCCCAACCCAAGTTATAAGGAGGGAACACATGAGTTTACAGTGACCGTACTTGCTAGCGACTAACTACGTAAAGATTTGTATGGCGAATTGCAGTTGTTCAAAGTGACCGCTGTACTATTCACCAACAAATCGTTTACGCAGTCGCTAGCGAGTACGGTCACTGTTAACTCATGGTAAGAGTGTAGGCAACAATAAATTATTTCGTACTAGCTTTTGCCCGCGACTACGTACGCGTGGAACTTGATAAAAGGGATTATCAAAAGCGCCTAAGCAAATGTAAGAGCAATTGTGCTTTTGCTCTAATAATTACATTTCCTACAGGGTCACCGCACCCCAACAGAAATGTTCACTCACTTTTCAATCTTTTTAGGTATAATTTCCAGGATGAAAACTATTCTATGTCCTTCCTCGTATCTTAAACTATCTCTATGCCAAATTTCATGGAAATCGATTCAGCGGTTTAAGCGTGAAGAGGTAACAGACAGACAGACACACTTTCGCATTTATAATATTAGTATGGATTTCGTATTTCGTATGTCTGCATGTTCGGATGGCCAGATGCTTTCCGGCTGTTCTCGCCTAGAGGTCGTATTTCTCAACCGATTCTCGAGAAATTATGTTTGTAAGTTAGTAAATAGTATCGAATTTTTATGTCGGTAAACTCTGAAATATGTTACGTTCGTCTCTCGGTCGTGGTGGTGGTTGAGGTGTAGTCACCAGTCAGCACAGCCTCCAAAGTTGCCTGCAAGCAAAGAAAGGCAAGAATTATAGCCTAACTAGTATCGGTTATGCCCCAGGATAGTGGTGCTACAAACAGCTTTCATATGGCAATACCTAATATTAGATTTTTGTTTTTCCACCTACGTTTTTGCAAAGTTACTAACTTTGAATAACATTTTCAGCTTTAGCCTATAGTCAAATGAAGCATTGGCAAAAAAAACTGTAGAACTACCTACGGATTTTTCAAGCGACTATATACCGAATTCTGCAGACTTTTTTGTCTCACCCTACGGATTTTCATAAATGTCATCTGGCAACACTACAGTATTCACCGCTAGCTGTTTGATTCCGCCTCCAGTCCGCATAACAAGTTTCTTCTTGTCCTGCATGAAGATAAATGTTGGTACGGTCTGTACGTTGAATACCTCGTAGATGTCATCGTGATCTTCTCTGACCTGGCCAAAAAGATAATCCATTAGTGAAACCGGCCAAGTGCCGTACAAACACACATCTTAAGGCGACGGGTTATGCGAAACTAGCCTAGCGCCAGTTCTGATTTTTTCTAAATCAGATAAATTTTCAGTAATCGCAGGAGTCTCTGCAGACAGACACACACAATCGCGATGACGACTGGTGTTAAATTCTACAGCATACTGTAGTTATATGAATAAAATTAGCACAACGTGTCACGAAACAAAAATAAAAAACATTTACGTGTGACTTCAATGGTTCACAATTATTTTTTTTAATCCAAAATAAATTTTGGAGTCCTCATAATTTAACAAAACAGTAATCGTATGACAACCATGAACTTAAACGCACTATTTCACAGTGAAAGTGGCAAATTACTTATAATAATGACGTCACAATTCGGTGTCCATTTGTGTGGAGTGTTTTCAGCGTTCCGTACGAATGTTAAACTTTGATCGTCATTTCTAACTTTTAGAGCAGTGTAAGTGTAGTTAGTCCCATATAGACATTTGATCCCAATAAAATATTGAATCGATTGACATCCTCAAATATATTTTTATAAATAATGACACAAAGGTAAATTAAGAAAAAGCGCACATCCTAGGGTATGGCTAATGCGCATAAGCATTTCAAACACATAATTAGGGCGCTCCATCAGTTGCGTAAGAATTATGGAATGAAAGATTTGGTGTAATTAACGTAGCGATCTAATAGCTCAGTTGGGAGAGCAATACGCCGGAAACGTAGAGGTCGCTGGTTCAATTCCTGCTTAGATTGTAGTAGATCGCATTAAATTTTTTCTTTCTTAATTTACCTTTGTGTCATTATTTATACAAATAAAAACAAAAATGAGGTGTATTTCCACATAAAGAAATAGAATCGATAAAAAAAGATTCTATAAAATATCCTCAAATATATTTTTTTATACTGACCCTTAAAAAAGACGTCGTACTCTGATATTTCCTAGCAAGTCCCTTCACCCCAGGAACCATCGAGTAGCTTATAGCGCAATTATTAGGCAAGAAAGCAACCACCACTAGTCTGTCCTTCGCTTCTGCCAGCCTGCCTTTGAAGTCGTCGTAGCATTCGATGTCGTATAATTGGCCCCTGGATACAACAAAAGTACATTACTGCAAACGCCTGGAAAGAAGAGCTTGCCGGGTAATGATACGACGAAGCTGGCAAGCCCTTTTCACGGCTAAGGAATGTAAAGAAAGAAAGAAAGAAAGAAAGAAAGAAATGTTTATTTGCTAGAATACGTACATAGAAGGTGTTAAATATATTCGCATATAGCAGGTTAACAGTATTCAGCCGAAACGGCATGCAAATTGTGTGTTTGTCATTGTAAAACTATTGAGGCCAATACCAATAATCTGAACATAATGATAATTTAAATTCTACTGCATATTCTTCATGTCTAAATATTCCTTAACTGAGTAAAAACAATGTTCATGTAGCCATTTTGTCAACTTTGTCTTAAATTCTGGATTTTTCAACAACTTTAAATTGTCAGGTAGGTAATTATATACTAAAATACAGGTATTGTAGGCATTTCGTTTATAGATATCAGCACGACAACGTGGCTGGTACAGGAGGCTCCTGTACTGTGCTCTATGATTTCCAGAAAAGACATCGGAACGTGATTTAAAATAATTTGCATGAGATTTGACAAATGTACTCGTAGGTATAGTGCTTTTCTCAACCATATGTAATGAAATAACAAAATCCACCACTTAAAATATAATTCAGCTATTTAGCCATTTTTGTCCATGAGCACAGACGCCATCTTAAAAAAAAATGCTTCCCGGCCTAGGCCTTCAATTTTGTATGTAATTGACAGGACAGGCCCCGCCTAGTGTGAGCCGCAAAACTGAATATGTAATAATTTATTGTGTTCATGAAATAAAATTGAATTTGACTTTTTTTTTTATTCCTTTACGAGTTGTTGCGCCCGTATCGTGATATTTCCTGCCTGTTAAAGCGCACGTTATGACGACATTTCATTATTGTTTTTTAAAAACATCCAAAAACAAAAACAAACAAAAATGATGTTTTTTAGAGCTAAACGCATTAACATGGTGGCCGGACGATGGTTAGAGTTGCGGGGACTCGCTGGATGTGGGTCGCTTCTATACGGCCCATGTGTAAGTCTATAGAGGAGGCCTGTATCCAGCAGTGGACGTCCTATGGCTGAAATGATGATGATGAAACGCAATGGCATGATATAACCGTATGTATTATTGCAGATATACTAACCTTCTTATTCCCCTTACATATTATACAGTGCACTAGGTGTCCGCAACTTTTTCAGCGTATAAATTATTTTCTTTATCGTAGTCGGGCAAAAGTATACCTATGTATAAGGTCTATATTAACTCGTAGAGTTATTTTTGGTCGAATATTTTATTTCGCCGAAAAAATATTTCATTGAGATTGTTATGCGTTACGTTACCACCAGGGTGCGGGAACGGACCCTGGTGGTTAATGAGGCCGAATATGGGGTGGTGTACCCACTAAAAACCCCATTTGCCCCTTCTGTGCTGTGATGCGAGGCCCCGGGAACGCTTTTGGCACACATCCGCGACCTCACCAGCGGGAACAAACCGAACGTACCTAACCTAATAAAAAGGACGATATTTGCAAGAATTATGAAAAAATTATGATTACACAGGAATAAAACTTCTGCGAAATTATTTTTCGGCGAATAACGCATTCACTGCCAGGGGGCGTGGCCTAGGAACAAACTTGTAAAAGTGAACGCATATTTGCGTTGTCGGCAGTGAATGTGTTAAACATTCGGCGAACGTTTGTACTAAAGTATATTAAAATCCGTCCAGCATAATTTGTATTTAGGGATACAAGGACAAATAAATATTTACCAACAGAGGGCGCCGTGCGGCAGGCACCACGTTTCCATGCGAATCCTGCATCGCGCTATTAAGATTTTTCCCGAAATAATGGCCTCTCTCCATAGAAAACTTATTTTGAGAATTTAATAATGGTACCTACCTATAGATGTAGGACGAACCTAAAGCCTTTAGTGTGACATATTTCTGCCGCTTCAAGTCCGCCGTGCGGGTGGTACGATTCACGTGGGAGGCAGCGAAGATGCTCACAAACATAGCGTTCCACACGAAACAACGACCCCTTTCCCATGGTAATAAAGTTAGCCCATCGGGCCGTTTTGCCGTCTGTACTACTAAGACCCGGTGGCTCCAGCACGGATGGAACGCCAGCCGACCTAAGCGCCCTCTGAATAATGTCATTCAGTGCGTGGTGACGCAGGTGCCTACAAGTACATCGACGGCAACTCATTGCATGGTAGCCGTCAGCACCCACCATGGTACCGCAAATACACAAATGAGGTTGATATACATCGCAGCCCAGGCGGAGGGCAACGCACACACGCAGTGAGTCCCCGTCGAGTAAAGTGCCCAATTGAGGCGAAGGTAGCGCGTACAGCCATTCCTTATGGTATAGATTATTATAATAATTAAATTAAAAAAAAAGAAATCTTACTCTTCTTCTGGGTATGGCGAGGTAACGGTGTTTAGAATGTGATCTTCGGCCTTGACGGCTTCTACCAGAGCCTGAAAACAATACAAGCTACTAAACCATTGATACAAAGATCAAAGATCAAAGAAAAACCTGGTGGAAGAGACCGGGAATCGAACCCGGTACCTCTGGATTACCGGTCCAGTGTTAGTCCTTTCCACCACTCTAGCCCAGATAACGTTTCGAATTTTTCCTTACGCTTTGTGTGTCGATCTTTGCATTGTGTATTTGAAAGGCTTAACGACATCTATGTGAATACGTTAATATTCACATCTTACCGCACTACTTTACAGCAGTGAAGAGGGTGCTGTTTTTTATTATTATTGTGGTGTGTACCTACCTACAAAAAAATAGACATTACATGTTTCATAAATTTATAATACAAGCTACGTTAAAAATAAAACAAAACTTCGTTCGCGCATATAAGGAGATATATATACATACTCAAACATTTTTTCACAAAAAATAACCGGTTTTAACGAAAAAAATTGAAATAGAACTAAACTACACCTACGGAACCCTAAAAAGGACTGAATACAAGAAGCTGATATTTTTGACGAGCAAGATGCCAGCACTGGTCGCCTGTAGTGTCAACGAGCCGTTCAGATCTTACTCAGAGACTCTCAGATCTTTTGAATATACTCGTATTAGTTAAAATTTACTTTATTATTAATTCTAGTTTGAATATTAGGATTTAAGCGATAGATGATGTCATCTTCGGAAAGACCCCCCTGCCCCCTCTCATACGACATGCTACGATCATGGAATGTCCATCCCACGTAATTTCTGAACAAGCCATATGTCCTTGAAGAGCGCTTGGACCGCACGGGCCCAGGGCTTCCACGGCGAAAGTGGAATTGCGAGTTAGCACCACAGTATACGAGTATTTTGTTTATACGCGCCCTCTCTGAATGAGGCCCATATTGCAGCCCATCTAGCACTCACAACTATGCGTCACGACTCTTGTTGCGCGACATAGCGTCACCCGTCACTCTGTAACAGTACTGCACAGACAGAGAGAAACGATGAGACTCTCCGTGATATGTCGGGAACGAGCCCCGAACTACTTCGGACATTATACGGTCCTCAAAGCACTGTCTGGAGAAGCAGATTATTATAGGGCAAATTTATGGCAGACTTGCGCAAGGACGGGCACCTACTAGACTGTCTAACACAGTGAAGAAGGCAGTGGGCGGCAGCATGCACCGGCACGCAGCATATAACCGCACTGAGACGAAACAGATACGTGGTCGCGATCCTCATCAGTGAGGGAACGACAAGGAAGAAGACAAAAAGAGATATTAGGTATCTAGCGCGAGAAAGAGTCGCGTTTCACAGTTGTGCTAGACGTTCAGATGTGACGGCGCCGCGAGAGGCGAGCTGGGACTTCCACCGGACCAGGGTCAGGCCTCTTGCCATCGTCTATCGAAACACCGTTTGGTTGGCGAATTGCGCGTATTCACTTCACTGTCACTTCTGGCATGATCTGAGAGGATCGGCAAACGAAGAGAGCATACCTTGGGCGACCGACTAGGCGTCGTCCGGTCGGTCAGCCAAAGTACCGCTGGATAGATCTGGTAGAAAAGGATCTGCGTGAGCTCGGAGCCGCAAACTGGCGAGAGATTGCGCAGGATGGGGTAAAGTGGCGAGCTCTTGTGTCGGAGGCCAAGACTCATTTTGGGTCGCTGAGCCAGCGCAGTTAGTTAGTTACTTCTGACATGTCATTTACTGCGGCATGTCTGAATAGGCGGCCGGCGCTTTTCTGGCATGATGCATGATAGCCCGTGTTGTGCCAGCTCATCAACTGAAGCCACAGGGCAGTGTGGAGCAAAATTAGGAACCTTGTAAAACTCAAAAAAAAAAAAAAAAAAACTTACCACCAAATCATTTATGTTGGAGCCAGTACGCCTGCTGAGCGCTTTCAACATTCTCACGTAGACGAAAGTCGGCACGGTATTCACTTTGAACTCGGCGAAAATGTCATCATGGCCTTCGTAAACCTGAGAACAGATATGTTGAAAAATAACATGAATAGTCCAAATTCTTGTTAAAATTGAGAACTGATGACACCTAGAGCCTGACTTGCTGAAACAAAAATGGTCGAGAACTGTGCGGTTCCAGAGGAATGTCCTATGTGTGGAATGAGATCCCTGCCGAGGGTATCCGAGGGGGCTACAAGAGTAAAGAAGTATGGTTTTTTTCAAGAGGAGTAACTTGTCACCGTCGTAGTATTGAAAAAAACCGTGAAAATCGGAACTCAAATTGTTCTAGGGGCATCTGGGTAACAACAGCACACTGAGCAACTTTTACTATGGAACCAACCATGTTATCGAGAAACAGAAAATAACTAACTAAGGGTTCGTTGTTAAACTAATTGTATATAATACCGAAAATATATGGAACAGCTGAGTTTTTCTTCGCAATTTCGTAGTTGACCCCATAGTAAAATTTGCTCAGTGACCCATCCCAGCAATCCCTGGCATCCCATTCACGACTAAAAATCACCCGCTATGATATTATTAAATAACCCATGCATTCGCTCCAAAAATGTGTTTAGATTACTTAGAACAGGATAAAGCAATATGTTTGAAGCACAGCTTCAACCAATTTGATTCCTAGGCCATTTGGTACCTTGTCACAGTCAACATCAATATAAAAGCCGCTTGAAATCTTGTCATTGTGACAAGGTTCTAGTGGCCTAGAAATCAAATTGGTTGACTGTACATTCTTTATTAAAAATACAAACCCTTAGAAACAGGACTGAGTTCCCATAATGCGCGGCTAGCTTCTCAACTTGGGGTATTAACCTCCTGCTATGTGGACAGGCTTTTGGCAAGAATCCAATTATGACCAGCCTTTCACCAGCCTCATTGAGCTTGGTTTTCAGGTCGCTAATGCTTTTCACGTTAACTAACTTGAACCTGAAAAAGGATTTGATGTACAACACAATAATAAAAAACCGGCGAAGAGATGTCGGGCCACGCTCAGTGTAGGGTTCCGTAGTTGCTCATCGTTCACAATAAACTGCTGTTTTAAGCCCGAGGTTTACGTTAAGAAAGATTTTAAGCTCTATAAAAAGGTCGTAAACGCCCTAGAAACTGTAATCACTTATTACCTTCTGGAAGTCAACTTACGACCTTTTAAAGAAAAAATATGAAATTTGGCGATAACTCAAAAACGGCTCGACCGATTTTGTTCAATATAGTTTTCATTGAAATTACTTATAAGGCCTCATTAACATGAATTTTTCCGATTTTTTTTGACCCGTGGTTGAAAAGTTAGAGGGGGGGGACACTATTCTTTGTTTTTGGAGCGAATATTTACAAAACTGCTGACTTTATCAAAAAATAATGTTGGAAGACCCCTATTATTTTTACAAGACCTATTCAACGACACCCCACACACCAGTGTTGAAAAGAAAAAAAAATCACCCCCACTTTAGGGGTTGGAGAGGTACCAGAAAAAAAATATATTTTATTTTACCGTTCTGTCGGCGTTATACATACACCTACTCATACCAAATTTCAGCTTTCTAGTACTAATGATCACGGAGCTAAGCCGCGGACGGACGGACGGACAGACGGACATGGCGAAACTATACCTAAGGGCTCCTAGTTGACTACGGAACCCTAAAAAAGCTTAAACTAAAATAAATTAAAAAAGGTGTAAAAACTGTGCCCCCGCGGCATGGCCCTGAAGACACTGGCAGCATTTCCTCACTGATTCGCAATACTAATGCGTTGTGCGAGGAAAATAGATACCTATTATATTATTATTTATTATTATACCTAGGTTAGGCGCCTACAAATTTTCTCCTTTGCCCTATCCTAAGGTTGGTTGCTCGTGGTATTAAGACCATTTTTACGTTAACGTTTGTGCAATAATTATTGAATAAATAAATTGAAAGGATAAAAAAACATGACTTACTGTTTCCGGATTATTTGTGCTTCAGTGAATGTAATAAGGGCCAACAGCAAAATCCCTCGCCTCATGTTCTAAGAATTAGCTGAGTCAGGTACTGCAGCCCTAATACCTATCAAAACTCAGAACGTTAGAACATCCGATACAAGCAAACTGTGCTTAAAGGATTTTTTTTTTTTTTTCCTTGGTGAGCTTGCGGGTCCGACGGACCCTTGGCACTGCTGGGGCCAGGCGTGCTACTCCGCTTGGAGAAGCACCGGAGTTTGACTAATCCTAACTTATCTAAACTAAAACTAAACTAATCTACTAGATCTCTGGAGAGATCTCTGGCTTAGAGGTGGTTAAACCTAAGGGAGAGAAACCAAGGAAAATTGTCAATTAACTAGAGCTTTGTTGAATTGTGTGTAGTTCTAGTTTGCTCCCAATGGGGGCGCCTACTGAAATATACTGCCCTGGTTGCTAATACCGAGGGGTGCTTATTTTTTCTGACAACAGGGTTGATGCTACGTTTTACATTGCTCCGCCATCTACTATGCTTAGGCTTAAAGGAATGTAACACTTCATGTTGTAACACAAACTTTTAAACTGAATAAATATTTTTGTTTTTTTTTTTTATTTTTTTTGATAAGGGTGCGTCTCCACTGTAGCGGAGCGGAGCGGAGACGTGCGGAGTCGACGAATCACCTGAGTTGAAATCTGTATCTCAGCTCCACTTAATTTTTGTGATTGTCACAACTTATCTGCTTTGCCCGATGGTTGAATGGTCGATAATGCCCGATGGCAGACCGCCTTTTGTACGATCTGTTTTTCATTTGTGCAATTAAGATTAAGGCCGTGTTCAGACCGGGCTGACTGTCGGCCGCCGAATGTGTGAATATGTATGGAAACTGCGTAACGCTCGCTCACATTGGGCGGTAATGGGTGGCCGACAGTCAGCCCGGTCTGAACACGGCCTAAATAAATAAATTGGTCTATTGGTCTCAGGGTGCCTTTCGATTTCCACTGTAACGGAGCTGAGCGGAGTGGACTGGAAAAGAGCAGTTAAACGTGCCACGTGATTCCACTGACGTTGAGGATGGTTGTGTTTTATTTAAATGCGATTTGGGAAAGTCCGCCCAGTCCAGTCGCCCTTGCTCTACACCGTTTTCACCACGTGTTATGTATGCACACTTATTTTTAACATTAAGCACAGTAAGGAAAAGGTAAGTATGTATGTGTTCTATTATTCTATGCATGGTAGTGTAGTTCTTTATGGCGCCGGTAGAGGCGCTCGCTGCTGTAGTCGCTGCGTTCGGAAACGTCTTGTACAGTAGCCGGCAAACAACTTGAACCAAAATGGCGGATCTGCGCATGTAAATTTGTACGTAAATCGGCTACTGCGCAGTCAAGGTCACGCTCAAGTTGTTTGCCGGCTACTGTACCTAATGGTGAGTATTTAACACCACGCGACTTCAAAATTTCGAGCTTTTTGATGAGTGGGGAAAGGGAAACACACGGGGGAAGTGGAACACTTTGGAATATTTTCTATGTAATAGCTTTAACGGACTAAAAATATTAGAAAAACCTTAAAAAATCGGATCCCTTTGGCATGGTCCCGAAGACGCGGGCAGCATTTTTCGCTGAATAGCAACGCTAATACGTTGAGCGAGGAAGCTGCCAGCTCTTCGGTCCCCCGAGGTATCAACCAGTATTTTTGCACTCTGCTTTGATAAACATAAAACCATCACCTGCTGCGACGTTTTTTTCCGACTTCCAAACAAGGAGGAGGTTCTAAGTTTCACTGTTTGTATTTTTTCTCCAAAAATCGGATTCACCAACACACACTGTAATTAATTTTGAACGTTTCTCTTACCCCACGTGACCTTAGGTTACAAAAATTTACTAAATACTTTATCCGTGTCTCCGATAAGACGTCCAACGGCTTCCGCCACTGGTGTTATGTAAACCAAATTACCAACTGATCTCTCGGTCACGCAATTTTATTTTTGCTCGGAAAAAGTTAATATCAACATCAGTAACTTGAGATGAGAACCGTGGGATCCCGTTTAGTAACAATATTATTGACACACTGAAGGTACTACTGCTTAATTGAGCGAGCGAGGCGAGTGAGGTATCTGTTTTAACTTCCAAGAAATTTCTTTCATATGCCCTGGAGTTTGGATGTTCGGATTTCCGGCTATTCTTTTAATTGTATTTACTTATTGAATGGAAAGCAATAGGTACACTGAAATACGAGACACTGACCCGAGAATAAAACTTTGGTTAAATATAAATTCTATGATGAATGATGATGATGAATTGATGATGATGTCCTCCCAGACGTATCCGTCGACGGCGACATCCTAACAAGAACGTATTTTACGTTTGCCTACGCGCGTGAGCGCGGGCATGACTAGCAAACCCGAATTTTGTTTTGATAGTGCGGCAGCATGTAGCACAGTACAGGACCCCATCTGTGTTATAAGTGTAGTGGTAGGAGGGCTTGGGCTGAGTTTTACGGAGTTGACGTTTGGCGTCAAGGTCTTCAAGACGGATGCGCTCAAAGTTATCAAGACCCGCATTGACAGCAATACGCCAATCCGATCTGTGAGCAGCCAGCTCCTCCCACGACTCACATATGGTATGCCCACTACAGACAAATGACGTTTCACGACGTCCCTATAACGCAGGTATTGACCTCCAGCTTTACGTTTACCTGAGGCTAGCTCAGAGTAAAAGATAGTTTTGGGCAGCCTGGTGGCCTCCATACGTACAAGGTGCCCACACCAACGCAGTTGACCCTTCATAAGAAGACACTCCAAACCAGGCAAATTAGTGCGACGTAGAACCTCCGAGTTTGGTACACGATCTTGCCATCTCAGACGAAGAATTGCCCGGAGACACTTCAAGTGAAAGGCGTCAAGACGTTTGATGTCCGTTTTGTACAGACACCAGGTTTCCGAGGCATAGAGCAAAAGAGGCAGAATAATTGCCCTATATACGGCAACTTTTGTGTGTAACCTGATGTCGTGCGATTTCCATACTCGTTGGTTTAGTCCGCCAAAGGCTGCAGCGGCTTTTGCGATCCTAGAAGAAATTTCGGACTCGAGACGGTTGTCGCTCCGCAATAGACTTCCAGTTCCAAGGTAACGAAACGCTCCTACTTCGTCTAACGCGTTACCCCTAAGATAAACAGCAGCCTCGTCCGCAGATTTCCCTCTAGCAGGTTGCTTTAGAATCTGGGTTTTCGAAGCGCTTATTATCAAGCCAAATTTGTGACAGGATTCGTCTAAATTGTCCAGATAACTTTGTAGAACCCTTAAGCTATCAGCCATGAGGCAAACATCATCGGCATATAGAATTTCAGTTACGGAGACAGATTGTACTTTGCGCTTAGCTCTCAGACGCGCGAGGTCAAAAATACTTCTGTCCGTACGAAAATTTACATTTATCCGATCATTACAGGTCTTAAGTGCATCGTTCATCACCACAGCAAATATATAGCAAACAGGGTCGGTGCCATGACACAGCCCTGTTTTACACCACTGGTGACGGGGAAAGAGTCTGTAAAGTTATTTTCGTGTCGTACACGGGCACGCATGCCCTCATGAAACTGACGAACCAGATTGACAAATTTTAGAGAACAGCCACATTTTTCCAAAACAGCCCAAAGACCAGATCTTGGCACGCGGTCAAAGGCCTTTTCAAGATCCACAAAACACAAATAGAGGTCCCGGTGTTGTTCAAGACTTTTCTCTTGCATTTGCTTAACAACAAAGATGGCATCAACTGTACCTCTATTTGGTCGAAATCCACATTGTGATTCTGGAAGGAAGGTTTCAGCGAGAGTGTTCAGACGCCTATTAATGGGTTCACTATTATCTTGTAGAAACTTTTTTGACATATATTTGTTTTGCATAACGATACTTGGCAGAAGTAACGTTTGGCAGAAACATGTTACGCAGAGTATGCTTTGGCATAAATCATTTCGCAGATTTTTATTATACCGAATCTTATATGAGCATAATGCTGATGAGCATAACAGTCTTCTAAACGAATAGTACTTTCGCAGATATTTTTTTTGCATAATATTTTAGGCGGCATAAAGTTGTCAAGCCGAATACCATTTGATTCCACGATAGACTTCATTGTCTTATCTTGTTGTACAGGACATATGCGGAATACCTAACTTAATCCAAGACGGACCTGCCCTAAGGTGCAATCAGTACCTAATTTATGCATTACAAATTGTTGTGATTACACATTTTGTCCATGGAGTGGTATGGTAGCCGGCCGATGCCGCGCGGCTCGCTCGCTCGTTAGGGTCTCAGTTCAACCTAACACTCCTCCTCGCTTCGCTCGTCGTCGTACCTAACCTAATCCAAGTCGGACCTGCCCTAAGGTGGAATCAGGACCTAATTTATGCATTACAATTGTTGCGATTAAAAATTTAGTGGCAGTTGCCCCGCGGCGGCAAGATACCTAACACTGCTCCTCGAACCGCTCGTCGTCGTACCTAACGGTACTTACATTCTACTACGTAAAGTTTACTTAACGCACTTTTCCGCTAGAAGAAAATAATTATACTTTTGTAATCGTATGCTATAGGATTATTATGTTATGGCACATAAAATTATGCTAAACCAAAGTCGGACAAAGAGATATTCTACAAAACAATGTGCTGCAAAATGTGTCGTATGCGAGGTAGTAGTAATGCCAACTATACTTTTATGCCATCTTACCATTCGACCGAAAGTGTTTCTGTGAAACGTGTTATGCGAAGTGTATTTCTGACCAATATTATTCTGCCAGATGTGGGTAACCCCTATTAATGATATGGGCTAATATTTTGCCAGCTACAGACAGCAAAGCAATACCTCTATAAGAGCTACAATCCGATAGATCCCCCTTACCCTTATAGAGCTTAGTTATGCAAGCATCCTTCCAGTCTTGTGGTACTATTCCTGTGTCCCAAATATAATTTATAAGGTCAAAAAGCCTGGACCTGATACTCGGTCCTCCATGCTTAAATATTTCGGCCGGTAGGCTGTCTGAACCCGGTGACTTGCCATTTTTTAAACGGGTTATCGCAGCAACGTACTCTATAAAAGACGGCGGGTTGTCCAAGCCTACGACGGACGGCAGGTTCTCAAGCGAGTTGATATAGGACAGATCTACACCTTGATTACCGGGATTAAGCACCTCATTGAAGTGCTCAGCCCATCGAAAGAGAACTTCATCAGGATCTGTCAGTCTCAGAGTTCCGTCACGAGAATAAATTGGGGCAGTCTTTTTGCAACGAGGTCCATACACGGATTTCAGACTTTCGAAAAACTTTGCAGTTTGGCTAGTATCTGCCAGCCACTGCAGTTCCTCAGCCTTGCGTTGCCACCAACTATCCTTTAGCTCCCGAACTTTCGCTTTGAGTTCCCGCTGCACGTCACTAAGGCGCCCCACATCAACGATACCCCTCAAGGCAAGTCATACATAAGATATGGCGTACCACAGGGAAGCATACTGGGGCCGCTCTTGTTCCTGATCTATATTCAACGATCTGGCCAACTGTTCTCTCGGTCACGTAATCTAATTTTTAATATCAACATCGTAAACTTGAGATGAAACTTGAGATGAGAACCGTGGGTTCGCGTTTAGTAACAATATTATTGACACACTGAAAGTACTACTGCTTTAGCTTCTGGTTTAGCTTCCCAAAAATTTCTTTCGTCTGACCGGTTGTTTGGATGTTCGGATTTGCGGCTGCGGCTTTTCAAAATGGTGGAGATATGGGGGTTGTAGTTGCTTTCATCAATGACAAGAGAAGTTGAGTACACTCTCCGTGATGAGCTAGTTAAACCAACCCACCGGCGTGCACCACGGTGCCATACTCCGCTTTTGTGTGCAAACCACGCGTTCATAGCCACTAGCAGTGTCTCAACCAAAATTTTACACAAATAACCAATAAATTACGGTCTTACTTCACGTTTTTGCGATGATCAAAGGAAATGTCCTTCTGCAGTATTCAGTGCTAGTCTGAAGACTGGGATATGAGTATTGTTATTCCACAGATCACATTGTAATGTCGTATTTTCGTTGTTGTCAACTGAGGTTTCATTATTCAATAACACAGAATATTTTACTGAATGATAAAACCTGTGAATTATATACCGAAATTACTCGAAACAATTAATCATACCAATAAAATATTATGTGTACCAGCCTATATATGTAAAAGTCGAGATGTTCAACAATCTTTTAACAATGGACATGCAAACCAATAACTATTCCATATTTGATGCCAATAGAGAACACTAGATTTATGTTCTCATACTAATGCTACTCTGGAAAAATCGCCCAATCAGGTACTCAAAGAATTCCTCTTGTAAACATTCAAAACAATAGCGGGGGACATGAAAGATGTACAAAGTTATTTTTTTCCATGCATGATTTATCATTATCATACGATTTTTTAAAAGACACGTATCTACGACTCAGGCCATCTACGGGTTAATGAAAGTCACAGCTGAATACCGGTACAAAAGAATACCCATCTCTGCCATATGTATAGGCATGTCGAAGGCATTCGATTGTGAGTCCCATGATATCCTTCTAGGAAATCTTAAAAAATACGGCATAAGAGGCAATCGTTACGATTGGATTTAATTTTATTTACTTATATATATATACTGCAGTACGAGATACCTACTATCCCGAAGGTAAAACGTTGATTAAATATAAATCATCTGATATACAAAAGATAAGGCGCCACAGGGAAGCATACTGGGTCCGCTCTTGTTCCTGATCTATATCATCGATCTGCCTGATCATGGTGTCCACAAAAAAATATTTTATAATAGTAGCAAGCTGTAACATTATTTTGTAACCTTCAATGGCTAATTATGCACATTATAGTTTTTAAAACCTTTAATATTTTATTTTATTTATTTGGGGCATCAACAGCAATACAATTCGTAACAATTAACAATATAGTACTACAACAAAAGCCAATACCAGTCCACAAAAATACAGTAAGTAGAACTAGTTACAAGAAAAATTAAACAAACATTATGGTATGCTCGATCAGGTGAGTGCGCACGGAAAACGGATATTGCATTAACCGTCATTTCAACTTAGCATTAAAGGACGATTACGTTTCTTCAATGTCGATTATGGCCTATTTATTCTTGGTCTTCATTCTCGCTGTGCAAACGGGTCGTGAGTCTAGTCACAGTCTTGCGCAGTCTCGTGCTGGCGTTTGCGCCAATAAATTCTTCTACTTTCGTGCCATTCTTCACGAATATAAACGTCGGCCAGCCTGACATCTTGTTCACTCCGTACTTCCAGTCGGTGACTTTGTTGTCCATATCGTCTGATACCACCTGAAATCAGCAATCACTTTTTAACAGACAAAAAGACTTATAAAAAAAAACCTGGAAGCAAAAGCATGATATTAATATACTAGTGGCTCTGTAAGCTGTATATCGCCCGAGTTTGTGTCGAACGAATACAAATGAGGTGCAAAGTTAACGCAATCGATCACGTTTGTTGTATGGGAGCCCTTAAATATTTATTTTATTCTGTTTTTTAGTATTTGTTGTTATACCGGCAACAGAAATACATCATCTGAAATTTCAACTTTCTAGCTATCACGATTATTGAGATACAGCCTGGAGGTAGACGGACAGACAGACAGCGGTGTCTTAGTAATAGGGTCCCGTTTTTTACGGAACCCTAAGTATTACCTGGTTTAGGTTTCCTAGAATGCCGTTGCGATACCTACAAGGCAGGAAAAAAAACAAACATTTTTATTTTATTAAGCTACAGACAAATCTGTATTTGTTTTTCCAGCCTACCTACAAACAAAATAATTTTTATTTTCGCCCTTTCCTTATTGGAGTTTGATTTGTTACCTTCAGAACGACAACCTTCTTCTTATTATGTCCATCCTTCATAGCCGCAATGTCCTCGACTGTGGGCACGACCTTTCGGCTGTAGTAGCACCATTCGTTCGTGACAAAGATCAGCACGAGCTTGTCACCAGCTTCTGTCACCTTGGTGTTCAGGTCTTCGGAGCTCACGATGTTAATAATTCCTGTGTACGTCGGCGGCGCGGTGATAGTGCGGGCTGCGACACTAAAAATCATTGCGATTCAAGTAGGTATAGTCTATCCGAAATTTTAAGATCAAATTCTGTCAAACTGGCACAAGTGAAAAACGACCTTAAATCTACACATATATGGTTGTTTGTACCTTGTGCCAAAGCACAGGGCGGACACTGCCTACTAAAAACTGAACTTGAATGTCAGTGTCAATGAGTGCGTGTAAGCGTGTAAGACGCACAGGGCTGCCTCAGACGCATTGCAACAACTAGTTGGTGTCTTAGTTGCACATAAATATGACATAATGAGATAGAAAATTATCACAACCACACAACCCCACCGTCATCACCACCACCACCACCACCACCACCACCAGTCACCACCATATTCATCACCATCATCATCATCATCACCAACACCACCTTCGTCACCACCAGTCACCACCATATTCATCATCATCGTCAACACTACCACCGCCAGTCACCACCATATTCATCACCATCATCATCATTATCACCACCAGTCACCACCATCATCATCATTACTACCACCAACACCATCACTATTTCACGAGTCAATGCCCGCCGATAACCATATATACACATTACACAGTAGGTACAAACCACCCTTTCGAAATTTTCTACGTAGCCAACTCCGTGCCCTATTCTGTATGTAATAGAAGAGGACACAGCATAGCAGCTGTTTGAAGTCCGCCCATTTAAAAAAAGAGAGTGCGCATGCTATTTTTGCTTGAAAATGAAAAGCATAGCGATAGACTCGTATATGCTGTACATTATTTTATAGTTATTTAACTTTTTTTTTAATCAATTAATTAATGAAATAATGAACTTTATTCTGCAAGTAGGCCACAAGGGCACTTTTACATGTCTGAGTCTATCGACATTTCACAAAAGGGTGACCACTGTTGAGAAGAAACTCCGAAAGATTAGATACATTACATTTGTTTTATTCTACTACCTATGTTTCTACTTGAATCACTTAAAATTAATGCCGTTTAAACACTTTTCACCGTTGGTTAAAATTCTCCAACATTTAAAAGTATGAGAATCTCTGAACACCATGATGACGTAGGCTTGTGTCAGTCACGTGGTTCGCGAGTCTCGGAAGAGAGTACCAGGCGGAGTATATTATTATACCATGCATTTTATTGTATCTATAGCGACAATCTACTCCAAAATAATGCACAGCATATACGAGTCTATCGATATCCTTTTCATTTTCAAGCACAAATAGCATGCGCACTCTCTTTTTTTAAATGGGCGGACTTCAAACACCTGCTATGCTGTGTCCTCTTCTATCGTATGGGATGGTTTTGGTTGGGACCTCTCAGTCGCACACATTCACTCGATGCAATATTTTACTTTTCAAAATTCGACAACCGGAATTCTGGACTGATTTTTCGCAGGCAACCCTATACCACCGTGTTCATAATAAAATAATCTTTAATGTTATTTAATTTCAATTCAATAATCAGACCGTTGCAAAATGCTAGTATAGATTTACCAGTTTAAACCTGGCTACCCGATAGTTGCGACGGGAAAAGAATAGGCAACCTAACGTTTGCATATTCTATGGGCTTCATACTTTCGATTGGTATAGAATTTATATAATAATCAAATGTTTAAAAAAATATTTTTTTTAATCATTAATTAAACATACCCTGGACTAAAATTTGTTAGGCAACCCATATGCAATATATTTATTGACATATTAAATTAAATATAAAATACATTTCATCAAATAAACATCTCGGTGAAGGTCGTTCTTAAAGGGATCCTCTACTAATACTATTAAGTATTCTGTGGCCAAAGTGAACTTCATTTGATGTTAGAGATCGGACAGGCTTTACCTACTTCTTATTTTGACGACTTTTTTTTCGGTCTCCCCCTGATTTTTTTCCCAGAACACGTAAAGACCTCTGTTATTTGTTTTTCAATTTTTTTCCATGTAGTTTTAGGGGTCGCTACCGGGTTCTATTCCCGGACTCGTCCCCCAGGTAACTCATTTCAATGGTTCTTTGAGATATCTTTGTATCAATAGTTTAATATAAACATTGTGGTGTGTACCCACCACAGATAATCCCCACTAGACGGAGCATGTAAGGCGACCCGCGCACACCAACGATATGGTACGGCAGAACATTAAAGTATCAACACGGCGGCCACCGTTTAGTTGCGTCCTTGTTTATGATCCATGCGTACGTCAACGAAAAAAGAAATTAAATAAATAACATGGTAAATTGTAGTGTTAAGTGGTGTAGAGAGACCTCATAAACATGGCCGCAACTAAACGGTGGCCGCCGCGTTGATACTTTAATGTTCTGCCGTACCATATCGTTGGTGTGCGCGGGTCGCCTTACATGCTCCGTCTAGTGGGGGTTGTCTGTGGTACCCACATAAAAAAATAAAAAAAATGAGACATTACATGTTTCATAGATGTATATATTTTTACCAACAGATGGGGCTCTACGGTTGGCTCATTCAAATCCTGCATCGTGGTAAGATTTTTCTTGAAATAATGACTCCACTCCATAGGAAATTGATTTAAAATACAATCCTAGGATTTTATGTATGTATAATAGGATTTTATGTATGTATAATTATTAATTAGTTGTGCCGCGCGGTGTTACCCGCTCATCCCACAGGAACACTATATTTTGGGATAAAAAGTAACCTATGTTTTAAACCTTTCGGTCACAAACTTTCGGTTTTACAATGTTAGTGTGATTGAATAGACTTACTTATACTTACTGCTCTTTTTTGCTGGTCACCGTACCCACTTGCTTATTTCTGGTATTCTCGTACTCTGACTCAATCGATCTCTGCAAATTACAACATATATATATATATACAAGTACATTACTGCAAATGCCGGGAAAGAAGAGCTTGCCGGTTGAGCGGATAGTGATACGAAGCCGGCAAGCCCTTTTCACGGCTAAGGCATGTACAGTGCTTTTCTCAAACATATGGAATGAAATAAAAAATACACCACTCAAAAAAATATGATTATAACAGCTCTTTAGCTTGTCCATGAAAACCGACGCCATGTTAAAAAAATTACTTCCCGGCCTAGGCCTTCAATTTTAAATATGAAATTCCTTTCCAGTTCTCTCGATTTGTTCCGCCCGAAACGTGACCCTTTGATGCCTGCGCACGTTATGAGGATATTTCATGGCTTGTTTGAGAAATCATATTTTCTGCAGGATGGTCGAAAACGGGTCGTTACTGTAGTAAAGGAAACTAAAACGCGTACATTTTACACCTTTATTGTGATTGCGACGAGAGCGAAAAAGGTGCGTGTTTAAATTTCCTGGAGTGCCCGTCCCGTCCCGTAAAAAGAGCGCTTCCAATCTTACTGCTCTGCGCAGTAGTCATTTTCAAAAGTACCTATTGCAAAATTAGGTGATATAACCATTATGTGGCATAACAAAAAAAAAATATGCGTCAATTTGAGATCAAGTTTAAAGTCGGTTAAAAGACTTACCTTTTGCGGCAGAGCGGTAGCGAGGCCGCATATTGCTAATAGAAGAATAAACCTTTTCATCTTGAAACACTCGGTGCCTAGTTGATAATGATAAGGATTGAACGTCTGACGGTGATCGTGTTTCGGAGAGAAGTGACCTAAGTATAGTTTATTATATACTAAGATTAGTTAATTATAAGATCATTCATGGACTACGTAGGTACTCATCTGATACCGCACTGTGGTTCCGAGCCAAAATCGTGCCCCACAAAAAGATAGATCACTTTTCAACGAAAAACGGCATCCCCAAAAAGAGATTGTATTTTCCAAAAAAAAAAAATCTGATTTATTTTGTTTTGTTTTCGTAAAAGAATGAACCCAACGTTCGCCCAGTTATATTAGATCAGCGGTGTGATAATGAAAAAAAGTCAACGGAAATCCTTGATGATGTTTGAAAATTTTAAGATTTTTTTATGGTGGTGCCATGCCAGTCTGGCGCCATCTGTTAGTCATAATTTGTCATCTAATCACGCCTAAACGTCTGGATAAATTTTAACCAACTTGGTACAAGGATAGCTGGATATCGGAAAATGGTAAAAAATTACGTGGACAAAAGTTGCGGGTACGGCACTTTCAAATTTCAAGTTGTAACGGTTCTATATTAAACTTTTAAGTAAATATGTCTTGATACTACACATAATATTAAAACGATACAATCCTATTAACTAAACATACTAACCTAATTAAAAACTTAAATCTAATCGTTTACTGATTATAAACTATTTGCATCTGTAATAAATTAAACCTCTTTATTCAGCACTGGCCGAATAACTACGTACCTACTGGCCGAAAAAGAACTCGTGGTAAGGAAACAATAGACGATCGTGAAAAAAGGAACACGGCATGCGCTGGCATTGTAATGTTCGATCTAAAACATTGACGTAATAATTACATGCACACAATCAGACGGAAAAAATGGTTCCCTCCCAAGTAATGCAAAATCACAAATCGCATTAGTTGGGCGAACAGTCTTGACACGTGACGGGTCTCAAAAATGACTAAATGTTTAGTGTAAAATTGCAGAAATAACAGCTATAAAGTAAAGAAAAAGGACGAAATATTCTTTTTTACTTAAGTTCTATTGATTAATTAACAAATCCTATGTAAAATCATAGCATATTTTAGATTAGAATTATTAACTTTGTCCCTACAAAATGCACCTCATCACAGAACAAAAACGTAAGGAGTCGCTATAGTTTTATATTTTATTAATAAATAAAGGAGTGCAATAAATAATTATCATATTTTTTTTATTTAAGATTCCCACGCGATCATTAACAACGTGAAAAATAGAGGTCACGTTTGGCAAGAGACAGACGCGAAGAATAATTTAAGCCAAATAATTCGTCTCTCGTGTGTTCGGCATAATCATATATGTTTTTTTTTATGTTAATCAAAAGAAGCATAAAATGGTGTCATTTATAAATTAATAAAAAAATTGCTCTGTTGTTATTGTTTTATTTTGTCACAGAGCCTAGACACTGTCAGTTTAAACCTTTGAACGCCAAGAATAACAGGCGACGTGAGCTGCCGTGCATACTTGATTTTGTCAATATTTTGCACTTGTCTTACTCTCATTTCACATACAGGAACAAGATGAGTTGAGAAAATAATGTTATTATTACTGATCCCTTCTATGCAGTTTCGGGACCCTTTTATGCAGTTGTTAAACAATAACGTAACTTAATTTGTTATTAACAATTTACGAGTTTATTAAGTTCAAACAAAAAATACATTTTAATACCTTAATAAAATAATAATGAAAATATTTTTAATATGTAAAGATATTAAAATCTGCTCCATTCGTGCCATGTTCCAAGTTTGACAAGAGACATGAGTCAGAATACGCTAAAAAAGTTAATTTACACGAAAATTATTTGTGGTAATAAGTACGTAAGTCAATTTGACACTTAAACGTTTGAGCAATGAGTTCTTTTGTACGAAGTAATTATGTTGTTGTAAATTATAAATAAGCGTTATTGGCATCTACTTGAACATGACAACAGTGCCACTTTTTTTGTCATTTTTTTTCGGGTCTGTGGCTCTATTATAAATAATACCTCAATGATCTAAAATTATTAACTATTCTATTAAGCTCTTGTATCTATAAATATCTTGTAAATAAATTGCTACAGATGTGTAAATAATACTTTTATGTACAGTTTTCCTACTATGTCTGTACATTTGTAAATAAGTGGCTGTGTTTTCCCCAATACGGGGAGCACTCCTAGGGCCACCGATATCTATCCCGGAGCCTCTAATCCCGGCTACCGATTCCTATATCCTGACGCTACCGAGACTAAGCCTGGGGCTTGCCCAGGACTACATCAAAATCATCAAGCCTGGAGCTAGTCTGCCCTACCCAGACTCCAGGACGGCTAGAGCTAACCTAGCCCGAACCTAGCCTGCTGCGACGAAGACGACGTGTGCAGGGAAGTGGCTGCTAACAAGGACTTGTCTCCTCTAAACTGTACCTACTCAGCTCGGAATTTCAAACTAAATTACCCACGACCTAGCCGGATCTACCTATTTTTACTTTATTTTATTTCTATTAAATGTACTACATTTTAATCAATCTAACCTACCTATAACGTATACACCTATTATACGTTATAAAGTAAAGTCATGCATTTGCTCCTAGAATAGGATTTTTCGTTCAGTTTAACAGCATCAATAGTAGGTAGTTGACCCACGTACCAGTAGTAGATTTGTCAATATCAGCTGCTTTACCGTACTATAAACTCTGACGTCATCTCCTTTAGCACAACTATGCTTCGCGAATCTTGTCGCGCGACATAACGTCACCCGTCACTCTCTCACGATACTGTACAGAAAGAGATAGGTATAGTAGGTATATATAGTCCAGTCCACCACCGCGGGTCTGCCCTTTCGAGATTATTGCTCTGCTCCGGATTAATGTGGGTTTCCTTTAAGCGAGTGTTATAACCTTCGACCTTATGCGACGACAGCTCCGTTGGTGCGGCCACGTTTCACGGATGGAGGAGCAGAGAGTGGCTAAGCGCATCTTTTATTCCGAACTTGAGGACGGTAAGCGGAAACAAGGCGGACAGCTCCTCAGGTACAAAGATGTGCTAAAGAGGCACTTAAAGAAGTGCGGCATACATCCGTCGCGGTGGGAGCAGCAGGCGGCCATGCGGCCAGAATGGAGAACTGTCGTAAATTCTAAAGTCTATGACTTTGAGAACCAACGGCGCATTGAAATGGACACTAAACGTGACCACGTAAAGGCCCGACCACCTGTGGCAGAATTACATCATTATGTCCATGGTGTGCTCACATGTCCGCAGTGTTCGCGTAGCTTCATCAATAAGGTAGGCTATGTGAGCCACATGCGTTCTCACCAGCGACAAAATCGGAGTTAACAGCAGTCGTCGTGGCCGAAAGCGGCCGTGAAGAATAGTAGTAGTATAGTAGTATAACCTTCGAAATATTGTGGATAGATAGGGGATTAGATGAAGGTTTGCAAAGTTATGCGTCGAAGGTGACAGGGTCATAATCAGATTTAGGTTTGAGTCTTTCCTGCGGACATAAGCGAAATTAAGGATTCCATGGCCTAATTTTCTAATAAAACTCATATGAGAATAAATAATGTTCCCTCTTCTATAATTCGATGTAAATAGCAATATAAAGCTCTTAACTTTTGACCTCCTCGCCGTGTCCGGCGACAGCGACTCCGTCAATTATTCTTGTCCGGGTTATGAAAGGCTCTAATGTGACTCGCAAAACCAAACTTTGTCTTGAAGATGCGATTACAATAAGGTACGCAATGAAGTTGTCCAGCAGAGTCGTAAGTGTAAGTGTAGGAGGGCTTCGGTTGAGTCTTGCTGTAGGTTTGGCTTGGTGATAAGTGTGGCAAAAGCAGAAATCCTTGTACAGCCGCCCAGGTATAGGACAGTTATGCTAGAGCCGCTGGACTATAATAACGAGTACCTACTATGATCCTACCTATCTTGACAGGACCACAGTGCACCAAAGACAACCTAACCTCGTTTCCTAGGGTTATCTGCAATGTCTGCAACGTTTCCGGTCCGTGACTCAAGTGGCCGCATGCGTTTAAGTTTCGTTGTTCGTTATTTATTCATTTTTGTTGTTCAATGTGAAGTATTGATAGCGTATTGTGCAGTGATCTAACGTATGAGTGAATAGCTAATGAATAATTCAACTTGAAGCGTTCATAGCCCTTCCTGGGTCAAGGCCCGATAGTCCGTGTGTTTTTTTGCAAATTGCTATCACTTTACAAAAAGCACGATTTTCTCAACTCACCGTACGACGTGGTATCAATCCTCTATCTAGTCGCCGAGTGCGATTGGCAACGAGACATTGGCAGTAAAGGTCGCCTAACTGTGACCGGTTGCCATTTAAAAAAAAATAGAATAGAATAGAAATGTCTGCAACGCAATTTTACATGCACGATAAGACCAACTCCAATCATTAAAATAAAATAAAAAATATCTACACGTATCGTAACATCTCGTTGACTCCTCCCTCATTATCTTTATAAATTATATATTACTTGCTGCGCCCGCGGTGTTACCCGGGACCACAATGTTTTTTCCAGGATAATCAGCCTCTGTTAATCCAGGTCAGGTCAGCTACATAGAAAACTACCATGAGTCTCAGACATATTCAAATACATAGGAGAGACTGGCCGGAACATTTCCACAAGAGTGACTGAACATACGTAGTATGAAAAATCGTGATGCCCGGGGTTCTGCAGTGACGGAACATTCACTCAATTCGTATACGTCTCACTGCATTCGGTTTGATAAAGTAACTGTGCTGGCGAGAGAAAAGCTTTTCATTCCGCGGAAAGTTAGAGGCTATCGAAAATAGTCGTCATCCGAATTTTAACCGAGATTGTGGGGTCAGTGCCCCCCAGCTGGAGGATGGTTTTGGATACTATATCGGTGGTTAGTGTGGACGAGACCTTAGTACATGACGTAGTGAGTGTTGTGTGCCTAGAATTTTGTAATAATAAACCCAAAAATCGAAACAGTCCTTCTCATTCTGTTTCCAAAATTTCGTTACAATTGGTTAATTTTGGAGAATCCTCGATTTCTTCAACCTGGTTGCGTAAAATTTTGAATATTCATTTATATGCGACGCGGTAGTTACCCGGTGCTAGGGTTACCATATCTCAGGATTTGTCCAGAGATTTCAGGCTTTGCGACTTTTCTCAGGATTGCGGCCGGATTTTGCAAATCTCGTGATATCTCAGGATTTTCAATAAAACACAGGTTACATTTTATAGTTGACATTTTGTAATGAGACTTGTACCTGTTCAATTACCCACGGAGATATCACGCCCGTAACAATGGCCTCAGTCTTCGTTCGTGCACAAGAAATACTATTCGCAGTGTTGGAATCGGTACATATAGCCTTAACCAGTTGGCTGGTGCAATCCATAGATTTAAATGACCGGTGATGTTTCACTGTGTGAAAAGCTAGTGGCCACAGCGGCGGATCTTTTGTATGTCAGTCCAGAACTTTGTGGTTGAAATAAAATATTTTTTTTATGTTTTTCCGTTAGGATATGTTTTTCAATATCGGACTTGAACTTAATTGAAAAATAATTGTTACATATTGAACAAAACACTTGGGTAGGTTCTCTACCATCTTTCATAATCGGAAACCGCCCCGCCGCTTGATGTGCATGTGAGCTAGAACCGCAGTGTACAAAACGATAATATTACGTTTTTGAGAGAAAATTCTCAAACTCTATTAAATCTTCCAATTTTCCATGGAAATCAGGCCTTTTCTCCGGTCTTTTGATTTTTTCATCTGGTAACCCTACCCGGTGCAAACTGAACGTATAGTACTTAAACAGAAGCTAAGGAAAGATGAGCAGTGGTTATTTCCTCGTAATAAGGTTTACGTTTTTAGTTTACTTTAAGTAACAAAAAGTTTTCGTGTATAAACATGACCTAGACCAAAGACTACAATAGACTGTCACAACCTTTTGACCAAAGACTACAATGTAACATAGCTTTTGACATATTGATAAACTGTGATTGGGATAGTATTTTTACACTTCTTATGCATTTAATTTCGTATATTTTTAGCCTTAGATACCTCCGAAATGCAGCTAAGATCGACCGGTACTCCCCATTTAAATGAATTGTGATGTTATATTAGAACTGTTTAAGAGCTAATATTTTAATTCATGACTTGGACTTTCTTTGTGCGACACAAATTGTGCCAAATTACATCCAAATCCGTGGATGCGGAGTTTATTAAAGATCCAATAGTTTTATGCAACAATAACTAGTATCACACTATTATTATAAAGGCGAGAGTTTGTGAGTGTGTTTATGTGTATGTTTGTTACTTCTTCACGCTCAAACGGCTGGACCAATTTTTATAAACCCTGGATTAACACATAGGCTACTTTTTATCCCGGAAAAACGTAGTGTTCCCGTGGGATAAGAGAGTAACACCGCGCGGCTCAGCTAGTAAAAATATAATATGACAACCAAAGCAAACAGTCGGGGCAAAAAACTACAAAATAATAAGTAAATAAATAAATATCTGAACCTCATCCAAATAAACCGTTGTTCCAAAGTAAGCTTGAGTAGGCTTGTGTTATAGGATATTAGACGATTCGATTCGAGTTAATCACCGTTGGCGCAGTGCTAGTGCAACTGCCTACTGAGCCGGCGGTCATCCCGGCAAGTAGGTACAAATATTTGTGATAAACTTAAATATTTGTTCCTGGGTCGTGGATATTTTCTATGTAATAATAATAATAAAAATAATAAATAATAAAAACATTTATTCGTAGTAACAGTACTCCTACACATTACACAACTTCTGCCAAACTGTAAAACAGTTTGTTGGCAGAAAAAATAAATGTATTTAAGTATATGTACCTATTTATCTATAAATGAATATCGTCGTCTAGAGTGTCCATAACACAAGCCTACAAGGGCTTACTGTGGGACTAGACCGATTTGTATGGGTTGTCTGATATGTATAGGTAGGTATCATACAAGTATTTTGATACCTCAGTTCACGCTCGTACTAATTGCAGTTATTATTTCAATAAAATATAAACCAGATAGAGTTTCCCACCTAGCTCAGAAGTCAGGGACTTCTATTTATTGATGTATACCCTTTTTGTCAATAAAATTATCTTTATCTTTAGTTGTGCACTAACGACCTAGTTTCCGAAAAAATACGATTGTGCATCGATTTGCTCTTGCCGGGATTCGAACCCAGGGCGGCCGGCTCAGTAGTTACAACAGTCAAAGTGCTATTGCGTTACAGTTCTGTCAAGCTGGACCCCATCAGGAACCCCGCGGACCTTGACTCCAAAATGGCCGAGGCTGGGGATAAATTGGTAGTCCTTGCGATCTTAGTTGAATGGTGCCCGTACTGCCAAAGGATCGCTCCTACTGTTGAAGATATTGCTAGCAAGAATCGGGTAGCTGTGATACTGGTAAGATGACTAAATAATACGGTATTGTACAGTACGGTCAAACTACCCAACATTATTATGTTATTGTATTATAAGCTGGTTACACTCACGTGAAATTGTCAGGAACGGCCCGACAAGTTTCGACCTCGTATGCAGCTCTTCATCAGGGAGTGCTACCGTTACAGCGGCGCGGTAACTTGTCACATGTCGCGCCGTTCCAGACAATTTCACGTGAGTGTAAAACAGCTTAATACAAAGTTTTAATAACATTATATGTATGTATTTAAAATGGTTATGCGCATTGGCCATACCCTTGGATATAGCTGTTGAGTTTCTTTCGGCGTTTCTTCTCAACAGTGAAATGCCGGTAGACTCAGACATGTAAGAGCGCCCTTGGCCTACTTGCAGAATAAAATTCATTTTCATTATTTCTTAAAATTGGTTAAAATCCGTTCAGCCGTTTCAGCGTGATGCGAGGACAAAGCAAATTTTACCAATTGAATTCGCTGCATTGAGGTGATATTTTAGATCCTGAAATAATGACGCCTCTCCACAGAAAACTGACTTTCAATACAATATTTGAATTTTATAATTAGTATAAATATGTAGGACATTGGAACTCAGGATCATTTAAACATAGCATCGTAGCACTTTTTTTTTTAACCACCGATGAAAAAAGAGGGTAATAAGTTTAACATGTGTATCTGTCGTGTGTCTGTCTGTGGCATCGTAGCACCCTAACGGATGTACCAATTTGAGTGCATTTTTTAATCGAAAGGCTTGTCCGTCCGTGGTTCTTAGCTATGTTTAGTGGAAAAAGGACCAGTAGTTTCCAAGATATTCAGCTTTAATTGGAACAATGATAAGCTCTCAGTCAATGTCGAAGCTAACAATTCCAAATTTTGTAGTAATGTCCTGTTTTAGTAGCATTTTTTATATCACCTATTGAATGATGGTCTCATGATGACCAGCTACTTGCGTCTGGGGTGTATTAATTTAGATTATTGTTCATTAAATCCGCAGATCGATGGTGAATCCGTCAAAGCTAACATTAAGGAATGGAAGTACGGAGTAGGCGAGGTAACGACGGCTCCGACGTTCATATTCATTAAAAGAGGGGTGAAGATCGAAATACTAGATACTAGTATCCCTGAGATATTACAGAAGACTGTGGCAAGACTTGTGAAGAAGAAATAAAAATATAGCCTGTACGCCTTAAATAAAGAGCCTATTTTTTTTAATAAGAACCTTAAACATAGAATCCGCGCCACGTTATTAATGGAATCTTTTTAGCGAATCTGTCTTAATATGGAAACAAATTGTCAAAGAAAGAATCCACTGTAAAGCAATGTGATCATTACGCTGGAAACGTAGGGTCGCAGGTTCGAGTCCTGCTTACATTGCAGCGGGTCACATTACATTTTTTCTTTCACAATTTACCTTTGCGTCAATCATAATTTCATCCGTTAGTCGTAGCCAATTAGTCCAGGTTCTGTTTTTGTGAAAATCTAAACCATTGTTTTGCAGTTTTAAACAAATAAAAATAAGTTTAATGTTTTAAATTTATTTATTTTTAAAGTAACTACTGTCCATCTAATTATAACATCATTAGTAATCTTAACAAGAATGATATTATTTGAACTTAGAATCACTCTTGACCTGACGCTCATGATTGAATAACAACGCTTGCTTGAGGCTCAAAATCAGCGCTCGCAAAAACAACTTAGGTATGTATCTTGTTCCACAGATAAACATATTACCATGATAGCGTTACTAACCCAATTGGGTACAGATACGTGCTCAAAACGTGCCTGTCATAAAATTAATTAAAAAGATAATCAATTAAGTCTATTATGTATGCTCAATGGAATCATAATACCAAGGAAATGATCTATTCAGCTAAGATTTAAAGATGAACACGCACGTCTTAGCTCTAATTTTCCTGAGTACCTTGAAGTTGAGTCTGGTAAGATCGTATTTAACTACACTGTTTCTCTTCGGGTCTCCATCATCATAATAGTCCAGTAAAAATAGAGTAAAATAGAAAGTCAACCTTTGGCAATTCTAATTTATCTTCAATTTTGGCGTATTGATAAATTATGACATTAGAAAGTTATTTACAAAATTTTAGCAAAGCTGTGCATATGCATTCGTTACAATTGAAATATTTCCTAAAAATTTGCGTTTTTTTTTAATGGGAAAAAGACAATACGTAATTTTATACGGTAATGATTTGGTACATAAAACTATCTTAATATGATTAATAGCAATTTCAAAATAATCAGCTGTGTGAAAATATGAAACATGTAAAAAAAAACCCTACCGCAGTTCATGCACTGCATATTGCTTATATATTTTTACATAAGTAACTTCACACAGGTGAACCTACGGTGTATTAGACAGATTTAAACTGAAAACAGCTGACTACCTCGCCAGGCGGTAGGAGAAAAAGTAAAAAAATCATAAAAGTAAATATTTTATTAGTAAAATTTAGCTTCTTCTTAACATTCATTCAAACAAAAATCAAAGACCTTACAGTTGCCGAGAAACGTCTCAGAGCCTAACCTTGACTGCGCAGTAGCCGATTTACGTACAAATATGCATGCGCAGATCCGCCATTTTGGGTCAAGAAGTTTCTCGGCAACTGTACAAAGAATTTGCAAAGGCTAAAACGCAATTTTTACTGGACTAATAAAGTTAAAACCCAGGCTTTTTTCGGTGGATACGTTTCCTTGCTTCCTGTGAGCCATTTCGTTGACAGTATGGTATTACACGAACGTTCACCTGGTCTATGTAAGCCCTCTTTGGTCTTCCTCTCTCTCATTCTTTCAACCTTTCTAATACGGTGAATAGAGACTAAAGTACTATGTGTGACCTTACAAACGGTCCGGTAGTTTTGAATTTTCGATATGTAGTCTAGGATGGTTAGTCAGTGCTTAAAATGCAAAATGCACAATTCCCCCCCCCTCCGCGCCCGCCGCCATATTGAAAAAACCGGCACTCTCTTCATATTTTTGCTCATATCTTCCTTTAGGAGCATTTTAGCTAGAAGAAAGCTTCGACAATGTTATAGAGAGTTAAATTTACTACATTCTCCATTTTGTATTTTTTTTTCTAGGACAGATAGTTACGGAGATATCCACATTTAAAAAAACGTAAAAAATCGCAATTTCCTACTGAAAAACAAACTTCTGGATTATATCTTCGTTTAGGAGCATTTTAGCTACAACAAAGCTTGGGCAATGTTGTAGAGAATTAAATTTACTATAATTTACACTTCAAATTTTGTTTCAAGGACGGTTAGTTACGGAGATATGCACATTTAAAAAACAGGAAAAGTCGAATTTTCCGAAAATTTCTCAAAATTCTTGGTTTAGAACGCTGTCATTCAGTTATGGACTAGTCTAGGACAAATTAAAACATGTAGGAAATATAATTGCTTATAAAACTCATGTCCATTTTTACATGACATTTTCGGAAAACGTGACTTTATTTTTTACTTATCTCCGTAATTATCTGTCCTAGAAACAAAATTTGAAATGTAAATTATAGTAAATTCAATTCTCCACAAAATTGCCAAAGCACTGTTCTAGCTAAAATGCTCCTAAACGAAGATATAATCCAGAAGTTTGTTTTTGAGTTGGAAATTGCAATTTCTTAAGTTTTTTTAAATGTGCATATCTCCGTAACTATCTGTCCTAGAAACAAAATATAAAATGGATACTGTAGTAAATTTAACTCTCTATAACATTGAAGAAGCTTTCTTCTAGCTAAAATGCTCCTAAAGGAAGATATGAGCAAAAATATGAAGAAAGTGCCGGTTTTTTCAAAATGGCGGCGGGCGCGGAGGGGGGGGAATTGTGCATTTTGCATTTTAAGCACTGACTAACCATCCTAGACAACATATCAAAAATTCAAAACTACCGGACCGTTTGTAAGGTCAAAATCCTTTATTCACTGAATTATTCCTTTTGTTATAATATTTTGGTAATTATTCGTTGCGCCGTAACAGGTGGCCAAGAATTGACAACATTTCATATTTTTAAGACTAAGTACAATTTTATTACATTTGTGTGGATCAATTTTTTCTTGCTGTTATTCTGTCCCGTGACCCAGGGGACAATAGTGATTAACTTCTAAGAAAAGTTTTGATAATTTATATTACTGGTATTGTTAGGAGATAGTCAACATAAGAATGGGCTTATAACGGCTTAAATTACAAAGCTTTTGCTAAATAGGTAATTATAATCACGGAAAATCGTAGTTTGAAAAAGTGACCCAGGGGATATTACCATGGCAACGAGTGGAAAAAATTGTTGATTGACCCATTTCTGTATTCCGCTTATAAAGACGACGTAATCACTGTTTTTATATTTTTCCTGAGTCTACTAATTATTTTATTATTTATTTAATAAAATCTACTCATCGTACAATGTAGTAACTCCAAAACTATGACACAATGGTAAGGTTATCTGGTGTCCAATTAAAAAAAACTAATGTCGTTGAGCTTGGCGTTATTTCCAGCTTATTTTTTAGGGTTCCGTAGTCAACTAGGAACCCTTATAGTTTCGCCATGTCCGTCTGTCCGTCTGTCTGTCTGTCTGTCCGTCCGCGGCTTAGCTCCGTGATCATTACTTAGTACTAGAAAGCTGAAATTTAGTATGAGTATGTGTATCTATGTATCACGCCGACAAAACGGTAAAATAAAAACTAAAAAAAAAAAAATTTTTTCGGGTGCCTCCCGGACACCTAAAGTGGGGGTGACTTTTTTCGCGGTTCGAAGACTACAACTCTATACAGGCACAGGTTGTCGTAGATTTAGTTTATTTTATGTATTTTGCTATATTTATTTTCGTATACATAAACGTATTTACGTATAAATAAATTCTAAATTGTTTTTAAGGTGTAGACGACGTATCCCTGTCGATCTCTATATTAATTTCCACCTGTTAGAAATATGAAATGTTGTCAATTCTTCCTCTTGTCCTGAGTTCGCGTAGGTAGAAGCGGGTTCCGTACCCACTGTGCTACGCAGAAGCATCTAGAAAGTATAAATTATTATAGAATTATAGAGTTAATTATTCACTCTTTTAGCGCACTAACAACGGTTGTGAAGTTCTTAGTGTAAAGAACAGTTTATTTCAATAGAAAAAATCTAGTCTTCGAAAACCTTCAACGATATGCTGGTTTCGGTTTCTGCGGCGTCAATCCTGCTATGAACTTTACATGTTTGTTTTAAGATTGTTCTACTAGCGACCCGCCCCGGCTTCGCACGGGTGCAATGCTATGCATGTATTATGCATAAAACTGCAGGCTTCAGGGGTAGTTTCAAATTTTCGGCTTCGAAGATTTGGAATGACCTCCCACCCCCATTGCGATCCAATGTGTCCCGCCCAACATTTAAATGTAAATTGCGTTTATTATTCTTAAAGAAACAATTGGAAACCGAAGATTTGTGTGTCTAATGCACTAATGTAATGCTATGGCCATTTAAGTGCTTAGTTCAAAGTAATATAATGTAAATGTATTAATTAAAGTTTATCGAATCGAATTATTTAACCAGGTATTCTCTCAATAGTAGTTTTTAATAATAAATCCTCTCGCTTTGGAACATTATTTGTTACATATAATATATATATATATTTTATATATTTTAAATTAGGTGATGTCACTTTTAGCATGTACTCATGTACTTGCATGTATGTGTGGGTGTGTTGTGTGCACGCACATGCATGCATGTATACCTTGGTCGCACCCGCAAGTATGACAATGTGGTTCAGAGTGAGAAAAGGGACGGCCTGAAAACCAGCGCTGCGCAGACGCCTGTCTGTCGCAGCACATGCTGAGTCCGCTCCTTTTGTCACACAGAATAATTTGGGTGGACAATATAATGACAATGTTTTTATTGTTCAATCTATGTACCTATTTTATTTTTTTGTTGTGGCAATAAATGTCTTTCTTTCTTTCTTTCTTTCTTTCATTATACATATAAATTGAATCACTCTATTAAAAAAAAACTAATCAAAATCCGTAGCGTAGTTTTAAAGATCTAAGCATACATAGGGACAGACAGACAGACAGACAGACAGCTGGAAGCGTCTTTGTTTTATACTATGTAGTGATTTAGCAAATACATTTTTAGTCCTAGTTGGCTTTCTCCGGTGAGGCTTAGCCTTAATTCATTTGCACGTTTCTACTTACTGATTTTTTGCTGAATTTTTAAGTGTCAAGACGACGAATATGCCAATGCTGTAGAAGATGACCCAATGGAAGACGAAGTCGAGACTGCAGAAGATGTTATAACTGCAGAAGATCGCCTATCTGCAGAAGATGGTGGAACTATAGAAGATCGTCTATCTGCAGAAGATGTTGGAACTATAGAAGATCGTCTATCTGCAGAAGATGGTGGAACTATAGAAGATCGTCTATCTGCAGAAGATGTTGGAACTATAGAAGATCGTCTATCTGCAGAAGATGTTGGAACTATAGAAGATCGTCTATCTGCAGAAGATGGTGGAACTATAGAAGATCGTCTATCTGCAGAAGATGGTGGAACTATAGAAGATCGTCTATCTGCAGAAGATGGTGGAACTATAGAAGATCGTCTATCTGCAGAAGATGTTGGAACTATAGAAGATCGTCTATCTGCAGAAGATGTTGGAACTATAGAAGATCGTCTATCTGCAGAAGATGGTGGAACTATAGAAGATGGTACATTTCCACAAGTTCTAACCGGAAAAAAGAGAAAACTCAATTTTAAGACAGGACAATATGCCCTAAACAGCATGCGAGAAATCCCTTTCAGCAAAGCTAAGGTGAGGAGACATTAATAAAAATAAATAAAATAAATATTAGACAACCTCTGACAAATAGATCAAGTCCCGAATTAAGCTCAAGAAGGCTTGTGTTATGGGTACTACGACGATATACCTACATACTTATATAGATAAATATATACTTAAGTAAATAATAACAACCATGACCCAAGCACAAATATTCGAGTTCATCAAACAAATTATGACGGTCATTTTTGACTTTCAGAGCAGTCTAAGTGTAGTTACTACAGTTAGTTAGTTTGATGAACTCGAATATTTGTGCTTGGGTCATGGTTGTTATTATTTACTATATTTAATCACAATGAAAAAGAGAATCGATTAACATATCCACACAAAAAAACATGCCTGTTTTTCGAGGTAGTGCTTTGACGTCTGTGGCGCGCAAAAGGTTAACCTAGTTGTTATGTTGCAGGTGAAATATCATCGAAGCCGCCTTTGTATAAAAGTACCAAATGATAAAGAACACTGCTTGAATACACTCGAGGTAAATAAGCAGTGATCGCTCCATAGTTCATATTTTTCTCTCTTACTATCGGACACTATCTCCCTTCTCCCTCCGCTGTTAGGGCAAAAACACAATTACAAGACACGACATCGCATCGTCGTACGACGCGACATCGTGCCACGATGCGACGTCGTGAGATTGTAAAATGAATTTTAATTTTGCACCTTGTCGCATTTCATTTTGGATTAATGCATTTCCACGACACGACGTCCCATCGTGGCACGATGTCGCGTCGTACGACGATGCGATGTCGTGTCTTGTAATTGTGTTTTGGCCCTAAGGCCGCGTCTCCACTGGGGCGGAGCGAGGCGGGGCTGTATATAATTTATTTATTTATTACAAGCGACCCGCCCCGGCTTCGCACGGGTGCTTTGCTGATACATTTTGCATTTATTATACATATAAACCTCTTGAATATCACTCTATCTATGAAAAAACTAAGCATACAATAGGGACAGACAGTCTGACAGCAGGAAGCGACTTCGCTTTATACTCACATAATGGACCAATCAGATTCCTCAGATTTAAATTCACTTATTTTGGGCTTCACAAAGATGCATCCTGATTAAGGGTAGATTGAGGGTAGATAGCCTAAGGGTGCGGCTCCACTGAAGCGAGGCCTGACCTGAGTTGCAATCTCTCAGCTCCACTTCACTTCTGTGATTAACCTATTGACCGCCAAGCGGTCTAGCAATTTACCGTGCCACTGACGCCAGAGTAAAAAAAAGATGTGCCCCAAAAATCAACAGGGATTGAAAAATACTTGTAGCGGTTAGAATTACAAAGTTTTTGATCATTGAAATTTGGACGGCTGTGGCCGACGTGGCGTCAGGGGCACGATTTTTTGTTGACGGCCACAGCCGACTGTGGCGCTCAAAAGGTTAAGCGATTTCGCACGTCTCCGCATCAGTGGAGACCAGGGTTTACATCTTTACTATATTATATACTATAATATTTCAGTCAATTGAATAGGTACTATATACCGGTGAACTTTTAGTCGTGCACGGTAGAGACAGGGGGTGATGAGGAGGGTGACGCTGAGCAACTTTCACTATGGGGACAACCACGAAATCTCGAAAAAAATCTCCTAATTAAGAGATAGTTAAGTATCAATTAAAAGTTTATTGTTAGTTTTTTTCGTGATGTCATGGTTGTCCCCATAGTGAAAGTTGCTCAGCGTCACCGTCCTCATCACCCCCTGGCACTACCGTTCACGACTAAAAATTCACCGGTATATAGTACGAAATATACTATTATTTGCATTGCTAACTCCGCTGTTGCACTTTTTTTACATAAACTTTGTCTAAATTGGATGCAGTTAAGTTACTCGATTGTAATTTGTGTGTACCTACTATATTTTTCTAAATTTCTCAAAAGTACTATATTTTGGCAAGGTTTTGAGAAAAATAGGTACTACCACCTACATTTCTTCAAAAAAAAGTTGGCATCCCTAGTCGAAACGCATCCTAAGTACCCATACAGACATTTGATTCCAATAAGTCAAATAAGTCTCAGTAATAGGGTCCCGTTTTTACCCTTTGGGTACGGAACCCTAAAAATGTCATCCTGCCTATTATCCATTTTTGTTTACCACAGATGCCCGGAAATCCTGCAACGGTTGCCAAATTCTTCAAGGTATATATGGACTCCACCAACAGTAAACTAGAACAGCCAGTGAAAAATAACAAGAGACTCTTGTGGCAAAAAGTGAATGGATAATTGCATATCGCTGTAATAAACGGTTTTTAAGATTATAATGATTATGTTACTTCATCCTCCTTTTCCTTATTGCCATAGAGTAAAATACTACAGGTTCTCTTTTGATCTTCGAAAACGCCATCGAGATTTAGGGTAGACCGAGGGACTTTGAAGCTACGTCGGTTTCTTGGAATCTCTATTTTTTTGCGATGCAAGGACGCATACTCCCATGAGCGGAGGCGGCTAAGCAGCGTTGTTACCAGCTCGCTCGGATATTCCGTAAATTGACGTAGTTTCAACTCGCCTTCAAAACCCCTCGGGCTCACCTATTGTATTGGTTGTTTGTGGAAAATAACCAAGAACCATCAACCAACCTGGTTTCGCTGGCTTGGCCAAATAAATAAATAATGAATACTAACGGACAATCATACACAAATCGACCTAGACCCAAACTAAGCAAAGCTTGTACTATGTGTACTAGACGACGATAAACATAATATAAAAATACACATATAGATAACATCCACGACCCAGGAACCAATATTCGAGTTCTTCACCCAAATATTTACCCTGGCCGGGATTCGAACCCGGGACCGCCGGCTCAGTAGGCAGGTGTCTACAAACCGAGCCAACCGCGTCGTCATTAGACTTATAATGGCTGTATAAGATCTTAGCCTGTAACCTGAGTATTTTTTTAATGAAACCAAAACTTTACTAGCAGTCAGATGACATTTTATTAAAAGAATTGCAAATGCAAAAATCATTTTCTCATATTATTCTAAGGTGGTTACACAATATCAAGTAACTTCGAGGGCCTTATTTACTATGGTCAAGTTTATCGAGCCAGTAGATAAATGATAAAGCATCTGTCAATTTCGGACACGTATAAGTGAGAAAGAGAAGCTTTATCACATTTATCTAAGGTCAACATCATAAGCATAAGTTAAGTTTGTCCCTGATATCCATGCGGTCGCATATAAAGGAGATACAAAATTAACATTGCCATTATATAAAATTGTTATAGTTGTCTTCAGATAGCTTTTTGGCTGACATATGTCATTTCAGTACTTTTTATAACCTGTGTTATGCCTTTTCGCAGAGATATTTTTCATCGAATTTTCACTTCGAATTTTTTTTCATAAATCTTCCAAATATCATCCTATTGATTAGGTTAGGTTTTGTTTTATAACAATCTCAATTAGTTCACGGTTTCAGAGAAAAATGTTTTCCAAGAAAAGTAATTCGACGAAAAATAAGTCTGCGAATATACAAAGAACTCCTAAAATATATTAAAATGTAGGTAGTGAAATGACAGATGTCACAGCGACAAATGTACCTAACATAATATCTACTGCTACAACACTAGTTTTCCGTCTAGCAGTTTGTTAAAAGCTTCAGGCCCAAGTACCAATGTACAAAATAAGTATAAAGTAACTAATACATTTAAAGTCAGTCGTTATCACACAATATGTTATAAATCATTAATCATAATAAATATTCGGCCAACAAGGGTAACAACCCTTCATTAAATTTCCTAAAATTTATAAGAAACCTGCAATAAAATAAATGTTTCACGTTTAAACTCCTCGTGATTAAAAAAAAGAATTCTCACCATGTTAGGCCGCATTGCATTTTTTCAAGTACTCATTACACAGCTAATGAGCGTTGAATGGTTGAAAACGCGACTTTTTCGTGACCTCACTTATGAAGGGTTATAAATAATCAAGTTTGTATTTTGCATTTTGTAGGTATATACGCATACAAAATAAGATTACCATAATCTGGGGTATACAACTATGTAGTGCCTCACAACATATAAACACCCGATTTTTACGACTTAAATGAGCAATTCGGTCAAATTAGTTATCTAAAAAGTTGTAATTTTTCACCCAATACCTGATTGAATGTATGTTGCGACATGTAAAATCGGGTATTGGAACTATGTATCGTCGGTCCGGTCTCTAAGATCAAATGAAGTCACTTTGGCACAACGTACAAACGACCATATGCTAGTAAATTTAAGGTAATTTTTCACTTGCGCCAGTTTGACATAATTTGATCTTAGAATTCCGGATGTACTATAACTATGATTATTCGGGTGGAATCTTGCAACTCAATTTTGAAGCAGATATCTTCAACCGATTGAGCTGAAATTTTGCATACCTAAACTTTGGTGACAATACAATATGTTATCATGGAGCTGGTCTGATGATGGAGCCGGAAGGTGGCCCTAGAAACCAGGGATCGGATACCGGTATTGACTTCCATACATAATACCGGTATTCAGTTTCGGTAGTTCGCTTATTATTACACATTCTCATATTTTGCCCGGCTTATTTTCAAGTTCTGTATCAATACCTAAATTCTATTTCATATCATTTGAATAAAAACGCGAAATTAGAAAGATATTTAAATTTTAATTAATACCTGCTAGGAATTCTCTAATAGATTAAAGCACTACCGAGTTTCGGTTTTTTAGAATAGTTTCAGTGAGCAATTGATGAATGTTTGAAGAAAAGTACAGTCGACCGTTAAAAGCTTGTCACTAAAATGTATTTTTTGACAGTAACCTATTACTTCTAGATGTTATGAATACTAGTTGTAAAACACCCCAGATTACAGTTTAAACTAAACTTTGCCGTGTAAATATTTAATAGTCAGATTTTCAATTGTGTATGTTTTAGAGATATTAAATATTGATTTCACGTACTTTTACTTTTTATGAAAATTGCATTGATATGTTTACTAAAGAAAAATTAAGAATAATATAGTAAGTATTCTTTATTTATTCATAATTAGTCTTTAGTAATCATAAAAACATTAAATTTCGCTAAAAATAGGCAAACACATTAGAGGCGCGTAATTTTTTAAAGAATTTTCTCTAGTACGCCGAGACGACGTCTTTACTATAATTACTATTCTGGCACTACAAAGTGTTCCAACATTATTTGTAAACAAAACGTGTATTTTACTAGAAAATGTCAACTTACTTAGTTATATAAAAAAAAACTTCCCGACAATTCCCAAGTCCGGGATTTTTCCAATCCCACGGCACCGGGACTATTCAAGAAATCTCGGCTTTGTAAACCTCAAATCACAACTCAAGATTTTTTTAGTACAAATTACCTGGACTGGACCACTTGAAAAAACTAAATCTACGTCAGTTAGACCGACAAACCGATTTAAATATGTTTCCTTTAAAAAAGTGTAAAAGCTACGCTACCTTAACTATAGGATGAAAATGAGATTTCAATCATAAACCTAGAATTATATCCCTTAAATTGTGACCATTAGTGAAATCTAGTACGGAGTGGAAGGAATCTTCCACAAATTCAACATTATTCAATTAAGTTTGCACCTGTATTACTATGAGTTAACATGACCGTACTCGCTAGCGACAGCGTAAACGATTTGTGTGGAGAATAGTACAGCTACTAGCGGTTACTTTGTAGAACTAGAAATCCATACAAATTGTTTACGCAATCGCTAACGAGTACGGTCACTGTAAACTCATGGTAAGGCACTGATGTGTCACGTCGTATACGAACGAGGTGCAAACTTACTGTAACCAGTAAGCAATAACTTTTCATACATCGAATTCGATTAGTAACTAAGTATAATTAAGGTCGACATTTTGGGAAGATTTATTGGAGGACTTTTCTGCGTGATTGGAATAGCTACGTGGCAATTTAGGCTTGCAAAACCGGACAATTTCAATATGGCGGTATAGTACCGGGAATTCCCGGTACTACCATACTAGAATTCCCCGGTTGTGCAAGCCCTAGTGGCAATGTTGATATATTTTCATTGGGGCTAAATCCATTAACGAAAACCAATATATGATTTCTGTTCATTGACACCAGATGGTAGCTATTTCGCTTGCTCCGGCACTGGAGGGTTAATCCGATGTTCGAAATTCGAATCGTATCGTGCTGTCCCACTCATTCCAATATTGTTTGACACGACATCGGGATATCATGTCGAAATGTAAAGATGTTATTTACTTATTTAAGCTTTATTGTACATTACAATATACAAATGGCGGACTTTATGACTTGAGGTACTTCTACCAGTGTAACAAAGGCCAAACAGAGCCATTGTTGGAACAGGATCGGTGTGCGGTACACTACTACAAAATATGTAAATAAAATGTATGTACGAATATCGAATTATGTACAAATACAAAGAGACTTACGGTGGAATTAATATGGCAGAGGGCATTAAATTTTCCATAGCTTAATCTAGAACGTTATAAAACCAGCCTTAAAGAATCTTATACTGTATGGAAGGGACTAGTCACTATGTCATTAACCTAAAGTTAGGTGAGTGCATAAAATCACTAGTTTTCGGCTTCAATCTTAACACTTACAGCTTCAAAAATAATAATATGAAAGCTGTTTGTAGCGCCACTACCCCTGGGTCGGATCAACGCTCGTTAGGTTGTAAAAAACGATTTTTAGTGAGTGAATTAGCATCGAAAACCAGCTATTTTATAACTCAGCTTTATCATACTCTATCAACAAGACTTAGAGCTATAAATGCGTCAACTGGTATCTTGGCAATGTACAAGGAATTTAAATTATACATTTCACGAGCGAAATACGTCAATTAAATAAGTACAGTCACTGTCAAAAATGTGCCTAAAAAGGTATTAATAATATTGATTTATTTATGTATGGTAGATGGCCCAATGTTTGACATCCTAATGAAAAATCACTGGGTCCGTTAAATCACTAGAAACTTTATGACCCATGTGGTTTGTCTCTGTTCTGTGTCTTTCCGTATTAACTGTAAAAAATGCTATTTATCAGACCAGTGTCAAGCACTAGGTCATTTACCTTATGTCATTTAACAGTCAACCAATTAAATCAATTTCCTAGGTCATTTCGTACCTTGTCACAGTGAAAGTCAATATGAAAGCCGCTTGAAATGTCATATCCGTAGCCTAGAAATCAAATCGGTTGACTGCACCTAGTTATATCGAGAATTGTTGGTACAATGACTGCTACTTATTTCAAATTGGGACCAAAATAATACACAAAATATAAATCATAATAAAGAAATGCATACAAAATAACTGCAATAATAAAAAAATAAATTGGCACAGTCAAAAAATTGTAAGCACTTTCCACTCGATTACAAAAGTGTACGAAAGGTCGACTAACTATATTTTTTTACAAAATTTTAAAAGCCTTTTATATAAGTCAATCAAACTATATCAGAAACTTTTTAGAGCCAAATGGATTTCATATAAAATTTTATAAAGATTTTCGTAACATTCTAAAAACTTAAATACTATTATAATAGGACGTGCGTATTACGTTCATTTCGGACGATCATTATATAAGGTGACTAGTGACGTCACAGGTTCGGTTTTTTAGCTACCTTCTTTTGTATTTTGTACGGAAATCAATGGATTCTTAATAAAAAAATTAACCTTTTGACTGGTATAAGTTTATGTTACAACACCCAACCACAAAACAGATAGGTACAGAAATCAATCTAAATACAAGCGCGCTCGAGCAAACGCACACATAGACATTGCTCACGGACACGTCAAGCGGATGGCACTCGCGCTCGCACTGGTCCGAACTGGTCCGAGATATCGTGTCCGTGAGCAATGTCTATGTGTGCGTTTGCTCGAGCGCGCTTGTATGTAGATTGATTTCTGTACCTATCTATTTTGTGACCCAACGTATTTACGTATTTCATTTGTCATCAGTCAGTTGTTTTTCTATAATATTTACCAAAAGTTGTCATTTTATTAAAATCTGTTGTAAGTTTCATACAACTTTATTTGTTCCGGTTTTACATATTCAATTTGAATTAATATTAATTAGAAATTTCTAAGCCGCCCCTAGTCACCAACCTTAACTAATATCTAAGATTATGAAATTAAGAAAATGTCCCTGGCTAAGAAAATAATATAACTTTAAAATAGCTAACCAACAGCTGGCGTTGTTATCGTCGAAATTTGACAGGCCTTTGAGGTTCTGTAACAGTATGTATAAATGCCTGAGTACCTATTTTAATAAACCACGTTTTTTTGTGTTTTCTCAAAGTTCTCAAACTTTAATGCCATAGTTAGCTATGTTAAAGGGTTTTCTTAGATAGTGACATTATAGTAATCATCCCAATGATTGACATCTTAATTCCAATTATTGACACCATTTCACCTCTATTCCTATAAAAGTTGAATTTGCCAGTTATTGGAGTCTTACACATCTCCTTGTGTATCAATTACCTAGTTATAATATAATTGTAATAATATTAAGTATTTACGAAAACATTACTCAACTGTAGTTGAGTTTCTTTCGGCTTTCTTTTCAACAGCGGTCTCTTATGAAATGCCAGTAGATTCAGATTCAGACATATAAAAGTGACTGGCCCACTTACAGAATAAACATTTCTATTTTGATTTTAAGTGTCAAGCATTGGGGCTTTTACCTTTTCTTCTAAATATTTTACCTTAACTAATATGGCTACATCAGTCTTACGTCTAATATCATATGTACATCAGTGGCAGTATTATTTAGCTTCAGTTTTCTTAGAACTATAATTACTTAAGAATATTTTACACAAAAAAAACTCCCTTGAGTCATTAAACACATATTAATCGGGTTAACTCACGTCGTATAATCCGAATATCACTTGGCATGTTTCGAATCTATTCGCGATTCATAATCAGGAGCGCCGATCAGTCGCGGAGGCGGCCAATCGAAAATTCAATGTGTTTTATAGTGTGAAGTAGTAGACCCGTTTCATATGATATTTTAAGAATATTACTTAATAATTATTTCCGAAATAAAAACGGAATTCAAAGTATGTAAATGCATCAAAATGAGATAAATATTTTCTAATACTAGGTACATTTAATCAATAGTAACTTAAATACGAAATCGGATTTTAACGTAACGCACTAGAAAAGTATGTTTTCGTAATAGTACGTAACAAGGGCGGTAAACTAGGAATTACAACGAGTGTCTATTAGAAGCCCGAAGCCGAAGGCAAGGGCTTTAATGACACGAGTTTGGAATTCCTATACCACCAGAGTCACGTACGTTTTTCATCACACTTTGGAGGAAATAAAACAAAATTAGTCGTAGTCAATACCAACATTCCTTACCGCCCTAGGGCGTAATATACTACTTACCGCCCTAGGGCGTAATATACGATTTACCGCCCGCTTTTTTAGCATGTAAACCCTTGTTTACGACTAAGTGTGATGAAAAAACAATTGAGACACATCCTTGTATGAGGTTCGAATTTACCAACGACTGAGTATAATAAGGCTTAAAAAAACAATTTTCAGTAATACATTTAAAAATCCCATGGCGATTAATAAACTCGTAGCAAAATGTTCTAGCCCATTACGTAAATTAAAGCATTTGATTTTTCGAAGCTAGAAATCGAGTAAAACTCATAGATTCAGGGTTCCTTCATTGAGTTTCTTCAGTAGTGACTGCCTGCAGTACGGCATCTACTTCAGTGCAGATGGTCTCGAACTGCGGTCGATCAGCGGGGGATGCGCTCCAACACCGCTTCTGTAAATGGTAAATTATTTAATTAATAAATTAATGATGTATGAATGAATGAATGAATGATTGAATGAATGAATGGTCGAATGATTAAATGAGTGAATGTATGAATGAATGACCGTATGACTAAATAGATATATAATTAAATAAATAAATGTATTTCAGAACGAATGACTGAATGAATGAATGTGTAATTACATGAATGAATAAATAAATAAATAACGGACAATCTCACACAAATCGATCTACCCAAATTAAGCTGAAGAATTCTTGTATTATAGGTACTAGACGACGATATACATACTTGTATAGATAAATATGTATATACTTAAATACTTAGAGCAACCATGACCCAAGCACAAATATTCGAGTTCATCACACAAATATTTGCCCTTGCCGGGATTAGAACCCGGGACCGCTGGTTCAGTAAGCAGGTGCTCTACAAACTGCGCCAAACGTACCGTTAAAAAAAATATAAATAAGCAAAATTAAAAATATAAACCAAGCTGTAAAGTTCAAATAAACAATGCAAAGATCGACAAACAAAGCATAAGGAAAAATTCGAAAGGTTTGGCGTTAGGGTGGTGGAGAGGTTAACCTGCTGGACCGGTAATCAAGAAGAACCGGGTTCAATACCCGGTCTTTTCCGCCAGGTTACGCATTTTAATTTTTCTTTGTGCTTTGATCTTTGTATTAATAAATATAGATATAAATAACATTTTTTTTTATCACAAATACGTAGTCCCTACACGAGTTCATTATGCTGTGACCCTACATACAAATTAAAGGAACACACCACGTATGTATAAATAAAAAAATTAAAATCAAAAAAATTAAAAAAAATATATTTTATCTTGTTTCCTTTTGTAAACTTTTATTGGTGTGCAATAAAGTGTTGTTGTATTGTATTGTATTGTAAAACACCCGCGGCACAAGTGGTTTGGTCATCATGAGACCCTCATTCAATGAGTCATATAAAAAAAATGCTACTAATTTTTTTGCATAGCACTACAACAGTATTACTTTCTATTTCTCAACTTTACTTACGAGTAACGCAGCGAGTGCTTCAGGCATCGAATCCGGGACCGTCCACTCGAGAGTCCCGCCCTTGAGTCGCTCTAGCACTGAATTGTCGTTCAACTTCACGAATGGCAACTCCGCTTTATTGTATATCTGCAATGGACATAAGTTGATGAGTTAAATGTATACTATTAACGCCATCTCTTGACAATTAGTGGTACTACAATATTAATAGTTTTAAAGGTTATAATAAAACGAATTTTCTCATAAATATGTAGTTTTATGCAGTAGTAACATCGCTTCAGAGCTTGACTATGGGTTGTCTACAGAGCCATCTAGGCGACACAAAAGAGATCGGTTTTGTAACGAATATGTTTAATTAAAATATGTCTGAGATGGCGTTTTAATCACTGGCGCTTTGTTCTAAGATATCATAAATAAATAAATATCGGACAACCTCACACAAATCGATCTAGTCCCAAATTAAGCTCAAGAAGGCTTGTGTTATGGGTACTAGACGACGATATACGTACTTATATAGATAAATATATACTTAAATACATATAACAACCATGACCCAAGCACAAATATTTGAGTTCATCACACAAATATATGCCCTGGCCGGGATTCGAACCCGGGACCACCGCTCAGTAGGCAGGTGTCTACAAACCGAGCCAAACGCGTCGTCAATCATAGCATGGTACTAACCTCCCAGACAGTAGCTGCGAACATGTAAGCATCAGACTTGGCGGAGTATTCGCCTTCGAGGGCCGCTTCGGCCGGAAGCCAACGCAGTGGGATCACCTAAAACAATTTAGGTATTTTTTATATACCACCTTATAATGTTGAAATGAAACGGCCACTTTAGTTTTTAATCAGTTTTCGGGGACAAGTACAGAATGTTGTTGTCTTTTTACACACACACATGAATGTTGTTTTATTTTATTAATTTTCGCTACCCTCACGAAGTCATCCGTCCATCTAGTCGGGGGCCAACCCACGCTGCGCTTTCCTATACGTGGTCGCGACTCTAGGACTTTGTTGCCCCAACGGCTGTCCATTCTCCGGACTACATGGCCTGCCTATTGCCACTCCAACCGTTATGTATCATGTGTATCGTTATGTTATGTATCATCTTATAATGTTGAAATGAAACGGCCATTGGCACCGCCATAGGTATCCAAAGAAATTACAAAACTGGCACATTATTGAAAAAGTTTTTTTTTTTTAAATCGTATCATACCTATTATGAAAGTCTAGGCACGTCACTGAGACTGATGGCAGTAGTTACCTGGTCGTGTCGTTTGTAGTAGTGTGCCGTATCCGGCCCACGTGACATCGCCGCCATGGTGAGTTTGAGCCGCAGCGCAGATGACACGGCGCAGTTGCGAGCCGCGATGTCCCTGTGACAAGAACAATTTATCAAAATATAATATGCATTAGACACAAAAGATAAATATGAAGCTAAAATTCAGAGTTCAGTAAGAACTGAACCGATCCGGTCGAATTCAGCCCATCTCTATAATATAAAAATATGAATAAACATAATTTAATGCCACAAAAACAAGAATACAACAGCAATTATAGTACTACAGAATTATGCTACATATATCATAATGTCTGGGGAATCAGCGCCTCTAGCATAACGGAAGTATTAGTCGCGCGACGAATACTTCCTGTCACTTTCCGTCATCTTTTTGTCGTTACAATCTTGGCAGAGTGGTCGTAGCTGTCACTCCTGGTGTGGCAAGCCTAACCACACGGCGCCATTTTTCTCTCACAGCGCATCTGATGCTCCCGTGCAGAGGGCAGTTTGTGGCCGATTTGATTTGGTCGGTCCGCCTCATGGGAGACCTACTGGGAGCTGCGCCCGCCTTGCACACGTCTCGTGAAATCGAAAAAGTGCCTGCACACTATAGGCCCTAAAATCTATAACAAAATATCCTTAGAAATCAGGAAGTGCCAGCTGGCTGGCGAGCAGCCTGCAGGCACGTGTTCAGGGCACACTGTACAGTACCTGTGTGTGACACGCTGCGCGGCTAGGGCGGCGGCCGCGTGTGCCAGCTGGCTGGCGAGCAGCCTGCAGGCACGTGTTCAGGGCACACTGTACAGTACCTGTGTGTGACACGCTGCGCGGCTAGGGCGGCGGCCGCGTGTGCCAGCTGGCTGGCGAGCAGCCTGCAGGCACGTGTTCAGGGCACACTGTACAGTACCTGTGTGTGACACGCTGCGCGGCTAGGGCGGCGGCCGCGTGTGCCAGCTGGCTGGCGAGCAGCCTGCAGGCACGTGTTCAGGGCACACTGTACAGTACCTGTGTGTGACACGCTGCGCGGCTAGGGCGGCGGCCGCGTGTGCCAGCTGGCTGGCGAGCAGCCTGCAGGCACGTGTTCAGGGCACACTGTACAGTACCTGTGTGTGACACGCTGCGCGGCTAGGGCGGCGGCCGCGTGTGCCAGCTGGCTGGCGAGCAGCCTGCAGGCACGTGTTCAGGGCACACTGTACAGTACCTGTGTGTGACACGCTGCGCGGCTAGGGCGGCGGCCGCGTGTGCCAGCTGGCTGGCGAGCAGCCTGCAGGCACGTGTTCAGGGCACACTGTACAGTACCTGTGTGTGACACGCTGCGCGGCTAGGGCGGCGGCCGCGTGTGCCAGATGGCTGGCGAGCAGCCTGCAGGCACGTGTTCAGGGCACACTGTACAGTACCTGTGTGTGACACGCTGCGCGGCTAGGGCGGCGGCCGCGTGTGCCAGATGGCTGGCGAGCAGCCTGCAGGCACGTGTTCAGGGCACACAGTACAGTACCTGTGTGTGACACGCTGCGCGGCTAGGGCGGCGGCCGCGTGTGCCAGCTGGCTGGCGAGCAGCCTGCAGGCACGTGTTCAGGGCACACTGTACAGTACCTGTGTGTGACACGCTGCGCGGCTAGGGCGGCGGCCGCGTGTGCCAGCTGGCTGGCGAGCAGCCTGCAGGCACGTGTTCAGGGCACACTGTACAGTACCTGTGTGTGACACGCTGCGCGGCTAGGGCGGCGGCCGCGTGTGCCAGCTGGCTGGCGAGCAGCCTGCAGGCACGTGTTCAGGGCACACTGTACAGTACCTGTGTGTGACACGCTGCGCGGCTAGGGCGGCGGCCGCGTGTGCCAGATGGCTGGCGAGCAGCCTGCAGGCACGTGTTCAGGGCACACAGTACAGTACCTGTGTGTGACACGCTGCGCGGCTAGGGCGGCGGCCGCGTGTGCCAGCTGGCTGGCGAGCAGCCTGCAGGCACGTGTTCAGGGCACACTGTACAGTACCTGTGTGTGACACGCTGCGCGGCTAGGGCGGCGGCCGCGTGTGCCAGCTGGCTGGCGAGCAGCCTGCAGGCACGTGTTCAGGGCACACTGTACAGTACCTGTGTGTGACACGCTGCGCGGCTAGGGCGGCGGCCGCGTGTGCCAGCTGGCTGGCGAGCAGCCTGCAGGCACGTGTTCAGGGCACACTGTACAGTACCTGTGTGTGACACGCTGCGCGGCTAGGGCGGCGGCCGCGTGTGCCAGCTGGCTGGCGAGCAGCCTGCAGGCACGTGTTCAGGGCACACTGTACAGTACCTGTGTGTGACACGCTGCGCGGCTAGGGCGGCGGCCGCGTGTGCCAGATGGCTGGCGAGCAGCCTGCAGGCACGTGTTCAGGGCACACAGTACAGTACCTGTGTGTGACACGCTGCGCGGCTAGGGCGGCGGCCGCGTGTGCCAGCTGGCTGGCAAGCAGCCTGCAGGCACGTGTTCAGGGCACACAGTACAGTACCTGTGTGTGACACGCTGCGCGGCTAGGGCGGCGGCCGCGTGTGCCAGCTGGCTGGCGAGCAGCCTGCAGGCACGTGTTCAGGGCACACAGTACAGTACCTGTGTGTGACACGCTGCGCGGCTAGGGCGGCGGCCGCGTGTGCCAGCTGGCTGGCGAGCAGCCTGCAGGCACGTGTTCAGGGCACACTGTACAGTACCTGTGTGTGACACGCTGCGCGGCTAGGGCGGCGGCCGCGTGTGCCAGCTGGCTGGCGAGCAGCCTGCAGGCACGTGCTCAGGGCACACTGTACAGTCCCTGTGTGTGACACGCTGCGCGGCTAGGGCGGCGGCCGCGTGTGCCAGCTGGCTGGCGAGCAGCCTGCAGGCACGTGTTCAGGGCACACTGTACAGTACCTGTGTGTGACACGCTGCGCGGCTAGGGCGGCGGCCGCGTGTGCCAGATGGCTGGCGAGCAGCCTGCAGGCACGTGTTCAGGGCACACAGTACAGTACCTGTGTGTGACACGCTGCGCGGCTAGAGCGGCGGCCGCGTGTGCCAGCTGGCTGGCGAGCAGCCTGCAGGCACGTGTTCAGGGCACACAGTACAGTACCTGTGTGTGACACGCTGCGCGGCTAGGGCGGCGGCCGCGTGTGCCAGCTGGCTGGCGAGCAGCCTGCAGGCACGTGTTCAGGGCACACTGTACAGTACCTGTGTGTGACACGCTGCGCGGCTAGGGCGGCGGCCGCGTGTGCCAGCTGGCTGGCGAGCAGCCTGCAGGCACGTGTTCAGGGCACACTGTACAGTACCTGTGTGTGACACGCTGCGCGGCTAGGGCGGCGGCCGCGTGTGCCAGCTGGCTGGCGAGCAGCCTGCAGGCACGTGTTCAGGGCACACTGTACAGTACCTGTGTGTGACACGCTGCGCGGCTAGGGCGGCGGCCGCGTGTGCCAGCTGGCTGGCGAGCAGCCTGCAGGCACGTGTTCAGGGCACACTGTACAGTACCTGTGTGTGACACGCTGCGCGGCTAGGGCGGCGGCCGCGTGTGCCAGCTGGCTGGCGAGCAGCCTGCAGGCACGTGTTCAGGGCACACTGTACAGTACCTGTGTGTGACACGCTGCGCGGCTAGGGCGGCGGCCGCGTGTGCCAGCTGGCTGGCGAGCAGCCTGCAGGCACGTGTTCAGGGCACACTGTACAGTACCTGTGTGTGACACGCTGCGCGGCTAGGGCGGCGGCCGCGTGTGCCAGCTGGCTGGCGAGCAGCCTGCAGGCACGTGTTCAGGGCACACTGTACAGTACCTGTGTGTGACACGCTGCGCGGCTAGGGCGGCGGCCGCGTGTGCCAGCTGGCTGGCGAGCAGCCTGCAGGCACGTGTTCAGGGCACACTGTACAGTACCTGTGTGTGACACGCTGCGCGGCTAGGGCGGCGGCCGCGTGTGCCAGCTGGCTGGCGAGCAGCCTGCAGGCACGTGTTCAGGGCACACTGTACAGTACCTGTGTGTGACACGCTGCGCGGCTAGGGCGGCGGCCGCGTGTGCCAGCTGGCTGGCGAGCAGCCTGCAGGCACGTGTTCAGGGCACACTGTACAGTACCTGTGTGTGACACGCTGCGCGGCTAGGGCGGCGGCCGCGTGTGCCAGCTGGCTGGCGAGCAGCCTGCAGGCACGTGTTCAGGGCACACTGTACAGTACCTGTGTGTGACACGCTGCGCGGCTAGGGCGGCGGCCGCGTGTGCCAGCTGGCTGGCGAGCAGCCTGCAGGCACGTGTTCAGGGCACACTGTACAGTACCTGTGTGTGACACGCTGCGCGGCTAGGGCGGCGGCCGCGTGTGCCAGCTGGCTGGCGAGCAGCCTGCAGGCACGTGTTCAGGGCACACTGTACAGTACCTGTGTGTGACACGCTGCGCGGCTAGGGCGGCGGCCGCGTGTGCCAGCTGGCTGGCGAGCAGCCTGCAGGCACGTGTTCAGGGCACACTGTACAGTACCTGTGTGTGACACGCTGCGCGGCTAGGGCGGCGGCCGCGTGTGCCAGCTGGCTGGCGAGCAGCCTGCAGGCACGTGTTCAGGGCACACTGTACAGTACCTGTGTGTGACACGCTGCGCGGCTAGGGCGGCGGCCGCGTGTGCCAGCTGGCTGGCGAGCAGCCTGCAGGCACGTGTTCAGGGCACACTGTACAGTACCTGTGTGTGACACGCTGCGCGGCTAGGGCGGCGGCCGCGTGTGCCAGCTGGCTGGCGAGCAGCCTGCAGGCACGTGTTCAGGGCACACTGTACAGTACCTGTGTGTGACACGCTGCGCGGCTAGGGCGGCGGCCGCGTGTGCCAGCTGGCTGGCGAGCAGCCTGCAGGCACGTGTTCAGGGCACACTGTACAGTACCTGTGTGTGACACGCTGCGCGGCTAGGGCGGCGGCCGCGTGTGCCAGCTGGCTGGCGAGCAGCCTGCAGGCACGTGTTCAGGGCACACTGTACAGTACCTGTGTGTGACACGCTGCGCGGCTAGGGCGGCGGCCGCGTGTGCCAGCTGGCTGGCGAGCAGCCTGCAGGCACGTGTTCAGGGCACACTGTACAGTACCTGTGTGTGACACGCTGCGCGGCTAGGGCGGCGGCCGCGTGTGCCAGCTGGCTGGCGAGCAGCCTGCAGGCACGTGTTCAGGGCACACTGTACAGTACCTGTGTGTGACACGCTGCGCGGCTAGGGCGGCGGCCGCGTGTGCCAGCTGGCTGGCGAGCAGCCTGCAGGCACGTGTTCAGGGCACACTGTACAGTACCTGTGTGTGACACGCTGCGCGGCGAGGGCGGCGGCCGCGTGTGCCAGCTGGCTGGCGAGCAGCCTGCAGGCACGTGTTCAGGGCACACAGTACAGTACCTGTGTGTGACACGCTGCGCGGCGAGGGCGGCGGCCGCGTGTGCCAGCTGGCTGGCGAGCAGCCTGCAGGCACGTGTTCAGGGCACACAGTACAGTACCTGTGTGTGACACGCTGCGCGGCGAGGGCGGCGGCCGCGTGTGCCAGCTGGCTGGCGAGCAGCGCGCGGTGCTGCGCGGACAGCGGCGGCGGCGCCGCTTCCCCCGCGTGCCCCGGGCCCGTCGCCTGCAGGAATGTCTTCAGGTCACCCTGTGGACGGCCGTTACAATTTAGAACATTACACACCAGGATAGGATCATTCTTCGAGCGTTCGAACTACGAACGCGGTTCTAGCGTCATTATTTTTGACCCCCGACGAAAAAAGAGGGGTGTTATAAGTTTCACATGTGTTGTCACGTAAATAATATTAACCTTTAAAAATAATCATTTAAAACTAAATTATAATAAATTCTACAAAAATAAATTTAAAAAAATCTTCAATTTAAACAATAACCATTTAATCACAATCTTACACTGATATAAAACATAATAATTAATAAAAAAAAAACATTACAATGAAAATAAATAAATATTTTACGTACACGCATACTATTCTTATTAGTAGTGAATTGAACGAACTGCGCGGGCGCTTGCCGACCGGTTAGGATCGAGTCGTTCAGTGACGTCACGGTCACTACGCATTCACCGCTCCGATGCAAGTATGCACGAGCGCTGTTATTTCGTGGATTCTAATGAATTCTAATGAACATTTTTCCTTGCTAACAAGTTATACTGTAAAAGTGTAATCTATTTAATACTGTGAAGAAGAAACCGTGTGTTATTCCTGTGTCATTCCGGTGCTTTTGTGTTTATCTTTCATTCCCATACTGGGTAAGTTGTGCAAATTTTATACATAATAACGATACACGAATGTTTAGCCTATTATATGCCCAATGTAAAATTGATATTAAGTATAAATTGATGGTTTCTTTAATAATAGTACCTTGATGTATTGCATACGAAGTAGAACTTTACGTTGTTCTTTGTTACAAGCTAAATTATATAGTTACCCACTTGTTGTTTTTTAAATAATCGATATTTTTATATTTTGATTTAGAGCTAATATTTGTTTAGTAAGAAGTCAATATGTAGTAATTCACTTCCGCTGATGGAATAAAGCGGTTTGATGGGCAAATTGTAAATACATATTGTTACATGCTCTTCGTTCTTATCTCAGGAACTACGTTGGGAGTTGGTTCATCTCGTAAACGCCGAACTACAAGGGTTTTGAGTCTCCTTACACACTACTGCGACTGAATTCCTGGATAAGTTGTAGAAATAAGTTATTTTTAAGCAACCACCAGGCAGATTTATGATCGGCATCGGACTTATGCCCTTATTTTAATATATTGTTTTTCTTATTTTACTTGCAGCGTTTTATTTCTATAAAAAACGTGACAGTGTATCTGTGTGTGTGTCTGAGGCAAGGCAGTGCCCAATACGGCTGGGCCGATTAGATTGCGGGAATCGTTGGGATGGTTCTTATTGTTTCAGGAAAATCGGAGCTCTCGTCTCCAAGATATTCAACTTTTACAACACACGAACACGCGACCACGAAATGGAACACGCGACTAGCTCTCATCCAATATTGAAGCTAGAAATTCCAGATTTTGTTCCGTTTTAGTAGCATTTTCTTATATCGAAATGAAATGAAATGAAATAATTTATTCAGTAAGTAGGCCACATGGGCTCTTTTACAAGTCAGATTGTGAATCTACCGGAATTTCGCAAGAGGAGACCGCAACAGTAAGAAACTCAACAGTAAGTAATTTTTTCGTAAATAATACTTAAAACAATTACATAATACATTTGTGTTATAACTAATTACACTGGTACACGTAAAGGAGATACATCTATATCTATACATGTATAGATACTCCAAATCAATGTTAATTAGGAACATTAAAATGAAAATTTAACGATAAATTAAAAACAGGGTCTCATGATGACCACGCGCCGCATAAACGCCAGATTGAGCGGAATGCTTTAATGCAGTATGGTACTTAACTAATATTTGTAACGTTCGAAGTATCAGGACACCACGCGGCACTTACGTCATTTTAAAAAAAAATATGAAATTTTGCGATCACTCAAAAACGGCTTGATCAATTTTATTCAGTATAGTTTTCATTGAAAGCGCTTATAAGGGCTAATTTTTGTGTTTTTTTTTAAATTTTTTTGAACCGTGTGAAAAGTTAGAGGGGGCACTATTTCTTGGATTTCCAGGGCAAATATTTACAAAACTGCTGACTTTATCAAAAAATAACGGACAGACAGACGAACAGACGGACATGGCGAAACTATAAGGGTTCTTAGTTGACTACGGAACCCTAAAAATGACGATTCATTCATCGTCAATCGAATAGTCTGTCGATTAATTCAATCGCGATTAAATTTACCTCGATTTGTGGAGCTCTCTGTTTGTGGAGGTCCCCCAGTATATTATGCCATAGCGCAAAGTTGATGCCACGAAACCGTGGTATGCTGTCATCACATCCTCATTATTTACTTGCTTTGCAAGGTATAAAGCATAAGCTTTGGCTTTAGCATCATGCTTCCATGACAGTTTACTGTCGATTTGAAGCCCTAAGAATTTGGTATCACTTATCCTAGATATTCGCATGTATGTACAGCCTGTTATATTTGATATAACCGCATATTGAAGCCAGACGGAGATTTTAGTGCTATAATCTGATATTTATAACAAGTATTAATTTAGCGTTAACTGCCATAGCGTAATTAATTATTGAAATTTCTCTGAGCAGCGATGTATGGTGTAGTTATTACTGGTGACAGTTGTGACATCACGATGTTAAGTGTCAACAAACAACAACAAACAAATACAATGCGTAGGTACTGAATTATTTTATATGAAAAAAAAAAAAGGTTCGAGATTTTTAATAATTTACGGATCAATATATTAATAAGTGCCTATACGTTTGCGGTTATATCAAATATACACGCTGTATATTTAATTAGTATATCTTTTTAAAGATACGTACCCAGTCGGTGTGTTCCAGCACCATGAGATGCGGCTCGGAGTCGTTGCACAGCGCGAGCAACCGCGCGACTCCCTCGTGCCGGACGCGCCCGAACAGCTCCAGCTGCCGGCGGAACTCTGCTCCTACCGCCTGGTTTGCAAAAATTACCAAAAAAATATTTAAAATATAATACATACGTTTATTTATATTCACGACGCCAGGTTTCTGCATCCATACATTTATAACTTAGTTAAGGCATGAAGGGAAGCAAACTCTAAGACTCTCAGCTGGCTGAAAGGTCTAAGTTACAGTCAAACTGAGCAACTGCTGAATGAAAAGTAGAAAGTAAACAGTCATACAAATTCAACGTCATTTTAAACGAACTTCTAACCAACGAATTCATTCAACGCAAACGAACGACGTATTGTTAAGTTATTTTATTTCAGGCCGTTCATAATAATTCGTACTTGTTTTTTATAATGTGAATGACGTCTAGGTCGTTCATTCATATAAAAAAAAACTACTTTCTGTCTTTAAAAATGACTTTCGGGCAAATGAATATTTGGCGAAAAGTTACAAATGGAAAATAATGTTTCGGGGTTGAAATAGGATACAGTAATATATACCTCGTCCTTGGTAGAGAGCGCCTTGACGAGCACGTGGCGCAGGCGCGGCGGCGCGGGCGCAGCGGCCGAGCGCGCGCGCTTCAGTGCCGACACGTCGAGGCCTCCCAGCGACACCTCGCCGAACTCGCCGCGGCCTGCGATGGTAGAATACGGTATTTGACTATAATAATAAATAATAAATATAATAGAATAGAATAAAAATTTATTCGTTAACATACACAAAGTGGACAACAAAATATTAGAAATAAAATAAAATAAAATCGTTGTTGTGTATGCCGCGAAAAGGTCACACCTCAGCATAAATGCTGGCCCGGGAACCAGCGCTGGTCTTCCGGTGAAACCTATAAATATCAGACAACCTCACACAAATCGATCTAGTCTCAAATTAAGCTCCAGAAGGATTGTGTTATGGGTACTATACCCCGCGCGGCGAACGATGATTCCTATGACACCTGTCAGATGACAGGTACATTTTTCCGATTATATCCTCCATTATCATATAAATTGTCAACACTTTTCTACGAAGTTTAGTCACTACTGTCCCCTGGGTGACGGGATAGAGTAACAATAAAAAGTTGAACCAGCCATAAATAAGGTAAGAATACGTTACCCAGAGTGATCAATTCGGTGAGCAGCGCGCGCGGCGCGGAGAGGTGGTCGAAGCCGCGCCGAGACGCGCGGGACGCGCCCGAGACTTCCGACGTGTCCGCTCCTGCAACCACGGAACACTCCTTCAGCACACACTTCTTCAGCACAACACTCCTTCAGCACAACACTCTTTCAGCACAACACTCCTTCAGGACAACACTCCTTCAGCACAACACTCTTTCAGCACAACACTCCTTCAGGACAACACTCCTTCAGCACAACACTCCTTCAGCACAACACTCTTTCAGCACAACACTCCTTCAGGACAACACTCTTTCAGCACAACACTCCTTCAGGGCAACACTCCTTCAGCACAACACTCCTTCAGCACAACACTCCTTCAGCACAACACTCCTTCAGGACAACACTCCTTCAGGACAACACTCCTTCAGCACAACACTCTTTCAGCACAACACTCCTTCAGGACAACACTCCTTCAGCACAACACTCCTTCAGCACAACACTCTTTCAGCACAACACTCCTTCAGGACAACACTCTTTCAGCACAACACTCCTTCAGGGCAACACTCCTTCAGCACAACACTCCTTCAGCATAACACTCTTTCAGCACAACACTCCTTCAGGACAACACTCCTTCAGGACAACACTCCTTCAGCACAACAGTCTTTCAGCACAACACTCCTTCAGGACAACTTTCCTTCAGCACAACACTCCTTCAGCACAACACTCCTTCAGGACAACACTCCTTCAGCACAACAGTCTTTCAGCACAACACTCCTTCAGGACAACTTTCCTTCAGCACAACACTCCTTCAGCACAACACTCCTTCAGCACAACTCTCCTTCAGCACAACACTCCTTCAGCACAACACTCCTTCAGGACAACACTCCTTCAGCACAACACTCTTTCAGCACAACACTCCTTCAGGACAACACTCATTCAGCACAACACTCTTTCAGCACAACACTCCTTCAGAACAACACTCCTTCAGCACAACACTCCTTCAGCATAACACTCTTTCAGCACAACACTCCTTCAGGACAACACTCCTTCAGCACAACAGTCTTTCAGCACAACACTCCTTCAGGACAACACTCCTTCAGCACAACACTCCTTCAGGACAACACTCCTTCAGCACAATACTCCTTCAGCACAACACTCCTTCAGCACAACACTCCTTCAGCACAACACTCCTTCAGCACAACACTCCTTCAGCACAACACTCCTTCAGCACAACACTCCTTCAGGACAACACTCCTTCAGGACAACACTCCTTCAGCACAACACTCCTTCAGCATAACACTCTTTCAGCACAACACTCCTTCAGGACAACACTCCTTCAGCACAACAGTCTTTCAGCACAACACTCCTTCAGGACAACACTCCTTCAGCACAACAGTCTTTCAGCACAACACTCCTTCAGGACAACACTCCTTCAGCACAACACTCCTTCAGGACAACACTCCTTCAGGACAACACTCCTTCAGGACAACACTCCTTCAACACACACTCCTTCAGCACAACACTCCTTCAGCACAACACTCCTTCAGCACAACACTCCTTCAGCACAACACTCCTTCAGGACAACACTCCTTCAGGACAACACTCCTTCAGCACAACACTCCTTCTGCACAACACTCCTTCAGGACAACACTCCTTCAGCACAACACTCCTTCAGCACAACACTCCTTCAAGACAACACTCCTTCAGCACATACTCCTTCAGCACAACACTCCTTCAGCACAACACTCCTTCAGCACAACACTCCTTCAGCACAACACTCCTTCAGCACAACACTCCTTCAGCACAACACTCCTTCAGCACAACACTCCTTCAGGACAACACTCCTTCAGCACAACACTCCTTCAGCACAACACTCCTTCAGGACAACACTCTTTCAGCACAACACTCCTTCAGGGCAACACTCCTTCAGCACAACACTCCTTCAGCATAACACTCTTTCAGCACAACACTCCTTCAGGACAACACTCCTTCAGGACAACACTCCTTCAGGACAACACTCCTTCAGCACAACACTCCTTCAGCACAACACTCCTTCAGCACAACACTCCTTCAGCACAACACTCCTTCAGCACAACACTCCTTCAGGACAACACTCCTTCAGCACAACACTCCTTCAGCACAACACTCCTTCAGCACAACACTCCTTCAGCACAACACTCCTTCAGCACAACACTCCGCTCACCACGGAACACATAAATAAAGAAATATCAGACAACCTCACACAAATCGATCTAGTCCCAAATTAAGCTCAAGAAGGCTTGTCTTATGCGTACTAGACGACGATATACCTACTTATATAGATAAATATATACTTAAATACAAAGAACAAACATGACCCGAGCACAAATATTCGAGTTCATCACACAATATTACACTACGTGCAGAATGGACACGCACACCCCCGCACCAATTTGAGTTCCCTGACCTGCAGGCGTAGATCGTTGGAAAATAGTTGGATCATTTTGAGATGATGTGTGTGATGGATGGGCCCACACGGAGCTACAATAAAAACTCGAAAACGGAGGTAGAATTAAACAATCAAATGTTAAGCTTAGCTTTGTTAGATATCGCCTCATTTATCTCTACGCAGAAAATTTAGACAAACTCTATAAATAAGGTTCTAACAAATTAGATGCCAATACTTTAAGAGATATTAATATAAATCAAGATTATTAACTTTAAATATTAAGTGCTATTTGTACACATTAGTGTGTAATATAATAGTATTTTATGCAACAGTTGTATAAGAGGGGGCAAAACACGCGAGTGGCATGGGTTAAAATGTGAGCGTAGAGAACATCGTAAGAAAGATGCCACGAGCGTTTTTTGACCTACTTATACAACGTTGCAAACAATACTTTTTCTACGACTCGACATTTTAATAAATAAAATGCAAATAAACAACAAAGAAAATAATTACATATTCCCACTCGGAACCAACAAAATAAAAATAAAATAGTCTCTGATAAACTTTTTTTTTATTGACGTCCATCTGTCAAAAAAATATGAACTTAACCCCTACCTAAAGGTATACGTTCACTATACTATACATGCATGCACAGAGGATAAAACCTTTTTTTTAAGTTGGCAGCAATGCCTTAGTACAATAAGCTTTTTTTAGATTGTAAATTGTGTGAATGCAGCTGTTTATCTTGTAATCTGTGGTACTAAGTGATACTTTTTTGGCGACATTATAACATCGTTTAGCAGTGTTTTTTTGGGCAATAGAGTATAGATTTTTACAGACTTTCATGTCAGTCAGTTAGTGACTATATAAATGACAGAAAAAAGTACTGGAGTAGAAAAACTTATATACGTACCGCTGTCTCGATCATGTGGCAGCTTGCCATTAGGTGCTCCGTTGGCCTTCGGTTTGTCCTCGCCTTCCTCCACCAACTTTTCACGTCCTTCCGCCATTTCCAGCTCTATTTTTTCACCTGCGAAAGTTAGAAATGCCGTCATGAGAATTCAACTTTTCCAAACAGGAAGAGATATTTAACACGCAATACGCAGACGCACCCTTAACCTAATATGGGGAGATTTCATGTTCTTTCGATGAAAAACATGAAATAAGTCTGTTTATTAAAGAAAAGTTACTTTATTTACCGAAAAGGGAATGTTAACTTGTCAAATTCTATATCCGGTTCAGCAGTAGACTGCTATAGGTTGGCGATAATGATCAATCTATGATGGCCGCCACAAAGGTCCTCACCACGCAGCCGACGCTCCCGCCTGCGCCGACGACAGTACAGCATCAGAGCCAGCACGAGCAGCATATAGGCAGCTGCCACTCCTACCGCCACCAGCACCGCTCGTCCCGCCACCCCTGAAGCCTCCCCACCCTCAGCGAAGTAGCCCTCTGTCATACAAAAACAGACTCTTGTTAACGGGTCGATCAACTATTTTTGTTGTTATAAAGGGGCTTCTAAATGGGCCATGTTTTGCTGCAATTTGTGGCCGGCCATTATTTGCATCTTGCTCTAGCGTAGTATGTCAGAGAGGGACGGCCATAGTTGCCGGCCACAAATTGCAGTAAAATATGGCTCGTTTAGAAGCCCCATTGTGTAAAGTGAGTTAAACCCGTAATGTCAAAGAGAGACAACGCACATACGATGCAAAAACATCGACCCTAATACATTTTTTTCTTTTTTATTTCGACATTCATTCACCGAGTAATATACAGTCTCCACGAAAATGACTACAAATTCGAAAAGTACCATCTGCTCTCATTAGACCAAAGGGCATGCTTTTAAATGGATGAAAACCTAAATTCACATATTCTTATTGAAATCACAGCTTGCCGAGGCAAATTGATGATTGGTGACACCTTTCATTGCTATCTATTGTATATTGTACAATAATTAACTCTCTCTCTCTCTATCTCTCTCTCTCCCTCTCTCTCACGAATTGTCAGTTACCTGGATGGACGGTGAGAGAGAGCTCGGTGCGAGCAAGACCGGCAGCACTTCCTGCCGTGCAAGCGTAGTGGTCAGAGTCCTCAAGCCTCGCTGATCGCACCCACAGAGATCCGTTACGAAGCAACAACATCCTACAAAAATAATTCATTCATAACAAACCTTAGCAAACAAATAGCAATAATTTCATATAACAGTAGACTTGTTGGAAAATTTAGAAAAAAAAACGATACGAACCTGGCATGAGAAGCGTTCACTCCTCCTTCAACGTCGATGCCTTCTTCTGCAAATAAACACGAGTAATTAAATTATGCTGGTTTGCAGTTGGATCAGAAAGGTTCTTGAGTCCCGACCACGTATTAAAAGACAGCGTGAGAAATCCCCCAAGAAACTGGATCTACCATCTGAACAAGTTTTCAGGAAACTATTGGATGAGGGTTCATACAGCCCCGTCGCCGTAAAGATCCTCGGGTTGAGGACTTCGTCCTGCCGTGGATGTCTTCTAACTAATGATGGATGTGCACTTACGTTGGTGATGGAGGATGGTGAGGTTACGGTCCCAGTGTGTGGTGGGGGGAGGGTCGCCGACGGCACGGCAGTTCAGCATTACTGACTGGTTTTCACTGACGTGGACTTCGGTTCCAGGTAGAGGCTCGATCACTTTCGGTGATACTGAAAACAAAAATATTTTGTCTCTAGGTATATTTAGATTAATGGATTGACAATGTACGTAGTTATTACGTTGATCGAACTATGTAAACAGTGCTGTGGCCTCCATGGAAGCCGATTCCCACGGGCTTGTCCATTTGAGACTATGAATCTAACTATGATGCATGTGTGTACCGACCGTCTGAACTCAGAATTATTTCATTTCATTTCATATTTGGAAATGCCGGAATGTTTGATACTGTTCATACAAACCAATTCTGGAATTACAAGCCCTATGTTCTCAATAAAAGTCTGTTAAGAAATCGAAGACACTTCTGTCTTTTGACAGCTGAGCTACTTCTCCCTCGTAGTCACAAAAAATCAGGTGAGGAGATACTCATCTCACTAGTTGGCCGTTGCACTATTTAAAGAGTGGTCGTGACTATCTGTTGCGATTCGTAGACATTCGGGTGTACTCACACTAAGGACCACCCATAACTGATTTGATCTAGTCGGTCCATCTCATGGGCGATCTTCCACGGGATTCCATCGACCTTACCCTAAGCGACGAGACGCTCTATGGGGTTATCGTTTCATCTTCAAACCTGCACCTCTAGCACAACTGTGACGCGACTCTTTCTCGCAAGACAAATATACCCTATCTCCTTCTTCGCAGTACTGTGAGAAGATGACAGACGCTGCTTGATGTGGAGTTCCTCAGGGACGGAAACATTGGTCCAAAGTAGCTATACTAACCGACGACATCCAGATGTATCTCTGCAGTAATGGTGTCATTTCCTTCTGTCGCGCGGCAAGTGTAGTTGCCGGCGTGTCGCTTCTCTGCCGACGCGACCAGTAGGGTACCGTTTGCGGAGCTCAGACCGTCTGGTAGTGCGTCTGATGAGTTCTGCAACGTTAACGTTTTATTAGTAGCTATAGGTGTCCGCAACTTGTATAATATACAGCGTCATCTGTAGGTAAGTCTTTGTCCTCTTATCACGCCGAAACTGCTGGACGGATTCGAACACATTTTAAAACCCCTTGGATTTATTTTCAAGCAGGATACTTTTTACGAGACTTCGATAAATAAAAAATAAAAACGCGGTCGAATTTGTTTGAGATAATAAAATTAATAGAAGATCATTGATGATGATGAAGATGTACAAATTATTTTTAGTGATCGGCTGTCATGTGTTCTTTATTTTTCAATGTAGCCCCTGCATTTTAAAGTCACCGTATATTATAGCTAATATAATAATAACAAAAACATAATTGAACTTATAATTTATTTCAGGCAACAAAGGTCCATAGAATCAAAGAAAGTTAAATTATGAGGATTCTGAAAACAATTTCACTTTTGGATCTTAAAAAAACAATCATAATTTATGACATATTGAGCTAATCACTACATACTACTACATGGTATAAAACAAAGTCGCTTCCTGTCTATCTGTCTGTCTGTCCCTATGTAAGCTTAAATCTTTAAAACTCGCATCGGATTTTGATGCGGTTTTTTAATAGATGAGTGATTCAAGAGGAAGGTTTATATGTACAAATACATGCATAATTTATTACCATTGCACCCGCGCGAAGCCGGGGCGGGTTGCTAGTACAATATCAAAACTCACCAGAAACCATTGTACGGTAGGAGTGTGGCCTCCAGTCACTTTGCAGTGGATTTTCCCGGCACCATACAGTTCAAGCTTCTTACTGAAGGGCCGAGGCTCGAAGCGGAGTTCTTCTGTCACTAAACAAAAAGAAAACAAGTTGGGACTACACCACTCGGAATTACTTCTTATCCGTTCAAAAATGCTGATTGTTTTAGACATTTTTCCCTATGATCAAACATGTTTCTTAACATACTTATTATCAATGTTACTGTTAGAACAGGACTATTGTGATTTATTAATATATGTATATTTGAATCCTACAGTTTGAATTTGTTTTTTTTTTTAACTTTTTTTCGACTGCACGCAATGAAACCATATGTGGTACTATCTAGAACTCAAGGAAAAGTATTATTCACTTTAAAAAATGGTTGAAATTAACAATATATTTGTCATTGTAATATTAAAAAAAAAATTAATATACCTTTAAGGCCTCTTAATTCGTCCAAATATTTAATTCAATTACATATTGCCCTACTTCACCATGGTTTTTCCGAAAAGTTTTTTTAATTGATAATTTGACTGTTTTCTATAATAGTGGCTGAAGGGATCTTTACTTTCGAAATTTAATAAAAAAAGAAGATGGTTGACACTTGTCAATCAAAAAAACTTTTCGGAAAAAACGTGGGGAAAAAAATGATGTAGTTCGTAAATCCTACCAGCAAGGACAATCGAAATAAAATATAATTTAACGGTCTTCTAAAAATTGTACCAAGACTATTTACAGTCCGACCAAAAAGAGTAGAAATTAAAAAGTGGCAATACTGTAGTGTCGTCCCCGTTTTCTTATATTGATTAGAAAGGGAGGACTTTTTAATTTCTACTCTTTTTGGTCGCACTGTACAATTAGTTGTATCATACAACTAATTCGCCCTATTACTTTATAGATGGCGAGACTGGCTCCACAACAAGTTTAACTCCGCTACTCGACACTAGATGTCGCTAGTCGTCAGGAAATTCCGCTCAGACTGAAACTTGTTGGAAGTTAGTAGATCAATTCACAATTTTCTCATAACACTTACCATTGTTAGCAGCTCGGTGTCGCCTGTTCTTGTGTTTGTGGAGCCTATGTGTTGAATGGCGGTCGATACCTGAAACAAAAGAAGAATATGTAAGAAATAGTCTTTCGCACGAGCCGAAGGCACGGGGACCGACGCGCTTTAGTATTTCTATTAACGCTGAAATATCAAATTATGATTTTTATAGTTACCCACACGTCGAGTTTGTTATTGAAGTATAGGTTCCAGATTTCTGATCACTAAATGCCTAAATGGTATCTAAATACCATTTGGGCATTTAGTGAACAGAAATCTTTTTTTTTCTGTTTATTTAGGTGCATTTAATACTAAATGATTATGTCAGCCCCATCGTAACTTATCCTACTTATACATATATTATAATTTACGGGTTATCCGCGTACTCACTTAAATAATTTAGTACAAAAGTGTATACAACTTTGACGTGAGCAATATGTATATTTGGATTACTAAAGTAAATATCGACTATATAACAACAAGAATTATGACTTGTGAGTTTTGTATTACTTTATTCGCGCGTATGACTGCTCAAATCAATACTATATATAATTTGTACGTGACTTATTTTATTAATTATTCGCATGACTCTAAGTAAACTGATACGGCTATTGCACATGTACCCACTATTAAGATCTAAATACTTAGAACTAGGACACTGCATTTATTTCCATAAACAATGTCCATCCCCATAAAATATCATCCGTATAAAAATTAATTGGAACACATATTTAGCAATTTCGATGTTAGGTACCTACAGAAAATCGACTGTTGACTGATAAATGATAATGTTTATTTGCAGAAATTGGGTATAAATTAGATGGTATAAGTAACATAATATTCTTAGGTACATCTCCAAATTCGGCTTAATTAAGCATGCAAACAATAGCTACAGTTTTTTTTTCACTTTTTCGTAGGATCGGTAGTCCAGAGGTACCGGGTTCGATTCCCGGTCTCTTTCGCCAGGTTACGCATTTCAATTTTTCTTTGTGCTTTGTTCTTTGTCTCAATGGTACAATACTATTAAAGTTTTCGCAAAACGCCGCAAAGGAAAACCGCCGGAACTAGAAATACCTTTGATCCGTACTTCATTGCAGAACTGAACTTCGTTCATGAAACGTTGTTATTTATAACCGATTCTGAAAATAACGCGAGTGCAGTGGGCGTCGGAACATAAACAGCGGAGTTAACACGGCACATCAAAGGGCAGCGTGTAAACAAGCTACCCAGGTGATGTTGAACCTCTAGCACAACTATAGAATATAGATACTATATATAACCACAAAACAGTACAGAAATCAATCTACATACAAGCGCGCTCGAGCAAACGCACACATAGACATTGCTCACGGACACGGAGCGGATGGCACTCGCGCTCGCAATGGTCTGAAGTGGTCCGAGATATCGTGTCCGTGAGCAATGTCTATGTGTGCGTTTGCTCGAGCGCGCTTGTATGTAGATTTATTTCTGTAAACCGCTTAAAACGATATCACCAAAGTTTATACTATACTTTATACACCTCCAAAATGACTGTAGAGATTTCTCTCCATTAAACATAGTAATAAACTTATTTTTATTTAATTTTAATCTTGACACCTAGAGACCTTTTACATTTCTGAAAGTATGGGTTAAGTTAATTGTACCTATAATTTAAAAGACCTGGAGACCATATACATCTCCCTGAGAGCTCATGAACGACGCTATTAATATTAATATTATTGCACTACTATGATGTTTTTATCATCGTAAATTGTAAATGTTTCTTTATTCTTTATTTGTTCTTTATTTATATAATTTAGTATCTGACATGCTCACACAATGAAAAATTTCCACCTTACCGAACTTGAACCGATCTCTTGGCATATTTACACCTGTAAATATGCCAAGAGATCGGTTCATAAGCATAAAGCAACTTTAAACTCAAACACACAAAGATTTGTGGTATCACAGTGCTAAAACTCAACAACCTATTTACATCCGCCTTTGGCTCGATTGGTAGAGCACGCGCCCCGGCATGGCAAAGATATCGAAAATGCTTTACGCCTTAAGACATACAAAGCCACAGATACACAAGATAAACATATAACGCCATTCTGCGTCAAGGTTTGTAATCAATTCTTTATATCGCATACCAGTTGTTTGAAGTTTCACATTTCTTCCGCCAGCAGTAACTATTTCTCGGAAGTTGATGAGTGAAGTTGTACACAGTGACGTACACTATGTGTACATGTGTACGGTGATGCGTAGACGCTGACAGACGATGCGCAGGAGTTGATGGAAGTTGTCGACGACATCACACTTCATCTTATTCGGTATCAGGTATTGAGAAGGCATTTTTATATAGGGACAAATTTTATAATGGAGGACTAATAGAGGGTAAAAAAAGGTTAGGAAACTGAACCCCGATTACAGAAGACGAATTAAAAAGTAAGTAAATAATAAGTTAGATCCTATCCCGTCTCACCTATCTTCACTACATAGTACAAAACAAAGTCGTTTCTGTCTGTTTGTCTCTATGTACTCTATGTACGCAGATCTTTAAAACTACGCAACGGATATTGATGCGGTTTTTTAATAGATAGAGTGATTCAAGAGGAAGGTTTATATGAATAATACATGCTCAATTTATCAGCACTGCACCCGTGCGAAGCCGGGGCGGGTCGCTAGTATCGTATAAAATAATTATTTTCCTGTTAAGTATATCCGGTTATTAGCTTATAGTAATAAAACGGCATATTAATATGTGGAGATTATATGATCCGCCGTATTACATTATAGCTAGCCGTTATAAAAAACAGGGCCGTTTTGAAATGCAGCGTTTTGATAATAATCGAGTTCATCATACAAATATTTGCTTTTGCCGGGATTCGAACCCAGGGCAGTCGGTTCAGTAGGCAGCTGCACCACTGCGCTAACTGCGTCGTTTTGTTTACATGTTATTTTTTTTATTTTATTAAATTATGATTGCCAACACGACACACGACACGCGACTAAGAATTTATAACTATCATAAGTTATCAATAAATTGATAAATCTAACCGTTCAAATTCAAATAGCATGCTTGAGATAAGATAGCTATATGATATGACAAACATTAGGAAAGTGTGCATTTTGTTTGTATAGGCTCGTACCTTATCCATCTTAAGAGGCCTTATTCCTTTTAAATATATTGATAATTCATTTCAACCAACTTTTTGAAGTTCCGTTGCCAGATCTACAGAAAAATCCGTAGATCTACGGAATTTAGGCTTTGCGCCCAGACCTACGCAAATTATTGGTGAACGGAATTTCAGACTACTTTGAATTAAAATAAAAAATTATAGGACAATTGTACACAAATCGACCTAGTCCCAAACTAAACAAAGCTTGTAGGTACTATGGGTATTAGACGACGATATACATAATATATAAATTCATATATAGATAACATCCATGACCCAAGAAAAATATTCGAGTTCATCACACAAATATTTGCCCCGGCCGGGATTCGAACCCGGGACCGCCGGCTCAGCAGGCAGGTATCTGCAAACTGCGCCAACCGCGTCGTCAGTCACCAAAACATGACGTAAACGAAATGGAATGTACTTTTTCTGCGAATAATGGATTGTAATCCTGAAACACGTGCAGACTAATCATACGATCTGTATTTCATTGCACTCAGTTCATGCACTTCACTCAGTGATCCGTTTCGTTATAGTACATTACGTAACAAGGTTGGTAAACGAGGAATTTACAAACGAGTGTCTATCAGAAGCCCGAAGCCGAAGGCTTTAATGACACGAGTTTGGAATTCCTTTACCACCAGAGTCACGTACGACGTTTTTCATCACACTTTGGAGGAAATAAAACAAAAGTAGTCAATAGGTGCCAAAATTACTTACTGGCGTAATTTACGACTTACCGCCCGCTTTTCTAGCATCTAAACCCTTGTTTACGAGCAAGTGTGATGATAATTTAATTTCTTACTAGCTACTAGCTGCTAAATGAACAGCAAATAAAAAGAAACCCATTTTGTGTTTATGAAAAATTAAGCTTTGTTATAGCTTACGTTATTCTTGATACTTATTAATGAATACAAACATTATCATTTATCGTTTTATTTTATCAAACACGAACGTTACCTGAATTTCAACTTATAGTAAAACACCATAATTATTGGTTGAACGTAAGTCATAAACTGTCTGCCTGTCTCAGCGTTCAGTACAAACCATAAATAAGCTAAACTCAGCTTAACTTATTGTTTATGTGTCTCGACTGCGGTATGGGTATAGGTTTTACCGAAATTTAACAACTTAAATTGCACTACGTCGGTATTTTCTCAATAGTTTGCCCAAAAACATCCCATGTGAGCCAAGAATCCTTTAAAATGGATTATTAAAATGATTTCCTGCAAAGTCCTTGTTCACGCAATGTAATTTAACCTTTTTTACGCCCTAAAAATTGTGTCACTAATGTCAACGTCATCTCATCATCATATAAGCCGATAGTCGTCCACTGCTGGACAGAGGCCTCCCCCAAAGTTCTCCACAACGACCGGTCTTGCGCCGCTCTCATCCAATTTCTGCCCGCGATCCTAACCAGGTCGTCGGTCCACTTTGTTTGGGCCCACCCACGCTGCGTCTCCCGGTCCGCAGTCGCCACAGAAGAATCCAATCGTTCAGTGACTATAAAATATGTATGATCAAAAAAATTTTAATTTAAACCGCAACAAATGACTTTTTTATCCCTGTTTATTTTAGAGCACTCCTTTTTAGGGTTCCGTACCCAAAGGGTAAAAAACGGGACCCTATTACTAAGACTCCGCTGTCCGTCTGTCTGTCAGTCCATCTGTCACAAGTCACAGAAGGATGCCTAAATTAACTAATTCGTATTTATAACGCTGTACCTAATTTGGTTCCTTTAAATGAGATCAATGTTAAACGCAGTTTAAAATACCACATACACTAGCGCCCCTACCGGCGCCGGGTCGAACTAAACCGTAATGGCGCCGGTCGCCATGGAAACGGTCGTAAAATTTTACGAGCAGCGCCCCCATGCGCACAAAACGCAACGCTTCAAGCCTTTGTAAGAGAGTTTGCACATTATCCGATAGAATATCCGGACAAATATAACGACACCAGTGCCACCAGTGTATTATAAAGGCGAAAGTTTGCGAGTGGGTTTGTTTGTCTGTTATTTCTTCGCGCTCAAACGGCTGGAATAATTTTAATACAATTCGGGATCGAGGTAGCTGACACCTCGGATTAACACATAGGCTACTTTTTACTTCAAACGCAGGATATATCGCGGGGCATATTATATTATATTATATGTGTATGTGTAGCTACAGTAGGTGCATGGACCGACGATTTTCCGGCGAGAGATTGCGGGAAATCATCGGATGCGGGTCCGGAAGACCGGTTATCATAGAGATCTTTAGAGAAGGCTTTTATCCAGTAGGTATTGAGCAGAATGAATAAAAATGTAAGCAGCCCATCTTGTTGGTCCATCTCAAGCAAGTTATAAACGTAAGCAAACCGATGCTCCGCATGCAATGGAGATAATATTTAAAATCGGCTACAGTCGTGATCGCGCATGCTTCAGCCCGTCAAGTATAACTATGATTCGCGACTCTTGTCGCGCGACGCGACATAGCGTCACCTGTCACTCACACACAGTGCTGCATAGAAAGAGATCTCTTACGAGAACTATGACAATAGTTGTGGTTAGAGGTACCAATCAGAATGTCTACAAACCGAGAGAAATTGATCGCGCCCAATACACCGTCCTGGTTGGAATATGTAAATAAACCTCTGACATCCGATTTCATATATCGGCTCCCAACTCCAATATCGTATCGACCGTATCGGAGAGTGTAAAAGCGCTCTAATCTAACGCAACGCTGCCTCTGTATTAGATTAGGCGGCTCAATTTCATTTCAAACTATTCGATTAGGTGAAGTGTTGACTTGAGGGCGATATATTACTGTGGAGGCATTTTATTGGTTTACGGAGTGCCACTTTATTTTTGTTGCGGTTTCAACAGTAAAGAGTCTGAAGGTAGTTTTCACATTTTTATAGGTCCCATTTTATATAAGTAAACGCCGTTTACCTACTTCAAGCACTTTCTATCACACACACATAGATAATAAAATTAATATTGTTTTTTTTTTCTTATCTACGGTGTCAAGCAAAATAGCTTGGTTGTCATTTACCTACTCATTTAAGAAAGAAAGAAAAATGTTTATTCCAGAAAACCACATAGACACGAACAGGACATTACCATCATCTACCACAGAGAATACCTACTGGAAAAAACCGGACAAATGTGACTCGGACTCGCGCACCGAGGGTTCCGTACTAAACACTTCCTAACTTAACTGGCCGGGTTAAGTTAAGTTTGCACCTGGTATGTATAGCGCATGCAAATCAGGACCAAAGTTAACGCAACCGATCACGTCTGTTGTATGGGAGCCCCACTTAAATATTTATTTTATTCTGTTTTTAATGTTTGTTGTTATAGCGGCAACAGAAAATTTCAACTGTCTAGCTATCACGGTTCATGAGATACAGCCTGGTGACAGAAGGACAGACACACAGACGGACAGCGGAGTCTTATTAATAGGGTCCCGTTTTTTACCCCTTGGGTACGGAACCCTAAATAGATGCTAATTTATTCATCCATACACATTTTTCCCAGTACCCGCTGTAGTTATACATCAAAGTTATATAATTAACCGTGAAAAGCGGTACAATTAGAGTAAAAACCAATACAAAAGAGGCTCAAATTAGACGCCAACTAATTCCTCAGTCCTCACACGCCCATGTGAAATACGAACGCAAACAAAAACACGTTCCCTTTACAATTTTCCAAACCGCACTTTAAAAACGTTCTAATAGCTCAATAAAGTCGAAAACTTAATTAGACAGTGGCATTTTGGGCCATAATTAAAGCGCCCCTGGTCGTAAACAATGCTGAAAGGCGTAAAATGTCGAGTGTGATGGAATCGGACCCCTAAAACCAAGAATACGACAAAATGGCGTACAACCTGCTATCCGGTTGCGTTAAGTATGCACCTAAAGTCTACGAGGTCGCGTACAAACGAGGTGTATACTTAAAATAACCGGGTTATATAAGTCGCTCGGCGCTTACGTTGTTTCGTGTTTGGTTTTAGGTAATATTCAGTTTATGCGCGGCAAGTCTCATTACTGAAATCGTAAAAAAGTTATGGCGAATGTGAACGCACTTTTATTTACAATTATGTAGATTGAATTATTTAACAGAATATAAGGGAGTACCAAGTGTAACAACGAATGCTTTAACTGAGTAGTAGCACGCTAGATTGTAATATCTACATGTTATATATTTCTTTCCAACAAGTAAAAACAATATGGACATGGGGTTGGATCCTTATAAACTCGTGTATTTTTTTTATACGTGAAACATCTGCTACAGCTAAATTGTATACAGAGTTACAGAGTGAGCTACGGGTACTCGTTCGAAATAACAAAATAGGTAAGTATATTTAGATCACAAATTTTAAATTACGCACCTGTCGTGATAGGTAATTGCTTACTATCAGACTTATTTCTGATTATCATAAAAATAAAACATTTTTCATTTGGTTCTTTGAGGCTTGAGCAGACGAAAATAGGTTTCGTCTTTCACCATTTAATAAGCATTGTCCTCACCTCAAGTATATATTAGGCACTGTTCACTGAAGCGGAACGGAGAAAATGAGGCAAAACAAGTGGGCGCGTGGACGTATGACCTCGCGAGTCGCGGGGAGTCGACGGATTCGGTCTGCACAGGATCGCACTTTGTGGCGAGCTAGGATAAGGGCTGGGCTTTTTCTTGTACCGTAATGAAAAACAAAAAACTAAAAAAAAACTGTAACACTGATACTTTGACATGTACCGCTGTACTATTATGCGAATTCTCCGCTGTAATATTATACGTGTGTACTATTATATACTATATCACATGTAAATTACTAGATTTCGATCGTAAAACTAGTTACATTTCTGCGGAAACTCAAAAAAAAATTAACGAAACTCAAGAACGCTGTCACAAACGAACGAAACGAAAAAGACAGTTGTCTGTAAAAGGGTTACGTCATGCTCTACTTTAGGGTAGGCCTATGATCAGCAGAGGACGTATGTGCTGATAGATAGATTTCTATAGCTTAGGATTTTCCCATGTTGCACCATTATACTACTCACCCTGTATAATCTTTGGTATGGTGCTGGATATCATGAAACGTGCAGTTTCAGTAAGAACGTCTTAAGCCTGTGTTCTGATGCCGAAGTCGTAAACCCGGGGCGTTTACCCTAATTCGGCGAATGACATAAAACGGCCCTTCGGCGTTTAAGTAACTTAACGAATTATTTTAACGCGGTTATATATATAATATATAGGTATATAATTTGAAGAATAAAGGACGTGCATAATATTAGAGTGGGTCACTTTTGTATGGGAAAAAATTCAACACTTTTATTCTACAAGACATAGCAAAAGAAATAACTCATTATTAGTATATAAACTAAATACCAAAATTGCATTGTAATTGAAGTTTATCTTTTGCCTCCAGATAGTCCGGATCCATTTTTAAGTTAGTATAGAATTGCCCATATTAAATGAGCGTTATGAAGTCTGGTTTTATTATTTCAAATTTGGCTCAATATCTTAATAGTATATTTACTTAGTATATTAATCAGTAGGGCATCACAAAACGAAATATAACAAAAAATAATAATGAATAAAGCCACTTTTTTTAGGATCTTTTTCCGGAATAATCCGGAGTTTCGTCAAGCCATTTTCAATCCCTGTTGGTTTTATAGCACTTCTTTTTTTTTTGTTATAGCCTCTGTGACACGGCGAATTGGTTCACCCTTTAGCGTTCAAAACATAAACACACCGCAAAAACCTCAAAAACCGCGTAAAAATAAAACCTCATGACTAGCCAAAGTTTCAAGTTTAGTTTCACGCCGACTCTATTGATCCCCGAAACTCCACAGACAAAAATAGTCCCTTTTATCTCGGCAACAAAAATAAACAATGTCAAACAAGAATACTTCCACTAATATTGTGTTTCCGGACGAAATTAATTAGCCGCGACATCTAGCGGCGGGCGGCGGCACTACGTGACAGGAATAAGATGGCTTCCTGCTAAAATTATTGTCTCTTGGAAATAAATGAGCCGTCTCACGAAGTTTTCGAGTATACCATTTTCTCTATATTAAAATGTGAAAGTTTGGGAGAATGTGCGTTCAATTTAAACGGATTAACTACGTAACAGTAAAACTTTGCAGCTTTTTTTTTTTCAGGAACAAAATATTCGAGTTTATCACACAAATATTTGCCCCGGCCGGGATTCGAACCCAGTAGGTAAGTAGATACACTACAAACTACGCCAACCGCGTCGTCAGCGCGACACGGCGCCGCGTAGTACTTAATTGGCCGAGCGAGCGTAGAGTCTTTACTTCAGCTTCACTACAATTTATTTCAAACATCCGTATGTTTGGATGTTCGGATTTCCAGTTTTCGCCTAAAGCCACATTTCTCAATCGATTCTCAGGGGAATCTGTGAGGTTCGAAAAGTATAGGTATTATTAAACACAAACTATTAATTTTTATTATTTGATGATAATAGAGAAAGGTGCGTTGTAAATGTTGTAATAGGCTTCGAAGCATCACGTTTCGGGCGGAACAACTCGAGAGAACTGTAAAGGAATTTTGTACAAAATTTAAGGCCTAAGCCGAGAAGTTTTTTTTTTTTTAACATGGCGTCTGCAAGGATGTCTACAAGCTACAATTTATAAGGATATTCCTTCATAAGGGTAAACAGGAGTAAAAAAGTTTTAATGGGTGCATTTCGTCTTTTGCGAGCAAAGTCGCAGGGAAAAGCGAATAAAGAAAGTTATTTTTCAATAATAAATAAAGTAATGTCTGTGGTTTCGTCAGAGAAGTTATTTTACTGGTGTTTTTATGACAGGTCCTGTGTGGATGAATATAACATTTGATGGCTTTTAAAAAGTTATTTTACTGCTGAACTTTTAGTGCCTATTTACTTAAGAAATTAAAATTGAGATAGATATTTTATTATTAGGTATGTAGTAATAAATTAATTGTTGTACCTATGATCATAAATAAAGTACCCGATGAAAGGTTTATTTTACATATTTCAACCTATGAAACATGTAATGTAATTTTTTTTTTTATATGGGTATACATACACCACAATTTTTAGGGTTCCGTAGCCAAATGGCAAAAAACGGAACCCTTATAGATTCGTCATGTCTGTCTGTCCGTCTGTACGTCCGTATGTCACAGCCATTTTTTTCCGAAACTATAAGAGCTATACTGTTAAAACTTGATAGGTAGAAGTATTCTGTGAACCGCATTAAGATTTTGATGCAAAAATAAAAAAAATAATAATAAATATTGGGGGCTCCCCATACTTAGAACTGAAACTCAAAAATTTTTTTTTCATCAAACACATACGTGTGGGGTATCTATGGATAGGTGTTCAAAAATGATATCGAGGTTTCTTATATATATTTTTTTCTAAACCGAATAGTTTGCGTGACAGACGCTTCCAAAGTGGAAAAAAGTTGGCCCCCCACCCCTCTAACTTCTAAAATAAGAAAATGAAATATCTAAAAAAAAACATATGATGTACATTAATATAAAAACTACCAACGAAAATTGTTTTGAACGAGATCTAGTACGTAGTTTTTTATTTTATTTATAATATAAATCGTAAACCGTTTCATTAAATCAACTCAAATATAAAAATAAACAAAAGGCCTTTAATTTCATAAATCAATGGTACGGAACCCTTTGTGCGTGAGTCCGACACGCACTTGGCCGGTTTTTTATATGAAACCATTGATACAAAGATCTTATGCGCTGGACCGGCAATCCAGAGGTACCGGGTTCGATTCCCGGTCTCTTCGACCAGGTAACTAAAAAAAATATTGAAGCTTTTATCTTTGTATCAATAGTGCAATATTTCAACCTAGATAACAAAAAATGGGCAAGTGCGAGTCCGACTCGCGCATGAAGGGTTCCGTACCTATATATATAATCTATAACAAGTTTGTTGTATGGGAGCCCCCCTTAAATATTTATTTTAATTTATTTTTAGTATTTGTTGTTATAGCGGCAATAGAAATACAACATCTGTGAAAATTTCAACTGTTTCAACTCAGCCCATTACGGCCATTACTGGCGAAATAAAAGTAGCTGTTTTACTGACACACTTCTGAAAACTTCTTACTAGAGAAACGATTTCTTAGATATTTTTATCTGATGACACGTGGAGTTATGATGGATACACTTATCTACACAATAATCGGCCGTGTGATTGTGTAAAATGTAAAACCAGTGTATCAAAAATAATTAAAAATACTAGGGCTAATATTTGTGTGATGAACTCGACCTGGGTCATCATGGATGATATCTACTTACCATAAGGTCGGGTCACTTTAGCCCTGGGGGGTAACATTGTCGAACCATTTCAATACTAAGAAAACTTTTATTAAAAACAGCACGAACGAGCCAAAGAGTATGTAATCACTACTGGAACGAGCACTCAAAAGTGGATATATGTCATAAGATATGGTTTTTCAGAATTTACTTATTGAGTAAAATTGGTTCTAATAGGTGGGCAATGTTACCTCTCAGGGCTAAAGTAATCCCACCTTACGGTACATAATATATATTTATATATTATGCATATCTTCGTCTAATATCCATACTACAAGCTTTGTTTAGTTTGGGACTAGATCGATTTGTGTAAGATTGTCCCTCGATATAATTTTTATTGAAATCCGTCTGGGTAACAAACAAGCTGTGTAACCGTTTATACAACCTTTATTCAGCTTAAATTAGCAGTATGAGAGCTGTATAAGCGCTTCTGCAGCTTGTTTGCTATTTGGGTAGGTACGAGTGTAATAGCTAGTACAGTTAAAGGTACTATACACGAACTAATCCCAACAGCCATTAGCATTAAACTTTCTATAACAAACTTACATCTAAGCGCACTAAAATGCAGTTGAGACTTACTCCTCACAAATGTAAAAACAACTTAAGCGCCATTGCATCATAAAACACATACGACATTTAGGCTTCAGACGTACTTTTAGTAATGTAATAAGGACATAAGCGCCGTAGAGCGCAGTGCACTTAAGACGTTTAGCCATTGAATCCAACTGCACATAGGACTTTTCGGCGTAAGAAATACTTCTATACTCATGTAAGAAACGACTTAAGCGCCGTAGCCCTCAGTGCACTTAGATCGTTTAGGAGTCGGAGAGTGTTTCTATCTTGCAAACGTATGTTTCAATTAGAGTAACTATTTTAGCTTATGCGATGCATTAGCGAGATGGCTTGGGCTGTCTCAAGGGATTTTCTAGAATATTTAAAGGATTCAAGCTTTCTACTTTGAGTTTATTTCCACAGCATCTTACATTTTCAGTAGTATAGAGCTCACACCGGTACACACCAGGGCTCCGCCTTCCATTTTCTTTCCAAGCTTGGGCCACGCGTTCATGGCTATGAACGACTGGCTACTAGTGATGTGAACGTAAACGCGTCTGTCGGTCAAGGTCTACGACCAATTATTGATTCGCATTTTACGTAAACAACAAATAAGATATAGCTTGTGTGAAGGCCAAAATATAGAAGATTAGATTATAATTTCAGTTATTGGAGGGTGTCGCCGTTTTGTTTCGCGAACTTGGCGGCCACACTACCGTGAAACTAGATAATGTAAGTCAGCAAATGTGTAGGTTTGGTTAGGTTTGTATGATATACAACGGAATCCTTATTGTTTTTGATATGAAGTTTGTTAAATGATGCATTTGTGAAATGTATATTTCTCAAATGACAATTTGTAATATGAAGAGTGTGAAATGATGCAGTGTATATTTGTCTAATGACCATTTGTAATTTTGTTTAGTCCGTATTCATAAATGAGATGTATACATAGGTAGATTAAAGTACAATAAAAGTGAAATGATAAAATAACAGTTTGTGAAATGATGCAGTTGTGAAATTTATATTTGTCTAATGACCATTTGTAATATGAAGAGTTTGTGAAATAATGCAGTTGTGAAATGTGTAGTTGTAGTTGTCAAATGACCATAAGTGATATGAAGAGTTTGTGAAATGTGTATTTGTCAAATGACCATTTGTGCAATGATTGTTTGTATAACGTTTTTTGTAAAATGATAATAAACCTGCAGCAATATGTAGGCACCTTGTTGTGATATTCAACTCCACAAATACCGTGTCTTGTGGAACACAAGTATCCGGATTATCCGGCAAGCAAAATATCTTCGATCGATAGTCTTTAAAGACATTCCAATAAAATTGTATTGTCAGCTAGGGCAATAACATAGGGATTAAAAAACGATTTGGATCGAAGTATTCGCCGGGGCCGGATATACCTGGACACAGGGTTGCCAACATAAAGAAAACAAATAAAATGCGATTTGTGTTTTATTATTTCTATATTATTATAAAATTAAAAAACAAAGATTTTATTTGAATTAAATCTCTCAAAAAAAATATGTTTGTTAGGTATGTCTTCATTCTCATTACGCCAAGACGGCTGGACTGTATGGATTTCAACACAATATATTTTTGGTATCTGACTAGCTGGGTTAAAAGGTACTTTTTATTTAATCGCACGAAAAAGAGTTATGACTTGCTACCCCGTGAGTGAACGACGTTGTGAAAACGGAACGAAGTTCTTGGGTGCTATTTAGGATTGCAACTTTGTTTGTATGTTTGTTCTCCAACAGGGTGGGAACCGAATTTAGACTAGTAGCTATGTGAGCTGTAGACCTCGCGATATTTTTTCTTATATGCGAATTTTATTACGTTTTCTCCGCCATCTTGAAAAAAAAATAACAGCTGATTCGTGAAAAAATCTGTATAATTATTAAATGCGGCTTGCAGGCAAGAACAGCCGGAAATCCGGACATCCAAACATCTGGACATACGAACGATTTTTTGACTAAACTAAAACGGAGAGGCTTCGCTCGCTCGGTCAAGGGAGTTTAGCACTTAGAATTTAGATCATCACTATCATCTTATCAGCCGAAAGACGCCCACCACTGGAGTCTGGACAAAGACCTGGCGTCAATGACGTACGATTTAAGAAAAGTAAACCATTGCAAAAAACTATGTATGTTCTTCAGTAAAACCGCAATCCCAATATTTAGCACTCTATTAACCCAAAACCAAGATTATTTTACAAAAATAAGAAACTTAAATATGTATAATTTAGTAAGCGAGATCATAAAGCAAAGTCTAGTCCTCAATCTGTCATTCGTCTATCTCCCAGTCCTTCATTCATTCGTTCCGTACATCAGATTCACTCTTACATTCTATCAGCTGTCACTCCGTCATCAATACTCATTCCTACATGTATTTTATCTGCAACTAACTGCTTTAGTAGAGAATCTGGTAAATATGTACCTACATATGTGTACCTACATCGAACACGAATATATTCCAGCTACCCAATTAACTTTCAGGTAAATATAACTTCATTCAATCAAATACGGAAATGTCCATTAAATTAAAGCCGGCAAAGTGTAACTGTTGAAACGATTTTAATAATTAAGTGGGTTCGACTGAAACCTCACGCCGCGGTCGCATTCCAATAACGTATTTTAAAATGTTTAAATATTCTTATTTAAAACTGATTACAGATTGATCCTAGTTCAATTTAATCCTAAATTAGTGTCATGACAGGCATTGTTGCTTAGTATTCGGTAAAAAAATCATGGTTTTTGTAGCTACTAGAAGGTTTGATCTTCAGAGAAAATAGTCATGTCATGATGTCAGAAGAAATAGCCCGTATTGAAGCTAAGACAATTTTGAATGTTGATTAAATGTTTACTTCTATACTGCTCACTAAATTATGCTCTCATGTTGACCCTATCTTGTATTTTCTTATGTTGGGGTATTATTTAAATACTCAATTTAATCTTACTTATCTTCAATCTAAAAACTACATTTATTTAAGTTATATGATATAAAAAATATATATAATAATTAACTACAATTTTTAAGGTCTAGCTCATTGGTCTATTTAACTTTTTTATTATGCCTTTTGGTAGCCCTAATGCCACCGCCAAACAACCCGAAGTCCGGTCACGTACGGGACCCGCCGGCCCCTAGCGCGGCAATACGGGAATCGAACCAGCTTGCTCCGCTGGGCTCACAACTGGGCATTTTCCAGATTAACCTGCAATCGATTGCCAGTAGCAGCCTACTAAAAATAGTACTACTAGTAGCGTAGGTAGCATTGGCGTGCAACTCATCGCGTGCAATCCATTTTCAGTGTATGTAAGACGGTTTCCAATCTGCACTCATTTGAATTATCTCTGTTTGACTATGGGTTGATTGTTATAGAATGCCATTTAGTATTAAGTTTGCCATTTGTACTGATTTTTGTTTTGTGCAATAAGTTAAAATATATCAATAAACGAAAACGGCGCATTGCGTTTTTAATGTGCCAATTTTTAAAGGTGATGGCAGTCACGAGAACAAGAGAGGAAACCATCCTAGACAGGAGGCCTTATCAGCACCTCCTCCTATTTGATAGTTGGTTAAAACACGAAGAATAATATGTCCTATACTGACCGGGTTCTTCAGAAGGGGAATTCAAAACTTGACGTGTCTATTAAGCGTAAGAAATGCATAGTTTTCTTGAAAGCTAAAATAAATAAAACTATATTTATACACAACGCGGACAGAAAAGTACGTATTTCCTCGCGAGTGACGTAGATTTCTCCCGGGGCCGCCTGTAATGAGGTTTTGATCGCCTGCGCCGGGAAGCGAATATTCGCATTGCTTCCTAATGATACGAGATAAGAAGAAATATAACAACGCCTAAATATAGAACAATATTTGATATTGGACATCATCATTCCATTCCGTTGCAATTGTCATAAATACACATATTTATTTGCTACCTCTTGAATACATAGAACACATCGCTAAACTAGACATAGTCATACCTTGGGCAGGTGATATTACAAATGTCGAATCTATCTCTGACCAGAAACAAAAGCGTTTGTGACATTTCATTCCAAAAAGACTAAACAGAAACGGCAAATAGCAAAGTAAAACTATGCAGACGGGCCAAAAAACCTAATCCGCTAACGTTTCAATACGTAGCAAAAAAACACGGGCTTGTCAATTATTCGGGCCGGAATTTTCGCGGACGAACAATGGTCCATCAATCCATGCAAAAACTGGCAACACTGGCGTAGCCATAGGGTTGCCAGATGGCTGATACTACCCACATGAGTTAGGAACCTATTGAGCTATTTCTATAATTTTTTTTTTAGAATAGAATTGATAGCCCGACGTCCGAGGGGGTGTTTTTCGGCCCACGCCCATATTGCGGCTTTTTTGTGGTATTAATTTATATTACTGGCAACGACAAATTTTTGGTAACTGACGTTCGAAACTCAGTAAATGTCACTGATGTAAACAAAGAGGAAACAGGACTCAATATTCTGGCTTAATTATTGCATAATTAAGCCAAAACTATCCACAGTGATGAAAGTCAAGTTTTTCTCAATAGGATTCAGTAGTTATTTCGCAAGAAGAAAAAAAGATTGAGCAGCATTCCGGTAAACAATGTTTCGAATTTGGATAATGACGAATCCCTGACAAATTCCTACTGACGTTTAATAATGCAAATATAGACGTATATGCACATTATTGCTATATGAAAGCTGTTTGTAGCGCCGCTATCCCCCGGCATGACCGACTAGTAGGCTATACATCAGTTATCATCCCTATTATTTCTCCCGACTTGAACCGCAAATACCTGACCTTTTAATAAATTGAGTACATTTTTGGTCTTCCGTTCTGTTAACCCTAGTCATCTAACAAAGGATCTGAAAAAAGCGCGCCAAGCGGACATTCTGGTTTTCGAATTTAGAATGACTAAATAGCGACGATGACGATCCTTCTGTCATATAAATAAATAAATAAATAAATACATACGAGTGATTATGCTGCATTTGATGACACTGACATGGAAATCAAAACCTATATGATACCTTCCGTTGACCTAGAATTGTGAAATTTGTCAAAAACCAAGTTCTAGCACAAGTAAATGAAAAAGTCCGAAAACCGTAAATTATGTAATTACAATAGGCACAAGAAATATACATTTTTGTAATTACTTACGTATTTATTTGGAATTGGTAGACTAACCTTTCTCGATGTCAGGGACAACAGTTATCCAACGACAAAGTTGATAATACTCAATCAAGTTTATTTTTACGTTAGCGCAATATTCCGTGCTTTCATGGTTTGTACGGAAGTACGGAACACTCTAAGCGCGAGTCCAAATCGCGCAACTTGACCGTTATTTTAGGTCAATTAAGGACTAGAAACTAGGACTGTTAAGCGCTCTGAAATAATCATAGTTTCCACGTGGTAGTTATGTTTACATCACATTACAAACAGAAATAATAAATATCGACGATCGGGTAGCATGCAATTTTGCACGTGTTCAAAAGTACTCTTCACAGGCCCTCAGAACACCTAGAATATTTCCATATAAATTCTTCGAGCAAACATTTATTCAGAATCTTTTTTACACTATTTCAAAACGATATATGCGCATTAGAAAAACTACTCCACATAAGACCTTTCAGTTTCGTGTGGTTTTCTTGTGTATAAATATAACTGACGCGCCAGTTTCGAAACGGCATACGTGCATTGAAAGAGCTATTGGAGATAGGCCGTTTTACTTCCGTGTAATTTTGTTGTCTATAGGTAGAAGTTGGTGATAGTTGTACAAAAGAATGCTCCCGTATTCATGGTTGTGGGGAGGCGACGGAGCGCGCACTACACTAGTCGATGACGATGACGTAGTGCTGGGGTAGAGGGCGATATTTATCGATATTGATAATAAATTCACCCATCAAGCTTTTATAAAATAGCTACGCACAAAGTTTCGTTAAGAAATCCAAACTTGAATTTATTTTCAGTCCGAAACATTGGGATGGTTCCAGAACGGTTCTTTAAAAAAACATATAAAATGTTTAGGTTTATTTTCCATTAAAGTACTAGTATAAATAAATACGTACGTCTAGTGTAGATTTTCCATTGTGCCATGTAAATGTGTACCATGCTTTTAAGATCAGACAGCGAGTTTTGAGAGTAAACGACAACCGCCGGGGCCAGCGAGCTTATGAGTGGCAACCGAGATGACTTGTAAAGAGCACTAGAGTCCGTTAATGAAGGCTACGCAGACCGATTATGACCCCCCCCCCCCCTCCCTCAGCGGTACGCTGACGCAATGTTAACAACAGGGTTCTTCACTTTTACCGATAAGAAATTTGAACATTGTCATAGTTACACGAAGTCTAATTTTAAAACCTGAAAATGTGACTTCTTTGTCGTCACACTCTTAAGAGAGTGGTCGTATTCGTCACATCAAGAGTGGTGACAAGCTTTACAATCCATCGCCAAACTGTATATCTTATTGTGCATTCGTGGAGTGAACCATTGAGTGCAGTCTTGATTTGGTCGGTCCATCGCATATAATGTAACATAGAATTCTGTAATATTGGGCCCGCGTTATATCAGGCAGTGGACACCTTTTGGCTGCCTTATCGTACATCTATCGACAACGCTTATCGATATCGATATTTTCCCACCCCTCGTTAGGAAATAGACACTGCCACTTGATGACTCCTTCGCCGCATTGAGAGCGGGGAAACACGCCATTATGCCTGGAAAATATTTTAGGGCAAAATGTTTTGTGCAAACAGCTCGTCCATTTTTAATAAAGGTGTGATATCTGTCACGCAATTGATAACATTTCATATATAATTTACTTTTCTACATGCCGCTTAGAGAGAGGACGTCATCAGTTCATCAATGTTTTATTTATTTTTCCTTAACATACTATTTTTTATTTATTTTATTTATTTATCAAAATTTACGAATTTTAAAATGTAGTTCTTATCTCACCACCTACTATTTTCTGTTTAATTTTGTTTTCTCCGCTAGCCAAGGGTTGTCTGGAAGAGATCGCACTTTAGCGATAAGACCGCCTAATTGTCTACCATTGTTCAATTTAAGATTTCTCATGTAATATTTTTCTTGTTGGTGTGCAATAAAGTATTGTTGTATTGTATTGTATAGTAACTCCAAAACTATGACACAATGTAAATGTGTTACTTTAGCCAGGAGTCTATTTAAAAAAAACCAGATGACGTTGAGCTTGACATTACTGATAACTTATTTTTTTGCGAATAGGTCGAAGACTATGACTCTATGCAGGCATAGTTGTCGTAGATTTCGGTTACTTTATGTATTTTCTTAAATTTATTTACATACAGAAAATAAATTGAAATAGTTTTTAGGGTGTACACGACGCAAAGCTCTCTCGATCTCGATATTATTTTGCACCTGTAAGAAAATATAAAATAATGTCGACAATTCAAAAGTTAACTGGAAGAGTTCGCCTTTGTAGGTACATGTTTTTTTTGTTTTAATATAAGTATTTCTTGTTTTGTATACAATAAAGTGTTTACATACTTACATACAATTATTGCTAGTTTCATTAATGTTTCAAGTCCGGTCAGATAACCAAATCCAACTAAACAACTTACATTGAGTTACGTAAAAAAAGAATCCAAAAAGCTTTAAGCGTTGAATTTCGAAAATCATATTTTTTGAAGACGGTTGAAATTGAAAGGTTTAGGTTTAAAGATCATTTATTCTCATTAAGAATTTACAATTCACTTATTATGAGAACTTAAAATTAAACATATGAAAGAAAGTGTTGAAAATTTAAAGTGTATGAAAAACTCATTTTTAATTTTTATTTTAAATTACATGACGCACCTACAACTATCTTTTTTTAAATAGATTCTATACGATTGCAGAGGTAAAAAAAAACTTAACAGTCCTAAACCAATTAAGCCAAATCAAGCCAAACCTTTAATAAAAACAAAAAAATTGGGCAAGTGCGAGTCCGACTCGCGCATGAAGGGTTCCATACCATAATCTATAACAAGTTTGTTGTATGGGAGCCCCCCTTAAATATTTATTTTATTTTATTTTTAGTATTTGTTGTTATAGCGGCAATAGAAATACATCATCTGTGAAAATTTCACCTGTCTAGCTGTCACCGTTCTTGAGATACAGCCTGGTGACAGACGGACGGACGGACAGCGAAGTCTCAGTAATAGGGTTCCGTTTTTACCCTTTGGGTACGGAACCCTAAAAACACACGTTTTTCATGAGTGAGCCCACATAATTTAAACTGTATTTCCCCAGTTTGTTAAAAACATTTTCACACGAGCAAATATACAAACGAGTTGATAGCAACAGACAAATTGATAGCTTCGGTGAAAATAATGGCTGAACGAATTTTGCTGCCGGCGCCGTTAGTTTTTCAGTTTGTTTCAACTAGCTTTTGCCCGCGACTACTACGTCCGCGTGGAACTTGGAAGTATGGAAGCAACCTCGTACAACACGATAGATATCCACCTAATCACCTAATTAATAAAAGGGATTATTAAAAGCGCCTAAGCAAATGTAAGAGCAATTGTGCTTTTGGTCTAATCATTACATTTCCTACAGGGTCATCAATGTCATCATGAATTACTTACTCACTTTTCAATCTTTTTAGGGATAATTTCCAGGATGAAAACTATCCTATGTCCTTCCTCGGATCTTAAACTATCTCCATGCCAAATTTCATCAAAATCGATTCAGCGGTTTAAGCGTGAAGAGGTAACAGACAGACAGACACACTTTCGCATTTATAATATTAAGTATGGATTAAAACAGAATAAAACGTGAGCGTATTGTTATGTTATAGTTTTATCAATTTTTGTTGTGATTGAGTATGGACCTTCCAATATTTCTGCGTAAAAGGTATGTATAGGTATATAAAAATAAATAAGTAAATCATATAATATTATTTTGAAATCTACTTAGTCCCAAACTAAGCAGAGCTTGTACCTACTATGGGTACTAGACGAAGGTATACAAAATATACAAACAGATATACAGATATAGAGAAACCCAGGAACAAATATTCGAGTACATCACACAAATATTTGCCTAGGCCGGGATTCGATCCAGGACCGCCGGTTCAGTAAGCAGATGCACTACAACCTGCGCCAACCGCGTCGTCATCGTATATATTCAAACTTACACGAATTTCACACATATACAATACAAGTACTTTTTATTGCACACCCCATAAAACATACAGGAGGACTACAATGCAAGAAATCATAATTAGAGGTAAACAACAGGCGGTCTTATCGCTAAAGAGCGATCTCTTCCATATACATATTTATATATATATCTTACTTATATATTGTCTTCTGTCATGAGAGTACCAGTCCATTAACCTAATATGAACGACGTGTTTTGTGTTCATTAAAACTTTTTAATGGATACTCGTAATTACACTAAGCTTAGAAGTTTGAACTAACTGGCTAACTTTGAGCATCTAAGTCCTCGAATTGAATTGCTTCTATATAATAACAGCTTATATTTCACACGAATTGTGATCCTGATTAATTCATAAGACACTTATGTACAGTCAGCGTCGTATAGTTAGTAGCAGTAAAAATGGCCAAAGATGTCGTAACACAACCCTACGTATATACAAATAAAGATCTATTCCGATATATTTGGCCACTTTGACTGCTACTAACTATCTGACGCTGACTGTACCTACCTATGTTTTGCAAAATAAATCATTCTTATTCTTAATATCTGCTAATAGGAGCTGGAAACATCACTAATATTTCTCGAAATATTGTATGATTTAATTACAAATGTATAGCTTTCAGATTTTCCCCTAAACTCGTAGTATAAAACGGCATTACTTGCCTGTACCTACCTATGTTTTGCAAAATAAATCATTCTTATTCTTATTCCTAATATCTGCTAATAGGCGCTGAAAACCTCACTAATATTTCTCGAAATATTGTATTTTTTTTTTTTTTTAATGTCATTGGGGGCAAACGAGCAAACGTGGAAAGCGATTACCGTCGCCCATAAACACCTGCAACACCAGAGGAGTCACAAGTGCTTGCCTACCCGGAGGACGAAGATAGAATGCCTCTATGCTAGCAATTTCACCGGCTATTGTATGATTTAATTACAAATGTATAGCTGTCAGATTTTCCCCTAAACTCGTAGTATAAAACGGCATTACTAGCCTATACCTACCTCCTCCTCCTAGCCTTTGTCCTATTTTTTGAGAATGAATTCTCAATCGGGGTCAGCTACCTAAATCCCAAGATGTGGCGTAAGGCACTAGTTTTTACGAAAGCGACTGCCATCTGACCTTCCAACCCAGAGGGGAAACTAGACCTTATGGGCTTAGGTGGTTTCCTCACGATGTTTTCCTTCACCGGAAAGCGAGTGGTAAATATCAAACGACAATGGCCTGTACCTACCTATGTTTTGCAAAATAAATCATTCTTATTCCTATTCCTAATATCTGCTAATAGGAGCTGGAAACCTCACTAATATTTCTCGAAATATTGTATGATTTAATTACAAATGTATAGCTTTCAGATTTTCCCCTAAACTCGTAGTGTAAAACGGCATTACTTGCCGAATTTCATAATACACTACATTTTTTCGGAAAAAAAGTAGGCTATGTGTTAATCCAGAGTGTCAGCCACCTTCATACCAAAATGTATTAAAATTGGTCCAGCCGTTTGAGCGCGAACAAGTAACAAACATACTCATAAACATACTCACAAACTTTCGCGTTTATAATTATTATTTATTAGTACGTAAACATACTAAGACTATCGTTGTCCTATCCTTTCAATTTTTATCTATTTTTGATGGAAACAATATGAACCAGTTTGCTTCAAACTATAACAAATCCCATTGTATTGTCCAACACAGTTCAGGACTTTCATAACCAGACTTTTTCACTAAAATCATCGCGTAAAACTAGAACCGGAAACAACGGGCACGCTGAAAAGATCCGCCATATTGGGAGCGGAAACGGAAATCATTGTTTGGCCTAGCTTTTTGGTTTTTTATCAGTCGCGTCATGAAAAATCCAGCCGCTCGTTGATCGATAGAACGGCTGGATAGAAAATGGAGATTTTTCTTTGGGGTTTCATGTTTTTAGGGTCTATCACAATTTATTTATTTTTATTTAAACTTTATTGCACAAAATACAGAAGTAAAAGAACAAATGGCGGACTTAATGCCATGAGGCATTCTCTACCAGTCAACCACAAGGTCAAACTGAGACATTATTGGTGCGGGAAGGGTGTACAACAATACTTGTATGCACACGATGCAAATGTCGAAACAAAGTACACTAGTTACGTGTTGACAAATACATGTTTATGGGAATATGTATATACTAGCTGTGCCCCGCGGTGTTACCCGCTCATCCCACGGGAACACTAAATTTATTCGGGATGAAAAGTATCCTATGTCCTTTCCCGGGTCTCAAACTATCTCCATACCAAATTTCATCTAAGTCGGTTCAGCGGTTTAAGCGTGAAGAGATAACAGACAGACAGACAGACACACTTTCGCATTTATAATATTAGTATGGATTATGGATATATGTTTTACAATTGTTTATCGTTGAGTTATTCGTTTTTAGGACCAGTCACAATTTTCATGCTAGGACGACTTCCTATTTCTCGCGGGTATGCATTCTCAAGTTGCACGACTGATGCACTAAAGTAAACGTGTGTCCAATAGTCTGTATATGTATAGAATTACCGATCACACTCATAAAAATATTATGTTTTTTTTTTTATAAATATATAGAAATTAAATATTTCACCCTCGTTATCACGTGCGCGAACTGCAATAAGGGCCTTATCACACTTGCGATTTGCGAGCGTATTTTGTGTGAAGGCGATCGCGCAGCGTGTTCGCCGCGTCGCTTATTTGTATAGAAAATACGCTCGCAAATCGCAAGTGTGATAAGGCCCTAACAGCGAGTGACGTCACACTCCTCAAAATATTTGCTAAGAAACAAAAGGTACCGAAATTACTCAGAATACTCAAAATCCGTCCAGCCGTTTCGGCGTGAGGAGCAGACAAAGAAATGTTTACCAACAGAAGGCCCTTATCACTGGATTACGACTTTAAGCTACAAACACCTGACAATCTAGAATATTGTTATTAAAATATTATAAGTTCACTTAGATACATTAACTTTATCTATCTTTTGAACCCATGTAAAGATAATCACGATTTCCCGAGGCAAAATGCAGCCATTTATAGTCAAAGTAGCTATTTAAAGTTCTAACTTGCAATGAAACCAGTACAATCTAGTAATTCTGGTTTTAAACTATCCATAACCCTGTCTGTGCCCTTACCATGAGTTAACCGTACTCGCTAGCGACCGAGTAAACGATTTGTACGGAGAATAGTACAGCGCCTACGTAGCGGATACTTTGTAGAACTACAGGGGATGCGACTGATGTTGAATTATATTTCCTTTCATTTCATTTATTTATTTCATAAACAATACAATGATTGTGTTTGAAATTAATACACACACTTAAAATTATAATAATTAGAATAGAATTTGAATATGTAGCACGTAATAATAAAAACTAATTTGCAAATATTTCATCAATACTATAGAAGCACCCCCTCAACAAATAGGCTTTCAATAGGCTAGTTGACCCAGTTTTGAAATATATTTGAAATGGTTAATAATGATCTTACTAGCTCTAAAAAAATGTCTTGTATTTTTGTGATAGCTAGAAAGCTAAATTTTATCAATTGAAAATTGGAAATTTCATAAACAGTCAAAAACGCCGTCCGCCATTTTTCCCTTTTGCTAATCTGTGGCGTGACATAGAATTACCTGTAAATATTCGAAATTCGACCGTCGTATAGTGCCATTCCGCTCACTCCAATATACTTTTGACAGGAGATCGAGAGGGACGGCACTATTTGAAGTCGTTTACATGACCAATGGCGGACAGCGTTTTACGCATTTCAAAATACAGATTAAAAACCATATTTTCAAATTAATTTTTTTCAGCCATCTTTCACTTGTATGAATTGAAGAATATATATTTAGGTTTCCTTTGCTAAATACTATACGGAATAAACATTAGTTTATTACAATTTGACATGAGTCAACTAGCCTATTGTATATTGAACGCAACACAGTCTGTAATCACTTTTTATACATCGTAGTGTATGAATAAAATTGGCTCAATCAATAAGTCATGATACAAAGAAAAAAAAAAAGAAAAAACTCTTTTTAGAAATGTGGCAACAAGAAATTTTGAAATTCTTTTTGGAATCCTAATAATTTAACAAAACAATAATTGTATGACAATCATGAACTTAACGTTGAAAATGTCATATTACTTATTTTCTCCGTATATACCGGTACCCAATCCACAGATGGCGTCAAGTGGTAAGTACATGTGGACGGAAGCGTTTTTAGTCCACTGTAGGAATGTTGAACTTTGACGGTCATTTCTGACTTTTAGAGCAGTCTAAGTGTAAGTAGTCCCATATACACATACTTATTATTTTCACTTGGGCCTTTTGTGTGCCGCATCGACCATAATTGATCTATTGTGGCAGCCCTGTCTTTAAGCTCACTGCTGAGGCCCGTTGAGTCCAGGAATTCCCAGATTCTTTGGGCCGTGAGTTGTTGTATCTCCTCTGGGGGCACAAAGTGTTGCCCTAAGTGGATACTTCTTTTGTGCATCAGTGGTCCACAGGAGCAGAGGATATGCATAGCTGTCTCCTCTGACTCTTGGCAGAGCCTGCACGTTGCGTCCTGTTCCATACCCATTAGGGACAGGTGTTTTTTCTGCTTGCAGTGAACTCTGACCGGTCACGGTCAGAGTTCTAGTCACCGCACAGACTTTTGACCTTTTGAGCTGTAGTAACTCTTTAGATAACTTTGAACAAAGCCTTTTATAAGGGTTTTCGAGTGATTTTGTCCTTTCACAGCCACCCACATCTCGATCGCCTTAGATTTGTGTAAATCGTTGAGCAGAGAATAAGCCTGGCGTTTTGTGATTCCACAGAACGGTTCTGGGCCGACAAGGGGCTTGTCCGCGCCATCTCTCGCGAGTTTATCTGCTCTTTCATTTCCGTCAATGTCGGAGTGACCTGGTACCCATCTAAGAGTGACTTTGTTGGTTTCGCCTAGGGCATTTAAATTGTTTTTACATAGTTGGACTAGTCTAGATTTAACCTCTAGTGATTCCAGTGCCAACAGGGCAGCTTGGCTGTCCGAGTTGATGTATATGTGGCAGTGTCTTTTGTTCTTGTCAAGGTTTATCTCTGCGCATTTGTTTATGGCAAAGATCTCCGCTTGGAAGATTGAGGCCTCTGTGCCCATGCTGACGCTTGCATTGAGCTTTGGTCTCTGTCCATAGATCCCACATCCTACATCTTTTCCTTTTTTGGAACCATCCGTATACCAGATGTGGCAGCCCTCTTTGAGAGACATTTGGTCGTTTAGCCATTCGTCTCTTGAGGGTAGTTCCACTGAGTAGTATTGCGTAAAGATACATTCAGTGAGCATGTCGTCAGAGGGCATGCACAGTAGTTTGTTTTCGAACACTGAAGCCTTTAGTTTGTTCAGTGCTTGTGAGCGCCATTTCGTCTTAGACAGTGTGCAGAGCCTGTATATGCACTGCTCGGCCTCTTTCTGTACCTGTAGGTGCAGAGGTGTAAGGTCGAGCAGTGCGTCCAGGGCCGCACCCGGCGTCGAAGACAGGGCTCCTGTTGCAATAATACAGGCAGTGCGTTGTAGGCTGCTTAGTTTTAGGATCGCTGTCTTTTGGTTGGCCTTATTGCACCAGACAGCGGAGGCATAGGTTATTATAGGCCTCACGACTGCTGTGTATAGCCACATAGCAATGTTGGGTCTTACGCCCCATCTTGTTCCTGCCATTCGACAGCATGTCCATAGTGCCATTTTCGCTTTTTGGATTATATTGTTCAAATGCGTGTTCCAAGTTAGCCTTTGGTCAAAGGTGACCCCTAGATACTTGGCTTCATTTGAAAATGGTATAGTTTGTCCGTTTAGCTTTAAAGTATTGAGCTTGTCGAGTTTCCTTTTATTTGTGAAGGGCACTATAATGGTTTTGTTTGCATTGATAGACAATTCGTTTTCTCTGCACCATATACAGATAGTGTTGAGAGCTCCTTGCATGATGTTCGAGATTGTGTTAAGGCAGGGTCCTTTGATTATGACTACGATATCGTCGGCGTATCCTTGTACGTCATAATCCCTGGCCGCCATTCGAACAAGGAGTTGGTCCACCGCTAGAGTCCACAGAAGTGGTGATAAGACCCCTCCCTGTGGACATCCTCTTTTGGTGTGAAATTCATGCGTGGTGGCATTTAGGGTTAGTATTACTGTTCTGTTCGAGAGCATACTCCGAACCCATCTTTTTGTGGTGCCGTCTACACCTTTTGAATCCATACCTTTAATGATGGTATCTGTGGGTGTGTTGTCGAAGGCCCCTTCTGTTTACATCTAAGAACGCGTATAGAGCTGTATGCTTATCCTCTAGGGTTTTCTGCACCTTGTCGACCAGATCTAGCAGGGCAGTTTCTGTGGATTTCCCCTTTTGGTAGGCATGCTGGCAGGGACTGAGTGGCCTTGTTACCAGATATTTAGCTCGTACGTGTTGGTCAATTACCCTTTCTATAGTCTTTAGTAGGAAGGAGGTTAGACTAATGGGTCTGAAGGATTTAGGTTGTGAATAGTCCTTTTTCCTTGCTTTTGGTATGAAGCGTACCTTGACCTTAGTCCATTGCTCTGGTATCGCGCTCAGGGCGAAGCTCGTTCTAAATATTTTTACCAGAAGCGGGAGGAGAATATCGCGGCCTTCCTGTAGTAAGGCAGGGAATATTCCATCATCTCCCGCAGATTTTAATTGTTTGAATTTTTCCAAGGCCAATTTAATTTGGTTTGGTCTGAAAATATTTGCAGCCAAGTTCCAGTCAGTATTGTGTGCCCTGTGAGATTGGTAGCTCTTGTGGGCGCATCGTATATGTATATCCCATATACACATTTGATCCCAATAAAAAATAGAATCTACTTAAAATTAAAAAAAAAAATACCGCACGCCTATTCTCGATACAAATCGTTTACAGAGTCGCTAGCGAGTACTGTCTCTGTAAACTCTTGGTACGGGTACTGATGGCCGTAAAAGAACTGGGGAGCTCGTGACCGTTTACCTGAAGCCGTTTCGCGTCATGCCGCCCATTAAATAGCTGAATTATTTCATTCTCACCGCCTCTGATTCTTACTTTGTAAAGTAAACACAAGTGTAAGTTTGTCAGAGAAAAATTATGTTTTTCTCGGTCAACCTTTGACAGCGTTATCGGTAAAGCTACCGAAACGTCAGGGAGATGTGATTGATTATTCTATGATTTTTTTATTAGAAAAATGATTAAAATAGAAGAAAAATGGGGAAAGTCGTACTTACTATTCCAGCGTTTTGACTTTTTTTTACTTCACAAAACGGTGGGTATGGGTATACGGCTTGGAAAATTAAATAAAGTTATATTTCAGCCAGTAAATAGTAACAATCTAATCTACCCACGAAGGATGGGCAAACATATATAGGCCCTTGCGTCTATTGCAGACGATTTATGGTGTAATGTTTGGAAGACACCGTTTCTGGTAGCTAACTATACCGATACGAGATCGACATATTCTACCGCAGGCCTGACAAGAGAAGTGGGCAAACTTATAAGGCGCGAAAAACAGAAGTCTACTTAAAGGCCAAACTACACTAATGCACTCACGTTAAGTGCATAAGTTTGTTTGTAAAGATTTATCAGTTAATTGAATGCACGAATCGCAAATTGCTCTAAACTTTGTTACTGTGATACCGACACTATGTTTTAAAATAGGGTTGGCAGCAAGTCAACAATTGAATGGTTTTTTGATACCCTGCACCCTGATTCAACGACGAATACAATGCCTAAATAGCATGTTCACGACTTAATCGCTGCCATATATGTAGACTAACTATTATAAAATAACTAATATCAGACATATCGTAATACTGTCCACTGTGCAGTAATGCGAGAAAGTGTCGCGTGCCACAGTTGTGATGATGATGGTGGTGTTGCTAATGATGTTGGTGTTGGTGATGATGATGATGGTGATGGATATGGTGGTGACTGATGGTGATGATGATGGCGGTATTGGTGATGATGGTGGTATTAGTGATGATGGTGGTGTTGATGATGATGGTGGTGGTGGTGATGGTGGTGATAATAGTATCATCATCATTCAGATCATATCATCATCGGGTGCTGGTGGAAGAGACCGGGAATTTTTCTCGAAGCTTTGATCTTTGTATCAATAGTTTAGATTATATGTTTCAAATTATTGCTCCTCTTATTAAAACGTAAAACTTCCCTTAGTCATATAACCTTTTCCGGCCAGCCAGCCCTGCAAAAGGTCGCCGACGGTCAAAACCATATCGCTCCCCCACTCATGAGCGTTATCTGCAATTTAGTATTGCAGCTTACTATGGCTGCTTTCCAAATTTTAGACTTCATTGTCTAATCTAATACATGAAGCGCTAAACTGGCGATGGGGTCTATATTATACAAATCCACTTTATTGCACACCTCAAATACACAGGGATACAAAACATGAGAGATATACAGTAAAAAAAATAAACAGAGGTTAACAACAGGCGGTCTTATCGCTAAATAGCTTCCAGACAACCTATAGGTGGAGGAGTAGATCAACAAGAGTCTATATTTTGTGTGTGAACCTAGGAAATCAATTGCTAGAATTACTACAAAGTATGAAACAAAGTTTGTTCCGGCTGTCTGTCTGTCTGTCCCTATGTACGAGTATGCTTAGATCTTTAAAATCACGCAACGGATATTTTATTTTTATTTTTATTTTTTCTTTATTGGGGAAAAAACAGACATAGACCAAAACAGTTACATAATAAGAAAAGAAATCTTACGCTAGGTATAGCCTACATCCTAACACAATTCCCACTAAGATTGTATGTAAGTAAATAAGGTGGCATTGCCATTAAAAGAACACTTGATTAACACTACTTATACTAAAACAGAGATGAAAACGTATTATACTAATACTAACTTAAGGTACCGTAAACGAAGAACCAGACAAATTCTAGGTTAAACAATGCGCACGAGAGTACATAGGTATACACATACAATTCCTGAGTGAGTGAATGACTCGTAGTTTAGAAAATCAACTTGGACCATTGTTGGATTACAAGATGATATTGATGCGGTTTTTAATAGATAGAGTGATTCAAGACTTCAAGAGGAAGGTTTCGGTACATGTACCTATAATACATGCATAATTTATCAGCATTGCACCCGTGCGGTCTCACAATAAAAAGGCAGTTCTAGTTCACACACAAAACGAGATGCTAACTTTACACTACCACAATCAGCATCTCAGTAGCTCTTGATTGGTCGATCATAAATACGTAAGAAAGTCTATATTAGACTCTTAGAATTATTTTTCATCGATGTTTAATTTCGCTGAGAAAACATTTCCGTAGAATGCATTTGTAATCCATTTGGGATTATTATAAAACAAACCTAACCTAACATAACTAAATCCATATGATGATAAATGCATGAATTATGAAAAATTGGGCAAGTGCGAGTCCGACTCGCGCATGAAGGGTTCCGTACCATAAAAGTTCAAAACAAGCCCCCCTTAAATATTTATTTTATTTTATTTTTAGTATTTGTTGTTATAGCGGCAATAGAAATACATCATATGTGAAAATTTCAACTGTCTAGCTATCACCGTTCTTGAGATACAGTCTGGTGACAGACGGACAGACGGACAGCGAAGTCTCAGTAATAGGGTCCCGTGTTTACCCTTTGGGTACGGAACCCTAAATACTAGCTGCGCCGCGCGGTGTTACCTGCTCATCCCACGGGAACACTACATTTTTTTGGGGATAAAAAACTGGTTGCCTGTAAAGTCGGTTTTACGGGCGAAGATTTTACGTGACAACGCGCGGCGGACCGATCATGTTTGAGTGGGAGAGAGACGCAAGGCATTCGCCGGTCCGGCGGGCCTCTCTCGTTCGGTGACTCATCGTAACAGACGTGAGCGGGCGTTACACTTTTTCATGAGTGACTCCGAGCGCAACCTAATTTAAGACGTTGTCACGTCAAAAAGTGGCCTACATATTTGTTATTCCAGACAAAATTACCTATTTCACCACATGAGTAGGGGGAAGTCCCCTAACGCCGGACGGCACCTAACGCCGGACACTCGAACTATCTCGGCAACTAGCAACGCGAGCGAATCAAGGACAAGTGGAAGGGGCGCGGGGTTCCCCCGCACTCATTCCACTTGCCGAGTTGACGTTGCCGAACTTCCAGTTGCCGAGATAGTTCGAGTGTCCGGCGTTAGGTGCCGTCCGGCGTTAGGGGACTTCCCCCTATCTAAAACAGCGTAAAACTTGTTGTTCCCGACTTTTTTATATAGGTATAGGTACGTAGGCATAAGGTGATTTCACAGTTTGCCATTAAAACTTAATTTTACCTTCAAATCCAAACGAAGCGTGGAAATCTGAAACAAAAATAAAATTCATGTAAAATGCTATGTGAATTTTCAACCAGGCGTAAAAATAATTTAGTCATGCGTTTAGTTTTAATTTCATTCGGTTCGGGAGCGACTGTGCCGTTCGGACTTACATTAAGGTGGATACACACTAGACGACAGACAAACAAAAACATTAGGCGAGTATTTTAAGCATGGAGACCACCAATCGTGTGAAATGCCGGTAGACTCACACGTGTGAAACTGCTCTTGTCCAGTCCAAAAGGGGGTTTTTCCAATCCACTTTACTGGCAACCATGCTATAAGAAAATAAGTATGCTCCGGAACGATATACGAGACTTTTGACGTCAACACGTTATGATTGGTTGGTCGGTTCTGTCAATCCGTGTCTGTGTTGCCATTTTCTTATACCACACTGGCAACGACATTTTTTTTTTGTAACTGACGTTGAACTGTTTAAATGGCGAATACATTAAAATGGCGAATAAAATACACCTACGAGTACGATTATGAAGTGCATTTTTCATTTGCCCGAAAGCTATTTATTCCAAAACTATTAATATTTTCAGGACTTTATAAACGTCGTTGTAAAGAACCCGTTAGGTTAGGTTAGGTTTGTTTTATAATTATTTTGAAATATTAATAGTTTTGGAATAAATAGCTTTCGGGCAAATGAAAATTCGGGATTATGATAGGTAACCGTACTAGAGTATAAGAGTACCCATAACACAAGCCTTCTTGAGCTTAATTTGGGACTAGATCGATTTGTGTGAGGTTGTCCGATATTTATTATTTATTTATTACTTTGTAAGAAAAAGGGCTTCATAATATGATTTTGATGATTAATATGAATATGATTGCTCCATAGCTCTCTAAGGTCGTACCGTGCTATCAGAATTCCGATGAATAATCAAAACATAGCGACATGACGGCACAACGTGTCGATGCGACAACTACGCTTCGCGACTCTTGTCGTACGACATAGCATAGCCCGTCATTATCTTACAGCGCAGTGAAGAATGAGATAGGTTATATTTCATATGACAGTTGCGCTAGTGCTGCTGCTGTCTACGGTCGCTAAGAACCAGTACCTATGACTCGGATATCCAGTAAAGATCTACTATGTGAATAAAGTTTTGCCAGCGTATTTTGTCATGTCAAGAGAAAAATTTAGCTCAAACAGCTTCCCAACGGTTGTTACCGGACAGCCAGGCCCCTAGGCTTTCACTTCGCAGAATTTGTATTCCTTTACATAGATTTCGACTACTTTTTGACCCCCCCTCTCCCCCTGGTGATATTTGGTGCGGTTCTTTGCTAACCCCCCTCCGCCTTACTACCTCACGTGTATTTTTTTTTTAATTTCGTAAAATAGACTCGCTATTTTGAAGTATTTAACAAGTGAAGACTTATTTTTAACAAAACCGAGAAAAAAATATCTATTTTTTCTTAGTTCGTTCACTGTGGAAAAATACACGAGAGGTTTCCTTATACTCCCCCCTCCCCCAACGTGATATATCGTGATTTTTTCGTGAACCCCCTCCCCCCTATTTCACGCGCCCCTCACGTGATTTGTGCACAAGCCCTTGTAAATATCATCCCATAGATCAGGTTAGGTTAGGTTTGTTTTATAGCAATCCTAAATAGTTTGCAGTTTCAGTGAAAAATGCTTTCTGCGAAGATACTTCGGCGAAATGATACATTCGACGAAAAATAGTTCGGCGAAAAGAAAGAGAACCTTTTGAACAATAAGAAGAACATAAGTATAGTGTAAGTTCTACTTCTAGGACTGGGCCCTAGGCCTTGTGTGGTAAATACGGCACTGTATTTACGTGTATCGGCCCAGTGTAGCACCAACTTTATGCAATTAACGTGCACACTCCATAATTGAAGTGCCGCGCGGTTGGCACTGCCTGTGCTTTCGTTGTCCAGCCCGTTTAGCACAGCTATAATAAAATTAAAATAAATAATATATATTCACGGACAATCTTACACAAATCGACCTAGTCCCAAACTAAGCAAAGCTTGTACTATGGGTACTAGACGACGATATAAATAATATATAAATACATATATAGGGGAGAGTAACCTATATTGAACCGGCGCTTAAATTGGACCACTTCTGTATTTCTACCAAATAACACAATTTATTTACACTGGCAACAAAAAATGATGCGATGACAGCGCCATAATCAGTCCACCAATTTGGTGTAATAAATAAATTGTGTTATTTGGTAGAAATACAGAAGTGGTCCAATTTAAGCGCCGGTTCAATATAGGTTAGGTACTCTCCCCTTAGATACCATCTATGACCCAAACACAAATATTCGAGTTCATCGCACAAATATTTGCCCTGGCCGGGATTCGAACCCAGGACCGCCGGCTCAGTAGGCAAGTGCTTAAAACCAACCGCGATGTCGCTTTGCGACTCTTGTCGCGCGACTTAGTGTAACTAGTTAGGACTTTATAGGACATCAATGTATGGGAACCAATATTTTTGTTTTTGTCATTAAAGCATGAGCCTTGGCACACTTGTTACTTAAGTGGACTAGAGTTGAAAACGCCCGGGAGACGAGCGCGGACGCCCCGCTGGTGGGGAGGGGGAGGGGGGGAAGTTACGTTCCTCCGCGCGTTCTTTCGGTCCTCCTATCATCGTATTTATAGAGACTATGGCAAGTTTGGTATCGTTTTCGGATAAATTGAGGACGGCCAATCATTTTCTGGGACACTAATAACAGGTTTTCATAGAAAAAAATAGAAATAAAGGCAATAATCAGAAAATCTTAGTAAAAAAAAATTCTTTCTGCAACGATTACGTGAAAATGAGCAACGATTTGGGCATGAAAAAAATATTATTATAAAGCCACATTTATGTAGATTTCAAAAATATATAATTTATTATAACTATTATAAATAGCAAATACCTACTAAAAAAAATTTTTGAACAGCGGACTCCTCAAAATTTTACTTTATAAAAATAAGGACCCAAAAATAAATGTTGGAATATGTAATGTAAGTAGCTTAATTGTATATTACGTAGTTTAAAGCTGTATTTACGTTTGTTAGCATGTGTATTATATTTTAAATTGCGAATAATATAACCATTTGATGACTCCGAATGACTGGTTCAAAATAAAACTAACAAGTCACTGATCTGATTAGATATTATTGTTAATCTGTATATAAAACTTAAATTGGTACATACATTTATGTGTAACATGCTCCATCACACGCACACAACTCGGTGCACTTTAATTTTTATTGGCTACACCTGTATCTAGCAGCGCATTTATTTTTGCTGCACCTGATCATTTCCATGCAGGCTTTGGGCTCGACACCTACTGGCAAGCTAGTCCATGTAGGTTCCCATCTCTCATCTACTTTTGTACATCCCCAATCAGATGGACTAGGAATATTTTGGATCGGTTATATTTGACCCCATACATGAACTGCTTGAAAAACTGCCCGTTGGAAATGCTGGTACAATGTAGCATTCGTTGATGGAATATTTTTCAATATGCGGTCTTTTTTCGTAAATAACTGCTTTCGGCAATCGTTTACAGCCGAAACTGAGCTGGAACTAAAACTAAAATGTTAAATATGTACAACTACCCTAAATTATTCATAGTTTTATTAAGAATAGAAGCATTGGTCTTGTGCGCAGTCTAGGGGATGCGACGCATTTCCTCCAGCACCACATCTCGAAAGCGTCAACACGCTAACGGTCCGCTGCTCTGAGGGTGCAACTGAGTCATGGCATCTTTGGATATCCCGATACGTCGCCGAATCTCCACTTGGCAAGAGCCGTTGTCAGCTATAAGGGAACCCAGGTAGTTGAAAATCTGGACCGTGTCAACATTTAATCTCCCAATGAGTTTCAGTTTCTAACTATGGTCCACCACCATGATTTTGGTCCGTCCGAGATCAAGCCTGTTGCTAATCCGCTCCATTTTTGCCAAGAAGTTAATCATTTCAGCTGCGATTGCCGCTATGATGGTGATGTTGTCGGCATACCGCAGATTAGTGAGCTTCACTCCTCCTACTGACGCCTTCCTCCCATTGGTCACATGTTTTCCGCATGATACATTCTTCGTAGGCATTAAAGAGAATTTTTGATAAATGAAAGGCGCAGGTAGCGTATCCTCAACTCGAACGAACAACTTCCTGACTGCCATAGTATATACTCTGCACAAGCGCTGTCAAGCGGGCGGGCACGCCAGGTTCTTTCAGGACTGTCCAGTCGGTCAACACAGTCAAAGGCCTTGCTGTAATCTATGAAGCACATTATGATAAGCGTGTCAAATTTGTAAGCCTTCTCAATCAGCTGTCTAACATTAAAGATTTGCTCACGAGTGCCTCTACCTTTAACAAAACCTGCCTGTTCCTGTGGAATTTGCCAATCCAGGAAATTCCGGATGCGACGGTTGACTATGTGGAGCAGTATTTTGCTAGCATATGTGAGAGTAGCGCGAGTGTGCGGTAGTTATCACATTTGACCATCGATCCCTTTTTATAAAGAGGCAGAACGACAGAATGCGTCCAATCTTTGGGCCACTCTCCAGTACGCCAAATGTTATTGGATATCATGTGTAATGCGTCTATGCCATTGTCACACAATGACTTAAACACTTCTGCCGTTATTTGATTGAGTCCGAGGGCTTTTTTGACCCTAAATGATCTATGAGCGGAGCTTCCGATCGGAGTACGTCCGGTTCCTAATCAAGTACTCGTAGTTGCCAGTCGCAGGAGGGCAGGTCTCCGAGGTGGGTTATGTGTACGCTTTCACAGATCGTGACAGTTTCTTTCTTTAACGGAAAGGGGGAAAAAGAGTGCATTCGAAGCCTGGAATGCAGTCCCTAATACCACACAAAGTTTCCTGACAGCATACGGCAGCAGAATTGAAGATGCAATGGCGATCGTGGAAAAGTTTATTGTAGTCATGTATTTACTTTATTCATAAAACAATGAGTCACTTAAAGGGTAGTTGTGCATATTTAAAAAAAATGTATTAGATCCAGCTCAGTTTCTGCTGTAAACGATTGCAGAAAGCAGTTGTTGACGAAAAAACGCCAATTGAAAAATATTCCACCAACGAATGCTACATACCAGCATTTCCAGCGGGCAGTTTTTCAAGCAGTTCATGTATGGGGTCAAATATAACCGATCCAAAATATTTCTAGTTCATCTGATTGGGGATGTACAAAAGTAGATGAGAGATGGGAACCTACATGGACTAGCTTGCCAGTAGGTGTCGAGCCCAAAGCCTGCATGGAAATGATCAGGTGCAGCAAAAAGAAATGCGCTGCTAGGATGCAGGTGTAACCAATAAAAATTAAAGTGCACCGAGTTGTATGCGTGTGATGGAGCAGGTTACACAAAAATATATGTACCAATTTAAGTATTCATATACAGATTAACAATAATATCTAATCAGATCAGTGACTTGTTAGTTTTATTTTGAACCAGTCATTCGAAGTCATCAAATGGTTATATTATTCGCAATTTAAAATATAATACACATGCTAACAAACGTAAATACAGCTTTAAACTACGTAATATACAATTAGGCTACTTTAAAATAAAATTTATAAAAAAAACCGTACAAAATGTGAACATCAAATTACAAAATAAGTCAATTTTAAAATAAAACAAAACATACAAATCATCTTAAAACTATCATTAACCTAAATACATAACTACATGTTAACTAACCTAAATCTAAAAAAGGCCCTCGTGGCATGGTACCTAAGATGCTGGCTGCGTTACCCCGCTGAACTGCGAGACTAATACGTTGAGCGAGGTAACTGCCAGCTTTCCGGTCCCCCGTAACTTCTCTGAGTCTTTTAGATAAATCCCCAAAAAGACTCAGAGCGCCAGGCCCCCATGGACCTAAGGTCTCGACCCCAAACGGAACAAAAGTGTATTCGGCGCCGAGACCACTGTACTTCACCACCTTAGCCTTTTCAACCGCCTCCGCTGCTGCTGCCGGCCTTACATCAGTACCCTGGAGATGCGATGGGGCTAGCGTGTCTACACAGGTTGCATCCCACACCAGCACCCGCCCCATACTCCAAGGTACCAAAGACATCCCATCAGGTCTCTTACCGTCACTTCTCGAAATGCCGGTCGGCTCTAATAGAGCAGGGACATTGACCGAAGCAAGAGACCGACGGATGACGTCGTTAAGAGCAGCGTGCCTAGAGAAACGACCCGCACTTCTTTGGCAGGATAGACCGTGATGCCCTAATAGATCTACGTCAGCTCCGCAGGGACAACGATGAGGGGCACAAACCGGGATACCCAAACGAAGGCAAACCGAGAGCCGAAGGGTATTGGGCTCTAAATAGGTTCCAATTTTGGGAGAAGGATGTGCGTGGAGCCAATACCCAGACTCCTTAGTACCCACTGCCAAAAGCCTGGCTCTTTCCGCGGCGTCACCTTCGCCAAGAAGGGAAGCAAAAGCCAACTTGCACACCGGGTCGTCCCAATTCCTTTGCGACTGCGGATACTCAGGAATTTCCTGACCGGAGCACACACTCAACCAAGCATTTCTGGCATCCTCCATGCCCGAGATCTCATAGTTTGAACGAAGAATTTTCCCTATGAGACCCAACGAACTATGCAAGGATGACAAAAAAGCTGGCAAAGCTACACCAGACATCCTACGTACGCCTAAACCACCGTGCCGGATGGGAAGAGACCCTTGAGCCCAAGACCGCTCGCTCAACTTAACATTTAGGACAGCTTCTAAATTATTTTTAATTAAATTATCCACCTGTGATAAAAGTTCCTGATTTTTCCAAAGATGAGAACAGCGAAGCACGTAAGTCAACTTAGGAACGAAGAGACAAAATCTAATAATAGCTAAAGCATAATGGGAACCAATTTCGAGTAACCGATGTGAATGTTCTTGGAATTTAGAAATAGAATTTTGAACATACTCAGGATAACTTTCCTCGAAAATTGGGGAACCCAAAAGGCAAAGTGTTCTTTTGTCAAGTACTTTAATATTGGGCGCCAGCTGACGAAATCTTTGTATCAGACTATCATTAGAATTCGGAATGTACAGTTCACATTTCTCGAAATTCAACTCTAGGCCTATGGATCTAAATTTGTCAATTATTGAAGAAAATCGGCAAACACTGAGTCCACCTCCCCACCCAAAGTCCCGTCATCCAAGTACCACGCGTTGAATTTCGAAGATAAATTTTTAATTATGGGGTTTATCCCCAAACTGAAAATTGCTGGACCCAGGGGATCTCCCTGCTGGCAACCAACTTCGGACGATAATTCATTAGAACCATAAATGAGTTTCGTAGGATCGGCATAACATTGAAGTAGGTAATTATATAATTCTGGAATGTGAGATTTAGCCTCTGAGAGCAAGGTATCCCTGTTTAAAGAATTGAAGGCATTCGTCACATCGATCTTCAGCAAAACCTCACATTGACCGAACTCCAAGTATGTCCGTAGCGCGTGCACAGCGGCCTCGCAACCTCCTCTGACCCCAAATCCCAACTGTACTGGTTCAAAAGTCTGTTGTAAATTGGGTAAAATGTACCGTACCGCAATTTTTGAAGCCAAGCGGCGAAACGTCGAACCCACCGCGATTGGCCTTACCCCTCCATCCTTTTTAGTCAGGGCAATTAAATTTGCACCGTACAAAATAGGTACAATATCTGAGTGGACACCACCCGTATACATAAAATTCATAAGTTTAGTAATACAGGCGACGAGGTGCACACCAGCATCTTCCACGGACGGACATGTCAAATCTTTTAAGTGTTGAGGAGCAAGACCATCTAAACCAGCCGCAGAACCCGTTTTAAAAGACATGATAGCATTGAGAACATCGATCTCCTCGATTTGCAGGCATGACTGGGCCGGTACCGGGGGATCAAAAAAGAAGGGGGACGTAGGAGCAGGAGGATGCTTTGCCTGTAGGGCTAACAAAGTGTCGGGGTTATCGGGTGATAACACATCACTAGAAAAAAGAAGGCGAGCGGCACCTTTTAAATCTCCGTCAATGATCTTATTTTCAACTGTCTTTTTCCAATTGTAAGTTGATGAGCGGTCTTCCTGTATAACCGGTGGAACAGAATGGGGTGTGCAATTGTTCTTGATTTTTTGCGTTAAAGATACATTTCGGTCACCGTCCTTAGCATGCAAAATAACATAAGGGAAAACAAGCAGATTATACCAGTCTTGAGGGGAATTTGATTCGTAACACTTTTGGACCAGTTGCGCAAGGTGAGTCGCTACGGAAATTCTAGCACCGCGAGGGATTCGTTTAACCACCCTAACATTGCTCTTCAGTTGGCTAAGCTGTACATGGAAAGGCTGGGAATTATGAGCCGGAACCGCACTACCTACATTTAGTGGGACATCGTTTTGACTAAGACAGCCACGGTGAGACTTGGCTTTGTGGATATTCAAGCCCTTAGAGGTTAGAAATAATTTAGAACATAAATTACACGAAAAAGCCGCTACAGATTGCGATGCGGACTGCATATTACCAAAAATTACACAATAATGGGCGTAATTGCATAAAAATACTATTTCTAAACAATTCTATTTCTAAAAAACAAAAAGACAAAATTAAAAAATTAAACAGTACAAAAATAAATTACAGACATGTCAAATCATAAAAATAAAAAAAAAGTGTATATAATATACTAAAAAAAAAAATTAAATTCCACATAACAAAACAGTACAAAAATAAATTACAGACATGTCAAATCTTAAAAATAAAAAAAAAAGTGTTTATAATATATTAAAAAGAAAAAAAAAATTTAATTCCACATAACAATGTCAACAAAAAAAAAAAAAAAACATAAAAGATTACATTAAACAATACAAAAAAAATAAAACCAACACTGAGGATTGAACTTGGAACACCAACAGATCTCGAGCATTTAGTAGCAAGCGTTCTCCACTAGGCCATCAGCACAGACGGCGGGGCAACGAAAATGAGGTACGGTAGAACTATGCGTAAAATCAGATCTCCAGCGTGCAGCGCGCGGTGCAATCACGCTTGCAGTTGACGGTTGCCGAAAAACTCCTATGCCGTTCCTTAGTGTGTGTAAATGCGCACTAGCTTATTGGCGGACACTGCGCGCAGTGAGCATGCGCAGAAGCAGCAAAATCATAACAAAGACATGATTGAAAACGGCAAGCGGTTGAGTTATATTCTGATATTTTCAACAGTCATAACTCACGGTTCCGACACTTATCCCGTAGTAGTGTAATCCCAAATCTGTACCACAGTTTGTAGTTAATTCAATACAGGCGCAATAAAAAGCAAAAAACTATTTTATCATTACATTTTAAATAAAGTCCGCGACTCAAACAAATACATGTCTTCCTCTTTGAAGAGCCTTAGGCGTTTTCAATTAATTAATTAGGCTACTTACATTACATGTTCCAACATTTATTTTTGGGTCCTTATTTTTATAAAGTAAAATTTTGAGGAGTCCACTGTTCAAAATTTTTTTTTTAGTATTTGCTATTTATAATAGTTATAATAAATAATACATTTTTGAAATCTACATAAATGTGGCTTTATAATAATATTTTTTTCATGCCCAAATCGTTGCTCATTTTCACGTAATCGTTGCAGAAAGATTTTTTTTTTACTAAGATTTTCTGATTTTTGCCTTTATTTCTATTTTTTTCTATGAAAACCTGTTATTAGTGTCCCAGAAAATGATTGGCCGTCCTCAATTTATCCGAAAACGATACCAAACTTGCCATAGTCTCTATAAATACGATGATAGGAGGACCGAAAGAACGCGCGGAGGAACGTAACTTCCCCCCCTCCCCCTCCCCACCAGCGGGGCGTCCGCGCTCGTCTCCCGGGCGTTTTCAACTCTAGTCCACTTAAGTAACAAGTGTGCCAAGGCTCATGCTTTAATGACAAAAATATTGGTGTTGTCCTATAAAGTCCTAACTACTAGTCCTGCAGGAATGTATACTTGTATACATCGGTCATGTACCTATGACACGCGACAGTGTCCATATACAATATTGACCAACGAGAAAATGACTTACTGTTGAGTTTCTTTCATCTTTCTTCTCAACAGCGGTTTCCTTTTGTGAAATGCCGGTAGATTAACAATCTGACTTGTAAAAGTGCCCTTGTGGCCTACTACTTACTGAATAAATTATTTCATTTCTATAGAAGCAATCCACATCATTTTGATAAGAAATTAAAAAAATCTGCGTCTTCACAAGACAATTTAAAATGGCGCCTGATCACGAGGTTCGTCAAAACACGGTAATGAGGCGGTTAAAATGCTCTAATAATCACGACGACGCGTTTGGCTCGGTTTATAGACACCTGCCTACTGAGCCGGCGGTCCCGGGTTCGAATCCCGGCCGGGGCAAATATTTGTGTGATGAACTCGAATATTTGTGCTTGGGTCATGGTTGTTCTATGTATTTAAGTATAGGTATATTTATCTATATAAGTATGTATATCGTCGTCTAGTACCCATAACACAAGCCTTCTTGAGCTTAATTTGGGACTAGATCGATTTGTCGCAACAGTCAGACAGATAGCCCGAACTCCGTTAAAAAAATATTGTATTAGAACTTGGAACTGATCTGATGTGAGGGTCAGAATGACGCTTTATTTAGTTTCTGCCCAGCTTGGATACATTTGATTTTGTTAAAAAGGCTAGCAATAAAACAGGTTTCATACCTACTCATACCCATTTTGTATTAATAAAATGACAATATTTTACAAGTCAATATTTACATTATAAAATTTTATTTCTATTACTATTAAACATAAACGTTAAAATTAAACATGCGACGAAAAATTGTTCGGCGAAAAGGCGGGATACCCGCAAATTACCATCGCATACTTTCCCAGGAGCATTCCATGGACACGTACTGAATGAAAAACACGCCTACTTTTAAATTAACGTCTAATAAAATAACCTAAGGACATATTCAAAAGGTCTCATAAAAAACTTTATTCCATAACGCCAACTTTATAGAAGAGCACTCAAACCTACCTACCTTCAATATAACCAAGTTTTAAAATAAAAAAATCACCACGGATTTTTTAAAATATAATAGTAGCGACCCGTAACACGTTTTGAGTACCAGCGACGGCTGAAAACGGAGGGTTCTGTTGATTTAGGAATTTACGTCGTGGTTTGAAGGTTACTTTTGCTATGAAGGACGTTCCGATTTTCCTATGGGTATTGGTGGGGTGCGAGGGAAAGGCGACTGGCGATTTAGACCCAAATTAATCATGATCTGTTATTAGCAGCAGATTCTCGTTATTTCTGACACGTGGTCGGCATTAAAAGGCACTGTCAAGAAAGGCGTTTAAAACGCTGGTTGTGGATACATAAGATACATTGTTTTTTTTTTGTAATCACACTAATATTATAAAGGCAATGTTTGTGAGGGTGTTTATGTGCACGTTTGTTACTTCTTTACACTCACACAGGTGGACCAATTTAAATAAATTTTGGTATGAAAGTAGCTGGCACCCTGGATTAACACATAAGTGTGAACCGTACTGGTTCAATACTTAGAGGAGAGGGCTTGGAAGGTAAACACACTTAGGCTTGAAGATCGAATTTATTATTATAAGTAACTACAGTAGTACAACATGTTATTAACAGACCAAGAGCGATTCAAATCAAGTGACTCGCACTGATGCCGTAAAACGAATGGCCAGCATGCTACTAAACTGATCGTTGGTTAAATTTATTCCCACCATTATGCTTGCTTGTGATTGGTCGTCGACGACTGTCAGTGTCTCGACCAATCACAAGTCAATACAAATAGTTTTAATTACGTGGTTTTATAGAAATTATGAGTATCAACAAGCATAAAATAATCAGGGGTATTCATTAAATATTTGTGACATAAGCTAGCTTTTTATCCCGAAAAAATGTAGTGTTCCCGTTGGATGAGCGGATAACACCGCGCGGCGCAGCTAGTAGATTATTAACCCCCAAAAAACTCGCGTACAGTAGCCGGCAAACAACTTGAACCAAAATGGCGGATCTGCGCATGTAAATTTGTACGTAAATCGGCTACTGCGCAGTCAAGGTCACGCTCAAGTTGTTTGCCGGCTACTGTAGCGATTGGAAACATGTCGAGCGTTATTCGACTTTACGACGTGATCACGTGAGTAAACCAGTTTTATATGCATTATAATAAGCCCTAAAAACTATTTAGCAAGTGCGTTCAGCGAATGGACCCCGAGAGAGGGATCAAGGAAGCTAGGCCGCCGAAAGAAGAGGTAAACAAACATATTTTTGAAAAATTGGGGCCACACTAGTTGGTAAAAGGTAGGTAGGAGCGGTGGTAGCCTAGTGGTTAGGGCATGTGACTTTCAATCCGGAGGTCGCGGGTTCGAACCCGGCCCGTACCAATGAGTTTTTCGGAACTTATCTACGGAATGTCATTTGATATTTACCACTAGCTTTTCGGTGAAGGAAAACATCGTGAGGAAACCACCTAAGCCCAATAAGGCCTAGTTTCCCCTCTGGGTTAGAAGGTCAGATGGCAGTCGCTTGCGTAAAAACTAGTGCCTACGCCACATCTTGGGATTTAGGTAGCCGACCCCGGTTGAGAATTCATTCTCTACAAAGATATGGGACAAAGGCTAGGAGGATGATGACTAGTTGGTAAAAGGTAGAGACAGGGAGCTGTGGGAAGCCTATGCCAAAGGGACTTTTAATTTTTTTATTTTAGTCTATTAACTTAAAAATATACTTATTTTAATCTAATCGCCGCCGCTCATGCCTTCCGCCTCCTCGTTAGAGGCAGGGGGAGAACTGGCTCGTAAATATGTCGGGTTTTATAGTAGCGCCCCTGCAGCAGGGGTCGCCAATCGGCGGATTCCGTATTTTCCTTCTTTGTAAGGATTGTTACCGGTGACTTGATTGCTTATCTCGGATAATGGTAGTCTAGATCGGATTTGTTAAGTTTATCGGGCACTCTAATATTGCCTTTTGCTTTCCTGAGTCTAAAACTTCTATATTATTATCGACGCGGTTGACGACGCGGTTGGCTCAGTTTGTAGAGACCTGCCTACTGAGCCGGCGGTCCCGGCTTCGAATCCCGGCCAGGTAAATATTTGTGTGATGAACTCAAATATTTGTACTTGGGTCATGGTTGTTCTATGTATTTACGTATATATGTATCTATATAAGTATGTATATCGTCGTTGTCGTCTAGTACATACCCATAATATAACACAAGCCTTCTTGAGCTTGATTGTGGTCGATTTATGTGAGGTGGTATAATATCAGAATATTTATTTATTATTTATTATCATACCGCAGGGTTTTTGGTGCACGGCTGATTTGACGCCTATTGTCGTCCTAGAGTGCATCGGAAACCCCGCGCTATGATTATTATCGATAGTTCTATACTATAGGTACTAAAAGGTCCCCGTAAACGTTCGTCCGAGTAAAAACTATCCTATAACTATATGTCCTACCCGTGTACTAAAAATAATTGAAAAAACATACAAAAATGTATTTTGAATTCAGTGACCTCCAAATAGCCTTATTTACCTTATTTTTTGATAAATGTCTTTAATGTACGACATCTTTTTAGGGTTCCGTACCCAAAGGGTAAGAACTTTTCAGCTTGGCACAAAATTCTTTGGTATGTATGGATGTTTGGTTTTTAGATTTTTTGGCTGTTCTCATCTAGAGATCGCATTTCTAAACCGGGAAATTTTGGTACTCAGTTTTTCGTAATATTTCAAAATGGTTTGAACTGTTTAACTTGATCTAGGGTAGTATAACTGCACTACCCAAAATTTTACTTATAAGTTAAAAAGTCTGTACGAAATAAACGAAAAACTGAAAAGACTGAAAGTTGGCAGAAATTTCACCCCTTTTAATATGTACAGTTTATCAAAACCCACACTGTATATGTACGTATAGGTATATACAGACTCTCGGGTGAACTGTGAAGCTCACCCGTCGGAAGAGATTATTGTCGCCACTCTAATGTCTTACTTAATCAATAGGGGGACGAATTATCGCAAATTCAGTAGTCTACCAGGTAGACTACTGAATTTGCGATAATTCGTCCCCTACCTATGTGTTCTGGTCCTAGATAGTAGCGTAGATTATAGAAGTCTCTGTTTCAGCTTCGTCAACATTTCTTTCCTCTATCTGGATTTTCATATTTCTGTTCTCAACCAATTCTCATTAAATTTTGCGAGTTGCGAGTTTCGATAAGTGGTAGGGAATGCAAATCGGTTTTAACCGAAACCGAAAAAATCGGTTATAATCGGTTATTTCAGTCATTTCAATAACCGATTATTTTTATTTCGTAATCGGTTATAATCGGTTATTTAATATTTGTTTAAATCATTACATTTTCGTAATTTTCGTAGTATACCGCGAAACCAAACATCATTATAAGCTAAGTAACTTATAGGCACTGTACTTAAAACAAATTTACGACTAACGAAACTGCCGAGCCGGGAGCCGAGTTCCGAGGAAACTCTCGGAACGCTTGGAACATGAAAATAATAATACATAAATGCAAATTACTACTTTTTTGCGTTTGTGATATTTTCTCCCACTAGCTTTTCGTTCAATTCTTATTTCGTCTCATTCTGCATTCGTCACTCATTATTTTTTCGTCGTGTTCGGTATCTGTCCCTATCTTCCTCAGTTCAAATCAGTAACTTGTCTTATTCTTATTAAGTCTTATTCGTTGTTCGTCACCGCCTTCCTTGGACTCATTCTTCATTCTTCCTTTTAGATTTTTGTCTCATTCACTGATTTGCCTCAATTTTTCCGGAACTTTCGATATTGGTCCCATTCGTTATTAATATTCTTTTTCGTTTTTCGTCCAATTCTAAGTTCGTTACGTTTTTAGTCACAATCGTTATTTTCTATCTTTTCACGTCAATCTTAAATTATCGATATCTGGGCAACCGATATTTGAGCTTTGACTGATAATATACTATGGGCTACACAAATGCATGACCCATTTATAAATTAACTGATTGATAAATGGGCCACGCAATTCTGCTCACTGTACAATACGCAATATTCTAACTGCACGCATAATGGAAAAACTGTCAAAATGTACATGTAGAATGTTTGTTTTGAGTACAATTTGAATTAGTTAACTCAAATATAATAAGCAGCAACACAGACACATTATATTTAAGGTAAACAATCTTACCTTCATCCATAACATAGGAAACGTCGCTTCATAAATATATAGGCAAGTCCAAAGTAAATAATCAAAAGCCGTAAAATTCAATAGATATGAATAGTGAATAAAACGTGTATCTAATGAGACGAGTAGAGAACGTACCCCAAAAAAACGAGACGATTTGCCAGTAACGCCAAAATAAGAGAGAGACCAATAACGAATGTAACAAAAGATAAAGTGAGAATTATACTAAAAACGTAAGGGACAAACAAAAACATAGTCCTAGGAAGATCGTGACGAAAAACGAATAAGACTTAATAATAATGAGACAAGTTATAGAATTGGACTTAGGAAGATAGGGATAGATGGCGAACACGACGAATAAAGAATTAGTGACGAATGCAGAATGAGACGAAATAAGAATTGAACGAAAAGCGAATGGGACGAATAAAGCTGATACCTTTAATACATTATAGCTAATATACCACGGCGCATTGTTTCCTTCTTTGGAGATAAACATCTCCCATCTCTTTCTTACTAATGCGCAGGTAGAGTAATGGATAAAGGAAGGGTGTCTTTATCCCGAAGTTGATTGAACTTGATTGTTGATTGAAAATATTGAAATTAGAAATGATTGTTTTTTTTTGTTGATTAAAGAAATAGATAAGTACCAAACATCGTTTGTGTTTCATTTATAAGTCGTACACAGCATAGTTTTCCACGTTTAGACCATATTTCATTGTTTTTTTTTTCAAAGTTTGTAATAATCGGTTATAACCGATTAATCGGTTATTTTTGTTATAACCGACACAATAATCGGTTATGAAATTTGGTCGGTTTTTTGCATTCCCTAATAAGTGGCTACCCACGTGTGACGTCATTAGTGGGTTGGGTACCAATATTTCTATGGAGACAATAAGTAACCTGCCATTTTCACCGTGAAAAAGTGCATTGAAGTTTATGGTTGTCATACAATTATTGTTTTGTTAAATTATGAGGATTTAAAAAAAACATAAAATATATATTTTTGAGCTAAATTCATATAAAGTATGTAGTATAATTCAACATTAGTCTACAACCCACACCCCTATAAAAAAGTTTTGAATCATGGAAATTTGGACGGCTATAGGCTCAATTCACACGTACCACAACCACACCACGTCGCAGCGTTAAAATGTGGTGTGGTTGTGGTTACGTGTGAATTGTACTATTTATTAAACATACAAAATATGCGCCCGACCACGTGGTGTGGTTGTGGTTACGTGTGAATTGTACTATTTATTAAACATACAAAATATGCGCCCGACCACGTGGTGTGGTTGTGGTGTGGTTGTGGTTGTCGTGTGGTTGTGGTACGTGTGAATTCGCCCATAGCGGACGTTAGCTTTAGTAGAGCAATTATTCGCTGTCGGCCAGAGCCGTTTTCAGCGTTCAAAAGGTTAACTGGTAATTTCTATAGTAAAATTACCCTAATTCTAAAGGCATGGATAGGCATTTTCTAGGCAAGCTTGCTCCATCTTAGGCCTCATTGTCTCTTAACATCAGGTGCAATAAAGGTCAAATGCTTGGCTATCACACTAATATTATAAAAGCGAAAGTTTGTGAGTGTGTATATGTGTATGTTTGTTACTTCTTCACGTTCAAACGGCTGGACAAATTTTGATAAATTTTGGTGTGAAGGTAGCGGACCCCTGGATTAACACATAGGATACTTTTTATCCCGAAAAATGTAGTGTACCCGTGGGATGAGCGGGCAACACCACGCGGCGCAGTTAGTCGTAAATAAATAAATAATTAAAAAGGCAATACAATACTTCTAGACCCTCTTATGAGCATTTAAACTGTAGCGGCAACTGGCAACGTATCATTATGGCAGTTTGAAAAACTGGACCTTCAAACTTTTTAATTAAAAAAGCAATAATCATAAACCCCGAGTATCTCCGGCGGGGTCGGGATTCCATTGTAAAGTTGGATCGAGGCCATATTGTTTTAGCAGTATGGCGAGCTGGATGAATTTTGATATTTTAGTTCAGGTCGTTGAATTTAGGGAAAATTAGCAGGTTTTAAGGTATGGTATAACTTTGGCACATTCTTATATTCTATTTTCAATATCAATCGACTTCAAAAAAAGAGAAGTCAACTCCGTCATTTATATACACCAAATATAATTAATGACTGTTTGCAGTAAACCTCACCTCACCGGGTTTGTTTCAAAATAACTGTTTTTTTTACGTTTTCTCCATAAATTTCAAAAAAACTCAATCGACAACAATATTTCATGTACTTATCGAACTCACAAAATTTCGCACGGTTGAGAAATGCGACCTCTAGGCGAGAACGGCCGGAAAGCATTTGGGTTTACCTAAGTCCGTAAGAATTTTTGTTTCCCTTCTGTAACGTTTCGCCAAATTTTAATTTGTCCGAGAGCAATTTCTTTCCAAAACTGTACATTTTTGGGAATAATCATAAGACAAACCTAACCTAACCTAAAGGGTTCTTTAAAACGACGTTTATAAATTCCTGAATATATTACGGGTTTCAGGAAAAATATACTTTCGGACAAATGAACATTTGGCGAAAAGTTGCAGATGGGAAACAATGTATCGGAGTTGTAAATATACAAATAAATATAAATAATAATACGCGTGACTGCAGGAAAAAAATTAATCCATACCTACTCTTATATTATAAATGCGAAAGTGTCTGTCTGTCTGTCTGTTACCTCTTCACGCTGAAACCGCTGAATCGATTTTGATGAAATTTAGCATGGAGATAGTTTAAAATCCGAGGAAGGACATAGGATAGTTTTCATCCTGGAAATTATCCCTAAAAAGATTGAAAAGTGAGTGAATAAATCATGATGACATTGATGACCCTGTAGAAAGTGTAATTATCAGACCAAAAGCACAATTGCTCTTACATTTGCATAGGCGCTTTTAAGAATCCCTTTTATCAAGTTCCACGCGGATGTAGTTGCGGGCAAAAGCTAGTAAAGAATAAGGCAAAATTTGCCCGATATGGCCTATATTTGTAATATCGCAAAATTCGCAAACATCGAATTAAGACGGAACGGAACGTGACTACCCTGGCGCCATGACTGCATTGAACCCTGCTGGGAACTACCTGAACCGACTTCAGAAGAGCAACGTCACAAGCAACTGCATTCCGCAGTCGCATATGACTTTATTAACCTGCCGCTGCCTAGAAGGGATTACGGCATTTCAGATCCAAAACATCACATGCGCCTATAGAAATCGTATTCTTATAAGACGTTATTGATTGTAGTAAAAACTGCGTAAGTACATATTGGAAGAAAAACGTCACAACTGATGAGATCGCTCAGTCGTTTAAGACGTTATTAAAAACGTGCATAAGTTTTTGTATTATTTGTGCAACATTAGCGCTAACAAAGAATTTATCTTGTTTTTTGACAACCGTTTATTATTTTAATGGACGTTGTTAATAACGACCCGTTTTAGTTTTGGTGAAATGTTATTTGTAGTAAAGCCGATTTATTAATCGGAATAGAGACAAAACTGCAAATTTAGGCGGAGCGATACGGGTGAAGACCAAACAGTTTACCACTTTAACTTACCCTTAACTCACACAATTAATATTTGTATGAAAGTCTCCGTTGTGCGACGACGGTTAACCTACCAATAACGTACCTTAAGGTTCTATTTGAAGGTTCCTTATTGTATCGTGAACCTCCTAATCCTAATACAAGTATTGTCATACTTACCAGGAGGGACCGGTCACTATTGTATGTACCAATTAAGTACCTATAGTTTACCAAGTAAACATTTTTTTTTTACCGCAAATTTTTGTCGCACAACGGAATTTATTCCAATCGCTTTTATTTCCTCGCTAACTACGCCTTAATTTCATCCAATTGGTCTTAACCCATACGCTTTTCCGATCAAACTTATTCATTTAAAACTAGAAGGCACCTTCGTCCGCATAGCACTATTTTCTTTCATCATTTCAATCATTTCAGCCACAGAACGTCCACTGCTGAACATATTCCTCCCCCAGTGACTTCCAGATCGGCCGGTTGGAAGCGCCCTGCATCCAGCGGCTTCCTGCAACCTTTATCAGGTCGTCTGTCCACCTTTTAGGTAGATGTCCCACGCTGCGCTTGCCGGTACGTGGCTTCCATTCGAGAACCTATTTTCTTGACTATCCCATAAAGGTGAAGACCAACTCACTCAATTAATATTTGTATGAAATTCTCCGTTGTGCGACGACAATTAATCTTCCGATAACGTACCTTAAGGTTCTATTTGAAGGTTCCTTATTGTATCGTTAATTTTTGTATATAACCATCTGTGGATGTCCAGCTATCGCTGTACCAAAAATGGTTAAAATCCGTCCAGTGGTTTCGGCGTGATGAGAGGAGGAAGAGATTTTTACAATATCTGTGGACCTCGCTGGAATGTGAAGCCCCTCCCCCTACCCTTGTACCTGCCCGCGCTCGCCCCGTCGCGTCAGGCACCGTACCAGAGCGCCGACGTGACGTCATCGACGCCAGGTCCACAGATATTGTAACCGGGTTGTACCAACAGATGGCGCCCATATAAACCTGTATTGTGTTGTTAAGATTTTTCCTGAAATAATGACCCCTTTCCATAGAAAACTGATTAACCGACAAGGCCGTCTTAAAGCATGCCGGGGCCCTGGGCACTCCATAACTGGGGCCTGAAAAAACATCCTCTAGGTACGTTTTTTTCGAGGTTGTTGGGTCCCCCACGCGAGATTGAGGGCCCCAGCGAGACTGGGGGCCCTGGGCAAGTGCCCAAAGTGCCCAGTGGGAAAGAGGGGTCTGACCCCCGAACCCCCCGAAAAATAAGAGTTATAAGGCATGTGTATTCGTGTCTGTGTATATCTGTATCGGTGTGTCTCTCTGTGGAATCGTAGCTCCCAAACAGATGGTCCGATTTGAGTCGGTTTTTAAATCAAAAGCCTTGTTTGTCAAGATAGTTATTTTCTTAACAGTTTAGTTGGGTCGGAGGTTTTTATTTTATTTTAATGTCAATACAATTTTACTATAGACTTAGGTACATAGGCGGAATAGGCGGATCGATACCTATTTCGGCGACTATTTCGACCTATTAGACGCGCGACTAAGCACCTCGAGCCGCCCTAACGGGTCCATATTGGCTCACATAAAATTTATCCTCCGAATTTTTCTTCTACTACCGATTTCTAGTCAGAATCATCACTCTTCCGAATTTTTAACTTCATACATTTGTCCCTCATAAATTTGTACTACTACCTACCGAGTTCATAATAGACAGTTTTCAGAACATCGTAATTCATAATGTCGTCACTAAGATTATGTGTGTACTCATAATGCTGATTTTCATATTTCTTTTATTCAGAATCATAAATTACGATAAACTTGTCAATCATAACATTTAAACATCGATGCAGTTTTTCTCCATATGATTTTATTCATAATACTTGTTTTGAGTTATAGCGAGTTAAGTGTACATGCAAGCAAGCATGCACGCATTTTGACGCTCCGCTCGCTTCGCTCGCTCCGCTATACGTGGTTACAATACAAACCTAACCTAACCTACAGTTTTCGGTTTTGGAACCACGTTCCATTTTGGCGCAGCTCTTCCTAACGGCATTATACACTTAGTAAATAAAGTTTCTTCCCGAATCCATCCTGGCTCTGCATTTGCTTATAAAAATTTGATGTAATAGTAGATTATTTACAAGTGTTCATGCAAGCAAGCAGGCAAGCATTTTGACGCTCCGCTCGCTTCGCTCGCTCCGCTATACGTGGTCATAATACAAACCTAACCTAACCTACAGTTTTCGGTTTTTGAGCCACGTTGCATTTTGTCACAATCTGCTTATAAAATATAGGATTGTGGAGGTTATGAGTACAAACTATTAGTCTAAAATAGGATCAAAAACAGTTATGATGAATAAATGTATGAAAACAAAAAATAGTATTAGAGATATTTATGATAATTGACATTATGATTTTAAATGGTTCGGAGTTATGATCGGTAGTGATAGTGACTAAGTATAAATAGTGACTATTATGATGAAAAATTGTATGAGTAACATTTTCGGAGCTCCAATAATCGGGGTTGAAAAATTATGTGAACTTTGGCGCACCCCGCCCTAACAGTAACAGCCTTAACACTAGCGAGCCTCAATGTGACAGCTCCGCCTTCCACATTTGGTCGGTACGCGTTAGTAGCCAGTAGAAGAAGAGGACACACACTAATGAATTGCATTTTACACAAACAACAAATATAACGTAGTTTTTCAGGCGGCTTTTGCGAACAGTAAACTCCCTCTGTAGTTTTATTCCGTGCTCACATAAAAGTTGTCGGAAAGAACGTAAAAGTAAAACCAAGTTTAAAAAGACATTGCACGGAACCCTGAAAGTTACCCCGCGGCGTTCTTAGGGTTTCATTAAAAGTGGAACCATTTCTTGGAAACAGTTTTATAATTAAACTTAAAGACATATGTGTTATAGAGAAACGCGTAGTTTTTTTATTACGAATCAGTTTCGTTATACTTAAGATCCATTACGAACGGGTAAACGATAAATACCTTACTCCGAAGTTTATTTGTCCGAAAGTTTCATTAATCCGAATTTTCATAATTCCCATTTTTTATTAACACTCCATAATGAAAAATGACGATATTTTTTTTGGATATCATTGAACCCTAACCTCGTATAAAATAACATCTACACTGTAGATTCTACAGCAACAATGTTTGTACCGAGAAAAATCGCAGATAATGATTCGGACAAATAAAACTTCGGATTTTTAGGTGTGTGTTAAACAACTCCGCCCACGTGATATTCGAATTATAACGTAAAAAGACATACCCCCCCCACCCCCAGAGAATGAAATTCAGAAAAAGAAGTAGGATGTAAAGCTTTTTATAGTGGCAAAAAACTTTTTGAACAAAAATGGCGGATCTGCGTATGTACATTTGTACGTAAATCGGCTACTGCACAGTCAAGGTTATGCTCAAAAAGTTTGCCGGCAGCTGTACAAGCTTAAATTCATCATAATTGGTTCAGTAACTTAACAATGAAAAGGTAGGCAGACAAAGTAACTTTGTTTGACATTTATAATATTACTAACAGTTTATGAGTGTTTTTAGTAAACATAGATGGGCAAACAAACTTTTTGAGAGACGCAAATCTGATGACAACTTTTAAATTTGATGCATGCCAGATACTGGTAAAATGTGTGAAACTTCTGAATGTATACCATCTATTTTACAACATTTTATGCACAAATAAATATATTCTATATTCGCTATCGTCACCTTATAAATACTGTATGTTTAAATTTATGGTGTACTTTAAAACATTCAATTTCCCGACTGTTTAACCTAATAAACGAAAAATACGTATACCTATTGGATACAATTTGGGTAACACCAGTAATAGTCAAGTGTCGATCAAAAATTGTATTCTACCGAATACCCCAAGTTTTTGATAAAGACGTAAACACATGAGAGGCATCATCATTATTAGTTTACTATATCTCTACTTCTCATTGACTGAAACCTGTTATTGCATTGTTGTGGCAAAACATGACCGATATGATAGATACAATTGTAATAACAAATAATAACTTGACACTTCAAGTTATGAGATAACTTGCATGGGTATCAGACAGACAGACATAATCATATCATTTACCTAACATTACTGTCATAGTAGGTACTTGAAGCAAATAATTAGCAATTACATGCAATTAAGATACCAGAATGTTGTTTATTTTTTTTAATTTTAATTTTATGAATGAAATTTTCTTTGTTAATTGTATCTTAATGTGTGTCATGTATGTACTTTTCGACAGCAATGTGAAGTTTTGCAGGGAACTTTATTATACTTAAGCAGTGCCGTATTTACCCCTTGGCCCACAAGGCCCAGGCCTAGGGGCCCAGCCAGCCTAGGAGCCCGCCCCAGAAGCAGGACTTGCACCATACTTATGTTCTCTTAGGAGAGGAGACCCAAACTACCAAGTGCTTAGGGGACCTGGCCGTCTGTCTCAGGGAATAATGTAATGGTCCTTATACTTGAAATCCCATATACAATATATTCCCTTATGGAGAATGGGTAATATTCTAATATTCTCCAGAAACCTCACACCATTCACTGTGGTGGAGCCACACAAATTAATATATTGTAAATTTTAGATAAGAGGTATTTAACTTGAATTACTATAGTAGTATATCTGTACCCTTACAAGTATGGTCGTATTTTGCACACTCATCAAGTCACTTCATAGAAATCATTGTCACTTCCAACTTCCAAGACCCAAAACAACACATAGTTACCTATACAATGCCTATTGTCATGCTTTTAAGTTGGTATGTGAATTAAAAATCAATCAATATTTGAATAAAATCAATCAACTATTATAATCAATTTAGATTATTACATAAAAATCTGCTGTTTTCCTGTTTTTAGAAAGAAAAAACATTATTAGCGAATAAAATCGCCAGTAACGATAGCTTAAGAGGCCTTATTCCTTATAAAATGCTGATTATTTTAGAATTTTTTCTCTATAATAATTATAATAAAAATCTTTATTTGGCTTTTGTTTACAAAAGTGTTAAGAACAGAGTTCTGCAAAACTGTTTGCACAGTTTGTCTGCAGGAGTCTCTCCAAAAAGTTTGTCTTACATTACTATAATATTATCTACTATTACGTCTACTTACTTTATGGAAGGGTTTCTAACAAATGTTTTTTAAGGAACAAATTATCAAACATGTTTCTTAACATATTATTGATGTTACTACCTAGAACAGGGCTATCGGGATTTATTGGTATATATTTGAAACTAACAGTTTGAATTTTTCATTGATAATTTTTCTTTCAAAAACTACTCGAAATTGTCAAAATTCTCGCGAAAACTTGGTTTTTCAACTTATTTTTGACTGCACGCAATAAAAGCATGAAATAGTTATGTTACTACCTATAACTCGGGGAAAAGTGTTATTTACTTATTTAAAAAAACTTGATTGAAATCATCAATATATTTGTCATATAGAATAAGGTCTCTTAATGAGTAATGACAAAGATGAAATAAAATAAAACGCTGTTTTTAAGTGTTGCAGGTTGCAGTCATTTATAAAGAAAAGTATTGCATCAAAGGTGTTTTATAATGCGAAATTCGAATGAAGCACCCGATATAAATTTATTGGAATATCGATATTATTAGACATTGCACTGTCGAAACAAACACCTCACAGAACGCATCTCGCATACTTAAGCAAATTCTAACGAGAAACAGTCGTTCTGTATTCATACTGCATGTCGACACAAAGTAATATTGTCAACATCAAAGAACCGCATCTAAGCGACAAATTACGCACACACCCGATGAAAACTTAATATCTGCAGCGAATGACCATAAAACTTAAAAATAGCACTGCAAAAGGGCTCTCAGGATGCGACTTACCGGATAAAACCAACGAAAGGAATAAAACCGCTTTCAGAAAGCACATCATAAAACACTTATCACTGAAACTGGTCACATTAAAAAGTTAACATTCGATTTTCGAATGAACTACAAACATTTTTAATTGAAGAAGACGTTGGAAGTGGAATGTTGGAAGCCGAAAATGTAAATATTATGCACCAGTGACACCGGCGTCCGGCCGGGCGGCGCATCAAACGATGAAAACGGCAAGCTCGAGCTTTGAAAAACCGCTTTCACAGACAGCACACTAAAGTAAGAAGTGGTGCATCTCCACACACACTAGTAAGGCGGAAGGATTCCAGACAGCAGCTAACTTCATTGAATATTTGACAGTTCATTCACACCATGCTCGTTTTGAGATCAAATTATGTAGACTTTTTCATTTCGTAACCAATTTATTATACTTTTTCAATACAATCTAATAAAACAATTACATTAAAATTATAAACATTAAGAATTAGTTAATTTGATTACACAAGAGCAAAACAGATTAAAAAGGCAGGTTTCAATAACTTTTTCGGAACGTAAAACACTCGATGGACAGTTTTCAAACGTTGCTTTAATCTACTACTTACACCGTAGTAATAGGGGGCACTGCCGTCATAGTTTTGCTACTCGGCGATAGATGGTGTTAGCAACCATATTTGATTGACATTCGATAACAGACTAGATGCTTTTTGCTGAAGTTTATCATCTTATGAATGGTATTAATCAAGTATTAATAATGAAAAAGAAATACAAAATTATTTATACATTCTCCTTATTACTTAAATGGTGTTTAGGAAATGTCTGTGCAACCAGCAATGAAAATTTTTGCTGAAGTTTATGTTTTGAATGGAAGAAATAATGAAAAATAAAATGAAAACTATGAAACAATACAGACTAGATACTTTTTGCTGAAGTTTATCATCTTATGAATGGTATTAATAATGAAAAAGAAAAACAAAACTATTTACACATTCTTTTTATTACTAAAATGATGTTTAGCAAATGTCTGTGCAACCAGCAATGGAAATACCAAAGATGCATCAGCATACAGCTTTACTGGAGTGGCATTTGCTTTAATCTTCCCCCAAGAAATAGCTTCATCTGGTCTAGCACCAGCATCACTACCATCATACTCGCTAGCAGTATTTACATAAACTGCAAAATCAGCCCCATTTCTCATCAAATTCGCATTACAAATGTGATGTTTTATCACTCCTCCCCCAAGAATAACCATGCCCGTATTATTAGCCTTAACTGCCATAGTGTTAAGTCGTCTTAAGTCTCCTAAAATATCAATAACAAGTCCAGGGCGCTTATAGGAGTGGAAATACATCATGTCGCCCAAAGAACCGTCTGTTAGAGCTGGACTAAAGACTGGAATATTGTTCCGCCAGGCCCAATAACAAACAGAACTTTCGTCATTAATTTTCTCTCCAAGTTTGGCTATTATTCTCGACGGAGACCATATGGTACCATCTCGAATTTGCTCATCAAGCATCTCGTTCAGAAGAGGAGTGACCCATTCTTCAAAACGGCAATAATTATCATTAGGGACTAAGAGATTCCCAATTCGGTTAATTCCACGTAATCTTAGAGTCTTCCCGCTTAGGTTAAAGTCGCCTACATAAGTAGGAGCAAGGCATTTGATGAAATCTTCCTCCACACCGCCAGCAGTTGTCACAATACAGTCAACTAGTTTGTTTTTAACTAGGAATCGGATCGTGTCCCTCAATCCGGATGAAATCATATTAGAAGTGAAGCCTAAGAATATAGTGCAGTTGGTTTTTTTCTTTATAAACACATCCTCTTCGTACGGGTCACTGGTTTCTTCTGTCAACGCAACGGCTCGACATTTAAGCATTTTGTTGATTTCCGCGACCGCTTTACCGAAGTTGGTGGCTTGGAATCCGGAGGTTGCGTAGCTTTCGAGTATTTTATTATAGTCTGTGCCATGTTCCCAATCGTATCCCGTTACTATAGGAGTCTCGGCTGGCAGCTCTTGGCTTGGCTGAAGCACTGCATTGAGAGCGACATCGGGCGCGAACACCTTATCTTTCTCGACTTTAATTCGATCCATGATTTAGATATTTGCTTTATTAGACGTTGGTAAGCATATCAAGGCAATATTCAACAATAACACATGAAAATGCGACGAAAATGTCTTGACAATGACAAACGTCAAACAAACAGCAGCTGATGAGTGTTGCCAGAAGTCCTTTTTAGATTTTGTTTTTAATTTAATCTTTTACATATCATGAAACCCTTTCAGTTGAAATAAAAGTATTATTCAGGTCTAAAATAAATAAATTAAATGCGTACAATTTGGATGTAGTTTGTATTACTCAACTATAGTGCTTAAATGTGAGTTAAAAAAACATGGCAACAAAAACACGAGTGTGTTTTAATGAAACCATGAAACGAGCCAAAGTTGAGTTTCTTAATAAGATCGCAAGAATGTTTTAATGTACAGTTGCGTATTAGTTGCGTACATTATTTTATATTTACTTTATATACAATGTATTTCCAGGTACGGAGTACCCTTACCACTAAACTATAAGTAGGTATATATGTATAGTTTCTAAGCTCGTTATGGCCCTGTTAAATTTTTTTTACGATGTAATTATATAAATAAAATAATATAAATAAATAAATATCGGACAACCTCAGACAAATTGATCTAATCCCAAATTAAGCTCAAGAAGGCTTGTGTTATGGGTACATACTTATATATATACATATTCGAGTTCATCACACAAATATTTGCCCTGGCCGGGATTCGAACCCGGGGCCGCCGGCTCAGGAGCCGCTCGGCAATTATATTCAAGGCTAAACTTTCAGCCGTTGACGACTGTTTGCAGCGCTATTATCCAATGTATTAGTTGAGATGATTAAGTAGGTATTTCCAATGTAGGTATGAGTTGAGATGATTAAGTATTATAAGTAGTCATACACGGCCTACAGTTTAGGTTCAACGGCCCTGACTATAGAAGCTTAAGTTATCATCATAAAGACACTTATGCTGCGTATCCACCGTTGTGCGAGGTAGCGTAGCATGATGAACGCGCGGCGAATCTACGCTAACAAAAGCGGAAGGCGGAATCAAGTAATATGGTACACGCTGGTGCGTAGCCTATTGGCACTGTCCACGGCGCGTAGTAGGTACTTACACTACATTAGGTACTCCAAAATTTGATTAGTCCGAAAGTAGGTATTATTATTCCGATTTTTCATAATTCTAACTACCGCTTGATGAAATTTTTGTTTTTTTGGAATATCATAGAATCCCAACCTATAATAATATATCATTTACAGCCACAACGTTTGCTACGAGAAATATCGCTCTCGGATTTATGAAAATTAGGAATAACAATGCGGAGCGTAGTGAAGTGAGCTATCTTTTTTTATTATTTGGACCTTCAACAACAAATAATATACTGTTACTATTTTACATTCAGGTACATTTTAAAATTAGGGGTACCGTGTACAGTCGAGTTCATTTACATCTACACACTTACGAGAACAAAAATATCTGAACACGACCCAATTGTCAGGAGCATAAAGTTGTGTTCAGAAATTTTTGTTCTCGTATGTGTGTAGATCTGTAAATGAACTCGACTGTACCTATGCACTATATGGGTAAGGCCGCGGGAGTTTATCAATGTGACAAAGAAGTAACATAAAAGGATATACGTTATGTTATCATAAAACGTAACATAAGTCGTTATAAAGCTTAGATCATACTGGAAAATATTTCTATTAAATAACGTAGCTAAGACAAAAAATCAAGTTATAAAATGATTAGCTTTATATTGCCTGTAAACAAAATTTGATCAAACACGCGTGTGATGGAACTAATGAAACGCAAACCGCTCTAGTGTTTTAAAGCCTCTCATTTTGTACCAGGTGGCAGTAATTACTATTTGTTCACTGCAGGTACCCAATACTAGTAACAAGACGACCGTATAACAATAAAACAGCTTTAGAATCAATGATTCTACTGTGCCTTGAGGTCGAAAATAAATTATTTTCTTCTTAAAACAGTTTTTTTTATTAAGATGTTGTTTTTATTTATTATATTATTGTACAGGAGTTTTATTCGACTTTGTATATTTTCGTGTCATTAAAAATCTAATAAAACTCATTTAAGTTAGTATATTAATATAAGCATTTATTCGTTATGTTACGTAGAAAATACGTAACATTTTGCAAAAATGTAACGTACAACGTGGGCCCTGCAACATAAGCAAAAAATTAAAACATAGATTTTACTCGTTAAACTGAACAACATTTGTTCAGCAACTTTAAAAAAAAACAGTTTTCAAAATTTTATTATTTCAAACAAAGTAAATAGTATTTTCAATGTATGTCGTCCAACGTTGACATTCCCTGAGCATTGACATAGCAGCCACTCTACTAATATCGGACATTTCGCAATACATTGCTTCTTTGTCTAAACTTTATTCTACAAAATGTCATTTAATACACGTTATTTTCAGAAGTTGCTTAACAAATGTTGTTTAGTTTCAAGGGACAAATCTATGTTTTAATTTATTGCTCCTGTTACAGGGTCCACCCTTTATATACCCAACGAAAGTGTAACGTATTTTTGAAAAAAAAAGTGGATTTTCATGGTGAAATAAAGACATTTTTAATACAATACTACGTGAATTTATTAGAGAAAAAACAACATAAAATTAATACTACGTGTCACTTGCGTGAAAACCGTTACGCTATTGTATAAAAAAAAACTGATTAAAAACAATCACTCCTTACCTTTAAAATCACACACGACACTTTGGGGGTACTTTCACGAAACTATGACTGTGTCTACTTTGAATTGCGTTTTTTGACAAACTGACGGGTTTGGACTTGCTCATCGGTGTTGCCCTACTAGAATATGAGTTGCTTGTGCATGAAAACTAATTTCTACCAAAATTTATTTAAAAACAAGCTACATAACGCGTCACGAAAGTATTGTAACATAAGTGTGGAATGCTGATCCATTAAAGTAATGTAAGTTAAAAAATTAAAATGATTATATTATCATTATTCCGTAATCAGTAAAACTATCCTTATATCATAAATTTTAGTTTAAAACAAAAGTATGCCCATGAAAGTTAAAATATCATAAACATAACAGAGCTTTTAGTACTCGTGGTCGAAAAATTTAACCAACTTTCGTTACATTTTGGACGGAAATATATTTTTAGTATTTTTATAAAGGGGTTTATATTAATTATCTTACTTGCGACCATGAGCATTCCTATATCTACATATGATAAAAATATTTTTGAAACAGTAGGGGTTACCAATTTTTTTTAATCAGCTGGGTAAATTTGAAACGTCCAAATTGGTAACTATCCGCGGCCTTACCCATATAACATAAGTTATTAAAACTAACTTATAACTAAAATATGTTACGTGCTCCAAGTTTTTTTAAATATACGTAACTTTAATGAAATCTATAATGTATGTATTATGTATATTAAAATTTTAAAAACATATATACCTGCAAATGTATTTTTTAGATCACGTTGTCCCGGACCCGTAGGAAGCGTGCCAACACATAAAGACCCTTCCGTCAATTTAATATTAAGTAGGTACTATATTATCTAAATAACATAACCTCACTATATTTAGAAAGCACATTCCTGTCCACTCCATCATTTCATCTAAAATATATTTTTAAAATAATTCATAATAACCGTTCGCCGTATTACTTTGACTGACGTATTGAGAATATAATCATTCTAACTCCCGTAGACTTATCGCAAAATTGTGAATCATATTTCAAGAATAACAGAGTTGATATTTCGTTGTAAATCTTGACAATAGTTGAGACTTTGCGTTCGTAAGCATGCGCGCGCGCAAGTAAACTTTTACTTTCATTAATCTTAGTTTAGGTGGGTATTAATGGGCCAGCTTTTAATGCTTTAGGGTTAAAGCAAACGCATTTAAACGCTCTCAAGAGTTGTTAAATTTGTAATAGTTATTACGTGTTAGATGGCCTGGTGGTACGTAAATTTCCTTTATGGCAGTAAGATGCTGTTCTGTGGCAATATCCATTGCAATATATATAGCCCACACATTGCAATGTGATGGCAACACATTTCCCGAGTGCGAAATAGGTATCTACTTATTGTGTAATTTTTTCTAAAGTTGTACACCCCACTTTTGTTAAATCTTCGATATTTTGGGTATTTTCTACTCAGAATCACGAGCTCTTTCGATCTAATTACGAAAAAAAATGGCCCAAAATTCATACTCATACTCATACTCATTTATTAATAAAATGTCAACATTTTACAAGTCAATATACATTATAAAAATTCTATTAAATTTCAACATACAAGTTATTCTAAAAAAAAAAAAAAACATTAAGTAATTAAATAAAATTTAAAATTAATTAATTAATTTAATTAAATACATTTTTTGTTTTTCCATTCCGTTACCGCTGTAGTAGGTTATATGGAAATGGTAACGGAATGGAACGAAAAAACTTGGGTCAGTTTTTTTCTCCCAATTAGATCGAAAGAGCTCGTGATTCTGAGTAGAAAATACCCAAAATATCGAAAATTAAAAAAAAATGGCCCATTGGCTGCCTGTGTATATGGGTGAAGACCAAAAGTTCGCTGCCTTAACTTATTTGATAAATTGTATCAATTATTCCACAACCGAACTTTTTAGTTAGCCTTAGAAAAAAAGCGATCGGAAAAAAATCCGTTGTGCGACAAAAATTAACGACACAATAATGAACCTCAAATGAGTACCTTAAGATACATTATTCGATGGTTAATTTGTCGTCGTACAACGGAAAAATTGATACAAATTTTAATATGAGTTAAAGGCAACAAACTTTTTGGTCTCCACCCATATGGCTGCCATCTTTAAAAATTCGCCGAACCGCCGCACAAAAACCTTTGTTAAACTAAAGTTTTGTTGAAACATTCAATGGCTCTGGCATCAGGTTCGGTAGTCCCATAGGTAATAATAGCACGTAGGTAATAAACGCAGGTTCAAACCCTGCCTGAACTATTAAATATTTCAAGTTTTCGCTTCATTGTAAAGATTTGGTTTACGTTAGTGACGTTACTGTTTTAATAAAATAATTAAATCATCTTACAACCTGGCAATTAACTATACGAGTAGTTCAAAAGAATGATGGCGTTAGGAATATAACATCTATACTATACTATACGATAATTCGATAGTGTAGATGCGTTCGTCCCGTTGGCACATTTACCCTGACCGACCTTATTTAGAAAGTTATGGAACATGTAATAAATAAATAAATTGTGTGTTATTAATAAATTAAATCATTGATACAAAGCTAAGATGTAAAGCCTTTCAAATAGACAATGCAAAGATCGACACTCAAAGCATAAGGAAAAATTCGAGAGGTTGCTTGGGAGTTAGGGGCGAAATGGTTAACGCGCTGGACCGGCAATCCAGAGGTACCGTGTTCGATTCCCGGTATCTTCCACCAAGTCTTCGTATCAATGGTTTAAAGTTATTTTTGTTGCTTGTTAGGGAAAACAACTACATAATTCTTAATAGCGGTTTTAGTATTTTATTTTAGCAGTCATAGCGTCCATTAACTGGTATAGTGCTCAGTAAAGATTAAATAACACCATAAACTTTAGATACAGCGTTGTGATTGTTATAAAATATTACTTTATTTGAACTGTGTTGTATAATACCTACTTAGAAGAAAGTGGAATTAGTGGACTTTATTCGCCCATAGGACAATTTCGCTGTGATATCGCCGATAAATTGCTCAATTGGCTAATGAAATCTTACTCAAAGTTTTGGCGGTAAATTTAAAAAATCTGCGGCTGGTCACACTTTGTGTAGTAGGAATTATAGTTTTGATACTAGAATATTTTTTTAATTTTCTATGCACATGTAAGGTACCTAAAGAAATAAGTTAAATACAATGTTGTCGTGCATTCATAGTCAGCTCACATAATTTCTATCACTATGTACAGTACAGTCAACGACAAACACATATGTTTACACTTTCAAACCATATACAACGCGAAAAATTAAATATAGTGTAAATAAGACCTAGCTCGATAATAGTCTAAACGATGCACAGTTTGGCTTCCGTCCCGGTCTCTCAACGGATATGGCAATATTCTGTCTCAAAAATACAACCGTCATGTCAAGTCAACCGGTATGTAAAGAAAAAAACATCGATTTACGCGTGTTTCTTAGATTTGAGCCGCGCTTTTGATACTATTGACTATGATTTATTGTGGACAAAAGTATCAAAAGCTGGGGTACCGGCTGAAATTGCCGGTCTGTTGAGATACTGGTACGGGAACCAAGTAAACAGTGTCAAATGGGGAAATTCACATTCCGACCCATATAGATTGAGCTGTGGAGTTCGGCAGGGTGGTCTGACGTCGCCGCTACTGTTTAATTTGTATATGAATGACCTGATAGAGGAGCTTAGCAGGGCCGGAGTCGGTTGTCACGTGAGCGGCGTGTGTGCCAACAATCTCAGTTATGCTGACGACATGGTGCTGCTGAACCCCTCTGTCACGGGCCTAAGGATACTTGTTGCCATATGCGAACGTTACGCAACAACTCATGGACTGAAATACAATGTACAAAAAGCGAAGTAATGGTACGTATTCAAATACGGTAGAGGACCCGATGTGGTGCCACCTGTTAAGCTGCATGGGACTGTGCTTAATGTCGTTACTAGTTTTAAATATCTTGGCCATGTATTGACCGATACACTGAAAGACGACGAAGATATTGAGAGACAACGGCGAGCGATTGCTATGAGAAGCAATATGTTTGGCACGCCGATTCGCTCACTGTTCTGACCAAGTGAAAATAACACTGTTCGGGGCTTACTGTCAGGCGTTCTACACCAGCCAGTTGTGGTACACATACACGAAGCGTGCGTTCAATAGACTCAGAGTACTGTATAACAATGCCTTTCGTGCGATGTTGCGGCTACCGTGGCGATGTAGTGCGTCCGGCATGTTTGCCACCAATCGAGTCGATGACTTTTACGCCATTATTCGCAAAAGACACTGGTCCTTTGTCAGGAAGGTGAGCGAATCGACCAATAGTATAGTGAAAGTGGTGTGCGCAACATGTTACTTTAGGAGTGAGGCGTCAGTCTTCAATATTTAGAATTACTATTTAATTTTCAAAATATCCATTAAAATTGAATACTATCTCTAAATTTAATGTCCTTAATTTAATAATACTTAATTAATTAATGTAGTAATGTAAATCTGATGGGTTAATACCTGAACAAACAAATATTTTATTCTTTTATTTTATTTATGTATTTATTTTTATTTTTAATACCATACAATACAATACAATACAACAACACTTTATTGCACACCAACAAGAAAAATATTACATGAGAAATCTTAAATTAAACAATGGTAGACAATAGGCGGTCTTATCGCTAAAGATATTAATCCGTCACCAAAAAAATACATAAGTACTATGCCAAATTTCAACTCGATCGGAATGTTAGACCTAGTACATAAAGTATCAAAATTATTTAGGGATTTAGAGGACCTTCCTACTAAATTGTTTAAATCATAGACAATTGGTGATACTACAAGGAAATATCTGTCAACATTATTTGGCTAGCCACTCTATCTCTATGTAGGTACAGTAGGCTAACCCTACCGTATTGTCAACACTGCATTGCACTGCTAGTGCATCGGGTAACATACCCCACGCCACTTTATTTTATGGCAGTTACCTTTTTTTTTTTTTATTCAAAATAGCCATGCATTTAACCTCGATTACACCTGATGTTAAGTGACAATAAGGCCTAAGATGGAGCATGCTTGGCTAGAAGATGCCTATTCACTCTCGACTTGAAGAGATCCAAGTTATATTTTTCAGGAAACAGGTACGCAGGAAGAGAGTTCCATTCCTTAGCTGTCCTCATAAGGAAAGTAGACACGTAGTTACCTACGTGCTGACTGTGAAAATCCTATTAAAAAGGTGCCAGCGACTGGTACTTGGAGTGCTTATCGTTGGGTACCCCATGCCACGCACTAGTGAGATTTAGAAACAGAACAATTTATTTGACGACGCGTGTTATTAATATTATTACTCACGTATTTATTTACCCACTATTAAGGGAAGATAATCATAATAATAATATTTTTACACCACACAAAAGTGATTATAACAAATACATAAAGGAATGTATAAATAGGGTAACAACAGGCGGTCTTATAGCTAAAGGGCAATCTTTTCCAGACAACTTCTGATGGAAGATATTGATGTTCTTTATGAATTATGACTACACTGTATAGATTAGATTGGACAGCACTATGTACACAAGAGTGCGTTTGCCTACAGTGTTGCAAAATCTATTCACAGCCATAGACAAACAAAACGTTTCAGAACCTTCATTGTGAGTTACGTATGTGTCAGTCATGTGTCAGAGTCGTTATTCATCTATTTTGTTATGACCTTTTGACCACTATGAATAGATAAAAAAACAATACGAACTGCTGATTGAAATAGCTTACAAAAGTAAACCATATCAAGATTTCGACTTCAAAAATATGTAACGCCTCAACTGGTTATTAATACGCATAACTTATATCATAACATTTGTTATTTTTTACACGGTTTCAAAATGATGCCATAAAATCCGGTTAGTGAATCCGAACGTGACGCAACGACTTGTCTAATTATCGTATGTAACAGTAATTCGAGTCGTCCGGAATGGTAGAACTGCGCGACAGAGTGGAGACATAAAAACAGCTTGTGACATGCGGAATAAGTACAGTTTAAGATTGAATTACCCCTTAATTGTTTGGCTGAGTGACCCAAAAAAGGATCTTAGCCTTCGAAAATGGCAAATTACTTATTGTCTCCATACATATATTGGTACCCAACCCATAAAGACGTCACATATGTAGGTGGCCATTTGTATCGAGCGTTTTTAGCGCTCCGTAGGAATATTGAAGTTTGACGGTCATTGCTGACTTTTAGAACAGTCTAAGTGTAGGAAGTCCCTTATAGACATTCGATCCCAATAAAAAATAGAACCGATGGACATTAAAAAAAATTCTACACGCCTATTGTCGTATGTAACATTAATTTAAATCATCTGGTACATGAACACAGACGCCAAGTTTAAAGAAAATTACTTCCCGGCCTAGGTCTTCAATTTATATGAAATTCCTTTACAGTTCTCTCGAGTTGTTCCGCTCGAAGCCTGTTATAATACACGTTACGACAACATTTCATTGCATGTTTGAGAAAAAGGTTTTATCGTCGAAGGCTCAATCGGAATGACGAGATCAAGTCATTTATGCGATCATCAATTGTTAAGTTATTCCAGTTTTGAACGTTAATCGTCTAAGGGCTCGATCCAGGTAGCAAACAAGCTGTATACGAGGTTATACAGCCATTATAACTCTATTTTATGCTGTATAAAGCCTGTATAAGTGATTATGACGATCATCAAACAGGGTCATATACATACCTGTGCTAACTCGGTTCACGTTCGGGATTTGATATCGATAAAAAATATGTCGATATATAAATATATTAATAGATGTGATCGTTGAATATTCTCTATTACTATAAAAAAAAAACGATATCATGTCTGATAAAGTTAATAATTTCAACTAGACGGCAATCTTTTATACCGACGAATATGGAAAAAATATTGATTGTAAGTATACTTACTGTGAAAACTATTTTAAAATAGACGAAATAATGGACGTTTTATTGTAATTATTTTAAGGCGACTCCGTACGTGGAATGGTGATTTTTAAAGTCCTAAGGCTCGTAATCTAGCCAACGGAAAAATCTGAAAAAAATATATGTTATTTTTGACTATTACTTCTAAAAAATTATAGTTGGATTTTTTTTTAAAGCAATAATTACTATGGAAAAAATAATGTTGAAATAGGGTCGTTTTCAATTTTCAATTCCCTAAGGCTTCTAAACTACAAGTGATATTTACACGGCTCTTTCGCAAGAACATTGACAATTCATTGATCTTTAATCGTGTTGTTTAAAAGTTAGTAAAATGGAAATTCGGTCTAATAAAGCATCAAAAAAACTGAACTTCCGCGAGCGCGGCCGTGCCCGGGCTGCGAGCTCAGTGTAAATCTAACCGTCGAAGGGGAAGGCTGTGTCACTTGCTCTCGCGATCCATCTAGTTACGGAAAATTGTTATAGTACCGGATCCCGCGGAGGTTCGATCTGTCTTCGTGCGTTTGAAGTGTATTTTAAGAGAGTGTAGTTCGTTTTTCACACGACTACGCTATGCGACATAACAAAAAGCACTCATTTCCATATAGAATTAAATTCAACTATTTTTTTTGTATTTCTAGGTATCTATTAATTATAAGTACTTATAAAAAAAATTGTCATTGCTTAGCATTCCCGAACACATTTGAATACTTAGATATTCTCAGTCATGGGCCCACACCAGACAGGATGCCCAGAAAATAACACTTTTGGTGTGGGTTTTTTTTTCTCTGTGTAATATTAGAGTACCTTAGGTATTTCGGTTAGTAAAAAAAATCTGATAATACAGATATTTAAGTATGATAACGTCTAATGATCTTTATGAATTCAACCCTAAGAGATATGAATATCGTAATGCAGAACAAGTATTGTTCGTTTGAATACCATTGTAATATTCGGTAAAACGCTAATTTACGAATACGAATATTTATTGTAAGTATTCACATTCGTTGCGTCACTAGTACAGTACATGGCATATGATATAAAAATACATTATCAAAAATTACAATTATTTTCTAGTCCATGAAGGCAAGTGACAATTTTGGCATGAGGGCTTATTTATGTAAATATAGTCAGAATACATATTTGCATCAATAAATTTCCCACTTCATATTTAAATCTAAATGAGCGTAAGTAATTATTGACATATCCGCCGGGCCTAGCTAGACATACCTAGCCTGGCCATAAGTTCTGTTCCAATTGTTTACCGTTTATAAAATAAAAACCTGATTTTTATTACATATCGTTTAAAAGCCATATATTAATGATCGGATTACAGTTGAATTAATGATAAAATATATAACTTTATTTAGACTCATCGTAATGCCCGGACTTGATTTTTCACTAATGCTCAGAATTTTTCTCTCTAAGTTTGCCAGAGGGCAATGAAACGATTTTGGATCAAATTTATCGACCGCGGAAGGAACGCCCAAACCCAAATAGCTTACGTAACCCAGACAACCGCTAAACTAAAGTAGAGCTGACACGTTTGCCGCATGTCAACCGATCTGCAGATCAAGAAATCTACACCCACTCAATAAAATTCGGCGTCACGGTAGATCACGATGGAGATGGTGGGACTACCGGGATGTATTACAAAAGGGTTGGACATTGCTGATCTAAATAAGGACGAGTGGAAAAAAGATAGAGAGGCCTTTACCCGACAAAAGGACGGCACAGGCTTATATGCATAATAATCTGAAAAAAAAACTTCTGGGTCATGTATAAGTACCTTCAGTTATCGAAAGCTTGTTATTTTATTAAATCTTTTATCTATCCAAATATCGTAAACCCTCCATGATGCGTTCAAGAACGGCACATTATGACCACCATAAAAATAGACTGTTTTTTAGCACAAATTTCTTATTTCGATAGTATTATTTATTCAAATTTCGAACATCTCTGAAAAACAAAGAAATTTGATTTGACCTCTATTCTAATATCAATCGAGATGACGTTTAGTTCGAAATGTATTGTCAATTTTCAATCAAATTTGACAAATGTCACACGTAAGTAAGATATCGAACGATATGATAGTTAGGGCCGACTCTAGTTTGTCTCTGAATTAAAATAAAAACAATGACAGCTTCATTACCAGAAAACTTCATTACCGCCATTACCGGGTAATATTTGTTATAATGTGCGACTTCTGAATGCATCATGGAGGCTTATGATATGTGGCTAGATAAAGTAGTATTTGTAACTGTACATAATTAGGCATTAAAACACTAGTGTGATGTAATTATGAAACTGGCCTTCGGCTCGCTTCATAAACCCACACTCGTGTTTAATACCCTTCATTATGTACAGTCACATGAAGTACTATTTATTGTATTCATATATCACATTACACCGTCAAAATATGTTATTAGGTTATTACCTTCTTAAACTTCAAAACCTACCTTTGCACTATAAAATGATAAACATTTAAAACTAGCCTGGTTATGAATACCATTTTCCATCTTGAAATTTTATGCGAATGACCATTTTTATCGGCTAAATTTCATATATACCTATTAAAAGTGATAAACCTCATTATTTATAGATTTAGGTATTTTTACCGGAAAAATCGGAACCCATAGGATCATTTTGCTGATCATTTTTCTGTCACGACCCTTTATCTCGGTAACGCGTGTAGGTGTCGAGTTGAAATTAAAACCGTCTACACGTCGTACTTTGGTCTACAGTCCCTTGAAGCTGTAAAAAACGAACTTCTAAGTGAACGTAAAAAAAGATACGGCTCTTTATGCAGCAAAAAAACGTATCTACGCTGCTAACTTTACAGGACATCTAAAAAACTACGAACTTTAAAAAAAAAAAGTTATTAAATATTCTGTGGACCTACTTTTTAAATGAAGCATTTTATAATTATAAACAACATCATGTTCTCTACATGTCGCCTTTATTATTTTGTCTATTAATGGAATAATTTAAAATTTAGCATCGCTTACGCAAAATGGCTGTCAAAATAGAATTAGGTAAAATTATCTAAACGACACGTTTCCCGAGATATTAGTCAGGTAAAATAGTATAATCTACATTTTACACAACAATCAACACAGTAAACAATATCTATGTGCATACGATGCTCATTTTATATAAACAATATCATGTTTTTTACATGTTGCTTTTGTTATTTTGTCTATTAATGGAATATTTTAGGATTTAGCGTCGCTTACGCAAAATGGCCGTCAAAATAGAATAAGGTAAAATTATCTAAACGACACGTTTCCCGAGAAATTAGTCAGGTAAAATAGTATAATCTATTACACAACAATCAACACAGTTAACAACATATATGTGCATGCTCATTTTATAGTCAGGTAAATATATAAATGTGCATAAATCAGCATGAAATAAATCAAGAAAAATTATCTAATCGCCTTTGTAGGAAATATTTCAGACATGAAAAGCTATTTATCGTACAATAAAACCTCACGATTAATGTTTTAATTAGAGGAAAATATTTATTTTCAAACATTAAAATTAATGAAGTGACATTTAAAGTTCTCTAAGACAAAAACTTATGGTTCAACTACGCAAATACAAAAAAAAACTGCTCTAGAAATGTTAAAGATTTATTCATCAGATATCACGTGAAATTTCAATTTTATCAATTTTTATGTGTGATCTGCTGAAGAAAGATTTCCAGTAGTTCTAGACCAATGTATGGTAGCAAACGATAGCTATGACTAATGAGAACAGCACAAGAGTTCTCAAGACTGCAGTCACTCGGTACTCATTAAGGAATTTTAAATCACGAACTACGTGAAATTTCAAGTTTTACAATTGCAATGAGATAATATCCTATCCTAACAAGAATAACAAAACTACCTACAACTCTGTGTGGTATAAGTGACGTCTCGTAAGACACTGTTTGAGTGAGATGGCGTTTGGGTCCATCAAGCGAGTCCAAAGTAATGCCTTAGCGCCACAGACACAGATTTACACCGCAGGTGCCGCCATAAATATATTGAATTACTACTAAATGTGTGATATTTTATAAAACAGAACCGGTAAAGTTGTCTAACTACCAATTTAACGAAAATATTTGTTTTTTAGTACATTCTATGCGACAAATACGACTCAATCGTCATTCAAGCAATTCAAGATAAGCGACAGTAGTCGATCAAAGAAAAAAAGTATAGGCGACAATGGTTTCATAGTATCAAAGCAGGTAAATTTGGATAAACGCCAATAGTTAAGATACGACAATCAGGTAATTTAATCTATGTTATTTTTTTATAGAATCTTATATCGATTCTGTTTAATAATGCGGAAATACCACATTTTTACTTTTTGGCTAATGCGCATAAGCATTTTAAACACACATGACACAGAGGGCGCTCCAGTAGCGAAGAATTATGGAATCAAAGATTTAGTGTGATTGACGTAACGATATGATAGCTCAGTTGGTAGAGCACTACGCCGGAAACTTAGGGTCGCAGGTTCGAGTCCTGCTTACATTGCAGTGGATCACATTAAATTTTTCTTTCATAATTTACCTTTATGTTAATTTTATCATAAAGACATAGGTAAAATGCCTCAAACGACATTAAAATATATTTTACGATCAGGTAAAAACAGTTAACCAACAAGTGCAAGGTTAGTTGCAAAAAAGAAAAATTATCCAAATTGTTTGATCTGTTTTGACAAATAAGTAAAAAAGCTCTAAGGTTAATTATTGTGCAAAAAACTTTTTATGTAATCTCCATTTTGCAAAAAAAACCTCAAAAATCAAGTCGTTTAGTAGAAAAAAAAATTTAGAGATTCTCTAAATCACCGAAGGGATAAGCGACACAAAAGTCGTCAGACAGATATTATTATATACGAGACCCAACCCATTCGATGCAGAAAAATCTGCCGATCCCAACAGTGTGTAAACTCGATATCCCCAAAAATGTCGCTTAGATAATTTCTACTTTCCAGCATCGGTATATTTTGACACTCAAGTAAATTAACATTTATAGGTTATCCATTGACCTTGAACATAGAAAAAAAAAACAAAAAAAATATCGTCTAGTAAATAATAATAATAATTAGTTCTCCATCAATAGTTCTTGCACCTAGCGGGCGCTGTCTCTGTGTGCGTCCCATGACACGGATAGGGACAGCATCCGCTCGATGTACACCTTGCATTTCATTAAATTGTCGAAAGGGCCTCTACCCGTTGGCTTCGGCTCCGTGCACGCCTCCCAAAGGTCCGGGACACTATTGTCCCGTGAGCGGGTGCGACATACAGGATAATAATAATAATAATTCTTTATTTTCAGATTACTATGATCCATACATTGTTTTTATTTGTAGTAAAATACTTATACCTATGTTAGTTTAAAAATAATAATAAATACGTTAATACATTAAAAACAAATTTCCAATAAAATTCCATCAAAATTCCAAAATTCCAAATTCCAAAATTCCAAATATCGTCCATATCAACAAAGTATAGGGAAAAATCTGAGAACATTACGTAACTTGTATATAATCTATGACATTACTAATGTAGTCTTAAAAAAACTATCACTATTTATAAGTAAAGGACGTAAATCCGTTTTCCAACGGTAAAGTTGAGTTTGTCGCTCTATTATTTATAGTTTATCTTTTCATTAGAGCAACATGACCCGGGGGATAAAGCTGTGCCTCCACTACTATGTTAAAATATCGGTTCATCCGCTGGGTCACGATATGATTTATTTATTAAAAAACGGTATTTTTTTATTTCTGCATGATTTTACACGTATAATCAAGAATCTTGTCGGCATTTTAACTATTTTTGGTAGGTACCTACACATACAAAAGAAACTAAAAAGTATTTTTCGATTCGAGACTTCCAAATGGCTAATTTCACTTGTTTTTTTGCTTTAACGCATTTTATTTTTAATATTCTACTGTAGTGGGTAAATAGATATTTAGTAATCCGAAATAATTATATCATTGTTTAAATGATTTATTTTACTTTGAGATTTTTCAATGCCTTTAAATAAGGTATAAGGTTTGTTGATCTTCAACTCGCGCTCGGACTATGCGAGTGTATGAAGCTGCTTGGACGCCACTCAACGAGATTATGAACGAAGTAATGTTCCGGGGGCGCACGGTCGGCGGGGGGAATAACGTTAGGCTCCGCCCAGATCCTCAAGGACGTTGGGATTAGGAGTCGCCTTAAAATTATTATGATTATTATTATTATTATTAAAATGAAGAGAAAAAAATATGTTGATAACAAATAGATCCTGACAGTAGCATCGATATATTTTTTGTTATAAAATATTTTGCTACATCATTTTAGTATCGTTGCCCCGAGTTAGCACAGTGTATGGTCATATGGGATGTTCATGCGATGGACCGGACAGATAAAACGAAATGAGTAAGAGTATGGCGAAACGTCGTTTAGTACTTAATAAACTAGATTCTGCCTGGCATAACTTGAAGTTGGAAGGGTTTGTGGAATGGCTTAACTCGAAGAGATTTCTGTGACATTCTCTTTCTAGGATAACCAGATTTGAAGAATAAAACGCTATCGCGCCATACAAATATTTTTTGATTGTTTATGTAAATTGGGACGCCATTGATCATAGATCGCGGCGAGACGTGTGATCTTGACCAGACCGTTGGTCCACGATGTTGGGGGCTGTGCGTCTTGATACGTGGTCGTCACTTGATTTAGGCGTCCGTTAGCTATACGTACCTACGTATAGGTATGAGAATACGAATAGTTTATCACCCTAATTATAATTTACGTAATGTAGACTCATCCGCACTGACATCCCACCTAACAGTCCCATATTATCACGTTGAGGAGGGTCTTGTTGCAATTCGATTCGAGTTGTTATTCTTTGTAAAGGTTTGCAATTGAAACCTGTCTATAGGTTAAGAGCCCACTGTGAGTTACTGCACTTAACTATGTTTTTTAATAGGTACATTTGGTTTAATTAAAAGTTTACTTATGAAATACTAAAACAGCACTGCCCGTCAAAAGTTGATTGCACTTCTCTATTGCCACACAATATTTGAGTATAAAAATATAATACATTATATGACGGTTCAAAAAGACATGCGCACGATTCTCATTTAATTTAAGTTTTCGGGTAGCTTCGTCTTGATAAATGCTGGAGTACCTTTAATCGAGTGACCATTCAAAGAATACTAGTTTTAAGCAATTTCAGTTCTTGTGACCGCCATACTTAGCTTAACTACTAAACTCGTGTAAAAACCATAAAAAGTACATCAAAATAAGTTCACCCGTTTAGCTACATGTGCCATAGGCAGACTGTTAAATAAAAAGATATTCCTATAACTAATATTCTTGGGTCCCACCACGTAAATAGGTCACCAGTACTTAAAAATCCTGCTGGACTCACTAATGGAACGTAGCAGTGGAACCAACACTCCGGATTGAAACTTGAGTTGTTAGGTTGAACACCCCTCTTTTTGAAAACATTCGATTATTTATTTATTTATTCAATAATTACATGCAAATTTACAGTACATGAAACCAAAACATTTGCATGGTATTAAAAGCAACAGGTACAGATATTCGCAATGGGATCTCAGCCTACGTTGAATTCTGTAAGTAGAAAGCAACCTGTCGCACTGTAGGCTATCGCCGACCCCGATGCCGTAATCTTTCGGGTAATCTATTAACTATTGGGTACTCGCGGATCTCACTTAATCTCGACCGGTCTCATTCAGAATTTCGACTAGTTTGGCGCGTGATCCGAAAAGAGTCACAACAAGTCATGTCGACATGACTGTTCTCGCTAATGTAGTATCAATTAACAAGTCACTATTTACCAGTGAACCATATAAATGTTGTAAGTAATTCCTACTGAAAAAATGACGAAAGATTTCCCTACAAACATTAAATATAAACAAGCATGTCTATTTTAATTATAATTATATTTATATTTTAGTCGTTTATTAGGTATTTAGTTTAGGTAATAAGTAAGTTTTTTTAATAAGTAACAAGCAACACTCAACTGTAATATATAAGACGACGCGTTTGGCGCAGTTTGTAGACACCTGCCTACTGAGCCGGCGGTCCCAGGTTCGAATCCCGGCCAGGGCAAATATTTGTGTGATGAACTCGAATATTTGTTCTTGGGTCATGGATGTGATCTATATATGTATTTATATATTATGTATATTGTCGTCTAGTACCCATAGTAGGTACAAGCTTTGCTTAGTTTGGGAAGAGGTCGATTTGTGTATGATTGTCCCATAATATTTAAGTATTTATTTATTTTATTTATAAAAATCATCGAAATAGCAAAAAAACATTCACTACTCGACGTGCGCTTTTGAAAGTCCCTTCCACTCCATGTGGATGGACTTGAAAAAGAGTGTTTAGAAACTCAACATTAGGTAAAAGTTTATAACACATTTAATATACTCTATATGAGCCTCGCATCGTGAATAGTTTACACCACATAACACCAGGAGCGCTGCAATCGAAATCGCTGACTGATGACTCTATTATAATACATTCAATATAGCTGTACATATAGATAGAGGTGCTCACAAAGTCTGCTTCTTCTAACTAGCGTAGTGCTGTCCCGGCTCTAGCCAGCACTTTACACGTCCTAGGCATAGACTTAATGGTCCTAGGCATCTCTTTTATGAGCCCGTTTTAAACACTAATACGATTCAAAATTCAATTCTACGAGAAAGTACTCATATTCCCAATCTGCTGGATGACCTAGATATTGAATCGTCTGGTTGGTCCTTTTTGGGCCCTCGTTTGGAAAGAATTCATTACATAACAACATAACGATTCCAAAATATTACTCAAAAGGTCACAACATTTGCATAATGCAATATTGATAAGCAAAACTTTACCATCTGTAATAACTTATTCCTCAGTAAAATTGTTATCAAGACAGTGGTTTAACATTCACTTTTGATTATAAAGTAATTTACTGCTTATTACACACAGATAAGATTTAAATCTTAAATATTTTCTAAGTTATGTGATTGGATCACAGGTCGACAGGTCATATTGATATTTTAGTGTTGGATGTAAAATTTAAATTGATGTGCGTAGTATCATAAAGACAAGATTATTATGCGCCGCGAGTTGCACCGAGGCTGCCTGACCTCTAAAGCGGAGCGAAGAAAATTACATTGTGCTTTTAACGCCCGACGAAAAAAGACGGGTATACCAGTTAAACTTATAAGTTTAACAGGTATACTGTTAAACTTAATAAGTTTAACAGGTGTATCTGTGTGTTTGTGGCTATGGTAGCTCCCAAACGAATAGACCGATTTGATTGCGGTTTTTTTAAATCGAAAGGCATGTACGTCGAGATGGTTCTTAGCTATGTTTGGTGGAAATAGGACCAGTAGTTCCCAAGATTTTCATCTTTAATTGGAACAAGACAATATCTCAGGCAATATTGAAGCTCAGAATATCAAATTTTGTATTTATGTTCAGTTTTATTAACATTTTCTATATCAATCACTGAATGATAACAAGCTACTTGTGTCGTGGGTGTTTTAAGTGTTTTTAGTATAAAAAAAAAATAAAAAAAATAGGTATATACGTGATACGAGGCCGGGAATCCGTTTTCACGACGAGGCATGTATAGTGTTTTTCTCAAACATACAATGAAATAAAAAAATATACTTCAAAGAACAACATTTTATTAATTGACAAATAGGACATTTTAGTCTAACAACCAACCTTTAAAAACAAAACCTGCTTTTTGTCAAACCAGCAGCAGCAACAAAAAAAAGTTACTTTGCAGGCCTAGGCCTGAAAAGCAGTATGAAATCCCTTTACAGTCCTCTCGAGTTGTTGCGCCCAAAAAGCGATACTTCCGAGCCTATTATAAGGAACGTAAAGACAATATTTCATTGCATGTTTGAGAAAAGTTATTTTTCTCAAACATCCAAGGAAATGTCGTTCTTATGATCGTGGTAATAGACCGCGAAATACGTCTTTGTATAGCAATTGTTGAAGATTCGTTCTAATTTCAAATTAGAACGATATAAAGGAATTTCATACAACATTATTGGCCGTAGCCAACAAAGAGATTGTCTTTTGTTTCAGTGGGGTTTATTTCTTTTATTGATAATCTATGGCATACTGCCAATAAAAAAAAACTTAGTTTGTGCATGTATATTTACGTTTTATTTCTTACTAGCTGTGCCCCGCGGTGTTACCCGCTCATCCCACGGGAACACTACATTTATTCGGAATGAAAAGTATCCTATGTCCTTCCCCGGGACTGAAACTATCTATATACCAAATTTCATCTAAATCGGTTCAGCGGTTTAAGCGTGAAGAGGTAACAGACAGACAGACAGACAGACAGCCAGACACACTTTCGCATTTATAATATTAGTATGGATAGTATGGATATTAACTATATAACTAGATTATTAAATTAGATTAAATCAGATATTCAATAAAATAAACAAGGAATCACGTTTATTGTTAAAAAATATAACAATATCTAATTAATAAGGTGTTGTCATTTTTTAATAAATAGAATCTACTTAACATTTGGTGGCAAAAACATTGACCCGCTGTTCAGCTTAAAAAAATGAATTTGTTTTTTTTTATTAAATTTGAAATAAATTTGTTTTTATATGAATATATAAGTTGAACATTTGTATTATTTATTTGAGAAAAGCACTATACAAGCCTCGGCGCGAACAGGGATTATCGGCCTCGTATCTCTAGATGGCCTCGTTATCACTCGGCCATTTATTAGTACTCGGCCAATAATCCCCTATTTCGCGGCCTCTGCAGTAATGTACTATTACAATACAATACAATACAATACACCAATACTTTATTGTACACTAATAAAAGTTTACAAAAGGAAACAAGACAAATACAATTTACAAATAACGGTAGACAACAAGCGGCCTTATCGCTAAAAAGCGATCTCTTCTAGACAACCTATATTTACCATTATATTGAATATGAAAATGAGAGAGAGTAAAGTGGGAGAGTATCAAGGAATTAATAAAAAGTTAGTTTCAGAAATATTTGTGTGTTTTCAGGCAACATTTTATAAGTATACGTAATATGAAGTAAAGGAGCTCTGACTTTGATAAATATTTAATTACAACCTACGCTGCCTCAAATAACTTAATATTATCTAGATTTTATGAAATCAGTTGAGTAAGCATCCTTATTAAACAGTTGAACGGTGAGCAAGTCGTAATCACTGGGGTTCAAATATTACACACAGTTCAAAGAGTTTCAGGTTAAGTTAAATGAAGCCATACTACCAAATTGAGACTCAATCACCTTTCAAAAGTCATAAGTAATGTATTGCTAAATTGGGAAGCTTACTTGTAATCTTGCCACCTAGTTGAAGTACGATTTGTAAAAACACGATTATGTTTGATGTTACAGATACAATAATACGACTTTCTTCGGTTTCCGCGACTGTCACACATTTAAAAAACAATTATATAGCGTTCTTCACCAATCATCGTCATTAGTATGCCTTTGCGTGGACATCAACTCAGATCTGTCAGCCTCAGCAGCTTTTGGTTTTATGAGCATTGAGCATAATGCCCTGCCCCTCAGGCTGCCAGTCCACTGAAGCGGATCGAAAAAAAAATAAGGAAATAAAGAATGGAAAATGTTTCAGTTACGTCGGGCCTGTTGACCCCCACAATTACAAATACAAATTCTTTATTGGTAACACCAAGTTACTTGTCAACAATTTTAAGCATAGGTAGGTACTTACTTATTCTACAAATTAATTTAATTTAATTACGGGGCATAGCCCCCACGTGTTGTGACCCTCGCCCGTGGTAGGGGCCTCCAACATAATTTGATACAGATTTTTAACCAGGCTGCATTTGAGAAGCCCGAAAGAAAAGCATTTAAATCCAAGAAATGTGATTATTCCATTTTACACATCTCCGCTTCACTTTATGTGATTGATCGGGACGCTTCAGTGGAGCCGCACCCTTACTCTGATTCTCCAACCATTGGTAGAGCTATCCGTAGATGGGCCCTGTATCAATTTATATCTGAGGGCCCCGACCACGGGTGAGGGGCCCAACACATCGAAGCTGTGCCCTGGGGGCCTTTGTAAATGAAACATTTTCCACTGCGCACGCGCTTCAACTGTACATGGTATACAAACCAGATCATGGCGCCATACAAACCGCCAAAACATGACATGCCGTCATACTCACTTAGACCCACAATGTTATAGCTCCATTACGCAACATTGTTTATAAGTTTCGTGGGAAAAACTGGCGGGTAATTAGCTGGTTAATAAACTAGTTTGGCAGAAAGTGTCGGAAGTCAGATGATGCCGGTTATATTGTTGGTCACGCCGAAATGGGTGTGATTAAATGATCGTATTAAATGTGATACGAAGTGGAGTTTGGCGCCGTTCATGTTTTGCTCATTTACGCATAATTGTTATTCTACCATTCCATTTACTTCACTGAAAAGTTATAAAATTAACCTAACCTACCCTAATCTACCCTAGGATACACCAAAATATTATTAAATATAATTCCCGTTTCAGCTAAAGAAAATTTCCGCCAAATGAGCAATATGCGAAACGTTGGTTAAAGAATTTTCTGCCCGATGCAACCCGTCTATTTAGGAGAACCAACAGCAGGTGTAACGACGCGCACTTGCATGCTGCTGAGACTATTTTTATTCGAGCAAGCCAAAATTCTGAAATCATAAACATAGATTTTTTATAAAGCAAACCTATAATCTAGTTTAGACTAGGTTTGGGTGCAGAGCGTGTCTGTGTTACTTGGGCTGTAAGGTTCTACATAACGATTCAAAGTAGCGAGTTCTAGACCTCGCGAAGTTGTTCAATATTACAGAAGTCTGTATTTTTTACGTTTCCGCCATCAAAAAACCCCCAAAAATCAGAATCACCAAAAAGGATATATACTTATCAAACCTTCTCACACATGAGAATCGGTTGAGTAATGCGATCTCTAGGCGAGAACAGGCGGAAATCTGGAAAAACAGACATCCGGAAATCCGGACATAAGAAACAATTTTTGGCCAAGCTTATACGGTTCGCTCGCTCGGTCAACCAACCTACTTTATTTCTATTCTGCACAGCGATTAAAGTAAGTAAATATCGAACAATGACACAGACCGACCTAATCTCAAAGTAAGCTTTAATAGGCTTATGTGGCGGGCATTAGACAACGATATACTCGTACACGTATAGTCGAGTTCATTTACATCTACACACTTACGAGAACCAAAATATCTGAATACGACCCTATTGTCAGGAGCATAAAATCGTGTTCAGATATTTTTGCTCTCGTAAGTGTGTAGATGTAAATGAACTCGACTGTACCTACTTATTTAAGGTTATTGAGTTGGATTCGGAAATTAAACACCTGGAAAAATAATTAGGTAAATTAATGAAAAATACATCCTTTTAACCTACTAATGCCTGACCAGAAATATATGTATGAGGATTGTCAAGAGGGCGCTATTTATAAGATTTATATGGCAACAATTTTGCAACCAATCGCAACGCAACCCACTATAATGACAATTAGTTTTAAATACCTGTCAGTTCCACTATGTTAACCTCTTAATATCATTTAATGGAATGCACTCTTTTCCTGACTGTTTTTTCGTGTAGTAAATACATGTACACTTAACTTATAATCTTAAGTTCACGACTGTGAATTATTTTCGGCATTTTCTTTGGATAATTTTAAATATTTGTCTTTTAAAGAAATCACCTCGAATGACATTGACATTGTTGACAAACCATCATAAAATCATTGCCAGTGTAAGAAATTAGTTCCAGTGAAATTCCGCAACATGGCGCATCCTTATATATTTCTGGTCAGGCTTTTATTAGTTGCAAGGCTAACTGTACTTCAGATCACCTGAGCCGTCAGATCAGGTACCTGCATTAAGTTCCCACACGCTTTCGCTGCTCGGAAAATGATCCGTTCAGCCCTCGGATGAAACCGAGGCAATTTCGTAATTAAAATCGTTATTAAGGTACGGTAATTTAACGTTGGTCATTATAATTTAATTTCAGTGTGATAAGGAGATAATGAAAGCTGTCTAGGTAAGGTCGATTAAAATAGGGCAGAAAGTGCATTGCAAAGATGGCGCCACAATTACACTCCTTAAACAATACAGATACCAAAGTCCAATCAGTGCAGTCCTTATCCTAATTTAATTGTAAAATATATTTACATCAACCTAGAATGAAAGTTGGATTTACTTCCCGCCAAGCGGGGAGATAATCTCGCTTCCTGGCCCAGCTAAGACGTAATACTTTAGACAAACCGCGGGTGATAATTAGTATAAAATTTAAAATTTAAAAAACCCCCGACATGACAACCTATAAAAATAAATAAATAAAATCTACGAAATGTGCCTATGTACAATGAACAGTAGAAAAAGAATCCAAGCTTCGTTGCGTTCGGGGGACCGCTAAGTACCTAAATGAAATGAAATATATTTTTCAACGCAGAATTGCATGCATTATGCATTTGGGCTTCCTACTTGACGATTTTCAGTACATTGCATTTCATTTACTTACTACCTACTTAGCGGTCCCCCGACATAGGCACATTTCGTAGATTTTATTTATTTCTTTTTATAGGTTGTCATGTCGGGGTTTTTTTAAATTTTAAATTTTATTTTTATTTCATATTTTTTAAACAAACAGAAGTTTCGTCCCGGAATTTTCTTCTTTTGACACTATTTTTATGTTACACCCTTTATGGTCCAGGGTTTCTAATCTTTCGTCGAGCTTGATCCTTGATTATGTGTAGGTACAACAGGATCCAAAGCCAGTGGTAATGAATGCCGTCTTCGCTAAGATTGAAGTTAGAATATATTTTGATTTCAATAGCCTTAAGCAACATTCTGGGAAAAAATCGTTAAAGTCAGACTAGTTAATGCTTATAATGGCAAAATGGCGAAGTTATCAGCCAAGACAATCAAAATATATACTTTAAATGCACTGCATGAGTCGCAAGAACCTGCTACTTATGGCCTAAAACAAAACCAGGTTTATATTCTACAGGATCCAAATACGTTACGGGTGGCTTACTTAGCTCCATAAACATTGCAGTTGGTGCTAGGTAACTTGACTTAGTTTTGAGAGACCTAATCATCGATACCCCACACCATGGGATAAACATACCCACATGTTACGTGTAGGGAAGGTACACAAAAAAATGTTTTTAAAAATGTATTCAACCACTATTTAACCGCTAAGCTGTTGACAGACTGACACAAACTACAAAATCCTAAAAAGCTGTTAATCACTTAGGCAAGAGTACTTTTGCTAAAGCTTACGTGTCATTTAGTCGCGTTAAAATCTTGCAGGGTGTTGCTATTTGTGACCTCAATCAAAGGAACCTGTTCAATAGTCCTAATAACAATTCAACTTTTCAGTAATTCAGTACTGTGACAGAAATTATAATGAGTTTTTTTGTTAAAAAAGTTTTTATTGAGACTCGGGTTTATTATTGACTGTACTTTCTTACACAAATGTAAATTGCTCATCAAGAACAATCAGACGAGCCCAAACACCATGGGTTTATCTTGTGCTGTTTAGGAGTTCCTAAGGCCATCTTCAGCTCCAAGGTACCAAATTATTGTACTGTCAAAAAATTATTAATCTGTTGATTACGCTAATAAAACTTAACATTTAACCAACATTAGAAATTCTTGGCTTAGATCCTTTCACAACTAGCTGGTCATCATGAGACCATCATTTATTGACTGATATAGAAAATGCTAATGATACTTAACATTTAACCAAAACTTTGGAATCCTTGGCTTCAACTTTGGCTGAAATCCATTAACAACTAGCTGGTCATCATGAGACCTTCATTTATTGAGTGATATAGAAAATGCTAATAATACTTAACATTTAACCAACATTTGGAATCCTTGGCTTTAATATTAGCTGAAATCCATTAACAACTAGCTGCTCATCATGAGACCTTCATTTATTGAGTGATATAGAAAATGCTAATAATACTTAACATTTAACCAAAATTTGGAATCCTTAGCTTCAATATTGGCTGAAATCCATTAACAACTAGCTGGTCATCATGAGACCTTCATTTATTGAGTGATATAGAAAATGCTAATAAAACTTAACATTTAACCAAAATTTGGAATCCTTGGCTTTAATATTAGCTGAAATCCATTAACAACTAGCTGGTCATCATGAGACCTCCATTTATTGAGTGATATAGAAAATGCTAATAAAACTTATCATTTATCCAAAATTTGGAATTCTTGGCTTCAATATTGGCTGAGATCCATTAACAACTAGCTGGTAATCATGAGACCTTCATTTATTGAGTGATATAGAAAATGCTAATACAACATAACATTTAAACAAAATTTGGAATCCTTAGCTTCAATATTGGCTGAGATCCATTAACAACTACCTGGTCATCATGAGACCCTCAATTAGTGAGTCGTATAGAAAATGCTAATAAAACTTAACATTTAGCCAATATTTCGAATTATTGACTTCATTATTGGCTGAGATCTCGTCACTTGTTCCAATTAAAGCTGAATATCTTGGAAACTACTGGTCCTATTTCCACCAAACATAGCTAAGAACCATCCCGACGGAAAAGTCTTTCGATTAAAAAAAACCGCACTTAAATTGGTCCATCCGCTTGGGCGCTACGATGCCACAGACAGATACACAGATACACATGTTAAACTTATAACACCCCTCTTTTTTCGTCGGGGGTTAAAAACCTCAGATCACATATTTATGGCCCTCACCTTCGGTTCGGTTAAGCCGAATCGGTCCACAAGCACCTGTGATCTTGAACAATCGCTATTTTACCGCCCTAGGTATGTAATGTACTATTACTTAACCACCTTATTGATATACATATACTTACCACCAACTCGCTATAAATTATATACACTTTTCCGTCAAACTTTTTCCTTGCATTTCTTCAAGACGAGAGTGTGGTTCCTGCTCTACCTAGATAAGCGTGCTCTGCCGCCCGCTTCATCGTCACTGGTTAGGTGGCTGTTGTTAGGTGAGATAGAAACCGATTGCCTATTTTAGATAAAGAAAATTCTCACTAACTTATTTTGACATTAAGCGCAGCGTGCGGGAAACTGCGAAATGTCTTCTCGTCCAAAATATTTACCTCAGTGCTTGAAGACGAAAGTCTTCAACCAGTGCGTATTACCGGTGATGACCTACGGAGCCTCGACGTCTCTAACTATGGGCCTTTTAAGGAAGCTCAGTCACTCAGCGAGCTATGGAAAAAAAACCATGCTCGGGACTTCTCTACGAGATCGAATCAGAAATGAGGAGATTCGTAGACGAACCAAGGTCATCGACATAGCAAACCGCGTAAGCAAGCTGAAGTGGCAATGCGCGGGGCACGTAGCTCGAAGAACCGATGGCCGTTGGGGCAGAAAGGTTCTCAGTGGAGACCACGTACCGGCAAGCGCAGTGTAGACGTCACCCACAAGGTGGGCGGACGACCTGGTTAGAGTTGCGGGGACTCGCTGGATGCGGGTCGCTGCTATTCGGCTCATGTGGAAGTCTATTGAGGAGGCCTGTGTCCAGCAGTGGACGTCCTAATATGGCTGAAATGATGATGAAGAGGTTTTTCACATCAAAATATCTTTTCTTTATTTTTTATTAAAGCAGTAAGTAACGTCTAATGAAAACCAAATGTTTACAATGACGCGAAAAATTTTATGGTTCAGGCAGGGTTCGAACTTGCGTTTCCAACGGCTTTCCGAGTCAACGCGGACGTCCTACCTATTGGGCCACTGAAACTGATTCGCGAGCCATTGAATTTTTCAACCAGTTGCTTCTTCCATGCCTTAGGGTGGCATCGAGTTAGCCCGGAGAGCCGTTGGAAACGCAGGTTCGAACCCTGCCCGAATCATTAAATCTTTAAATTTTTCGCTTCATTATAAACATAACAATATCAATATCTATATGGAATCTTTTTATCGATTCTATATTTTATGTGGAAATACCACATTTTATTTTTAGCGTGTAATGCGCACATCTAGTGTATGAATAATGGAATGAAAGATTTGGTGTGATTGACGTAGCGATCTAATAGCTCAGTTGGAAGAGCAATACGCCGGAAACGTAGAGGTCGCAGGTTACAATCCTACTTAGATTGTAGTAGATCGCATTCAATTTTACTTTCTTAATTTACCGTTGTGTCATTATTTATAAAAATATCAATATCACCATATAGATTGGAAATGCAGAAGCTTATAATGGAGCGGAAGACCACAATATGCGATAACAAGATGAACTAGACTCTTTTCAGGGACAGGGAATAGCCGGAAACCGCTCAGTGTAGGGTTTGAGAAGAGGCCTTTGCCCAGCAGTCGAAAAAAACGGGTTCACAATCACTACTCACTACATAGTAGTATAAAACAAAGTCGCTACCTGCTGTCTGACTGTCCCTATGTATGCTTAGATCTTTAAAACTACACAACAGATTTTGATGCGGTTTTGAGTGATTCAAGAGGAAGGTTTATATGAATAATACATGGATAATTTATCAGCATTGCACCCGTGCGAAGCCGGGGCGGGTCGCTAGTAAAAAATAAAATAAAGAAGCGGTTTTTGGGTTAACCTGTATTGTTTCCAAAGCGAGAAACGCCATATTTCTTTTAATTCGATCGATAAAGGAAACGATGCTACCTAACTCTTGTACCTGCGCGGGCCTATGATGATTGCTTTAATCACGCGATAAATAAGTGACAAAGCATCCGTCACGTTTTAACAAAATGCGAGTGTGAGTTACAGATGCTTTGTCACTTATTTATCACGTATGATAAACGCAACCATCGTAGGCCCTGTCTTAAAGTCAATCTAGGCTTAATATAGATATTAAACGTAAAGAGAAATCCATGCATATGTAATCCATACCGTAAACCTAGACATGCAGGCAGATCGGCAGGTTGAAAGCGAAAGCAGCCCTACCTAGGACCTGATGCGGTGCGTTCACCTTACTTTTTACACACATGTTCATATTAGATACAAGTAAGTACAAGCTGAGATAAATGGCTATTCATAAAAAACAGCTAAACCTGACAAGACCCGCTAGAGACTGACACTAGGCTCAGCCTGTATATTCACCATCTTGTTCATCTTGAACCTTCAAAATTGTGTACAGAACTGCATGCACCTCGCCAAACTGCTGAGACAGATTGTCTGCGGGATAACGCTTATTTCCATTTTTAGGGTTCCGTACCCAAAGGGTAAAAACGGGACCTTATCCTATTACTGAGACTTCGCTGTCCGTCCGTCCGTCCGTCCGTCTATCACCAGGCTGTATCTCAAGAACGGTGATAGCTAGACAGTTGAAATTTTCACAGATGATGTATTTATTTCTATTGCCGCTATAACAACAAATACTAAAATTAAAATAAAATAAATATTTAAGGGGGGCTCCCATACAACAAACTTGTTATAGATTATGGTACGGAACCCTTCATGCGCGAGTCGGACTCGCACTTGCCCATTTTTTTTAAGCTATCTTTCACAACATATCGGCTATATTCGTTCCATCTGTCTGTTTGATACGTCGTAAAGGTGTAATCACATCGCTCTTTTTCTCAAACGTTTCACTTAGCAACAGTTTCATTTATCTCCTAGCGGTTAGTGCCATCCCTCATGGTGCGCACGGTGCCCTATACGCGATAGAAGAAAAAAAAATTGACAATGTGAAATCGTTTTAATAGTTTTAAATATAATTTACTAAAAAATGCCTTACTGTTGAGTTTCTTTCGGCTTTCTTTTCAACAGCGGTCTCCTCTTGTGAAATGCCGGTAGATTCAAATTCAAAATATGAAAGCGTCCTTATGGGCTACTTACAGAATAAAAGTTTGATATTGATTTTGATTTATGAAATTTTCTAGATGTTAATGTTAGAAACTTACAATAAGATATTCACACAAGCTAGTTTCGAACGAAATTGCAAGCAATTGTACTGTAGGTAGACATAATTAGGATAATTAAAAATACTATTATACAATTCTAGATTTATACGAAATAGTATTTTATGCAATCGTTGCACAATGAAGGTTCTTAAAGTCGAGTACCGCTTTTAGGTCACGAGGCTAGCCGGGTGGCCTAAGTGAGGTAGGTACGAGATTTTAAGAGCTAATTGTGTAACTATTGCATACAATACTTTTTATACGAGCAAAACACAGTTTTTTTTTTACTTTAGTCGTCATACCCACAATGAATTTTATTTTTGATGTAACATTTTCGGTCAACTAAAACTGACCTATTAAAGAAAACATGATCGCGATTGTCATGGCGGGTGCCTCGTGATTGGTTACATTTTTTGACAAGTAATTTCAACCAATCAGTGAACAGTAGCGTTCTTTTTTTTAAATCAAATAATATGTTGATGTTCTCTTTTTGAAATTATTTGAGTTGAGTGATGAGTCTATACTCAACTCAAATAATAATAACTTTAATATTCATATGACAACTCTCTAGTTGTCTTATGAATATTAAAGTTCTATAGCAGGTACCATAGAGTATAGAATTCTGGCACAGGATTAAAAAGTGCGTTATTGTGATTTTGTCTGTGAAATTATAATTGACAGATTAAAATATGCGAGTATAAAAAATCAATTATCTATGGGAAGGGGTCATGATTTCAAGAAAAATCTCAACAGTGCGATGCAGGATCGCATCGCCTTTTCTATTGTCCTGGCGGGGAACGCCATGCCAGTCTCACCAGTCTGGCACCATCTTTTGGACATACATTCTTTGTCTTCTCATCACGCCGAAACAGCTGGACCAATTTTAACCAATTTTAGTACCGACATAGCCATCCAAAGATGGTTATATTAACCGGCTACAGTAAAGAAAAAAATATCCGCCAAGTGCGAGTGGGACTCGCGCACGAGGGGTTCCGTACCATTATCTGTAAGTTTGTTGTATGGGAGCCCCCCTTAAATATTTATTTTATTTTATTTTTAGTATTTGTTGTTATAGCGGCAATAGAAATACATCATCTGTGAAAATTTCAACTGTCTAGCTATCACCGTTCTTGAGATACAGCCTGGTGACGGACGGACGGACGGACAGCGAAGTCTCAGTAATAGGGTCCCGTTTTTACCCTTTGGGTACGGAACCCTAAAAACGCCGACGAAGTTGCGGGCACCTCCTAGTGCAATAAATAATAAATAAATAAATAAATATCGGACAACCTCACACAAATCGATCTAGTCCCAAATTAAGCTCAAGAAGGCTTGTGTTATGGTTACTAGACGACGAATGACGATATACGTACTTATATAGATAAATATATACTTAAATACATAGAAGAACCATGACCCAAGCACAAATATTCGAGTTCATCACACAAATATTTACCGTTACCTCTCTGTACATTATGTTTTATCAATAAATGTATTTGTATTTGCCCCGGCCGGGATTCAAGCCCGGGACCGCCGGCTCAGCAGGCATACTTAATATACCAATAAATCTATGTTTGAAAACCTAGCTACTAGATTAAGATTGTGTTAACTGTTACCTAAGTCAAGCGTGCAACTCTCAATTTCATTCTAAACAGAACTATCCCTTCACAACATTTTCCTAAAGCTTTTACCATTCGCGCCGGTTCCTCAGTCGCTACAGCGCATGCGTAGAAACTGCCCGCGCATAGACAAATTGATTACTTTTTTAAATCGCGTGCGTTCTGTGTGTGTTTGAATTGTGGATTATTAAAGTGTTTTAACGGTGAGTTTTAAATGTGTATTTTGTTTGTTTCAGGTTTATAATTGTTTAATTCCACATTTTAGTCCCTAAAAATAACCCGGTTTTTTTCTTTTTTAAATCTGGTTCAATTTGAGAAACTTAGCGTCCGATAATACATTCGGAGGATTTTATTTATCAATTCCTATTAAAATATTACATGTCTTTAAAAACTTGAATTAAACGTGTTTAAATCTTATATTTAGTAATAATACCTATCTTAGGTTCTAAATAAAATAAAAAACTCAGCAATCGTAATCGGCTAATTTAATATTAATTAAGTTCTAAGGATAAAATAAATTTGTCATCAAAGTGAAAAAAAAAGTAAAATCGAGAAGCACTTTTAAAAGTACAACGTATACAACGCGTGCGCGTGTTTAGAACTAATCGAATGAAGAACGGACATTAAACTAAACTTTGCGTGTTGATTTTATCATATTTTCAGTACGTTGTTTTGCCTTTAGTCCAAATTATTTATTCCACACCTAATTACAAATGAAACCTAAAAATATGGACACGGAACTCACGCTTCTTTATATATTTACTATCTTTCCCCGCGGCTCCGCACGCGTGGAAATCGGTCTGTGTCATTAAAAAAGTTTGCACCTCCTTCCTAAGTAGCGCCATAAGATTCAGGTGCAAACTTAACACAATCGAGTGTAATGGCTACCCCCCCTTTTATTGATAAAATTTTGATAGCTTATAATATGACCGGGAATTTTATCGACAGTTGAATGAAGTGTTCATCAAAGTCCGTTCAGCGGACAGACAAACAGATAAACAGACAAAAATTCTAAAAACTGTTGAAACATAATAAATAAAGATAACAGAACATCGATTCTAAGTGTCCCCCGCCAACTGTTTTTCGAATCTCTTCCATGTGCAGACTTTCGAACCTCTTCAGCTTTTTTATATGTTACCTATAGATAGATAGTTGGAAAGTATATTTGATATTCATAGTTTTCTGGGTGAATTTTGTCGTATTCGAGTAGTTTTTGAAACAAAAATTATAAATGAAAAATTCAAACTGTAGGTTTCAAATACACTTATACCAATAAATCGCAATGGCCCTGTTCTAGTAGTAACATCATAATAATGTTAAAAAGATCTTTTGATCATAGAGAAAAATGTCTCAAACCATCAGCATTTTTAAACGGTTTAAAACTAATGAGATTTATTACCACACTCGCGCCTTTTCCAAATCTATGGGACTTACTCTCTCTCTCTTTTGTTTTCGTCGATGCAGAACATTAATGAACGCTTGCCATCATCGTAACCTACCCCGGCATCTTGGGCGTGGCTATAAATTGCATGCCGCATCAGTCAAACTGAGATGAACGGTACACCATGACGAATAAGACAAGTCAATTAAATCCACACGATATTATGAAATACCTAATTTGTTTTTAATGAAAGTTAGATTAGTATATAATGCATAACTTAGGTATTTTTAGGGTTCCGTAACGGAATCGACGAAAAGGGAACCCTTATAGGATCACTTTGTCGTTCCTCTGTCATTCCAATTTTCTCAAGAACTCGTGGAGGTAACAAGGTGATATTAATACCCTGGTCTGCTACCTCTTGTAGTCGTGAAAAAATCTAACTTCTAAGTCGACTAGATCAAAAGATACGAGCCTATTTATGCTGAGTTTAAGCTTACAAGGGAAACATAACCTATCTTTATTTTTCCAAAAAACATAACTGCATGCAACTGAAATTAACTCGCCAAACTGCTAAGACAGTTTGTTTATCTATGCGGCATTTCCCGTTAACTCTTGAAATTCTGTAAGAAGAAACATCATGTAGTACCTATAAGTAAATAAAACCTTCCGAAAACCGTAATTACAATAAATATTCTTATTTACAGTCTATAAACTAACCCGAGCTATATCAATGAATGAGGACAACAGTAAAGTTTTCGAACGGCATAGTTTGTTCTTCAGTACAATGTATTTATCTTTTCGTTAGAGCAACATTCATAACACAAAAAAAATCAAAGAACGTTAAAAACTCAGCATTTTGCGTTACAATTAACAAAATCACCTACAGTGCGAATATAAATGATAAAGCATCCATCACCTTCGAAATTTTATAAAATTGTGAATATGAAATACATTGAAAAAGCTACCTGTCCACATTGAAAAATAAAAGGTAATATTACTAAAACTAATATGTATGTATAAGTCCTTTACGCGTTCATCGCATACTTACCTGTTTTCAATTTTCAGAATTCAATCCTGAGATATTAAATAAACTTGACAGCTACCTAGTTACCGCGTTTCTTTGGATAACCTACACTTTGATTGATACAAAGAAATGATTCTGATTAAAATAATTGAGTTTCATGTTTATTTAACCGCTTGGCATAAAACTGTAATAAAAATGACTCACATCTCAACGTATCATGACAGACGACATTTAAGCCGATATGTTTAATGTATATGTGATATACCTAATAGCTCTTGTGGCATAATGAGAAAGATCACATACCATGTGGGTGGTAAATTACCGATTTAGTTCATGTGTGGCGAAATCATTCGATTACAATTACGTAAGTAACTCAAAGTGGCTTAAAAAGAGAGAGAAGATTAAAATTAGGAGCGCAAAAGTGGGACACTAAGATCTGTCGAGGCAAGTGCGTCACCATATCGACATGTCGAAAAGTACAGATGTACTGTACTACCGCCATCTTACTTTTGCCAACTACCTAACCTGGTAGCGTGGTAGTAACGTGACGTTACTTATATTATTAAAATTATCATGAGACTTTCGAACTCACATGGAGCTCTTCATCAGAGACAGCTATCCGTGCTGCCACGCGACTCGCGGCGGGAGGAGGGAAGTGCTCTTGTACTGTTACTACTACATGTCGGGCCGTAACTGACAATGTTTACGTGAGTTCAAACCGTTTTTATAATTATGTCGTTACTAGTATAATATCTGTTATTTTCGATATGTCGATATGATGTGCGCTTGCCCCGCTGTCATACATGCCTTTTAAAAAATCAAATATTTACTGGCTACTCCTCAGTCAGTTTTTGCTACCTAGGGTCGACCGTGTCAAACAATCTCTCGTTAAACGCAGAAATAGATACCCGTATTGGCAAAGCGGCGACCATGTTCGGAAAGCTAAGTACAAGAGTATGGTATAACAGACATCTTACCACAAAAACAAAGATGGTAGTCTATCAGGCTTCCATACTGAGTATACTCTTGTACGGTGCGGAGACCTGGACAACGTATGCAAAACAAGAGCGTCGTTTAAACACCTTCTACATGCGTTGCCTACGCAAAATCTTAAATATATCATGGCAGGACAGGATAACAAATGAGAGGGTTTTGGAAATTGCACAATTACCAAGCCTGACTGCACTACTTAAACAGAGGCGCTTGCGCTGGCTGGGTCATGTGCACAGAATGGAACCCTCTCGTTTACCGCGACGTGTTCTGCTAGGCGCAATAGCGAATGCAAAACGTAATGTCGGAAGGCCCTTGCTTCGCCTTAAGGACTGCGCGAAGCGTGACATGATTGCCTTTAAGATAGACCACCAAACCTGGGAAGAACTCGCGGTAAGGCGCACAGACTGGCGCATGTGTGGCGGACGGCCGCAAGTGGTGCGACGATGCATGGTTTAGCGCATTGACTGACAAGAGGCAGAAACGACATCTAGGCGACCATACTAACTCAACAACGGTCAGTGTCTCTTGTCAAGTTTGCGGTCGGGTATGCCGATCGCGTATCGGTCTTTTCAGCCACCAAAGACGGTGCTTCGCAGACTGAAGACCACAAATCGTCTGTAATGGGCCTATGATGATGACTCCTCAGTCACGTGGCGCCAACCAAAAACTTAAACTTTACTTTTTTCAGCAGCAATAGTAAATGGTTCTCAAGCCCACTTCAGGAGAAGTGGGCGCGTCGCAACAGCTACTCATTTCAATATTTCCGATCCTGTTCCTGAGATTAAGATGTTTCTGCTACCAACTAAGCTAACCGTGTTAATTATCCGCTATCTCAACACTTAAGTTGTATCAGAATCAGATTAGTGTTGTTATCAGAGTAAGTCATATCGCTGTATCATGTGCAATACGGCATAATGGATCAACTCACGCGACCGGTGCAATGTTCGCATTGCCGTAGGAGAGGCAAATAATGTTAATTATTACAAGTGTAACAAATATAAGTTGATTCACACAGATAAGCGTGCATATCACTTACCTTTGCTGGAATTCGAACGGACTACCGCTTCATTGTTTCTATTTGGGTTCCCCTTGTTTACGCATAAGTTTATTGACATAATTCTATATCACATAATCACTATAGGCATAAAATAGGTTATAGGCATAAATGTTCATATACCGAATCATCTTCTCGTCAAATCATCTTTATGTGACTTTTGAAGGCTTCAGCATTCAAAAGACAACTGCTGAACAGAAAAATAGGTTTATGAACCTGTCTGGTTTTCTAGCAGTAGTTATATTTTGTTCGGGGATGCAGTTCTGAGTAACCTATTCTAACCTATATTTTTGACAGCAGTCAATGGTAGATGAATTCCAATAAAACGATTTGATTTGATTTGAATTTACAGCTAACTAACTACCTTTTGGCAATACAATATTATGCGTATATCAATTCAGCCAAATGATGATTCGGCAAAATTAATAATCGGCGGAAACAAATATATGCGAAAGACGTTCGGCGAAAAATTATGCGAAATATTAAGCCATGTAATATTATATTTCGGTCATATTAAGGCTGAAAGGTGAATTGGAGATATCGTAAAAGGCTCCTGGAATTCGAGCGCATCTCATTGTTATTAACGATAACAATAACACATGTAACAATTCAATTGTCCAACCAAACACGACACCTCACATAAGCGGCCCCACCGCAAGCCAACCTCCAATCTCTCTCCGCTTAAAGTAATTGACGCTAAATTATCAGTCAATCTAAAAAACTAGAAAATACTTAGCGTAACTATTAAGTCATAGGAATGTGGCGGCAAAAACTACGTGTAATCTTAGGCCTTTTATGGAAGAAAGACGTTAGTATATAGGGTGGTTGTGGAGATGAGACGTCTTGACATGTGTATGGACGTAAGCGTTGAAATAATGTTGTTTAGTGGCATTTACCATTGTTTTGCTTGTTTTCTTGTGACATGATTAAATCAACTTTAAAACCAATTTATATCTAACTAGATTTAAAAATAAGACATTACACCAAAGTGCACCTAGAAAAATAACAATATCTAATGTAAAACTAGAAATCTATATCTATAATTGGACCATAACGTAGGGCATAAGACACTGGTAGTATTTTATTTACTTATTGGGCGATTATTTAAGCGTTTTTTAACCGTCTCTCGTCGTAATATGTCCACAATATTGGCCAATTCATAAAACCAATCATCATTATTTTTGTAGGAATTGGAAATATTCGCGACTTCTACATGAGAACCGAAAATGGCGCGTCAGTTCATACGGAGGTCGGCGATATTGCGGACATATTAATGAGGCTGTTAAACCACTCAAATAATCACCCTTTTCTTGTCAAGTTTTTATTTATTAGTTCCTCTGTGACTGAACTGTAGAAATCGCTCGCTAGTTTGTTTTAAAATGACTGTCTTTCTTACGTTTTTTTTAACCCGCCATCAAATCTCATACGTCGACGTAATTAAAATAATCATCTTTTTCAACGCGATTAAGTACCTAAGTCCCGTTTTGCTATAATATAGTATTTTCCCAAAAATGCAATGATATGTCGTCATACGGGTGTTAACACACACTTACAAGTATCACGTTTCGGGGGAAACGACTCGAGAGAACTGCAAAGGAATTTCATACAAAATTGAAGGTCTAGGCCGGGAAGTAATTTTTTAAACATGGCGTCTGTGTTCATGACCACGTTAAACAGCTGAATTATACTTTTGTGAGTGGTGTATTTTTTTGTTTCATTGCATATGTTTGAGAAAAGCACTATACATGCCTAGCTGTGAAAAAGACTTGCCGGCTTCGTATCACTATCCGGCCTCCCTTACGGTCCGCCGTCTATATCCACTCGCGCGGCGTCTGCAGTAATGTACTATTCTAAAAAACCAAACATAGATAAAAATGAGATTATATTACTGACTACAGATTTGTAATCTAAAATTACGCAATGTTATATAGCTGAGGAAAAGCGAAATTTCTCCACCTTTACTGGAAAGCGATTGTATTATAAGCTTCCTGGACAGTACATTAAAAAAAATACCAAATTTTTACGCACTCAAGTAGATCCATGATTTGCTATACCAGTCAGATTTATGTTGTACCCGGAATTGCGTTATTTAATGGTAACATCGAGACGTTTTTACGACTCCATGTTGCGTGTTAGCATCGCATAAATCATGTAATAGCAGAATTGGTAAACAATTATTTGGAATTCGTTTGTGTATAATTTCCAAGTTAAGTAATAGTGTATAGTAAAGCGTCGACGAGCGTAAACGAAGATAACGGAAATCGGTTATGAGTTTTCCTCAAAGATCAATCACCACATAGTATAAAACAAATTCGCTACCTGCTGGCTGTCTGTCCCTATGTAGGTAAGCCTAGATCTTTAAAACTACGCAATTGATTTTGATGCAGTTTGTTCTAAATAGTGATTCAAGAGGAGGGTTTATATGTACATATAATACATGCATAATTTATCTGCATTGTACCCGTGCGGGCGGTCGCTTATTTATTTATTTATTTAATGAAAATTTCCACGCAAACGTAAGAGAACCAAGGTTGTAGATGTAGCTCAGACAGTCGCCAAACTTAAGTGGTAGAGGGCGGGGCACATTACTCGTAGAACCGATGGCCGTTGGTGATGGCGGATGAGGGCGGCGCAAGACCGGTCGTTGTGGAGAAATTTGGAGGCCTTTGTCCAGCAGCGGAATTATATCGGCTGATATGATGATCTAACAATTTGTTAATCGATCTGAACAAATGTGGCGATATTATATTAAAAAAGAACTATTATTAGACATGCAAAAGGTATAGGCGAGCACAAAGAAAATCTCTTTAAGTAGTTTGATATAACTAGTTTTAAAAATTAACACGTTTCTGCGTATATACTTCACAGATTTACACAATTTCCGCTTATGTGAGCTGACTTCCGATTATGTATGGAGACGGTAAATTATCCGGAAAATCAATTCGCTGCTGCTAATGCCCGGATTAGGGATAAAAAACGGCAAAACTTGTTTTTGTTTACATAGGAGCATAATGTAAGTGCGTATGCGCACGGAATAAGTTGCGTAAACTAAATAATTCTCGTAATAAGCTGTTTCCTGTAGCGGAGATAAGTTATCAAGAAGAACTAAATAGGTCTAAGAAATAGATAGAAAACAATCTTTTAGTTTTTTCCATATTTATGGTGCTAACAAATTAGATGCCAATACTTTAAGAGATGTTCATTTATATCAATATAATTTACTTTAAATGGGAATTGAGAAAACTTTTTATATTAAATTTTCCGAACAATATAATGATTATATTAAACTCATGTTCCTAAAATAAACTAAAAGGGATTAACCAACCATTCGTAAGCTGTTCTTTTGCATTCGTTATGTTTTTATGTACAACCAGTTAATCGGTTAGTTTGTTAATCAATTAATTTAAAAAGTTATGGAACAATATTCAGAAAAGGTGTTACTGATAGATACTATTACCGCTTATTCAATTACATATTTAAATGGAAATAAAAAAAAATGGGCAAGTGCGAGCCCGACTCGCGCATGAAGGGTTCCGTACCTATACGTACCTATATATAATCTATAACAAGTTTGTTGTATGGGAGCCCCCCCTTAAATATTTATTTTATTTTATTTTTAGTATTTGTCGTTATAGCGGCAATAGAAATACATAATCTGTGAAAATTTCAACTGTCTAGCTATCACCGTTGTTGAGATACAGCCTGGTGACAGACGGACGGCCGGACGGACGGACGGACGGACGGACGGACGGCGAAGTCTCAGTAATAGGGTCCCGTTTTTACCCTTTGGGTACGGAACCCTAATAACTACCACTTGTCACATACACGTAAAGCTAAGTCATAAACAAAGTTTGGTTTTCTTAATTAAAAAATAAAAAACAAAATCCCTCTAAATTTTATAATGAATTTTACGTGGGAATAAATGCTTAGTCACATTTTCACACGTTGTCATGTTTACTACTCGACATTAAAATTACATTATACTTAATAATAACCTACGATTATTAATAAAAATAACATTACATAAAACATAGCAATAAAGGTGTATTACAGAAATGTGACGTTACAAGTGTCAACTAGCGTTAACGACGTTTATAATGTTGATGTTTGTCAGCGGTTGAATAATTGCAACTTTAGTGCCAGTGGTACCATTACGCAGAAGTGTGCGGAAATAATTACTTAATAGCACACTTCGTTCATGTTAGTGGTTGTTAACTGTTGACTGACCATTACTTAACTGTAATACCAGCCACTTTTATAAAATTCACTCTTGACAGTGCCGTGTACATTTCAGCATCGATGCACAATTTTATTGCACTATAATGTGCTATTATACAATTGTAAAAATGAATGTCTGTAAATTGAAACTAAGAGTTATGTATAGTTGCCGGAAAACTTTTAGAACAAAAATGGCGGATCTGCGCATGTACATTTGTACGTAAATCGGCTACTGCGCAGTCAAGGTCATGCTCAAAAAGTCTACTGTAACCTATAAATTCTAAACATATAGAAAATGGAAGAGCGGAACTTTATGATACAAGCATTATATATGCTTAAAGGAAGGCTCCAACCTTTTCACTAACTAACCACAAATCAATCAAATCAAATCGGTCAATGTGAGGTTTTGCTGAAGATCGATGTGAGGAATGCCTTCAATTCTTTAAACAGGGATACCTTGCTCTCAGAGTCTAAATCTCACATTCCAGAATTATATAATTACCTACTTCAATGTTATGCCGATCCTACGAAACTCATTTATGGTTCTAATGAATTATCGTCCGAAGTTGGTTGCCAGCAGGGAGATCCCCTGGGTCCAGCAATTTTCAGTTTGGGGATAAACCCCATAATTAAAAATTTATCTTCGAAATTTAACGCGTGGTACTTGGATGACGGGACTTTGGGTGGGGAGGTGGACTCAGTGTTTGCCGATTTTTCTTCAATAATTGACAAATTTAGATCCATAGGCCTCGAGTTGAATTTCGAGAAATGTGAACTGTACATTCCGAATTCTAATGATAGTCTGATACAAAGATTTCGTCAGCTGGCGCCCAATATTAAAGTACTTGACAAAAGCACACTTTGCCTTTTGGGTTCCCCAATTTTCGAGGAAAGTTATCCTGAGTATGTTCAAAATTCTATTTCTAAATTCCAAGAACATTCACATCGGTTACTCGAAATTGGTTCCCATTATGCTTTAGCTATTATTAGATTTTGTCTCTTCGTTCCTAAGTTGACTTACGTGCTTCGCTGTTGTCCTCTTTGGAAAAATCAGGAACTTTTATCACAGGTGGATAATTTAATTAAAAATAATTTAGAAGCTGTCCTAAATGTTAAGTTGAGCGAGCGGTCTTGGGCTCAAGGGTCTCTTCCCATCCGGCACGGTGGTTTAGGCGTACGTAGGATGTCTGGTGTAGCTTTGCCAGCTTTTTTGTCATCCTTGCATAGTTCGTTGGGTCTCATAGGGAAAATTCTTCGTTCAAACTATGATATCTCGGGCATGGAGGATGCCAGAAATGCTTGGTTGAGTGTGTGCTCCGGTCAGGAAATTCCTGAGTATCCGCAGTCGCAAAGGAATTGGGACGACCCGGTGTGCAAGTTGGCTTTTGCTTCCCTTCTTGGCGAAGGTGACGCCGCGGAAAGAGCCAGGCTTTTGGCAGTGGGTACTAAGGAGTCTGGGTATTGGCTCCACGCACATCCTTCTCCCAAAATTGGAACCTATTTAGAGCCCAATACCCTTCGGCTCTCGGTTTGCCTTCGTTTGGGTATCCCAGTTTGTGCCCCTCATCGTTGTCCCTGCGGAGCTGACGTAGATCTGTTAGGGCATCACGGTCTATCCTGCCAAAGAAGTTCGGGTCGTTTCTCTAGGCACGCTGCTCTTAACGACGTCATCCGTCGGTCTCTTGCTTCGGTCAATGTCCCTGCTCTATTAGAGCCGACCGGCATTTCGAGAAGTGACGGTAAGAGACCTGATGGGATGTCTTTGGTACCTTGGAGTATGGGGCGGGTGCTGGTGTGGGATGCAACCTGCGTAGACACGCTAGCCCCATCGCATCTCCAGGGTACTGATGTAAGGCCGGCAGCAGCAGCGGAGGCGGCTGAAAAGGCTAAGGTGGTGAAGTACAGTGGTCTCGGCGCCGAATACACTTTTGTTCCGTTTGGGGTCGAGACCTTAGGTCCATGGGGCCCTGGCGCTCTGAGTCTTTTTGGGGATTTATCTAAATTAGTCTCGCAGTTCAGCGGGGTAACGCAGCCAGCATCTTAGGTACCATGCCACGAGGGCCTTTTTTAGATTTAGGTTAGTTAACATGTAGTTATGTATTTAGGTTAATGATAGTTTTAAGATGATTTGTATGTTTTGTTTTATTTTAAAATTGACTTATTTTGTAATTTGATGTTCACATTTTGTACGGTTTTTTTACATGTTTTATATTTATCGTTCCGAATAAAAAAAAACCACAAAATGAACACCAAATTTTTTTTTGAGTTTTTTCAATAGAAGATAACACCGAATCGATTTAATTGACCAAGATACCAAAGCGTATCTGTTTCAGCTTCGGCAAAATTTCCTCCGTCGAAAAAGATCGAACCTACTCACAACATTTCATGAAAATCGGTTAAAATGTGGTCGGTAGGCGAGAACGACCAGAAATTCAATCGACACATCCGGACATACGAAAGACATTTTGGCGAAGAGAAGCTTCGTTCACTCAGTCAATTAGCCTCTTAGTAATTCGCAATATTAGACTCAATACATCGTAGATATTGTCTATGGGACATTATCTTAAGAGGCCTTATTCCTTATAAATTTCATTTTTTCAGATTATTACAAATATATTGATAATTTCAACTAACTTTTTAAAGTGGATAATACTTTTAGCTATTTCATGCTTTCATTGCGTGCAATCGAAAATAAGTTGAAAAAAAAACAGTAAGTGTTCAGCGTGAATTTTGTCAATTTCGATTAGTTTTTGAAACAAAAATTATCAATGAAAAATTCAAACTGTAGGTTTCAAATAATCGCAATAGCCCTGTCCTAAGTAGAACATGTTTGGTCCGTGATCATAGAGAAAAATGTCTAAAACAATCAGCATACATTTTTGAACGGATAATTAGCAGTAGTACTTAGTAGTAAGTTATATAAGTAGTATTGGTATTTTCAAAGTACCTACAGAATGAAGACCATAAAAAGTCTGTTATAAATTGAAAAACAGTAGACCAACGTGCGCATAACATCGTATCATGTGCATTATTGCTTATAAATTCGCACTAATGTGGCATTGCGATGAATGGGAGACTGATCACGTTCACGATTAAATACTTGGTATGCGTGTTGAACTATAGTTAACTCCAAATAAGTTAAACATAGTAGCTTCTTAGTATTTCAACGTCTTGATTTAGCACCAAAAGATACATGGATGGTGTTAAATCATTCTTAATGTCCACACATTACTTGATTTTTATACAAACTTGTATTTAACTTGTATGTAAGTATGTTTGCTCGGGTGGAATGGAATCTTGCAACTCAATTTTAAAGCAGATATCTTCAACGGATTGAGCTGAAATGTTGCATACCTACTTAACTTTGATCTCAATATACCTAATAATATGGTCCATACCAAGGGGCTGGTCTGCTGGGGACTCTGTAAATAATAGATTAAAACATTCCTATTGAGTTTGGGCTCTTTAGAAGTTTAATGAGTAATTCGTATATGTTTAATAAAGAGTACAGATATGATTATATTTCATGCCATTTCACGGACTTGATGCCATAAGACATTCTCTACCAGTCATTACCACCAGGTATTTTGCAATCTTTTTTGCATCAATTGTTTAGATATTGTCTTCTATCGTATCATAATGTCGTCGTAAAGCGATCATGGAAATCAATACTATAGGACAGACTCGCGTTCAATATCCATTTTAGCGGTCGATTACTATCAGTAATGAAAGCTAGTAATTACTTTTCATTGCACCAGTTGTGGTCATTTCTTTTACGCTTTACTGCGTTCTAATACAATTTAACGTATAATAGTTTTATTGCTGTGTAAAGCTAATTCACCGAGCGAGCGAAGCGTCTTCAATTCAGCTTGGTCTAAAGTTCTTTCGCATGTCCGGATATTTGGATAATAATAACGATTGTTAATTTCTCAAACATGCAATGAAATGCATTAAAATGTCGTCATAAACTGCGTATGGAGAATTGTAGTTCTACAAAGTAACGGCCAGGGGCACTGTACTACAATACAATACAAGTACTCTTTATTGCACACGTCATAAAACATACAAGAGAAATACAATGCAAGAAATTACAATTAGAGGTAAACAACAGGCGGCCTTATCGCTAAAGAGCGATCTCTTCCAGACAACCTTTGGGTCGTGGAAAGCTTGAAAAATAAATAAAAAAGATTTAAAGATTTCTGTACTATTCTCCATACAAATCGTTTACGCTGTCGCTAGGAAGTACGGTCACGTTAACTCATGGTAAGTGTAGGTACACAACGATGAGGCGAATGGTCACATCGTGTTCGTGTGTCAGATTCTCGCTATCAGTCATGCGCGTGACGTCGCACCGCGCTTTAGTTTCCGTCTTATTCGCACGAACACATTAAGACTCCTTATCCGTTCAAAAATGCTGATTGTTTTAGTAATTTTTCTCTATGATCAAACTTGTTCCTTAAGAGGCCTTATTCCTTTTAAAATTTATTTTTTTCATATTATGACTAATATATTGATAATTTCAACTAACTTTTTGAAGTAAATAATAATATTCCTCGAGTTCTAGGTAGTAACGTATAGCTATTTCATGTGTTTATTGCGTGCAGTCGAAAATGAGTTGAAAAAACTAAATTTCCGGGCGAATTTTGTCAATTTCGAGTAGTTTTAGAAACAAAAATTATCAATGAAAAATTCAAACTGCAGGTTTCAAATATATACCAATAAACCCCAATAGCCCTGTTCTAGGTAGTCATCAATAATATGTTAAGAAACATGTTTGATCGTTGAGAAAAATGTCTAAAACAATCAGCATTTTAAAAGGAATAAGGCCTCTTAACACATTATTGTCAATGTTACTACTTAGAAATGCGGTGGTAGCCTAGTGGTTAGGGCATGTGACTTTCAATCCGGAGGTCGCGGATTCGAACCCGGCCCGTACCAATGAGTTTTTCGGAACTGTACGGAATGTCATTTGATATTTACCACTCGCTTTTCGGTGAAGGAAAACATCGTGAGGGAACCACCTAAGCCCAATAAGGCCTAGTTTCCCCTTTGGGTTGGAAGGTCAGATGGCAGTCGCTTGCGTAAAACTAGTGCCTACGCCACATCTTGGGATTTAGGTAGCCGACCCCGATTGAGAATTCATTCTCTACAAAGATATGGGACAAAGGCTAGGAGGATAATAAACTACTTAGAACATAGCCATTGCAATTTATTAGTATATATTTGAAACCTACAGTTTGAATTTTTCATTGATAATTTTTGTTTCAAAAACTACTCGAATTTAAAAAATTAACAAAATGGACACAGAAAACGGTTATTAACTTATTTTCGACTGCACGCAAAGAAAGCATGAAATAGCTATGTTACTGAACCGGCGCGGTCCCGGGTTCGAATCCCGGCCAGGGCAAATATTTGTGTGATGAACTCGAATATTTGTGCTTGGGTCGTGGTTGTTCTATGTATTTAAGTACATATTTATCTATATAAGTATGTATATCGTCGTGTAGTACCCATAACACAAGCCTTCTTGAGCTTAATTTGGGACTAGATCGATTTGTGTGAGGTTGTCTGATATTTATGGTTATTTATTTATTATCATTATTTATTACTAAAACTCAGGGAAAAGTATTATTCACTTTAAAAAGTCGGTCGGAATTATAAATAGATTTGTTATAATATGAAAAATATAAATTTTAAAAGGAATAAGGACTCTTTAATAACCTCTTAAGTGTCATGCTCGTGAATAAAAATGCATCAGCTCAACAACGAAAATAAAAATTAAACTATAATTTGAAGTTTTAAAGCGCAAAGTTAATTTAATAAGAAAGATAACATTACTTTCTTAATTTATTTTCACGTCATGTAGGTATTTAAATTCGGACCCCCATTGGAATAAACTTGTGTAAATATTCAAAGAAAAGTGAAGTTTAGTAGATTAATGTTTCAATAAATAAATAATTCTGAAATTGTCTTAGCTAAGTACACTCCGACCAAAAAGAGTAGAAATTTAAGAGTGGCAATACTGTAGTGTCGTCCCTTTCTAATCAATCTAAGAAAACCGGGACGACACTAACAGTATTGCCACTTTTTAATTTCTACTCTTTTTGGTCGGACTGTACCAAAGTTTGAGCACTCAACTCCACAGTCCTAAATTGCTGTTTCTAATCTATTGTCTATGACTTAACCGAATAACTAACTCAATGAAGAGCTAGAACATAACACCTTACGCAATAATAGAAAAGCTCGCGCCATTGTCTGTCCATTGTACACAAGATTAGGGCAATTAAAATTAAGCTAAACTATTATTGTCTGTTTTACGAGTGAATTTTAATCAACACCGTATTATACACGCGATTGTTTCATGAAAATGAGAACTGATTACGATCATGCTTTTTCGTATAATTTAGTTTTCAGCGTAGTTTTTTATGGTTCCGTACCCCAAGGGTAAAAACGGGACCCTATTACTAAGACTCCGCTGTCGGTCCGTCTGTCTGTCTGTCTGTCACCAGGCTGTATCTCATGAACCGTGATAGCTAGACAGTAGAAATTTTCACAGATGACGTATTTCTGTTGCCGCTATAACAACAAATAGTAAAACAGAATAAAATAAAAAATACGAGTATTTAAGTGAGGCTTCCATACAATAAAAGTGATCGGTTGGGTTAACTTTGCACCTCATTTGTATATGGCGCCGCCATACATACTAGGTGTAAACTTAACTTAACCGGCCAGTTAAGATAGGATAGTGATTGTACGGAACCCTCGGTGCGCGAGTTCGACTCGCACTTGGCCGGAATTTTGGCAATATTAAGACGATCTTACGTTGAAACGACCACAGATTAGGGCATGTAATGACGAATTATATAAAATCCCGAACGATACGTTGCATGGTGAGATAACCGCAGTTTTCACTGCATTGCGGTCGGAAGAGAGATTCTGCCAAATTACTATATGCCGTGAAATTCCTTACACATGTGATACGGCAACCTGTGTAACCAATGGAAGCGTATAAGTTCATTTGGTCATTTTTTCCAACTCGACCACATAGCAATTCAAAACTGTCCAGCCCGTCCACCATAACTATGCTTCGCGACTTTTGTCGCGCGAGATTGCGCTACCCGTCACTCTCTCACATTACTGCACACAAAGAGACGGTTAATTATCTCGCGCGAGAAATAGTCGCTTATGACAGTTATGCTAGAGGTGCAGTTCTCATCTCGTTCAAATTTCCACCTCGATGTATGAAGATTTTAGACTGAACGTGTGTTTTTCTCTCAGTCCCTCCCTTTTGCCGACTACGTTTTTTCCAGAAGCCTTATGTCGGAGCCGATGATGTTCAGGTACAGCTCAGCTGAGGGGTTCTTTTTATAAAGTAAACTCCTGCTTCAAGATACTTATGATGTTTTAATGCCAACGATTTACAACAGTAGTGTATGTAAGTTAGTACGGCGCGGTGGTTGATGGCCGAGTGTGCAGGCGCGCGGCGGTGACCGCTGTTACGTCATCGGCTCTCCGCAGCCCTCTCCCCGCTAGAACTGGTTGAAGCAGTGGCTGCGCCAACATCCTGCCCCCCTTGAAAGCTCCTGCTTTCAAGCTCCTCTGTGCAGGGTAGAGGACACACTCGGTTGAGTGCTCTCGTGACTGCACCTCTCTGCGTGGAAAAATCCGCCACCCTGCAGACTCCATCAGCCCCAGGATGTAGTTGAAGGACTCTCCCAAGCCTCCATTTAAGTGGTGGTATGTTCTCTTTCAACACCACCAAGTCTCCAATCTTCAGCTCTTTCTGCCTCTGGCGCCACTTGGCGCGTTGTTGTAGCTCTGCCAGAAATGCTGTCTCAGCTGCTCGATCCTCTGATACCTGTCAGGGTTTTTAAGAACAATGGGGGGTGACGGCAGTCCTGTCACGGTCGCCAATTGTCGGAGCCGATGATGTTCAGGTACAGCTCAGCTGAGGGGTTCTTTTTATAAAGTAAACTCCTGCTTCAAGATACTTATGATGTTTTAATGCCAACGATTTACAACAGTAGTGTATGCAAGTTAGTACGGCGCTTTTTCAGGATTTTTCAGGATTTTTCAAAAGGTCACACTTCCAAGCAAATGAACTATCAAACCATACAAACTGACTCACTTTGTATAATTTGACATTTCATTTGCTTGGAAGAGTTAGTGTGGTCTGACTCTAGCTTAGATTAAGTTTGTTTTAGATGCACCTCGTATTTTCTATTGTTTAATTTAGTATTTCGTCTTAAGCATAGTTGCGGAAAGCCGGGCTTTCATTTTCATATCACTAAAGCACTAACCTTAACCTAAAGCAAACTTTGTCCAAATTCAATTCAATTGTTCAAATTTTAACTGGAAGATATCCCTAATAAGGTTAAGTTCTCCTTTGTACATGTTTTATTTCTTATGCAATAAAGTGTTAATATCCTATGATCTAATGAGAACATTGTTTGTTTCAGATACTTTCATCGACAGAGACAACATTAGTCAAATTAGAAACATTAATCCTGAGTGCACACTGGCTCCACTACAATCATGGTTCGTATAATACACTCGAGAGCAAATATTCCGGGTCGTCCTATGTTCCCTGATTGGTATCACTCATTCACAACCCATGGATGTAATGTACTAATACCTCTTCGATCGATTTCTGCCACAGCGACCACATGTTAGCTTGGTCCTTATTGCACGCAATATTGTGTATATTAGTCCAAATATGTAATAAATTGATTGTTTTCTCGAAAACAAGCAAGTAATACATAAATATACTAGCTGCATGCCGCCCCGCGGCGTTACCTCCTCATCCCACGGGAACACTAAATTTTTACGGGATAAAAATAAGCCTATGTGTTAATCCAAAGTGTCAGCTACCTCCCTACCAAATTTTATCAAAATTAGTCCAACCGTTTAAGCGTTAAAACTAACAAACATACAAACACACTCAGAAACTTTCGCCGTTAGCTATAACACGTGTGATTAATACTAGCATTAATTTTTTTAAATATTTGGCTAAAATATATCCAGAATTCCAGACACAGTGTTCAACTCTCGTGAAAGTAAACGTCTTCATCGAACAGGAAACGCTTCGGCATGAATTATTCTATGAAATGAAGCGAACTCAATATCGACTATAAACATTTCAATGGCTGATGAGGGCGTAGTTATTGGGCTATGTTTTACGTTTACGACTTTCTAAGGCAGCCGATGACAGCTGCTCGCGGTCGTTATGTAGACAATTGTCTTTAAAATATTGGTTCGCTAATTGAGTGTTTAAATTCACTTCGTCTTCATACTCACCACATACCTCCTCTCCTAGATTCCCATTTCCATCATCTTAGATAGGGGAAGGGTTTATCTCAAAACGGTTTTCAGCGAATTAAATATTAGTAGGTAGAAGTATTTTAAGTGATAAATAGTGAGGTCATTATTATGGTGCAAGTCCTGCTTTTGAGACTGGAGCTCCTAGACTGGCTAGGCCCCTAGGCCCGGGCGTTGTGGGCCTAGGGTAAATACGGCACTGCTTGGACTAAATACGCCTAAACGAAAGTCTTCCTACAACAGATTTCCGAAAGAAGAAGCCGGGTTTGTTTTCATGTGTGCGTGTCTACGAACCAATCATAGAGACGCTTTGCTTGTGACAAAGACATTGTGATAGATGCGCACACACGGACGAAACTAAGCCCGTGACGGGCCGTGGCTTTCCAAAAGTGGCTTCACTTTCAAGCGGTCACTAGGTTTCTAGGTGTATTTATCCAAAGCTTTTGACCAAGGTGGTCAGGTCTTACTTAGATCGTTTGACTTAATCTATGCCAGTACTTGTACTAATTAAGTTCACGAGAGGACAGATAACATATCCAGTAAAATTAGCTTAAGACAACTTTCGTACGATTAAAATAAGGGATAGAGACTTTAGAAACCGGTAAATGACCCACAGATACATAATAATCTTGACATAGACACAGATTACGCGACCACTATGCAAATAAGGCTATAAATAGGTATATAGGTCTGTAAATAATTATTAGTGCAGTGGAAATGAAAGCTAAAGGTGAAAATTGTATTACAATTGCGAACTCTGAACATTATTCATGGCATTTTCTTGTTTATTGTTTTTGGTTGAATCACGGACGAGCGGACGACCATAAAATGACAGTCCACACTTAACGAAACGTTTTTTTATTTTAGTGATGAGTTTTGAATATAAACGTTAAATAGATAATTAGATATGTAGCAAAAACACCATACCTACTGTATGCGAATTAACATATTCAAACAATCAGATTTTTTTTGTTTTAGGCCAATTAGGTCACAACAAATCATGTCGAACTCACAACAACTTCTTGAAAATTCGTTTTCTTATCGTTGAAGTCAGTTTTATTTTGAAAAATAAAATAAATACGAAACGGCCTTACTCACTCGATATCGCTAGACTTATTTCGAATCAGTTCGCGATTCATCACTCGTGCAACCGTGCAACTCGAGCAACCGTGCTCGGTTGGCCGCCGCCGCGACTGATCGGCTCTCCTGATGATGAATCGCGAACCGATTCGAAACATGTCGAGCGATATTCGACTGAGTAAGCCCGTTTCGTCCATCCAATATGAATTTCTTTCATATTGGATGGACGAATCGGTTCGCGATTCATCATCAGTTTGTTAAACTTTCGTTTAACACATATGTTTATTTCCGCAGTGGGCGCGAGTGTGGATCGCGCTGACGATATCCGGCGCATACTCGCAGACAACTCACACGGTAAGTGATCAAACATCATCAGCTTTACCACTACCATCCCTGTGGCGTATAGACATCTTTACATATAATAAGGTGTCCCCGCCACCTGCCCGCTGCCGCCATTACTATGACAGGAGCGGGCAGGTCGTGGTGTAAGTACCCCATTTACGTTCACTTCATTCCTCGTTCATTCACGAAGTGATTCCACTATCCCCATTTCGACATTACGGTATCCGGCCTGGACTTGGGTTCCACCCTTATGTTGTTAAATAATCCATTGATTCGTACAAAACGCTTTACGTCTACTTTTCTTATCAGGACAGCAAAGGACTGGAACTCTCTTCCAGCCCACCTTTTCTCTGAAAAATATAACTTAGATCTCTTCGTCGAGAGTAAATAGGCACCTTATGGACAAGCATGCTTCATCTTAGGGCTCATAGTTACTTAACATCAGGTATGTAAGAGGTCAAATGTTTGTCTAACGCACATAAAAAAAAGAAAAATACGTGTTTTATAGACTCGCTTGCCGCCCTAAAATGAAATGAAATGAAATGAAATAAAATAATTTATTCAGTAAGTAGGCCACAAGGGAACTTTTACAAGTCAGATTGTGAGTCTACCGGCATTTCGCAAGAGGAGACCGCTGTTGAGAAGAAAGCCGAAAGAAACTCAACAGTAAGTAATTTTTTCGTAAATCATACTTAAAAACTAATACAATTATATTATAACTAGGTAATTGATACATATATGTTAGAGGAGATGTACAAGATTCTCCAAATCAATGTTTACACTAAAAAAATATATAAAATAAAGTGTTCTTTTTGAGAGATGTAGAAGGTCTCTAGGCGTCACAATCACCATTTTCACCATCATCATCGCTCTTCGCTTCACATTTTTGTCCATAAAAGCCGGTCCCTTGCTGCCTTCAATCCATTTAAGGGTTTATGAAGTTGTTTGATTACTTGTAGGTCCAATATAATAATGCATTACTATAGCTGGCGCTACAGTGCCGTAAGTTGTTTTTTATAACTGTTAAAATGCACCATATAACAAGCATTCACAACAGTTTATTAACTTATGGGCAGAAATTTTCCCAAAAAAAAGTTGTCTTGGAAATTTTATAATAATTATAAAACAGTTTAAACTCACGTAAAAACTTGTCTGGAACGGCCCGATATGTATCGAACTTATATGGAGCTCTTCATCATGGGCAGCTGATGATCCTCATTTTATGAAGAGCTCCATATGACGATAGTTTTAATAATATTAAGTTCTATAATCCAAGTGTTTTCCAATGCCGTGAACCTTTTAGATATTTTATAAATCTTTAACCCTAAAACCTTGGAAAGCATAACTCGAAACTTTGAGCCTTATGAGGCCCATTGCAAGTGATGACGTCTTATAGTGCCGTAATTCGTTACGTGCACAGGGGGCCTCTAATAGTTAGTTGCGTTTATCATGCTATAAATAAGTGACAAAGAATCTGTCATTCACACTCGCATTTTGTCAAAACGTGACGGATGCTTTGTCACTTAAACGCGAGATAAAAGCAACCGTCATAGCCTTGGTTCATGCCTTAATCAGTGCCAGCACACATTAATTAAAACCTTCGTCTTAAGACACCGCGGTATTTAGGACGGGAAGAGATTACTGGATTAATCAAACGCGTTCGAAGCATCGAATCCCCGCTCGTAGAGAAAGCGCCGTACATACGTCGAGGCCCGACCGCTTCCTGCTCGTCGTACAATGGAATATGCATTAAATTGGGCGTAAAACACCAGAGGCAGCGATTCAGGATTAATCCTATAGCGATTCATAAAAACTGGTTACCACTGTTCGTCCTTGAAGGCATTAAAACTCCGTGTCTCTCTAGGCGAGCCCTTCTTTTGTGCTCCCTGTAATTTAACAAAAAAATATAATGACACTCTCATTTATTTTTATTACTGGCGAGTGCTCGCGGTACTGAACGCTGCAAGGATTGAGAAATTAACTCGAATTTAAAATCTTAAGTATACTTAACTTAACGCAACTTACAAAACAGTACTAGAACACTAATAGGATCACTTCGTTGTATACCTGTCCGATCTGTCTGTCTGCCCCAAGAGAATCCCAACTTCGCGTGCCCCAAGATAATCGAATATAATTTTTGTCGAGAAGCAATCTTAAGTAGAAGTAAAGGAAAACAAGAAATCGGGAACCATACAACTTGCAGTTAAATACTGTGCCCCTAGTGACAACTTTAGTATTTGCAGTGACTGCAGTTAAGAAGTTAAATCCGTTTTGCGTTGGAATGAGGTGCAAATTTATTGGACATTTAAACCATATTTAATTTACTACATTTATCAATAGGTATAGCAATAGTACATGAAATAAAAACTGTCTGTGTTATTGTGGTACGGAACGATGGATGCGCAAACCTGACATTTGACCCGTTTTTAAAACAACTTATCGGTGGTTAGTGTGGACGAGACCTTAGCAAATGACGTAGTGAGTGTTGTGTGCAACCCGACAATTGGCATTGTGCGTGATGATGAGGGTAGTTTTGCGCCTCCGCCGGTGACACCCGCGTCGAGCAGCCGCGCGGACAGGGCGCGTGCCCGCAGTGTTCGATTGGCCGCCGCCGCGACTGATCGTCTCTCCTGATGATGAATCGCGTACCGATTCGAAACATGTCGAGCGTTATTCGACTTCTATGACGTGAGTAAACCCGTTTGAGTATTTTAATACAACTTAACTTACTTACATTTGTTTCAACTACTCAAGTATCAATTTCACCGGTAACTTACCAACTATGAAAGTGCAAGTAACTTACACCACGCGCTCGCTCGCGCGTGCCGCGCCGACTATTAATAACAATCCGATCTTATTGTCCATTGTTTATTATCTGTGGCACTCTATTATCTATGGCGCACTATTATCTGTGCACAGCTGTTCGGCGCCGTTTTTTGCGTTAATTGGTGGTGGTGTAACTTTTTGTTTCTAGCTTCGAGCCGTAAATTGGTTTGTGTGATGGATGAGTTGTTATGTAGACTTGCAGGAGATGCTTTTTAAATTGTTATGCATTATATTGAATATTTGGTATCTACTAAGTACTTACATCTAACGTGTACCTACCGCTAGAGTAAAAATTGGCCAAGCCAACTCGCGCACGTAGGGTTCCGTACCACTACCACAAAATAAAATATCTTTTTTTATTGATATTTGTTGTTAAAGCGGCCATAACACCCGATTCCCACCGTCTTGCCTATTTTATAACATTTCTTCTTGAAATACTTAAATTTAAAAAACGCAAATTAGGTACCTAACTACTTGTAAACCATTTTAAGAGGCCTTATTCCTTTTAAAATGCTGATTGTTTTAGACATTTTTCTCTATGACCACATGTTTATTAACATATTATTGATTTGTTAGATCGGTTACCTTTACATTTTACATTATGCGTTTTACATTATATAACCGTTAAAGAGAGAAAATAGAAAACCCTACAAAATATGATGTTATAACGTTTTCCTGGAGCCTAAATATTTCATGACTTTCGAATAGGTAAACCTATTAAAAGGTAAAACGGTCATAAAACAAAGGACAGTGTTCACGGATTGGGTCGCTGAAAAACATATACATATTGTTTAAATAAAACAATTTAAACGGATTATATCGCGTAGGTATAATTTATTATTTGAAACTCCCTGACGTTTCGGTAGCTTTCGCGTATTAGTACATTACGTAACAAGGGTGGTAAACGAGGAATTACAAACGAGTGTCTATTAGAATACGTCGTAATGTACGACTTACCGCCCTAGGGCGTAATATACGATTTACCGCCCGGGTTTCTAGCGACGACTTACTGCTGTTTTTTCTAGCATGTAAACCCTTGTTTACGAGAAAGTGCGATGAAAAATAAATATACGCGATATATACCGTTTAATTTGTTTTACTTAAATGAAATGTGTGAAAGTCGCAGAAACCGAAATAAATATTATATATAAATTGTAGCAGTATTGCATTAAATCAGTTCAGAAAGTTCAGTAAGCCAGTCTGAACAATTTAAGGGCCTAGTTAACTAAACCAACATTGCGCAACACTTACATAAAGCTCGAAGCTCGGTTTCCAAGTGAAAGGAACTTCCTGCTGGTTCGTCTGTCGGAGTGATTGAACGCCTAAACTGTGTCTGACAGCTGGGTGGAATTCCTTCCTGCTGACTCTTAGGTTGAAGTAACAGTCGTAATTTCCTCTGTTTTTATATCGACGTACAAGTAGCTATTAAAGAGATCGAAATCCTCACGTTTTTATACCACCATACTTAATTTTACAAAAACCTCAGCAACTCGGGCCAGCATGGCAGTGTCAACTGACATGGCACTGTCGGTTTCTAGTCAGTTGCCATTGCGACTTGGGCTCCCCTTGCTCACCATCAGGTGAAGTGGAGCCACTATGGTGTGTCGTTATAAAAAAAAAACTTATATTGTTTCTGTGCTGTAGACCTCTCGAGGTTGTTTTGGGACGGCTGATGCTTGTATTTTTTTTACATTTTGAAAAAAAAAAACGAAAATCTGTACCTAATGGCAAATTATTCTATTATTTATCGAATCTACTCACAAAGCTCTCATGCAAGGCTTGACCTAAAAATTCCCAGATGCTTTTCGGTCCGGCTGATTCTCATGAAATTTTGAGTAGGGTCGTTAATTATTTATATAGAATTTTATTGTCCATTCAGTTTTCAAAATTTATCAAATTGGTGATGTTAAATATATTTTTAAAAAATCTAAATATTAATAATTTCGAAACGAACTCATGTATATTTTTTTGTTGTGTCAGTTTGATTTATTTTTTAAACAGTGTAGATATAGGGGTTGAAAACTTAAAAAAGTCATATTTCAGCCATGCAAAAAATAATCACGAGGTGTACAGTCGCCATCAGATTTAGGTATCGCAGCATATAAGGCGTTCATAAATATCTGAACACGACTCTTATTGACTGGGCGATACATTACATGTTCAGATATTTATGAACGCCTTATATGCTGCGATATATCTGATGGCGACTGTACCTAATAGCTCACAGTCTCCAGTCTAAGTTTGAACCATTATTCGTAATATGAACTGAAGTGTTTCACAGCTATACGCAATATCCATAGCGTATCATTACCGCCCGAGACTTCATCTTTGTTGCTTCCTACACTTGTATTGTAATGGCACTGGTTCCGGTATCATTAAGAACAAATGTTTTACTCATCGACACAAAAACTTATATCGGATTTCCTTTATGTCATGTTGATTGATAGACATACTACACTGTTCTGTGTCACTGGGTATTTTCAACTGACATCAATGAAGAAGAGCTATCTTTTAATGTTGCTACCTCAGAACTATTTAAGTAGGTATTCGTCATTAAACCCTTGAATTAAAGAAAAAATTAAATTCGTAACCTGGTTGAAGAGACCGGGAATCGAACCGGTACCTCTGGATTACTGGTCCTACGTGTTAACCTCTCCACCAGCCTAACGCCAGGAAACCTTTCGAATTTTTTCTTATGCTTTTTTGATATTTTACAAAGAGCAAATTGTTAACCTTGACAATGCCAATCAAATCAGCCCGTGAAGTCTTTAGCTTGATATACAAGTTTAACATTGATTTAAAGGTTATTTTCTTGTTGGCGACTATTACGCGACATTCCTAAAGAAATGGCCGCACAAAGTAGCGGTATGTTACAAACTACCAGGAAACCGGAAAACCAGACATGTGGCCTTTCTAAATTTGCGGAAGGCCTAACTTGACTGTACTAAAATGGAATTTCTTTATGGCTGTCTATAGGCATATACAACATTTTGGCACCAAGACCGCTTATGCCTTTAGGTACAAGTCCTGTCGCTGTACTAAAACGACATTACTGTCAGCGGTTCTCAAATTGTGCTCCGTGGAGCCCTGGAGCTCCGTATAGCGTCTTCAAAGGCTCCGCCAAAACCAACCTTTCGGTCTTGTATACAATATTAAAAAAACAATAACTCTCTCATTAGTGAAAACCTTATTTGTGTAGTAAAATAAAGCAAATAAAAAATAAATACCTAATTAACATTTTGCTCGCAGCGTTATTAAACAATTGACAACATTTCATATTTTTAAGACTATCATTTTATTACTTTTCTGAATTCTGCTTAAAAAGATGATGATGCTCTGTTTTTATTTATTTTCTGAGATGATTATTTATTTTATTATTAATTTATAAAAACATACTCATTTTAAAATGTGGCAACACCAAAACCAGAACTTAATGGAACGGTTACTTTAGTCGGTTTTCTTATTAAAAAAAACTTAATAAAACTCGGTAGGTATGCATCTGTCATCTGTCAACGTCAAATAAAAAAAAAATATTTTTTCGCTCTTTGGTTTAGACAACAACCCTATTGCCCGTATTGTCTTAGATTGCAGTTATTTGATGTATTGTATTTATATTTCTTTAAATACAGAAGAATAAATTCAAAGATTTTTTTATAAGGTAGGTACACGACATAAAGCCCTGTCAATCTCTATATTAATTTCCACCTGTTATAAATATGAAATGTTGTCAATTGTGTACGCATAAAATCGACATCCAAATTATATATGTTTTCATTAATTAACTCCTTCCTTGGCACTGAGTATAAATGTAACCTCACTCTGCATTTTCTATCGCATCGCATATAGCGGGGAGGGCTTTGAAGAATTGTTCGGATTAATCCCTGCCACTTCTTTCTGCCATCACTATACGCGATAACATTTTCATCCTCACCACTTAAATGGTTGGCAGTCCTCTTACTGTGCGTTTCTTCAGAAAACTTCTGCCTCGCACAGCTAAACTGTGGAATTAACTGTCGTTCGCAGTATTTCCCGACTGATACGACATTCAAACGTTAAAGAAACGGGCAGGCCCATCAGAAAGGCCGGCAACCCCCTGGTGTAATCGGTTACCACCAGGCAATTCGTTTGCTCGCCTGCCTCCTATGTCATAAAAATGTACTAGGTTCAATTTTAACTGGTTCCGTCGCCATAAAAGTTTGAGAACCGCTTTAAGGTAGTCTAAACACACATAAAACCTTTTGCTACCAAGACAGCTCATGCCTTATTGGTCGCGTGAGAGTAAAAGTGCCCGGGAGCACAGGAAAGTGAACATTTCAAAGGCAATGTCGGGAATTCGCTCTTGGTAGAACAACGTCGGATGCCGCTATATGTTTTATGCACATACGACGTTTCGTCTAGGGGTTGAGCAGATACAAGTTATAGATATAAGTGTGTTATAGAGGTTTAACAAAGTCGAGTAACTTGCTTTGCACCTTAGTAAGAACTTCATGAAATCGATTGATTTTTCAAAAATACTTAAATACATGGAAAACATCCATGACCCAGGAACAGCTATATACGAGTTTATGCGCCGACCGCATCGTTAAATGTCAATCAAACGTTAACATCCTTTACTACATGTACGTTCAGAACCAATAAATATAGGTACATAAATATCATTATCATGACTGGCATAACGAGGTACCGTCACTTGATTTCAAACAGGTCGCGTTAAAAAGTTCGCGTATCAAAAGCATCATACATTACGTAACACAGTGTAGTGGGTCAGAGCTGTTGGTAAACATAGTACACATTCAAGTGATAGGCACTTATAGAAGCGTAATCGTTAACTCATCCGGGCACCGGGCGTGATTAGACAACATGAAAAAAGTATGAGGATTAATGGATAGTCGTTTATAGAGCTTGATTTCTATGTCGGTTTGACTATTTGAAGACATTTATATTCTTCTTCTCGTGTCGATAATTTCATATCATACAGTGCAGGACCAGAAAGTGACGATGTTCAGGGCCCTCTGTGAAAATTATATTGAAAACCATTAGAAAGAGTAATCTAAAAGATTTGTGTTATTCCTTGCTTTATGAGCTGCTATAAATAAGTGACAAAGCATCCGTCACGTTTTAAAATATGCGAGTGTTGGTGAGAGATATTTTATCACGTGATAAATGCAACCTTCATAGCCCCCTGTGGACCTTGCGAGATTGTTTCGAAATGGTTGAAATTTGTTATTGTTTATGTTTCCGATCCCCATATCTCCGCCATTTCGAAAATTTTCGAACAACTGAATTCGCAAAAAGTAACCTATATAATTAACGAACCTACTCACTAGAATTGGTTGACAAATGTGGCCTGCAAGCGAGCACAGCCGGAGATCCAAACATACGAAAGAAATGTTCTTCATACGAAAGAGATCAACTAGATATCCGATAGGTATATATCCATAGTATCCAAATATGAGTGTGGAGGGGACTTCGCTGCGGAAACCCATACTTCGGCCAACTTCGCGAGTAGTGGAAGGTAGGGCGATACTCGTAACTAGGGCTGCCATCTCTAAATTCGCCGAACCCGAACAAAGACTATAAAAACCCGGACATTTGGCGTAAATCGCATTATTTCCCCGGACATGTCCGAAAATAATATAATAAAACAAACACTCTTTATTTCTCAATTACATAAAAAGTGTCCGGGTTCTCCCCGGCCTTCAAACTAGGACAAATCCAGGGAAGCACGAACGGATGGCAGCCCAACTCGTAACGAGTGTATTGAAAGTAGAGTAGGTATAACGTTCACCAACAAAAGTTGATTATCTCGCCACATCGCAAACAATCGATCTTAACACCTGACTTACTTAACAGGTGGTCCACTTCCGAAGATTACTCTAATACAATTTATATAACGTTACAATTCAATATCCATGTCATTGTGCGGTTACGTAAAACACATACTGACGCAATGGTGAGAGTTATTATTATCAATAATTATTTCGGAACTCGGAAGCAATCGAGAGGTTATCATGTATGACCGTTAGATTATAAGTGAGCTGGTGTGAGAGCTATACTGTACGAGATTTATTTAGCGGATATGTTTTTTTGTTTGTAGCTCCGCATTACTTGTTAATAGTAGGTACATTACTGCAGACGCCGGGAAAGAAGGAGTGGCCGGGTGAATAGGTATAGACGGGCTCGGGAGACCGGATAGTGATACGAAGACGGCAAGCTCTTTTCACGACTAATGTATAGTGCTTTTCTCAAACATATGCAATAAAAAAACACACACACACAAAAAATATAAAATTCAGCTGTTTGGCCTGCTCAAGAACACAGCGCCATGTTTAAAAAAAATACTTCCCGGCCTAGCCTCCAATGTTATATGAAATTCCTTTACAGTTCTCTCGAGTTGTTCCGCCCGAAACGTGATACCTGAAGCCTGTTATAACGCACGTTACGCACGTTATGACGACATTTTATTGTATGTTTGAGAAAAATAACATACCTACATATATCAATTTATGCAACATGTAATGTCTCATTTTTAGGGTTCCGTAGCCAAATGGCAAAAAACGGAACCCTTATAGATTCGTCATGTCTGTCTGTCCGTCTGTCCGTCCGTCTGTCCGTCCGTATGTCACAGCCATTTTTTCCGAAACTATAAGAGCTATACTGTTGAAACTTGGTAGGTAGATGTATTCTGTGAACCGTATTAAGGTTTTGATGCAAAAATAAAAAAATGATAATAAATATTGGGGGCTCCCCATACTTAGAACTGAAACTCAAAATTTTTTTTTTCATCAAACACATACGTGTGGGGTAGCCTAGTGGTTAGGGCATGCGACTTTCAATCCGGAGGTCGCGGGTTCGAACCCGGCCCGTACCAATGAGTTTTTCGGAACTTATGTACGGAATGTCATTTGATATTTACCACTCGCTTTTCGGTGAAGGAAAACATCGTGAGGAAACCGCCTAAGCCCAATAAGGCCTAGTTTCCCCTCTGGGTTGGAAGGTCCGATGGCAGTCGCTTGCGTAAAAACTAGTGCCTACGCCAAATCTTGGGATTTAGGTAGCCGACCCCGATTGAGAATTCATTCTCTACAAAAGGGATAAAGGCTAGGAGGATATATATACATACGTGTGGGGTATCTATGGATAGGTCTTCAAAAATGATATCGAGGTTTCTAAAATATTTTTTTTCTAAACCGAATAGTTTGCGTGACAGACGCTTCCAAAGTGGAAAAAAGTTGGTCCCCCCCCCCCTCTAACTTCTAAAATAAGAAAATGAAAAATCTAAAAAAAACATATGATGTACATTACTATAAAAACTACCAACGAAAATTGTTTGAACGAGATCTAGTAAGTAGTTTTTTTAATACCTAACTTTGCACCTAATTTATATGGCGCGCTATACATACCAGGTGCAAACTTAACTTAACCACTTAGGTATGGAAAGTGTTTGTACGGAACCCTCGGTGCGCGGGTCCGACTCGCACTTGGCCGGTTTTTTTAAATGTGGATATAACACAATTTTTATTTAAACTATTAATACAAAGATCAACGCTTAAAGAAAAATTTAAAAAGGAGCTACCTGGTGGAAGTGACCGGCAATTGAACCCGGTACCTCCGGATTGCCGGTCCAGCGCGTAAACCACTTCGCTACCCTAGCTCCAGATAGACCTGACGAATTTTATTTTTCCTTATGCCTTGTGTGTCGATCTTTGCATTGTTTTATTTGAAAGGTTTTTACACCTTAGCGACATCTATGTGAATAAATATTGCAGTCAATTAAAATTAAAATTTCAAAACAATATTAAAAAAAGATATACAATCTTACATTGAAATAAAGAAAAAAAAATAGAAAAAAAAAACGAATTAACATAATAGGCATAATAATAATTAGTACATAATAACTAAATAGTTACTACTTAATTCTAATATATAAAATACTCGATTGCCGATGTTCCGAGATACCTACGCCTTTACGCTGTAAAAACAGTGCTCCAAAAGCCAGTTGGCTAGACTGCGTTTAAAGGCGCTTCCCTCTAGTAACCTTAGTTCCTCCGGAAGATTATTATAGATAACAATGCACATATTGTAGACATTTTTCTTGTTCCAAAATTCATTCAAAACGAATTTCTATAAATTTTGATTTATATATTGCTGCGAAATTCTAAATATTGTCAATTATAGCTATAATTGCAGGCAGGCATATGCAATTTGTATCTTTGCTGTTATAAAATTAAGTTCATTGCTGCAATTTCCGACCAATCAAAGTATTAGCTTATAGACTCGACTTGATATACAATTGCAGTAAAACCATTAGTAATTACTATCTCTTTGAAAGTGATCACTGTTATTAAGTTATTATATTCCTAACTCAGCCTCGCCTTCGCACGGATTTATAGCGCATAAGCAAATAGGATAAATACATAATTATAGTGTAAAATTAATGAATTAAAATACGTTTTATATACGTTTTACTTTAACCCTATTAGACAGGATGTGACTAGGAATTTGTTACACAAATGCGTAAAAAAGAGACAAAGAAGGAATTGAAAATATTTTTAAATAAGTTTCTGTCGAAAATTAAATTTTTGTGACAATCTTTATAGTCGACTGTATTTTTATTTGAACACCCATCAATTGCTCAGTGAGACGGTTCTAAAGACCCCAAACTTGGTAGGATTACTTTATCTATTACAGAGTTTCTAGGTCCACCTTCCGGCTCTATCTTCAGACTAGCTCCATTGGTACCATATTATTGTATTGTCATCAAAGTTAAGTAGGTATGCAAAATTTCAGCTCAATCGATTGTGATAATATCTGCTTCAAAATTTAGTTGCAAGATTCCACCCGAACAAACAATCATATGCATTACATATACATTTCAAGTTAAATAAAAGCTTGTAATAAAATAGCGAGCCTTATAATGGAAGCATTTTATGCGCGACAATTCAGTATTCACTATTTACGTAATTGTTCCTTGCGGCTGAGAACCTTATTCTTATGGTCTCACCGGAAAATCAACGCTGGTTTGCAGAGCTGAGGTGGGACCATTTAGAGGCATAGTTTAGTTTTAGTTCGTATGTTTATAAATAAATTTCAAGTAATATTTAATGATTTTGATTACTATTCATTAAAATTTAATTTCATTACATAAAAAAATCAACTTAATTTTAATGAATAATCAATATAAAATAACTATGAAGATGACAGAATAAGCATGTCCAACATACGTACACTGTTAATCATAGGTAAATTGCATGAAAATTACAAATAATAAAAGGCTTTTTGTTTATTATGTTTATTTCTGTCTGCAGCTGCATCGTGTTATTAAATAATAACACCTCTACATAAAAAAATCGTTTTTTTTCAAATACATACTTAAAATATTTAGCACGTAAAAACTATTTACTCAAATAGTTAACACAAGCCTTAATAGGGCTTAATTTTAATTAGGTTGTTATGTGCGATATTTTTCCTTATTTATATTTACTTAGGTATTTAAATGTTGATATTTTGTTAATTGCAGAAGATCCAACAGAATGGTGGCAGCTACGAGTGGGGCTGGCATCTGACTCCGCAAGGAGACGGCACCGCGGGACACTACTATGTCAAACTACCGCAGGTATATACTATATACTCTTCTTTGCACGCTAAAGTGGGCCACTCATGGTTGCAGAAAAACTATTGGGCAGAGAGTGGTGTAATAAAAATGAAACATATGTGACGTATTCAATGAAAAGGGCCCACTTTGTCGCTTACCATAAGGACGAAATTTGTTTGCATCTTTATACCAATAACCCGTCAAACACGTCCTAATGGTAAGCGACAAAGTGGACCCTTTTCATTGAAAACGTCACATATATTTTAATCCTTCACTATAGTCCACATTAATCTCTGAATTTAATGTAAAAATTGTGACTTACTTTATAGTAAGTGAGCGTTTTAAAGTTTCTCTCACAAATCAACCAAAATAATAATGAGCCACCCTATTGCCTACCTCAATAAACGGAAATACAGATCATAAGCAGGGTTAGTAAAATGCGAGCAAAATTAATGATAAGTAAGTGCTACGGTTTTCACTGGTTGTCATACGTCATTTCAATCGATTTTGCTCGCATGATCATAAGAATTACGGCAAAATGGGTACTCAGCGGAAACGTACCCTAATCGAGGTTCTGCTCGATGTCTTTACAGCCTCTGAGCTCTCAGATCGCGATTCGGGTTTAGGTTAAAACTGAGAGGTTCTTATCTGGATCGATGTATAAAACGCGAATAGCATTCTGACTGCTCACGCACTGTAGCTATACAGAGTGATGAATCCAAATGGGACAGTATGGTTCCTTAGATCAGATTTCCGTATCTCTTATAGTTTCTGACTTCTGATATGTCACTCACTACACATTGTAATCTCATCTTTTCGCAGAACGAGCAGCAAGTCCGGTATGTGGCGGATGGCAGTGGCTACCACGGCGCGGTCTCCGTGAACACTGGCACGCATACTGCCAGTATCGCGATAGGAGAGCGGGCACTTCAGTTCACTGACGCTAATGCACAGGTAAGAATAGCGTAATTTGAGTAGCGTAATTTGATTTCAGTAGCGTAATTTCGGTCGCGCCATCACGTCATCACGTCAAACTAAGTATGGCGCGACCGAAATTACGCTCGTGGCTTCACCCTAAAGCAGACTTTACATTACAATTTATATAGGTCAATCAACTTGTTTCTGTTGCTCGTTGCCACGGTCTTCTGGGTCACTCTTTAAAACTACGATTTTCGGTGGTTATATTTACCAAAAAATATGTAATTATAGCAGTTATAAGCCCATTATTATGTAGACTATCTTTTGATAACAGTAATACAAATTATCAACACTTTTGGCCACGGGACAGAATAACAAGAAAAAGTTGATCCACCCCGTTATGAATGATGTAGCAATTCATCTCGCCCCTGACGCTACAGCAAAAATAAAGAAGTGCTCAAAAACAACAGTGATTGAAAAAATCTTGTAGCGGTTTGAATTGCGACGCTTTTGGTCATTGAAATTTGAGCATGAGCATGAAGCTAGAAGTTACAAATTACAAGCGGAAGAGTCATTTCAAATTCTTATATTAGAAAGAGACTTCCGCTTGCCCAGGGCGTCAGCATAGCAATTGTCTGATGTCGTGATATGAAGGCTGCACTACAGTGACTAGACATGAGCCGTTCACCAAAAAATAAGCAAAGGACTCAAATTAGGAACACAGTATGTAGGAAGCTATAGATAGAATATTAAAAAGAAGGGTAGTACGCCGTGGGGATCTAGACAAGTTTCTCAATCTCAACTACTGGCCGTCGGAGGCATCCAATCAGGAGTCATAGAAATCTGGGGAAGACCCTTTACTCAGCCCTGAGCCACGCAGAATTGGCTAAGAAAAAGGCCAATACAGTACGTAATATAATAAATGGTACCTCTACTATGAAGCATGTTTTAGTGAACATAAGTGCATTTTGCTGCCTGGGTTGAGTATCGCTTATTGTGTTTTTTTTTGTTTCAGTTGCAGGCGCCAACACAATTATACCAAGTGTCTTCCACGTCAAATTCCACACAACCTCAAACACAAGCCACCACAGCCACCCAGTCCCCAGTCGAAATATATCTCCTACAGCAACAGTTCTCATCTCCTAATGAACAGCTGATTCAAACCCCGCAAGCAAATGTGCAATTCACAACGATACCCAACTATTACTATAACAATAACGTTCTGGTGACACCAGCCCAATACAGCATACAAACTCTTCACCCTATACAACTAAATGAGCAAATTAGTGATAAAGTAACGAATTTCGATAATACGAACGAAAGTGCAGGCTCGAAACCTCTTCAGACTAAAGAGGATAATGCTGAGCAAGATCATGAACACCTCACAACGAATGTGGTGCAGGTATTCAAAGATCAAAATTGCACTAACGAAGATGATAATAGAACCCCTAAGGAATACAACAACATCCAGGAAAATACACGCATCTATGCTGAACCACCGAGATACAACATTCATAATATAAACGGGAATTATGGGATTAAAGAAGGTACGGAGAGACCCTTATCATATCGGGGTGCGGTACATTTCAAAGTGGAGGCACCTCGAGGCAATGCCAGGAGTGAAAGATACTATTACAATCAAGTAGCTTCTTCAACAGTCTCTAGTGCAAGAACAGAAGATGAACGGATTTCGAGACTAGTAGCTTCGACACAGGATATAATATCAAATGAAGATCTACTAAAAATAAATCATGCTGCTGAGAAACAAAGCAACGTACTCAATGATGATATCATCAAACCAAAACCACGATTCAGTTTAAAAGCAGAACAAACACGGTATGACCACTATACTCCAGTAAGCACACCGAGAAGCAGAATCACCGTCAAAGCTAAAATAGCAAACATCGTTGATAGTGAAATTGAACATTTAGAGAATAACCAGAAGAAAGAAGAAGTCCTAAAAACAAATTCAAATCAATACAAGTTTGCTTCGCCCATAGTTGTTCAAGATTCCAATTATGACAATTACAAAGAGCAAATTGTTAACAACCTAGTTTCAACCATGGTTCCATATTTGCAAGACGGTTACGAGATAGTCGGAGTTAGAAACAGTATAGACGAGAATCACACAAATAGTGAAGACAAACAAAGCTCTTCCGAAAACTTTGTTAATGTAACACCAAGACCGGTAAGTCAGAAGTACCTCGCTCCTATCACAGTCGCATTAAGACTTTACAATGCAAATGACTCAGGTACATTCAACACCATAGAAGATCACGATGTCTCAGACAGCGAAGTAGTAACAGATACGGTACAAATCCCTAAAAAAGAAAGGACCGTTGTAGAAATTCAGCAATCCATTCCTTTAAGCATTACACATATTAACGATATTGAAGTACATGAGTATTTAGAAGAGGGAAGAAGTAATGACAAGGGTCCATTAGATTTGGCTAAATCGTTATACCATACTTACATCGATGCTTTAAGATCTAACAGTGGATATGGAGTGAGGAACAATCAAAATAACGGACATTCAGAAAATGATAGTCAGCAAAATGATTCGAGAGAACACTTAGAACCGAGTGAAAATATTCAGACGGAAGTTGAGATAAGACCAAACGATGATACTAGCAATGAAAGAAATGAATATGCAAGACCTTATTACAATGTTTACAATGTAGATGAACAACAACAAATAATACAACCGATTATTATTGAAAAGGAAGTACCGATTACTAAATTCGTCGACCGTTTTATAGAGAAAGAAGTTCCGTATCCAGAAAGAGTTGAAGTCATAAAACACGTTCCGGTAGATAGGCCAGTAGCTGTCCCGGTACCTTATGAGAAAATTGTCGACAGACCCGTAGAAGTGACTCGTTTTGTGGACAAGCCATACCCAGTGGAAGTACCGCTTTTATATCCGGTACAAGTCCCATACCCGGTAGAACACAAAGTTTATGTCGACCGCCCTATACACGTCCCGTATCCAGTTGAAAAGATTGTCGAAAAACAAGTGGTTCATCAAGTACCAGTACCCACCCCTGTGGCTGTGCCTGTCGAAGTACCTGTAGAACAAAAAGTGTTATACCCTGTCCCAATTGAAACCCGAGTTCCTTACCCAGTTGAGGTAGAAAGACCAGTGACTGTTGAGAAAATAGTACACAAAGAAGTGCCAGTTCCATATGAAGTTGAGAAGCGTGTGCCTTACCCGGTACACTACGAGACCAAAGTACCTGTTCTTTATCCAGTGGAAAAAAGAATACCAGTACCAGTCGACAGAATTGTAGAAAAACCCGTGACCGTTACAAAGTACGTCGAGAAACCCGTACGTGTAGAAGTACCTGTTCCACAACCGGTGCCCGTAGCAGTTCATGTTCCCCAACCATACCCTGTCGAGAGAATAGTTGAGAAGAAAGTGCCGTATCCCGTCCACGTTGATAGGTTTGTGGAGAAAAAAGTCCCAGTTCAAGTCCCTTACCCAGTTGAAAGAGTTGTCGAGAAAATTGTCGAAAAACCTGTAGTTGTGACCAAATACGTCGACAAGCCTTACCCAGTGGAAAAACGCGTTCCATACCCAGTTGAGAAGATCGTGGAGAAGAAGGTGCCGTATCCGGTCGAAGTGCCTGTCCATGTTAAAGTCCCCTATCCAGTAGAAAATAAGGTAGAAAGACCAGTGTACGTACCGATCAGAGTGCCATATCACTTCGAGAAACCTCAAGATTACTACACGTACGGATATGGTGCCGAACAGAGTCGGAATTATCCACAATATCAGAAATACGCCGAACAACGGAAGCAGGCGAGCCCAGCACCACAATTAAATTTGAACGAAGTTCACAACTTCGATCAAAAAGCCAAACAAGAGCTAGCTGCTCAATACAACCAATACGTGAAAGAGAGAACGAACCAACACCAACAACAACAACAAAAACCAAATGGGCCAGTCCAGACTACACACTGGGGAAATCTCTACGCGTCTTCATATCAGTACATTAACAACACTCCCAAATATGAAATCCAAAAGAGCCCAGCTCTAGCCAATTACATTCACTACGTAACAAACAATAACGATAATAAAAACTATGATTACTATGGTCCGCCTCCTGTATCTCGTAATGAACATTACTGGGAACAACAAAATAATAATAATAACCAAGTGGAAATGAAGTTGCGAAGAGCAGATCGTACTCCTAAAGTATCCAATTTAAGGATAGAGTATGGGTTCAAACCACCACTGATCCCGAGCACTGAGATCGATCTAGATGGGGTGCCAATTAAGAAAGAATAGGGTCCGATTTTAAAATCATCGGGTAAAGTATTGGATGCGTTTCTGCTGGTGCAAAACTGGCCGAAGCGGACCGATCCCACTGCTTCCACTAACGCGCTCACGCGATTACAAGCGCTGTGATTGTTTTGTTCAGATTAGGTTCGCTCAAACCAGCTCCAAGTCATTGGAAAGGCACCCTAAATATCTTACGCTAACGTTATGACCGGTAACAACCGGGACAAGTAGACCGGGGTAGTGATTCAATCGCATTACAGTATCGATTCAAAAGCAATGCAGTGTCGATGCAAACGAACCTTTAGGCACCTACCTATTTTGGAAAATGATTCCGTCAAACTGTCGCAATACACACGCGAATTAGTATCGATACAAACGTGAATATCAATCGACTGATCAGCACGTTCGCTGCAAAAATTCGCCGTCTCTAACCGGCTTAAGTGGGTAACGACGCCTAACTAGACAGAGTCGTTACTTGGGTTCACTGTGATGCTATTTGCTATAGCTAACTATAGCTAAATATAGCCTCCTTTGACTAATGTCTGTTGAAGTCGCAAACCGTACCCTAGTTTTCAAAATAGCATGAGTATCATCGTATGCGATAGTTATCCATCTGTACGACAGTTTACCAGATTATATGATTTATTAAGATCAGTTTTTGCCATCCTTAAATTGTCAGAAGTTCTTAGCGGCGTAATATTTGGATGGCCCCGTAATTGTGATACTGCAAATGAGGCTTATTCAACTTTTTGTATATAATTTAGCTCCAATTAGTACCTATACAATTTACTTGTTATATTTGAATGAACAATGAGTTCAAATCTTATTTAATTAACATATTGAGATACGACGGTGTGTTCAGTTATAAAAAACAAATAATACTCAATTATTGTAATTATTAATCAAGTCATTTACTAACTTATTCGATATTAGTGTATAGTTCTTATGCTTTAAGGAGATGTACATAATAGATGTAATATTGTAACTTATTTTCAATAAATTATTATACCATATATACCTACTACATATTTTTCAAACTTCAACAGTTACACCAAAGGCATTGTATAAGAAAACAACTTATGCTACTCCAGTAACTAACTAACTTGGTTGATTCTGTCAATCCGTTTCTGTGTTGTCATTGGTGTACCATAATCATAATACTGCCCGATTCCCCTGTTCCATGTATGAACTTCATAAAATAGTGTTTTAAATAAAGGAAATATAAACACATACCATTTTTCGCTCTTCTCACAATGACAATCAAACTAGATGTAAGTTCTTTTTTGTAACGCAATTTTGTAGTTCACAGTGCCTTGGTTTAATTACTGTAATGCTGTGTAACTAATTTAAATAAATAAATAAACAATAAGAGACAGAACAGGTACGCGTTTTAGTTTCCTTTACTGCAAAATACCGCATTATTCTGAATGAAATGTTACTACTTAATTCGAACTATATTACTCTTTAGTACCCTAGAGACTAAAAAAAGGAATAAAAAACGTCAATGGAATTAAAAATAAAATTTATTTCCACTTGAATATCTCACAAAACGCCGTACCACCGTCAACCTCACAGGCAATGGTCGACACTACTCTAAGTTATACAATAAAACAAAGCTCATATATATAAATATATAACTACTGTATGTATATGATGTACCCCGGTTCTTACAGTGCTTCCGAGCATCTTCCCAGCACATGGCAACAATATTACAAATTGCTATACGTACATCAAATAACATAAACCATCACATTACAAGTTGGTAAAGTTAAAGTAATGCTTTTACAGTTTTACACCTATTTTCATGTTTTTACATTGTAATAATGATACCATGCAAATGAAAGAGAAAGGCGCCTAACATCGAATCGCTTTAACACTCATATATTCGCCATTTTCACAAAAACATTGAGACGACTTTCATTCTTGCATGAGTACATTTGATAGGTGAGGTTAGTTAATAGATTTTGGCTGCATTCGACCAAACTTTTTTCAAAGAATAACGCTTCCTCTCGGATAGTAATGACAAAGCATGGTACAGTACTTTTATCTCACGAGCGCGGGTGAGCCATGTTTGTGTGAGTAGATGTACATGCACATTGGCTCTGTGTGGGTGAGCTCGGGAGTGAACAGTTCCGGCTCACCCACACAGAGCCAATGTGCATGTACATTACTTACACAAACATGGCTCACCCGCGCTCGTGAGATAAAAGTACTATATCAGAAAATAAGGTATGGAACTCCGGAATGACAGGCGGGACTTTCAAGTCATCCCGCTATGATCGGTCGGTCGGTTCTGTCAATCCGTTTCTGTGTTGCCAGTGCTGTATCATAATACTCCCCGATTCTCTTGTTACCTGTATGAATCTTATGAGTGTTTAAAATCAATAATTACGACAAAATAAAACTTAGTCAAAGAACATGACAATCGTGATGCGTAAAGGCATAATTATTATTTTATGTACGACTGGTTGCAATCAATTTTCTCCTTACAATTATTTTATAACCATAAAGCGGCAATACTCAATGACATGTAGAAAGTCTTCAGTTTTCAAAAAACATGTACTAAGTTAAGGGCTTTAATTAAAACAAAACTTAATTGATTCCTTTGTGTAACGATAGTTACCCATATCTTTTGTATGAGTAACTTTCGTTACGCAAAAGATCGCGATCGTAATTTTGTTTTTATTAAGCCTTTAACTATGTACACGTTTTTTGAAAATGACTCATTTCCTTATAACATGTGTCAAACTTGGGTTTTGACATCGCTATCCGAGAGAAAGCGTTATTTCTGAAATAGGTAAAAAGTTTGATTTAATCCAGCCTTAGTAGGATAGGTAACGGAGGCCAATCAATCGAATTTTGTTCAGGGGAACTTTTCACAGCCGAATTTTCGAAGGTGAATTATATTTAAAAAACAATTTAAAATTGTAAGCAGATATGCACCTAGATTATAACATTATATAAAAACAAACTGCTGATACTTTTTTATAGAAAAGCGAACGCTGTCGGTCCTTTCAGGCCAAGATTTCCGTGAATTTCGAAATGAATGCAATTTGACACATGAAAAGTCAAATTTGTGATTTTTTTGTAAAAGTATAATACTACACTTAATTAGATAATAGAAAATACGCGATCGCCTCACGCTCTATACATCCATACCTACCTTAATTTATTAACTAGTAAGTATGCGAAACATCACACACAAGTACATAGAGAAAAATCAAAGCATCACACCAAATCACAAAAAAAACTGTTAATTACAAAACGAAAGGCTGAATACATCACGTAGGCAACCCTAGGGTTTTTTTTTCTATTAACCTTATTATTATTTTAGAAGAAATAAGAAAAATAATGATAGTACAAATAATATTTAATAACTTTAAGAATTTAAAAAAATGTCAGAGACAAATAAATATTATTCGTTGATGAGCCTAAAAATACGACTAACTTCATTCCAGTCCCAATCAGTAGAATAAGTTATTTAACTTACTAACTTAAAGTTGGTAAATAATAATTTGTCCTTGAGTACTCTAAGGTTGCCTATTCGATGATATTATGATAATCACATTTTTATTTATACGAAGAAGGAAACAATATTTGACACTTTAACGATCAATAATGAACATTATTGCTATAACTACAAAGTCCATAATACTTTGATCACAATGACGAATACACATCTAACAATTCAGTGTGATTACCTATAGATGCGTTTTAGAGCGAGTGTAGATACCTGCTACTCAAAGAGAAGGAAAGAGCTATATGTTAGAGAAAGGCAGAGGTATACCTTTTAGTCTGACGTATAGTTATTTTCTTCTCAGTTGGCTCGACGGTTACAACGAATGATTTCCGAAAGGTAAAGAAGTAGCCATATTGCTAATTTGCTAGCATATATGTTTTTGGCCATAGGTATATTTTATAAAATATCAATTTACTTAAATTTTCAAAATCGGGCTGTGTTGCAATTTCTTGTTGAATTTTTTGTTTTGTGTTTTTTAGCTATCATCTAAATACTAAAAATGATGCATGACTATAAAGTACACATTAAAAGGATCCGCCTTATCAAATCACTTTGTAAAAAAGGGACTGCTGAAAAATGTTCTCGTTTTTTTTTGCAATATTTGAGTTACGACTGTTTTTGTTACATTTAATGACAGTTGATAACCCTATGTAGATAGCTCCCGGAGGATTGGACAAGTTTAAAAACAAATGTAAGGCGCACGATTAGAACCGATTTTAATGATATAATCCGTCGAGCCTAAAGCTTACAGTAATAGAACATTTGTTTGACACTTTCTAATTCAGCCTTATAATTAGAAAGAGACAACGGCGACCGCGCCGACTCGCGAGCGATGTGTCGGTATAGTCGAAAGTACGCCTTAGAAAATGTTGAGCACTTTAGTACTTTGTCATAATAAAGTTTAAACACAAGACAGAACAACTAAAAAGAGTCTGTGTCAATTTCAATAAGACAAGGTTGTAAACGCTCAGCATTTTCGTGGACAGTAAAATTACTTATGACACCGAAACACGCACTATTTCGCTCGACACCCACATTTTGTATATTCATATTTGTCATTATTGGAAAAAATATAATTAACGCTAAGCTAAGTTTATCCGTTGAGCTGACACTCACTTTGTACATTATACAACACGATTAACATAATAGTAATATGTATCGAAGCACCGGCGGCCCGTCCGGAAGTTTCATAAATTATGTCTTTTTAAAAACAATTTCATACAAACGATAAAAAACACGCCTCCCACAAATCAAGATACAAATCGGTAAACATTATACAACAGCGCCGACGGACCGCCGCCAGATTAAAAAGAATAAAAAATATAAGTAAGAAAGTCCACGACACTAGCACGACAGTATCATACAGAGGCGCGGAGCGTCGCTTGGCACAGACCGTCCGCGGACAACTCGCCGCAATTCATTATCTAACTCCAACCGGGACGCTTTGCGAGAAATCCTACGGGAAAATAGCCCGTCGCCGGGTAGGTCACTCACTCAGAAGTCGAACAGCTCCGGGGGCGGGATCGGGTGCGTCGGCAGGCAGTCGCAGGGCGACGGCGGGCTGGCGGCGCGCGGCTGCCGGCGCAGCGTGTGCACGCTGTACGAGTACGACTGGTGCGGCACGCGCGGCCGCAGCGTCGCGCGACCCGACTCCAGGTCCGCGCTGTCCGCCCGCAGCGACAGAGACGATCTCGGCTGGATCGTTCTGGAGGGACACGGGGACAGCGGCGGCCGGAGGTAGTCGCTGCGGGCCAGGGACAGCTCCGCGGGCGTGTACGCGGCTAGGAAGTGGGCCAGCGCACCCGAGGCCGTCCGCATGCCGCCGTTGGCGACCAGCACCATGTCCTCGGCCGACAGCCGGAGGCTGTCCGTGCGCGGCGGCGGGGGCGGCGGGCGGCGCTCGTCCGAGCTGGAGCGGTCGGGGGAGGGGGTGGCGGAGGGGGAGGCGGAGGGGGAGGGGGAGGGGGAGCGCGGCACGGACAGGGAGGGGGGGGCGCGGCGGCGGCGGCGGCGGCGGGGGGCGTTCCCGGGCAGTCACAGTTTGAGTTCGTTCGCGATCTTGGACGCAATGTTCTTGAAGCCGATGCTGGTGCCTGCGGATAAACGATGTGAGTTGGCAAACGGTGATAAAGAGGAGAACGATTTGGTCAGGATTTCCCATACACCCAGTTCCTTCCACTTTTTTTTCAATTCCTACACACTCGTGGCAACAGTTGGTTGGAAATCCTACCGGCTTCGCCATAGAGTAAACATGGATGGAAAACATGGCAAATTATTAAATAAATTTGATATATTCATAAGAGCCGTGTCGTGATCGTGAGTCAGGGGAAAGAGAACTGTCAAAAAACCGATTTTAGGGTTGCTGACAAGGTGCTTGGAATAACGATGTAGTAAGTTCATGTGGTGAAGAGTTTGAACCCTATATCTTTGCAAGCTTTTTTTTATCGAGTCTTTCTACAAAGTAAGTAAGTACCGACCGGATATCCGCTTGAAGCGCACGCCGTTGAGCGACAGCCGCGGCAGCTTGCACACCTCGATCTCCCACTGCACGAGCGAGTCGGCGTTGGGGTCCCCGTGCACGCAGAGGAGCAGGAACCGCTCGCGCTGCTCGTAGTCGCAGTTGTTCGCGTCTAGAACCTGGAAGGGATGCAAATACAAATACAAAGGATGATTACACGTTTAACCTTTTGAACGCTAAGCGATGTAGCGATTTACCGCGCCACTGACGCCATAGCAAAAATCCATAATCAACAGGGATTGAAAATCACTAGTGACGGTTTGAGTTACACATTTTTGACATCAACATCACTGATATCATTTATGAATGTGTTCAGCGGGCCTATGATTCTCGTTTTTTTTTTGCCGAACCAACTTAAACACTTTTTCCCAATCTGCCTGATTTACAAGTCACGCTTTTCTTCAAAACAAGGTCGACAAATGGTGTGTTGTACGAGGGTCAAAAGTAGGCCAACATCACAGTCATCACAGATCACAGGATTTCTGGAAGAGCCCTAGAAAAACCCCAAATGATATCTTAGGGTGAAAATATCGAAGAGTACCTATTCTAAAAAAGTCCTAATGAGGAAAGTAGACGAAAATTGTTATGGCCTTATCACACTTGCGATTTTCGAGCGAGTTTTCTATGCAAATAAGCGTCGCGGCGTACTCGCTGCGTAAACTCGAAAATCGCAAGTGTGATAAGGCCTTAGTGTCAATCCCGTACCTTGCGAATCTCAGCCATAATCTCGTTGGGATCCCTCGAGGAGGTCGTCTTCATACTCCACGTGAAGCGAAGTACTCGCGGCTTCACTTGCTCGTCGTTGCCTTGCCTGTGACACATACGAGTATTGTTACGATATTGTATTGCTGTGTTACTGTTCGCGACATTAACCTTTTGAACGCCAAGTGATGAAGCAATTCACCGTGCCCCTGATGCCACAGCAAAAAGCGGCTAAGTGCGAACTCGCGTAGCGAGGGTTCCGTGCAAACCTTATCCCATCTTAACTGGCCGGGTTAAGTTTGCACCTGGTATGTATGGCGCCGAATAAAAACGAGATGCTAAGTTAACGCAACCGATCACGTTTGTTGTATGGGAGCCCCCTTAAAAATTAATTTTATTGTTTTTTGTATTTGTTGTTATAGTGGCGACAGAAATTCATCATCTGTGAAAATTTCAACTGTCTAACTATCAGGGTTCATGAGATACAGCCTGGAGACAGACGGACAGACAGACAGCGAGGCGGACGAACATCGGAGTCTTGGTAATAGACCCTATTATTATCCGTGGGTAGGTACGGAATCTTAAAAATAGAGTGCTCTAAATCAACTGGAATTGAAAGACAAATGTAGCGGTTTGAATTACGATGTTGTTGATCATTGAAATTTGGACCTCGAAAGACGACGTTGGCGTGGCGTGAGTGGCCGTTTTGACGTTCAAAAGGTTAATATCGGTATGAGTTTGCCGGGGTATAAGCTTTAAGAGTAGCCTCCAAACCCGTAGTAATGCGATGTAATACGTAAGTTGTTATTTTTGAGACATTTGTGTACATAAAGTTCGAAGCTCATCACACACCGCAGATATATCAGTCTACACACATAACGATTGGTCAGTGCGCGGTGCCGCAAGTCTTTACGGTGCATGTATGCGCTGTGCAGAAATAAATAAATTTTGAATATATGCGTACCTATATCAAAGTATTTCTTGTAGGTACCGTGTGTGGTGAGCTTAAGTGAACTAAAATGTCTTTATATTGCTATGACCGCGGAGCGTTTCAACTACCGTTTCCAGTACGTTACCAAATATCCATGTAGGCGATAACAAATGCAAATTTAAATGAGAATTGAGTCATTTTCAAAAAACATGTACTAACATGTAATAAGGGCTTTAATTAAAACAAAACTTAATTGATTCCTTTGTGTTACGATAGTTACCCATACACCCAACTTTCGTAACACAAAAGAAGCGATCGTAATTTTGTTTTTATTAAGCCTTTAACTATGTAAATGTTTTTTTTGAAAATGACTCAATTGAGAATAAATAGATCGACTAATATTTTATTTATATTCCTCAATAGTTTATGCATTTTTATCGTTTAGTCATGTATTTGGTATTGTACGGAAAGGGGCAGTTGTAACGGTGCGCAACCATAATCATTTAAAAACGACCTGACATTTCTGCACAGACACAGTGAATAAAATGCGGCAGATATTTTAAGTTTGACATCATCATTATCCTCCTAGCCTTTGTCCCATTTTTTTGAGAATGAATTCTCAATCGGGGTCGGCTACCTAAATCCCAAGATGTGGCGTAGGCACTAGTTTTTACGCAAGCGACTGCCATCTGACCTTCCAACCCAGAGGGGAAACTAGGCCTTATTGGGCTTAGGTGGTTTCCTCACGATGTTTTTCCTTCACCGAAAAGCGAGTGGCAAATATCAAATGACATGCCGTACATAAGTTCCGAAAAACTCATTGGTACGGGCCGGGTTCGAACCCGCGACCTCTGGATTGATTTTAAGTTTGACATGTACTTTCTAAATAAGACATGCCATATTTTTAGCATTTTATGGCTTTAAATGGCTGCATGTTTTTCTCCACTCTAGTATTATTTTCTTTTACGAACACTAAAATATTCTTGACTTAGTTTTTATTTTGTGTTTTCGACTCACTTAGTGTTTGGCAAGTCGTTATAAATTGATAGTAAGATCAATATGGGTCAAGGTAACAAAAGGGTAACTTTACTTACCTGACGAGTTACAATTACCCATATTGAACCTTCAGCTTCGGGTTCCAAACATAAAACAATAATAACCTTTTCAAACCAACCATGCTGTGAAAGTTCAAAATAAAAAATAAAACATAACCTCCCACGCTGCTGTCCTAGTGAAAAAAAAACGGAATAGGAAATAAAAAACGTAGGATAATTACCCAAGCAAGGTTTGTGGACTAGCACCTACGGCATGCTTCGGGGTGGTGGTGTCCAGCGGCCTAAAATAAAACAGACAGACATCAACTAACAGAGGGCACCACTAGTAGTGCCTCTTGGCGTTTGTATTGAGCTGACAGCTGACTCGACGATTCTTAGGTGTATAGTTGACGAATATTGTTGTGTTCCAAATTTAAAAACATATTAGGATTTTGTATAAAAAGAAACCCGTAAGTTTAGGTCGTTGAGAACGATTACACTTTTTTTTTTTTGTAAATTTTGACAATAATTTAAAACCTAAACTCGCGGTTTTCGTATATAAAAGCCAATAGGATTTTTGAATAAATTACATAAATATTTTGTTTCATTTCAGCTGAATACAAAAATCCAAAACAAAAAGGGTGCAGATTAATAATCAAAAAAAAAAAGCACGCAGTAGCACATAGGTACATATTGTAAAAAAAAAATAACAAAACCTAATAAAACACATGCCTACCAGAATAAACTTACCTTGCTGCTAAAATTCAAATAGAAAGCATGCGTATACCCTTTTGCGAAAAAATAAAGGACCATCAAAAGTCTGGAATATTTTCGTCAAATTCAAAAAGACAATGCAAAAACACGAGGATTAGTCAAAATGGCGTTACGGCTCGGTATGTATTTAGCATTTACATTTTGGAATGAAGCAAAACTGTTAAACTCAGTTAATCACAAAGTGATCCATCCGATTTTATGACTGTTCCATACTTACCCCACCTTTCTTTTATTCTAGGTATATTAAATAATGCAAAGCGAATAACTGAATTTTGATATAACTTTATGATCAACAGATTATGTAAAGTCAGTTGTAGCATTACCATTACCGGAGGCAAGTGCGTTTTTTGGCGATATCATAGAACCTAACACTCTATCCCGTATATATCCGTATAAATAAAACTTTGGCATTTCCTCTATATATGCCCCGTACAACTTGTATTTCTTGAATACAATTTTGCAGAACATAAAATCGGTTGGAAAACATATTTCACACAAAAACTTTTAATCAATTTAGAAAAACATGGTCATTGAAACGTGCTGTGGCCTGTAGGATTATTTTTGATTCAGCTAAACAAAGAGTTTTTGAAGTTTGCATCAAATACTCACATACGACGCCTAGAACATTATTCACAACCCCGCAACTAAATTACTTTCTACAAAACTACTCCCAAATGTTTGAATGATTTACAAATATCTAAAACCATTAAAATGTGTGTTGGTTTCACACTTTCAGTTTACACAAAGCGAAGTTTACCCAAAAACAACTGGCAACAAAGTCAAAATTCATAGAAATTCATATTGGACTTGCCAGGTATCTTCAATATATAATTATGTAGGTGCTTTGTCAGACCATAGGCGCTTTAGTTATGATGGAACAGTAAAGAAAAAATATGTGTTAAACGTTTGTTACAACTATTTATAAGTACTATGGGTATTATAAAATTCTTTCAAAGTGATGATCCCCATTATAGACCACAGCACGTCCAAACCATTTCCCCATCATCCCCGGCCGCCCCTACCTCCGCTGGATGTCCAGAGAGGAAAATATGCGCGGCTTCTGCCGACCAGTCGACTCTCCCAGCACGGACAAACTGTTAAAAATACCTAATGTCTACAATAATGCTAAAGCTGGGTTTAGACTACGACACATTTGGTGCAGAAACTGGATCTAATCAGAGACTGGTAGATATGTGCCTTGTCCGAAAATTTCCGGATACTCCACATTTTGTATGGGAAATGGAGAAAGATTCCGGGAATTTTCTGAATAGGCACATCTCTAGACACTCGTTTCTGGATGATTATATAAGCGTTTTAACCGTCTTATTACTCTGTTCCTAATATTGCCGTATGAATTGTGCCATTTTGGATTGTCCTCTAGAAATCGCAGCTTTTTACAATTATTACCAGAATGCTAATATTGCGGACAGAGTAATAAGACGGTTAAAACGCTCAAATAGTCACACTTCTATACTCTCAAAATCGTGTTGAGCTTAATTAATGTCGTAGTCTACTCGTGCCTTTTGAACTCAAACCTAATACTGAGATCGTTTTCATTTGCAAACTTTCATTTCATAATTTCATGTCTCAATGTCGATTCAGGTTCCTCTGTTGCAAAATTAATCCTCTGAAATCGAACCATGTCTATTTTATTACAATCGTAATAGCAACATGAACTTGCAAGTATAAAGAAATTTCTAGTTATAAGGCCAGTCGGGGCAAGCGCGCCACATAGCGCTACTATGAAAATATCTAAAGGTACTAAAAGTACTTCTATGTTAAATAAAAATAACTGGTTTGGTTGTAAGATGGCGTTAGTAGTATGTTATATGTATCTTTCGACATTTTCATCGTAGACGCACTTATCCCGTGTGGCGCTCTTGTCCCGTAAGACCTCATCCATACAACTCTCATGCCGGGGCCACATGCTAGCGAAGCCTTGGCAAGCATGCAGGACAGCTATATGTTAGAGTAAGACAGAACTACATCGTGCTCACTCTAACAAATAACTGCGTCCTGTAGGCTTGCTGAGGCTTGGCAAGCGTGTGGTCCCGGTATTATGTATATGTATATTATGTATAACTCTGCAGTTAAGATATCTGGGATCACATTTGAAACATCAAGTTGTGAAATGAAAAAGTGGTGCGTCGAATTGCCTCTACAGCTTTCTTACATCACCAATAGACTTGCACACAAATTGAAAAAAAAAAAAAAACAGCTACGATCGCAGTGGTATATATTTCAAATTGCATAAATCTGAATACCTTTTCTTAATACCCATCTTGACTGTCGCTTCGTAACGGTTGTATAATTCGACGCCGTAGAGAGTTAGTTTGCAGAAATAGCGTTTTTCTTTGCAAATGATTCGTGGGGCAAGGTCGCCCAAGCCTTTGTAAATTGCGTTCTAGGACAAGGCTTTATAGTAATAGGAATGTATGATTTTTAAACGATGTAGATTTCGTTTGGCCAAGTAATTTGTCGTGTTTATCGATTTTGAAACTCGCCATAACCCATATCAGGCACATTAACTCCATTCGTATATGATATTGAAAATAATAGTAAATATCAGTTACAGCTGAACTATTTCACTATTTGTGCAGATTGTGCTTAACATTTCCCTGGTTTAGGGCGTAATGCGACGACGGGCGATGTGACGTCGTATCTTGTAATTACGTTCTGTCAATTAATTGTAAAAATATAGTAGAGGTATAAAAATAAAACACAAGTTAATGTTATTGAAAAACCTGATTATTGAGAAGCGCAACACATCTTGTATCACTAAACATGATTCAATTCAATTTGGTTACAGACTCGGAGTACGCCAATAAAAAATACTTTTACAACGAAATTTGGCATTTTCTTAAAGTCACAAACATCAAAATGATCAATACAATCATGTAAATGCAACAATGCAATGGCCGAATATAATTACGATTAACATTTGGGAAGTGATTAGAAGGAAATATTTTAATAAGAATGTCAAAATTGTATTGAAAGTTTATTCGTGTACCAAATATTCAAAAATTCAGTGCAGTTTGGAATTGTACTGCATTTTAGTACAGTGATGCAGTGAATGAATATTACATACAAAAAAGTCAGTCGTATCACAAATGACTTATAATAATCAATACACGTATAAAACCATTCAACACAGTTACAGCTTACAATCAATGGAATTAAACTAAAAAAGAAAATGCGATGCAAAGCAAATTTAATACAATTTCAACTGAAAACGCCATGGGATGAAAAAATCTCAAAATATAAAATTACTAAATTACATAACTAACTAAACTTAGCTACTACATTAGAATGTATTGCATTTATCCTTTCAAAATAATAAAATAACAGTTTGTATTGGTTTATTTAAGTAGAAAAAATCTAATTATAACAATATGTTCCGCCAGGTATGATATTCCGACACTAGCTGACGTCATCAAGATGTAATTATTGGTTGGTTGGTTATTTAGAGGCCTATGTCCAGCAGTGGACAAGAATACGCTGATGATGATGATGATGATGATGATGATGATGATGATGATGATGATGATGATGATGATGATGATGATGATGATGATGATGGTGATGGTTATGACAATGCGTTTCTGTGGTGCCAGTGGTGTATTATAATACTCATCGATTTCCTTGTTAAATCATGAGTGTTTTAAATCAATTATTACGACAAACTAAGATTTTAGTCAAACAAAATGAGATGTTTTAATGGATAAATAATATTTTTTGTTTGTGTGGCTGAAAAAAAGATTTTCTTTATTATTTTATAATTATTACTATAAGGTGGCAACTAGTCAATGACGTAAGCAAGTGTCGGTAGTCGCAGTATCAAACCTTGTGTTTTGGATCATGGGAAACATTATCAAAGAAAAATAAAATACACTATTTGTGTGCGTAGGTGTTCTGGTCATGTATAAATATTAGTTACTGTCTGAACTCAGCCGGGCCAATAGCGCCGTAGGGGACAAATGCGTCTATTGCCAACGCAACTCTTTTAAAACTATTGCTCTCATTTTAATACAGAGTGCCCAACTTTAGGCATGGAGGGTAATTTTTAAGTTTTGCATTTCTGTGACGTTATCAAAAAACGCACTTACCTCCTACGATAAAACTTTAGCGTCGAGAATTTGCTTATTATTTCTTAAGCAAGTTCGAAATCAAAGTAATGTACTGTATATAATAATGTCCCAATTTGAAAGAAGTAGACCAAAAAAAACATGTTCTCTTTACAACTATTTTCAGCACATCCTGCTGTGCCAAAGAGCACCTTAGTTTTGACATAAATGTGGGGGAACAACGATCTATACATGAATGTGTTGTATATATTGCGAAAAAATATACATGAATAGAATCCGAATATTAAAGCCAAATACGTAAAGTACATCAGATATACACGGCAGATAAGCCAACCTGGCCGGAGGTTGGAACCTACAAGAAAACGCCTAGACCAAATAATCAAACAGTATGTTTGGAAAATAGGGGCAGTCTGACTGACAGAACACTGACCTCGGCAGATTTAGAGGGGTCCCGGGTCGCCGCCCAGGGCGCTGGCTCCTAAAGGGCGTTACTTTAACTGGTTCTAGAGCGGCTGGTGTGCCACAATGAATGACTTGCCTTGCTCATATTTGCGTAGAGATGTCTGATTAATTACCGCATTAGGAATATTTATTGCATATAAGATGGTTAACGGTAAAATATAGGCCTTTTTCGGCCCGGAATATAATTTTGTTTGTAAATATTTGAATTGCTCTTATATATCCGACGTCATCTATAAATTTTTGAAAAAAAAAAAAAATATTGCACGTTAACTTTGAGTATAGTTTTGTTTAACATAATTATTAATTTCTATTCTGATATAATTCACTATTCAAGAATCTCCAGTAATTGAAAAAATATTGATTTCTTGTGAAATTAAATAACACATAAACATAATAAACAGATTTAAATAGAAATAAATAAATGTACACAAAATATAATCATGTATTCAACAGATGGACTTTATCACTATGTATATTATATATGAAGAGTCAAGAACACATTATACGTATCTATTTGACAAACCTATTTAGTTTTTGTTCACACTTAAACACACAAAAATGTCATATGTACAAATATGTACAACGATTAATACCTACGCGAAAACACATAATATATAATACGGAACCCTAACGAGTTGTAAATATGGAAAACTGTGGAATAGGCCGCTAACATGTATATATGTGATTTATACACTAAAAGGTACCCTTCGACGAGCAAAAGTACACAACAAGGAAATCGACGGTTTAAAGCACAAAATATTGCAATTGTAAATTATTTACCATCCAATACGATAATGTATTTACTACGGCATCATTTTAAATGGTAAATTTGAATATACAATATTTCTACGCTATTAAACTTTCGAAAAAACGTACATATATGACCAGTCAATTTCACCAATCAACTCCAGAAGTCTAGCAGTTTTTAACTTTGAGTGCAAAAGAGAAAACTGCTGATACGAATTTCGGAATCGACGGCGTCCGAAAAATCAGTTCACTTCATTTCACATTAAAAGCCAATTTAGCATAATTGAATGTAATTATAAAATGAAGTATACTTTTTCCGATGTCTAAAGTTTCACGTCGAAAGTCTTCAAAGAAGTCAACCGAATCAGATGTCTGTCTGATTCGATTTTAGATATTAATATATACCGGCCGTTGCCTGTAATAGGAGCAATAAAATAAAACGTAGATTCTTACTCTTGAAACTGAACAATATTTGTTCAGCAGCTTTAAAAAAAATCAAGTTTTCAAAATTTCAATAAATAGTGTTTTTCCAACATTGACATTCCCTGAGATCGCACATTTCGCAATAGGTACATCGCTTCGTTGTCTAAACATTATTTTACAAATTATCATTTAATACACGTTATTTTCAGAAGTTGCTTAACAATGTTGTTCAGTTTCAATGGAAGAATCTATGTTTTAATTTATTGCTCCTATTATAGGCATCACCCGGTATAGGTTACATGGTATGTATGTAGGTAGGTATAATAAGTTCGTGTGGTCACAACATTAGGGAGAGATCTCAAATAGGGACTTCACTAGCCTCTCATTTAAAAAATAGTTGCATTCTATTCCTTGTTTTGGCCTATTTGACACATTTATACTATATTCTACACACCTAATAGTTTTATATTGGGTTTTAGTGGGACATATCTATATGTTCCTGTATTCCGAAGTGTATAGTCGTTCCAGTGTTTTCTATGTGGTAACATCTACTGAGTATTTGTACCAAAGCTATTAGGATCCGCCGCTTACAATCTAAACAATTATCTTTATATACTGATGTATCTCACTCACTCCTTATAAATAGTACATATACATTGTGATCGATGATAAGTCGCTATTCCTTTAAGAAACAAATATAAATATGAATCGTCTGTCAGTTCTTTCAACTCAAACGTCAAAGATGAACATAAATCAGTTACAGTCTGACAAAAAAAGAGGAGAAATTAAAAAGGGCAATTCTGTGGTGTCGTCTCGTTTTCTTAGATTGATTAGAAAGGGACGACACTACAATATTGCCAGTTTTTAATTTCTACTCTTTTTGTCAGACTGTATATTTCGACGTAATTTTACGATAACCATAATCAAATATAGAAAATTCTACTAAGTATAGTGTATTTATACAAGTAGGTATTGTGGAATAATCGACTGTATATCGCCACAAGTATAGTATTTGCATTTGTGAACCATTTCAAACAGTATAGGAAAATACGACTAAGTACAACAAGTGGGGTAGAAACACGATGGAAATATATTATAATACCTGTGTTATAATAAATATCCTTTCAAAATGGTCCACATCTGAAGTCCAACAACGACAAAAGTTATACTGAAAAATCTAAATATAGCGTGTATAATAATACAAATATACAAAATATTTATTTTTCAGTCGTCGAAATTTTTAACAATTTAGGCAGAGTCCGAAACGTCAACGAGAAAAAAAATAGGTATAGGTTTGTGCTAGTTTGTGAACTTAAAATGATGCGGTACCCTGGAATGTAGAAAATTCGTTCCAAATAAGAACTCGATGCACTTAAAACTAGGATGAAATGCAACGCGACGGGACTAGGTTTCCTCTACATGATATTTCACGAAAACAATAAAATCAAATACCTTATGCATCTATCCTAACCTCCTTTAATGTACTTGGGAACCTACAAAACATACTCTCGTGTAAAAATATACTTTTCCCGCAAGTAAAATAGTTTCATTAATTTCTATAAAATAACATGTAGAAAGAAATGTCGTCGCGATTAACGTTCACTTATTTATGTTAAATATAAATCGAACTCGAAACAATAATGTCAACTAAAGGACCGCTTATAATATAATACAATGAAAATGTTTCAACAACCTAAACGAAATGCCTTACAGGGTAGCATTTAATGCCCATCCAACAGTCCCACGAGAATGACAAAAAGATCAATAGAACTTTCGGACCTTTTAAATTATGGACGGTAAAATGGGACCAATTTACGAGACTGTTTCAAACCAACGCATCGTTCGCTACTCTGTAAGGTATCTCAAAACGCCCTGTTAAGCACGTTGGCACTTAACGGGGGTTTCACGTAAAATTTTCTATATATTTTTTATATTAACCCTCCGTTAGTCTTCGTATGTTCGCTGCGCGGCGTTCACGGGTTCTGATTCAACCTGCGTACAACGGAACGGGTGAGCGAGTCGACCAATCACGAGCCGAATCGCCGCCCTCTTCTGTCTCCGGCTCACTTTTTTTAATCTTGATCATAATGCCACTGACTTTAAGTTGGCCGTTAAAAGGCCGAAACGTACTCTCGCGTCGAAACAGATGCACAATACTTCTACACTCACTAACTCCCTCCGTTTGATAAAACATAAAAAAATCCGTCACGTAGCAACACTCAAGTTAAAAGGGTTGTGGATAAGACTAGAAGCGAATCGATACTAAGAAAAAATTGGTAAAAACGCGACCGTCGTCGTTAGTAGAAGCGTACGGTTAGGTAAAAAAATAATCGTAAAACACGGGGGATGCACGAAGGGCGTTACTTTAAAATAAAAAATCAATGTTTCGTACACCTCTCGGGTCTCGGAACCGGTCTATACTTACGTACTCGGCGTTTCGCGTCACTAGTTTAAATTAAGCACTACGATAATCTACGGACAACACTCAAAGCTTGGCAGTACAGCGCTGCTCTGTCTTAGCACACTTTCATTTAGCAAAATTAAAAATAAAGTAGCATTTCGTTCGACAGAAAAAAAGGGGAATACATCATGCTTTGACTACTAATGAACTAAGACGGTCGGCAAGTTTGTCACATCACAAGGACACGGAGCGGGGGTAACTTTGCGCGCTAACTCCAAGATACGGCATTTATGTACATAAAATCGAATGTGCGTACGTTTACAACTATTGAGAGAAAGGGAGATAGGAGGTTTGAGCATCGTGCATCCCCTGTATTTGACGCGAGACCAACACAATAAAAATAAAAACCAAAAATAAAATCGGAGCTCGGATTCTTTCGAGGGAGACAATTGAGCACCAAATAAATACAAGTGAAAGTATAAAAAAACACAAAAATGAGCCACAATTAAGACAATACGGATGTTAATCACGTGACCAGTTAGAAAGTGTGTCGTAGAAATTGGTGTTAACATTTTATTTACATAAACATCGTGAAGGGAGCCCCTTTCGAGAAGTGCCGCAGGTACTGAAGACATGCAGGGGACTCTCAAACAGGGCTCGAAAGCACTTCTGTACGTCTTGTTCCACAACCCTTTTAATACTCCACTCGATGGGCCCCTGGTTGGGCGCCACTTTAGCTAACTTAAACAAGTCTACTCTATTATGCATAGTGATGATGATAGTGATAAATAATGATATGGTGTGCGTGGAAAGCTGTGCCGAGCAAACATTGATGCGTGGCAGTGGACCTACGTACCTTGTTCTTTATAAAAGGTTTATGTGTTTCTTTGTAAGATACCGTTAGTTTGTAATTCAAAGGATCGAGTTAAAACCACCATTTTTTGGATTACATCTAACTAATAAGGGTAATCTCTGTTTCTAACATTGGTACTAAACATAGTAATTTTGATGCACATCTGGCCCAAATAGTATGTTCATAATAAATTAGGAGAAACACATAATTCTCTTATAATAATAAGATTTCTACTATAAAAGTCAGCATGAAGCGTCGTAGCGAATGGGAATATAATAAATAAAAGACAACACATAAATTATACGGTAGATCGGTTAGACACTTGATAAACGTTAGTTTAGAATGGATATGTAATGGGTGTTTAGTGTTTCGGTTAGTTCATTTTAGGTTGTTGGCAGGACGATACGACAAAATAACATGTACAGTATTATTGAAAACTATGCTATAATTTTCACGAGTCACGTTTCAGTAACTTAAAAATTTAATTGTATTTTTTTCGACAACAAAAAACTTGAGTTTCGCATAAAATTTTACGGAGTTAATTCGTATCGCCTCATCAACACGCCATTTTAAGTGATATACCCACAACTGACTGTCGGCACGCATAGACCATGGAAATCGGTTAAGTCGTGTCAATAGTTCAGATACCTCGAAGTAACAGACAGTGCCCATACCATGCGTTTACAGTGACTGTACTCGCTAGCGATTTGTGTGGAGAATTCACAGACAACCCCCACTAGACGGAGCATGTAAGGCGACCCGCGCGCACCAACGATATGGTACGGTAAAACATTAAAGTATCAACACGGCGGCCACCGTTTAGTTGCGTCCATGTTTATGAGGTCTCTCTACACCACTTAACACTACAATTTACCATGTTATTTATTTAATTTCTTTTTTCGTTGACGTACGCACGGATCATAAACAAGGACGCAACTAAACGGTGGCCGCCGTGTTGATACTTTAATGTTCTGCCGTACCATATCGTTGGTGCGCGCGGGTCGCCTTACATGCTCCGTCTAGTGGGGGTTGGCTGTGGGAGAATTGTAGTTCTACAAAGCTAGGGGTACCATACTATATTCTCCATACGTAGCGTGTGCAGCCACTCATGGTGAGGGTACAGGCTCTGCGCCGCCCCGTCCCTGTACCGTTAGTGTACTGACCGTTTGGAGAATCTGGAGGAGAGCTTGGAGAAGAAGGAGGGGCGCGCCTGGTGCGGGGAGCCGCCGTCGCCGTACGCGCCGCCCGCCGACGCGCCGCGCGACCGCGTTTGACCTACAAGTTATATCAGGCCATAGTAGACGATACGGTATTTGACTAAACACACATTCAAACAAACACGGGATCAAATAAACTACCACTAACCTTTCGACATGATATTTTTTTTTTTTATAAAAACATATAAGAGGACGTTTTTTGAGCCAAGCCAGTATTTTCGTAGAAACTTCATACTAATCGTTTTTGACATTTCATAAAGAGTAGCTGATTTGAGTTGTCATTAAATACCGTATTTTGTATGTAGGAATGCAGGATGAAAGAGGTGCAGGTTCTTTGCTAAATGTAGGCGAATATTTCAACAATAAATTCCCTACGAAAATGTAACGCAAGGTGTACTTTTGCAAGAGAATCCGTCGGAAAAACGATGCTTAAATGGCGCCCTCGGTAGGATCGGTTGCGAATAGATTCTATCACCGGATACACAATAGTACATTACATCAGAGGCCGGATAAGGGCTTGCCGGGTGAGTAGGTACGGATAGTGGTACGAATCCGGCAAGCCCTTTTCACGGCAAAGGCATGTATAGTGCTTTTCTCAATCATATACAATGAAATCAAAAACTACACCGCTCAAAATAAAAAAAAGTGTTTTAAAAAAAACTTCCCGACGTAGCTCTTCAATTTTGTAAAAAATTCCTTTACAGTTCTCTCGAGTCGAACCGCCCGAAACGTGATATTTCGAAGCCTGTTACAACGCACGTTATGACGACAATTCATTGTATGTTTGAGAAATTGAGAATGCATGTTTGAGAAAAATTATGTGGTATTATCTGGAACAGTCGGTATGTCTTTAGTTAAGTTAGAGGTAGGGCTGTCATCCGTCTAGGTGTCCCCAGATTTGTCCTAGGAGACTTATGTGAATCAAAAATAAAGCGATTGTGTTTTTAACTATATTATTTTCGTAGACGTCCGTTGAAAAAAGGGATTTACGCAAAATGTCCGGGCTTTTTTAAGTCTTTATGGGGGGTTCGGCGAATGTTAGATGGCAGCCCTAGTTAGAGAGTAGTGTGGTAGTGGCGCAGTCGGTAGGACCATAAACTCGGATTTCTAATTCAAGACCAAAAAACTACGACAGATACGTCACTGTCAAAATTGACAACGTTTAAATGACATCTGAGTTTGTTTCTTGGCTTGCACCAAACGGACAATGTTACAAGTACAATACCAGATTTTGTACAAATCTCCGATGTTTAATTTTTATAATCTCCTCTCGTAATTATGTAATAATAAATATTTCTAGTTATTTTGTTAAAACATAGAGTTAAAGCTACCAATAAATAAATTATGTTAGCGTGTTTAAAAAATAAAAATAAATTTACTATTGTAAAAATATTTTATTGTAGTGGCAACCTTGTGGTAGTTTGGTCTTGAATTAAAAAATCGGAGTATAGTTAGAGGGTAGTGTGCAGACGTACCGGAGTGGAAGGTGGAGCGCGAGGGCACGTTGCGCGGGAACACGAGCTGGTTGGGGAAGTCGCGCCGCGCGCCCGCGCCCGCGCTCGCCGTCGTGCTCAGCTGCGTGTTCAGGCTGCACACAGACAGACAAACAAACACGTTACATGGTGAATACTAGAAGAATACGCTCGCAACTTCATTAAAAAAATCAACAGTATTTTTGTTCTTTCGATGTAAATGTTCTCCATAAACAATGAATGACATCGTTTACGTGTTTTGATTAAAAGATGGATACTATCTAGAGTCAAACCACGCTAACTTTCCCAAGCAAATGAACTGTCTGTTTGTATGGTTTGACATTGCACCATCTCTTTGCATAAAAGCCCAATCAGTCAAATGTCAACCAAAATTTATTTACCATAGGTAAAAAGGGAAATTTATTGGTATTGTATGAGGCCGATTCCAATTCAGTAATGATACTACTGTAATAAATTAATAATAAAGTAAAAAGGTAATAAATAATAATAATAAATACATACATAAACCTACAAAAATAAACGTAAATAAAACAGGAAAAAATCTGAAACTGTTAGTATTCATTAAAATACACACTTCACTTACCTCGGAGCAGCGTTAAAAAACACTCGAAAGCAAATCGTGAAATATAACAAAATCCTTTAAATTACTGAAAGCTTTGCAGGACCACTAAAAGGTGAAGAAATGTGCCCGAGCCAAATAAAAAACTAGAAACAGCTAAGCTGGAAATAAGAAAACTGTGCCATTGTGAGCAAACCCTATACAATAAAAAGCAACAAAAATGCTAAAATAAAAAAAGCACAAAGTGATGTGACGTGCATTCTGAAAATAAAAATGCTTCAAAACCGTGCGGCAGCTACGAACTCAAAGACAAGACAGCCCAGCGATCAATTATAAACACCAATGACAATACTTTAGCAGGAAACATCTGTTGATTTTTTTATATGCCATTTGAATTTTAATATCGTCGTGTTAAATTTTAGTAATTTTCGCAGCTTTTAAAATGGTCACGTAATAATGCATAAGCTTAATCGATCATATATTCATCCCTTTCAAATTGTTTATTTTCACCGGTGACGTTAAAGCGTTTTTTCTTTATCCAGGTGATACTGATTTGGTTGCTGCTTTTTTCGTATATCCCATTTTAAGAAACGAAGGAGAATAGAATAAACCAATAGATTTTTTTTATATTTGTCGATTGAAACACAGATTTCGCTTTTCCCCGAAAAGTTAAAACCCATCGATTTTATTTAGGTACGTTTGTCTGCAAGTCTACATGAAATGCCAAATGCAGCTCGCTTCAAGTTACGAGCCAATTAAAGCAGCAAAATATCCCCCAACAGATGTCCACTGGAGTTCGTGCACGCGCACTCGCACTTGGTAGCGCCACTACCTGGGCCGGGGCTGCGCCAGGTCTCGCGCGGACGCGTTGTGCGTCGCGCTGTCGGCGAGCGGCGGCTGGCCGGTGGCGGAGCTGATGGACGCGCTCTTGACGTGCGTCTTGGCCCCGTTGCCGCCCGTGCCGTTCTTCTCCGGCTGGGCCGTACTGTCCGATTGCAGGAATTGCATGCTGTTAGTGGATATTTTGTTAGATACGGGCCGTGTACCTTCTTATATGGATTAGTTCCGTGGCGGAAGCGATGCGTCCGTAGAAATTTAACAATACTATTTCGAATTCAAAATTTACTAAAGTTTTAGTAACATACAAATTATAGAGAAAACCATACGCGTCGCTTCGCTACGTCACTCCTTCGAGTTTATATAAGTAATATAGTTATTTACATACACTATGTTTTGAGAGATACGTTGTTAGTAAATAATTTGAATAATATATCATAATAAGAGTAAATATGAGATAAATAGATGTTTAGATAATACTTAAAATGTTCAATACCACCACCTTTATATTTTCCAAATTCCGAATTATATTTAGAATATAAATACAACGAATATTTTTGTCGCACTAGAAGATTGTAATAATTAATGTACAGAAGGTTATCAATTGTGATCGTCGCAAGACTCTTAAAAATAAGTCGACTGGTCGGTCGCATAGGGGAAGTTCCCAGGAGAAGGCTAAGCGTGGTCTCTTGCTGTCATTTATAGTCGCAGTTTCATGCCGGTATCATAAGAGGAGCAAAACACACTGGTCATTTAATCGAGCGGCCTCTATTGAACCCATCTTCCGTAATATTTGCGGAATAACCCTTTTGTTGATTTTTCCCCCATGCCGATACATCGGATAATTATCGTGCTACAGCACGATTATTATCACCCAGACCATGGAAGGTCAGGAGATGGGCATGAATTGATAATCACTGACGCCAGATGCCAACAGCGATGCAATAGGCGGCGTTTTTTAAAGCTTGTATTTAACTTGCATGGTATGTTTAAAGTATGTTTGTTCGGGTGAAATCTTGCAACTCAATTTTGAAGCAGATATCGTCAACCGATTGAGCTGAAATTTTGCATACTTACTTAACTTTGATGACAATACAATAATATGGTACCATGGGGCTGATCTGACGATTGAGCCGGATGGATAGGAACTCTATCATAGAAAAAGCAATCCTACCGAGCTTGGGCTCTTTAGAATCGTCTCAGTGAGCATTTGATGGATATCCAAAGAAAAGTACAATCGGCTATAAAAGCTTGCCACTAAAATGTCATTTTTGACAGAAACTTATTTTCTTGTCAACGCCGCCGCTTCGTCTTCCACTGAGTTCAAAGAGTGTTCTATATAGTCTTGGTGAATATTTCGCATCTTAGCTATAAGTTAGGTTTTAAGTGTTACTATTGTATGCCCGAAGTCGGGAAACTGTTGTAACAAATTCACTTTACCATCTTATGTACACAGTTATTCAATAAAAAAAAAAATATATATTCTTATTCTGAAGAGTATTAGCAGTATACTGTGGGTACCTGGGCGCAGGAGGCGGCGGGCTGAGCTTGGGCGGCTGCGCGTCGTGCGTGGAGCGCCGCGCCCCGGCGCCGCCCGCCGCCGTCCGCGAGCGCGGCTCGGGCCTCGGCTGCGCGGACGCGGGCCGCGCCGTACTCTGCACCTGGCAGTATACTGTGGGTACCTGGGCGCAGGAGGCGGCGGGCTGAGCTTGGGCGGCTGCGCGTCGTGCGTGGAGCGCCGCGCCCCGGCGCCGCCCGCCGCCGTCCGCGAGCGCGGCTCGGGCCTCGGCTGCGCGGACGCGGGCCGCGCCGTACTCTGCACCTGGCAGACCAGATCCGTCAATACGCCAGATACACACGGAAACGAGTTTTTTTCACACCAAAAACTCTTACAGTAGCCGGCAAACTACTTGAACCGAAATGGCGGATCTGCGCGCATGTACATTTGTACGTAAATCGGCTAGTGCGCAGTCAAGGTTATGCTCAAGAAGTTTGCCGGCAGCTGTACTAGACAAAGGAAGAATTATGAACGTAATACGGGGACTGATAAAATTCAAGAGGATTACCAATACCTCTACAAACTCGCCTCTTTCGCTTGTGACGTTTTCTGAGACAGCGTCGTCTGCAAGAAGTCATTGGAAAGCGTCTTTATAAGTATAGGCATTAGTAGTCCTTTTGAATTATGAGTCTATGGCGAATATAGTCAGTCAATTTCGAGGCTTCTGTGATCGCAACAAACTTACACATTAGTTAAAAATGCCAATTTACCTGCATCTGGGCAATCCGTACGGTGTTCTCCTTGATGGAGGCCGAATCGATTGTGTTCTGAAACAGATCATATGGTTCGCTCAGATCAAAACACAAAGTAAAAAAAAAAAAAAAAACATTTTTTTGGCGTCAGCATTGCCAAAGTCATTTTGCAAGAAAGGCACCAAGATTGTTTTACCATCAGCGACCGAAACGGCGACCTTATTGTATAGGCTTCCATACTTTTATGGATATCATTTATCTATAGATACGTAGGTGTAAAATCCTCAAATTACGTACCTGTCTTTTGAAATTAGATGTGGTAGTTGTGGATGTGGACGTCGTGTTGTTCGCGGCGCTAGTAGTCGTGCCGACTGCAATATAGCACGAGATTTATTGATACAACTAACTTGATACTATAGAATCCGCTGGACGATCCTTGATTGACGTCCAACTTTATATGACAAAAATATTACTAAGCAAACATCATCTGCCGTGTAATTCGCGACAAAGTGACAAAGTCATGGGATGTATTTGGAAAAAGCGTCCATTTTGCCATCTGTACAATTTCCGGAAGGTCAGTCTGCACTATGCCAGCGGGACACACACCACACCACCTACCACATCGAGGACAGATGTCATATTACGAACGCCATCTTTCTTTTGCCAACTATATTTGCTTAGTTGTAAGACGGCGTTATAATAAACATCTGTGATTTTCGATATTTGGGTGATACTACGGGCGTTTCAACCGCCGTCAGTCCGCCATCAAAAATATTGAAAGTATGAGCTACACCAAGCTGCAAACTTTCATACCATGATATACTGTAACCGTACTTCTTGCCATAATTAATCTAACTGAAAGCATACTATGGTGCATTGATTTGATTTATGGCAGCGGACTGACGGCGGTTGAAACGCCAGTAGAATCACCTATTTCGGTAAGGTAGATGCGCTGGCCTACTAGCAACCTGTCCCGATTAAGCGGTATTTATAAAAAATCCAAATAAATCCCTCGACATTGCCGTTGTTTCCGATGCTCGATCGCGTTTACAGATACCACAACATCTTCATGCATTTAGAACAACATGCTTGCGCAGATTAACACCTGAGTCCGAAATAAGATACGTATTAAATACTTTTCGTACCGTGGTTTTCGTTTCGTTAGTTGGTATACAGTAATGTATAAACCTTAAGGTATAAACCTTAAAATCTGTAATTGTTATTCGGGTTTTTGAAGAAAAGCCCTTAACATCCATGTGTTCACATTTATTTAGCATTTTATAGTTTTGATCCCTAATAGTTTTAGAGATTTATGGTTTACTAAAGCAAGCATTGCATTATTATAAAAATTAGATACAGTATGCATACGAGTTAATCATCCTAGACTCGATGAATATTCTCCGTATGAGGAAACATTCTCCATACAATATTCTTGAGAATGCGACATCATTAGAGTCTGACAAAGCTAAGTTTGCATAAAACTGTAAAATAAATTACAGTCTATTTCACATAGCGTTTTGTTTTGTCACATGTACAAAGCTATGTGAAATAGACTATAGCAACCTCATATTCATTGTATTTTTGATGGTTACGTAAGGTTAGCAGATTATTTTTATGCTGAATCAGAATTGTCAGAATCTATTGGTTTTACAGCCTCATCTGACAGATTTTACAGAGATTAATTCGTAAGCATTAATAGCAATAATTAATGCCATTATACAATGAGTCTTGTATCTAGAAAGCGCATAAATCGACCCAATGTGGATGAAAGGATGATTGTTAGAACATAAGCACACGTCACATCTGGTGTTAGTTCTGAACATAACTTATAATAATATCTCTATCCTAATGGCAATGTTTCATTTGAAATATTCACAAATTTGGAGTTACGACTGGACTTACAAAAAGTAAGGATCTGAACAGTATTTTTCTGAAATAGATACAAAAAATCTATCGCTGATTTATAATACCATAATTTGATAGATATAGTTTTTTTTTACGTTTTTGTATATTTGATTTCTAATTGCTGATAATCATTACTCTATATTATTGTTTATACATACATATGAATTTAATTTTTAACATTTGGAACATGGGCTAGCTACGATAGCTTCAATAAAACAGTACATATCCACTAGAAACCTCTAAAATAGTTAATTGATGAACATCGTTTCATTTTGCAAGGAAATATCAAGTGCAATTGTAAATATAGAGAAAGGTAGAAAGGTTAAATATTTTGAAAAATGCAAATGTGTATACATATCTTAGTTTAATTTATAGCATTTTTGCTTTCCGTAATCTACGAACGTTTATTTTACGAGCACCACAATGTGCATCAATCACGCCTATATCATGCAAAATTTTTCCCTTCAATATAAACATTGGTATTATAACTACGTATAGCCTCCTAGTTAGCACGGTACTCGCGAGTTTCTAGTAGACACGTACTCGCCAGTTGTTAGCCATCGCCGTATGAGTAGTAGAGATGCACCGAATATTCGGTCACTATCCGGTATCCGGCATATCCGGCCCTTATTTAAATATACCGGATAGCAACGTACTATCCGGCCAGATACCGGATAGTAAACTTGTTTGATTTAGAGGTTAAAAAATTTAATCTACTGCACTACTACTATCTGCACGTATGCTATTGAAACTTCGTTCACACTCCGTAATGGCATGATAAAACGCTCGCGCGAACGCTCACTACAAAATAGATCGAAAAGCTGCACGACGCGCTTGCAAAACTCAACATGTACTATGTAGGTATAGTTCGGCCGGTCGAATATTCGGCGGCCGGATACCGAATATTCGGCCGGTGGTTACGCCGAATATCCGGTATCCGGGCAGGATCCGTTGCATCTGTAATGAGCAGTCGGAGCCGGGTCCGGTGTGACGTACCTTGCGTGCGGAGCGCCTCCCCGCCGGAGCTGGCGCGGCGCGAGTTGTTGGGGCGCGCGGTCGCGCTGATGCTGCGCTGCACGCCGCGGTGCGAGGGCGAGCCGCCGCCTACACCACCCACCAGCCGTTAGTCGCGCCACTACTGCGTAACCCGCACCCACCCACCCCTACACCGACTACTGAGCGACGACCGAGATATATTCGAGACTAAACTGCTCCTAACTAAAACTAGTCGCGACTTTAAGACGCCTACGCGCGACGTGACGAGTCCTACCGCTTATCTTCGAGCTGACCGAGATCGCCGACGAGAACCTCGCGTTTACATTGAGTTGATGATCTTCTGCTTATATGTTGGAACTAGACACTTGAATGTTGTTTTTTTACTTATTACCCGACGGGTTTCATAAAAGGTATCCTAGAATCATCCTTAATCAAACAACTATCCTGCGATTCTATTGAGAAACGACTCGAAACCCTAAGACAGTTTACGAGCTCAGTCGGACGTCAATCCAATCCACCACCATTTTGGCCAAAATAACGAGGAAATGATTCGGACTAACGGTGTGGATAGGTGAAAATGAAAGAATAACAGTAAACTAAATAGTCCATAATAGAATTAACTGACGCCAAAATGAGCGCGCTACCGATGTCTAACTCCTATAATTTAAGCTCCTAACAATATCGAAACGCATGAGTCCCTTTTCCACACTTTCCTTTATAATCGACGAATACCCAAACTAAAATAAAATGACAAACACGGATCGCAGTTGTGGCGGACACGCAAGCACACGGACATAAGCAAATGGCCCATGTGACCCGGAAGCAAGCTCTACTCCCAATTATCCTATGCTAAGCGTTAATACGCCTATGTACAGCTATTATTGTTTTACTGGATTATATGGGGTAAAACTATTTTAAACGGACTTTAGTCTTTTTATCGATTAGTTATTGCACAGTTTAATGTTGTGTATGGATCTCTGCATCAACAGGTATTCGAGATGAGAACAAATACCTAAATAAAGTGGAACTTTTTGGTATAACAGCTCCATGGTATAATACTAGCAGACGAATACAGGTACACCTTGTATGGACTATGACTATCTATGCAACGTGTACCATTATTACTCGTTTAAAATAGTTTTAAGACTTTAAGTCTACAGTTTCTCATGAAATTTATAATAATATATTGATAATTAAATATAACACCTATAGATTTTTATGCAGTTACGTAAGAAGATCGTTTTAAAACAGTACATAACATGTATCGTTTTTGTTGAAATCCCATAAGGCAGTGATCCTAAATAGTTGTTATGATGGATCCCAGATGTTTAGCCCAGTATATCCTCATATCGTAGGCAAGCACAAATAAAGTGACAACTGGAGTAGATAAACATAAATTCCGGCTATGCCTACAGAAAGTCAAAATCTTTCGAAAAGTACAGTTTTTGTTTTAGTTCTAATTTCCGTAACCACTCTAAAGTAGGTACGATATCAATCCGAAGTCAGATATTTTGAAATCCTTGGGAATTACTTGAGAGCTTACAAAGATAAATTGGAGCTTCGAACTAGTGTTGCCAACCTTGCACAGATTTGATCAAATTGTGGGACTGCTTCACACGGCCCTGGGTAAGGTATATTGGCAGCACGGAAAAAAGAAAAAATAATGGAAAGAAGAGTAGAAAGAAGGGCCAAGGAAGAGGGTCCAGGTTACAACCCAGTGAACGAGCGGGTCGTGGCATATTCAGATCAATATGCCACAAATTACAACTGAGCGTTAATTACAGTGCTTTTAATAAAGTCTAGCTTGAAAACTGGACAATCCACCTGCGCGGACCCGCAAAGGGACGCATAGGGCTCCATAAGGGTTACTCCTAAGTTCGAAATTCGACTGTCGTATTGTGCCGTCCCGATCCCCTGGCAAAGTATATTTGTATGTGCGGGGCGGCACTGTACGACGGTCAAATGTCGAACATTTGGAGTGGCCCTTTAGAAACGGAACGTCCCGTGGGATGGTTGGCGACCATACTTCGAACAGACTTGATATTTCATTCTCAACTCGTTAGTCGATAAGCTGTCAAGTGATTCACAGTCGCAACAATAATGTAAAGTGTGAAATCGGTGTAAATATTCGTCACTCTACTATTGTATACGCATAATCATAATTATCACAGTATGATATGATAACAAAAATAAAATTGCAGGGGCAGTAGTATAAAGTGGTCCGGAAATGTCACAAAAAATACAGTCCGTAATGAAAATTTGTCTCAAAACTATTTTGCTGGTGTAAACAATAAGATACAACAAATCGGGATTAATTAGGAATAAAACCCATATCTATATTTTTAGGTTTTAGATAGGTACTAGGTATTTTTCCAAAGTAAGAGACATAATGATCATGGGTATATTATAGTAAAATATCAATTGGACAAAGTGAAGTCGCTGTGTCTGTCATCTCAGTACATTTTATGACATAAAATCGGATTCAGGCTGTAATAGTATTTTATGCAACTGCTAAATAATGAGAGGTCTTAAAACACTCGTACGATCCTATTATGAAACTCGCCTTCAACTCGTTTCATAAAACTGCACTCGTGTTTTAAGACCTCTTATAACGTAACAGTCGCATAAACAACTATTAACAATACGGGTGTAGATAAAATATATGAAGACGACAGGTGTGACACGCACAATGCTATCTCAAGACTACCACAGGAGTATGTGTGTGTGTGTGTGTGTGTGTGTGTGTGCGTGTGTGTGCGCGTGTACCTGAGTGCGCGGCGGCGGGCTGCGCGCCGGCGGGCTGGCCGGGCGCGGCGTTGCGCAGCGACAGCGACGAGCCCGAGCGCGACCCGTCCGACTCCGGCTGGGCAAGGAACATATTATTGAACTTTTCATTGAAAAATCCATTTTATTCTGTTAGTGAGTACATGGACATGAAATTATAAAATGACATATGTTTATTTAGTTATTTAATGTTTTTCTGACGATCCATGGGAGATGTGTATATCTATTATAAGTTGTATAAGCTAGTTTTTTACTGATAGTGACATATATTTCTGTTTTATCTGACATTGGATTCTATTATTATTGTTGTAGTTATATTATGATCGTGTATTTGACTTAACTTAGGATAATTTATAATGTAAATTTGTTATTTTTAAATAAATAAATCTAGATCTAAATCTATTACGTCTTCACCACAAGCTTCTATTACATTACAAACAGAATCATACGTTTTTTACTCTTTGACTCCAAGAATCTTATAAATTTATGAAACATGGAATGTCTACTTTTTTAATGCGGGTACACACCACAATTTACATATGTATTTAGGTATTGATACAAAGGTACAAGTTCAAAAAAAATATGCACACAATCAGCATCAAAAGTAGCTCACAATTTTAGTTTACATCACAGACAACCCCCACTAGACGGAGCATGTAAGGCGACCCGCGCGCACCAACGATATGGCACGGCAGAACATTAAAGTATCAACACGGCGGCCACCGTTTAGTTGCGTCCTTGTTTATGATCCATGCGTACGTTAACGAAAAAAGAAATTAAATAAATAACATGGTAAATTGTAGTGTTAAGTGGTGTAGAGAGACCTCATAAACATGGACGCAACTAAACGGTGGCCGCCGTGTTGATACTTTAATGTTTTACCGTACCATATCGTTGGTGCGCGCGGGTCGCCTACGGGTCGCCTTACATGCTCCGTCTAGTGTAGTGGGGGTGGTCTGTGGTTTACATCTAGAAGGTGCCCGCCACTTCGTACGTGTAATTTTAGTATACCGTAATCGGGTAAAAAGTATCCTATGTGTTATCCGCTCATCCCACAGCAACACTACATTTTTCGGGATAAAAGTAGCCTATGCGTTAATCCAGCGTGTCAGCTACCTTCATACCAAAATTTATCAAAATTAGTCCAGCCGTTTGAGCGTGAACAAGCAACAAACATAAACACACTCACAAACTTTCGCCTTTATCATTACATAGTATAAAAGAAAGTCGCTTCCATCTGTCTGTCCCTATGTAATTATGCTTAGATCTTTAAAACTACGCAACGGATTTTAATGCGATTTTCAATAGATAGAGTGATCCAAGAGATAAATTTATATGCATAATATAGCATTTCACCCGTGCAAAGCCGGGTTGTGTCGCTATTTTCATAATATAGTCTGATTGTTACGAATACTCACGTCGGTGCTTTTCCTCCCGAGCAACAGATACGTGGCGAACACGTCGTCGTACTTGGCTTCCGCGAGCGAGTACTCGATCTCCTGCCGGTTGTACCCCAGGCACACCAGCGCTTCTGCAAACACAGGGACAATACATTAGCGACAGCTCAATTTGGATTCGTGGGTGTACAACACAGCTACTGCATTCCACTCAGAGACGTGCCGTTCACTAATTCCACTAGTTATTACTAGACAGGAGCGAAGAAAGTTACATCTCGTCGGGGACAGTGCAATAGACAGTCTAGTTTGCAAAAGGGTGAATTAACTTTTTTGTGTTGTTTACTCTGTCCCCGTTGTCCAAGTGACATCTTCATACTTTTTCATAGAAAAATGCTCGGGTTGTCCGAGGGACAAATTTTGCGTAACCATAGCAACAAAGTGCACTTAAAAGTAGATTCACCAAATTTTTTTTTGGCTCAGTCAACCTTTGACAGCGGTAATTGGGATTTAAATAAGTCGCGGAAACCGAAAAAGTGCATATCGTCTGTTGACAAACCAAAACTCACTAAGTAACAAATACCTACTTAAAACAAAGCTCGTATCTCAGTATCAATCCACAAACAAGATACGAGGTTTTGAAGAGCAGGGACAGAATTTTTTGTGAGCTTGGTCGTCGCCAGGCGATTTAAATCTGAGAAATTTGACAGGAATATTTAACGTATCTCCTCTCCGCTCCGATTTCGTGGGCAGGTCTTATCAATGGCTATAGACTGAACATTTTACTTAATCAAATAAACGAATTCATCGTTTTGCTAAGTTGGGTACACAACGGCCTGCGAAACGGCGGTACCAGATTCGAGTCCCGGCATTGGCAAGTATTTTTGTAGATACTATACATTCCTGTTTTTTTTATAAAGATATTTCCTCTTAAACATATTTCACTTTATTTGTAAACATGAACTACACACAATATTATTATGCATGCTGTCTTAAGCGAAAATAATCGTCACGTGAACTTGCGCATACATATATATAGCTACAGTGGCAATAGTTAAAAATAATACATTAACCATGCGAAAAAAAAAACAATTGCTTTGAGACTTTAAAGCAAAATTATCAGGAGAAAAATAAACAAATAATACGCTCAATACTGCAATAGACGGAGTTCGGAAAAGTGTCTAAGAAAGATTTAAGGTATTTACTAAAATTGCGTTCCTACCAATGCAACGATCAATCTATAAGGGAGGCCGTGAAGTTTTGAAACAGAGGTGAGTTCTCCTCTACATAAATGTTATTGGGAATGACCAGTAACGCCATATATTAATACAGTTATTCTTAACGTAATTATATATCTTTCTTAAACAGTGATACTAAAAAAATACCGAATGTGTCCGTCTTTTATTAAATGTAATATAAAAAAGCAAGCAATTATATATATGTACGTATATCTAACACATATACAATACAAAGCTATGGTCACCTACCAACTTGAGCTGTGCCGATTGCGAAGTTGGCATGGAATACAAACAAATATTATTCACACATAGTCCAAATGTGAGGCAATATAGCGTACAGTGGCGTGATTTTCATTCTTCGGAGTAATTATAATTAGACATCTGAATATTGAGTGTGACAGGTAAGAATTTCAGTGTCGATAAACTCATTTAGCGATGCTTTATTCCTATACTAGTGGTTGCTCCAAGTTTTATTTGTAAAAATAAAATTTTATTGAAAGTAATTATTATTATTATTTTTTTTTCAATGTGTCCCCTAACCCAACTAACCTACTTCATCATCGTCTCCAAAATAATACTCACAAAAGACATACACGAAAACGAAGCTGTGAGCAATCGAAAGTATTCAAGACATTAAAAAGTGAATTTGTCGATATAGCAAACCCTGTCTGGCACTACCAAAATTCAGATATCTGATTATAATGCAAAAAGAAATGCCACTAGTAAAAATCGGACACCCGGCTAGAAGAGAGTGAGTCGAGTTTCCGAGCGTTACCGATAGCAATTTTTTACATACTATATTTGAAGTTATTAGTAATTTGGAATGGCTTTTTCACTAGAAGGAATCGTGAACATATCACCCTGTTTGTAATGATTTACCACACCACTGTAATTATGTTAGTGTAGTAGGCATTCTGCGTGACTTAGGCACTTGTCCCAACGTCGACGATTAGCGGAACTAGAGCTAGGAACTAGTTACGAGTTGGCAAGCAGCGAGGAACGAGTGTGTAGATCCGATAGTTTTCTCGCTAGGCTACAAGTGAGTGTTCGAGTGCGACGGGTGACTCGCAAGTGACTTACTTCTCTCAGCGTGAGTTCCGACAGCCAAGCGCTGCGCGAGTATCACTGAGCGAGTTTTATCTTTGACAGCTCATGTCACCGCGACAAAACTGGTGAAGGGAGTGCCCGCCAGCAGTGTGAACGGCTAGCGATCAACTATGAATATATGTGTCTTTATTACTGACATGGAATATATCTTTTGTTCGTTTATTGAGCGAGAAAATAATCGATAGAATAGCTAATCGCTTCCTCGCCGGTGGTGAGACAAGCGCTTTAAGCATGTTAAATGTCGCTCCAAACGATTAAGTATGTTTGGTACAAGTACTTTAGTTGTTGCTTGTTGTGTATTGCTTTAGCTTAAATATTCAGGCAGCGTGTGTGTAATGCCAGTAGTAGCAAAATCCATCATGACATTCCTATAGTCATATCCTCAAAACGTTCAGACTTAAGCAGTTTTGCCAGGTTTGAATCGATTTCTAATGGGCCACCCTGTTTCCAATTTTTCCACCCTGTATACACGAGAGCGACGCACCTATCCGCTTGTGGTCCTTGTAGTCCTGCTGCGGCTCGACGAAGGGCCGCAGCTCGTCCTCCTCGTAGCCGGTGTTCATCCACTTGTCGCGCATGATGCCCTCCAGCGACGCGCGCTTGCCCGGTTCCACCCTGTATACACGAGAGCGACGCACCTATCCGCTTGTGGTCCTTGTAGTCCTGCTGCGGCTCGACGAAGGGCCGCAGCTCGTCCTCCTCGTAGCCGGTGTTCATCCACTTGTCGCGCATGATGCCCTCCAGCGACGCGCGCTTGCCCGGTTCCACCCTGTATACACGAGAGCGACGCACCTATCCGCTTGTGGTCCTTGTAGTCCTGCTGCGGCTCGACGAAGGGCCGCAGCTCGTCCTCCTCGTAGCCGGTGTTCATCCACTTGTCCCGCATGATGCCCTCCAGCGACGCGCGCTTGCCCGGTTCCACCCTGTATACACGAGAGCGACGCACCTATCCGCTTGTGGTCCTTGTAGTCCTGCTGCGGCTCGACGAAGGGCCGCAGCTCGTCCTCCTCGTAGCCGGTGTTCATCCACTTGTCCCGCATGATGCCCTCCAGCGACGCGCGCTTGCCCGGTTCCACCCTGTATACACGAGAGCGACGCACCTATCCGCTTGTGGTCCTTGTAGTCCTGCTGCGGCTCGACGAAGGGCCGCAGCTCGTCCTCCTCGTAGCCGGTGTTCATCCACTTGTCCCGCATGATGCCCTCCAGCGACGCGCGCTTGCCCGGTTCCACCCTGTATACACGAGAGCGACGCACCTATCCGCTTGTGGTCCTTGTAGTCCTGCTGCGGCTCGACGAAGGGCCGCAGCTCGTCCTCCTCGTAGCCGGTGTTCATCCACTTGTCCCGCATGATGCCCTCCAGCGACGCGCGCTTGCCCGGTTCCACCCTGTATACACGAGAGCGACGCACCTATCCGCTTGTGGTCCTTGTAGTCCTGCTGCGGCTCGACGAAGGGCCGCAGCTCGTCCTCCTCGTAGCCGGTGTTCATCCACTTGTCCCGCATGATGCCCTCCAGCGACGCGCGCTTGCCCGGTTCCACCCTGTATACACGAGAGCGACGCACCTATCCGCTTGTGGTCCTTGTAGTCCTGCTGCGGCTCGACGAAGGGCCGCAGCTCGTCCTCCTCGTAGCCGGTGTTCATCCACTTGTCGCGCATGATGCCCTCCAGCGACGCGCGCTTGCCCGGTTCCACCCTGTATACACGAGAGCGACGCACCTATCCGCTTGTGGTCCTTGTAGTCCTGCTGCGGCTCGACGAAGGGCCGCAGCTCGTCCTCCTCGTAGCCGGTGTTCATCCACTTGTCCCGCATGATGCCCTCCAGCGACGCGCGCTTGCCCGGGTTCAGCACCAGGAACTTCTTCAGCAGGTTCTCGCAGTCCGTCGACATGTAGAACGGTATTCTGGAATTCATAAACAAAATCTACAGATCTCGCACTACGCGCAACCATGGCGATATAATTTCGCACGGCAAACTGAAATGCAATAGGCTATTTGACTGATGTTGAATTCTACAGCGTACTGTAGTTATATGAATAAAATTAGCTAAATATATCACGAAACAAAGAAAAAAAATCCAGAAACATATATCTTTTTTGGAAATATGTGACTTCAAAGGTACGCAAATTTTATGTTTTTTTTTTTAATCCAAAATAAATTTTGAAAATGTTTTCAGAATCCTCATAATTTTACGAAACAATAATTGTATGACAACTATGAACTTAAACGCACTTTTTCACGGTGAAAATGCCAAATTTCTTAATTTTTCCATACAATTATTGGTACCTATACCGGCCTGTGACGTCACTAGCCTGACGCGTTTTGTATGGAGCGTTTTTAGCGCTACGTAGAAATGTTGAACTTTGACGGTCATTTCTGACTTTTAGAGCAGTTTAAGTGTAGTCAGTCCCATATAGACATTTGATCACAATAAAAAATAGAATCGATTGACATCCTCAAAAAAAATTAGTCAACATGTCTATTCTAACAAAAGACTGGTTTGCAGTTCCACATCAGAAATGCACCAAGTATATTCTAAATGTTATGTCAGCAGATCGTTACAGTAGTACTGCTACGAAGTCCTCTTACAAGGATCACAACCCGATAACCCTCATCCGACGGTTTCCTACGTCATTACACTGTGTTCGTCGTTACACTTTGCTAGGGGTTTCCTCCCGTGATCGCCAGTAGCTAGCTTCTGTGTCGCCAGCCGACCAGAGTGCCGTAGAACAGGTGTGTGTACCTGTACTTCCCCCGCAGCACCCTCTCCCTCAGCTCCCTTAGCGTGGAGCCGTCGAAGGGCAGCGAGCCGGACACCAGCGTGTACAGGATCACGCCCAGCGACCACACGTCCACCTCCGGCCCGTCGTACTTCTTGCCTGCACACACAGATACATATCGTCATACAGGCAAATTACATGGCCAAAGGATCTCTGATTACTAAAAGGTTTGTAACGCAACTAGTAAAATGAGTATATAAAGTTGTGACGCGCCTGGACCCGGAAGGCATCGCCTGCAACAATGTAGAGCGAATCGTGGAGCTAACGGTGGCCCGAGCGGCTTTATAAACCAGCGGATGGCGGCCCAGTACATGGCGGCCCTCTCCTCCTGCCCTAAGTCAGACGGCCTCGATTCAGTTTATTCACTCTTCTTTGAACTACCCCAAATTAATCCTGTGGCGAGGAGATAATCCCATTACCTCCCACACAAAGTCCGCCCACTGGTAGTGAGGGCTAACCAGCCCTGATACGGTTTAAGTCATGACTTAAAAAAAAGTGCAACTCAAAAAATAGCGCTGCTGATTGCATTTTATTTGGATGGCAAAGTACCATTTTATTTTCAGGTAGCAGTTTTGTATTTTATTGACTGGAACACATTTTCTGTTGGCGTCTAGAACACACTTTTCCGTGAATGACTAGACGCGAAAAGAGTTAATCCTATTATTAGCCGTTACATTCGTTATTACCTTGGAAGAGCTCTGGCGCGGCGTACGGCGGGCTGCCGCAGAATGTATCTAACTTGGCGCCAGGAGTGAACTCGTTTGAGAACCCGAAATCCGCTATCTTAATGTTCATCTCGCCGTCTAGCAGGAGATTTTCCGCCTGGAAATGAGAAAAACAAAAATTTTATTGAGTGAACCATAAAATACTCATTTGTTCCCATGTTTTCTGTATGATTTCGCCCGTATGAATGAAATCGTCGACCGTACTGTTTGGCTTGCGCCTTGCTATGACATGTTACGTAAGCGTTATACATCTTGAGAGAAGTTTTAATCAGCATGTGTGAAGTGATAGTGCCTCTTCAAGTCTTCACTGCCACTCAACAGATGTTGGGAACACACTAGTTAAACCCCTATCCTAACCAGAGACGTGCCTTTTCCGTAAATTTCCAGAAACTTTCCACATTTTGTATGGGAAATTTTCCGGAATCCTCCCTATTTAAACCAGTCCGGGTGCAGCATTTTAAACAGTTCCCGAAACCGGGTGTTATCTTAGGTTTTTCGGCCTTTCGTGAAGGTAGTTCTTTTCTCATCAGTTGCAACTGCTGCGGAATATTACCTTGAGATCCCTGTGAATGATGCGCTTCTGGTGGCAGTACTGCACGGCCGACACGATCTGTCGGAATTTAGCTCGAGCCTCCTTCTCCTTCATGCGCCCGTGTAGTACCAGATAGTCGAACACCTGAAAATAATATTGCAATATTACAATACAATGCTAGATTCATAGCCAGGAATACTCGATCACTTTTCACACAAAAAAAAAATAGCCATAGAAGAGGGCAAAAGGGGAATAGGTCGGCCACCGAGTACCTAGAGGCGAACTATCCTAAACGATCTACTGAAATTAGGTCTAACGCCAGAAACGACATAAAAACTCCGAATGGCGTTACAGTATTAGAAGAGCTGACTCCAAAGAGGGCCAGGTCAGGGGATTAATGATCCCTTTAAGGAATATCGATGCCATAAACTGACAGACAGATGTAGATGTAAGTGTGTTCCACCATAGCACGAAAGCTACTCAACCGATTTTAGTAATTGAGGTGTTTCCGTTGGAAGTTTAAAGAAAAGAGTATATAATAACTAGCTTTTGCCCGCGACTACGTCCGCGTGGAACTTGGAAGTATGGAAACAACCTCGTACAACACGATAGATATCCACCTAATCGCCTTAATTAAAAAAGGGATTATTAAAAGCGCCTAAGCAAATGTAAGAGCAATTGTGCTTTTGGTCTAATCATTACATTTCCTACAGGGTCATAAATGTCATCAACTTACTCACTTTTCAATCTTTTTAGGGATAATTTCCAGGATGAAAACTATCCTATGTCCTTCCTCGGATCTTAAACTATCTCCATGCCAAATTTCATAATAATAAAATAATAATAATAAATTTATTCAAAAAACATATTACAGCTGTGATGACTACGGACTAAACAGACTTATAACTAGACGATAATACTACGCGCCTGAACTAGGATAATCCTGTGTTTCAGGCTGAGAAAAGGACAAACAATGACAACTTATTCATATGCAAAAATTTAAACACTATTGAATGGTTATGTTAATAAATTAAGTAAATATATACTATGGGTTCCTACGGGAACAACATTTATGCGTCCCTAAAGTAAAAAGTATATAAACTATAATTAAAAATAATAAATCACTCACTTTAATACAATTAGTAACTTCTCTGTATCGTCATAAGACAGGTTTTGCAGGGCGACCTTAAGTGTTTTCTTACAGATCACGTAAGTAAGCGGGAAAAAATCTAACTTCGCATTAAGTCGGTTATATAGCAGTGGGCCTAGGAATTGAAAAAATCTTGAAGAGAATGCATGTCTGCAATGGATAGTTGGGCAAACAAAGTCTTTACGTCGCTTATTAGTATAGTCAGGGTTGTAAGGGAGTCTGGAATGTTGTTTTAGGACTGTGTTCAAGATATATAGTTGACGAACTGTCAGAATTTCACATGATTTGTATAAGAGGTTAGTAGGAAAACGAAAAGGACGGAAAGTGGAGACCTTGAGAATTGCTCTTTGTGCTCTTTCTAAATTCAGCAGAGTTGTTTTGGCAGTGCCACCCCAGGTAGTAATGCAGTAACTTAGCAGAGATTGACATAGCGCAAAGTACACTTTTTTGATTAATTGTGAGTCCGCGATAGAACGTAGTTTTTTGAAAATAAATATTAATTTACGGACTCTGCTGCATAAAGCTTCAATATGATATCTAAAGGAAAGAGACTCGTCGATTAGAATTCCTAGGTACTTTAATTTATTAGTTATAGCTATAGATGGACATAGACATTGATCGTCAGAGGGATCCTTACAGTTGTGCGCATACAGGGAATGGTCAGACACAGACGCGGTTAATTTCCGCATGGAAAATCTTATGTAATGTGTTTTTTCTGAATTCAATGTTAGTAAATGATGCTGAAGCCATTTGTTGACCTCGTTAAAACCACGTTGCGCGTGATCATAAACTTCTTCTGAAGATTTTCCAGAAAAAAGAAGGGCAGTGTCGTCAGCGTATGAAATAATTTTACCATTTTTTATTGTCAAATTACAGAGGTCATTTATATAAATCAGAAATAGGGTAGGACCGATTATACTCCCCTGGGGGATCCCAAAAGGGGTATTTTCACGATCAGAACTCACAAAATTGTCTATTTTTGTGCACTGTGAGCGTCCTTGCAGATAATGTGCAAATAGTTTAAGCTGTGTGCCTCTAATGCCTAATGCTTCGAGCTTGTGCAGAAGGATGGAAGTGGAAACCGTGTCAAAAGCTTTAGCAAGGTCCAGGAAGATTCCTATGGTCTGGTTACCCTTATCAAGTTCCTGAACTAAGTGATCAGTCAATTCATGAACAGCGTCGGCAGTTGACAGCTTTGGTCGAAAACATAAAAACCAGACAGACACACTTTCGCATTTATGATATTAGTATGGATGGTGATTTTACTAATCTAGTCCGAAAAGATCGCATCGCATTTTAGCTTAATTGCGCTCTGAAACGCGGAGCAGAGCTGTGTTAAATGGACCAATCACGTTCCTCAGATGTAAATGCACTTCAAAAGAAGTTGATCAGCCCAAAAGGGCTTCACAACGAAGCCTGATTGGTTCATATCCTCTCTCCGCTTCAATCGACAGGCAGCTTTACGCTTTGACACACGATTCTTAAGATAGTAAATGCGACACTCAAAGAACGATATGTAAAGGCATCTGTCATAACTCCACGGGCGACCATTTTAAGCGAAATGGAACAGATAAACGGGTCAGTAAGAGGAGCTAATAAACGGTTATGCGAAAATAACCTTTGAAGATTTGCTAACTTTTTATGTCTTTTCGAGTCTTGAGGTCCGTGTCAGATTTTCATTTGTTATATATTAACCCGTGGAATGGCAGTTTAATTTAAAACGTAGATATACAGGTAGGCACGTATCGATTCAATTCTGTGTATTTAACGTGTCCAAGAATTTCTAGTAAACTAACCCTAGAAAAATTGACCGAGCAAGCGAAGCGTCTCCGTTCAGCTTTGCATTCAAAATTCTTTCGTTTTTCCGGATGTTTAGAAGTTAAGATGTCCTGATACTTTTCAGCTGTACACGCCCAGAGGTCCCATTTAACAACCGATTCTCATGAGATTTTGTGAGTAGGCTCAATAAGTATAGTTTTTTTGGCGTTTCAATTTTTCGTAATGTTTCAAAATGGCGGATATATGTTTATGTATTGTGTATCGTCACTATATAGTATAAAACAAAGTCGCTTCCTGCTGCCTGTCTGTCCCTATGTATACTTTGATCTTTAAAACTACGCAACGGATTTTGATGCGGGTTTTTTTAATAGATAGAGTGATAGGAAGGTACATATGCATAATTTATCAGCATTGCACCCGTGCAAAGTCGGGGCGGGTCGCTAGTCTAAATACATAAGTGTAGAATACCTCGCCTCCCGAGGCGTACTCCATGACCAGATACAGAGTCTTCTCCGTCTCGATGACCTGGAACAGCTTCACGATGTTCGGGTGGTCCAGCATCTTCATTATCCGCACCTGGAAATAATTAAACAGAAGAGATTAAGAGATGATTGAGAGACGCGCAGTGGTAGTGGATCTGCCTACTGAACTGACCGTCCCACCCGTCTAGCACAAACAACGCTTCGCGACATAGCATCGCCCGCCACTCTCTCACAGTAAAGAGAAGAAATAGATAGGTAACATTTCTCGCGCGAGAAAGAGTCACGTATCACAGTTGTGCTAGAGGTGCAGGGTATGAAATCCTACAAGAGCAAATATTTGTGTGATATCTTATGATTGATATATATATCTGTAATTTATGTCGATCATGATTCTGTACACTACTGTAAATTGCACTCGGAACAAATAAATATAATATATGTAGGTTTATAGTGTGTAGCTGTAGCGTAACACGCACAAACTAACTCTTTACCTATACAGGGTGATCAATCCAAATGGGTCAGTAGGGAGGAAACGAAAACTATAAGAGATCAGGAAATCTGTTCTTCGGAACCATGGCGTCGATTTTGATTGGACCTGGTTTAAATTCTGTTAGTAATCGCATGTCGCATTGTAACATTCTTTACAGGGGTTTTGACCGAGTTATATATGAAATTATGAAGTTCCTAAGAACAGATTTCTCTATCTCGTATAGTTTCTGGCTTCTTCCTACTGTCCCATTTGGATCGATAACCCGGTACATTCATGTACCCTAGATTAAGTGCTCAGTAATAAATCATAAAGCATCACTTGTTTACATTCAACGTCCCACATTAAAGGTTTATCGTAAGGTCGTCTGTAAGATATCTTTTTAGGGTTCCGTAGTCAACTAGGAACCCTTATAGTTTCGCCATGTCCGTCTGTCCGTCCGTCCGTCCGTCCGCGGCTTAGCTCCGTGATCATTAGTACTAGAAAGCTGAAATTTGGTATGAGTATGTGTATGTATAACGCCGACAGAACGGTAAAATAAAATTTAAAAAAAAAAAATTTTTTCGGGTACCTCTCGAACACCTAAAGTGGGGGTGATTTTTTTTTTTCTTTTCAACACTGGTGTGTGGGGTATCGTTGAATAGGTCTTGTAAAAATAATAGGGGTCTTCTAACATAATTTTTTGATAAAGTCAGCAGTTTTGTAAATATTCGCTATAAAAACAAAAAAAATTGTGTCCCCCCCGTCTAACTTTTCAACCACGGGTCAAAAAAATTCTGAAACATTCATGTTAATGAAGCCTTATAAGTACTTTCAATGAAAACTATATTGAACAAAATCGGTCGAGCCGTTTTTGAGTTATCGCCAAATTTCATATTTTTCCTTTAAAAGGTCGTAAGTTGACTTCCGGAAGGTAATAAGTGAATACAGTTTCTAGGGCGTTTACGACCTTTTTATAGAGCTTAAAATCTTTCTTAACGTAAACCTCGGGCTTAAAAAAGCAGTTTATTGAGAAGGATGAGCAACTACGGAACCCTACACTGAGCGTGGCCCGACATGCTCTAGGCCGGTTTTTTTTAGCGATATAACCGCCTATTGTCGGTCGTAGCTTAAGTTTAGGATCACGTAATGTTTCACACATGAAAACAAACAATTAAATTACCTACCACAAAGACAAATTTATCGTAAAGTGCACAAAAATATTTATTTGAATACCAATGTGCAGGCAGGTACTCCGAGCTTCATCTGAATTCAGCAATAACAAGTTGTATTTTGGCAATGCAAATCTATTGTCTGCGTAGGATGACTTTTTCAGCAATAAATCTTGAAACAGCGCAGTTTCGTGGGTCGATTGCAAAAAAATTGTACATAGTTAAAGGCTTAGTTAACATTAAATACGATCGCTTCCTTTGTGTGACGAAAGTTAGTCATACAAAATGTATGGGTAACTTTCGTCACACAAAGGAATCAATTAACATTGTTTTAATTAAAGCCCTTAACTATGTACAATTTTTTTGCAATTGACCCTCGTATTGAATTACAAATTGAGGTCAAAGTCAAGCGAATCAATCTTGTTAGAGAACAACAACGCAAAAAATAATGCTGCATTCTTTATGTTTAACTATTGTCAGCAGCTATTGAAAACAACCATATTTCCTATGCTCCTTTGCTCCTGCGAGGTTGATTGTGTTCCTCAGCAATGCGAAGGCCAAGGTAAATATTTCTCTGATTCGAGTAATGGAAGGCGAAAATGCAAAGATGGTAGGTCTGGTTGCCTGTGAAGGAATGGAAGTTGTAATAGTACGTTACTGCAAACGCAATGAACAAAAAAAACACCACAAAGAAAAGATAATTGAGCTATTTAGCATGTTTATGAACACAGACGCCATAGTTCTCTCGAGTTGTTCCGCCCGAAACGTGATATTTCGAACCCAAGTTATGACGACATTTCAATGCATGTTTGAGAAAAAGTGTAGTGTCTCACCTCTCTGAAGAGTTTCTGCAAGGACCCAGGGTTGAGCTGGGTCTTGTCGATGATCTTGATGGCGACCTCCTTGCCAGTAGGGACATGTTTCGCGAGCTTCACCTTCGCGAAGTTTCCTTTGCCGATGGTCTTGAGTAGCTTGTATTTTCCTGGAACAATACAGAGGAAAGGCTAGAATTAATTACTATAAATCATGCGAACAGTTTGGTAACGAGTTCGCAAAAAAATATCACACTCATACTACAAAGGCGAGAGTTTGTATGTGTATGTTTGTTACTTCTTCACGTTCGAACGGCTGGACCAAGCTGGATAAATTTTGGTATGAAGATAGCTGACACCCTGTATTACATAAGCTACTTTTTATCCCGAAAAGTGTAGTGTTCCCTTGGGATGAGCGGGTAATACCGCGCGGAGCAGCTGGTAACATCTATACTTCTGTCAAGTTGTACGAATGTCTGACTACCATAGAATAAAACACTACAGCAGGTTTTATCTTTTGATATTCGCTAGAGCCGCCACAGAAATATGCCCACACTGTAATCTATTGGATGTGTGTTGAAAGCGCCGCGTGCGACACTGCGACTGGCTACGATCGCGCGGCGAATTCTCCGAACAAAAGCGGAGTGACGATCAGTTGATATCGCGACACGCTACGCGTAGTGAGACTTTTGGTAGTAGCTTGGTTAGTACTACCGAACGAGAACTGAAAAACACGTATTATCCTGCATTCGCGGTTGATTATTCTAAATGTATAGTATGTAGAGTAAAAGTACTACATATCGACGGCATAAAGCGGAAACGTAGTAAAAACCCAGGGAATTCATTGTTTTCACATTTTGCCTTCGATATACTGGGACTGTAAAGGGAGTAATAAATTAAAACTTACTTAATTAACGTTGTTCAGTTTGAATGGTAGACTCTATGATTGAATTTATTGCTCCTTTTAGGTACACCTGTTATAGGTAGTAGGTACCGTTTCATGGGCATCATTAAGCTAATTCTCTCTTTAGTTACAAACTAATTACGATACTAAACGTGTTCACGGCAACTACTTACATAAAGGATAAACCAAAGGATGTAATTAATGCAGCACAATATTTTATATATCCCGCACAACGCAGCCTTGAACATTTTAAATTTACTCGACGGCTACTTCCCCCTGTTAAAACAACTCAATTTGTATTATACTGAATCTAGGTTAAGTAGTTTCACCGCGTTGCAGGCTTTTCGTTCGAATGTTTCCAGTTTCGATATACATAAGTTACTGCACAACAACTGCATCGAACTGTACTGCACTCCAGTCAGTGCCCTTCCAGGGGGCTGAATGTCCAAATGGTTCTAATGTTTAGATGTCAAAATGTACAAAGTATTGGTTAAAATATTACGATGACAAAAAGACCAAAGTTCGCATTTAAGTCTAAGAAATTTGATCACTTCACACAAAGAAGAAGAAAAATGAAAACATTTATCTATAGGCAATTCTTAACGTGTAGAAAGAACTACCAAGAAACGCTTTTCCATTTATAATATTGATTATAACTCAACCTGAAACGGTTGGGCAATAATCAGTTCAAAAAACAAAAGCCGTCCTTCCGGTGGTCAAAAGTTAAGAAAGAGCTTGTATGGAGGGAACATTCTTTATTCTCACATGAGTTTTATTAGAAAATTAGGCCATGGAATCCTTAATTTCGTTTATGTCCACAGGAAAGATTCAAACCTAAATCTGATTATGACCCAGTTACCTTCGACGCATAACTTTGCAATCCGCAACTCGTCCATCTAATGCCCTACCCATAATATCTCGAAAGTTATAACAGTCGCTTAAAGGAAACCCACATTAATCCGGAGCGGAGCAATAATCTCGAAAGGGCAGACCCGCGCGTCCCATCCCTTTTTGATTTGTCAAATTTTTTTCATCCGAAGGCATCTCACAAATAACGTGTAGGGTCAAGGACGAGGGTTGTCATGAATATGTAATATTGTATGTATTGACAGCTTTACTTGCCCTCGATATTAAAGGCAGATATGTAAACAGTACTTTCTATTGACAAGTAAAGTAAGGAAGCGTGGTAGTGTTTTTTTTTACGCCTTAAAGGGGTTGAACTTTTGAACATCATATGGACGTTATAGCTTTTATATAACTCTCTTATCCAACTATCATTGACTAAAATACCACATTTTAGACCATATAGTAGTCGCCACTCGAAATAGAACCTCCCTACCCCAGCGACCGTAAATTTTACGAGCGATGTGCCCTGTCAGTTTAGGTTGGAAATTATCTTAGCAATGTCAGTTTGGTTCTCCTGCGGATTTCGTCATTTATGAATTACCTACTAGCTGCGCCGGGCGTTGTTACCCGCTCATCCCACGAGAACACTACATAATTTCGGGATAAATAGTAGCCTATGTGTTAATCAAGAGTGGCCGCTACCAATGCTACCATCATACCAGAATTAATCAAAATTGGTCAAGCCATTTGCGCGTGAAGAATTAACAAACATACGCATAAACACAATCACAAACTTTCGCCTCTATAATATTAGTGTGATGATGATGATTCTCGCTCGAAAACTCCGAGCACAGGATTCTCAAAAATTAAGCGCGATGACAAGATTTCTCAAGCTACTTAGCATATATGAGGATAACGTATTCTAGCTGACATAAACTAACCATACCTAGGGGATGACCTCGTGAGGGTAGCGGGGAATCAGTGGATGCGGTCTGCACGGCATTTGGACTTCGTGGCGAGTCATGGGGTCTACGTTCAGCAGTGGACGTCTGTGGCTGATAGACAGAGAGAAACTAACCAATATGCGGTTCCTCGGATGTCCTCGTGAGGGTAGCGGGGAATCAACGGATGCGGTATGCACAGGTTCGCACTTTGCGGCGAGACATGGGGTCTATGTTCATCAGTGGACGTCTGTGGCTGATAGACAGGTAGAAACTAACCAATATGCGGCTCCTCGGATGCCCTGGAGCGCGAGGAGACCCGCACGCTGCCGGCCGTCGAGCCGCCGCCCGCGCCCGCGGACGACTCCGATGCGCTCTGGAAACACAAACACAGGCTTTAATACACAATTTCATAGCAAATACGCAATAATATACACACTTGTTACGCATAAACACTTGGGTAAAGGTATAAAGGTTGAACACGTCAACACTTGGGCATGTAAAATCGGCTATTATTACGCGAAAAATAGAGTTATGCAAATTTTTTAGACACCTATTTGATAACAAGGAACTATTCAAGGAACCGCCTTCCCCTCAAGATCAAGCACGCCCCGAACAAGTTAAATTTAAAAAAATCCTTGCGTGACCTCTTCTTTAGCAGAATGGAGAAATCTTAGCATGTCTGTTTTGATTTTTAGTCCATATATATTTATATTATGTATATATAATAAACATATGTATTTATCTAAGTATTTATCTATTAAAACCTATTTAAGTTAGTTGCAACATATATTTAGAAAAATTAATTGGGATATGTTTGGATTAAATATAAATGGCGAAAAGCTTCACCACTTAAGATTCGCAGATGACCTGATTCTGCTCAATGAAAACCAAGAAGGCTTGGAAATAATGCTAGCACAATTAGAAAAAGAAAGCAGAACTGTAGGGTTAACTATGAATCTAGACAAAACAAAAATAATGACAAATCACATAAAAACACCTATTTTTCTAAATTCTAACCAAATAGAGTATGTTGATGAATATACATATTTGGGACAAATTATTTCACCAGAAAATCAGATGCAGAAAGAAATAAATATAAGAATAAATAAGGCTTGGAAAAGATTCTGGTCCCTTAAAGAAATTATGAAGAATCCACATATACCGCAAAAAGAAAAAACAACAGTATTCAACTCGTGCATATTACCGTGTTTAACTTATGGAGCACAAACCTGGGCCCTCACTAAGAAGCAGAGTAGGGCACTAAAAGTGTGCCAAAACAAAATGGAGAGAAGCATCTTAAATATCAAACTACGAGACAAAATCAAATTAACTAATATAAGAAGTAAGACAAAAGTTACAGATGTCACATACACTGTGAAGAAACTTAAATGGAAATGGACAGGCCATATGATAAGAAACAAGAGGAAAAAATGGACAAAAGATATTACTGTATGGTACCCTAGAGATGGAAAAAGAAAGAAAGGACGTCAAAAAACAAGATGGGAAGATGACATCAAACAGATAGCTACAACAATATGGCAAAGAAAAGCTGAGAACAGGGAAATATGGAAAATCCTAGGGGAGGCCTATGCCAAAGGGCAAGCTGATAACAATGTTACCGATGTCGAAGATTCAACTATTATTACCAAATACAATTAAAATAAACAATAAAACTAAATTTAAGAAAAAAATATACTTATAATACTATTATTATATAAAGTAATAATCAGTAAAAAGTAGCTAATATTATAAAATTATATCAAAGCATGAATAATAAATAATGAATAAAATCCTGCTAAATAAAAATAATAGAATAATAATTATAAATTAAATATAACTAAATTGCATTAAATGAATAATTAATTATAGTATTATATAACAATAATTTGTAATTGGATGCATGAAAGGAAATTAATACATATAAATTATAAGAAAAAATATAATATGCATGAACAGTAAGTTAAAATGGTGTAATAATAATAACTGTAAAAAGAAAAAAACGAATGTACCTACATATTATCAGAAATAAAGGCTATTTGAATTTGAATTTGAATTTGAAGTTAGTTGCACCGCCCACAACTTATCTGCTTTGCCCGATGGTTGACTGGTAGAGAATGCCCTATGGCATTAAGTCCGCCTTTTGTACGATCTGTTTTTCTTTTGTGCAATAAAGATTAAATAAATAAATAAATAAACTATTCTATAATACGTCAATATTTTTTTTTTCTTTTTTTAATTCGCTGTCAAAATGTCGAGCAAACAACATCAACAACGCGAACCCATTCTGCACGAGTATGCAGAAAATTCAATGCTACGCTATAGAGATATCGCAAAAAAAACTGAAATGTCCTCAATCTACGGTTTGCCGCGTATTAAAAAGGTTTCGTGAACGCTTAACAATAGATCGCAAGCCAGGAAGTGGTGGGTTGCAGGGAGTCAAGAATAAAAAAAAGGACGAGAGTGTTGTAAGGATTCTTGCCTCAAATCCTAAGATCTCATCTCACGATGTTGCCAAGAAAGTGAAAATGTCTCTGTCCTATGTTCAAAAAGTTAAACGTAGGGCACGACTAAGAAGTTATAAAGCCCAAGCTGCACCAGATCGAGACTCGAGACAGAACTTATCTGCAAAGAAACGGTCACGAAAATTTTATGAAAATTTCATTACGAAGTTTGCATGCGTGGTCATGGACGACGAAACATATGCAAAGGCAAACTTAAAACAAATTCCTGAGTTCTATACCAGCGTAAGTCGAACAGACGCTCCTGAAGAATGTAAATAAAAAAAACAGTCTAAATTCCCAAAAAAAATACCTTATTTGTCAGGCAATATGTAGCTGCGGAAAAAAAAGTCGCTCGTTTATTACCACCGCGACAATAGACAGCGGTATTTATTAAAAAGAGTGTTTACAGAAACGTTTACTGCCTTTCATAAGAAAGCACGACTCACTACCGCTGTTTTGGCCAGATTTTGCTACTTGCCATTACGCAACAGCAGTGTTGAAATGGTACGAAGCAAATGGAATCGTGGTGGTACCCAAAGTATGCAACCCCCCAAATAGTCCAGAACTGCGGCCTGTTGAAGAGTACTGGAGTATTATGAAGGGAATCTTAAAAAAGAAAGGCGGAGAAATAAAATCGGTCTCTGAACTACAAAAAGTATGGACATAGGCGTCGAAACGGTGTCCTAATGAGATGGTGCAAGTCTTATGAGCCGTGTGCGTAGGAAAGTTAGAAGTATGGCTTACAGTGTAGACAATTACTAAAATAGGAAATGTTGTTATAAACTTCATTAAATTCGACATTAAATGTGGAAAACATAATGTGGTCATTTATTATTAAAATTATTTAATATTAATCTTTGTGTGCCCCAGTTTTGGCGTGTTCAACCTTTATCCTTCATCTCTATGATTTGCCGTTTCACCCGCATATCCACTCAACTGCTTCGAATTTTGAGTTGGACTCTATTTATATAATAAAATAAGATCGGTACACAAGTAGCCGTAGTTACCAAAAGCAATTGAGTGGCTATGAGTATAAAATAAAATACTACTGCTGCTGCTGAATTAATATTCGAAACGGTAGCGGTACCTTTAAATTTGAGTCTCTTACTGTACCTTTAAAACAAAGCGTTATTTTACACCAAAAAATACCGTAATCGAAAACGATTCGTGGTTAAGTTCGTGGTCGTCGGTCGTCGATTCGTGGTAGTACCTGGGCCATTTTTTCTAAAGTTGTACACCCCACTTTTTTTTTTTCAATTTTCCATATTTTGGGTATTTTCTACTCAGAATCACGAGATCTTACGATCTAATTAGGAGAAAAAAACTGTCCCAAGTTTTTTCGTGACATTCCGTTACCATTTCCATATAACCTACCATAGCGGTAACGGAATGGAAAAACAAAAAATGTATGAATATTTTGGGACAGTTTTTTTCTCCCAATTAGATCACAAGAGCTCGTGATTCTGAGTAGATAGTACCCAAAAAATCGAAGATTAAAGAAAAAGTGGGGTGAACAACTTTAGAAAAAATGGCCCACCTATATTTTGTGGCAGATATAAAATTCAATCGCGACTTTTTAGCGCGAATGAGTTCGGAATATTATAATTTCGCACCGTTATTTCCTTCAATATACTTAATTCCTGAATGAAACCCCAACGGATCACAATCAACAGACACAAAGGACGCGTAAAGAACGGTTATCTTTCTCCGCAGGCGTTCTGATTCCAGTATCTTCATCTTTCAAAGGTTTGCAGAGGTCGTTGACCCCGGAAAGGAAATGTTTCCCTGTACGCGTGAGCCCGTTTTGGTACAGTAAGGGTAATGCCGTGATGCGTATGTTTTGGTCGTAAATTTTCCTTACAGGTTTTATCTGCGTCTCGATTCATATAAAATTGAATCAATGAGATGAACAACACCTAAACATGTTTATACTGAAGACACATTGTTTGAGATCTTTTCCATCACACTTGGTCGTAAAAAAGGGTTTACATGCTAGAAAAGCGGGCAGTAAGTCGTAAATTACACTCTAGGGCGGTAAGTAATTTTTGTCACACTTTAAGGGTTTACATGCTAGAAAACCGGGCAGTAAATCATATATTACGCCCCAGGGCGGTAAGTAATTTTGGTATTGAATACTATACCACACCTCGGACAATGGCGATCAAATGTATGAAAGAAACGCGTTGCTCCGCACACAGTCTAAGCTCGTGTAGGTGAACGCGTACCATGCTTGTGTGAGTGAGATAAGACATGCTAGGGTTGCCGCCATTTTGAACTTTGAACGCACGAGTCGGGAACACAATGTGCAGCAATATGAGATGACCTTGTATAATAGCGGCGTCGAATTAATTTTGTGTGCTTATAATTAAACTAATGTTAAAGGATTACGATTTCTAATTCCGCCCGCGTTCAAATTCGATAACCTCAATGACTAAAAACTCATTGCGCGAATTAGGATGAAATAAGAATCATATTACGCTGTAAGGTGGGTATCTAAGCTCGATTTATACAAATAGTTTCCTATTTTGAATCAGTATAAACGAAGTACTGAACTAAATTTTTGTAAGGAAATTCAGGCCACCAAAATATTATGTAAGTTGAAACCATGATTTTGTTCATGTTGTGTTGTTTTCAGTGTGATCTGATAGGCTTAGGTCGAAAACGGATAGGGCAAAAAAAATACTAATCATAAGTACCTATTGTAAGTTGGTTTTGTACTAAAACATAAAACACTTTGAAAATAACTGGGTATGTCCTTGCCTAGATTCATCCAATGGGAATCTGTAGAACTTTCTTTTATTTTTGTTGTTTATATAGCTTAAACAACCGTACACAGCACAACACACGCCCATTACAAAAGTATTTGTATAATATTTGAATATTATATACGTGGCCTCCACTCTGCGCACCGCTCGTCGTCGTCGCGTCCTTGCCAGCCGGTAACTGCGAGGTAACCGAGCGCGGGTGGGCGGCACTTTCGGCGGGAGGCAGGGAGTGTCCATACTGTACGTTAGTACTCTTTATTATACTGTGATACTACTACTTTTGTTTTATTTCCTCCAAAGTGTGATGTAAAACGTCGTACGTGACTCCACCAGAAAGGAATTCCAAACTCGTGTCATTCGGCCTCGGCTTCGGGCTTCTAATAGACTTTCGTTTTTAATTCCTAGTTTACCACCCTTGCTACGTAATGTACTTACTATAACAGTCAAAAAAGAAAGTTTAATGATGACTCATTGATTCCTTTTTCGTCGTATTCCCGATTGGACATATTCTTGTGTCGGCACATTCCTGTTTAGCCGAATTCCGTTTTCGGCATATTCTTGTTCATGCCTATATTCAGGTGAATAGGACAGTAGTAATGGCATATTTGACCAAATGATCATGGCAATTATTTACTAACTTCTACCAAGCTATTTCGATTGTTAATAATATTCCGCGAGATAAAACATCGTACCTACATAGGTACGTACGGCGTAGGCTACGTAGCCGTCCCTGATGAAGAGCTCCATACGAGTTCGAAACACGTCGGACCGTTCCTGACCATTTTTACGTGAGTTTAATTAAACAGTTTTTTATAATTAGCTGTACCGTCAGCATCAAATAAGCTGTCAATTTTACTGCTGGCTTATGGCAAATTGCATACTTAAATTGTCAGCTACTTTTCACGCTGACTACATAAGTGCACATACGGGCGCACTCAAAATAAATGATTATGGCGATTCTACCAAGTATTTCAATATATTTTATTAAATGCAACAATATTTTAAAATGTCACTCGCAAGTGAGCCCTGTAAAACCCAATGAACTGTGCACCACCCACATTATGCACCGGGGGGAAAAGTAAAACCTTTCCAACTTTTTTCCAAACGATAATGGCGCCACCAAGTTTTTCCATTTCCACGGTATCGTAAGTTAAGTTAATGGTGCAGAGCTTTAAATAACTAATGCTATCGCCCTTAGGCTATTTCTGTAACGTATAACCTTCAGTGTGACGTGTTTCGACTTATGATCAGGCTGTTTCGGCTTTTATAGGATGGTGGTCATGTTTTCATGTACGTTTAAAGTGGAAAAAAGTATGAAACTTCGAATGACTATAACATACAGTTTGTTTGGACTAACGATGTAGAAATTTTGGGAGGTGATACTGTGGACTATTAGGAAGAGTTTGAACCCTATATGTCTAGTCCAATCTGCGATACTTTGTTTCTCAATTTACATTTTACTAAGTACCTATACTTAGTACTCTAAAGTCTATTGGCCCCCATTGGCTGCCGTTTGCCGCCGAAGTCGTGGCAGGGCCATTTCATACCTTGTCACAGTGACCGTCAATATGAAAGCGGCTTGAAATCTCATATCATTGTTATTGTGACAAGGTTCTAGTGGCCTAGAAATCAAATAGGTTGACTGTACTTCATATTTCTTATTTTTAACAATAAAGCCACAAAAAATTGGATAACAATATATTTTAGTGTTTGTATTGATCTGTGACGCTACGCTATCGGCGGTCAGGAGGGCAGCTACTGACAATACCCGTGTTGCCAACACGCGCCTCAAATATAAGGCGCGTTCAAGAATTCGGCTAACAGTATGGATTGTTTTTAAAGCTGGCGCTGGTCAAGCTTGGCCGTAAGCCCCTTGCAAGGCTTCTCCGCTCTTTATTCTTAACGGCTTTGCATTGCCGACTTTTCAATGCCCTTTACAAATTATGCAAGACGCCGCATTGAAAAGAGGGTAATAAAATAACGTTTTATTTCTAATCTGTTTTATAGCAATTCTAGGAAATACACTCAATGTCCTAATACATTTTATCGAGGACTCTTTGAATGTTTCTGGGAAAACCTGCGGAATATTCTTTTGAAATAATGGGATTTATTATGACAATGTTGCGTCTCAATTGAGATTTATAATCCTGTGCTAAGCCGATTTTAACACTAGTAGTAATTTTGATAATAATGCGATTAATATAGTTCACCAAAATATACAAGGTTTTACTAGTAAAGAACTTGAAATTGGTTTATTTATAGATAATCATAATATTCATATCTTGTGTATAACTGAACACTGGCTTAAAGGTCATGAATTTATGTTCAATTTTAACAATCATAGTATAGTAAGCTCTTTCTCTAGAGAAGTTCACATCCGCGGCGGATCTTTGATTATGGTAAAACATGATTTAAAGCATAAAGAACGCAAAGATATTGTTAACATGTCCATTGAGCGTCAGATTGAACTTTCGTGTATTGAATTGGAACAATTTATAATTATATGCGTATACAGACCCCCATCAGCGGACTATAGTTTATTTGAGTCAACTATGGATGAAGTGCTCAATAGTATATTCTCAAGTAATAAGTGTATTATTGTGTGTGGTGATTTTAATGTTAATTTGTGTGAAGAATCATCTATGAGTGTGAGTTTATTGAACACTTTTAATTCTTTTGGCTTAGTGAATTTGTTTTCTGAGTCTACCAGAATCACAGCTACCAGTTCAACGTGTATTGATAACATATTTAGTAGTGTTGATGCGATTGATAAATCTATCATAAACAAACTAAGCTCTGACCATGCCTCCTTCAACTTCAGTGGAAATATTGAGAGTGATCCACAAGACGCCATGTGCAGACCTATCTCTGAAAATCGCTTAGATTTGTTTAACCATAACATTCAGAGGAGACTATGTTATCTTACATTTACTCAAGAGGATGCTAACTGTATGTGTTCGGCCTTGTTTAACTGCATCAAAAAAGAATTTGATGCCTGTTTCAATTTAAAGAAAGTACAAGACAGGGTTAAAACTAAATTCAGCGACTGGGCTACACCTGATATTCATGAAAAAAGATGTCGTCTCTACGATCTTTATGAACAAAGGACAATCGATAAGAGACCGGAGTTCCTAGAGTACGTGAAAATGTTTTCCAAATCCTTTAAGCAAATGTGTGCCGCCGCTAAAGCTGATTACTTGTCTAAAAAAATCACAAATTCCTGTGATAAGGTAAAAACTATTTGGAAGGTAATCTATGATGAAACTGGGAAAACGAAACCAAAAGATCGCCATTACAGTCTTCGAATCGACGATACTGTAATAAGTTCCGATGTTGAAATTGCCCATCACTTTGAGCAATTCTTCTGCAATATACCTGTAGAGACAACAAAGTCTTTAAATTCATCGCCCGATGTTGCTGAATTACTATTGAAAACGAATGTAACAGAATGTACAACTATCTTTAAATTCATTTATGTAACCCCTACCACTATTATTAAAGCGTTTAAATCGCTAAATTTAAAGAAGACTGAGGATCTGTGGGGCCTATCTGTGAAAGTGTTACATTCAATTGTTGAATCTATTGCACCATATTTAGCTGATATCTTTAATAAATGTATTGATACTGGAGTATTTCCTGATTTGATGAAGCATAGCAAAATTATTCCCTTATTCAAATCAGGTACAAAATCAGACCCCACAAATTTTAGACCAATATCAATACTACCAGCATTAAGCAAAGTTTTTGAGAAGATTATTCTAAATCAACTGATATCTCATTTCAATCGGAATAACCTACTCCACAGCAATCAATTCGGGTTCACTAAAGGTCGCTCTACCACTGACGCTGGCGTGGTACTAGTTAAACATATCTTTGATGCCTGGGAGAAGGCTCAAGATGCTATTGGAGTTTTTTGTGATCTATCCAAAGCATTTGATTGCGTTGATCATGAGAATTTAATACGTAAGCTAGAACACTACGGAGTCAAAAACAATGCCCTTGACCTTGTCTCGTCATATCTTTCAGGCAGAACGCAACGGGTAGATATCAATGGGACTCAATCGACTGGGTCAGCTGTTGCTATGGGGGTACCTCAGGGTTCAATTCTGGGTCCCTTTCTTTTTCTAGTGTATATTAACGATTTACCAAACCTTGTGCGAGATAAACATGATATAGTACTATTTGCAGATGACACATCTCTTCTTTTTAAAGTAAAAAGGCAAGAAAACAACTTCGATGTGATTAATGATGCACTGTCCTCTATTATGGATTGGTTTACTGCAAATAATTTACTTTTAAATGCCAAGAAAACTAAGTGCATTAAATTTACATTACCAAATGTGAAACAAGTCAATTGTGCCAAGGTAAAACTGAAAGGCGAAGTACTGGAATTTGAAGAAAAAACAGTATTCCTGGGTGTTACTTTACACTTTTACACTCTAAACTGCAATGGACTGCGCATATAGCCACTCTTGCAGGTAAGCTTAGCTCCGCGGCCTATGCAGTTAGGCGAATCAGGCAGCTGACAAACGACGAGACGGCAAAGATTGTATATTTCAGTTATTTCCATAGTGTTATGTCATATGGAATTTTATTATGGGGAAGAGCGGCGGACATCCAAACCATCTTTGTGCTACAAAAACGAGCTGTACGCGCAATTTATGCACTAGGAGGTCGTACGTCACTAAGAGAGAAATTCAAGGAAACAAACATTCTCACCGTAGCATCTCAATACATTCTTGAGAATATCATGTATGTGCGGAAAAATCTCCATGAATTCAAGCTCAACAGTGACATTCACCACTACAATACGAGAAGTAAGGACAAGCTCGCAATACCTGCCCACCGTCTCCGTAAGGTTAGCTCGTCGTTCGTGGGGAACTGTGTACGCTTCTACAATAAAATACCTATTGATGTAGTAAAATTGCCCTGTAGCAAATTTAAAGCGCAAATAAAACGTCACTTATTGAATAAAGCTTATTATACTGTTAATGACTTTCTAAACGACGGTGATGCCTTTAAGCCAGTAGTTTAGTGTTTTGTGTCAATAGTAAATTTTTAAATAAGCATTATTTTGGTGGGAAATTTTTAATGTAACATGAGAGCACAATTTGTTGTTTCTCACCGGGCAAATAGTATTAGTCAAGTATGCCCGGCAGCTTGAGCATGTCATGCTCGCTTAAAGGTCTTTGCTTACGGTGGCGTCGTTGATCGGGTCGCAGCCTTCCCTATAATATGGTTGAGGGAGGCGATGGCTGAGATATGCGTCATACTCGTGAACGGGTGCCGTTTGTGGGGTCCGGTCTGTTCATGCTAGCAAGGGCCAAATTAAATATGTAGCAACCGCATACTAGTGTTAAATTAAGCAAATGTGAGAAACTTCATCCTGTACTCGATTGAAGTTATTCTATGTTGATTTTAACTTTTTGAACTCTTAGAGACTGTATACATCTCTAAGAAACAGCTTAGTGTAGTGTGACACTCAGAGACTTTATACATCTATGAGGAAATTAAATAATTTTAAAATATTTTATTGCATGTTATGACGCCTAGAGACCATATACATCTCTAAGAAATTTAGGTTTAATAATTATTTTCTAAATTATTCACGTTGACGCCTAGAGACCTTATACATCTCTATGGAATTAAATTAATTAAGTAATTATATTTTATTGCATGTTGTGACACCCAGAGACTTTATACATCTCTGGGTATATTTAATATTTTCAATTTATTATATTTTAATTTTAATGTTCCTACTTAACATTGATTTGGAGTATCTAACATCTCCATTACGTGTACCAGTGTAATTAGTTATAACACAAATGTATCATGTAATTGTTTTAAGTATTATTTACGAAAAAATGACTTACTGTTGAGTTTCTTTCGGCTTTCTTCTCAACAGCGGTCTCCTCTTGCGAAATGCCGGTAGATTCACAATCTGACTTGTAAAAGTGCCCCTGTGGCCTACTTACTGAATAAATTATTTCATTTCATTTCATTTCATGTAGTAACAAAAGGAAGAACTGTAAATAAAAAAACCTTCATTTTCCAACCAACGCGATCGAAGAATAATGGTGTAATCTCGACCACATCAAAGTGCTATAATACCATTGTTATCAATTCCATAAAAAGACAAGTCAAGTTATCGACCGTATAATAGTCTCAACGCAAAAAAAATTACATCAATTACATCATTTTGTTCTTACAATGTGACGCGTAAAGCTTAAACACGTCATGAATAATGTTCAAATGGCAGTTAGGCTATAAAAAGCAATTTTAAGCGGTTGTGCCAAAGCGAGAGAATACGCCAAGTTTTTGAAAAAATGGGCATTAATTTTCCAGTCTCGTGCTAATGTTGCACTAAGGTCATTCACATAATAAGCAATTGTCTAAATGGGTGGTTAAAATATTATGACGATTCATTTTTCGGGAAAGTAGTCGTATACCGATATCGATTTCTCGTGTCCTATCCTAATTAGTTGTTATTGTCATCTATTAAAAACAACAAAATATATACGATAAAAAGAACATCTATTGCCATAATAAACCATTAAAACAAAGATCACAGCAGAAAGAAAAATTTAAATGATTTAATATAAAAATTGTGGTGTGGACCCACATTTAATAAATAATAAGACATTACATGTTTCATAAATGTATCTATTGATACCATGACATAACCCAACTGTATAAAGATAAAGTCATAAATTTTATATTATACACTTTCATATCCGACATGGCTTTGTGAATATAGTAGCTAAGCTAAATCGGCGAAAATTTGCCAACTCGCGACTATAGTCCAGAAACTTGTTATTTTTCTGCATAGCCAGCTAGTTTTTAACGACGGTCCTATTATAGGTTTACAACGGTATGCCGTTCGAATAAAGTGTATTAAATGGTGGGGACTGGGGATCCGAAAAAAAAATCAGGAACTATTTCAAGATAAGTACTGCTTTCGCGGCGCTAAAAAAGGTTTTTATCGGCGCCCTTGCTAGTTGAAAATGTCGAAATACCGTGTTTTAGTTTCCAGGGAAGTAACCGGAGCGCACAACTATGCTTCGCGACTATTGTAGCGAGACAGCTTCACCCGTCACTGTCTCAGTACTGCCCGGAGAGAGATAGGTTAAGATCTCGCGCGAGAAAGAGTCGCGAGTCACAGCTCTGCTAGCGGTGCAGGGTGCCGAGGAGTACAGTTTAGGAATCGCTAACATAGTCCGGAACTCTAAAATCAAATTTTGACAAACTAGCCCAAGTGGAAAACAAGGCCTTTTTTAAGAGTTTTCTGATGAAGAGCTCCATATGAGTTCTAAACATTTCGGTCCGTTCCTGACAATTTTTACGTGAGTTTAAACCCTTTTTTATAATTATTACCGTCATTTCCACCAGCCCGGACCGTTAGTCCACGTAGTCCACGACTAATCTCCAGTCATGACGAGATTGGCGGACTGACCTGACGCCAGACTGAACTTTTTTTTTTGAACATGACGAACTGTATCAGAGCTGTTTTGCCCTCGCTACCAGTGAGTCGAGACTATGTATCCAGTCCAAATTGAGCGTGTAACCGGTGTCATAATAATAATAATAATAGAGCCATTTAATCCAATAAATATTACATTAATTCACAGTACATGCATTATTCTATAGTTGATTTATTGTTTATATTTATACATTTTATATAATTTGTTCAATTTATAATAGCTAAAATAAATATCTTTATTTTAAAATATTATTCCATGCATATATTAAATTTTGATTGATAATATGATTCATTATTTTAAACATTTATTTTATTTTAGTTTACTTATCACAGATATTTATTGGGATGTCCATTTGTGGACATAGGCCTCCTCCATCCTTTGCCATGTATCTCTATCCGCGGCAAGTCTCGTCCAGGTGATGCCAGCTACGGCTACAATGTCGTCCCGCCAGCGGCGGCGCGGGCGGCCCCGCGGCCTCTGTCCGTCGCGCGGGTACCATTGCAGCATTTGTTCGCTCCAGCGGCCATCTTTTGTTCGCGCTGTGTGCCCGGCCCATTTCCATTTTAGTCGACAGATTAATTCGGCGGCATCAATAATCTTGGTCTTTTTACGGATGTCGGCGCTCTTAATTTTATCTACTAGTTTGATACCAAGCATGCTGCGTTCTGCGCTTCTTTGAAATACCTGTACTTTACTTATTAGTTCACTGGTTATGGCCCAGGTCTGGCATCCGTAGATAAGAGTTGGAGTGATGACTGAATCCATCGCTTTCTTTTTAAGTTTTATTTCTAAATTCGACTTAAATATGTGTTTCAATGACCAGTAGGCGCTCCACGCTTTCTTTATGCGTTTCTCAATTTCGTCCAATGTATGTTTTTTGAAGGATATGTTCTGGCCTAGGTATACATAATCTTCGGCGTAGGCTATAGTTTTCGACTGTATAACGATGGGAGTAGGTTCACTATTTGTCATTACGCAGGTTTTATCGGGGTTCATTAGTAATCCGCATTCTCTGCTTTGATGGTCTAAAGTCTGAAGCATGCATTGAAGCTCTAGGTGGTTCTCTGACATCAAAACAATGTCGTCGGCGAAGCGTAGATGGTTTAATAGTTTACCATTTATTCTAATACCGTACTGGTCCCAGTTTAACTTTCTGAAGACATATTCCAGCAGGGCAGTGAACAGGTTTGGTGAAATAGGATCTCGTTTTACTCCTCGTTTGATCTCGAACTTATCTCCTTTCCTTTCTAGCTTAACTACGGCCTTGCTTTTGCCATATATTTCTTGTAATATATTTATGTATTTGACATGAATACCCTGATCTGCCAACGCTTTCCATAGAGTTTGATGTGAGATAGAGTCGAAGGCTTTAGAGAAGTCTATGAATGCCAAGTAGAGTCGTTTTCCATATTCTCTGTATTTTTCAATAACTTGCTGTAATGTGAAGATATGGTCGATTGTAGAGTAGTTACGTCTAAAACCTGCTTGTTCGATTGGCTGTTCAAAGTCTAGGGTTTGTTTTATTCTGTTCAGTATAATATTTGTGAAAAGCTTATACGTAGACTGCAAGAGGCTTATCGGGCGGTAATTATTAATGTTTAATGGGTCGCCTTTTTTATATAGAATAGTAATTATTGAAGTTTCCCAGTCTTCCGGAATAGTTTCTTCGCAGATAATTTTATCAAATAGCTCTGTCAGTATCGGTGTTAAAGGTTCTTGTATGGCTTTGATGATGTCATTAGTTATGCCGTCTTGGCCTGGGCTCTTCATTGTTTTTAGAGACTTAATAGAGTAGCGTACTTCGCTCTGTAGTAGAAGTGGTGGTACTTCACTTGTACAAACTGTACGTGTTCTAATCTCGGTAGTCTGTTGAGACTGGTAGAGCTTTTGATAAAAGTTAGTAGCTATTTTTAGAATATCCCTTCGATTTGTATGTGTTTGTCTTACTTCGTCCATTAAAGATGGTATCCAGAGTTTAAATTGTTTAAGCCTTTTGTTTGCTCGTTTAGCAGAGCTTCTTTTTTCTAGTTCCTCCTTGATAATATTCATTCTGAAGTGTAATTTATTTCTTTTAACTTTATTCCTGATTTTTGGGTAGAGCGATTTCAGTCTTCTCCTTTCTTTTTTAGTTCGTTGTGTCATCTTATCTTTTAAAATAGTTCGTTCCAAAATTAAATCCTTAATGTTATCGGTTATTATCTGGTCTTTTTTATATGGTTTTTGTATGCTTGGTAATTCATTCACACATTTTTTTATTGTTTCTGTTATGTTGGTGTAAGTTTCTTGTACTGTAGCGTGTTCGCGAGGGGAAAACTCTTCTGCAAAAATATGTTTAAGGGATTCCTGTTCTATGGGGTTGAAGTCCTGATTTCTCTTATTGTTGAATGTTTTTCTAGATTTCTTGTTGTAGTTTTGTAGCGTGTAAGTAGCTCGTAGCGGTGTCATAGCGGTAAGATATTGTCTAAGAAACTCGGTAAGGAAATAACGTGTTAAGTCTGAATGCGATGTATGGCCGACCGCAGGCAGTGAAGAGAAACCGAAGGAAACTGCATGCTAATTTGCGGGCTTTCCTTCCGTTTGCGGTTCTAATTATGGTTACATGTCAGTTAGGTTGATGGAGAACGCTTAACGAGATATAGCCGTTCTCGAGAACAATTCCCGATTTGCATGGAGATATAACCTTCCCTACAATATTTCCTATACAAAATTAGGAAAGTTTCCGAAAATTATCGGAAACAGTGAAACAGCACATCGTTAGCATTAAGTGTAAGTTAAAATGCTATAAAATATTCTAGAACATGATGTTGTAACTTCAATAGCAACAAAAAGCCATACTAATGTTTTTCATAAAAAACAAAATATCTAAGATTATTAAAATCTTAACGATTATATCAAATTACGTTACGAATATGTAGTAAATGTAGTTCCAGCGAATACTAAAGTTCACGAAAATTATAAGGAAAATGAACATCGGTCAATGTGCAAAGTTCTTATATACGTAAATTTTTAAATTGTTTATGGTTTATTTTAAATAAACACATATTTACATGACAAAATATTTACAATATTTAAAATACAAAATAAAATTAAAAGTATATAACTAAACCTAAACAAACTTAAATTATGATCTAAACCTAACTTAAACTATTGGGACCTAAACTATATGTGCATATATCCCCTATGTCGCTACCATTAGGTAGGGTGCCCATAAGGCTGGCCGCGTTACCTCGCTGGATGGCAATGCCAATGCGTTGGGCGAGGAACGAGCCAGCCCTACGATCACCGGAGGACCATATAAGTAAATAACTAAGCTTTTTGAAAAGCTTAGTTGCTTCCGGTCCCCACGGTCCTAAGGTCTCCACGGCAAACGCCGCAAATACGTAACTATCACCGAGAGCTGCGTACTTGCGGCGCTTGGCTGTCTCTGCCGCAGCAGCCGCTCCACCTGCCCTCAACGACGTCGTGCCCAAATGGGACGGCGCTAGGGTATCCACACATGTGGAGTCCCATATTAATGGCCGTCCCTGTTGCCAGGGCACGAGGGTCATTCCGTCGGGCCTCTTGCCATCGTCACGCGACAGGCCATTTGGCTCTAAAGTGGCCGGCACGCTGACGCTGACCAGGGCCCGGCGAATGATGTCGTTGAGGCAGGAGTGGCGGGACAGTCTACCAGCACTCTTTGAACATGAGAGTCCGTGGTGGGCCAACCGAGTGACGAGTGTACCACAATGGCAGCGGTGCGGTTCTACGATATTCGCCCCGAGACGCAGGCCTACGACAGATCGGAAAGAGTTTGGATCCAGGAGGTTCCCGTAATTGGCCGAGGGGTACGCGTGTAGCCAATAACCCGATTCCCTCTCGGATATTGCCAGAATGCGGGCCTTTTCGGAAGCTGATGTGCATGTTTCTAAAATGTGCTCATGCACCCGCCGGCAGATCGGTTGATCCCACATTTTTTGAAGGTTCGGACTACACGGGATGTCATTACCTGGGCAGGCCATTTTCCATGCGTCCCTGGCCTCAGACAAACCAGCCACCTCACAACCACTATCACATAGCGATGGATTTAGGATTTTTCCAGTGAGAGGTAGCGTGCTATGCACCGAGGACAGGAACGCCGGTAATGCGACGCTGGAAATTTGTCGTATTCCCAGACCACCAAACCTTACAGGCAGAGATGCGATCAAAAACATCCTGCTATCAATTTTGATGTTGATCATTTTTTCAATTTGATTCCAAATAATATTGTCGAGTTTTTCACAGTAATTTCGAAGTTTCCAAAAGGGGCTACACCGCATAGCATATGTGAATTTAGGGACAAAATGACAGTACCGAATAATAAATATAGCCATATGAGGATTAATTTGCAGAAGGCGGTCCGAAAATGTATGGAAATGATCTATTTTTTTGTCAATAAAATCTGGAAAGGCCTCGTCAAATATTGGCGCACCTAGGAGCTGGAGAGAGTGTTTGGATAGAATTTTGATACCCGGACAGATATTTTGAAAATTACGTATGGTGTCTGAACCTCGGATTGTGTCAACATATAATTCGCACTTATTATAATTTAGTTCTAAACCAATGGATTCAAATTTAGATCTAATATTTATGAAATCGTTCAGGACAGAATCCGAGTCGCCTCCTAGGGTACCATCGTCCAAGTACCAGGTGTTGATTTTTGACGTAAGTTCAGTGATGCTCGGGTGAATGGCCAAGCTAAAGATGGCCGGCCCAAGCGGGTCACCTTGTTGACAGCCAACAGAGGATAGAATTGTATTGTTTTTGAATTTTAGATGAGAAGGAGAGCTGTAGCATTGCCATACGTATGGATAAATGTTTGGGATGTTCTTGAGGACCTCGCTGAGCATGACGCTTCTATGGACAGAGTTGAAGGCATTTTTAACATCTAGCTTTAAGAGTGTTACATTATTCGAGTTTTTGAGAAATGTGCGACAGGCGTGGACGGCGGCTTCGCAGCCTCCTTTGCTGCCAAATCCTAGTTGAGTAGGCTGAAATTTTGATTCTAAAACTGGAAGTATATGTCTACAACAAATTTTGGAAGCCAAACGTCTGAAAGTTGATCCTATAGCAATAGGCCTCACGCTGCCATCTTTTTTAGAAAGGGAGCAAAGGCTAGCTCCATATAGCGTTTGCGTTACATGCTCATTGACTTTACCGCTAAGCATCAGGTTTCTTTAACAACAATTTGTGTACCAAACTATATATTGTTTTATAAATTTTTTAAGTGTGTATTATACCTAATTGCCTATTTTACTAAAAAAACGTTTCACATCTTTTAAGGCTCATCCGATATGCATTTCAATCATGGAATGCCAATATGCCACTTCTAGAAATGAATAGAGATCGAGAGCTTTTGTGTGTGTGACGGTTGTTTACAAATTGGTATTTGATAGGTAATCAAATGGACGACCACTAATAGTCAGAAGTGGATAATGCTAAGCGCAAATGCGACAGGCCTTCGCCATATCTTCATTTGAGTAATATATCTGCTTCACGAAAGCATTTTATGAGAATATATTCGTATTTGGTATTAAAGCTGCACTAAGTGACATCGAAAAGCCATTTCACAGGGGATATGGTAAAGGAGAGAGAATTTAATGTTTATCTGTTAGTTTCCTGTCATTTGTGATATATCTGAATAAAAATAATACAGTATCTTTACCTAATCTTAACTGCCGTTGTCACTTCATCTATTATTTACATAATTACCAATTGACTCAACAAAAACCCTAAAAGCTTGACTTTAGTAGACAGGGCAATGCCTTAATTAAGCCCGAACTCTGTCTAAGATGAATGAAAAACACAGGATGTGTCCTTTGACAAGAATGCTTCTATATAACACTTTATACTCTCGCAAAATACTTATTTTACAAACAAGGGATCTTTGAACTTAGGTCAACGGCATTACGATTAATGAAAGATACTTACATGAAGTTATTATGTCTACAGGAGTGATTTAGCATTAGTATCATATTGACAAACACCTTTGGACAGAACTGATCCTGTTAAAAACAAAGGATCTTTGAACTTACAATTCAACGGCAGCATGGTTATCATGAAAAGTCATGCGATAATTTCAATATAATGCAAAACTAAACTAAATAAATGAGAAAAATATGAGCTATTAAAAATCTCGGAGATTAATCCAAGAATAACTGAAAGATAATGCTAGAAGTAGGTAAAGAAGGTAAAAACTAATAGCGGCTTGGAGGATCACTCCTTGGTAAACTAAAAGAGAGGTTAAAGGTGATATTATCAAAGAGGGTGAATAAAGTGTAAAATACCCCATGAAACTTCTCCATCGCCTTCGCAACTCTCCTCCTGCGCCAGAGCTTGGACAAGAACACCGGCGCCATAAAAGGCAGCATCCGGTGACGCATGGTTCGAGGATTTATCTTGCCGCCTGCTCTGGACCCTCCCACGCGAAAACGTACTAGCGTAAACGCTAGTGACACTTCTATGATTAGAAGGTTTAAGGTAAGTAGAAGACACTTCAGTTTAGACACTATAGTACGGAAATGAACAACAAAAATGAAACCACTAAACGACCGCAATATTCGACGGCACTGAAATTGCGGTAACACTAGGTTTTTCGGTATAGGTAAGGCACTTGATATTTTAATTCACATCAAAAATATATCCTTTAATGACACTTATTCATTCAATGCAACACTATCTTATTAAATTATCACTTCGATACCTTAAGACACAATTTTCTCAAATATCACTAACATTTCACCGTTCACACATTTCAACATGATTGATTTCCCTTTAAATTTACTTTTTCACATTTGAAACTCGGAATTTCCAACCGAGTCTGGTCTGTCTGTGTTGATTTAACGACCGATTCTGAAATCAATTTACCCTTCGAATACTCTTAGAACATCAATGCAATGTGAGTATTTCACAAAGCAACGTAATCGCGGAGTTACAAAGCTCTACTTTCTATAATAAATAAGATAACCTTACCATTTAAATCAACATTAATTAAATATGCAAACGAGGAAAAAATTATAATGATAACACAGAACGACTGTTCTCGGAGGAGTCGAATTAATTAGTCACAATAACAGACAAGTTAATTGTAATAATGAAACTGCCACATTCGATCACGATGAAATTAATGTTCGCAATAAAACAATACTGACGACTTGCCGGACAAATGGAGTGTGAAAGACAGATAATATGTTTTGCATAATAAACATTACGAAACTGCTATCTGAAGACGGTTATTGTTTACATGACCCGTGTGACTGTGATATCGTAAATTGTGATTTGTATAACGCTTGAATAATAACGAATAAAATACTCTCAATGGTTCGCAAATATGCAATCCCTGCAATTGAAATTCAACAAGATGGAAACGATTTCAATATCAGGGACGAAAATGAAAGGAAATAATGTGACTAGGACAAAGTAAAACTCTAATAAAATTGAGGCAATTAAAAAATCCATTACGTTACTTGTGCTCAAAGTGGGACAGATAAAAACTCCGCGGAAAGAAAGAAAGCCAAGCGAAGTGCTTTTTACTGGTACACAATTAAGATAACAATGTCTAGCTAGGAGGACATTCCTTTTTGATACCTAAATCACTGTTTTTTTTTAAGCAAAGAACACGAGTAATTGTATTTTAAATACACTATTATCGCGAACAAGTTAACTAGTTACGTAATTTAAATGTTGCAGGCATAAAAATATAGATGTACAAAGTAGGCGTGTGACTAAGTCTGTGTCTAGCGAACCGTAATTTTTAGACAATTTTTTAGATATTTTTTCATTGAAACTACTAAGCTTAAACAAATCAAATGAATAGAGTGTAAGAAATGTCTTTCTATTTTCTAAAAGCGTTCTGAAAATAAAACGAACAGATATCGGTCCGAGCGATTGTTCGCAATTATGAGCAATGCGAAGAATCTGTTTGCATTAGTCGAGTACTTTTTACTAGGTATGAAATGAACTCAATTTAACTGATTGTAAAAGAACCATTCACACAGATTTAATAATGAGTGTTCTTGAAAGATATGTGCACTTTTGTTCATATGTGAAACTTCCATACATTTTTGTATAGAGAGGTATTGGTGACGATCTTGCATTTATAGACACTAAACTAATAATAATCTTCTGTCTAGCTAATCAACAGTGACGTGGCGTGAAACATATTATTGGTAAAAGCGTAATAGTATTTTATGCAACCGTTGTATAAGAGGGGGCAAAAAACGCGACTGGCATGGGTTACGATGTGAGCGTAGCGAACATCGTAAGAAAGATGCCACGAGCGTTTTTTGACCTACTTATAAATACTTTTTCTACGACTCGACATTTCATAAATAAAATGCAAATAAACAACAAAGAAAATAATTACGCTCGAAATCAACAAAATTAAAAAATATATATAGTCTCTGATATACTTTTTTTTATTGACGTCCTTCTGTCAAAAAAATACGAACTTATACATAAAGGTATACGTTCACTATGCTAAACATCTGTCAAAAAAATAGGAAATTATACATAAAGGTATACGTTCACTATACTAAACATCCATGCACTGAAGATAAAACTTTTTTTTAAAGTTGGCAGCAAAGCCTTAGTACAATAACCTTTTTTTTAAATTGCTAATTGTGTGAATGCAGCTGTTTATCTTGTAATCTGTGGTACTAAGTGATGCTTTTTTGGCGACATTATAACATCGTTCAGCAGTGTTTTTTGGGCAATAGAGTATAGACTTTTACAGACTCTCATAATTTATGTCATTATATTAGAGTTAGTAACTATACAAATGACAGAAAAAAGTACTGGAGTAGAAAAAACATATTGCTTGTTTCTTCTCCAAGAGCATGTGTTCAAAAAGTTACTTAAATCTTTTAAAATTAGCATTAAATTAAAAAGAAAAAACACCTCGTTTCTATTAGCCAATAAAAACCGTAATTGAAATAGAATGAGAATCTAAATTGTACAATCACACTTACAAAAAGAAATTTAAGTCACGTAATTCAGTTAAGTTTTAAGTAACTGAACAGTTGCAAAACACTACTCCTAATCTAGTTGGAACCAACTTTGGGTGGCTCACCTAAGTTAGGGCGCTAGTGGAATTTAAAATCCAACGAAGTAGAATAGAAAAGGAGAGAATGGAATACAAAAAAGGCTGGGTAAACGAAGTTTACATTGCGGGTACTGTGATGTTTTTCGTCGGCGCCATTTTGGTGGCGAGTGTATTTGTTTTGCGTTTCTATTTTTGGAATGCCGTGTTATCACCGATCGTGACGTAAGAAAAGAAGGTATAGTATGTACATATAGTAGATATGTGAAGGTTTATTTAATTAATTCGCGCCGGAAAGAATATGCTTTGCCAGCGAATAGTTCAAAAACGGTCTGAGAAACATTAGGACAGCCTGATTTAGTTACATATTTACAAACGCATACTTAAAAAAGGTTGAAGCCGAGTTGAATAAAACTTATAGTGAAAATGAGTAAAAATACTGTAAGGACAGAAACTTAACTTATGTAAAGAACTTATTATTGGGCAAACAAGATATGTTATACAAAAATAAATATGGACCTTTTTCGATGTGCAAGTGACATGCTATTTGTAAAACTATATTTCTTGTCCAGCAACGTTTGATGTAGGTCAACCTGTCAACCGCCAGGATTTTTACATATACTTACTTTTAGATTAAACCATTGATAAAAATTGAAATGCGTAACCCGGTGGAAGAGACCGGGAATCGAACCCGGTACCTCTGGATTGGCGGTCCAGATTGATCTTTGTATCAATGGTTTAATATAAAATTGCTGTGTGTACCCACATTAAAAAAAGCCTATTAAGAGATTTTTAGATTATTAAGGAACAAATGATTTTAATAAGTATATAAGTACGAGTAGATTTAATATTACAAAATGTAGAAGACTCTTTGTATTACTCTGTAATACAAAGTTTTGTATTAAGTTAAAAGTACACAAAAGTCTCTAATATTAAGTTCACGATTAAATATTATAACTTGATGTTGTTTAATTTCAAGTCTGAAAGCCTCTATAAGACGCAATAAGTCTGTAATAATAATCATAATCCAGTTACTTTATAAAGAATTGAAGATAATACGTGAGATTAAGTTTTTTAGGGTTCCGTAGTCAACAAGGAACCCTTATAGTTTCGCCATGTCCGTCTGTCCGTCTGTCCGTCCGCGGCTTAGCTCCGTGATCATTAGCACTAGAAAGCTGAAATTTGGTAAGAGTATGTGTATGTATCACGCCGACAAAACGGTAAAATAAAAACTAAAAAAATATGTTTTTTTCGGGTACCTCTCGTACACCTAAGGTGGGGTGAATTTATTTCATTCCAACCCTAGTGTGTGGGGTGTCGTTAAATAGGTCTGCTAAAAATAATAGGGGTCTCTAAACATTACTTTTTGAAGTCAGTAGTTTTGTAAATATTCGCTTCAAAAATAAAAAAAATAGTGTCCCCCCCCCCCCCTCTAACTTTTCAACCACGGGTCAAAAAAATATGGAAAAATTCGTGGAAATGAGGCCTTATAAGTACTTTCAATGAAAACTATATTGAACAAAATCGGTCCATCCGTTTTTGAGTTATCGCAAAATTTCATAATTTTCTTTAAAAGGACGTAAGTAATTACAGTTACTTTGGCGTTTACGACCTTTTCCCGTCTTTCCGTCTTTGACCGTCTCTTGTGAAGGATGAGCAAATACGGAACCCTACACTGAGCGTGGCCCGACATGCTCTTGGCCGGTTTTATTATATGCATCAATACTAATTAATTGTACGTATTTATAATTTCGTTTGTTATATTAAGTTTAATGTAATTTTAGTTGATAGTATATTCGTAAATAAACTAAACCCAAAAAAAAACAGAAATAAAATAAGAGAAATGTTTGGAAGCATGAACCAATAGGTGTAAGAAACGATTATAACTATTTTTATCATATGGGCTGGGCAAAAGCATTTCACAGCATTGTAATACGTTATAACGTATTAAAATGTAACAATGGCTGTTTTGTAGATTATGATTAGTGATAACAAATCATTAATTATTATTAATTACAAGTATTACAACCCTTATCGCACAAAGGCAGAAACTACTATTTCCACAATCGCTTTTGTTATTTAAGCTCGTAATTCCGCACATTACTGAAATAACGCCATTACTACATTAGGAAATACATTAAATAGAACAGAAAAAAAGTAAGTTAAGCCTTAGTAATCTAATCTTCTTTGAAATTATAGGCATCTAATAAACTGACCTTGTAATTTTGTAGTTAGTATAAAATGCTGGATGGACTAGTTGACTACCCAAAATTGTGATTAAAAAAAGTAATATAACAACCCTATTATAGTCGTCTTCAGATATCACAGTCGAGTAAATTACCATTTGTGAGTATCTCAGCTGTATATAGGTACCAAAAACATTTTAATTTCGTCCAACCGTCTTAGGGTGCTAAGATCGCAAAGACATTCTAATCTACTTATTTTTATAAAATATCTTCAATTTACAGACTTTGATTTTACAGTTTTATAGTAGAATAGAAGTGCAGTAGAAAATGGAATGTAAGCAGACTAAGTCGTTTAGGAATCAACTCTCCAGAATTCTTTTAAAATATTCCTAGAAATTCTAGATTAGCTGCATAAGTGCACTAGATTTTCCTTCGTGGAATTCCAGAGTTCTGTTTAAGCTGGTGACTCTAGGTCTCGTTGCCCTAATCGATGAATATCTACGATGAACGTCGTAATCGAGTAACGACCAAACTGTTAAAATTCATCGCATATTAAGGTGAACGTTGTTAGCGATTGTATCTAAATGGTGTATTGGGGATAATTGACGTTCATGCAATGTTTACCAGCGAAATGGGTTTTGTTTTAAGATGTCCCACATACGACTCATATGTTTTTAGGAACTCAAAGCTTATTGACATCTTATTCAATATTAATGACTACTTAATCTCAATTATTTGTACCACTAGACTTATTGGTTCCGTACCTACATACACACCAAATGTAAAATAAGAATACTGAATTGAATTTTGACTAAATATAATGTTACTAATTGGCTCTGGTTATGTTATAGCTTATGTTGACGATATGTAATTAAAAAATAAAAAAATCTATCTATTTATTGCTATTAGTTCAAATTCAACCGACATATTTATTATTATAATTAATATAGTTTATATTCTCGGCTTGCTAACCATATGACATGAGTATCAATATCATACTATACACAAACGTTTAATTTGTAACCTACTTCCGAGAAATTACAAACTGCACAGAAATTACATAGATTGGTTTAGTACGCTATCAATACTTCACTTCACGGAACTAAACAACAAATGCCGAAGCATGTGCACAGAGGGGCTAGTCTTAGGGGCTTGGTAAACAAAAATAAAATAAACACAGCAAAATGGCCTCGGCTCAAGGTGGACGCCAAACCTGAAACGTTCAAATCGATTTTATTCTATTATCAGCAGCTTCACTATTAAAGTATCATTCGCACGAACAAAGTTACATAAATAATCGGGCACGCTGCTCATAATCGACGAAATTGCCCTTCAATTAAAAAAGTAGAGCTTTCAAAAGCCAATTAAAAGTGAAAAATGGATTTCGCGGTGAATCAACATTAGGCGAGAGTAATTGCAAATCGTATCGTGTATCGAGATCTTTTCAATGAAATTGCCAATAAATTTAAAAAGAGCTTAACTTTAAAAAGAAGGATCACGCATAAAATAATTAGGTATCCGAAATCACAGATCGTAATATAGATCTTTTTAAACGTTCGCGTTCGCGTATACACACGTTCAGATTGTATCAAAGGGTCACAGCACGATCACAAAAATAAGGCGACAACCACAAATCGTATCAAGAATTTTGGAGCGTTCGTTCGCGTAAACACAACCGACTGATTATCACGAGGCGAATTAGAAGGCGTAATGGCAAATCCTATCAGGTATCGATGTGTCAAGATCTCTTGCCACACTGACATGGGATGAGGGTCAGAAGGGCGAGTCTATTCTCAGCACAGGACAAGCGAGGCATGTGAGGTTGGCGGTCCGTGAGTAAAGGCTGAACGAGCGTTATAACCTAGTTGGGACTAATTATATTCAGGGACGACGCTGGTATCGATTCTGGCTGGATTTTTAATTGAATTAACTGAAGTTCGGAAGCCAATTAATGAGCTGGAAGTTTCACATGGTTTCGTATCTGTATTCATTTTCGAAAGGGAAATGTTAACTTGAATGGAGCAGCAATTTGTTTACCGAGATTTTCTTTGTAGAAATCCCATTTTACGTGAAACTGTATCTACTCTATGGTATTTAGATATGGTTGACCAACATGAACATGACCATGTAAAAGCGAGTGACATATCATAAGCATCGGCACTTGGCAAATCTAAGTATCAAATAATACCAAAGATCCACAGGGAGATCCATAAAAGTCGCAACATATCTCATACAATCACTCGCTCCAACAAGTTCTTTTAAATATTTTTTTCTATTAGGGTTGCGCCACACAGGGATTGACTTCGAATTTTGACAGTTGTCCGAAATATCATTAATTTATTTTATCGATATTCGCAATTTACCTTTAAAAGAAGTTGGCATTTAATGCGGCTCGATTAAGATTGACATATGTCCGTCGTATGGACAATGCATCGCTCAAACGTAATATATCAATGTCAGTCGAATTATACATCGAGCAGAATTAACTCTGCTTCTAACAAATGCCAGAATACTAGTGAAATGACTTTAGCTTAGAGGTATTTATTTATTTATTTATTTAGGTGGTTATTTAGGTGGAGGAGGTAGAAATGGTGCAGAAATTCCAGACTTCACACCAACAGAAGTGGTAATATTTCAGAGGTTAAGTGAAATACTGAGAACATTCCGGAACGCACAGACCGATGTTGTGAATTTTAAATTATTGTTTCAGTGAATTCGGAATAGTCCGGTTAGTAAGGAAAGTTTGGCCGGTCGTAGCTGAAAGTCGCAGAAATTAACGTATCACATCATTTGAGATATAATTTATATTATAATTCAGTTATTAAGTTGTTTATGTCTATTTACGTGTCAGAACAAATTGTATTTTTAACTTTTTCAGATAGATAAATGTGTGACCTCAAATGTGCTATTTCGCTTAATATAGCAATTTTGTCGTGAATGCATTTTGGCCAAAATATTTGGTCAGTATTTTTTTTTATCTTGAGTGGTTTCTTAAAAATCACGTAAAACTAGATGCTATCGCAACTTTATTTTTTTTTATCCATTCCTGAGAAACGAAAGAGTAAGTAAGCATACCATTTATATACTATACCAGATACCACCAACTTACAAAATCTAATAGAAGTACGAGTAAGTAGTTAGTAGTTTTTTATTACACTAAGTAACAAAAACTTTCTCAACTTAATAAATATCCCTAGTAAAAAACCGGATTCTCAGACTTTAAAGTCGACGAAACCTTTTTACTGGAAAGTTTTCAGTCAGTACAACCTGTACAATACCCCTACCCATCTCTGTAGAAGTCTGGCTTCTTGCGAAGTCAATTTATCGCCATCTCGAACTTGCTTACCTGCAACAAGAAATCACAAAGTTAGCAAAACTCATGATACTCAAGCGCAAAGATTGTAAAACGGAAAAGTAAAGTGAAGGTGAAAGAAAATATGGATGGATTGCGTGAGAGGATATGGAGAATGGAGAATCAGGAATTAAATAACGAGATGACGAATGAGGCTTGGAAGAAAAAAACATGCTGCGCCGACTCCAAATAAATGGGATATGGACAACAGATTGATGAGAGCCTTGCGGTACTCTCTCGGCACGCGAAAAGATTCAAAAACGGAAAAGTAAATTAACAAGGAGATAAAAAGTAAGGTGTACCGGGTACAGTCAAAAATAATGGCGGGCACCTAAACAAAGATAAATGTGAAATGGGTCCCGTCTAGACGAAGTGTTTAAACTTTTAAAACAACCACCTTACTTACTCGTGGAACTAGAAGAGATGCCAGACGAGAGATTACTAAAAGACTTGTCGACAGGATAGAACGAGTCATGAAGCTTTATCGGATGGAAAAACCTCAAAGTGCGTACATAATTAAAAGAAATAAAATATAGCAGAAACAATACCAAGAAAGATACAAACAATATAAACATATATACAATACAAAACTTATATATCTAAAAAATCTACCAAAAAATTGGCAATGTGCGTAGCGTATGCAGCATGCAAAAGAGTGGAGGATTCGCGTTCTATCTTAAATATGTCGATCGCTCAATATGTTTCAATAATTCAAAGTTTATAATAAAAGTGAAGCATATATCTTCTTCGTTATAGTGATCCAGCGCTATACTCAAATATATCAATCAAGATCATCAAGTTAAATGGGCCAATTAAAGGCAAATTTACGATTTTGACGTAATATAATTTATGCAAAGTGTGGGTTGAAGGCACAGCACATTAAGCTTATTTGGTTACATAGTGCTCCATCAAAGAGCGTTCAAATTTCAAAATATGTAGAAAACTGAATCTTACTCTCACTCAAGACGTACGTTCCAAAAAGTGTATATAGTCCGTAAGCCCGCTCCAAGATTGCCTACGTAATATGACATCATGATAAAATGCATGGCACACGGTCGAAAAAGTTGTGCCGAGTGAGAATCAAACGATTGTCGCAAAGAAAATTGGCCGGAAGTTTGAGAAAATCCTTCATTTCCGGTAAAATTTTTAGGGGTGTACTTACGTCATGTGACATCAGTACGTGACACGTGGCATCATTTAGCCCTTTTATCGGAGAGCTTGTAAACATAAGTCTGCCAGTTCTGCAATGGCCGGAAGTCCTTCAAAAGTGTTTTTTTACTCCAAGGTAGAGGAGGTAGTGGTAATAATGTTCAATGCGCACGATTTAACAATCTATGTTCTATTGCCAAGGAGTTCCGACTCATCAGTCGTGGTGGAAATTGAATAGAACTATCTAAGGTAAGTGAGGGTAATAATGTACTAGTCGACGGACAAATTTAATAAAATATATAAATATCAAACCTAACCTAGGGTGCCGCCGGCGGGACCCAAGGTGTCGGTGTCTACTCTACCGCCGTGTCCAGGAGTACCGCCTTCTGAATCTGACCCTTCCTCCAGCCATCTAGCGAGAGACTCTTAAGGTGTTTACCGAGACTCTTTCCTACAAAACCGATCACGTAAACGACTACCTGTACAAATACCGTCGAGTCAAAATATAACATAGCGGTCACCTCGTGATCCAAGTCAACGTATTTGCTGAGTTTGTCCTTCTTAGCCTTCACGAGGGTCTCGTCACGCAGGATGATGGTGTCGGCATGCACTGCCTGACGTTTAGATCTATAAGCCTGATATCAGGCTTATTGGCTATAATAGTCAGTCATTCAGAGTCAATTCCCAATAGATCGTGGCACATTCTCGAGAACTGGCATCGGTGCGTACTTATAGTTCGGCACCTCAGACGCAACAAGACCGTATTGAAGAGCAAGTTGCTGATGAATGACCTTGCTACTTGGTTATCTGTGCAGGTACTCGCCCTTCGCAAGATAAGAACCATTGGAAATAATATGCCTAAGTGACAGGACGGCGGGGTGCCCGACAAATGTCGACCGTCCTTTAGCATATATTTTGGTAATTGTTCGTTACCATTATAAATAATAATAATAATAATAAATAAGTATCAGACAACCTCACACAAACCAACTTAGTCCCAAATTAAGCTCAAGAAGGCTTGTGTTATGGGTACTAGGCGACGATATACATAATTATATAGATAATACCATTATTTCGTATATCGAGGGAACCCACCCACACTCGGTGTTTAGGAAATACTCCCTGAGATGGCACACCTCGTGGTCAAATTCAAACTCAAAGTCAGCACTCTTCTCAAGGATTTAGAACCAAGTTGGCGGTTTTGAAGATGGGATGAGTTCATTTCTTTTCTTCTCATCTGTTGTACATTTACGATCCTAAAGGAGTCATTGTCAGTTCAGAAAACAAAATTCATCCCTTCGGTGGTCAAAAGTTAAGAGCTTGTATGAATCTAGGTTATGTTGCTATTACATCGGATTATAGAAGAGGGAACGTTTCGTTATTCTCACGGGCATTTTATCAGAAAATTAGGCCGTGGAATCCTTAATTTCGCCATTTTCCACCGGAAAGACTCAAACCTAAATCTGACACTGACCCAAACTGTATGCGCCAAAACGCCAGGATCTGTTGGAACTATTGAAAAATCACAAAAAGTGAGAGTCACACCTTTAGTGGCGGCATCAAAATGGGGTTTGGTGTTGACAAGTTTGCCGTCACGCATATACAGCAGGGGAAAATTACTGAAGCCTACAACAATTACCAAAGTATATGCTAAAGGACGGTCGACATTTGTCGGGCATCCCGCCGTCCTGTCACTTAGGCATATTATTTCCAATGGTTCTTATCTTGCGAAGGGCGAGTACCTGCACAGATAACCAAGTAGCAAGGTCATTCATCAGCAACTTGCTCTTCAATACGGTCTTGTTGCGTCTGAGGTGCCGAACTATAAGTACGCACCGATGCCAGTTCTCGAGAATGTGCCACGATCTATTGGGAATTGACTCTGAATGACTGACTATTATAGCCAATAAGCCTGATATCAGGCTTGTAGATCTAAACGTCAGGCAGTGCATGCCGACACCATCATCCTGCGTGACGAGACCCTCGTGAAGGCTAAGAAGGACAAACTCAGCAAATACGTTGACTTGGATCACGAGGTGACCGCTATGTTATATGTTGACTCGACAGTAATTGTACAGGTAGTCGTTTACGTGATCGGTTTTATAGTAAAGAGTCTCGGTAAACACCTTAAGAGTCTCTCGCTAGATGGCTGGAGGAAGGGTCATTCAGAAGGCGGTACTCCTGGACACGGCGGTAGAGTAGACACCGACACCTTGGGTCCCGCCGGCGGCACCCTAGGTTAGGTTTGATATTTATATATTTTATTAAATTTGTCCGTCGACTAGTACATCCACCCTCTCTTACCCTAGATAGTTCTATTCAATTTCCACCACGACTGATGAGTCGGAACTCCTTGGTGATAGAACATAAATTGTTAAATCGTGCGCATTGAACATTATTACCACTACCTCCTCTACCTTGGAGTAAAAAAACACTTTTGAAGGACTTCCGGCCGTTGCAGAACTGGCAGACTTATGTTTACAAGCTCTCCAATCAAAGGGCTAAATGATGCCACGTGTCACGTACTAATGTCACATGACGTAAGTACACCCCTAAAATTTTTACCGGAAATGAAGGATTTTCTCAAACTTCCGGCCAATTTTCTTTGCGACAATCGTTTGATTCTCACTCAGCACAACTTTTTCGACCGTGTGCCATGCATTTTATCATGATGTCATATTACGTAGGCAACCTTGGAGCGGGCTCAGGGACTCATATCAGAACAGTACAGTAAGCCAAGAATTCTACAAATTTTGGACCTTAATACACATAAAATCGAGTGCTAGACAATTTTTTTGGCTTATCGACAGTCAGCAGCACCAGCAGAATTTGCTACGCACGCGCACGCCCGGTGTTCAAAATAATTATGCACACTACTCTTTTGTCTAGAGAATGATCGATAACGATTGTATTGATTAGGGATGTGCCGTTCCCGAAAATTTCCGGAAAACATTCTCATTTTGAATGGGAATAGGAAAGTTTCCGGAAATTTTCGGAAACGGTAAATGTCTAGTCTAAGCTACTTTTCCTGCTGACTGTACTATGGCCGTGACGGACGGTTTACGACTTTCTTAACATGGCGTTTAGGACAGATTAAAGTAATGCTTGAGCTATTACCCCGTTAAATTGAGAGTAGAAGGTGAATCTTAATGGTAACGTTGTTTGACTTCGAAATAAGTTGTCGGTTTGGAATATGTTTGAGAATGGAGAATAAACTTAAGTAATTACGACAAATCGGACAATCTATATAGATTACTTGAATGCAGAATCTGCAAATCTTATAGTTTAGATTAAGTTAAGTTTCATACTTAATTTGAATGTTTTACTAAAAAATAAAATACTTAAGAGAACTACGCTCTGTGAGGTTTCACTAAAGCAATGGAAACGCCGGAGATATGACGCAATTGAAATGCAATAAAATCGCGATCGAACCCAAGAATTTATTATCCTTATCACGCATTTACTCTATAGAATTCTTCCCCTTATGGGGGACCCCATTTACACACACACATGGTCATAAAAGTATGACCAGGAATTACTGGATCAAATAATGTGTAAAAATTACCGAAACCGCTACTAGTGCAGTCATTGAAGCGAAAAATACGGTCTTACCTCCGATTTTTTTTACTGTGAACCGATTTGCATGAAATTTTGGAATTAGGCTCATCTTACCCTTAACTTCAAAAGTGAAAATGATTTGAACTCCGCAACCACCCTGGGGGTGGTTGCCACCCCTTCTCGGGGGTGATTTTTTTTTTTTCAAAATTACCTCGGATATCGATAGAAGGCCTAATTTTAAGCAAAAAATCATCTATAAAGTTTTTCAAAAAATCCAATACTTTTCAAGTTATTGGCAATTGAAAATTCGCAATTTTTTCACGTTTTTCATCGGTTTTTTGCAAATATCTCCAAAAATATACGTTTTATCGAAAATTTTATAAAGAACAAAATTGTAGCAGGTAAAACAATGAACAATTTGGTTTTTTATGAAGTATTCTAAGTGCAATATTAAGCTAGATATTAAAGATCAAAGCCGTTTTTTATTATGTCTGAAATTTAATCGATGTGGTCAATGCCATCTAGCGGTATGTATTCATGCATACGTTTTCAAAATATATGAGCCATATTATGTATATATATACATTACAATAGTTGTGGGTCTCTATTATACTGCGTACTTTCACATTGCTCCAAATATTCACACTCCGAAATTTTCAGTTACTAAGTAGAAAAAAATATGATAAGTTTTTGGACCATAACTCCTTCAATTTTCATGCTATCACAATTTATAAAAAACCATTGTAAAGGTAATTAAGAGAGCTACAACATCCTGTATTGCAATATATAGTAAAAAACCTTTTTCTAAAACGGTGAAGGGTTAAAGGGCTTAAGAGAGGCTGTGATTGCGCTGCCACGCGCTCTTTAAACAATCATATCTCCGTCAATTTTTGTTTGACAGAAAAAACAAACAAACCAAATTGTTTGTCAAAAAAATACCTAAATTTTTAATCCGTTCACTTTTATATGTATCTGTCGTCATTTTTGAGATATTATGAAAAAAAAGTGGGTTCTTTTAAAATTTGAAATTTTGTTTTTTTTTTAATCGTGACTTTTTTGAAAAATATGTGTCCTGAAGCAGCCAAACTGATACTATCTATCAAACTCTTCATAATAAAGTTAATTCTAGGCGACATACGATTAATTTTAATTTTGGTGGAAATGGCACTTATGAAACCCATTGATTTAAAAGAAAAAACATTAGATGCTCCCCTCCCATTTGCAATACAGCTCACTTATTTTACGCGCAAAATACTTTTAATAGTGCTCATTTTAAAGCTTATTTCAAGCACTACAAAACCCTTTTGTATTAGAATGCATAAAATGCATCTGCTCGCCGCTAGATGGCATTGACCACATCGATTAAATTTCAGACATAATAAAAAACGGCTTTGATCTTTAATATCTAGCTTAATATTGCACTTAGAATACTTTATAAAAAACCAAATTGTTCATTGTTTTACCTGCTACAATTTTGTTCTTTATAAAATTTTCGATAAAACGTATATTTTTGGAGATATTTGCAAAAAACCGATGAAAAACGTGAAAAAATTGCGAATTTTCAATTGCCAATAACTTGAAAAGTATTGGATTTTTTGAAAAACTTTATAGATGATTTTTTGCTTAAAATTAGGCCTTCTATCGATATCCGAGGTTATTTTGAAAAAAAAAAAATTAACCCCTGAGAAGGGGTGGCAACCACCCCCCAGGGTGGTTGCGGAGTTCAAATCATTTTCACTTTTGAAGTTAAGGGTAAGATGAACCTAATTCCAAAATTGTATGCAATTCGGTTCACAGTAAAAAAAATCGGAGCAATAATGCTTCAATGACTGCACTATACCCCTCGCGTGCTCACTGGTAATAGGGAACAGCAAAAGTCAGGTCAAAAGTGCGGCAACGCCGACTCCCAACGTTGCGGTGTCTCCCGTGAGAATGGAACGCTCGTGTCCGCTTCAAACTTGTCAACTGAGATTCTAGTTCAATCCCGGTTTGAGCTCGAACTTAGGTTGTTTTAAATTGGTGAAACTAGGAGTCTATAACTATTGAAACTTAAATTACTTTATCTGACAGTGTCCAGTGTTTTACATGTTTATGGATGTTTACACCTATTATATTAAAACCATGAATACAAAGATCAAAGCTTAAAGAAAAATTGAAAAAGGAGCTACCTGGTGGAAGGCCTATTATATTGTACTTTTATTGAAAATCATGAAGTTGGCTATAGATACAGTTAGACAGAAAAATAAACAAGTTTATTCAACCACTTCAAAGACACTTATTTATTCTATAAAAATGTTAAGCTTTTGTTCATCTCAACCAAATGCTAGTCTAATATATCTGTTCATTATAGTATTCGTTGACCCCCCACCCGCGCCACCCCGCGCCCTTGTTCCCTCTTATGATGACATAGACAGACGGATTTGATGTGCACTCCTATTAGCACGCGAGTGAGGTGCCTATTTAATGGTGAATCCTGGAAACCTGTGCCGTGCCGTTATCCCGCGGGAATTCTCCTGAAGCTCATATCAGGTACGTGCACACAACGACGTGACATATATATAATATTATTTTGAAAATAGTTTATCCCTTAACCCCAACTTGAACAATATCATAAAAAACACTATTCGATCAAAACTGTTATTTATTTATTTAAACTTTATTGAACAGATCAAACTAGTACAAATTGCGAACTTTATGCCACAAGGCATTCTCTACCAGTCAGCCATAGGGCTAAACAGAAACGTTGAGTTGGTACAGGGTCTACGAGTATAACATTCGGAGACAATAAAAAAAAATATTTTGATTTCAAAGGAGGGCTTCTGGTCCGTGGCTCAAGATAGCCGCATGCCTTCAAGTTCCGTTGTTTATTCATTTTGGTTGTTCAATGTGTAGTATTGATAGCGTACTGTGCAGTGAACTAACGAATGAGTAAATCGCTAATGAAGAATTCAACTTGAAGCGTACATAGCCCCTCTTGGATCAAGGCCCGATAGTCCGCGTGGTGGTTTTTTGTAAATCGCTATCACTTCAAAAAGCACGATTTTCTCACCTCACCGTACAACGTCAATCCTCTATCTTGTCGCCGTGTGCGATTGGAAACGAGACATTGGCAGTAATGGTCGCTTCAATGCAACCGGTTGCCATAAAAAAAAAAATATTATTTAATATAATGATTTCAAAGCAAAACAAAAGCGATTTGTGCGATTATTATAACTGAAACATCACAAATTCTTTATCAGTTTAAACTTTATATACAAACAACAGCAAGAACGCTACAACTGCTACAAGTTGCGAAGTTTTAATTGCAAGGCTCTGTTTATTTTACATTAGGAAACTGTCTAATTACGAGCAAGAAAGGGTTAACGTGCAATGGGAGTGAGGTATTGTAAATAGACAAGGGTAAGACGTAGGAATTCATTCTCGAAAGCAAAGTGAGACAATGGAAACATTCTCAGGACAAATGAAATTTTATTCGACGGTAAATATTTTATAGCGATAATATTAAAATAGGTAACATAGTTTATTCAGACTTAACTGTGCGATATTTGTTTATAAGCTTCTATTTTTATTTTCTTTGAGTTCGTTATGACGAGTTCAAGGTTAACAAGAACGCACCGACTATGTGTGATTAAATTCAATATATTCGTATTTACAGAAACAGAACAATTAACATATACGCAAATGTCTAATGAAGACATTTGAGTTTAAATATACCACCACCTCAGCCGAAAGGTGCCTTCTGCTGGAGCCTCAAACAGCATCCCCGCTATCTACGATCAGCATAAGAAGTACCTGACAAATTTACTCATCATTCCCTTGCCTTATCCCATTCATTTGGGGTCGGAACAGCATGTTTTCTTCCTCCATTCATCCCTATTACTCGTCATCTCGTCGTTTACTTCCTTCTTATTCATATCTTTCACACAATCCATCCATCTTTTGCATGGTGTTCCTCTACTTCTACATCCGTCCACATTCATGCTTAACGCTTTTCTACTACTAGCATCAAATTGCATACTAAAATTTGTCATCTACTTTAGTTGCTGACTGAAAGAGATTCTTTATCTACATTGTGTATATTGCCGATCTTACCACTATATCATGAACATCATGAAATATAAACAAACGCGGTTCAATTCGGAAAACACATTTCACATAAAAATATACAGGATGAATTTTTTACATCATGACTTGGTAACAAATAACTCGGTCTACACGCGCCGACGTCGAAGCCCAGCAATTAATTCCAGTAACATCTGGGCAACCGAGGCAAACAACATGCATACCTTCGGAGAGCTCATTTCACGGGCACTACTGGGAAATTACTCTGCTATTCGAGCTACACGAGAATCACACCACGGAACTTGTGATTGCAAATACAGGGTAAAACGGGAAGTATTACAAAATATAATGCTTTAGAAGGTTCCCTGTTTTGATCGTCGCAAACTAACAAATGTATTTTATTGGTTATTTTACAATGCGATGCCAACTTGTCATGGCGACACGACCAACTGACCGCATGTGTGCTGCTACGACTGGCTACATATGCACACAGAATTTTCCCGAACAAAGGCGTAAGGCGGAGTTGATCACTCAAGTACGAGCTGATGACTGATGAGTAGGTCGTCTTGGCAGTTTCAGGATTGACCTGTTATGTTCAACTTTCACCTTCAAAGTGATATGATTAACCTGAACTGTACTGGGCCTAAATTTGACGTGTCTAATGTCAGTCATATCTCTACTACATGGCTAACCGTTGTGTGCACATTTCATATAAATGTTGCAATAACTAATTCTGCCAAATTCTTTTAACCTCAACGTTTTAATCTCACTTAATGCAGCCCGATTTGCATTAAACTTTATTTCCTATCAGGTAGGTATATAGCGGATAAGGCCGCGATATTAATTAATTAATTAATTAAGTAATTATATTTTATTGCATGTTGTAACACCCAGAGACTTTATACATCTCTGGGTATATTTAATGTTTTAAATTTATAGTTAAAATTTTATTTTAATGTGATTTGTAGTATCTATACATCTCCTCTACGTGTACCAGTGTAATTAGTTATAACATGTAATTGTTTTAAGTATTCTTTACGAAAAAATGACTTACTGTTGAGTTTCTTTCGGCTTTCTTTTCAACAGCGGTCTCCTCTTGCGAAATGCCGGTAGATTCACAATCTGACTTTCATTTCATTTCATATGTTAAATCGAATTTGGCTCCAATTCTCATTGAGAACACAATTGATTATGAAGACAATACCGTCTGTGAGATGATATCTAATCAAACTGAAATTGGTTCCAGCCGTCACGCCTTACCGTCGGTGAAATTCGGTAGACGTGATACTTTCGGCAAAACGGCAGATCAAAGTGAAAACCTGCACAGATTCGATAAAAACTGCGGATGAGTCATGCATAAAAATAATGTCATCGACTGCAGTGATAGCCGCGAAATAAAAAAGGTTTCGCTGAAGACCGCAGACTAGGTCATAGCATATGAAGTGAGTGGAATCTGTATATCTATAATGAATCTGTATCTCTGCAAAACATACGGTTATTTAATGTTAAATACCATTACAATATCTAACCTAATCGCATCACGGCTTCCTTTTCAATTAATATTTTTACTAGTTTTTTTTCGAATTTAGCGTGATAGATCATGAATTTGTACCATTGCGGCTAATGACGAATAAAGGACGAACCTTTAGAATCACACTTTTAGCAAAAAGTATAATTAGCATTATTAGTTAACTTCTTCTCTAAGAGCAATAGAAAAGCTTAAACGCTCTAAAGCAGACAAGACGGCAATCTGCTTCTATAGACACCGCTGATAATTAGAGACTGCATTTATAGTAATCTGTATCACAGAGCCTGCAATTTATGTATCCTGGTTTCCTATCCGCGTTTCACCGAATCCGAGTTTCAGCGATTTTGCAATTGGCTGTCCGAGTCGTCCAGTTCCGAATAACGGGTCAATCGATCGCTCAAACTAACGGATTTCAGTTGCATACGGGTCACGGTCAACGCCATAGTACAACTGTAGTTACTACTGGCTTAGATTTTTCAAGCAAACCTATTTTCAAGCGCATGCTACGCAAGCTTCTTTCTGATCTGTCTGTCTGACACTTTTGTTTTAAGATGAATTATTGGTATGATGTTTTCACTGGGTACATGAATTTATGGGTCGTTCTATTTTTTCGTCCGGATTTGGCGATTCTGAGTTTTTTTTCTTTTTTACGTTCTATTATGTTTATTTTCATATTGTGTGTATGTATACATATTTAATATGTTATTTTTTGAAAGGCACGTATATATTATTGTTATTTAAGAAAAATAAAGGAGGAATGGAATGAAGGCGTGGATGGAAATGAATAACGAAGGTAAGGTAATGAACTATGCCTGGAAGGAAATGAATTAATGCATTTATAATTAACTATGCCAGACGTTATAGATGAAAAAATAGGGCCTTCGGAAAAAATACGATATTATTATAATAAAAAAAATAACGAAAATAATCGACTGTTTTACTATAAACAACATTCCTAAATATCGTTCTCAGTCTCATAATCTCACTTAATGGTACTAGGAACACAAAATGATATGAAATAAAGTTTCTTGACTGCTCGAATAGAAAAAAAGCACTTAAAATTAGCCAATAATAAAGTTTAACCAGAATAAAACCTTCAAAACTGAACTAGTCTTAATCGAGTTGCAACAATTAATAGTTTCGACACGATACGATATTCTAAAAACTTTTCCTGCCTAGGTAGTACGGTTTCTACCAGATTTTCTTATCTTTTTTTACCGCTTTAGTATATTTTTCACAGAATCCCTTCGCAATTGTTTCATTGAACAACAGTTTTCTTCTTACTTCTTGAATTTTGTCTTCTTTAATATGTTTTATCACATTGCATCTCATTCGCCTGATTGTTTTATTCACCCTGTCAGTATTCTCATTATTTGAGCTATTTTCATTCACTGGATTAGCTATAGGCACAGGTGAGTTTGGTGGTTCAGCCAAAGGATCATCTTGAACAACGCAAGGTTCTTGTAGATATATATAATGTAAATATTGTATACCGTAAGACGGTAGATTGTGACACTCTCCAACTGTTTTGTTCCAACTGCTTTGTATCGCACAATCAAGCAATAAAAGATGTCTGATTTCCTTATTCTCACTCTCTGGCGGAGAGTTCTCTATGAGAATTTGTTGTAGTTTATTATTTCCTTTATTTTCTTCAGATAAGTTACAATTTTTCTTCTCCATCTGCGCCGTTGGTCCCTTGTTGCCCTATCACTCATTTCTTGAATGCCGACGACCTTCTTTCTCTCCTTTTTTTAAAACTTATCGCTGTTTATCCTTTTCTTGAAAATTGGCATAAAGTTCTGGATTAGGTACTCTTAATTTCAGCATATTTTAACTTTTTTCGATCCCTGTCCTTTGCTAACTTTTCTTCTGTGGTTAATTTTTTCATTGTCCTTGCCATATTTCTCAGCACATTACCTACAAGATACAAATAAGCGATATTAGACTTGTCTATTATATTAATAATTGTATTTTTTTTTAATAGTCAGTGTCAGTGAGCTAAATCTCTGTGCTTGTGAATATAACATTATTTGCCATTACCAGATTATAAGTTCATAGCGATATATGAGAAATATGGAGTGTCAACTAATGGAATTAATGTTCAGATAATGGAAGATTAAATCTATATAATATTAATAACTTTAAGAGTAAACGTTGGTAATATACGATGCGCGGGAGGAATCCAAATAATTTTACCAACGTACCATTCCTGACGATATTATAAAATTTAAGTGTGGCATAAACTTGGCTAGGTTCGGCTTGGTTTCCAAGATATTCATAATAATTCTTAATATGTATGTATGATTAAATAATCGTGCGAGATTACTTAGTGTATAGTGCTTTTACTAACGACGTTGCCACTTTCTAGTCAAGGCTATGTGTAGCAATTGCTGCTAGATCTCAAAATGACAGGTATCAATCAGAAAATTAATCTGCACTAAAAAACATAGACACGTTGGAAAAAAAAGATAAATGATAATATGACAAAAGTATTAACCAAAATATAAATACAAGAAGTAACAATACAAGCAAATATAATTGACTATTTGCTAACAAAAAATGCTAAAAAACCCGTATAAAACATTTTTTTGACAATTTTACAAAAAAACATGAAACATTTTTTATTTCTAATATAATAACCTCCGACATACGTTGGTAAAATTATTTGAATTCGTCCCGATCACCTATTATAATTATTATATATACCTTAACCACCAAGCAATTAAACATTTCCTTCCAAATTGATTCATTTCCTTCCTCGAAAATATTGGAAGGAATGGAAGGAAATGCATTGGAGCGGAATGAATTTTTACCATTTAATTCCAAATTACTACACATTCTTACGTGCTTCAAGGACATCAATCTAAAAGAGTGAACATCCACCAAAATGTCAACAAATAACTTGCCAAAGAAATGACGCCTAATAAAGGATATCATATTACTAACAGGATAATAATGAGTACTTACTTGTGACAAAATGCTTATGCAGCGGAGAGAATCGCAATATTTTCTATATCACACGCGCGCGATCCTCCTCTCTGAGACGTTACGGCAGATTGAGGTGGGCAAAACGTGCGGGCATTATAGTTTTAGATAAATACAGGCGCGTTCAGACTTACGACGCGTTTCAAATTTTGCGGTAGGAAATGAAGTATTTCATTTGACAAAGGACAAAACTGCGTTCTCTCTAAAAAAAATTTTTTTTAACTAGTCTTACCATGTAAAAATATAACATTAATTATGTGTTTTCTAACATCCAATTAAGAAACAAAAGGATAATTAACAAATAATATTTTTTTCAAATTCACGAACTTACGGTGCGCTATTTTAGGTAAGAAGGAAATGACATTTTCGCGTGTTTTTTTTTTATATTTTATAAATTATTAGATTTAGCTGAATTCTAAAACATACTCCATTTGCGTAAATTGTGAAGATATTTATATAAAATAATAAACTGTGAAATATGTTTATTTAAACTCTTCATTTAGACTCTGACACCAAATCCGGACGAACTCGTAGAATGACCCATATATGTATGAAAATTTAATTATTTATGTTTTAGGTATTTACTTCTAAAATAGTTTGTTAAAATTGTCTCCGAACGTTATAGACCCAGCACCAACTCAATGTTTCAGTTTAGCCTTATGGTTGACTGGTAGATAATGCCTTGTGGCATTAAGTTCGCCATTTGTCTGAGTAACCCTCCTGGCTTATGTAAAATTGTCAGCTACTTTAGATGTTGACTATACTGTTCAAATTTCCGTAAACAGATTCACACGTTTGCGGACGGTAATGTTTACGTGCATGACCGTCCACTTGGATGGGCGCATGACGTGCGCGTGGCGTGTTCGCTATACAGTAGATATGAATGCCCATAAGATATTTATATATATATAGCACCTACTCGCGTGTATATCATCTAGTGTGATTTGGACTCTTGGTCTCAAAAGTGACAGTGTGTGTGGCCAACACAAACAAAAACTACACAAATGTATCCGTGTCCGCAAAAGTGAGAACTTATTATGCGTAAAAAGATTTAATAACATTTGACAATAACATTTGACAATAACATTTGACAATAACATATAAAACTATTGAAACGGCAGAAATGAGATGATTCTATCCTTTCCTAAACCAGACCCAACCTCGCAAGCTTTTAGCTAAAACCACAGATCAGATTTACTGGTCTGTGGCTAAAACAGAGTTAAATAATTCATTAATCCCCTTAGACGATCCCACCTCATGCGCGCAAATAGAGCACATGTTTCCATTTCCGACCCGGTACGGGGACAGCATCCTAACCTAAATACGTTTTCTAACTGCGCTACCACATGCAATACCCAACCTTCCTATTCTAAAATGTCATAACTCGTAAGGGGATTCAACGACGCATAGAATCTTCTTGAGATCACGACAGTGCTGCTCTTCTTGCAAAAAAGGACGTAAGTCCCGAAAAAATCCTTGCAAAATGCTGCGTTTTATGTAAGCGAGGGATGTTTAGCTCTTGCCTGGGGCAGTGACCCGCTTCCGTTAGGAAATGGTTCAAGTGGACGGTTGCAAAAAATGTCCCTTTTAGCGTCAAAGGGACGAGGGTAATAAAATTAAGTCCGTCGCTTTCGAGATTGCGGAGTAGCCTTTAGAAACTTTGTACTTACCTGCTTATGCTTAGTAAGTATAACCAAGTTTCCTAAAAGCTACTTTGCTAGCTGTTGAATTTGTCGATTTCTCGAACTGTTTTGTTGGCATTTTTGCACAACTTGTAAATTCCTTATGGAAACCGCAAAAAAATATTAAAATGTGGGTAGGTTAGGTACTTATGATTCTACAGTCTAGTTTTGCGTCACATTACACACAAATTCTAACTCCCTGGGGAATTTAGTTCGCTCGAGAGTTTATGTAAATACGTAATCAATTGTGATTTAAAAGAAATATCACAAAAACTTATCGGAATATCAGGTAATGTCAGAGCGGGCTTGTTTTTCGCTCAAAAACTCGCGATTTAAAGGGGAAACGCGGCAAGCGAGCTGGGGACGATGCCTCAGACGGCCTCAGTACTGGGGGAAAACTTAAATTAAGTTTTATTTGTATGTACCTATAGTTTAAAAAAAATTACATTCTAATTTTTAAATAAATATTATAGGTAGAAGATATCTAGATTGAGATGTAGCCAAGTTTAGCATGTTACAACATATAGTCATGATATGATGACAGGGTTCGATGTACCTCAAACGATAACGATCGCATTCATTCATCCTTTTACCTTTATCTCATTTATTCAGGGTCGGCGCTGCATCTTTTTTTTTCCCTATCATTGGGCACCTCGTTGTTTAATTCCTTCTTCTCGATATCATCTCACATATAACGACAAAATGGATAGAGTTTTCAGAGTAGTTTCAATACATGTGTCAGAACTCTCTAACTGATTAAGTGATTATCAATGTTTTTTTACCGTGGCGGTGATACGACGAGTTGTAAAACCATTGGTAGCCAAGTCTACTGGTTAAGATGTGTCTACAATCCTACACAATAAGCAACAAGTCTCAGAAAGCTGAAGACTCATTTCATTATAAAACAGCGCGTAACATGCTCTTACTCATTTTTCAAATCCATTCAGTCAAATATCAGGCAGCGAAAGTGAAAAGTAAATACTCACCTTTCACATGGCAAACAACAAACAAAATACATAATGTATGCGACAATTTGCCACAAGAAACCTCACGCGAGCTCCCTGGGGAGTTTAGTTGGCTCCAGTTTATGTAAATATACGTACGAACGTTCGAGGAGCAACGTGGATTTGAAAAATCGTAGATTTTTAGGTGGTTGACGCAGGCTATGTTTCAAGGTTCCTTAGGATAGGCTGGATTCTTGACGAGACGATTCAGACGATCGTTTCGTGAGACTAAACAAAATCAAGACGGGCTCGCTAAACACTACGTACCAGATAAGGACCTGGGTGATCCAGTCCATCGTACGCCTTTTGTTCAAAATCGGCGCATCCATTTGTGTGCTGCCGTAGAGGCAAACACGCGTCTGCGGGTCATATCACCCCGTCCCACAACCAATAAAATACCGATTGCGAGGAGTCTAAGAGAGAAACTCAATTTATGTTTTTTTGTGTGACATAATCAACATAGGTATAGTAGGCACAAATTAGCCCAATTGCTAACATAGATCCAATCTGTACCTTTTACAGAGTCTGTACTCCAGAGATGAAGTAAAGTGTTATCGTGGTATCATTTGATTAGGGGTTAGCAGCAGAACGAAATAACGTTTAAATTGGACCCTTCCTCCTTTCAGCCGTAGAAAGGACCCATTAAACTATTACGGTACTAACATACCGTTAAGATTGAGAATTGAATAACACGCAACAGAAATAAGGGCACTTTCGATAGACGAATTACTTTGAAACAAGTACGGTCCCAACAACAAGCAAAATCTTTATAAAAATCGCAGAATAAAACCAAGATCGGAATCAGCCTTAAATAGAGTAGCCATGTCTAAAAATAGACAACCTCAAAGTGCTTTACATGAAAATCTATTCAAAAACACTATCACGAACAGACTAAAAATAACTATGGAGTGCGATACGATCGCACCCTTTCACCTTTTAAGCACTATCAAGGCATCTCCGAATTTACTAACAGGCTTTGAAATCCATCTTGTTTCATTTAACATGCAGATTTCCGTTAACCTTTCAGTACGCCTCGGGACATTAATACTGGCAGTCTCGCTTTGTGAAATTTCATTCGTTAATGTTGACAAAGGATGTTAAGTGCGTGACGGAGGTTCCTTCGTTTTTGGGACTAAATATATGGATACAATCGCTTTGTTAGGCAAATAGCCTTTTACTGTCAATGTAGAAGAAATTGATATACAAAGGCTATTAAAAATAATCGATAGCAAACCTTCGCAGCAAAAACAAATGACGCTTCACATTAACGACGTTTTGCCGACGTGGATTGCAAAAGAAATTTAGGGATAAATTCCTTTCTTCGTTGGATGACGGTGAAAAACTGAAGTCGCAGAAGCCGGAAAATAGTATCCGATCCAAACGACGAGATTAAAGGTAGGGTCGCACTGAAAGTGAGTTTTTCTTAGGATAAATAACAGGGATATGACGTAATACTTCTGTACTTACTTGTAATAATGGCGCAGAACAAAAAAACAGATCAGAAAATTGCTGACTAAAGATTTACATAATAACTGTGCAAACATAAAGTAATATAACAGCTTTAGACTACAACAAATATTCTTATAAAGTGAAAATCCAAAACCGTTGATTGTACAAAAAACTCAGTGAATTTAGTGGAAAACAGCTCAAACTTGATTTAAGCAATTCCAATGATTTACGACGTCACAATATTGATGAGACTCAATAATTATTGTCTACCATGCAAATTCCCAGACGCTGTTTATGTCTGATAAAACCATACTTCACTAAGTTTACAATGCAAATCAAGCATCGACTACATTTCTAAAGCATCTTTCAATACCAGTCCAGTTTGATGAAACTATTGATTCAAATTATTAACTTAGAGCGATAGTTAAAAGATATCGCCTGTAGGTGATATTTCAATATTCCCTACATTAAGTGATGAAAATTATTGTATACAATGTAACAGTTATTTTATGTGGTGAAGCAGGCAAACGAGCACACAAAATAAGCTTAAATGGGCTAAGGAATGCAAAATCGGCCAATTTTCTATAGACAAAAAGAAACTGTTTGCATTCCCCAAAGTGGACTCTAAGGTGTATGGATATGGATGGTGTGATGGTCGCGTTTATAGCGTGATAGATAAACGACAAATCGTCTGCTGCTTTACAACACGTAAACATTAGAGTGTGTAAGCATCCGTCTATTTATCTGTCTCGCTTCAATCTAAACAATCCAAATGCGTTGCCAACATTAAGATAACTATTTGTTCAAACAACATTAAATTTATTAAGCTCGTCTTGAAGATCATTCACCATGTTATTTAATTAATCTTCTTAAAAATGATTCAGGTGGTGTTCGTTTCCAATGACTTTCTATGCCAACATGGACGTTCTTCCTAATAGACCACCGAACCGATGCGCGAGCCATTTAACTTTTCGAGATACTTCATTACCTAAATGCCTTAGGCTGGCATTGCAGTTATTTTTTAATGCTTCAATGTATACATTCCATTTGTGCTAGCAGACATTACTGATTTTATCTAAAATGCCTTGAGTTCTCGCTTGATCTACGCTCTTAGCTAACGAAGATTACTGGGTGTAAGCCCGAACATGAGTCCTGTGTAATCCCAGATTTGTCACGTCAGTTCAGTCGTGCGTCGACATACGAAAACAAATCTGCGGACGTGTTTGAGCCGCTTTATTGGGCACTGGGAACAATCAGGTGGAGGGACGTAAATCTTACAGAGAGGGTTTAAATCTAAGAAGTTATCTTAATAAAGCTTGAAATAAATGTGACGCAAAAACAAGATTTTGACGAAACATTCATGGATTGCTTTCTGACTCTAATTGTTTAAGTGGTAAACAAATCTCTTCAAAATGTTGGTGATACTTTTGATGACACGGTTTTGTTATTCCGATTATTGTTAAAGAACCAGAAAAAAGAACTTGTATGTATAATTATTTTGGAGACGAATGAAAATGCAGCAAGCAATCATGAGTTTTTACGCTTATTAAGATCTTCCCCAAATTTTTGTTATGTAAAACATAACCACCGAAAATCCAAACTTAAACTAAATCAACTTTATATTCCAAATCTAAAGACCGAACTTCACTTATTTACTTATTAAGAAACATTAGACACTTTAAAAACAATTTAAGCAATCTACAACTCAAAACAACTACTAAGGAATTCTAAATCATGCAATCTAAGAAGTTTTTGAAATGAGTTGATTCACCAAATATCTGCTTTTGACACCCATCTTCGTCGTCGTCTTCAAGTTGCCAATCGTTTTGCCACTTTTAAGTCTTTTCACTCATTTTCAATGTTCACTGCACTATGATAAAATAATTTATAGCTGTGAAGAATAAATAAGTGAGAATGCTGATTGAATGGAATCAATTTGCTAGCTAGTTATGCACTAAAGACATTCAAAATGTAATCGTCGGGTTTATTTTTACAGGCGAATTATGTTTCTGTCTCGTCAATGTTATGATTCGATCGTGAAGGGTGGTATTTTAATATGTTACGATAGAAGCATAACGATAGATGAAATCATGAAATAATGTTATTGAAAGCTCTCCAAGTTTTACTACTTTCTCCAATCTTAGCCTAGAATTAGGAGACATGAAATTTTATCTTTACCATTTAAATTGGATATAATATTTGTTTGAAGAAGGCTGAGAATAAAAGCAAATTATTAACATTTAAGCAAATATTTAATTTAATAATCTTGTTATAAAATTTCACTACTCTACTTTCCAAATATTCATTATTTTGACAGCCTGTATACTACATTGTTGTATTTCGAAAAATACCTACACAACTACTACCTAGTCACATTTTTTATTTGTAACGTAACACCAGAATTTTTCGATTAACTATATGTAACTTGAACACAATGTATAATTAGTTAAACAAGTGGAGTAGCAATTGCAGATCGAAATACACTTCAATCAATCTACCAATAGCTATGGAATTAGAAATTGCGAAACGTTTTTCAAAATTAAAATGAGTTTTCCCATAAATTTTGATAACTCGATAAAGCAATGAACCATAATAGAAACAGGATTATGGCGTCGGTTTGCTTATCAACAGCTGTTTCAGCAGCGCGGGGAAATCCTTTTTTTCTATATAAATTCAGCATTATGTAAGTTATTATTTGCTTTACAATACATTATCTCGTCTGGACATTCCTTTTTTTTATTTCAGTATTTAAAAATGGAAGGTCGAAAGGCTTGTAAGAAAATACTTTGTAGTAGCGCATAGCTTGTAGCACTGCCATGAGAAGAGATAAATAAATAATAATAAATAAATAAATATCAGACAACCTCACACAAATCAACCTAGTCCCAAATTAAGCTCAAGAAGGCTTGTGTTATGGGTACCAGGCGACAATATACATACTTATATAGATAAATAAATACTTAAATACATAGAACATCCATGACCCAGGCACAAATACTCGTGTTCATCACACAAATATTTGCCCTTGCCGGGATTCGAACCCGGGACCGTCGGCTCAGTAGGCAGTTGCTTAACCACTGCGCCAACCGCGTCGTCAAAATCATAGAGATAGGTACATATATATCATCTTGTTCTATAGAAAGCAGCCTAGTACAATACTACCAGTATTGTATTGAGCCCCAGCCACGGAATATTTTGTGAGTTTTAAATGTTTAATATGTAAGTAAAAGTCATATTCGGTCTCCGATTAAGTTTTTGACATCCCTTAAATATTTATCTTTGAGCTGTTGTTGATACAATATCGATTTACTTCCCCTTCCTTTCATCGTTACGCTGATCAGTGATCATAATCATATTTAAATTCATATCGCCACGGAACAACAATAAAAGTCTTCTTTCTTTCGTATAATTTATTTCATTCAACTACTGACATTTGACGAATGCAGTTTCGAAATAATTCAATGTCATCCGCTCATTCAGACTATCGCAAAACTGGACAGCGAACGTTTCGCCCACAACAAAGTAATTATGGAGGGACGATTAACCCACGCAAATGGACTTTGGTAAAGGCGATATTGCTTCCATATTGGTTTTAAAGTCGCCTTTTCGAGCTAACGAGGCTCGTTGTTGGTTTACTACGGCTATTGATAACTGATGGGTCTATAAATTCGTCGTTGACGCGAAAAAATAAACTTCCAAGTAAATAAACCTTAAATCGACAACCATCAGAACTAAATCAGAGGTCTACGACATCGTACAAAAGTAATCAGGTCATGTCATAAGAGGAAAGGAAAAATGGTACAAGCTACTTAGAGTACGCAAGGGAAGAGGGAGACGACGCAAGAGCTGGGAGGATGATATATGCTAGGTGACAGGAAAAGCACGGCACAGAGTAGCACGCGACAGACCATAAATGGAAGAGGCTGTAGGAGGCCTTTGCCGAGGCGCAACCAGATTAGTAGCGAAAGAATAAAAGACAAATACTACAAACAGACTAAGGGCCGATTGTTCAATCACCAGATAAAACATATCTGTCAGATAAATGTTGGCTGACACTTTTCTTTTATATGACGGGAGAAAAGGATAGCAATAATTTTAACTGGCAGATAAATTTATCTGGTGATTGAACAATCGGCCCTAAATGAAAATAAAATCTGAATGTATAAGGCTAAAAATTAAAAAGTAAATCAACCATTATGTAGGAGTCTGTGAACCTATCATGAAAGATTCCTGAACAAGAACTCCTTACGCGTTTGAAACACGTCGCTTGACAGTGAGTTTTTAGTTACGAAATCTTTTAATCTACAATATTATCGTGACATATTTCCGTTTGGAGCCATTGTAGGTAAAAATAAGAACGACCCAAACACTTCGCCTCGGCAGATAATGAAATAGGATGGGTCATTGTCAGATTTAGGTTCGCGGCTTTTCGGTGGACACGTACAAAGTTAAGGACTTTAGGCCTAGTTTTCCGATCAAAATTATATGAGGATAAACGACGTTTTCCCTTTCTATGGGCTTGCGTGTTAAAAACATAACTTCTATGCACATACGCTGTTAACTATTGGCCACCGAAGAGACAACTTTTGTTTTTTTAACTGACAATGACCCAGGTATTAACCCACGTATTCCATAAAAACGTCGTAATTCACGGTACCCACTGGCAGTTAACCAGCTAATTATAGAGGTGTGTCTGACTGAGTTGACGACTCCGCTAAGTTTCTACGAACCAAGGGTGCAGAATAAAATACGAACATCGAATGTTTGAACATCTTTATAATACTAACATCGAAATTCTACAGATTTTCATTAGACTTGTACGGTTTCTGAACTACATAATTTATTTATTGAGACTTTAATACACAATACAAAATAGTTAATAGCCCGCTTAGCCAAAACGAGTAATGTTCCAAACAGCACACCATTAACCAATTTAACTTGAACAGGAGCGCGAACGCACCGTATTTGCTAGGAAACTACCGGAGGAAGGCAAACTCCACTCTATTAAAGTCAGTGTCGTATTGACACGAGCGGCGGAGCGAACTTTATTAAATCTTATTTACAGCTAGTCTCCTCATTGATTTTCGATTTATTGTACGCTAGAAAGCGCCTGCAAATTCTTTCGCGGAGGAGAAAAATGGGATATTAAAACCCCCTTTTTTGCTTCGGCGTAATTGGGTAAAAAGTATTCCGCGCCGTGTACAAAAAATAATTCAAATCCGTACTGATAATTAACAGTCATGTTGATATAATAAGGGCAAACAAAAAATAAAGATTCAGTGGCCCCAAATAGCCTAATTAGGTACCATCTATTCTAGTGTACAATAAATAGATCGCAAAACAATGTAACACTAATCGAAAATCCTCCAAATTGTGACTTTTTGCGTTATGTCAACGACGAAATGTCATCGTGTAAGTTTGATTCCATGTGAGTGATTTTATGTTACCGGTTGTCCACTCAAACAGAGCCCCATCCCTAACAAAGCCCCCAACCATTGCCACTAGTTACTACGAGTACGTCTACTACTTTTTCGGCTCGTTACTCTAGTTCGAAGCTAACCAAGTATGTAGGTCGGGCACGATCGATACAGGGTGCACTTTGCACTAGTGCGGGCGTATTTCGTTAGTACCCACTACTCCACACGATATTTAGGCTATGCCACTTGGAAGATAATTGCTTCCTATTTGAGCAGTTTCAGTGTAATCTACCCCTATTGATTCGCACCGAATCTAACAATGTATGCTAAGGGTCACATGAGTGCGCACGCATTAGTCTGCCAGAACATAAATCAGCATTCAGACACAATCGTATTGATAGCAAGACCGTTGCATGGACCATGCTTGTTTTGATAGTAGTTCACTAGTTATCAGTATATCAGAACGTCAAATATATTATACAAATGTGATTCTACATCTGAACGAGAAAATCACGAAATTTATTGGCAATGAAAACTGATACGATGTGAAAACGCGTCTCAATGATGGTATATAGCCGGTTTATGAAGGGAAATAAAATCCGTTTTATAACATATATCTGTACATTTATACATCGTCATCTGTACATTTCAGATGGCTACTGCTAGATCAATGCAACGAGATACACAGATAGACATGTTAAACTTATAACACCTCTTTTTTCGTCGAGGGTTAAATACAATACCCAGATAGCCCGACCAGGTGTTATAACACCGCTCATTTTTTTTTAATAATTTACTCTACTGCTTGTTCCGATTTCAGATACCGCAAAATTTACCCAGGTTCCAAAAAGTGCGTTTAGGTGTAAGTGGGTTAAGTTGATTACTTGACTCTTATTCCGCTGGCCCACTGGAATGGCGTGTCAGGCAGGCAGTATACGTATCCCATACAAAAATATCGTACTCTCCCCAGGTGAGCAGCTCCCATACATTCCAAAATATGATTTGTTTGGATATGCTAGCGACGTCGCTGTGACTTCCCGGTGACTTAAATACCAAAGGGTCTAAATACCTACCCAAAAAGATACAGAGCAGCCAGAATCTTGTAATCAATAGTACCTACCCAATTAACTAAAGTATTCAAGAACTGTATCGCAGTGCAAACCCGTGTCTACACCTTCGCGAACGTAAACCACCACAACGCACGTTGGAGCTCTAAATGCTTTAATTAATCCCTTTGATGTTGTAATATAAAAAGGGGGAAGATTCGTTAGTTGCGCTACGAAAGGCTAAAACAGGAAACAACTTGAACTGTCGCAGACGAAGACGAGAAACACGTTACGGCAAAGGTGTATTGCAAAAACGTCTTTATTTGGGATTCGTTGTCAGAAGTTAGTTTTTTAGGGTTCCGTACCCAAAGGGTAAAAACGGGACCCTATTACTGAGAATTCGCCGTCCGTCCGTCCGTCCGTCCGTCTGTCACCAGGGCTGTATCTCAAGAACGGTGATAGCTAGACAGTTGAACTTTTCACAGATGATGTATTTCTATTGCCGCTATAACAACAAATACTTAAAATAAAATAAAATAAATATTTATAGGGGGCTCCCATACAACAAACTTACAGATAATGGTACGGAAACCTTCGAGCGCGAGTCCCACTCGCACTTGGCCGGATTTTTATACTAGACGGCAATATTATTTTTGACTGTTATGCCGAATGAGCTATTTTTTGACAATATCTTTGAAGCATTTTTGCATATAAATAAATAAATAAATAATAAATAAATATTAAGGGACAATCATACACAAATCGACCTAGTCCCAAACTAAGCAAAGCTTGTACTATGGGTACTAGACGACGATATACATAATATATAAATAAATATATAGATAACATCCATGACCCAAGAACAAATATCATTAGTTTAATGTCCTTATAATTATATTTTAATGTACAATAAAGAGTTTACATACATACATACATACAAATATTTTGCACAAATATTCATCGAGGCTAATCTTCCCAACATGTCATTGTGATCGTCAATATTGATCTATGATCCATTCTTTTCCTATTCAGCAGAAGGTTTTCGTCAACTCGTCGCGCTTATGTGGACACCTAAATTCCAATTAGAACAACTCTCTAAGTAATTACCGAAACAATTCCTCAAGTTATCAACAACTTGTGATATATTGGACGTATTGCGAACTGTTATTAATTATACTAGATAATAACCGTCCCAAGTTTGGTTTGCTCCAATTTCGAAGTCTGACTTTGATTACGTGAAAGTATGTCAGAAATACTACGAAATGAATGACATAAATGATTGAAAATGTGTACTATATAGAAACACTTATGATTAACTGAATGCCCTAATATTTGGAACACGAGTAGGATTTGCAATGCCCTTATTGGTTAGTATCGGAAATTCCGGAATAAAGCTTGAAAAACTAGAGTTTACGATTTTCTAGGTCTTAGAATTGCAATGACATAGGTATCTTAGAATAAAATACACGTAACGCATTGTCTTTTTACAAATATTGAAATTTTTTACCCGAAAATATAGGTATTGACCACAACGCCATCACACCAAAACAGCTAGATGGATTTAAACCAATTTTGGTATAGGTACCTATAATTTGACAACCAAAGATGTTTCTAGTAAAGAAAAGCAGTTTTTTTTTTCTAGCCATCGCATTATATTACGCACTTATGATGAGGCGTATAACTATTACCCTGTTCTAAGTCTATTTCATTTTTCATTTTCCAACTAACAAAAGGTACTCGTTAAATTATCTAACACAGTCACGAATTTCCCTGACGACCCAAATCTATTGTCAACGGTGACACTTTCACACCCTTCCGTTAATTATGTTTAATTTAAACAAAAACTGTAAGGCTTTCCACTCGACCTTCGTCACTTTGACGTTATCATTGTTATTAATTAGTTACTTTAATAATATTATTGATAACTGGCTATTTTAATAAGGCCAATCCTGTTATGTAAGTACGCATAAACTATGCTACCCTAAAAATTATAAATACCTATGTAGAGATACACATATGTAGTTACGTGATACTAAGCCGGGCTCTCTACGCGCAACGAGCCGCGCTGATAGCTCTGCCTTCCCTTTTTGTTAGTACGAAATCAGTGCGCGTTCCTAGCCAATGTGTACGTGTCGGTCGTTTGCGTCGCCACGCCTCAAGACCAATTGTTTCATATTTTACCCAAACAACTAATATAATACAGTTTCCAGACAGCTTTTCATAAGAGAAAAGCAAAGATCATAAGAGAGATCCTTCTGTAGGGTTTTATTTCAAATAACAAACACTATATAAAAACCGATTACTGGTACTTTCACCATCAAAAGTAGCTAACAATTTTAGTAAGTAATTTGACATAAACCAGTAGTAAAATTGTCGGCTACTTTCAATGCTGCCCGTACGTATAAAGAATTTTTCCATGAGTCAAATAGGTCAAGGAAATTAGTCCCTACGTTACCACTGCCCGTCCTAACCATACGACCAGATATCTACATATTTATTTGTACGTATCTAAATATACCTATGCGTATACGCTCCTGACCATTAGCAATTTGTAAGGAATCCGTTGGTTATGTAAGAATCAGTAGTCTGTTGCATTCAATTAACATTCCTACATTGTTTACTGACCCATCCCGATCATTCTATTTCCATGTTATTTACAGACGTATGTGAAATAGAAACTCAAATGAATGTACGAGGTTCGGAAAAGTAATATGATTTCCATTCGCCTACGTTTCCCGAATAAAATAAATAAATAAATAAGAAATAAATATTAAGGGACAATCTTACACAAATCGACTAAGCAAAGCTATGGGTACTAGACAACGATATACATAACATGTAAATACATATAGATGACATTCATGACCGAGGAACAAATATTCAAGTTCATCACACGAATATTTGCACCGGCCGGGATTTGAACCCAGGACCGCCGGCTCAGGTAGGCAGGTGCACTACAAACTGCACCAACCGCGTCGTCAATGTAAATAAAGTCTGTAAAACTACGCTAATTCGTTTTCAACGGTGTTAGTTAACGGGCCAATGCGTTAAATACTCTATTAACTTGGTGCACGGATTGGCGTTGATAACGGTAAATCTTATTTACATTATAATCGATCAATCTCGATCAATCAAAATTTATAACGCCCTTCCGACGGACTTCAAAAATTCACCGAGTGATGCAATCTTCCTTAATAAAGTGAGGATATATCTAGTAGACAATGCTTTTTATAGCACTGATGAATTCTTCCACAAAATATCATCACTAACCCAAACAAAACATTAACAAAAATTTTGAACAATTGAATACCTACTTATATTATAATGTAACAATCTTTGTATAAAATTATTAAAATGACATATCCTACTTATGTATGTACCTACTTATTGTTAACATTGACTTGTAAAATTGTTATTTTACCAATAAAGAATCTGAATCTGAATCAAATAACATTGAACTATATTTTGTTTCTATCAAAAACTCTTTTGCTCTTCGAAGTAACAGGAGGAAAGTCGCTACTTCTTCAAGTTGAATGACATTATCCCAATTACCTACGCATAATTTTAAACATAGGCGTAAATACCAGAAATAACTATAAATTCTATATGAAAAAAATATCTCATATAAAAAAAAAACCTACCGGCTGCGCCATGTACAGTATTGCAGTCTTCGAGGTTTATTACATGTTTTATGATAATAATTAATACAATGATGGCAGAGTTGGTGTTTCCCGTGTCGTGGGTTTTTTTTTATGGCTTTCACTTCTAGCTGCATTGGTTAGAGGCAAGCGAGCTGTCAAAAAGTGACATTCGGATAGCTGTCATTTGGGGTGCGTTCATACTACATTACATATATATTTCAATTGACAGCCGTGTTCAAAGTGCCAAATCATGAAATTGTTCTGGCCAATCACCCAAAAGGTGTGTCCGGCGCGTAGGGACAGAAACAAGATTACATAAGAAAGGTCCTATCTACTCGTTACCTACTTCGAAAACGAAGTCTCACCATGTCCTCTCCCTTTCGCTCTCCGATTTTGAAAGATTTGTGCGAGAGGAACAGCCCGATTCGAATCTAATTCCACTCGAGTAGACCGTTCAGCAGTTGTTGTTTGATCACGTACCGCTCATAACTCCGCCGTGCCAGCAGGTAACTTCCAAACTAAGTTAGATATAAAACTGGGACGTGGCCATCCAAAAATTGTATAACTACGTGTACTATATTTGACGAAATTATTAACCTAAGTCCGTAGCGCAACTGCTTACGAACCTCGCGCTTAAATCCGGTTAATACCTAAGTTATAAATTACCTATTTGTTTTATTTATGGATTAAAAATACAATTTGAATGTAGTTCTGTTGATCATTAACGTTTTGTTTCTCTTGTGTCTTCATATCGTCTTCCATTACCTGCGACACAATTAAAATCAGTTGAGTTTTTGACTAAGCTGATGGAAAAGTAGAAAAACACATCATATATTACTGCATTTCCATTATAGCCACCGAAAGAATACTGTCATATTCATTCGGAGGTCGGAGCAGCGGCGTCGACCAATCACAATTCAATTTCCCGTTGTAGGTCTAGGCCTCTAGGGCAATGGAGAAAATCAATTATCAAAAGCGATACAGACACTACTTTCTGTGACATTTTGAACGTGCTATTATAGGCAGGTCCAAGTAAATAGCTTATATTATATTTTTAACGTGGCTTTAAGATCTATAACGTTCCTATAGTATAAAACCAATAGGAAACGCGCATATAACAAATTATATACTACTTAATGAATCTTTACTACTTATATTAGCATCATATTTTGCAGGCGCCTTCGATGTCAGGTGGTTTTTACTCCACAAGTCTACAACAAGGCACTTCGTTTTTATTTTTATTGCCTTTTATTTGACAATCCGTCAAATGTACGTCACAAAATAATAATTTAAGATTCGTCACTCCAAATTAAGGAGTTTCTTAAATGCGATCCTAGTAGACACAAACGGACAAAATTCTACTTTTGTGAGCAGATTCAAGGGCACAGAATGAGGAGGGCTTCATTATACCAGATATCACGGAGATCCGAAATATTAATATCAGGAGGATGTTCCCGCACGAAATTTAATATCCATTCATGTTTGCTCGGAAATGTATGACTATATACTTCTGTGTCAGTAGGTATACGATTGTCTAACCCCTTTATACCTCAACTACAATATGAGTATTGTATACTAGGAGGTGTTCGTGTATTTATTTTTTCTTTACCGTAGACAAGTAAAAAGTGTCCTATAACGGCTATTACCATCTTTGGCTATCCAGCTATCCCTATACCAAAACAGGTTAAAGACGCTGGACAAATGTCCAGCTGTTTCGGAGTAATGAGAGGACAAAGAAATTATGACCAACACTGCATTGCGCTATTAAGCATTTTCCTGAAATCTTGACCCCTTCCTCCATAGAAAACTGTTCCTAAATAGATTTGTATAATAATAAAGGACGATCTAGTGATCTTCCTGTGTATTATCGAGTTTATATTTCATTATCACCCGTTCGTTATCCAACTGGAAAATGTTACATGACAGAAAATTCGTAAAACAAAAGAGATGGCATTTTTAAATTTCCATTAAAATGCCGGTCGGATGATAGGTGTTGTAGTATCCATAAAATACTTTAAAAAGGTTTGTGTACATTTAAATGTATGTAATACACGCGAGTATAGTATATCGTCACGTATTTACTCATTACTGTTTGGGACTAAATTTGTGAAACATTGTCCTCTAATATTTAGTTGTACTGTATATTCGAGAAGCCATAAAGAGGATTGGAGGAGTATCTTTTCAAAAGGGCTTATTTTTGTATGAGTTTCATAGAGAATTTAAGCCTTTTTTAAGGACACTTCTCATTAGTATTTTATTGTAAACTAAGCATGGAAAGTAGCCTGGAGGAGTCTGTATATCTTAAACTCGCTCCTAAATCAATGAAGCCATGTTACGGGACTCGGGCGAAGGATTCCAGACTCTCGGTCCTTCATGCTCATTGATCAAAGAGGACCATTAAATATTCAATTTCACGTACGCAGAGATATTTAACAGCCATGTTAGAATATAACTTTAGCTGAATTAATTATTTAGGAGGGGATATATTTATATGATATAAAGTTGTAGTATAAGTGACTTAAGGGTGATTCTGGAGGCGTTTCAACCGCCGATAGCCCGCTGTCATAAATATCAAAGCAATGGGCCATAATCTGCTTTAGATTAGATCAGTTATGGTAAGATGTACGGTTACAGTATATGAAAAGTTGCAGCTTGGTGTAGTTAATAGATCACAAAGTACGTGCAACCGTCCATAGTGAAAGATGACATGAGATGATATTTAGCGAAAATCAAACTAATATCACATATGGCAAACTCATTTGCTTGTGTGAATATTGCCAAACACCATCTCTATTCTTTATTCTAGAGATGTTGAACGATGTTTATTTAATAAGCACAAGTTGTTTAAACTACTTTTCTCATCATTCCGAAGACTACATAGTATACGTAGATATATGTTTTTGTCGTTTTGTCCTTCTTTCATGTAGCAACTATTAACAGCGAAATTTTGCCGAAGTATCTTTCGGTTTTATCCCAAAAAGTACGGGACTATGTATACGGAGCCATAGGCAAAACTAGTCTAGAAATAATTCAAAATAAAAGTACAGATTCGTATTTTCGCACATATAGAATACAATTTGAAACAATTAAAACCATCGTTTAATTTACAGAACACCGCATGGTACTGTTGGAATGGAAGAAACAATAAAAGCTTTTCATTTATCTGTAACCAACTGAAATATTCGACCATTACTGAATTTAAAATTTGTTTAAAAACGCAACCGTGCGGCATATAATTTGGGTTCAAGCAAGGCTTTACATAAATCCAGGCCAAGGCTTCAAAAAATTGCCTGTATCATATACACGTCAACGGAACCCTATCAGTATTAATAAAATAGCTTGTTTACCCCTCGACCCTTACCCTTTTCCTAGCCATATCATAAGCACAACACTGAACGAAACAACACCATAGTCCGTTCAACAGTAAATACAGTCTCGAATTGAAACGTCCGCGCGCGATCGAATTTGGATTCCAACTGCGGAAACCGAGGGTGGGGGGTGGCGCCCGCCCTACATTCCGACTACAATCAAAAACGTCTCAAGAACGGTTGGTTGCACAATTGAAAATGCACTTAATCCTGTGCGCGGAGGAGCCAGGTTTGGGTGTTGATTGGGGAGCGCTTGTTATGTTTGGTGTTCGTTGCTTGTTACCTTTCCCGGCTACGTCAGTTGGGTTTGTTTTGCTGTATGATGTGTATTTTAGGAGGTAATCCTTCTATAATTTCAACTTTTCTGTGCTTAATTAATTTAATAATATGTATAGTTGAAAGAGCGAGTAAACCGTCTCCGTTTCAACATGGCCCAAAATTATTTCATACGTCCAGATACTTTCCGGCTATTCTCGACTAGAGGTCACTCATGAAGTTTTGTGAGTAGGTTAGATAAGTAAGTATATAGATTTTTTTGACGATTCAGTTTTTTGTTTTTTTATTTTCAAAAAGCCGTAAAAATAAAAAAATCAAAACAAACTTGCGAGGTTCAGAGCCGCTAGTGTTAGTAAATAACTCATATAATTATAACACTGTTTTATCTAGTAGAAGCAGATGTTTAATATTAATCCGTAGTCTGAAATCAGGTTTCGTATTTATTTTTTGGGAAGAAAAATAGCTCATCTTCAATGGAACTTTGTTCAAAAGGAAATTTACGAAGAATTTTCAAACACAAAAGAGAAACCAATTAAAAAACATATTAAAAATTACTCCAGTTTCAATTTAATCTTCGGGTGTTTCACACTCTTGCAGTAAATATTGTAAAAAAAGCAATCAAGTTATATTGCGTTCTGTGAAATATTCGAAGACAAAATATTGAAATTATTTACTGAGAGTATGCGCTTCATAGGAACGGAATTTATATTTGACATTGCCTGAATTTCGTGTATATTCAAATTCACTGATCATTCAATATTGAATACTGATTTTCACTGAAAATTTTATGTTACTACGTTTAATGGCAAGTGTGTAATGAAATTGTATCGAAAAAAAAAACTAGTATCGAAACCCCCCCACCGCGAGTATTCTCCTGTAAATCAGTCAATCTAGAGGTGCGTCGTTTGCGAATGAGTGAGTGAAACGAAGTATATCTTTTCATTTAACTCAAGTAACTCACTCACTGAAGGATAAACCAACTCACTACATATATCAGTATATCTTTCGTTCGAAACCACTCACCACTCAATATGAACTGAACTGAATGATGCTAGTTGACATTAAGTTTTACTTAAAAGAAATTTACGACGTCAAATAATATAATTTGTCGATTATTTTGAGATAATTTTCATTTTCCCAGTTATTGGAAAAATGTGACACGACATCATTATAAGATTTATAAGTATTCATTTTGCATACTTTCTTAATACTTCTTACGACGCATCATTCAAATGAATCGCTGAACGAAATGAAATATCTGAGTCTACAGATCCACAGAACGAAATGAAGGAAATGAGTGATGTGTATTGCGAGAAGACATGAATCGTTCTCCTTCATTTGAGTGACATAATTTACGCTTCTCTAAGGTTCCCTAAGTCTACCACTATTTCGCACCGTATTAAGAATCCATAGCCGTCTACAGTGTAAAAGGACAATAACAACTTAGCTTTAGTTACACGAGTAGGACGAAAACTTGGCAATCAAGGAGTTTGTCGCATAAACCGACAGCTGTGACTGCTACACTGAGTGACAACTTGACAAGCCACTTGTCAGCTTACTGAGTCAAACACTTTTAAGGCCGACCACATCAATGCTAACGCCGAATCGAGTCATATCAATTTAATAATATCCACTTCAATTGTTCTTGGACTTTTGTATTCGATTTGACGTTGATATTTCAGGGGCATAGGCACATTTCAAAAGTAAATGTTTTTATTGAAACTAACATTTAATAACTCTGGCGCACACATCTCTGTAGTGGTGTAGCTTCTTGCGAAGTCGATTTACCGCCATCTTTAAATTGCTCTTACCTGCAACAAAAAATCACAAAGTTAGCAAAACTGCAGAATAGAAAACAAATCAAACAAAATGTTCCTATGTTAATATTTATGACTACACTGCAATGCTTACTCGTTTTAGAGAATGTTGCCCCATGTTATTGAAGAAAAAGTAAGTTAACGCTACCTTGTAGAAATAAGTAATAATAGCAGTAATCATAGCAGCATCAAATTTTGTTAAACATAATCCCAACATCTTCGAGAATAACACGTAAATCCTAATTATGGTTAAGTACGTGTATAAATACCTTCTGGCTTCTTAGTCGTTCCGGATCACGTTCTATCCAATTCATAACAGGCATTATACGTGCGATTCTAAAGATATTCCGTATACGTCTAGGCTAGACTAGAGTAAGCACCCAGAGTGGAACTCATTACATATTCAATAGCCAACCGCTTAACTGTTGGTTATGGCGATATATACAATTATACACTCATACAAGAGAGTCGATGTAGTCATTACACTGACACTGTCTTAAAGGTGCTTTTGCAAGCGGGCAATGAATTAAATCGCCGGTCTAATTTTATCAAAAAATAACGTAAGTGATTTATCGGTTTTATTACACGTCCAGTGGTCCAGTCCCGTAGGAGTATTTTGGGCAGGAAAATGAAACACGGTTGAATTAAGTTTCTATTGTCTATGTTTTACCTGTGTCTATTTTTGAAATTATATTGTTTTAGTTGTCAATATATTTCAGTGTAAAGGTGCTGTGTTTTTATCCTCGCTCATAGTAGTTATCGAAGATTCCCGTACAACGGTTGTAAATGCGAAGATTTTCTGACTATTTCGAATTCGCGGTGAGATATCCCGGTTCAGCTAGTTTTTTTATTCAGCTATTGATTGATCGGTAGTGTTTATTGGATATTAATTTGTGTAAAATGAATAGCTCCTCCAGTTAAGGTAACGATAGTGACAACATGACATTGCCAATTTAAAAGTTCGATTGGCTGAGCATAAATTCCGGCATAATTTTGGGTTAAATCGAGCATGTTTCAAGTGCATATGACAAACAGCGTTAAGTTCTGATTTATTTCATCAACTAAGGCTCAAGCCATTCGAGATTTTTATAAAACAAACTTACCCTAATGTACTGGGTTTAGCAGAAAATTTCAAAGAATATACGGGAATGTTTATGGTTCCCGAAAAAAGCGTGAATCGGGATAAGGCAATAACAAGCGGAATAAAATAGTTGGGGTAACATAGCTTCAGAAAAGGTAAGTACATCATGCCCATAACATCGTCGACTATGTTCTCCGATTTGTAGCGTTAATAAAATGAATTTGATTCACAAACCTTTCCGATCCCTGACCCATGTAAAACTCTAATGGCCGCCATTTATTGCTGACACTAGCATCAAACGCAGACCTTTCGAATGGGATCGATTATTTTGTTCTCAACAATAAAACAATTGCCATTGGTCATTTAGCAGGTTAAAGTTCTTTAGTTTACCTTGCATATCACAATTCTTAGAAGTTAGTAATAAATTCCACGATGAAGGTAACCAGCAAGCAGAAATAGAGGGGGTAGGTTTCTTTGGTACCCCTATTAAGTACAGGAACAGTGGCCCGGGACTTCCAAGCTCAAGCCTCGGCCGAAAGTGCTAACGTCTCAGAGGGGCCTTCGTGCAAAACTCGATCACATGGGGGGTATCACTAATGTGTTATTCCATCCCCTTGTCTTTGATGACCTGGATACACTACAAAATATATTCCTCTCCGAAACCCAAAATAACTACTTAGAAATGTAAATTAGTACTTCCCGTGATATTGATTTACTTGTATGAACAAAAAGTCAAAAAGCCAATTAGTAACCGAAGTATAAATATTAATGAAGCTAAAACAATATTGGGAAGGGGCAAAATGCTGTCGAGACACGTTCACCGGAACCCCGGCTATAAATGTGGGGTCAAACGTCAAAACCTGCCAACAATTTATTTGTACTTGATTTAGATTATTATTCTTTTATTCTGCGAGGTTTTACGATATGTGAGAAGAGAGAAAATGTTTGACCAATGCTACGCTTGAAAGTCAAGCTAAGTTGCCAAATTATAATAATGGGTAATTATTTGAGCGTTTTAACCGCCTCATTAATATTTCCGCAATATTGACGACCACTTTTGATGTCTTGTAGAAGTGGCGGATTTTTACAATTCTTATCAAAATTATGTTGTTTGCATCTATGAATTAGCCAATATTATGGAGATATTAATGATACGGTTAGAACTCTCCAACTGAACTGTTTAGCGACGGAAAAAAATAAGATCTAGTCAGTTCAGTCAGACAGTAGCGGTTTACACGATTAAATTGTAAATCCAATTCTGTTCGTACTGTAGGAAAACAAGTACTGCGCTGGCTTTCGGCGATTCATCTTGCCATTGGAGCCAGTTGATCGAGAGACTGCATTATTGGCCGTTAACGATACGAAAAATTCCAGCAGCGTTCAATGTTCCTAAAGACGCATTCATTAAAATAATTCGATCCACTTAAACGCTCAAAGATTTATATGGCGCTTTCAATAAGAGCTTTTTGAGTCAAGTAAATGCCTTGGTAGACGAACTTATACGTCTACAGGTAATGCATGTGGAAAATAAGTAATATATACTAGTACACGTGACAAAAAAAGTAATAGGTAGTTTGCGTTTTTGAGATAATGTGTGGTGGTAAACAATAATTAAAAGATATTTCGACGCAGGTATGTTCGCAGATAAAGACTTTTTAGTTCTTCTGCGAAACTCGTCGTTACGTCGCACCATTCGCAACTCCGAAGCTAAATAGATGATAGTGAAATGAGTGCAGTACACGACTGTTGTGGACATAATTAGGGGAAGTAAGCTTTCGTTCAGTGTAGACGAATTTTGGTAGATATAATGATAATTATTCATGAAGCTAGGTGGCATAAAACCAATATATAAAACAAAGACACGCCGAAGATTCATCTCAAACTAAAAACTTTCTTGCTAACACCTAAGAACTTAAAGGATTCCTAGCGTAATATGATAAATAGCTCTCAAAGCATAATCTAACGAAGTCTAGAACTGGGTTAATTTAATTAACGGCTGTTATCTATTAGTTCGCACAACTCCGAATCTCGGTAACAAGTTGGATAACTGTGGACGTAACAGTCCAGACGGTTTCTTCGCAAATTTTGACAAAATATTTTTTTCATAGCAGCGAATTTTCAAATCGCGTTTTTTCATGATCGCCAATTTTATTATTTTTCTTTCTTCATGTAGCGATTTTTCATGGAGCGTTTCATAATGTTCGCGTTTATTTTTTTCGCTTCTTTTACCAGAATATATTTTATTATTCGCAAACATTATCAGTATAATATAGTGCGGTTTAATAGATATTTTACTCGAGAACATAATTTTAACAAATCATTACCTCCTGTCGTGTCCACATTATTACACATTAATACACTATAGGTAGGTTAGGTTTGTTAGGTATCTTCAGATGCCCGAAGGGCAGACCGCTCAGAAATAGGCGTCGACATAAGGCGTATGTTGCCTAATGCTGCCGAAAATATGCGACTATAAAATAAAAATATTATATGTATTGGTAATATGCGAAAAAAATAAACGCGAACATTATATTTATGAAAAGTCGCTACATGAAGAAAGACAAATAATATTTTTAGGCGATCATGAAAAAACGCGATGTGAAAATTCGCTACTATGAAAAAATTATTTTGTGAAAATTATCGAACAAATCTTCCAGACATCTAGGTATGTGTACACAGACTGCCAATCTAGTATGTACGTGCAGCATAACTGTGACACGCGACTCTTTGTCGTGCGACAAACATTACCTGTCAATACCGTGCGAGCAAAGCAAGCGATGCTGAATTTACAACGTTTCATATTTATAACAGGTGGAGATTAATATAGAGATCGACAGGGCTTTATGTCGTGTACCTTAAAAAAAACTTTGAATTTATTCTTCTGTATTTAAAGAAATATAAGAAAATACATTAAATAACTGCAATCTAAGACAATACGGGCTGAATAGGGTTGTTGTCTAAACCAAAGAGCGAAAAAAAAATTTTTTTTATTTGTCGTTGACAGATGACAGATGCATACCGAGTTTCATTAAATAAGAAAACCGACTAAAGTAACCGTTCCATTAAGTTCTGGTTTTAATGTCGCCACATTTTAAAATGAGTATGTTTTTATAAATTAATAATAAAATAAATAATCATCTCAGAAAATAAATAAAAACAGAGATTACTTCATCTTTTTAAGCAGAATTCAGAAAAGTAATAAAATGCTAGTCTAAAAAATATGAAATGTTGTCAATTGCGCTACAAGCTTAGTCTTGACACGATATGCTAACCCTGCAGATTCAGCTAAGTTAGTTTTATGACTTTTCGTATAACAAGTAGCAGCAAGCAAACCCTCCTTCTCATATGATGAGTGATGCATATGTTACAGTCTGATATATGGCTTATCATTATCACCGTCAATATAGTCCACCGTCAGTCTCTGAAGCTTTGTTTTATATGACTAAAAAGACCGATATCAGATTGTAAACCTGACTAGTGATTATTGATACTCGATGATACTATTGCAACTCAACAATAGCTTTGCATTTAAAATAAATTTAGTAAAACTACACCTCGTGGCTGAAATCAGAGCTACATTGATAAGATTACTTGTTACGATGCGAAATTTGTAACCTAAATAATCATCGATCAAAAGCTACCATTTTTATCATCACATTAGGTGTCATAGACGTCACGGCCCGAAGGCATAAGTTTCTAAGTTATCGCTTCAACTACGTATCGGGTTTACAATTCCTTGTTGACCTTTATTGCATAGCGACACGTGTATGCATAGCTACAGGTTTGGGGACATCAGGACATTGCAAATGGCGGAATCGTTGCATAAAGGTCACCCTCTCCACGTGTAGGCGTAGAGTGACCATATCTCAGTAATTGCCCAGAGATTACAGGATTTTTGGATTGCGGCCGGATTTTAGATAATTCAGGACGATTTTATTTCATTATGAAGACCGTGGTGTTTTACTTCCACTAATGTTATAGATACAAATATCAACTAAAACCTAACTATTTGAGCGTTTGCGACAAAATTTCACAATTGAAGTTGGTCTTTTAGTCTTGATTTTTAGTCTTGTTTTAAGTAACCATCTGGTAACCCGTGTGTATGTCGAATAACTGGAAATCCGTTTGTCGGTGAAATTCCAAATTAATACCAAACCAACTACACGAAAACTAAAATAAAATAATTCCTTAACACGAGTCTACCCGCCGAAACCATACAGCGTCCTGCCTTGCCGCTTCAACGCGTAAACAACATCCATAGCCGTTACTGTCTTTCTCTTCGCGTGCTCTGTATATGTGACAGCATCCCTGATCACATTTTCTAGAAACACCTTGAGAACGCCTCGGGTTTCCTCGTAAATTAGACCAGAGATTCGCTTCACCCCGCCGCGGCGAGCGAGACGACGGATAGCCGGTTTCGTGATGCCTTGGATGTTGTCGCGGAGCACTTTTCTGTGTCTCTTGGCTCCTCCTTTCCCAAGTCCTTTGCCTCCTTTGCCGCGGCCGGTCATCTTGTTGTTTATGGTACGGCGGTTGATATGATTCGCATATGCATATGCGATTGAACCGTGAAGTTTCAAATAACAATGCAGCTGTTTGTTCATCTATTCCATATCGATCACTATTCCAATAAACACGAAGAGTCGAGGGAATTTCAATGTGAGATCGAGTAACTTATTATTCCTAGAAAGAGCCAATAAATATGTTCAGTGATGCAACTTTGTTCGCGGATAATGAAATCAATTAAAGATTCAAAACACTCCCTGACAAGGCTGGTCATCATGAGAATCTCATTTAATTGCTCATACAAAAGTTGCAATTATAACAGAAACCAGGCTATTTGGGGTTCTTAGTGTCAAAATTAGATAAGATAAGAAGAAAAAATTACAGGAGCCTAATGCAAAACCCGCTTAAAATGTATGATCATTGAGAACGGTTGCTACCATAACACCATCTATTGGTCAAATTTTATCGTTCCGCCCACATCACGCTACAACAGAATTTAAAAATGAGACAAGGCTAGTTAGATCAAATAACAATTACAGGATATGTTTAACTGTATGCTAGCAAGTTAAAGCCAATACTTCGGAACGAAAAATATTTAGAAGTAACTACTAAGTAATCAACGTTCTTATCAAGAGAACAAATTTTTGGAAGTTCTGAAATGTAGAAGTTATGAGGCAATCGTCACTAAAATTTTGGGTAATGGTAAACAATATTGTGACGGTCAATATAGGTCATTTAAAACCAGCTAAAGAGTTGCAAGCGGTAAGAAACACTAAAGAAGGCACTGATCGGGCTTCGCGGTCGGCGGGGCTTCGGCGTGCGTCACGAGTTGTGTAAGCTGGGGGCTGCTCGTGCATTCACTGTGACCGGCTAATGTGGTAATTCATCTTATATTAATTAGAAGCATGTATCATTTATAATTACTACGATTAGCTCGAAATAAACCGGTCTCGAAAATCGTTTCGAAGAGGCTTTCAATAAAGCTAATTCTATAAAAATGCAATATCTGTATAATAAACCATATATAGACGTGACTGAATACGTCTTTGCCACACTAAAGCGGCTGGAAGGATTTAAATGCAACTATTTCTGGTACACTGCTAACTATAGAACGATAATTGTGGGGTCGTTTTTCCCCGACTACTGTAAAGTGAAAAGGAAGGTAATGACTTTAATCATCGCGGACCTCCTTGTATAAAATATTGGTCAACAAACACGTTAATCAAATATTAGATCGGAAAATTGAATCCCAGTGCACATACTGTAACGCAATGTAATCTAATAAACAGTATTATACAAAACTAAGCCTGCAACTAGGTCAGCATTGTCACAAACTATTGCAATTCTTATCGACACTTCACTCAAAGAAATGTTTCCAGCAAACGGAATTTGCTCGAACCTGGAAAAGGCGACAAGACAGTAACAAGAAGCTAACTTCCGCAGTCTACTATCAGTTTTCCTTGGTATTATTTTAGATTTATAATAGAACGTCAACGCTTGACGAACAATTTCCTTTCGATCAGTGTTTGGGACGCTTTTCTCGTCCGGATAACAACACATTTTTGTGAAAATTGAAGTAAGAGTTTATAAATGACAGGAGAGTGTGTCAGCAAATACCTACCAAAATAGATCTAGAATTTATAAATGAATCTCGCTTCGAAGCGTTTCTTTTGAATAAAATGGCAGTCTCAGAATCAGATGAAACTACGGAATGTAAAAAAATATCATATTCTAACATATTAATGGTATCGAAGGATTAATCGAAATTTCTATAGTTACAAGTATTATTATATTTACATTTATATAATTTATTTAAATTCTAAATTTGAAATGATGATAAACGTGTAAGTTTTAAAAAGGCGAACAATATCGACTCTATTGATATAAATAACTATTTGAATAGAAAAATAGACGTTGTATTAGCTAAAATTGAATTATTTCATTTGCGATTTGGCAATAGTCTGGTATTTTCCATACAAGATAAGTACACAAATATGATTGATTTTTTGCCGCTAATGTCAATTTGGTGGCCATTGGGGCCAAGCTCCCCTCATAGGCCACCAAAAATTTTGGCAATTGGGGCCAAGCTCCCCGAATGGCCACACACAATGTTGGCAATATGGGTCTTCCCTCCTAGAATTTACCCAAATGCAGAAAATGCAGCGCGCTCAGTGGCCGCCGCCGATGCCGGGCAGCACCCGCTGCCGCTCCGCCTCGCCCGAGCAGACCCCGTGTGTCGCGCGCCGCCGTTCTGTTGGAATGTTCTCACTGCCGGGTGCCTTGCTCTCGGCAACGCGAACGTACATGGGCCACCAACTGCGATGTCTTAATCAACAGTAATTGCACCGATACCTTACCGGTGAAGTGTCCACGCCGACGCAAGCGCCTCGCTCAAGCCGGTGTGGGAATGTCCGTGACAATATTGAATAATGAAAACACTGACCTGATTTTAGTAAACACTCGCGTTTATTGTGAGTCGTACACTTAATTTTACAGGTAATTCACAATGAATATATGAAATTTTTGTTGCCCGAGACAAATTGCGTGCCCTCGGCAGCCATATTGATTAGGAAGTGGACAGATACAATATGATTTATCATCGGGAATCCATCTCGATCGATTCTGCCAGCTGTCATTAGTCTGACGTGTTAGGTTGGTACTAACGATTTTAGAACAGTTTAATCACATGTTGAATTTGATTCAACACAATTATTGCAAGAAAATCAACATTCTTTGAAATCTGTCAATAAAACCTTAACATTGTAAGGTACTTACTTACTCTCTGAATTTTATTGCGAAAGTTTTTATATTCACTTACAAACGCTGATGGCAGTTTGATTGATACGGTCAAAATTGACTTTGCAACGATACTTGGGCGAATTTCTTTTGGAAAGAGATTTTGCAACTTAGTAGGATTTACTTGGAGATTGTGTAAAGGGAACAGCATAAAAGTTTAGTGGCTGTAAGCCAAGCGGCCGACCTATATCGCGGGAATAAATTTACCAAAGAAGGCCTACAAGGCCCGTTCTACTTTCCCTTGTGAATTTCCGATTATTTTCAGCTTTTGTTTTTCCAAGATTTCTATCGCACATTTGTCTTTGACTTTTTCAGTATTATTATTATTCGTATGGCATGTTATTTCAGATAACAAAAGAAACAATTCATTTAACTATAAGTAATTACAAATCCAATTTCAGTGACGTCAGCCATTTTCTAGCCTCGTCGCTCAGGACGATCAGGTCCTCCATGGATCCAGTGTATCTTGTTAGAGGGCACTCTGTGATGATGTGTTTTACTGATTGCACCTCAGCACCACAGGTACATCGAGGGGAATCTACCCATCCGCAGCGATGTTTATATTGACCACATCGACCGTGGCCTGTGCGCAGGCGATTTAGGTTGCACCAATCACGTCTCGGCAGCTCAGCTCCCTCGACTTTTCAGTAATCGCTTATCACTGACAAGGAAATTCCGCTGTTTGCCCTACATTCTTTAGATTCAGCAATTCTTTGTCTTTGTATTTCGACTTATTAAATTAGATTGAAATCCCACTTTTCTCCTTAAAAAAATAAATATAGCTACTCTTCCCGTCTGTCGTGTCAACAGACTGGCACGTTTTTTCTGTTTTATCTTCTACTTTCTACTAACTCAGATTCTTCATCTAACGATTCGAACGATATCGACCCATTTCTACCTATTTTGGGGTCTGCTATTTTGTTTATTTTTTTATTGTCACAATCAGTTGAATCCCCAAACATATTCACAACTGATATTCGTGACTGTCGTGCCCACATCCTCCATCATCGTAACATGTCAGTTACCCTACCCCAACACTTGCTAAACATCGAGCTCTGGCCCGCTGCCAGCCACACCTACTCGTCAAACAATGCGACGATTGCCGGCTCGTAAACTCCCACAACTGACAAATAAAACACGGAAACTAGCGGTCCTTGAGGTTTGCTCATGAATGAATTTCGATGGTCTGGCACATTCTTCTATCCATCTTATTTATGCCAAAAAGTTAATATTATGAGTTTTAAACACACCAAATGTAAAGGTAAAACTGCAGCACCTCTAATACACATGGTTGTAGATGCCTTGTCAATTCGTCACCTCGATATGGGGATAGGTTTCTACCTTAGCACCGTGTACAACTGTACAAAGTACATGGAATGGAATAACTACCAGCTCTTTTAGACTTCAAACTGGGACTAAACAATGCGGTCTATTGCAAATTAACAACAGCACCTCTACTAGCTCAACTGTGACACGCGACTTCCTCGCGCGAGAAATATTACCTGTCACTTTCCTTTCAATACCGTGCGAGAAAGGCAAGTGACGTTGAGTCGCACGACAAATGAAGTCGGGGCAAGATATACTAGCCCCTGACTAAGTCGATCAACCCTTTCTTAGCTACTGCTATACTAACTACAATCTCTTCCCTAAGAAGATAATCAACAACAATCTAAAAAACAAAACGCTAAATGAAATTTAGTGAGCAAACATTTTATAAGTAAGGGTTAGGAACGATCTTATTTCCCGGGGATCGGACATTCCCAGCAGTTGACCCAAATTACAATTTCAAATTGCTTAAACTCGTGACAGGGACCCGTTGCATGTAATGCTGTTAGCGAAATAAACTGCATAAGTGTGGCATTACGACTAGGGATGTTACGGAGGTGGCTTTACTGGAGCCGGAGCCGGATCCGGAGTTTCAATTTTTATTTAACGGAGTCGGATCCGGAGCCGGAGGTGAAGCGGGTATCCGGAGCCGGAGTCGGAGTTTTAACGGACACGGAGCCGAGAACCTTTGTAACCTTGTTTTAAGTAGAAGTTTAATGTATTAAAGTGCAAGTTTAACTAAACAACACAATACAATCAAACTTTTTGCGTTAATTATTTGTAACTAAGTAAATGTCTACCGAACTACCTTTTTTCCGAGTCTGCATTTTCAGTCTTTATACCCTTTAGGGTGCAGCTAGTTTAGGTGGCCCTTTAGATATTGTTGTTGTTCCTTTCTTAGAATACACTTTCTCACACAGTTTACACTTTGACGAGTTTGTATTTATGTAAACAAAGTAATTCCATATGGCACAAGTAAAAGACTTAATTTTTAACGTAAAAACACTCACTAATATGACACAACCACCAATACGGAAGTAACTGACAGAACTAACTGAATAATAAGACAAAAAGCGAGCGATCTTGAGTTATAGGTAAATAATTCCCGGACAAGTCAAAACTTGTAGGCGTGCGCTGCGCTGCCATGCCGCGGCAAATGCAATAGCAAATTAGCAATACCTTCACCTCCGGTATAACTTCGGTAAAAAATTAACGGAGTCGGAGTCGGAGGCGGAGGTTTAAAATAAAAAATAGCGAAGGCGGAGGCGAAGCCGGAGGTGTAAAAACAAACGGAAGTTCCGACTTAACGGAGGCGGAGGCGGAGCTCCGTAACATCCCTAATTACGACGTAATCTCACGGGGTTTACCAACGGGAGTTCCTCAGGGTTTACTGTAGTCCAAAATTATAAATTCGTACCATTTCAGTCGCTCTCGTGTTGACCTGTATTTGAATGAGCGGGACGGTGCGACACGAAAATGAATTTCGGATTTCAGAGTGATCCCGCCGCGTAACATGGCGGATTATGAGTTATGATCGTACAGTTATACTCAGTGTGTTAACTTTATGAAGACGTGAGTTATGAGTATGTGCCTAATATTGTTGCAGTTGGATAAGAAGTGCTTTCTCGGTTATTATATCACAAAGTTGATTTATGGGCTTGTTGGATTGCTGTCACCGGCTATCCTTTTCCGGAACTCAAATTTGAGAATGAGTCATAAGTTAATAAAACAGAAAAAAATAAAAATACCGTTTTGTATGAAAGTAAAGAATGAGATTGGACTTGTTTAAAAAGTCTTTCGATGGTTGAAAAACAAAACATCACCTTCATACTACTTAAAGACAGTTTGTTTATAATTACCTTAATAACGTAGAACAAACATTAATTTTGCTACATGCAACTTTACAATAGCTTTTCGCCTATTAATTCAGTGAATAAAGGATTTTGACCTTACAAACGGTCCGGTAGTTTTGAATTTTTGATATGTTGTCTAGGATGGTTAGTCAGTGTTTAAAATGCAAAATGCACAATTCCCCCCCCCCCCCCCCCCCCTCCGCGCCCGCCGCCATATTGAAAAAACCGGCACTCTCTTCATATTTTTGCTCATATCTTCGTTTAGGAGCATTTTAGCTAGAACAGTGCTTGGGCAATTTTGTACAGAATTAAATTTACTATAATTTACATTTCAAATTTTGTTTCTAGGACAGATAATTACGGAGATATGTAAAAAATAAAGTCACATTTTCCGAAAATGTATGTAAAAATGGACAGTTTTATAAGCAATTATATTTCCTACATGTTTTAATTTGTCTTAGACTAGTCCGTAACTGAATGACAGCGTTCTAAACCAAGAATTTTGAGAAATTTTCGGAAAATTTTACTTTTCCTGTTCTTTAAATGTGCATATCTCCGTAACTAACCATCCTTGAAACAAAATTTGAAGTGTAAATTATAGTAAATTTAATTCTCTACAACATTGCTCGAGCTTTGTTGTAGCTAAAATGCTCCTAAACGAAGATATAATCCAGAAGTTGGTTTTTCAGTAGGAAATTGCGATTTTTTACGTTTTTTTAAATGTGGATATCTCCGTAACTATCTGTCCTACAAAAAAAATATAAAATGGAGAATGTAGTAAATTTAACTCTCTATAACATTGTTGAAGCTTTCTTCTAGCTAAAATGCTCCTAAAGGAAGATATGAGCAAAAAATATGGAGAAAGTGCCGGTTTTTTCAATATGGCGGCGGGCGCGGAGGGGGGGGGGGGGAATTGTGCATTTTGCATTTTAAACACTGACTAACCATCCTAGACAACATATCAAAAATTCAAAACTACCGGACCGTTTGTAAGGTCACACATAGTACTTTAGTCTCTATTCACCGTATTATATAGCTATGGTTGAATTTTAGAAATAGGTAAGTAAGTCTAATAAAAACCATAATAGGGCGATTCTTTGAACGTTTTAACAGTCTCATTAATATGTCCACAATATTGGCCAATTCATAAAAGCAATAAACATCATTTTGATAAGAAAGTAAAAATCCGCGACTTGTACAAGACAACCAAAAATGGCGCCTTAGTTCATACGGAGGTATATTGCGGAAATATTAATGAGGCGATTAAAACGCTCAATACATAATCGCCCAATAATAAAACTCGCCATTCATGACGTAGACGTAAAGCCGCTGACGCACACTTAAGTCTATTTTCGTCAGTATACACCTTAATCGAGTCAGTAAAATTAAGATTAGCTCGACTCGGGTATTGTGGGGGAATTGGGCCAAGGTCAAGGTGAGCCCATTACTTTAAGAGACGGACACTGTTTCGCATTTTCAATAGATTTTATTATTATAATTAAATAAATATCGAACAACCTCGCAAAATAAGCTCTTGTATGCTTATGTTATGGGTAAAAAACAGGCCAAGTGCAAGTCGGACTCGCGCACCGAGAGTTACGTACAAACGACTATCCCATCTTAACTGGCGGGGATAAGTTTGCACCTGGTATGTATGGCGCCGGATATGTATGACAAATGAGGTGCAAAGTTAACGCAACCGATCACGTTTGTTGTATGGGAGCCCCACCTAAATATTTATTTTATTGTTTTATTTTTGTATTTGTTATTATAGCGGCAACAAAAATAGGTACATCATCTGTGAAAATTTCAATGTTTCTCTAGCTATCACGGTACATGAGATACAGCCTGGTGACAGACGGACAGCGGAGTCTTAGTAATATGGTCCCGTTTTTTACCCTTTGGGTACGGAACCCTAAAAATGGAACTTGTAATGAACACAATTCTACAGTCATTGTAATTAACTCGATTTCCCACACATCTACTCTTAGTAATTACAGTAAATTTAAAAGAAACATTGCTTCAGTTCCAAGACAGTTTGTTGTCTTTATGATATCGAAAACGAGGCTGTAAAACAGCGCAAAGTCCCTTCCTCATCACTAAAACAATATTATTTCGCCGTAAATTTTCCTTCGCCATGACATAATGGAGGTATTCGTTGATAAAATTCGCCTAGTTTAATCTTATCTGTGATGCTGTCATGATAACTCGTAAAATGTCAAGGTTTTTTACCCGCTTTTACCTTAAAAAGAGAGTCATTTGTGATGGTTTTATGTAGCATTAAATTATAAATAATGTATGTTTTATGAGCCACGATAGCCCTATAGAGATGAGCGGTTGAGTGTTGTGGTTAAAAGCCTGGGTTTGCTAATAAATCAGAGGATTTAACAAATCCTAGAATTTTAGATTTATAAGGACGTTTAAATTGACCACGTAATTCATTTATCTCTATTTATATTATAAAGCGCAATCTCAATTGATAAGATTGCGAATACCTACGTTGCTAAAAGTATCAAATTAATCGTAGTTGATGTTAAATTATAAAACAAACTTTAGAAAGTGAATTGACATGTCGAAACCATGGATCTAAATCTATAAGTTTTGGTGCTTACAACCAAATTAGACTAAGGTACGTTTACTAATACATAACTCAAGTAAACTAAACTGTGTTTCCTGCTGCATTATTACCACGTTTTCATTCTTACAGATTTCATTACAAGTTCAATATATCAAATAATCAAATCTAACCACCGGTTTTTCACCGATTTCCGATACGCACGATAACATTGAGATTATTTGTATAACAAATACAATTATTCCAAACTTTGTTGAGCTATTACTTGTATTAGTGGACACCAATCGCCATTAAAGTATTCTCACATTTCAAGCCGATTCGTTGAATAGATTCTTCTATTCCGAAAGGCCCCTGTAGACTAGTATCATCTCATCTCCATAGAAGTGTAGAAAAACCGTTAAAATTCACCGTCACGTCCCACACCATTTACATGTAAATTAGAAGCTTCGATCTTTTGGGTGCGGCCTATTTCACTACACTTTATAGTTTTATGAAAAATAAAAAGTCTGATATCAGAATACAAGTGAGGACCTTGCGCCTTTTTTACTGCCTTTTACTCTTTTATCATCTAGTCTAGTCTATCACCCTTTGTTTTGTTTAGTTTATGTTGTCCTAACAACGAATTGAGGATGTTTGACCGAGCTCAATACGTCATGAAACAAAGAAAAAAAAATACCTATGTGACTTCTCAAGGGTTCGCAAATTTCATGTTTTTCTTTTTATATGCAAAAGAAATTTCGAATGATTTCAGAATCCCCATAATTTAACAAAACAATAATTGTATAAAAAGCATTTGTTCACGGTGAACATTGCAAATCACTTATTGTATTTCCATACAAAGGTACGCATAACATAAAATGACGTCCCGATTAGGTGGCCATATGTATATGGAGGGTTTTTAGCACACCGTAGGAATGTTGAACTTTGACGGTCATTTCTGACTTTTAGAGCAGTCTAAGTTACTTAGTCACATATAGACATTTGATCCCAATAAAAAATAGAATCGATTGACATCCTCAAAACAAGTTTTTCGTCATGCCTATTAGCACTCTAACTCTTGCATAACGATCTCCATAAACTAACATCAAGCCATTGTATGTCGAGATTTTCCCTAACAACAAGTACGTGTGCAAAATATAAACAATCGATTGTAATTCCGACGTTGTACGTTGACGTCGGTACGAGAATGCAGCCTTGACATTCACGTGTTGTTCTCAAAATATGTAATACTTTAAACTTACCTGACATCATCTCTGTTTACTTCAAAGTCCATTGTTGCTTACCTGTGGATGTAAAAAGATGTTTTTAGCACTAATTCATAAGCTATTAACAACATATATAAAACTAACAATCTATATTATTTCCTATTCTTCTGCTTTTGAGTTTTCACGACGAACTACCTAGACCGGTGTAATACAATTAACTAAAATGTTATAAAATGGATCGGTTCTATCAAAATACCGGATATGAAATATGATATTGCATCGAATAACTGAATAAATACGAGTTCTATAGGTTGACTGGTAAAGAATGCTTCACGACATTAAGCCCGCCTTCTATAGGTACGATGAGTTTTCGTCTGTGCCATAAAGATTTTTTTTTTAATATGTATATTTAAATGCGGAGAAATAAAATGAAACGCGAAACAACTTATTTTGTACAAAATATGGTTCAATTAAATTAGGTAACAATCCATTTACATCATCCGCGGGGCTGTATACGGACAGACTAAATAATTAATAGTTTCAGTTAAAATTCTTTGAATTATTGCGTAATGCTTTCACGTTGCCCTAGAGATCCATTAATCAATTAAATGGCTTAATTACAAGGCTTACCTAGAAAATTTACTGGTGAATATAATATTTGTATATTCGGAAAGTACATAAATGACTGTTACTATTCGTACCAAGTAAGTTAGCGTCTAAGATATTATTATAGTATAGTGTAACTTTGTAGTTTGTTTTTGATAGGAAAAATGGCTCGGCCGCGTTTGTGTTAGAGTGTTATCTGTACGGGAAACCTAACCGGAATAGAGACGTTTTGTTGTGCTGTACCCTTACCATGACTTTACAGTGATTGTACTCGCTAGCGGCTGCGTAAACGATTTGTATGGAAAGTTGTACAAACTAACCGCTAGGGGGCGCTGTACTATTCTCTATACGAATCGTTTACGCTGTCGCTAGCGAGTACAGTCACTTTTAAGTCTTGGTAAGGGTACTAAAAAAAATAATGTATCGGTTCGCAGCCGACAGCACAAAACAGAAGCAGACGACATGTCGCTGCGACATTCAGGGACCCGACCACCCTTTCATTTGCTTAAGCCTTTCAATGGGCTTCCCTTTGTAATGTGTAACCCAGTAAAAGACTTACCCATTCATACTGATAACCCATACATTTGACTATCCCTTATTAAGAGGGGAACCTAAGAATAAGGCTAACCCTTTCCAATTGGTAAGCGGTATTCTCTTTATTTTGCTATCCACTTTAAAGGGATACCCTTATGTTTTAGCGCTTAAAATAAAACTTTCCTTTTCATCATGTCATACATGGCAGGGCAGTAAATATTTTGTGTTTGCTTGACGTAGTTGTCGTCGTCGCGTCGAGTCACATAGTAAATTGCTGGGGTGTTAGTGCACGACACCTTGCACTTTTTGACTATGCGCTGAAACTTGGCACAGTTGATTCTTAGGTGGTCTTGAGTGAATTCAGACCGGGAGACATCGAGAGCCACCACGGCTTTAGTGGGGGGGGGGGGGGGGGGGGGAGGGGCTTTCTCTTCAACTGTATATAATACGGCATGGGATACATCATTTTCGGATAAATTAAGGATGAGGAATAAAGTTTTGGACGAGAAAGGAGAAAAAACTGAAAAACGTAATTTGTGTCTTTTTATATAGGTATTTACCAATTATTTTAAAAGTATAACAGAAATCTCAAAACGAAAAATATAATCGTAAAGCTAGACTTACGTAGTTTAAAATAGTTATAGTTTATTACATATATCTGTTGATCCATGGGAGATAATAAATATTATCAAGCGTAAGTTAGGGCCATCTCAATGCATGATCGTCCGTAAAGTATTGTTTAGGTACTTTGTTAAACAATATTTCTCTAAAACTTTACATAATAGGGCATGCTATATATAATTTTCGGATAAATCAAGGATGGGCAATCTACATGTATTTCATTATTTTATGAACAAAACTTGCACTTTCTAAAAAGAAATATATTATTAAAAAGTGGGAAACTGAAAAACGTGATTTAGGTATGTTTTATTATACAGGTTGACATATTATTGACTGTTCAAATATTCCCCAGGCATTAGGTATCGATAAAGGATGCCATTTCTGAGAAAAAAAAACATAGGTAAAATTTTGATAATAAAATGTGCTGTACGTATAAGTAATTAGTAACGTGTGGATAATCGTTAACTGAGTGGCGCTCGGGGTTAGCGGTGCGGGGGGCGGGGCGCTTGCCTATCTTATCTAAACCAATACAATACAAAAAGCGTTATTGCATTGCCGCCTTCAGCACGGCGCGCTAACGCGGATAACCACGAACGCATGGTCTTATTGGATATCTTTCAGCTGTTTTATCTCAATATCTTAGTACTAAAAGATGCTGAAAGAAAAAACACGTATTTTTAATTTTGTCCAAGGAATCTAGTGTCAAAATTTGAACGGTCAATATTATTTCACCCTGTATAATTTCTATTTTTTTAAAGTATGTATAACAGAAATCTTAAAACAAAAATGTAATCATAAAGCTAGACTTATGTAGTTTCTAAAAGTATATAGTTTATTATATATATGTTGATACATTGGAGATAATAAATTATCTCAATGCATGATCGTCCGTCAAGTAGGGTTTAGGTAATGTTTTAAACACACGAAAAGTGCACATATTTTATTGTTTATCTCTATCGTATTTTAAATGAAATCACACAATATAAATTTATTTTATATAATTACAAGATCCACTGCTGAGACAGAGATCTGAACATTTTATGCTGCCTTTTTTTAATTTTGCACCAGTGCGGCAGTTTTTTGCATTTGCACCTAACAATTTCCAGCCAATGCATGGTTCTGTAGCAACAGGCAAGTCCGTCCATGTAGGCTCCCAGTTGTTGTTGACCTTCGTCCAACCCCAAGTACACGGACAGGGTAGTTTTTGAGCCGGTGCTAACTGACTAAAATGTGCAACCCTTGATATATGGCTCTTTAGAAATGCTAATGTAAACCAGTTTTGGTCGGTAGGAGGTATTTTATCTACTGATCTTTCTTGGTTAAAATATATTTACGGCACTCATTCACTGAATTATACGAAACTGATATGAAATAATAATTATGATATACTCGTACAATATTCAGGTATAAGTTGAAATATTATATTTTCCTATTATATCAGTTTCAAATGCAGAAAAACGGACCTATCATATGTAAAGACGTATTTTCGATGAAAGCCAGCTTACCTCTTCAATAATCTCCCAAACTGGAAACCTACAGTTATGTCAGGAAAGGTTTCCATGCTAGAAAAGCACTTCTTTTTCCTTAACTATTGAACCAAGATACCGTGTCACATCCTGTGAATGCGTGAAAGAGGGTCTTCTAATACTTTTGCTCTCTGTGGTCCTGTAAATAAACAAATATGTATAAAATACCCGCCTTTTCTTAATATACTATGTTCGAGGCTTCACGACTCATGATACTGTGGGTGGATACTGATGTGTTGGTACTGGCAGTTGAACAAGCTTTACTTCAGCTAGAGGAACTGTAGGTGCACAAAGGAACAGGAAACATCAATATCTGTGCTGTCATGATATCGCCACCACCTTAGGTAAAAATCGTATATTTGGTCATAGTAAATTAAGAAAAAACAAGTGTTTTATACAGATTTCTTTATTTACAGGGCCACAGAGAGCAAAAGTATTACCCCTCTTTCACGCATTCACAGGATGTGACATGTGACACGGTATCTTCGTTCAATAGTAAAGGAAAGAGAAGTGCTTTTGAAGCTTGGGAAATCTTTTCTCCATGACCTCTTTTTCTACGTTGGTTTCACTCTTGGTAGAGTGGTCATGGTCATCATTTCAGATGTTGGTGACAATCTTCACAACACGCCGCCATTCTTACCTGATAGCCGCCTTCCTTGTGCATTCGTGTAGTGACGATGAGCCATTTATTGCAGCTTCTATTTGGTTTATCCATCACATAGGCGATCTTCCTCGTTGCCTGGTACCCTCAACCTTTCCCTGGACCACAAGTCGCTCAATAGCCACCAACCCCCGGAATACGTAGCCAAACTGTACTAAAGACGATAAACGCTGCTTGATGCCAAGTTTTCGGAGTATAGACTCGTTGGTACGGAATTCAGTCCATAATATTCCGAGCATTCTCCTCCAACACCACATCTCTCACAAACACCTAATCGTCTATCTTCTTCTTTTCAACTTCCCGCAGGGTCCACGTTTCTGCGGCATACAAGAATGTGGGGAATAGAAGTGCTCGAACGAGCCGGTTTTTTGTGGCTTTGTGTTTGTTGCGATTCCTATAATTTTTTTTGTTGTCAATTGTGCAATAAAAATAATCTTATCTATCTTATACATATATTCCTGACCTAACTGAAGGTTTCGTCGAGTCAGCGACCGAGGGCCGCATTGCGGAGGCAATATCTGTCATCGAAAACTACGTCATTATTTATCGTATGGCACTTATATTAGTCACTGGATAAAAAACTTAAACTAGAGATTGAGGTTAGCCTTCTTCAGATACCCAATGGCCCCTTCGCTGAGGATTGCGAGGTCTTCAGCCCGTCCGTTGAATTTGGTGATCGGGTATTCCAGCACCATGTGTTCCACCGTCTGCTCGGGGGCGCCGCATGCACACTGAGGGGAGTCACACCAGCCCCATTTGTACCAGTGGTGGGCACAGTTACCAACGCCTGTTCTAATGCGGTTTAGTTGGCTCCAGATCTTTCGCGGTTGGTCAAAGCCAGGCGGGCGCGTCCTTGGGTTGTGTGAGAAAAATTTATCACTTATGGGTTATTCACCATGCCACTCGGTCGACCATGAGTCCAGTATGTTCCACTTGCTGTTAAAATTTAACATACTAAGAGCTGGTGGGTTACGGGACTTCAGTCGTTTTTCTCCGAAATTGGTGAGATCTTCATGTATAGGCAACGTGGGCTGGCACTTGGTTTTGGTTGCCTCTCGGAGTAGGCACTTTTTCCGCCGCAGGTGAGGTGGCTCTATGGCGCTGAGAGCTGGGAGCCAGAATACTGGAGTGGGCTTGAGGCAGCCAGTAATGAGCCGCATGGTTTCGTTCAGCTGCACATTCACGGAAAAAGCATGTGCGCTGTTCATCCAGAATATACGTCAGAAAATACGTCATAGGTCAGTAATTCTGCTTTTGAAACTAATACAATAGGATAATAGGATTTCAAAACATAAACCAGAATATTGTATCATCATAATTATTATTTCAGATCAGCTTCGTATACTTCAGTAAATGAGTGCCGTAAATAATTTTTTACGAAGAAAAACGAGCAGATAGAACACCTTCTACAGACCAGCGAGCTGCTTTATATCAGCATTTCTAGAGATGTCTATATATCAAGGGGTGCACGTTTGAGGTCAGTTAGCACGGGCTCAAAAACTACCCTGTCCAGTGTCTATCTACCTGGGATTGGACGAAGGTCATCAACTACTGGAAGCCTAATACATGGACGGACTTATTTATTTATTATTTATTTATTTATTGAAAAACAGGTTACATAACATTACAGTTTACACCAATGCGTCATGAACCGAACAATGTTTATTTTGACGGCGAAACGGCGTGGCCCCGTTGTTCCGACATCTCGGGTGTTGGATTTGGTAGGTTGCCCCGGAACCGACGAAACACGACACCTTTCGGCCAGAAATCAGCACACGCGATGGTGTCCTGGAGCGGCCGCGGCACGCGCACCACAAACGAGCTGAAGTGCACGTAGTGGCGCGAATGCAACTGGAACACCCTCAGGTCCCTCAGCGAGTAGCCGGTTTTCTGGCGAACATACTGCATCACTTCTTCAGCGGTGGCAGTGTGATGCAGGCTTGCCTGTTGCTGCAGAAGCAAGCTTTACAATTATATTTTTTGTTTTGAGATTTTTGTTATACTTAAAAATAAAATAGAAATTATGTAAAAAAACATACCTAAATGACGTTTTTCAGTTTTTCCCACTTTTTAATATTTTATTTGTTCGAAAGTGCATTTTTTTTGTTCAAAACATAGATTCCTCATTTTATGTAAAGTTTTAGAGAAATATTGTTTAAATACAGTACCTAAACAATACTTCACGGACGATCATGCATTGAGATGGCCCTAACTTACGCTTAATAATATTTATTATCTCTCATGGATCAACAGATATATGTAATATAGGTACTATATACTTGTATAAACTACGTAAGTCTAGCTTTACGATTATATTTTTTGTTTTGAGATTTCTGTTATACTTTTAAAATAAATTGCTAAATATATAAACCTCCCCTTCCCTCCACTAAATCCGCGGTGGCTCCGATGTCTTCAGGTATGAATTCACTCAAGACCACCTAAGAATCAACTGTGCCAAATTTCAGCGCACAGTCAAAAAGTGCAAGGTTCCCATACAACGGCGTGCACTATCAAACCAACTAAAAGGAAACCGAACCAAATTGCCGTTTTATTAGTGTTATTTTACTGCAAAATATTTTGAATATCAGGCACTGATTGATGAATAATGAGTGATACCAGATCAAGAATGAGTAACTGATATTTAAAAATTGAATTGGCATAATGTTTCTAAAATGGGCCTAAGCACATGGCGCATTTTAATTTAAGCGCGCCGTCGACGCGCATTTGTAGGTATTGATACTAACGCGCGTTGACTGAAGCGGTCTCGCTCGTCAAAGTCAAATCAAACATGCCGCAGCGCCGCCGCCGACAGAGCTCGATAGGTATCTGTCTCGCTCGATAGTACTAACCTACGCGTCGTAAGCTTTATAAAATAAGGGTAGCCCTTTGTTAGGCTAACCATTTAGTAACGAATGGGTGAGCAAATATTCTTATTTATAAGGGGAATTGTGATACCGCTTGTTAAAATGGGTTAGCGCTTAGATAAGGGTTTTTAAAGCAAATTGATTGGGTTTCCATGTTCAAAGTGTTAGCGCTATTCAAAACCCTTAAAAACCCTCTGAAAAGGATATCGGGCGGGTCCTTGGCGACATTACTGGTTTCTATGTGTTTATATGAATAACCATTCGTATTTGGGTCGATTGCAAAACAATTGTACATAGTTAAGAACTTTAATTAAAACAATGTTAATTGATTCCTTTGTGTGACGAAAGTTACCCATACATTTTGTATGACTAACTTTCGTCACGCAAAGGAAGCGCTCGTATTTTATGTTAACTAAGCTTTTAACTACATATGTACAATATTTTTGCAATCGATTTAGTGACACGAAACTACGTCGTCGGTAGTCGGGGTCCAACTCATAAAATAGCGACATGAGAATAGGAAAAAAAAAATAAAAAAACAGTAGCCCACATTGTAGCTGCTATTTACATAAGTAAATGGAGGACTGACAAACTGAGGGCTACTAGTAACCAAAATAAGTTATGTTATATTAGCATAATTTTGGTTACTACTTAGCACAATTTGGCTATTTCTAAGTAGTTATACTAAGTTGAGCAATTTTTTTTTAGTGCGTGGCGCTGCGAAACTTCATCTGCTATCGTCTGCGGTCGGCTAAGAACCGATACCTTTACACCTTGTTAGTGTAACCTAACTTAAAAAAAAAACACTACTACTGAAACGCTATTAATAGTGAACTATAGGTGCGAAAACGAAATTCGATATATGTATGGATAAATACCTAAATAGGAACGGACGCCATAGAGCGAATCGTATAATTTATATAAACGAGATATTATTATGGTTTTCTTTTTATGGGTGTACCCATAAATATATTAAGATGAAAGACATTTTTAAATCTTGTTATTAGATCGTTTCGACGCGGCTTAAAACATAAATTTGAATGGGATAAATCCTAAACGTATTCAACGTAATTAGAAACGAAGGAACACCTTGTGGGTCAATCTACGGGCGGTCATTATTATAGTATGTATTACTAAACGATAATAAATCGCAAGTCGTGATGCATTTCAAATGAAACCATGAGGTTTCATTTAATATAATACCGTCAAGGTATACTCGTAGGTACTATGGTCATCGTCTTTTCTACTGAAATAAATAATAATCATGAGACTACACACTTTCTCAATATTTCTCATAGCTTTTCAATAGCGTCATGATTGGACATCGGACAATCTTATTTCAAGGAACCATTAAAAATAGGTTATTATTGTTATGTATACAGCGTCAAAATAGGTATACAGATACACGTTAGCACCTCGTCGCTCTAATTCTTTTTATAATTAGTTTCGTATCGGTTGCATAGACAATGTTAGGTACGTTAAAGTGATACTGATATGGTACGAAGTTTGCACATATTTAAGATTTCGCACTGTATGTTGATGGTTCTCTGAGTTTAATAGAGGTTTGCAGAATTAGTACTGCTGTGTTGAACTTAACAATTGACAACTACCTTTGTAAAGAAAGCATTCGCACCCTTTCGCTAATTTTCATATTGGAATCGCGAATTGGCACAAATAATTGCGGTTCACCCGTGGATTATATTTATCTATGATCTACATCAATTTGTACAGAATGCGAGGATAAAACGGTCCAACGACATTTCTATTCAAATACTTCGTAACAATTCATAAGTTCCAGACATTCCCGTAAAACATTTGAAGTCGCGAGCGAAAGAGACGACATACCGTGCGCATCTCCGTCCTTGAGGGTCGTTGTCCTCACACGTTACTGACATACGAACTTGACAATGGCTTACGTTACGCGGTTATATAAAACGAAAACAAGTTTTCATGGATTTGTTACAGTCGGTTATGCACAAAGGATAAACGGTTACCTCAATCAACATGGACGTTCACAGACAGTCACAGAGTATATTACCTGTATGGATGACCGAGGCGAGACGGGTGAGGTCGGCGTTCTGGGCGACGGCGGTTCAGCTCTGTGCTCCGCCAGTACTCTATGCTCGTGTTTTGTGCCTACTACGGAGTTTTTGACCTTCTCCATTCGCGCTTGGATAGCCTTTCGGGAGATGACTCTAGTCTTTTCTTCTTTCGTTCCACCGTCAGCTAGTTTTCGCATGAGGCGGGCGGTAGCAGCCACCTGGTGCTGCTGGGTATCAGAATGGGTTCTGGCTAGTCTAGGCGCCGGCCGCACTGTGGGAGCGGTGGCTCCAGTACTGCTTCGCGTGGTTTCATTTCTATTGAAGGGAACGACGTCGTGTTCGGTGTCGGAATCCGCCGCGAGGTATCCTCCTCCGCCGACGGAGGAAACGCCAGTTCGGAGGAGGTTCTCATGCTCCGCGTAGCGCACCCTCTCGTCAACGGCTACGGTTCCGTTCTGTGCTCTTTCAAGTCCACGCTCCATTTCGCCGATCTGTCTCTCCAAAGTGCGTAGGACATCGTCGGAGGGTGGGGTGTTGGTTTCGTCGGGAGGCTCGGGCGCTTGGAATGATTTGAGATGGATAGGATGAGCCCGGTTGAATTCCAGGCGTTTGGGAGCGATACCCGAGGAGGTGACCTCGTACTGGGTCCGCGGCGGCTGTGGGGTTCGCTCCAGCATGGACAGAGACACAGGAGACGGCGGCGGAGCTCCGTTGACGCCCGGCTCGTGGTTCTCGGCCGCCGGGGACGTCCGGGGAGCCCGGAAGCTCTTCCGCATGAAGTCCTCACGTGTTAATTTCCGCTCCATTTTAGTTTGAGATCATTTCACTAGTAAAATTACTTAAGTTGGCATTTATGCATAAGTTTTATCACAGTTTCTATCACTACTGACAATAGTCTTTCATTCGTAGATCTGCAAGAAAGTTAACGTGAGCCTGGTAAACAGGTGTGTTATAACTACGCTGAGCGATTATCAGTGTAGAGATAACACGGTCGCCTATTACTCAAGCGCGATAGATTGCGTCGGCCTACATCCTATAGCTATAGTTAATCCTGTCGTCTACTATGAATAGGTGGGAATGCCTTGATGATAAAGAACCTTCCAAACATCGATCGATTTCGCCTAGTCCCCGTTTGACGTCACGAGACATTTCACATCTAAAATTCAGTGATTGACGCACTAGCTCCTATTAGCTGTTGTGGCTGTGGATAAAAATCGATTGCACGATAGGCCAACTTTGGACTCCAATGGAGAAATAGTTTAGATAAAAACAAATGAAATGACAGTTCATGCGTAATGTAATAAAAAGAAATCGGATAAATGCCTTACAAAAAGTAAAATCACTCGGACGGGCGTAACGAGTCGTAATCCGATAAGAATAAACTTAGGGAAAACAAGTGCCGACGAAAAAATTAAAGCCGCAGCATAAAACTAATCGAACTACAAATGGGACTTTATTCCAACCAAAGACGAAGCTAAACTAAAGGGTAATTGTGAGTCGGTCGTAATCCGAGACGTAAAAAGTTCCAAACGTAGGCTGCAGTGTCTATTTCGTTTTGAAACCACAAGATTGGAATAACGAGATATCATCGAGCTTCCGCCTTTCAGCCACAGCCTTCATAATAAATAACTAATTAGTGACAATGACTGATTTAATGGAAGTACCAGATTATCTCAGATTGACAAGGCGCTCGAGGCACGTCGCAGTCGATACGTAATAAACAACTTCAAGGAAAGACGTGTACATAGAAATTATAAACCGGCATATCATCGAAACCCGTGGCACGTCTGCATCAGCAATACGGGAGCGAGCGAGAGAGCAGCTGCCAGCCCATCTGCAAAGAAAGAGATAAAACGACTATGTTATTTGAACGATTATTCAAAACCGTTCACCGGGCACCCAATACGAATGTAGCACATAAAGCTGTCGCGTCCACCACACCTGTATCTGAAAGAGACGAACAAAATACCGACACCATTACACTTGAATAAACACAACACAGTAAGCGAGACACAAAACAATTTCAGCGAAATGATAATACGATGCGTCCATGAATAAAATTGAGTTTCCCTGATAAGACAGAAGATACGCTATCTACAGCCTATCAAGAGATAAGTTTATCATGAAACGAACGAGGTACTTAATCGTTCGGATAATTAAATCTGGCAAGTATAAATAAAAAAGGTGTGTTGAAAGAGTAAATAGTATTGCGGGCCTTGTATCTGAGTCGAGGTTGCAACAGATGGTGAGTGAAACGCGTATGACTCACAAGTCGTGAGTCCCGCGGTGTTTTCGCGCGAGTTCGTGTCGTACGAACAAATGGGATGCTAACTATAATATGTCTAAAATTGCATCCAACTGAGGCGTTGTTGTTTAAAATAAGGTTAGTAACACGTTCTTGATTGAAGGCTATTTTCGTTTTTTATATGGACATTATTGTACCATTTTGGTCGGTCTGGTCTTAGTTTTTATATGACTTGCAGACACGTGTGACTCACAATCGGAGTACAATACCATAATTTGTTACAAAAATAATCAACAACAATTAGCTAACATCTTTTGTCATGATTAGTAAGCCATAACCTCTAATCCTATGATGCTTTATCGTGGGTTATAGTGTAAAATCTCCTAATCATTTATAGCTATTACGCAACTAATCTTTTGATGACATTAATCCTCTGACAGGAATACGAAACGCACACAAGTTAACTGTAAGCACGTTTTTAAGGGTGTTTACTATGATGCAGTGCTTAGGAAACGACGTTGCATTTAATGATTCCGTAGAAATGTGTTGCAGCGGCAGAAATAGCCGGTGCAAATCCCTATTTATACACTTTGGCGGTTATAAATAGTAAACTCATTCAATCCAATTCTATTATTACGTCTACCGGATCCGGTACAGCGGAAATTGGATGGAAAGGACGCTGCAGAAAAATTGGGCGACACCCAAGTTTACTAAGTGGACAAATCCGTTGTCTTGATTAGCTTAAAGCGTTCAGATTTTGCAAAGTTGCAAAATTTACGAGCAAATGCAATGAAAGCGTCAACGTGAAATGTAGCTCGATTTCGTTTTTGAACATACTTTTGCTGCATGCGTAATTGATTTTATCGATAATTGATTATGGGCATGTAACTTGATTAGCTTTTATTGATATCCGTCTGATAATAAAGGATATTTCTTACGTATGACAAAGCCTCACAGTTTTTTAATCGTGTAAAATATGGGAGAGTTGCTGTTTGTTTTTTTTATTTGTATATTGTCATACTTAATAGGTAAGCATTTGACATCAATCGCATATATCGTCTGTTGAAAACCAAAACTCACTAAGTGACAAATACTTACTTAAATCAAAGGTTTTGAAGTGCAGTGATAGAAATTTAGTGAGTTTTGGTTGTTACGAGGCGATATGGGAAAGCGACGATTCGATCAATTATCAAAGACATAAAGATGATATTAAAATGCAATAAACCCAAAAGGTTATACACCGTTGTCTCACATTACAGAGCTTGAAATAACTGTATCGCAAGTCTTGTCTACCGCAAACTATGTTAAAGCATCACATGTAATATCAGTCGTACATTGAAGACATTAGAACGATAGTTGTATGAGAGACAGCATTATGAGAACCGCAAGCTTCCGCTATGACAGCGGTGTCTGCTTGCAATCTGGGTATAATCTAGACATTGACGGCATAGATTAATGCTATTATACATCATATCTGAATTCCCGAAATTATATCCGGAAGCTAAGCAGAGTCAATCTTGAATACTAATCTAGACACAATCAACATACTATCGATGAGAACCATTTGTCAATTGGCGTTCAGTTGAGAATGGCACTTGCATCCGTCTCAAAGACATGACATTCAGCAGCCATTGAACATCTTGTCATTCTATATTATGTTCCACACTTAGACAGTGTTGATGTCTGTTTGAGTCATATCTAAAATTTGAAGTCGGTACTTCCTAGATTCAATCATCAAATAATAGAGCAGAGAGGTTTTTGCAAACACTATGCAAGCATAAATACCGTGTATTACACGAGAGTCTATTAGTTATACAATAAGCAGTTCCTTTTAAAGCATAACCGAGATTAATGTTGTAATATTAAGCCTACGCAAATTAGCGATCGTTTAAAGGAGCATTTCGTAACGGCCATTTTGTTATTTTTTACCGCAGGGGCCTTCGGAAACCTGTTCCCGTCTCCTTTTGAGAAAAAGGCTAAAAGAACGTTCGGTCGTTGGTATTTTATTTAACTAAGGTAATAAAGAAAGCAGATATCCAACTTTCTTTTAAACTAGTTCCTAATTGAAAGATAATGTTAAACTTTCAACTCAAGTTGTGTAACTAAAACTGATTATCCGTTTTCCAGCTGAAGATAGTAGCGTAATGAAGTTCTCATTCAGAATGACTCATCGCAACCCAATTTCTCATCACGGTCGTTTGATCCAATGCGAGCGGCTTGGGCAAACGTTTGGTCAGATGTTTTGGCACTTTGAGAGATGTTGGTCCAAATGTTTGGACACGAGATTTAGCAGGTATCAGTTGAATTGTGGGCAGCACGGCACGAAGGCAGCAATCCGTCACGAACGTTACGCGACCCCGTCTGCGCGGTCGATGCTTCCGTCAAGAGATGTGGTGTAAGTCAACAATTTCGCAGCGGAACAAATATATAGTTATCGAGTAGGTTTGCAGTTAGAGCCGTTATACAAGCATAATAATGTTAGTAACTCTAGGAAACAGAAGTCCTTCAGACAAATTCAACAAAATGTATAATATCAAACATGACATAGTAGTACGTAGAAACGTACTTCCAGATTCCTGTCATGGATATTCCCAAGAAATTAAAATAATAGCAAATAATTAAGCTCAAGTGTCATTAGAGAGATAATCTTCTGTTTGATAAGTTTTTATTGTCATTAGACAGATAATCTTCTGCTTGATAAGTTTTTATTGCACTTGTACCTTTTTCCTTTTAACCTTAATCTTTTGAGCGCAAGGAATGAACTAATGATGTGGCGTGTGGGGTAATAGACAGACAGTTTTCTATCAATGTGATTCGCTGTCTTTGACATTCAACTGGATTTTTTTTATTACTTAAACAGAAGAAGAGCTGGCTAGTAGCTCTCTCTACCAGTGAGTAGGACTTCCTGTAAGAACACAAACCCACAAAAGGGAATGTCTTCAACATGGGAGTTAGATGGTAATTTTCGCTGGTAGTTCATCAATCGGACCACCACCAGAGGCTGCGGTGCGCGAGCGCCGCCGGAGCGTGACTCACGAGCATCGAACCGAGAGTCGCACCCGTCCCGCTCTAAACCAGTATCCAAGTATCACCACCTCGCTCCATCATACGGGAGACACCACGCGATCGCTTGATACGTATTACGATTAGATAAAAAAATCGCAACAAAGTAATATTATAAATTATTCACTTGTGTCAAAACCGGTTTTTAATGAAGTATTTCAACGTGCTGAGTATTGATAAAATCTTTAAATAGTAACAAGGTATTCATAGTGTTGAATACAAGTAGCCTATCCGTGCACGAATCTTGTTGCATTATCGAGCGGGGTGTTATTATAAAAAAACACATGATTACAATAACTTACGAATAATTAGGTCACGTAATTTACGAATAATTATGTCCAAGCGGAGTCTTTCTCGCACAGCAAATATTGTCTATCTCCCTCACCGATGTGACGTCAAATAAAAACTTAGGGCAAGCTGGGGTAGATGTTGCTTACTTTTCTCTTCAGTAAATTCAATCAGTAAGGAGAATGAGAGAGAGGCAATTCCATGGGAATCGGGTTATATGTAAGCCACGCCAATGATCTCCCATCATAACGCGAATTTAGTGGTAATAGTCATCTAGCAAGCAGGAGTTCCTTGATCCTTCCATGTACAGGTTATTAGTACTTGTATATTCAAGAGCACGAGAGAATGATGAGCTCACGTAATTTAGGATACAATTCCGACATGGCACTGGAAAGCAGGAAGCAACTCAACGCGGCATCCTCTCATTACGAGTGTTTAGCCCGCATTGTCAACGAGGTCCGACCCGGCGTAATTACCTCGACCCGAAATTACGCATAATAACTTTGTTACTTTCAATTGTGTACAGTTTAATGGTCTTTCGTTGACCTCGAAAGTTTAACTGTTAAATTTCTAACAGGGTATGTAATTGGGAGTTTAAATAGTTTAATCTGTACCGGTATGACATTTAAATATAATGAAAGCATGAAAAAGTCTCTTAACATGAGTCATGGGCAGATACGATTTAGATTAGCCAGTGATATCGACCACTGAAGTAAACAAAACACACCTAAAAAGTTGTCTGCCGAGGCTTCAGAACATAATATGATAACCGATGACTAACACAATATATTTCCTATTTACCAAGATATTTCTTATCTAAACAACCCAAAAGGATCTCATTTATTCCTTTCCTCATCACTACTACACAATGTTTTCGGAGAATAACTGTAATATTTCAATAGATACACTCCAATTCCATTAGACATGGCAAACTAACATTTCATCCCCAGATATTGATTCCAAACGGGCATGTACTTAATATAATTGGTAAATGATCGGCCATTGATTGAAAGTGTGAAAGTTCAACGTTCAACGAGGGTTCTGCGGTTAACGATTGTGTTCATGATACAGCGGAATGTCCCCCTGCTAATCCGATAAAAGGCCTTCGAGGGGGCTTTTCACTGCGAGTGCAATTAAAAGGTATAGCTAAGCGTTAATAGAATAAACAGGGGTAAAGCCTATGTAAGCTGTTTTTTTGTGAGAGAGATCTCTCTTTCTATGTAAACATCCAATCTACAATAGTAAGTTCTCTGCCTCACCGGGATGCCCCAGCGACAGCGGCAGCTACAGTATCCAAACAAATAATATTGGAATGTACGGAAACTAACTCACTTAGCGACGCTTTGCCAACGAAGTTTTGTATGGGATGGGATGAGAACGCTAGAAGTATCACGCGCATATTGTCGACGCTATAATAACCTGTTTACTCCGCTTTTAAAGAACCCAATAACAGGAACTAATTCTGCAAATGGAGTGTTCGCTGTTTGGAATCCTACAAATTTAAATGGAAATACGTACAACTCCACGTCATTACTTTTCTTTCTAAAGTCGAATACATACCAGTAACGAACATGTGTGAAATCGATTCAATTCAGACGATTGAAATTAAAAAAATGCCCGTAACTAATAGAGGCTTTTAATCCACACGCCAAAGAAGGATCGAAATGCAACTTTCTCGTCTTTAAAAAATCACGAATATATATCGGAGCTAAAAGTGTTAAGAGTGTCGCATCGTAAAACCCGTTCGTCCATGAACGGGCGGGTTTTGGAAATAACAAATGGATTGCTGGATGGAACCAGTCATTATGACGTAAGCGATGTGGGTCGGCGTGGAGAAAGTTTCACATTGTTTAGTTTTAGACGCATCAAAATATTGTTCTGTACATCTTGTATATTGTTGTCTCGGTCTTAGTCCTTGCGATTTGTTTGGCGTTAAACGAAAACAAATCCTCCGATTCAAAATAAAAATCTATAGTAAATAGTAATCCAAGTCATAAACTGACATGAGATTATAAGAAACAACCTATTTTTCAACGGATATTGCGATAACATTATGCTAACGCTGCGACATTATATGCAATAATATCAACTCTGCACGTTTATGAAATGAATAAAATAAGAGTGTAAAAATACATCACCATTTAAACTATATTAGTACGCCTAATACTAGAAAACAAAATGTATCATAAAATAGATATTTGCGATGGCTTATAATACTAAAGCAAATGAAAACTTGAAATTTGAGAACATTAAGACGAAAATACCTATCACATTGAAAGAGAAGAATCCATTCCATAATAATTACAACTCCAAGTTCAATTAAAAAGAGGGCACATCTGAATCGAATTTTCCCAGTTTTCCCTGTCGTAAAAAAGGGAAGAAATGGGAACGATTCATTATTCAACATCGGATGTTCTTAGGGCAATATCCGGTGACTTAAATTATTCCTAATCTTACGTCTGAAGATGATTAATCATTTCTTTCCTAATGCCTTTAGCATTATACATAAGAGGATACGCTTTATATTTACTGCTGAAGAAAGTAATTAAAGACCCCAAGGAAAACAGTATTTGGATATGAATTGTATGAGTGAGACTAATGATATCGTATAGAGAAAGCGCAGGGTTACATCGACAAGAGCGACCTACAACTAAAATAATCTGAAGGTGCTGATAGTACACGCCCTCGTAACAAGAGTTAATTCCAAAGTCAGTGTCGTGTGTTAGCAATTAAAATAGTTAGTGACTGACAAGATGCCGTAACGAAATCTTTAGCCAATGAATCATCACGTATGGAACATGTGGAACAATAACGACATATGGAACACTTTATTACCCACTATGTTACCCTGAGAGACGCCGGTAAAAATATTCTCACCTTAAAGGACTTTATATAGTTCATAGTATGTTAATGTGTAAAGGGGATTTTGAAACACCTTCCTATTATATTAATGGTTTGAATTTCATTCATAATAATTAAAAAAGTCTAAATATAGCATAAGATGTATGTTTAAAGGCTAATGCCATTACAAAATTTCTAACCAAATATATCGCCTTCGCAGTGTCCATAAATATAAAAAGTGCAATTACAACGTTTTCGATTCCACGAAAATGTCATTCGAAACTTTCATTTCGCTCTTAATTTCTAATTGAAAGTGTTCGGAGTTTACTTTCATCGCGACTAGTTAACTAATGAACTAGGTGTAATAACAAATGGATAAATCTAGTATTAGTCCGGCGAAAAGAAAGCTAGACCTGATCTAGCCGGTTCTGATCTATACACATATCAGCTCATGTAAACAGTTGTAACATGTTAACAAGACCTACATTTGTATGACTTCTCTCTCTCACAGCCGATCTACCAGTCGTAATATTTATTGTTTAAAGTTATAAAAATGCGCACGAACTATCTCAATTCTGGCAGATGAAATAGAACCTGACAAAAATAATTAGTCCACCAGCTAAGGTGACATTATTTCAAAGTTTGATAGAAAATCACAGTTATACGTTGAATTTAAAAGAAGTAATTTGCTGCGAGGGACTTATTTGAAAAATATAAACTATAATCGATCGTACTACAAATACAACACGTACCTAATACCTACATCTGTTCACGCGTACTAACCCTGTGTAACACTAAATAACCTGTGTAACCTTGTAACTTGTAATATAGTACTAATTGACTTAGTAAATACTATAAACTAACATTTTATTCAGGTCAGTTATCAAGTATTTTGGTGATTTGACATTTGAAGAGAAGTGTAAATTGCAAGCCACGGAAATAAGAACGATAACCGATAAGAAACCAAACTAAAGTCATGTCGCTAAGGCTTGGCTGACGCTGATAATACAATGTTCAATACATTGCTGTAAGGGAGTGGCATATAACCGGCCATTGTGACTTCCTTTAGGGGATCCTTATATCCAGTTAGTACAAGCTTCAGGATTTTTAGGTAGCCATCTTTATGAAAATAATGATGAATATGAAGAAGATAAATAAGATTTGCTTAGTAAGTTGGATATTCATATTGGTTCACATTGGTTAGTGGCATTGATGGCCTTGTTGCTATGAAAAGAGCTCATTTGAGGCGTTTCTTTTCAAAAAGGCTTAGTTTTGTATGGCTTCCATAGAGAAATAACTTCTTTGAAAAGGTATTTATATCTAATTATTACTTTTGTTTGTGTAGCTTTACACAAAATGCACTAGTTTTATGTTAATACGTTTTTATTTTGTGTTCAGACCGATTTTACCCTTCCGCGTGGTCTCCCGTTGAATTTGTCCCGTTCGCAAGTTCTTTCGCTTCCTTTTCTTGCATCGATATGTTACAATCGAGAACATCTAGGTTAGCCACGTGTTATTATTTTCGCACAGCGAACCGCTCCGTCTGCCGGTCAGTGCAACGGTACATCGTAACGGTACAACTATCAGATTAATTGTGCCGAAATTTGGAACGTCTCGATCTCGACGCTTGGACGTTGGTATGCTTCTTTTGAAAGTCGATTAATTTTGATCGGACTGAAAAACTTCAAACGAATTATTTCTTTGGGATACCTATCATCTGTGGCTATCTGCTGATAAAGAATGACGGTTTCCTCAAACCAGTTGTAGACAAGCCACCATAGACCGAGATCGCACTATAGGGGTGAATCAACTTTTTTGTGTTGTTTACTCTGTCCCCGTTGTCCAAGTGACATCTTCATAGAAAATGCTTAGGTTGTCCGAGGGACAAATTTTTGCGTAACCATAGCAACAAGGTGCACTTAAAAGTTGATTCACCCATAGTTATCATAGCGATCGTCTTCTTGAACTATTGGTCCATGCTAATACGTAGGTATAACGGCCCTAACATACTTCCTCATTACTTCATTAGATATACAAAATTAATGTTACATTTGAATTAAGCGCATAACATATGATACATGGACGTAAACACGTGTAAGACATGTAGTAAACTTAATTATTGTATCACTCTCGTAATTATCATATCGATTCAAGCCGATAATCGCACGTCATTACAAACGACAACAGCCCGCATGTTAATCACAACTCCAATACACGCACGATATTGTTTGCGACAGACTTAGGGTTGTCAGATGACATGCTAAAGGGGAATATCTTCCTTTTTTATATATCGTTTACTGTGTAAATTAAGGTACAATATCCTAATAAGTTGAATATGAATGGAGCCTAATATAATATAAAAAATATGCCATTAAAATTTTCGTTCAATAGTAAACAAAAAAAAACAGTCAATTGTCGATCGAATTCTGAATGACTCCTACTAATTGTTTTCTGAAAATCCTCCTTTTTAGATCCATTATTCTTCTTGATATAAGGCTGCGTTTCCAGCAGTGCGAGGATGCGTAGCGAGCATCTTTTTGTTAACCAATAGAATCAATTGCGCTGAACGAACACGCATTCTCGCACATCTGGTGGAAACGCAGCCTAATAGTCATGTAGCAACCCTAGGCAAACTGCAGCATTCCACAATGCTGCCAGCATTACTAGATCAAAACAGGTTACATTTAACTGTGCCACGTCGCCCACTGTGGCTCTAAATTTTGCTATTTGTGGGCGTTCCAGCGAAGGCAGCGTGTGCGCCGCCAGTAGGTGTCTTAACTGTTAAAGCAGAGAAATACGATCACGATTCAAGAGCGGATAGACTCAACAAAGCTTGGTTGTTGTTACCTTTTGACTCTAGGGCTTAGTTGTCAAATTCATAACTAGCTAAAGCTGAAGTACTTATCACACGACGTTTTTTAAACGAACTCACAACGTTCGTGAGACAAATTTGCGTTTGCTAAAAAAAAATATGCAAAGGCAATACATGGTAGTATAATTTGCTTTATAAGACACGGCTTATAAATGGTCCATTATAGAATAACGACAGTTTTGAGACTCACACTATCGGAGTGATTACAGCGTCGTGTTCGTTAATGGCATATGATTTTATGTCAGGCTATATTTAAGGCGATAAGTTAAAGCGTGATCTCCGTAAATAGATCATAATTCTTATGTAATCCTATTTAATATAGCGCGTTCAAAGTTACGATCCTGTTCTCTCGAGCCACAAAACTTGATGTTTAATCAGAATACATTTTTTTTTGTAAAAACCGAAATGCATTCTGAGTTGTTCTCAAAATAACTTGAACCTTTCTAGTTGCGTAATGAAATGGAAAGACGAACAATGGTGAAATTTCGTACAGAGAATACAATAAAGATTTCACGATGCGAATAGACGTGTGGTTTGCGGTACCTGCGCGGGCAATCCTACGTGGGTTTCTAAACGGGCCATGTTTTGCTGCAGTTTGTGGCTGGCAAAGGGCCGTCCTTCTCTGACACCCTAAGCTAGAGCTAGATGCAAAATAATGGCCGGTTTACAAATTGCAGCAAAACATGGCACGTTTAGAAGCTCAAAGAAACAATACAAAAATAATATAAAAATGATATCTCAGAATCAGAAGCATAAAATACTTAGTTCAAAATTGCCATATTGATTATGAAGTGTCTGAATTCTCAAGTTTAAAGATCGAGTAGCACCTCTGAATTAAATCTAAGGATTCGTCTTACTTGACACTAAATATGGTAAATAGCAAAAGTTATCAGATAAAGTAACGTAAACCCTTCCCTTTAAGCCCACTTGAGATACGTTCCCATTGTCTTTGCGGGGGTTATATCCGACTATCTCTATAGGGAAATCAAAACTACAGGTAAAGGTGGAATTAGAGGTCATTTTAACAATAGGAACAAAGAAACATTTCCACTTGTTAAAGTGCAAGTAGATATCGAGCATTTATCAATGAACTTAATGAGTAATTGTAAGCGGTAGATAGTAGGAGTTTATAGCAACATTGTTGTGAGCAGTAATTGTTCACAACTCAACATAGCTAACCGACAAAGTAACTACTAAAACTGAAAATGTTCTCTATTAACAAGTACTAAATGTTGTAGCATAATAATTAATATTGCAAAAGCACACTCTCAAACTTCTAAACAACAAGCTAGACATACACTGTTCCTTCCAGTACTCGTGAAAAGTTTGATGATGAACCCATGAACAGGGCAAATATCACTGGTTTGATAAATATGGCCATCATAATAAAACATCATTTGAGTCCCAAAGTAAGGAAATTAATATTGCCATTTTGTGCATTACTTTTTTCTGAATTTCCGAAGATGACGAACACATACGAGTTTGCCTCTAACTGGCCCAGACCTGAATATGCCTGACATAGGCCCCAAGAAACAGTCGGCAAGTGAACAACCTTTAACCAGCCCAATCGCATATTTAACGTACCTAAAGTTGTTTACTAGAGCTATCAAGGGAAACAGCGAGCGAGTCGCACAGTGCAAATATTTGTTTTCCGCACTTTGTCCTAGTTACTGATTTGGGAGGTATCCAAACTGAACCGATCAATGTGCGACGGTTATGATAATCTGAGCCTCTTATAGGTAACGCACTGGCTGAATGACAATAGATTATATACGTCGCTTGGATTATAAACGATTGGTGCTCTTAAGATATATATTTTATTACTATTCATGAGCCAACTCTTGATTCAATCTATGAATGAGCATTGACGTCCGCTTCAAGACTCTTACTCACGAGATAAAGTTTTTCCCAAAGATCTCCAAAACAACTGGTCGTGTTCTTCGCGTGTCCAAACGTTTCGATTGAATCTGAACAGAACGTCGGTCCACATTGTCAGAAGTCTCGCCATTAAAGAACCTTCCTGCCCAAACGAGGCTTTAATGTATAATACGTGTTATACGTGTACATTAAAGCTGTCCGAATTATCTGCAGCTAAACTTGAACGGTATAATGCACCGATACCGCCGCTGCTATCTGTTATCAGATAAGACGGCACTTGTTTGACTTCGCCATTGTACTGCCACACAATATGGGCTTGGTATTACTCACTATGCCGTCTATATACAGAAACTTATTAATGCATCTTATTATCAAAAATCTTGCAACTTGTGTAAAGATTTGGGTAAGGGAGATCATCGTTCATCATTATCATGTCCAGAAGTAGACAATAACTGGTAATTGCAACAAAAGTCTATCGTCGATGTCAAAATGGAACATATTAAATGATTAACAATAAATAATGACACAAAGGTAAATTAAGAAAGAAAAATTGAATGCGATCTACTACAATCGAAGCGGGGTTTGAACCCGCGACCTCTGCGTTTCCGGCGCATTGCTCTCCCAACTGAGCTATTCGACCGCTACGTCAGTCACACCAAATCTTTCATCCCTTAATCCTTTACGCTACTGGAGCGCCCTCTGCGTCATATATGTTTTTGAAATGCTTATTGCGCATTAGCCATACCCTAGGATGTGCGTTTTACACGCATGATCCCCAATCCCCATTGCTTTACAGCAAGTGTGAAGACTGCGAGAGAGATGGCGCTGTTCTAAATATTTGTATAGAATCTTTTTATCGATTTACCTTTGTGTCATTATTTATAAAAATAAAAATGTGGTATTACCACATAAAAAAAAAAATATGAATCGATAAAAAGATTCTATACAAATGATTAACAATACTTTATTTAAGACTGCGCCGAGCGTTAGCCGCTAACGCGTATAACCATAGAGCGCGTAGATAGTAAAAATGCATGGAGAATTAAAAGCACTTTTTGATAAATCTGGACCTTTAATACCAAACAATAATTGAAATATTTGATGCGGTCAAATTGTAATGTAGATGAATGTTTACCATTCATCTTTTTTTTTACTGAAAATCAGAATAGATTTCCATTGTTAAAGTATATAAAGACACTTAACGCCTGCTTACGATTTTACAGTTTTCGTCCAACTTCACTTAGTTTTCTAGGGTAAAATATTAATAATCTTATATTTTTTCCGCGGAGAAGTTGTTAACACATTCTTCGAAGTGTATATATGTATAGTTTAGAAATGGATTAAATAACTAGTGTTGACGTTGCTAGTTTTGCTCGGTGCAGTCTTAAATCACTTGCCCCTTGATGCGACCAACACTAGCATAAAAACTACCAACAATGTTTACATCAAAACTATTTACTCAGGTGAAGCGAAAACGAGAATACATTCTAGAATTATAACCGTGTTATGTGCGGTTGGTGCCAAACGTGACCGTTTCCGAAGTACTGTTTTTAATGCAATGTTAAAGATCAACGTATAATTTAGGTACTTTTTTTGATGTAGAAGGTAAACGAGCAGACGGATTTCCTGATAGTGAACGATTAACGACGCCCATGGATACCTGTACCCTTACAGCTGTAACAATTTGTAAGGAGAATAGGCTATTTGACTGATGTTGAATTCTACAGCGTACTGTAGTTATATGAATAAAATTAGCTAAATATATCACGAAACAAAGAAAAAAAAACCAGAAACATATATCTTTTTTGGAAATATGTGACTTCAAAGGTACGCAAATTTTATGATTTTTTTTTTTAATCCAAAATAAATTTTGAAAATGTTTTCAGAATCCTCATAATTTTACGAAACAATAATTGTATGACAACTATGAACTTAAACGCACTTTTTCACGGTGAAAATGCCAAATTTCTTAATTTTTCCATACAATTATTGGTACCTATACCGGCCTGTGACGTCACTAGCCTGACGCGTTTTGTATGGAGCGTTTTAGCGCTACGTAGAAATGTTGAACTTTGACGGTCATTTCTGACTTTTAGAGCAATTTAAGTGTAGTCAGTCCCATATAGACATTTGATCACAATAAAAAATAGAATCGATTGACATGCTCAAAAAAAATTAGTCAACATGTCTATTGTAGTTCTACAAAGAAACCGCTAGGGGCGCGGTACTATTCTCCACCCAAATCGTTTACGCCGTCGCTAGCGAGTACAGTCGCGTTAACTCACGGTAAGGGTACTGCAACACCATTGCAGTTACAAGTGCTTTGCCGGCCTTACAAATGAGAGTACTCACTTTTCTTAAGTTTTGAAGGTTTTATCGGTCCGGAAATACAGCGATATACCTTTACTGATTTGCCATAACGATATATTTTCCTGCAATTGAGGAGTCTTGGGTTTTCTCGCAATGACTCACGCGTCAAAACTAATGTATTATTTTTTGTTTCTTTAACGAAATATTATTTGCCTGGGATTATCCGTAATGCCTAATGATAATGACGTGTGTGTAAACTACTGACTTGGTTACTGTTAAACTCGTTAAGTTATTTTAAAAAGATCTCAAATTTAAAAAGTTTTCAAAATCTGAATACATTTTAAATTGTTCGCTTCAATCTTCTTAAAAATAAGACACATTTAATAAAAAGTAATAAAGAACTTAAATTATTTACATACATATTTGTGAATACATCATGATTACGTATAAAAAGATATTTCTAAGGATTTGCATCTGATTATCATAGTGTTGCTGAAATATTTACGTTTTCTGATGAGCACTAACAAACATGCATAGTGCTATATGTTCTTTGGTTTCATGTAGTTGTTCCTAAATCTGTGATGTTATTTTTTCATCGTCATCAGCCATGTAATCGACTGCAGGATTCAGATCTCGTAAATGGTCTCACATATAACCGGTATTTGTTACTTTTTGAGTTTTTATTACTTATAAGCGTTTATCAACACAAGCCCTTTCGTTTATTACTGAAGTAGCATGTGGAAACGACTTTTTTGATGGACATATCCAGACTGATGCAAGAATGGCGCGATCACGATCGCCCGCATTTCTGACAGATAATAACCAATACATCTTCAATAATTATATGAGGAATCGAGGACGCGAAACTATTACCCATTCCGTGCGCGCGTGTTTACTAAAGCACACGCGTCAAACAAAGGCGGCACCGGTCGCTCTTGTGCCAGTTTGTCTGCCAACAGAGCCTTAGACACTTGTATGTTTACATACATAGAACATACGCGGATGGAGGATCCAGGTAAACATATCATAAGAGAGCTCAATGTGAATATATCGACTATCATAATAAAGTTCAAAAAATATCACAACAGAAAACCATTCGTTCTAGATGGGCCTTTCATATGTACCGTTTACGGATACACCTATACACGCCTTAGATTCTGAAGAATTGAGTTTGATGGTAAGAGACTAAATAACTTCGTATGACACTGTTATGTTGCAATAACTTCTAACTTTTACAGATAGTTATCAAATGCGTGTAACACGAATAACAGATTGTTCTAAAACCGGACAACACACCTCAATATCGTATCGAAACTTGTAACCTACAATACGGTAATGGGGTGGTCGTAAAATGCCATCGCATCGCACTACGTACAAAATTGGCCAAAAACTAATTATTTCGTGTACGTAGGAGATTTGCCGTAATAAGCGGTCTGGGGCAGGGCGTGCCTCTAATTACGCCGCTTTTGGAGTTGAGCACTGATCATAAGGCTGAGTTCTCTGGTTATTTTGAAAGCCAAAATAGGAGTGGAATTCGTAATTAATGTTACGAGTTGTCTTTGCGTTGAGCACGCCCCTTTGTGCGTCTGTTCTGATTAAATAAGCATTTGATTGACCAGAAAACCTATATGACATAAAAAAACAGTGTACTCCTATCTAAAGGCCAGGATGCTATCCATCAGGCGATTCGTTTGCCTCTTATGTCATAAAAAATCATATATATTTTGTCTTTCTTTAAACCACTACCAGTCCACGCAAACAAACTCAGTCCATACAAATGTCCAGGCGATGCATCATATCATATATTACGATGCATCGCCTGGACAGATTAATGCGATTCATATCTAGCTCTTTCAATTCAGAGCGTGTCAATTTCGCAGCTTGTCACAGCATTAAAAAGTACCTATAGTGTTTCGGGAAGGCCAGCATGAAACGATCGAGTAACGACAGCAAATAATTAAATATTTTAACACGGCTAGTTATCCATGTTAAGGTTGCCCGACAACCTCTGGCGAGGACGCGGGCGCGGCGGCGTGGCTTTTATTTAATTACCCATTATATTTACTCCCAATAAGGTGTACGTTAATGGGCTGGTTGTGAACAATGTCTAACACGTTCTTGTGCATGTTAACATTACGATCTATTTGATTTACTGCTGAACATTAAGCATGTGCACTATATTTAGTGTATTTTATCACCCAGTTAGCAAAGTAGAATTGTTTCTCCATTATCTCTCTTTTATCGTGTATTGTCTCTCTCTATCCCTAGCTATACGTTACGAATGGTGCTGGAGCAGCTTTGCTTTTCTACTTCGTTAAATCCGTGACATCATTTTCGAATACATAACACTCATATCTTTTAACACTAGGTACTGAGTTTACTGTATATACGATAAGCATGAATCGCACCTCTTACTATGCGACTGACTCTGGTTTGCTATCTAAGTATTTTATTTTATTACGTCTAAGTACATAGGTGTATCTGCTTATTCTTATTAATGTTATAATGTCTGTCTATATTGTTTGTAGTTATTTTTTGTGGTTTAAAGTTTTGTGCATCACTTACTCAATTCAAAACTTTTATTGATCTACATCGCTACCTAAAGGTTGTCTGGAAAAGATCGTTAACTATTTAGCGATAAGACCGCTTGTTGTTTACCTCTGTTTATTTTTTAACTTTATAGCCCTCGTCTTTTGTATTTCTGCGTATTTGAGGTGTGCAATAAAGTGGTATTGTATTGTAATTTGTGTAACAACTATTGAACTGTTTAAGAATGAATAACCTTTTGTTACTATTTGAATGTAAATGCTCGTGAATCACACAGGATCTGCATATTCAAATACCAATATTGGAAACCGTGTTGTCTGTCGGCAATTTCGAATCGGCTCACGTTTTCAATTACTAATTAACGAATTTTTCGTGATATCTGAAATGAAATCTGCCGATACCACCCTATTCTCACACGCGCATCGGAAACTTGATTACAAACGGAAAGGTTCGAACGCTTTTTAATATGCCTCTTTTGTTTGCTTTTTTTTATCGACTTAAACCGGCATAATATTCTTTTCTATTTCCGCCATTCTCACACATTCAATTAAAACAATATACACAGATTACAATGCCTATATTGTTTGCATTTCTCAGTTTATATTTGAAAAAAAATTGCATTTAGTAATTTAAGCAGAATAACAAAACGTTGTATGTAATGTAATGATCGCTCAACCAGTTTAGGCGAAATAAGCAGATGATTATGTTATGACTCATGAAATTTCATTACCATATTTGATAATGCCAAGACATGAATAAAGCGTTTAAAAATAGATTCCCTACATTTTATTTAATAAAAGCGTGTATATATTAGAAACTATGTTTGATTAGTTTGTATCATATTATCCGTATTATTAGAAAGAATCCTCGACTTAACAACAGCAGGTGACATCACCTGCTCTTATCGTTATCAGCTCTTTTGCGTGCGCCGCGATAAACAGCAGTTCCTTTTTAACACGATATGAAAGTATTAAGTGTTTACTGAGATATAATATAAAAAAAATAATCATGAAATATTTCTGAAATAACTATAAAAGTGGGAAAACTCAAGTGTCAACGTCATTTGTTAGCGTTTCGCGAAAAGTGATATTACGCGACCTATATAGGTATACGAGAAATATGTGAATTTTTGTATCATTGAAATGTAATAATAAAATCACTGTAGCAACTGAAAAACCAAGGTAAAGGCCAAGCAAAAGAGAACGTTAAACGTTTAAAATGCAATAAAAACTGTAATTACAGCGCATCATTACTAAATCATAGCGATTTAGCAATGTAACAATACTGAACCTTAAGAAAACTAATAAAGGAAGAAATCCATTATAAACATGCTAAGCAAGCGTCTTATTTGACAATACTAAAACAAATTTAAGAAATAAAAAGCAAAGTCAAGTTTATCCAGAACGTTTTCAAATAGAATCTTTGCTTCTCGAGCTCCATTCAGAAAGCCCTTTTTTAGAGAAATCATGTAAATGTTTAATAGTTGTGGGTATTTATTACTATTCCTACCTGGGTAATTATTACTATTCCCAGACTTGTATAATAAGAATCGTACAAGGTGTATTACCAAACCCAAGGCGCGACTCCCACACTTTCCTATTGCGTAAGCATAGAAAGCCATGACACTAGCTTTTACAATCATATGGGTGTTATGCCGCTCATTAAAATGTTAATCGAAAGCTTTTAGAGTTGAAGACAATACGGTGATGGTCATGTGAAAGTCAATAGCCACAATGATATCTCAATTGAGCGTTTGTTAAGTACAAATGCGGGGCAAATATTTGTGCAAATATTTGTTCTTCGGTCATGGATGTTATCTATATATGTATTTATATATTATGTATATCGTCGTCTAGTACCCATAGTACAAGCTTTGCTTAGTTTGGGACTAGGTCGATTTGTGTAAGATTGTCCCTTAATATTTACTTTACTTAAGTACACACCGACGAGCTTATTAACTTACAAGAGATAAATTATATGTCAAATGTTCCAGACAAGCCGCTTACATAAACTCACGTTACAGTATCACAGAACATAAATTATATTACAAAACTGTCAGTCAATCTACATCGATTGTAACTTATAGCCGAAGATTTGAATAACAAAATAGGAATATCGGCTAACGAGTAATCTATACCACCGCCGCAAAAGCCCATTCGAATGTTAGCTAGGCAGGACGAATGGCCGGCTTATACAAGGAGAACAATACCGAATAGGCAATGCAAGTCAACCTGATTCCAACCTTGACAGCATAAAATGCTGCCGAACCAAATGACACAAGTTAAAAGCATAAAGCGATTCTATGAACTCAAGTAAACATATGATTGAAAGAAAACAATTATCTGTAATAGATTAGCAATAACACTGACCTTCGATAGGCGAAGGTTGTGTAACTGAGAACAAATGCAATACAATAACGAATGATATTATTGTAGCATTAAATATGACAAACGATAACTTGAAACTATACCGGTGTGGCAGCTCACAATCAGCCAATCCAAGTTTGACTTTATCCATTGGTCCTTATCATAAAACGAGCTACAAATCTGAATAGTTTGCTATTCAGACAAGTCGTTGAGGACGAATGGACCACCGAGGAGAATAATTAACGCAGTTCGTTCCAGTTGAACGGCGGTATTGTAGACGCACGAACAGCGAAAAGTTCCCAACTTAACCCACCCAACAGCCGCCAAACCAGCTCAATTGTACTGTTGCAACGCCGGATATCAAGGTCCAGTTGCCGCAGTTTCACCGGCCGAAAAGCCTTCCTCCACCCGATCGAGCGAGACGCGAACCTCCGAAACAAAACGAATGTCCCCAAAACCGAACAATAGATGCAATTTTCCTAGACGGTTGATTCTAAGAATTCGAGTTAAGGAAATGAGTCAATACACCTAGCGTTCGACGTTGTGCCAAGTGATCTAAAAGATGACTATAGTTAATCTAAAAAGAGTCCTCTTTTTACCGATGCAAAGGCAAACCTTTCCCAGTTCTTAGCACTACTACACAGTCACTGCGTATCCAAAGTTATTAACTGGAGCACCGAAGCGCAACACAACGGTATCTCGGTGCACAGAAGCACGCACGACACTGAGCACTGATCTCGTCACTTTAGCACTATCATCATCACTGTTGGCATCATCACAGCACTAGGGTGGGTTATATACGGTCGGGCAGCGATACGTCCGCTTGCAGCGACGGTTGGGGGAAGACTGGCGCGGCGGTGCGCCCGCGCCGGTCCGACGGTTATCAGCGAGGGACAAAGGGGGGTGTAGTAAAGAAAAGGCACACGTGACGTCGACGATAAGCGGCTGAAATTCACGATTACCTACACTATGTGTACTCAAACGCTGAATGTGTGTAATTTTGGGAAACTCGACAAAACAATACAACAAGAAAAGGCTTTCATTACTTTTCACTAGTAGTGCTTTCTCGACATTTTGCCAAATTCTCACCGCGACTGTGAGCTGGGCTTTGTAGTAATATATGATAATTACCGCCACATTACTGCAATGAATATGAGCTATACACAGAATGGTTACACACAGAGATTAATTAGTCGGAACCGTCGAAACATGAATTCTGTCGTATTCACTTGGCACACAGGAGCCATGTTAAAATTTAATCGATTCGTAGATTCACTAGTGTGTAACTTTCAATTATATTCAGGTATAATAATTTCCAACTTCAATACGAGATTGAATAGACTGGACGTGCATATTCAGTGAACAATTTAACTTTGACGACGTGAAAGTTTCTGTTGGCAACGATAACCATACTCGGTCCGTACAAAAGGATGACATCGTCTAATAAACGAAATGGTTTAGGAAATGAGTCATTCTTCCAAATGGAAAAATAACTATGCTTATTGCAAGCATAAGCCTTGGTATAAGTATATTTATACAGGCGCACAACGTAAAATGAGTAGGTTTAGGTACTTGAATATAACAAAAAATCACATTCGTTTCGGAACAAAATTAAACATAAACTATTAAAACTTAGTCACCAGCCATTTTTTATAACAGTAATTGTTACACATGAAATCGTACAAAATAAGTAGTCTTTACAAATTGTATCCTTTGTTTGCATATAGTATTATAGTTTTAAAACCTGCAAAGTAAAAATGAAGAGTAGAATAGCCAGTCCAATGAAAACCTACTAATCCAACGTCCGTCCACTCGATAAAATCGTGTTATACGTCACTGCAGCCACGCAGCCGGCCATACTGCCTACAACTACAAAATGACGTATATATCATTCAAGTACCAATAAATACGGCTTTATGGAGATGGACGTACCATAGCAGTTGCTCATGACTCATCAGAGGCTGCGCCGGCGCGTAAAAACTCGTCATACTCCAAGCTACACGCTTATACCGCTGTGCCGAGGCTATAAAGACTTAAAAGACGACAGTAAACTCAGCTTTTCATTATATTTCTATTCTTATTTTAAGACAATAGTGTCAATATAGAATGCATGTATATGCAATTTTTACCTGTATTACTTTTTATTTCTGTCTCAGGTTGAAGTACGTTTCATAATCGGGCCATTTAAATCCTATTTTAATACGTCTGACATTGCTATACAATGTTAGTCTTAACATGCTTACGTCTATTATTACCAGTTATTTTGGTATGAAATTAAAGTACTAATGGCTCGTTTAAATATGTATGTTACTTCACCTTTTACATTACGAAATTACGGCTTACTATAAATATTTACTTTAGGCTTATTGAAACAATAAAAGACCTACTTAAATGTTAAACTTAATCCGTTATTCACAACATTTTATATACGTATATGCAGCGGGACCCCATGTAATTATGGTTTAGGTCCTAAATAATCGAGTTGGTATATATTTCTACCTGTCGATTTATGTACTTTAAAATTTCTACCTTTGCAAATTAATGAAAAAAAAAATTATTCTGTGCCAGCGGGGCCCTTTGTTAATTGTAAGTTTACAGACTAAATGAATACTATTCATGGACCATCTTATTTCTACCTTCCAAATAACTTTTCACTACACCCTAGATATAAATAGTTTTTGAGAAATACGCGTTCGAAGATTTTGTCCTTCTAGCAGGGCCCTTTGGTATTTAGTGACTTACATGACCCCAGGTAATTAAAAAAAAACAACTGAATCAATTATTACCAACATGATAGTGACAGGTTTTCAAGAAAAAAAAAATTATTGTATCATATTATCACTAAACTTGTCACTATCAAGTCGGTAATAATTGATTCACAGTAAGTAGAAATAACCGGCTGTTTTTTTAAAATTACCTGGGGTCATGTAAGCCGACTACATAGACAGATGACCTCGTGAGGGTAGTGGGGAATCAATGGATGCAGTCTGAACAGGATCTCACGTCCTGCAGAGCTATGGGGGAGCCCTTTGTTCAGCCGTGTGAGTCTATGGCTGATAGATAGATAGATACATATAATATAACGCTATTAGGCAAGTTGGCCTGACGTCAGGTGTCCATTTACTTTTTACTCGTGTTATGTTAATCGAATGAACCCATGCGTTATGGACGGTCACCGGTGCGTTAACAATGGCCCATTACATGCCTTAACTGCAGTTTCTCTTTACCGAATAAATTATAAAAAGGGGGCAGGAACGATGAACTTTACCTATTAGGTGTTCCATAATGGATGGAATCACTTTAGGACAACAATTATTGTCTTTACACACAACGCCGAAATGTTACATATTATGATTATGTGACGGCTATCAACATGGGAGTGTAACAAAATAGGTATTATATTTGTATCGATGTAACTGTCAAACCTATTGTTATATCACGAAGTGTATCTGAAAGACATCATCAAGTGAATCATTTCATAAATTAGCCTTCCCGACAAAACCGGTGAAATTAAACGAGATCATGCAAAATTGGGGCATATTCGCCTGACCTAATGGCGTACGTGCTAACCGGCTAAGTGAAGTATGCACCTCGTTTGTACGCGGCGCTATAGACGTCAGGTGCAAACATGCTCCAACCGGACAATAATTACTAGTACCAGGTCGCACATTAGTCCCAATTCGTAGCGGACGCTCTAATGCCGTGGTGGATGACTTTTAAGTGCTCATCGGCGTATAGTCGCGAATTTGGAGCAATTTTCGCATGGTTATTGCTTGCATTACCTATTTTCCGACCGACCGATTTTTATTCGTTTGCCACATTTAGTAATGTTGTGAACACAAGACAGTGGATAGGTAAAGGTTAAAGCGGGCTGGTTTTCCGCAAACCGCAACTCGACGTCTTACAACACGCCTATCTTGTCTTGCCAACCCAACTCTACCAGAAAGCCTAGCAGTCCCTTGATGTTGCCGACAACTCCTGGGAGTGACAGTGGATAATATGACACGAATTAGAAGAGGCTATTTGCATAAATATACTTGAAATATACTAATTAAGGCACCATTCATATGGCAAAGAAGACAAAGTATACTAGACTGAAGCGATATAATGATCGCAGATATGTATCCCCTCACTGAAGGAATTCCAATGTATGCGTTAAATCTGACCGATTTCCTTTACCCTCAATAACCGAATAGGCTTGCCAAGCCTTCAAGCCTATGCTCCCACGCCAAACGACACGAGTTGGCATCCAATCGAGGGTTCAAAGCCAACACGAAAGTACTAGCTAATGGTCAATTCGAGGAATGATCGATATGAGGCTGAATGTTTTACATGGCTGCGATTACCTCTTTTTAAGTGGGCATTTGTAGTTTGTAAAGTTGTTTTGAAGGTAGTGTAGGAAAAATAGTGAGGAAATTAGGGATTACCTCGTGGAGCTGTTTCTTCGGATGCACTGGTTCGGAGATATCTTCAGTAATTTGGCACAATCCATGGACACCACACCACACACGAGAAGAATATTATAGTCACTGGCTGTTTTAAGCAATTTGGATATTGTTTATTGCAGTTTTTATTTTAATTAGCGAGAGAGGTGCGCGCGCGCGTTAGAGGATTTTGAGTTACTAGTGTTGCTATTGTGTTAAGTTGGTTGCCAGTTTGAACTTCGAGGTAAGGGATGCGTTCAGGAATTGATAGGATGAAATGAAGGATAAAGGAAAGGGATTCACCCAAATTTAATTATTAAATTGGCCAAACCATGCTCCCCCGCCTTGGAGTACTACTCCAACATAAATTGTTTATAGTTAAGTTTAGTAGCGAATCGAAGCAAAACTTAATTTAAATTTTTTAATCAATAAGTTGAAGAGCTAAAAGATTTCTCCTTGAATTATATGATTAGAGAAGAAAACACCTTATTGTAACATTAAACAAATTATTATTATACATATATATATATTTTTAAACAACATTATACTAAGAATATTTTAAGATTAATGAGAATTATTGTGCTGTCACATTATTGAGTTGGAAGTGGGCACACACGAACCACAGGGCGAATATAATTACCAGTTTTAGTCCTGACTTTAACAACCCGGGTAATGCCATCATTACCAGGGTAAGTTTCCTCTACCACAGCGAGAGGCCAGCAAAGAAGAGGAAGACGTTCCTCTCTTAGAATGACTACTTGTCCCCTTTTTACAGGATTGCAAGTAGTATTCCACTTTTCGCGACTCTGTAGTGAGGTAAGATACTCAATGTGCCATCGTTGCCAATAAGATTGAACCATCTTGTCAATTAATTGATATCTTTGTAAACGTGAAACTGGAATATCTTCTAGATTTACAGTTGGGATGTATTTTAATGGAGTTAAATTCAAGAAATGAGAGGGAGTGAGAGCTATCGGCTCAGAAGGGTCACTACTCAAAACACACAGTGGTCTCGAGTTCATCAGTGATTCTATTTGGACAAGCACCGTATTAAGTTCTTCATAAGTTAAAATTTGGGATCCTATAGTTTTATACAAGTGGTTCTTGACACATTTAATATTGCTTTCCCAGATTCCACCCATATGGGGAGCATAAGGAGGGTTGATTTTGTACTCGATTCGTTGTGGAGTAAGTTCCCTAATGATGGCTTTGTTAAACTCATCAGAACACACAGTAGAATATATTTCATTAAGTTGACGGCGAGCACCAATGAAGTTTTTACCACCGTCACTCATAATAAGCGATACAGGACCGCGGCGAGAAATAAAACGCCTAAAAGCAGCGAGAAACATTTCAGTTGATAAATCTGAGACAAGCTCAATATGAAGTGCCTTGGAAATAAGGCATACAAACAAACAGACATACGCCTTTTGGCTTTTCACTCCGCGTTTTTTTCCCAAAGTGACATAAACGGGGCCCATGTAATCAACCCCACATTTAGAGAAACATTTTTGTTGAGTAACCCGAAACTCGGGTAAACTACCCATAGGTGGGTATAATTCTTTAGGTTTGAGCTTGAAGCACTTGTTGCAAGCATGAACTACCTGTCGTACGAGATTTCGAGCAGATAATATCCAATACTTATGTCTTAAGAGACCTAGAACTAGACCTGGGCCTGTATGCATGTTTGTGTTGTGATAGTGTTCAACCAACAATCGAACGATGCAGCCTTTAGAACTCAAAAGTATGGGATGCTTCTGTTCAAAAATCATAGGGGCGTTATGTAAACGACCTCCTACACGAAGAATGCCTGAATCATCAATAAACGGATTTAATTTTCTTATGGGAGTACGAAGAGATTTATTAGATTTAATGGCATTCATGTCAGAAGCAAAGTGTTGTTGTTGAATTACTTTGATGAGATAGGTCTCAGCTGATTCCAAATCAGAGACAGTGATATGATCACCTCTTTTAAGAACTTTAGCAAAACGCAAGACATATATTATAGCATTTATAAGCTTAGTCCAACTGGACATACGTTGTGAGAGCAAAAGAAGAGGGTGGGGTTCAGTTAGCGATTGGAGCAAAGATATCGACTTGGATTCTGGCATGTTAACTGGGACATTTTCCTTTTTAAATATGCTCATAGGCCATTGACCATGTGGTAACCAAATCCATTCAGGTCCACAGAACCAAGTTTTATTATTTATTAATTTATTAGGCGTAACTGGGCGAGAAATAAGGTCACTCGGATTCTCATGCCCTGGAATGTGATGCCAGAACTGTGGGGCAAGAATTTCTTGTATAGCAGATGTTCTGTTAGCAATGAAGGTTTGCCATCTGTGTGGAGAGGAATGAATCCATGCTAAAGTGATAGTCGAGTCAGAGAATGCAAGAGTTGTCTTAATTTTGCATCGAGATTCCATAGTATTTTTTACAGACTTGATTAGCTGAGCAAGAAGCAGAGCTGCGCATAGTTCAAGTCGAGCTAAAGTTACTTTTTTAAGCGGAGCGAGGCGTGAGCGTGCGCATAGTAACGATACACGCGACGCATGTGAGATAAGAGGACCTACACGTAGGTATATGACAGCTCCATAGCATTTTTCACTAGCGTCAGCGAATCCTAATATAGTTAAGTCAGAATCATCAAATATACCTACATGCCTAGGTATTCGTATTTGTGATAAATTGGTTAATTCATTTTGAATTTGAAACCAAACTTTAGAGACGTCACTAGGTGCATCATCATCCCAAGACAGGTCGCGCTTCCAACATTCTTGTATCATAAGCTTCATATAGGCGGACACAGGAGATATTGCCCCGAGAGGATCATACAAACTCGCAGTTTTGGAGAGAATGATGCGCTTAGTGCACTTATCATCATGAGACAATTTTATCTTAAAGCGAAAACAGTCATGCACTGGATCCCATATAAGTCCTACAACTTTTGTGTCAGACTCAGAATCAAAATTAAGGTCTTTTGCTGCACGAGAATCTGCAGGAATATTCTGCAAAAATTGAGGTGAGTTTGAAATCCATTTAGTTAAATTAAATCCACTACTTGCAAACATGGCAACAAGTTGGTCATGGAGAAGTAGAGCTTCTTGTGGAGAGGATACAGAGTGAATGAAATCATCCATATAAGAATAGAGTGGTGCTACATGAGCAGCATCCGGGAATCTGTGACTTTCATCTAAAGCAAGCTGACGAACGACTCGCATGGCCAAGTATGGCGAAGATTTCAACCCAAATGAGAGTCGTTGAAATTCATATGTTTCAATGGGATCATGTTGAGCATTAAATCTGAACAATATTCTTTGAAAACATTTGTGCTCTGAAATTATTTTCAACTGAAAATACATTTTTTCTAAGTCAGCAGAGACTGCCACAGCAAAAAGACGGAGATTTATTAATAAATCAAATATATTTGTTTGCAAATTGCAACCACAGTGTAATAGATCATTAAGGCTTTTGCCAGAAGACGTTTTAGAACTTGCATCTAGCACAATTCTTATTTTCGAAGTATCCTTATCAGGCCGATACACAGCCCGGTGCGGTATGTAATATGACTGTGGTGTCATGTCAGGTTCAGAAACTTTCTCTAAAAACCCTTTATCAATATACTCTTGGATTGTATTATTGTAACCGGTGCGTAGATTAGGATCTGAATCTAACTTGCGTTCAAGTGATAAGAGACGGCGTTTTGCTGTTTGGTACGAGTCACCCAACTGTTGAGGATCGTCAGAGAAAGGCAAAGACACAACATATCTACCATCAGATGTGCGGGAATAAGTATCATGAAATATTTTTTCGCATTGCTGTTCTTCAGCACTTAAGATTTTCTTCACAGGTATGTTTTCCAAATTCCAAAAGCGTTGTATATCATTATCTAGTTTGGAGTCATTGTTCTCCAAAACGGCATGATAAGAATGCACCAAATTATGTGATGATTCGGTTTCTGCTTCTCCCATGAGAATATATCCTAGTGTGGATTCAATTGCGACCAGACCTGTCAAAGGGTGAGTGACCCTACCTGATAAGAGTAAGCGCGGGAAGAGACCGGACCCTATCACACAATCAATATCTGAGGGAAGGTAAAACAGTTCATCTGCGAGCGGTATAGTTTTGAAATATTCGAGACATTTCGAATTTAAACGGGAAGTAGGTAAATTACCTGTTATCGTCTCCACCACAGCAGCTTTAATTGAGTATTGTTGCCGGGGGTCGAAACGCGACCTAAACACCAATATGGTATGGCCCAGTACTGGTTTCACTGCCATTCCTATTCCGTGAACATACGAGGGTTGATAATGCACCTCTAATTTTAATTTCACACAAGTGGTCCTTGTGATGAAATTTGCAGTCGAACCAGTGTCGATCAAAATTCTAATTTGAGCGGGTTTTTCACTATTATCACACGCGTTACATACTTCTACGCACGCAGTAGGCACTATATCGTTATAACACGCGTTTATTTTAGTTAAAAAACAATGTGCCGATTCCGACGGCGACGGCATATTAATATTATCTTGTTGACAAATGTTGTGCACCATAGATAACTGAGAACTGTCATTTGAACTGACGGGCGCATTGGCTGCAGCGAGTAACGGAACGCAGGCGACGTTCGGATCTATAACGGATTCGTTCACGCTTACCGGCGGTATATGCGGATCAGAGAGTGACAGAACATGCGCTCGCGGAATAGATGCGGTTTGTGCGTTTTGATTATTGCGTGGTTGATAATTTTCAAAATGCAATAACGAATGATGTTTTTTATTACATTTTATACAAGTTTTAGTCGATTTGCATTCTCGCGTATCATGAAATCCTAGACAATTTTTACAATACGAATTCTTCGTAACTATCGCGTATCGAGTATTTACATCAAGTTGACCGAACGTCTTGCAAAAATATAAAGAGTGTTTTTCTTGTTTACAAACGGTACAAGTTTGTGCACTCGATTGCGCAAGCGAATTTAAACTTAATTGCGGTTGCGGATTATTAATCACGTATGATTGCAGCGGTTTGTTTTTATAAGCAGTATTTTTGTATTTACTTGCGGCTTTATATTTAATTGGGTGCGAGATAGGATTTTACTTTGATCTTTCACAAACTTCACGAGCGAATCGAATGTAGGCATTTTTTCCGAGCGGCAGCTTTGTTCGAATAATTGAACAGTTTCTTTGTCTAATTTGTTGAGAGCGATATGTGTTATTAAGAAATCACTGAGATCATCTATTTTTAATGCCTTTAGAGCGGCAACGGAAGCGCAATACTGTTCCACAAAACTGTCTAGGTTTTGCGAAGAAGCGGTCGAAACAGGCTTGAAATTGAACATCTTATCTAAGTACTGAGTACCTAAAGTGCGTTCATCTTGATATTTATCAACTAGCAGGTTCCATATGATTTGATAATTAGAGGCGACTGGTAAGATTCCCGCCGTGATTGAGGAAACTGACCCCGTCAGTTTTGACACTAAATATTGAACGCGTTCGGCGTCCGAAAGATGTTCGTTATCATGTATCATTTCTTTGAAATTTTGGTAAAAAAGGGGCCATCGCGCTGGATCCCCGTTGAACGGAATCAAGTCTAAAACTGGCAATTTATGTTTAGGTTTGCTAATTGGAAGCGAGGTTTCTTTTTTGAAAGAATTAGTAAGAGTTTCTTCCGTGCATTTTATATGACAGTAAATTTCGTCAAAGGCTTCGATGGCCTTAAACGAAACTTTGTATTCAACATCAGCCGCTAAATTAGCTGTGTTAATTTCCTGAACAACATTTGTGTATTCTGATCTAACTTGATCAAGAGTTTTAGTTCTAACAAGAAAACTTTTTTGCTCTTCTCTAGTTTTAATATTCCGACTTAAATCATACGCGTTTTGTAAAATCGCGAATAAACTTTCGCGTTTTGCTTCGAGAACTTTTATCTTACTCATTTTTTATTAGAAATAGGAGCATGGAGTTAAATAATGGCGGTGCCTCGTGCAAATTATGAACAAGGGCACAAAATGGCGGCGTGAAAAATCAAAATTATTAAATTTGCAAGCGAAATATGCGTTGAGGCGTAAAAATATAAATTATTTTTATTACAAAATGGATCAAATATCACGGGGTGAAGGACCAACAAAGAGGATGGAGGAAAAATAGTGAGGAAATTAGGGATTACCTCGTGGAGCTGTTTCTTCGGATGCACTGGTTCGGAGATATCTTCAGTAATTTGGCACAATCCATGGACACCACACCACACACGAGAAGAATATTATAGTCACTGGCTGTTTTAAGCAATTTGGATATTGTTTATTGCAGTTTTTATTTTAATTAGCGAGAGAGGTGCGCGCGCGCGTTAGAGGATTTTGAGTTACTAGTGTTGCTATTGTGTTAAGTTGGTTGCCAGTTTGAACTTCGAGGTAAGGGATGCGTTCAGGAATTGATAGGATGAAATGAAGGATAAAGGAAAGGGATTCACCCAAATTTAATTATTAAATTGGCCAAACCAGGTAGGTAAATAGGTAAGAGAACAAAAACCCATTATGGTGACCGTCAACTGACAGTCATGAACTCATGAACAAACTAAATATAATTTAGACCGAGGTCAGGGTTTTTGTTGAACTTCTAGTGGGAGTCAAAAGCTGGGTATAATACAGTTAAGTTCAAATTTTAACTATTGTAATTAAATACACCTTAGGAAGGCTGCAAATGTTGAGCCATTCTTGGAACGATGTATAAAATGTTTGCGTCAATAGAGCGAATACATATCTTAGTTGCCTTAATATCTTCTAAAACAAGCACTAAAATGTCCATACCCAGTAATACCAAAGCCCGGAGCTTAATATCAACTTAGTGCCAAGTGGCAATGCTTTTAGTGGACTGCGGATTTGAATCAACTTCGTCGGATTACCTGAATATCGGGGCTTTAGTTGGCTCGCTTAGTGCTCACTTTTAGCCCGATATAATTATATTCTACTAAGAGAATAAAGATAAGTGAATGTAATTCTTAAATACGTGGGGTAAGGGTAAGAGTAATATGCTTTAACTCGTCAAAAAGTGTAAAGATTGCTTGGAAATTTACGCGAACGAATCGCGATGTGGACAGCAACAACTGGCCTCTGGAAAGAAATAAGCAGAAAATACCTAATTGCAATTGGCTAGGAAACTGTGCTGCAGGTAAAAAAAAAAACTTAAAACACACGGGGTAGCACTGCCAAGTATGTGATTTAACTGAGTGTGTCGTTAAGTTTGCCAAGTGCACTGATTTTCATTTTTTTATAAGTGCTTCGGAATGGATAAGGTTTACGTGTATGGCCGAGGGAGGCGCGGGTGCGCTTATGTTAGGTTAGATGTACATAAAAGTTAACTATAGATTACACAATTATACATGTTTGTTTGCCGATTATGCATATTCCTAATATTTGACGTTTTTACCAGGCCTACCTATTTCCTATCGATTTATGTATTTATCATACCTTTGATTCGCCAATTTTAGTGATTGCTTGTTTTTTAAGACAGTAATCCATCTAATACGCATTTTCTGATGTTTTTATTGACATAACTCAACCAGTCGTCACTGCATTAATGAATATCTACACGGCAGGACCGCTACCATTAAATCCATACTACATAATACATAAACCTCCACTTGAAAGACATCCACCTTTAATACATCACACATACGACTCAAGGTGCGTATGTAGAGAAAGACATGCCGTGTTTTTGCTGCTGAAATACTTCCTTTTGGCGTAGTTCATTGACCCTGTAGGAACGCAAAAAGTGAACTCTACACCCACCGACCATTGTCGGCCATTGTCGATAATCGTTTAATGGTACAGTCAGAAGCAAAAGTAGCTAAGCATTATAAATGCTCAATGATCTGTACAGCCCTTATTCTCGAGACAACAGAGTCCGCGAGCATACGTTGTAGCAACTTCTGCTGCTTAGTGTACCACGCATAGTTGCTAAGCGTATTTGAGGAACGACTAGTCATTTGGGGAAATGACACTTGTACGGCTGTTATTTGCTGCTATTCTTTCAGATGAGCAACACTTGAGAGTTCTAAATTAACTCGTGATTTTGTTTACACTTTGTCTTTGTGCGAGTACATACTCACAAACGCGAATGCCTCCACGCACTCTTAAAGGAAACGTATAGTACGTCTTCTCCGTATATAAAACGGAATACATATTGATACAATTATGAATTTAAAAAGTGACATGTTATTAAAATGCTCCAGTTACTTTTTCGGATAAAATACTACGCAAATGAATAAAATTAGTATGTAATTAGTTAGGTATCATGAGTAATTACAACTAACTACCGACGCTCCACAAATTTCGCTAACATAGACATGATGTCATTTAATTAGGCATATTCGGTATTACGAAGCGTTATGTCACTGTTTCACAACAGCGTACGCAATTGTAATTGATATTACTGTTATGCTGTGTAACTAATTTAAATAAATAAAATTACAATACTGAAATATTAGTTATATTCAGATAGATATTAATTTATAAGTTTGCATACATTGTATACAACTTGTTTTAGAATGGCATTGTTAACGCTTATTTGTCATTATTCCGACCAAACGACAACCATTCCTACTGGATGTTCAGAGTCACCAACGCAAGCTGAGATACTCGTAGCGACACCTAGCGGCAAGTAGCGACACTAACTCGCCACGCAGGGAGGGCGCCACTATAACACCAGTTACATTTTCAACTAATGTTGAGTATACAGTATACATATCTTATACTAGAAATCCGTATTGATCTTACGCTTCCTGAAACAACAAAACACAATACGTAATACTTGCAAGTAATAATTAAAGCATGTTTAGTTCCACTATTCGCCGACAGGTGGCGTTAGCAGTTCTCTTACCCTACGTTTACCATTTATAAACCAATGTTTTTATTCCTACTTAGATACACGACTCCTAAACATACCTATTGAATAGTGCAATTCATTACGAATCACATGCAAGCTGTAAAGATAAACGTCCCAGACAAAACCTTGTACAAACGAATCGAAATAGTGTTCTGCTTGAAAAGGAAAGCTAACAAAATTACTCAAACGAAGATATACGTATAACTTTATCTACGTAATGAACCATGTAGATTATAAAGACTTTATAAATGCAACAAGAAAATGAACATCAGTATTTACATTTCCAAAACACTGTTTTTTTTCTGTTCCCAGTATAATTAACAGAAAAATAATTTCGTTTTAATGTTGATGCCATCTAAATTAGTCGGACACTCTGTGTACTTACTGAAGTAAGTGTACACACACGCTACTTGATTTTAAGAGGGTGAAAAACTTGTCAGACCCAGCAAAAAATACAAATAAACACATTTTGCCATGAATCATTAATACAGTTTGTTTGATATTCACCGATTCAGTTAGCAATTGATTTAATTTAATAATTGGGTCATTAATTAGGTGAAACACTTACTGGTCCCATTTTTCACCTAATAGCAAAGAATCACGAAGCTGTTTTTGTAGATCGTTAATTTATTAATTTTATTACGCTATAATCGCTATAATATCTTTACCTTCGCATACCCGATAATAAGAATAACGTGTCACTTTCTTACAAGTGTCTTAACATTATCACAAATTAAAATACTACGGAAGATTCTCTCGTCTGATCTTCGCCACAGCCGCCCCTGAACTTTGTTTTATTGCTTGTTTGTTTACATTGCTACAAATTGACTGTTATTCAATGCGCGCCGATTTTGACGAGCTCGTCTAGTCGCGCGCGCACTCTTGTCGCGCGAGTTAGCGTCACTCTCTCTCTCTCGCAGTAATGTACAGACAGATATAGGTAATATAACTAATATATCTCGCGCGAGAAACAGTAGCGTGGCAAAGTTATGCTAGAAGTGCGGAAAAAGGTGCCAAGCACGTTAGTGCGCAATGAGACCATCGCAAACCAGTGTGCTTATAGTGTAGTATAGTAGACTATGACTAACACGTCTAGGACTCGCGCAATATATTGAGCCTGTTTTGCTCCTACTCAAACCCTACCTTCAATTTATTTCAAAAGTTGTATGTTGTATCTAAACGGTTAATGAAAATAACGATTAACGATTAAGTTTTGCAGAAAACGATCAGTTTTTTGTTTTAATAATGCCAAAAGCGACCAAGCCCCCAAAAAGTTATGGCTTAAGTTACTTTGACAAAAATACTCTGGTCGCTGTCTGCATAACTATGGTCATGCAGTTGATATTTTATAGTATGCATAAACAGAGTTTTATGCATACTATAAAATATCAACTGCATTCCCTAGTTGCAAGACGTCTGGATAATGACGTCAGCTCTGGATAATGGCGTCAGCTTCCTTATATTGGATCACAAGCTAAATAGATTTGTCCGCGCATCCGACACCGAGCGGAAACGAGCTCTCTCCAAAGCGTCTCCTGATAAATAATGCTTTCGATACGACAATATTTCCATGCGGCTTACGGTGGAAATGATACAAGATACGAAGCATTACTTCGAGCGTGGTGATTTTGCAAGATTTTCCTGTAATCCGCTTAAATTGTTTGACAATCGTGAAAGCCGAAGAGAATATTACCAAAATCCCTTTTTTTAGGTTTTGTAGATTATTTTGAAAATACCCACCACCATCAAAGATTTTCAGATTGTATTGCCCCCTACTGATATGTATGTCCTTACTTGCTGCGCCCCGCGGTGTTACCCCCAGCTTATCAGATAAAAAACACTGTGTTAATCAAGGGTGTCAGTTACCTCCATACAGAATTTTATCAAAATTGGTGTAGCCGTTAGAGCGTGAAAAAGTAACAAAGATACAAACAAAGACACAAACTTTCGCCTTTATAATAATAGTGTGATGTCAAGAGTAGAACTGTTGCCGAGCCAGCGGGGCGGGCTGGCATAACAGCACTCATCTAACTCGCACTGTAAAGCCCGTGACTGAGTGGCTTGCCACTATGGTGGTACGGTCAGCACCAAAGTATAAGGAAGTTCGTCTTTGTCTTTGTACATACATGTTTTATTTTATCTGTTTATTTTGCATGTATTTATAACCAGTTGTTGTGTATAATAAAGTATTTACATACATACTACTGACATAATATAGTAAATTGCTTACTAAAACTGTCAGCTACTTATGACGCTTACTGTAGTGGTACGGGTCTCTGATCCGGTATGTTAGCATAAACTAGACTTTACCTTAATTTCACACACGCCACAAACAATAGTACCGGTCTCATTTCTAATTCAAGTCTAACAGAGAATTCACTTTTCACAAGTCTATTTTCTACGAGTCGATCGTGGATAATAAAAACGCGGTAGACAGTCGAAATGCTTTTAAAGATGAAATAATTCAATAGGACACATTTAGAACAGTTTCCGGTTACAATTTAAAATGGAATGAATAAAACTTAGTAGCAAAACGCGCCTAGCAAATGAACTGTCAAACCATACAAACCCACTCACTTTATATGGTTGACAGTTTATTTGCTTGGAAGAGATAGCGTGGTCTTACTCTAACTATATAGATTATTATAAGTTCTGGTCTCTAATCATCCGCGAATGAACACAATTTGGATTTGTTATAAATCTCAAGAGTCCGTAGTAAATAAGTCTGGTTGAAGTTTGTCAATGAAAGTTGCTGTTTACAGCTTGTAGTAAATACTATCCAAAACAATTCTTGGAAGGAAGAGTAACAAAATCATTCGTAAACAAATCGATTACGTAGTAAATAAATCATTCTACTCCCAGATTGAGACTTTATTTAATTACCAATCAAAAGCATGTTTACGACACTGTTGGAGATGAATTACCTAGCATACAAGGGCAACACAAGCAAAAAAAAAAGGCCATAAATAGACGTTTCCACTTCTCAAAGTTCTGCTCTGTAACACAGACTAAGTCAATTTATATTTAACACGGAAGTCATGCATCCATACTAATATTATAAATGCGAAAATGTGTCTGTATGTCTGTTACCTCTTCACGCTTAAACCGCTGAATCGATGTTGATGAAATTTGGCATAGAGATAGTTTAAGATCCGAGGAAGGACATAGGATAGTTTTCATCCTGGAAATTATACCTAAAATGATTGAAAAGTCAGTGAAAATTTCTGTTGGGATCTATAGGAGCTATTTACGAATATAGTTATATATATTAATGTTAGTTTACATAAATTATATTTGCTTAGTAAAAACTATGCAAATTAACGACTGACAAACGCACACGGCTAGTCAACGATGAATAAAAACATTGAAAACACACTTTGATATCGATCTAATTCTTCTATATTAAATTTTGCTGAGCTAGTACCTCAAACCACGCAGCTGTGAGAGGTAGCATAGCGCAGTGAGTCTCATATTAAACAGTAACAAAAGGTCATAAGTCTCACGTGAGACTTAAGCTTATTTATTCCTAGGTTAAATCTAACTTATAACCCTTTTCACTGGGGCCACACGCCACAGAATGGTTCCCTGTGGTTAAACTTGCCACACAAGAAATGACAGCCACGACCACTCAGCCAATACTGCAATGACAAAGAAGAATGGTATACTGACGACAGCTAGTTGTCAATAAAAGTATTTACCACAATAAAGCTAAATTATCCCTATGCACTCAGTATTTTATTTGTATTTTGTCTTAGTGTGCAAAATAATCCATATTGCTAAAAGATGACAAGGGAAAATACAACTATGAAAATGATGGAATGACTCGCAACTATGATTTAGACCACAGGACTCCGATGACCCCACGAAATGGCCACTTTCACGGCAAACAATGATTCATGAAGTGTGATATTTAGCGCCGCATTTACCTATGAGGTAAACTTTTACTGAATCACAGATATGTTCAGAGGTTTATTGGGTAATGTTCACTCTTTCCAGATTAGGGTTGCCAGGTCGCCAAACCCAATAGCCGGACAGACCATCCAGTTTGGCCGGGCAGTTGGGTAAAAAGGCCGGACACCCTATATCCGGACTTGTGGGAGCGGGAGCGACGCTCGGCGCTCGCTCATTTGCTAAATGTAAAATATGAATAATTATTAAATTTGTGTAACCTGATAACTGAAATGATAAAATTTCTGTATACCTAACAATAATTTCTAATTTTGAAAAAAAAAATACAAAAACTAACTCTCAACCACTAGTTTATTCTACCGAGACGGGATAAAATTACACATAAATACGTTCCAAGGGAAATTCCTTTTGCAGTAAAGCAATGTGTCAAGTCATAGGTTATCACAAACTAGTTTTCCGCAACTCGACGACTTAGGCGACTATTTTCGCTAGACAAGTTACCACTATTCTTACTACGCCACCAAGTACACTTTATACCCGTATTTTTTCCCTAGATAACCTTATATGCAAGCTATATTTTACCTTCTCATTAACTTCAGTGCATAAGTTGAGAGAAAAATTGAATACGAGAATTCCCGACAAAATGCGATGGAAAAGCATTATGCAATATATTTGCACTCGTATTTTTCGCCTAGATAATCTTCCAGTAAAAACACAGACTTGACATATAACAAATTCTATTCTCACTTCACACATTCTTGGGAAATAATAAGCAAACGCTATACGTGTACCAACAACAATTGAACAGTTCCGATCCTCCTCGTATCAGATGATCAGATCTCAATTCTGACTAAAATGACCATACTCGCGGTTTAAACTTTATAAATCAATTCATAAATGCCCGAGTATTGAAGTAAAAACAAAAAAACGGTCGATTTGAGAACTTATCCTTTTTTTCAAGTGGGTTTGATAGAAATTGAACATGCAAGTAGTACTCGTAAGCCAAATAAGTGTGTTATATAAGTGAAGATGTGTATAATATTTTACCGACAAACTCTTTGTTGCTGATGGCATGACGCTCATCATGACTCACACTTGCGTTTTAGAAACATTAGTACCTATTCTTAAACACCTAGTCAGTAATGCTAAATTATAGACAATACCGAAAAGAACGTCGGACTATAAATATATCGTATTAAAGCTTATATGTAAATGAAGAACATTTGGATTACTGGATACTGACGTTGCGAAATCCCATGTTATTTTACATCTTCAAAGAACTTTGCAAAACGCAAACGTGTTTCTTTAACCCATATAGGTGTTCCACTTCTGACCAAAGCACTCTCTCTACCTTTACAACTGTTCATTTATTTCGATCGTTTACAAGGACAGTAGACGAATTACGAAGTTGAAAAGGTGAGAATGTGGACGAAGTTCAGAAAAAACACTACATATTCTGTTTTCGCCATCGCAAAAGACCACGTGGTCTGATAGTTGTGTCATGGGTGTTTTCTTAAATAGAACGGGGACAGTAAAATTGCTTCACACCTGAAACTGACATTAGAGACCCTTAAATAGAGGATAGTAAAGATTGCACGTAAATGACACAGTTATTTAACTTCACATGTTTGATGCAGAAGATATTTCAAATATAATGGAATGAATATGCAATTCTTCATAAAAATGTACATACCATTGAAAACATACAAGCAAGCATTTAGTATTACGTTAAATGCTGGCAATGCTCACGTCTAGCCAAGACTAAGAGCCGACACCGCATCTGCATGAAAAAAGAAACCTCCATTTAAGCAAAGCTTTCCGGGACGGGCGTTAACCCACTTCCCTAGAGCGAAAACTAAAAACACCCGTCTAGCGAGCATGTTAAACTGCAGGCAGGCTGCCAGTGCTTCTAACATATGAGCATGCATCCGAAAATTTAGTAGCAATGGCATTTATTCGCTTCAGGCATTGTATTGTATATGCACAGAATAGAAAACTTATTAAACAATCTATCAAGACATTTTTTATTTACTTTCATTGGCTGACGTTTCGACAAGGTTTCACGTGCCGTGCCGTGGTCTCGTACTGATGAAACAGCGAGTTGTTACTGGAGATGTCGGCCACATGCCACTACTCGACGAAATGTGTAATAAAACGGATTAGGAAGATAAAATTAATGCCAAAAATGCAAAATATCTGCTGAATAGTCGGCAAAAAAGGCCGTCTCTTAATCATTTAATCGTCCACTCAGCTTGACTGTTTAATTCGCGAGACAACTCATAAATAAACCCGAAACTAACAAAATAACCGACGCATCATAGTATAAAACAAAATAGCGTCCTGCTGTCTATCTGTCCCTATATATGCTTAGATCTTTAAAACTATGCATCGCATTTTGATGCGGTTTTTGGTGATTCAAGAGGAAGGTTTATATGTATAATACATGCACAATTTTACAGCATTGCACCCGTGTGAAGCCGGGGCGGGTCGCTAGTTATAAATATGCCCGGAACACGTGCGTGCATTAATAGAACGCGTTCAAAGAACCACGTGTTTATTTACACGGTAACCGGTGAATGAGTTCTTGGTTGTGTAACGTTAGTATCGTGTATAGGTATCGCTTGTGAGGTTGTTCTGAATCACTGGACTGAATGTGATTCGAGTTTTATGCCTGTCTCGCTCACGCTTACGCGATCCAGATAAGAACTTTTCGGTTTTCACCCAAACCCGAATCCCAATATAAGAGGAGCTCAAGGACTGTACGTTACAAGAAATATAAAAGACTTCAAATTGTCTTTTGATTTTTGCAAAAGTCGATCGGGGACTAAATTATATTGGTTGTATAAGTAAAATGTGACGCAATTGGTACTGGGGAGTGGCGAAGCGACCGACCGATGTGTTTGCCGCTACGACTGGCTCGATTTAAATAGATAGTCTGTTAATTAGGAACTTAAATAAATTCGTTTTCACTAGAGCCCCGTGTCGCATTAAATAACCGTACGTTCTAAAGTGCACGGCTCCGCCTTCTGCATATATTCAGTCCTAAGAAGCACGCATGTTACATAAGCGCTTATACAACCCTTTTAAGACTTAGTTTAGCTGTACAATGTGCTGTATTCTACTTGGGGTCAAATTTAGCGCGAATTCGTAGCCACACTTCAGCAAGCTGCGACCACGTTTTCCGTTTGTACATGCGGCTTTTGTACGTGTTGAATAAAGATTCGCGATAAACCAAGTACCTAATCTATATATTTTCCGCTTGATTCGCTGAAAAACGCACGAAGTTTGCCGTGATTTACCGCTATTGTAAATGGTCGCAAATAGCTACGTCCCTTGTTTGGATTTGGGGTCGATTCAATTTGGACTCTGACAATAGAACTGCAAGGTTGTGTTTGGAAAATTTGAAAGGAATTGACCTGTACATTATGGAAGCACGCAGGCGAATAGCGGAAACAGGAACTGTGATCGAAATGAGATCGGTCACATTTAACTAAGTACGTACTTGATGAATGCGTTACTGAATAAATTTAGAAGTACCTATTAGTACCTACAGTAGTGGCAAAAATCTATCATATCTGCGGATACCTATTCTATGAAAAATACCACAATTTTACAATCACAAAAGGATTTAGAACTAAAGACTAATCCACCATTTCACGTTTACCAAATAAAAGGTATATTTTTCTATCCAAATAGTTATTTAAAATAAAACCATCGGCATGCTTTAAAAAATATGCGTTTTTTTAGCATTTGACATTCAATATTGGATATTCCAAATATAGTATTAGGATCATGAGAAAAACAAACAAAAATTGTTTTAATTCGTTATCTTATGAGAAAAATAGACGTTTTATTTGGTAAAAGTGAAATGGCAAGTATTTTTTTTTATTTCAGAACCTTTTGCAATACTAAAAATGCATACAAAAGCTACAGTTTTTTTGCCGCTACTTTAATGTAATGAATTTCGTAATCCTAGCAACATAAAAGTTTTGTAAATTCACTTCAATACATTGAAGACCTAGTCATTCGTTTTAGAGCACGAAATCTTAGTTTTTACCCCACTTTCCTCAGCTGATCGAGTGCATATTTTGATCACACGCAACTATATAATGCATTTTGATGCCATTAGAACTGGGCCGGTGCGGCAAAAGTGATAGTGTGACTAATAACCGTTTTGCGATGTCGAAACTGGTTCACATTTTATTGTTGTTTAACTGCTTTAGGGATATTAAGGTAATTTTCCTTTGTGTTTTGGAATGTGTAGTTTAACCTTAATTCGTTAAGATTTGTTTTTTGTTTTCTGTTGTTTGGATTCAGTTTCCGAGTCAATTTGTCTGGTGTTCTTAACTTGTTTAATGACAATAGAAATTGTTCCTATAGAATGATTGATAAAAATAAAAGCGTCAAAATATACAGAGAGAACCTCTTAGTTCTCTATTACGATTTGTGTATCATTTATCAAAAACATAAGATCGAATCAGATTTATTGCCCTGAAAATGTTGACTAAACAAAAACACGTTACAAAAGATCTGTAATAGATAAGTACTCGTATAGGCGTCACCCTGAATATGAATCGAAACATTAATATACCAAAAGCATTTTTACTCTTAACGATTTCATCTACGTGAGTTTGCTACATTTCGACCCGAACTGAGATCCAAGTTTCAGCATATTAAAAATATTTTCTACCAACTCCATAATACTACATTACATACTCAGAATCGTAGGTGTTCGTGCTATAAATATACGATCTGGGGCTTTACGAATTACGGCGCGTGGTTTGTCTCACGTGTTACGTCTTACCTTCGCCAGGAAGTGACTTTCTCATAGCGGGCAGAAAATCTCACTTACGGCCTAGAGCGACGTAAAGAAAATTACGGGAGCAGTTTTTCACTTGGACAGGCAGGCAGCATTTTATTTCACGCGGAAATAAAATGGGACGCTGGAAAACCTCCATCTCCACTAGGAAATATCACATTACTGTACTTTAGGTATCATCAACTTAATTAAATGAGAACGAGTCGGGCGGAATGACCCTTGACACTATTCACAGTTGTGTCGTATATTTAAAGTAACTTAGTGCATTTAGTTACGCGAGTCTTGTATAATTCATTAATTAACTCGGAAACGAGGCACATACGTAGATTTCACCGATTTAGGCGGCCATAAGTCGAAATATTGAAAATCACCACACAAATACACAATTGACACCATTATGTACCTAACATTCCAGGGCACGTACCCTCACTATTTTCAACTCATTAGCTAACAACTGCACAAATCTACAGGTAATCGAAATCAGGTCGTCACATGCAGTGTACGCATCGGTGCGCGGTGCCTTAGTTTACTAAGTGTTACAAATTGCAACAAAAAAAATCGGCGTACTCTTGTGTAGTGGAAGCAATGGATTCCTATAATTCAGGTAAGAATCTATTGATAGAATATAAAAATGTGAAAAAATGGTCAGTTTACTGTATCTAACAAGCATTTAAACGTAACACCTTTTTTAAGCAAGTTTTTGTAAATTTTATTTTTCAAAAGCCATTTTGAAATACTTCCCAGGTCGTCCCAGGTGTTCTTTATATCACAATATTTTGTGCATATATTCAAAATTATAATAACAATAACAGTTTCTGCCTAAAAGTGCCTAGCGCTAAATAAGAGCCAATTAAATATCTTACGAATGCACAGCAATTTAATTATAATAATTATGTATTTATCAGTTTTAATTAATTAATTATTATTATTTTTATAAAATGACTATATGTTATATTATTATTATTGTAGTGACATTATTGCGTTAATTTTTTTTAAGTCACATGTGTATAAAAAAGTTTTTTTTATTTTTTTTGTTTTTTTGAAAATAATAATTGATTTCAATAAAATCCAACGTATTTTTATCATAAACCCCAATTTAAATAACATTAGCGCTAAAATAATTTTGGCCGCCTAAATCGGTGAAATCTACGTATGTGCGAGGTATTTGTTTTAACGTGTTATTGCAAGCCCGTAAAATGTGTCAGTAAGGAAAACTCATTGGTCAAGAGTGTAATTATTTCTCTTAAACCTTTTCACAGCTTTTCAATGTAAGACATGTAAGATAATTAAAACGTAATACTTTAATAAAACTCACGTAGATATCTACCCTACAATACTTACTAATACCGCCTGACAATTGTAATTGAAACCACAAAGAAAATAAACATCATCAGACGTGTCCGTTTACTCTATTAGTAAAGTCGACCTTCGCAACGGCATTTTATCTGGCTAACTTAAACAATTCTCTTCAACAGCGTAAGTCACAAAGCTGACTAAGATAAAAAGATTCTAATGACGCAAACTGACGTCATATTTTTAAATATACACAATTACTGCTGTTAGACTAGTTCGTTTAATAGCTGGACGTATTAAGTAATAAACCATTAAAATTTCTGAACAATCGTAAGCAGTTTCGTCTCGTATCGGTTACAGTAAATTAGTTAGGTAGTTTGTAACTGTCTGCATTGCTGGTAATTGGATCAGATCGAAACGTCCAATACTAATCCAATAACAGCGGTATTTGTTCGAACTTTTTTGCCGATAAAATAAAACCGATCCATTACGTGAGTATATACGCAAAAAGTTGAAGTTATTCTTGGAATTAATTTAGTTGTCGATGTTATAGTTACAGCTATTCATACCTTATCCCTGTGCGAATGTCTGTGATGTGAGACCGGCGGTGGATGCTGCGGCGGCGGCGGGACCTGGTCGCGACCGGTGACCACCACAGGGAGACCGTCGACGATGGTGACCATCACTCGTTTGTCAGCGCTCCGTCTACGCTCGGCGGAGTTCCGACGACGACGCTGCTCGTCGGTGACAGGTCTGGCGAACACAGTGCGGCGATCGACGAAGTTGCTGCGAGGGTCTCCTTGATTCTCCGCCGCCCTTGTAGCGGGGGTGTGGCTCTTGGATCGTTTGAGGAGCCTCATCACGTGGGATTTGAGGGCATCGGGCTTGCTGACCGGCGGCGGCAGGTCAGGCTTGTGTTTGTACGATTGGGAGTGCGCATGGTGGCGTTGCACCGAGACCGCGTGCCCCATGCCTGGTGGTATCACGTTGGACAGGCTCTTGACTGCGTAAGCAGCGTCTACTTTGTTGCCGGCCACGCACGACACTTCGTACATTCCGACGCTTCCTTGCACCGCGCCCGTACAAACGGGAGTACTTCTGCGAACGCGAACTGTTTACAGCACAGCCATGTTAATCCGTATCACTGCAATCCTTCACTCACGCGCCCATTGTGGGATCATACGCGGAATCACACACGCAAACACTGATCGCTGCTTACATTTGCAAGCTGGAGTTGTATTTGAGAGTCGCACGCGATACCTTTTGTCGGGTCGAACCGGTTAGCGGAAAAATACTATAGAGCATCGGAATAAAAAAGTAAACACAAAGCCGCGTTTTTATCGGACACCAGTTGGAATGACTTCCTATCGGGAAGGATCACGTCATTGGTTGGTTAATTAAGTTCGGTAGTTCGGTCACGTTCGCGCGCGTCCGTTCGGCGCGAGCGCTCCGTAGATACTGGCACGGCATACGCACGGAGCATTAGGACAATCGTTCAATGATAGAGGATGATAACAACGGATGCGCAGAGGCGACTGTCGAGTCCGGTCTAAGCCGCTAAAGGTCAATGTTTTGATGGAGTCGGCGAGTTAATACGATAAGAGGGTGAGACGAAATCCATTCGCACGTCACATTTAGCGCTTGAACAAGTAATCAGGGGCTGGCGGTCGCGATAACGAGATAAACATAATTTACATGAATAAGCCGTTTTACGCGGAAGCGGTTGACAAATAGCAGGTTATATTAGCATTTCATCTCTCTTAAGGGTTCGTTGCGAGCCGAAAAATTGGCTGTGGAAAAAATGCTGAAAGTTTGAACGGCGTTTTTGTCGTAAAAGTGAAAATGTCGTGCCACGCAGGAAGATTCCTCGGCATAGCGCGCAAGATAACGTTAACCGCATTATCTTAAACGGCGTTGTTAAAGCGAATTCCTCGCTTTACGTGGGTAGAGGAATTTCCTTTGAAACGATAAGTCGGGAGACCTGGGCATCATCACAAAGCTGCGCTGTTTTGAGGTGAAATAAAATGACAGGTAAGATAACGAGCTGTCAAATCAACGCTTCCTTATTAGTGCCTAGAGTTTAAATTAAGATCGGTAGTTTTTTTTTTACAATTGAGTAACATTAACTGCTCATTTCTGTTCATTTAAAATATCCGCTACCCAAAGGTTTTCTAGAAGGGAACGCTTTTTAGCGATAATTACGCGTGTTGTTACCTCTGTTGTAATTTTAAAATTTTCTGTTTTTGTATTTCTTTCTTGTTGAGATATGCAATAAGAGTGATATATCTACATAAAATAAAGATAATAATAATAAATAAATAATAAATAAATAAATATCGGACAACCTCACACAAATCGATGTAGTCCCAAATTAAGCTCAAGAAGGCTTGTGTTATAAACCTAACAACGAAACGAATTCTTACAAAAAAATCTCATCTCAATAAACAGGAACCAAAACCTACCGGTAAATTAGTTCTAGACTAGTGGCTCCGTAAAGATTTTTTTAAATGGCTGAAATGTGTAATTTTTACAATTTCAACCCCCAGACCTCCGTCATTTTGAAAAATTTCGATTGATCAGATCTATATATCACCTACTCATTGAGTGATTTATACTAATCAACTCCACTACCTAAAGGTTATCTGGAAGAGATCGCTCTTTAGCGATAAGACCGCCTGCTGTCTACCGTTATTAAAGTTATTGTTCTGTATTGAATTTGTAAACTTTTTTGGTGTGCAATAAAGCATTTTGTATTGTATTTTTTTTTGTATATAATTATCGAACCTGCTTACAATATTTCACTTTGACAATTTGAATTTTTCAATCAGAACAACTGCAATTTTGACGTACTAAAGGATTTTTGGGCCAACCAGGAAAAGAGACGATTTGTCCGCTCGGTCTATTATACTTATTAGTGTCTGGTGTAGATTATACTCAGAATTATCCCAAAACCCGACCTTCACGATACAATGACACCCGTTCCTTTCATTTCCCTTAAGTCAAGGGTGAGCATGAATGATTTCAGAAACAAACTCAAGTAAACGAGATGTTTTTGCATCAATCGCAATAAGTTTTGAAATATTAACTCGCGCGTAATACAATTTTAAAATCAAAGTGCTAATGGAGGATTTCATAAGTTTATTTGTGTGTTAATGACTGATGACTAATAAAAATCACGACGGAACTTAACAGTCGACTTATCGTAAACGTATGAATGAAGTGATTCACTTAATGTCACTTACCATATTTATACATTGGTAAGCTTTGTCGGAAGCGGTTTGTACCAAATATTTACAGCAATTACGCAGGAAATCCTTTGCAAGCCTCCTTTTGGAGATAAACCACAAAGCGAATCATTTATAAAGAATGTGTCACATGTATCATTAAAATTATAGATCATACATGAATAATATGTACCAATTGCTTCAGAAAACACTGATATCAAGTATTAATTAGGTATTTATTGCATTCTTGTATCATTGAAACAGACTGCTGTTTTTTTTGTGTAGATGATTTTTTTAACCGACTTCAAAAAAAGGAGGGGGTTCTCAGTTCGGTTGTATGTTTTTTTTTTTTTTTTTTTTTTTTTTTTTTTTTTTAATGTTTGTTACTTCATAACTCCGTCATTTATGAGTCGATTTGGAAAATTCTTTTTAGGTTCATGAATAGACATCTCAAGGTTGGTCCCATAAAATTTTGGTGAAGATCGGATGACGAGATCCATGAGGAATCGAAGGAATTCCTGAAATTTTATAGGCACTCATAATATTTTTCATGTATTTTCTAAAACTATTTAAGTATTTGCATATGGCAGTCATCATCTTCTCATGCTGAACTGATGATGGAAGGTACAACTCCTTAACAGTTAGGAGTTAGGAGATATTTCAAACGAGATGCATGCCTTCAAGACCTCCCTGATCACCCCGCCATAAGTATTTTATATGAATCGCTAAAAAGCGAAAAAAAAAAAATTTTTAACAAAAAAAAGAACCGACTTCAGTAAAACTAAAAAGCCGAAAATAACCCGTTCAAGTACAGATTACATTTGACTCACCCTTTGAAGTCGGTGCCAAACCTCACGTAAACTTTAATATATAAATATAATAACTGAGTGGTTTGGGATCGATTTCAAAGGGTGAGTCAAATGTAATCTGTACTTGAACGGGTTATTTTCGGCTTTTTAGTTTTACTGAAGTCGGTTCTTTTTTTTGTTAAAAATTTTTTTTAAGTGTTAGAATCAGTATGCTACCACAGTACCCAAAAACAAATAGCTGTTTCCTACTTAAATAGTTCAATAACAGATACAATTGTCACATGTTGCGTACAAAACACTATACTCTATTCTTGGATGCAGTTAACTTTGCGGAAGATAGAGCCATTTATAAAGAGAAGTCGCAGTTTCAATTCAGTCCCGCCGTGTTTACGATCGATAATAAACCAAAATAAGTAACCAGGTCCCTAATTGCATATGTATTTGTCTGATACCTGGGGAAGATCTCCGAAGTGTCGATATACCTAGAATATCGCCACGTCGCCAAATTGGTCGCGTTAAGTAAGCGCGTCATTCATATGGGACGCCATAGATATCAGGCATAAACGACGTAGCGCAACCATACCGGTATAACGCATACAACAGGCTAATAACGTGAAATATCACATTATGCCGCTCGAATTACAGTTAAACCTGAGACATCGCTTATTTGGTGAAATCTCAAAGTATTCTTGAATTAGCGCCTAGGTAGGTAGGTCTACGCTGAGTGCTATAAAACGCGATTATCTACGACCGGTTGCAGAGAAACAATACTGGAATACTGGTTGTCCGGTAAGTAAGCATTGCACAAGCTGCAATGGTAACTTTTTTAAGAAACCAAGCTAATAGCATCGATAAATTGTCTTATGTAATATTAGTTTGACACGCGCGTTGCGAAGTGAGAATAAATGCGATTAAGACGGTGCCTAAAAAGCATTTGGACTAAGTTACGGCTTGGTGGTAGACCATTTTCTGACTAAAAGCAAAATAAATCAGATAACGCAGGTAAGTGTCATATTTTCTTTATCTCTTTCACGTTTCTCTTTTGAATAATTCGAAAAGTCTAAGGCACAGATAGATGTGTAAACGATTTACGCATATGCACGATTTTACAGTATTAAAAAAAAAACAGAATGCAAAAGTGGTTAATTAATTTTTAAAGATTAGGTACATAAACTTATCGCTAGGTAAAGAGAAACGAACAAGCAATACCCTCTCTCTGTGATCTTAATTGTTTTTGTTGTTATTATTGAATCACAGACAAATTTACCCACTAAACTAATATGTCATCATATCAATAAAAATGGTCTGCTAACTAGTGCGGTTCTACCTTAAAGTACCCGTGGGTATAAACCTAGTGCAGAAATGCCTGAAATATATAGGTTGGAGAGGAACACTTATCTAAAATTAAACGCCTACCTATTCAGCCCTAGCCGATGAGTATTTCCGATACTCACTCGAGACCCTACCCGCAACGATGTAAATTATTAACAGATATGGAGAGACCGATTATTCATTGATGAGAACAGAACAGTTCAATCTAACACTAGAACATGCGAGAGTAGACTTCATCCGTCAGACACTTCTAAATTAGGTTAACATTCCAACAGCCCTATAAGTTACGCGATTCGTGACTTGAGCACAACCACAATACTTTGCTGATCGTGACCATGATCAAACTCCAAACGAGGATGATGTTGAAGGAGTATCGTTCTAATTTCGTTGATTCTATTTCTACTGCTTCGTACGTTACGATTAGACTTTCGATCGATGTCTTGATTCATTTTCACGATCACGAGCAACCTTCAATTATATTCCATAAAGCGTTATGATCGGTACACAAACCGCAGACAACCCCTGAACCGAGAGAGAGCGGTGAAAGCGCGTACGCAAACAATCGATCATTGACGAGTAAGTTTACGTCATTGGTGTTTATGGGTTTTCCTTCGAATGCGTAAGGGCCAATACAATTGACCCTTACGTATTCAAGTATAGAAATTTGAGTTTTTTACGAATTTATTTAGCATTTTATCGTCACTGTAATCATCATCAATCTTTTTTGTACGTTGTGTGCGACTGGAGAGGAATCGTCCGCGTCCTTAAAAACCTTTAGAATGCGGGATCCGACCTACATAGACTGGTAGTTCAAATCAAAATTTTGAAGTCTAACGGCATTTTGTGAGCCATTTTGGCAACATGACTTTTCTGATGTAAAAAAGCCTGCTGAATTCGATTCTGGATGTTGCCAAGCCGAATTTTGCCCCCCTCCCCCCATTTCCCCCCTTTTTACCTCAAAATATGCCCCAAATCACGGTTTTTACGGTTTTATACAAAAAGTATTACAGCTAGAAAAAAAGTGTCAAAGACAAGAATGATCTCTATAAAATTTCCTATAACATGGTGTATAATTTTTTTTAGTAGGCCTTATGGTTTGTGAGCAATATCTTCCCGAACTTCATAGACTGGTAGAAAATTCTAAATATCGGCTTCCTTTACCGTGCTAACGGCATTTTGGGATCCATTTTGGCAACATGACTTTTCCGATGTAAAAAAGCCTGCTGAATTCGGTTCTGAATGTTGCCAAGCCGAATTTTGCCCCCCTCCCCCCTTTTCTTCCCTTTTTGACCTCAAAATATGTCCCTAATCACGATTTTTACGGTTTTATACAACAAGTTTTACAGCTAGAAAAAAGGTGTCAAAGACAAGAATGATCTCTATAAAATTTCCTATAACATGGTGTATAATTTTTTTTAGTAGGCCTTATGGTTTGTGAGCAATATCTTCCCGAACTTCATTATTTTTTTAAAAATTGATAAACTTGGTCGAGGCAGTGAAATGCACTTATTTTAGGATAATTGGTATCGCACAGGATCCAGCCGCTCTGCAGCGCTTGACGCTGACATCCAGTTTGCATGCTGCTTATTATCTGTCAAGACTCACGAGACCTTCAGTCATAAGCAGTCGTCAGATTTACACGCAGAACCGTACCCAAGTCTGGCTAAAAGGGCCGTAGAAAATAAAAATGCTTTGCTTCTGAACATGAAATCCTTCGAAATGCTCAGTTATACGCCAGATTCTCCAGAAACGGGCCTTAGAAATGCAGTTACCCAGGATCTTGCAGCAGAAAACAATAAAGTGTCACTTCTCACTGCCAAGCAGCTCCTTAAAAATGACTCAATACCTTCAAACTAGGTTGGGCTCGCAGTTTTTATCCCGCGAACGCGCGAGCGGGACTAATGTCGTCGTAGTGCGAGGATTTGCAGACGAGACTAAGGTTCAAGCGTCACCAACTGAGGTCGATACCTCAACATACGTGCTATTCACGAGGAAACCGACACTCGACAGGTGCTCCACACTGTGCATAGCCCACCCAGAAGACAGGTTATTAGTGTTGTTGTTGCTTATCATTCATCATCATGACAAAATTATGGGACTGCTTTAGAACGTTAAAATATTCTGGCGTTTTACTCAGGCACTGGCGATTCGAACGGCTTTATTGCAGGTAACAAAATAATTAAATTGATCATTTGCGTTTCTAAAACATTTACCTAGACACTCCTTTGATTAAAAGTATTCCGTTTTCCGATATCAAAAGCACTGTGAACGATGAGATAGACATACACCCCATGAGCGAAAGGCTGAGAAGTTCCTGTCCCTGCTGTACAAGTCGAGTATGTGACGATGCAGGCTATGCTTTGTTTGGCACCACTCCAGCGCCTGAGCGTTTACCCCCCACATCAGACGCAAATATGGTAGATTTTGAACGACCTGCCTTGTACAGGTCTTGAAGGTCGGACCTTAGTTCATTTTGAACTTTGCGTTGTAGCTTGTAGACCTGCACCCCTAGCACAACTGTCGCAAACGGCCATTTCTGGCGCTAGATAATTGCCTGTCTCTTTCTGTGCAGTAATGTAAGAGGGTCACGGGTAGCGCTATGTCGCGCGACAAGAGTCGCAAAGCATAGTTGTGCTAGACGGGCTGCTGTTGGTGAGCCTTTCGGAAACAAACTTCGTTACTTAGAGTGAGGCAAGCTGCTTAGCAGTGTGAATTGGCACTTTATTTTTTTCTGTTGCAAGATCCCAGGTAACTGCATTTCTAAGGCACATTTCTGGAGAATCTGGCGTAGAACTGAGCATTTCGAAGGATTTCATGTTCAGAAGCAAAGCATTTTTATTTTCTACGGCCCTTTTAGCCCGACTTGGGTACGGTTCTGCGTGTAAATCTGACGACTGCTTATGACTGAAAGTCTCGTGAGTCTTGACAGATAATAAGCAGCATGCAAACTGGATGTCAGCGTCAAGCGCTGCAGAGCGGCTGGATCCTGTGCGATACCAATTATCCTAAAATAAGTGCATTTCACTGCCTCGACCAAGTTTATCAATTTTTAAAAAAATAATGAAGTTCGGGAAGATATTGCTCACAAACCATAAGGCCTACTAAAAAAAATTATACACCATGTTATAGGAAATTTTATAGAGATCATTCTTGTCTTTGACACCTTTTTTCTAGCTGTAAAACTTGTTGTATAAAACCGTAAAAATCGTGATTAGGGACATATTTTGAGATCAAAAAGGGAAGAAAAGGGGGGAGGGGGCAAAATTCGGCTTGGCAACATTCAGAACCGAATTCAGCAGGCTTTTTTACATCGGAAAAGTCATGTTGCCAAAATGGATCCCAAAATGCCGTTAGCACGGTAAAGGAAGCCGATATTTAGAATTTTCTACCAGTCTATGAAGTTCGGGAAGATATTGCTCACAAACCATAAGGCCTACTAAAAAAAATTATACACCATGTTATAGGAAATTTTATAGAGATCATTCTTGTCTTTGACACTTTTTTTCTAGCTGTAATACTTTTTGTATAAAACCGTAAAAACCGTGATTTGGGGCATATTTTGAGGTAAAAAGGGGGGAAATGGGGGGAGGGGGGCAAAATTCGGCTTGGCAACATCCAGAATCGAATTCAGCAGGCTTTTTTACATCAGAAAAGTCATGTTGCCAAAATGGCTCACAAAATGCCGTTAGGACGGTAAAGGAAGCCGATATTTGGATTTTTCTACCAGTCTAACATGACTCTTATTGGCTTTCTTCGTGTCTGACTACTACGCTTATGTTCCCATTTAGTTACAATATGGAATCATAATGTAGGATATGTTTGCTTTGGCATTATACTGCAGAAATATCTGACGCTTAGTCATAGTTTCTTTGTTCACCATTAAATGCTTGTCCTGTATTAACACGGCCAAAGTGTCGCGGTATATAGATGTAAACGATGATCAGTAAACGTAATTCAATAGAACTACCTGCAGCATGTAGGATACATAAATTATAGTTAGTTTCATTGCCCGTTGGTACGGAAGCACTACTTTGAAAACTGCTTCTAAAACACGACTGTTTCCCAAACTTTGACAGCGCCAGCAAAACAAAACACTTGTTTACTTCAACACTAGCCCCGGAATGGATTCAGTGACCGAAACATAATGGTCCTTGGGAAACATTCCGCTACTACCACAGAGAATTTATATTCAAAACAGTACACGAAACACACGTTTCGCTTTTTGTTGACAAAACACTGCTGTTTATAACCGATCGCTAAATCGCCGGGTTAAGAAGAAGCGTGGTAAAGTAAAAGCATCGAAGATACATTACGTAAACGTAACCCTTAGCGAAATGTATTCAAAAGATATGGGTACATCTCTTACATATGATTTATCGGAAACACATTTAGGTGCTTTCCTTTTCCGCAAACAAACAATTGTTATTCAAATGGTCTTTAACACTGTCTTCGTAAGATAAGTATTTATCAAATAGGTACACCAACGAAAATTCTAATGCAAATTAAGCAGACGTAGAAAAAGAAAAGCTGAGACCAGACGCTCCTCTGGGATTTAGGATTAAACAAGCCTGTGTCGAGAAACGACGGCGAGATCTTGAAAGTTGAACCCCTAGGTAAATGTTTAAAATGTAATACTCCCCTGGTAGATTAAAAACTTTTGAATTGAAATAAAATTCACATTGGTCTGACGACTCATTAGAATAGTAATACTTTTAAAAGTGTACTTAATTTTGTAGCACTTATGTTCTAATGGACTAGTTTTGACCTCTCGACTTTATCGCCAAAGGGTAGTAATTTTTTATAAGGTCAGCTATAATAAACATTTTATTTTTAGTAATTGTATCCTGCATTTGACTACGCACTTGCGGGTTAAACTCTTGCGTATTGTTTTGGTAAGCTTTTCAGTTTCACTACTATTTCGCGAAATATTGTCTGAATGGCAGAATCCCTTTTCATCGCACAATACAGTCGGTTTGTATTCATATCATAGCTATGTCAGTCGTGCTCCGTTCGAAGCGTTGGCGTCGCGGCGGACTTGATTCCCTAAAAACGTGCTAAAGTCTTGTGAGGCAGGTTTGAATGTGTTTAAAGTTTAACGCCAATGATATTTACATATTCGTTTGGATGAGAATATACAATAAATATGAACACAGATAAAATAGATACACTCCCTATAATTCAGCAGGCTAGCCGTGGTATTATTGTAGGATGAATAGGATGCATGTAAAGAGGGCGAATGGCATATGTCAATATAAGTGATCTAATTAAGCAAAAGTTTCAGTAATTTATTTCTTATCATAAACAAAACACTTTATTTGTACGCAACATTTTAGCTTTCTGCCACGTTAAAATAGTAGACTCAACTCTCCAAGTCGTATCAAACGAAGCACGACGGGGCGTGATATTCTCTATTGTGCTTTGGTCTGTTCATCATCTCAAGGTCCTCAGAGACGGTATAATATAATGATAGACGTGTTGCGATAAAGGGACGAGCTGGGAACACTTTCCGGCCGATAGCGACTCTGTGAGAGGTATTTCGGGCGCGATCGGTGAGACAGATAGGTGAAGTTCACGTGAAAAAGAGTATGTTATTTCTGTCAAAAGCTTTCAGATATTGCTTTTTGTTATTGAAAAGGATTTGACAGCTCATCAATACCGCGAAGAAGCTTTTAACCTTCTAACGCACTTTGTATCGCATTTTAGCAATTTCACTTTAAAACGCTTCTGAAATTGAAGAAAAGGGGTATTTTCAAATGACAAAAGGAACGCTGTGCTTGAATTGTACGTGAAAAAGGGTAGAGATTAAAAAGGTATCACGGCTCACCTGTGCATTACCCCGTACCAGACGGAGGGTAGATAGAGAAATAATGAGCGGGGTGAACACAAACAGAACTATGGAGTGGTGCCTCTGGGCAAGAGACATAATATTGCTTTCATATGAACCCTGAGCACTACAAGAGTAATACTCTGTAAATTGAAAAGCCTCTTCGTCCTATAGAACGACGAGTACCTGCGAGTTAATTGCTATGTAAGAAAAGTAAATATCACATTGTGTTGTCATGTTTTTTGCAAACGAAAAAGAACTTCAACAATATGAAGAAGCACGTTAGTTTTAAAAAGTAGTTTATACTAGTAATTAAACCTTCAATCAAGGTTACAACATTAGCGTCATAATGGTACTCGCGTGAAGTGCATTTTTTTGTGGATCTGAGACAAACGACAATACAATAACAACAATTACTAATTTGGTATTTAAAGTTATTTTTCGTTTGCAAAAATTTCTTCATATTATTCGGTTTTGTTTGTATTGAATTTATCGTAGGTTCATTATTATAACCATAATAATATTTATAAACGGTCAAGTCGTATTTAGTTGTAATTGACCAATGTTTGTTTGTATTTGTTTTTAATCCAGCAATTCCTGCTAACGGTACTTTTCAAGCAGTCTCCATAACCATTAACCTAAAACAAAAGTCAAGAGGGACAATTACATTTAATAGCACCGTTTAAATGTTTCAGGATAAAATTGGCGGAGACTTAATTTCGCAGAAAGCCCTTGACGTACCCTAGTTACTTATCTCCGTATTATTAAAATTGCTTACCATCCATTATTTCCAGTACTATTAAAGTTAACTGTAAACACAAAAACACAAACTATAGAGAAACCTAAAAATATGACCATGATTATGATACTAAAAAAATTATACTTACGTGAAATATTTAACCTACCAAAGCTTACACACCTTACGTACAATACTAATCGATTTCAGCAGTAGTTTACATTCGCTTCAAAACGAACAGTTAAAACCAACGAGAAACTAACACAAACTAAAGAACAAATAACATCCAAACGTAAAAGCCACCTATCGAAGTTTTCGCAACCACAGTTCGAGCTAAAAGGCCACATGTCCATTGGTTTCACTGCTACGTTAGTCTTTTACAAAACAAGTTGACGCTTGTACTGAAAACTGCGAGGAAATGAAACGTCACACGGTGGAAACCTCTTCTATTCCGACATGTTTGACGGTCCCCTTTTGTCATGCAAAAACTTAGATGCCGGATGGCCGCTGTTGGGAAAAAACGGTCTTTAACTAGAAATTGTATGTCAACTAAGGGTTATGAAAGTAAACCACAAAAGGCTTATATGTAAATAGCCGCTGTATATAGTTTAGAGACCTTTTACAGTGATTGGTTCCTTGTAATCTTTGAAAAAGGGTCACGTTTAGTTATGTCTATTCCTTTTGCCCTTTCACACCTCAATTGCGTTTACGCTTCCAAAATCTGAACTTGCGTTTCATTTGGGTTTACAGGAACCAACAATTGACCAGATGATCTTATTCTTAGAACAGAGAATTTTAGACGAATGTTCAAAAGTTGCCTTTCCTACGAGAACCGTTGTCTGCTGGATTATAACTAGTCTTTTCTAGTTAGCCGCGTTCAGAAATATGGCTGCCGCAAGGAACTTAGCATTCTAGCAGCACTGCAGCTTGACCACAGTCAAACCGACTCCGAATACTAAACTCAAGCCACTTTAACTGTCAATGGACGAACTATATTTCTATTAGGATGCTCGGCGGCCCGATGTATGTAAGTAGGTGATAACGATACGTGACGAAACTTTTATTCGAATAAACCAATTGAATTCGATGAATAATAATAATAATAATAATTTATTCATAAACAACTTAATTTTAGTTACAAGTTTTTGAACCCTCCTAGTAGGTATGTAGATACCTGTGTCAGGATCAGGAGGACTCGCTCTTCCTGAGGTGGTAAGTACAGTTGTTTTTTTGCATCCAATAGTTGTTAAATAGTTGTTATACACCTTACAATTTAAGAAGTTTTATCTTATTATTTAGAAATTAAGATTAAAATTATGTGTGAGTTGTGTGTGTGTGTCTGTTTGTGTGTGTGTACCTGCGAGTGCGTGAGTGCAGTGTGTAGCAATATTTCCTGTTTTTTTGTTAATAGTGAACACTTTAATTTACCTATAAGTACTTCATTAAGCATGCAAAAAATTACGAACAAAAATTAGGTTGTTATAAGTAAGAGATCTTCTACTTCATTGTATGTCATTCCTGTCAGCCAGCCTTTTAGAGTCTCTTTACAGTTATGGTAATTTAGTGGATATATGTTAACCTTATTATTAATTAAGTTGTACATGTGTGCTGCTTGTGCTTCAAATTGTCGTGCTGCAAATGCAGACTTACAAGAGGGTACAGGAGCTACAGCACGAGCTCGTCTACGGTTCAGTACAGCATTTTTGTATGGAAGCCCATGATGAAGTCTCAAAACAACGGTGACGACATATAGTTTTCGCATACTAAGGAGTTGACACTCATTATACAGATCAGACGTGGGATATCGATATGGTTTGAAGAACATAGTTTTGAGTAAGCACCTCTGTCCCCTTTCCACTTCTAGGTATTTGACTTTTGTAGCCCCACCCCATATCGATATACAATACGTCATGATAGACTGTGCTAAGGTTATGTAAATCTGCTTTAGTAAGAACGTGTTAGTGATGTGTCTTAACATTTTGAAAATCCAGATGAGCTTGCGTATCCTACTATTAATGTTTTCAATAATGTTGGTGCCAAGAAAGTCTCTGGTCAATGAAGACCCCTAAGTATTTCGTTGAGGCAACTTTTTTTAATTGTTTACAACTACATGTACTGTTAGTTGTGGGGTTACAGCTATGTATTTTTATATCTAGATCAGCAGAAGGCTGCCCACTAATAGTTTTCGAAAAACAAATGTAGTTTGTTTTTTCTATGCTAAGTGTAAGCAGGTTGTGTATAAGCCATGAAGAGACTTTCCGAAGCCCTACGCCAGCATCAGTACATACGGACTCCCAGGTTCTGCCAGAAAAAACAACTACAGTGTCATCAGCATACGATATCACATTTCCCGGGATGTTTATTGAGGTAAGATCGTTAATGTATACTAGGAATAGGGTTGGCCCGAGAACACTCCCTTGTGGTACACCATATGACACCTGTGAGTCACTGCTTAGATATTTTCCAACTTTAACTCTTTGAGTCCGATTGCTTAGGTAGTCTTTTAGTAAGTCAAGTGGCTTACCTCTAATACCATTTTTTTCCAGCTTGTTTACAAGAGTGGAGAGAGAAACTGTGTCAAATGCTTTTTTTAGGTCGAGGAAGACTGCAAGACATTTGTTTCCTCTGTCAACCTCACCAGTGACCAGAGTCGTTAGATGTAAAACGGCATCTTCCGTTGATTTGCCCTGCCTAAAGCCAAATTGTGTGTCTGATAATAGGTTAAATTTGTTTAAGTATTTCACTAGTCGTACATTAATTAGTTTTTCTATAATTTTGGAGATTCCAGTCAGTACCGAGATTGGCCGATAGTTGTTAGGGTCAGTCTTCTCACCACTCTTGTAAACAGGTGTTATAAGAGACTTTTTCAGTAAATGAGGGAAAACACCTAACGTGAAACATAGGTTTGTCAGGTGACTGATGATGGGAGCTATTTGGTCTTTGCAATGCTTTAGGAGAATAGTGGGAACGCCATCATGGCCAGCAGCACTACCCGATTTCAGAGACTTAATTGTACCAAAGACTTCCTTGGGATCTGTTTCCATTAGCACAAAGGATGAGTGTGGGGTGTTACATGTCAGTGGTGGTTGTATGTCAGGTGAATTTTGCAAGTGTGTAGAAGTGATTTCAGCTGCTAAGTTACTTCCTATGTTCGAAAAGAAAAAAATCGTGCTGTTTACAGAATCATGTGGGTCAATTTTATGTTTGAGTAGGTCAAGGTTGCTTGATTTGTTCCCTTTATAATTAGTTACTGCTTTAATCGTGGTCCATAGTGCTTTTGAATCCTTTCTAGTTTCCTCAAGTAGCCGCCTCTCATATCCACGTTTCAATTTTTTTATTAAATTATTTGTAAAGTTCCGATATCTTTTGTAGGTGATTTTCAGTATCTCATTGTCAGGATCTGATTTTAGGTTTAACTGCATTCTATCCCGATTTCGTATGCAACGCAGGATGCCCGGGGTTATCCAGGGTTTTATATTCCGTAAATTCCTAGGTATAGTTTTTGTGGTTATGCTATCTTTAATTGCTTCGTTTAATTTATGGATCAGCTGCTCTATAATGAAATCTGGGTCACTGCTATTTAAAAGCGTGTCTAGATGTTTATTTAAAAGTTTTTCCGCAGCATTTTCATAGTTAATTATATCAATGGACTTTGATGTAATTAGCTTATTGGTGGTACTATGCAGGATCAATAGGGTGGTGTAGTGGTCTGTTATAGATGTGTGAAGTACTACAGTTGATGCAATTGTTGTGTTTCTATTTAACTTTAACATGAAGTGATCTAAACAGCTATTCTCTCTTGTTGGTATAAGTAGCCCCGGTAAAATCCCCTGTGAGCTGAGCATGTTAAGGTAGTTTTCCCTATTTGTAGTTTCATAGCTTGGCTCTAGGGGTCGTGATAAAAGATTTATGTTGATATCGCCTGCAATCACAATAGAGTTTGCTGATTTTATGAGTTGTAGGTGATCGTTTAGCGAGATTATGAAATCAAGGGCATTAGTGTTAGACGGTGACCGATATATGCCTAATAGAATTTGATTATGGAGTGTTACTTGTATACAAGACGCGTGTTCTAATTTAATTTCCTCAAGACTGGCGTTTAGATAGCTTTTTGCGTAGACCACTACTCCGTCATGAATCATGCTTCATGAATGAAGCCCTGAATACGTTCTGACGGCCATGAATAGATCCAACGATGTTTGGTTAAAAGCCCTTTCAAAGAAAATCCAATCAGTGCTTTCTTATTCGACTTGGTCTTGGTAAAAGCCTGTCCATGCTACTTTGTCTGGCGATGTCTCATATTATTACGCGCTATTCATTTCTCTCTGTGTTTTGTAAAAATATAATGACCTACTAAGCTGCTGTGGATATTAATGTTACTCAGCACCTATTGAACAAGATTTGACAGAGATATTTATCAGAGGGAAAAAATACAGTTGAGATGTAAGAGATACACATAAACTTGAGAACAATACATTACACATACGGAATCTCGGTGGGAAACGGTAGCTTCTCCTTACAAAAAGGGTGAAATCTTGCCAAGTTACTATCCTCATTAATTTTACGTTACGTTCCAAAATCAAGCAACTGAACGACCATAAATTTACTTCTCAAAACGCAGTTGGAGATCAAAACACCATAAGAATTAACTTGGCTCTAAGCCAAATCCTGGCTTGATAAGCTATATGTGTAGGCTCGCACTTCCGCTTGTTTCTTTATTGCTTCCCTTGTTACAAAACTTACTCTTAATGGAATACAATAAAATTCATAGTACGGTACAGTCTCACATGCACGGTCATCTATTGGAGTCTATAATAATAGACGATTATCGGAATACAATAGCCTGGCATTGAATTGCGTTGACCGACTAGTTTGCATTGAAATTTGACGAAACTACTAATTAAATATTTTGGTACAAAGGAACGAAAAATATACCTTTTCATGGTACCAAGGAGTAATTACTAAGCACTACTCAAGGTGAGGTTTTGCTAAGATTTGAATAGGTTACCTACTCCGTTAAACAGCGTCATTCTTAAACTTAAAGTAGCTAATTATAAACAGTCTGTCGTTTGACCTATGCGTTCTCTATTGTCATTGCATTATCTCTTGTAAATTCTCATTTAATGTCAGTGGGTTTTGCTTGTGTTTTCGAGATAAAAACAAATAAATGTAACTTTTCGACATTTTCAACCCAACAAATATTTGCCACCAGTTTCTAGCAAATGCCACTGTTCAGCCACTCCTCTCTATTAAGCCGCCACTCCGGCGGACAGGCGATTAAGTTATCTCACTATCACTATTTTCCACGCACACGAGTGGATTCACTGTAACAATATAAATACGATGGATTTTATCGGTTAAATACGAAAGAAAAAGGACATACCGACTGCTATCAGAGGCTCCAGTGTTAATTTGCTTTTATTTAATGCAAAAAAACATCTCGAACGCAGCCAACATTATATCTGGAAACGTAAACGCGATCGGGACGTCTTGTAATATTGTAAACAAACACTAGACACAGAACTCGTGTCACATGGCTATGAATATACTGTTTGCGATGCAATTATAATGTAATTTATATATTATGATTGATTGCCCATAGGTAAGAGCGGAAGGTTCAAGCGCAATATCTCGCTTACTCCTATAGCCGCCGCCGCTCGCCGCTCCGTCGCCCGCGCGAAGTCGTGGCTGAACCGTAACTTAGAGGTTGCCTTATAAAAAGATTAGATGTTTCTCGCAACTTCCTCTGCGGAAGGGTCAAAAGTCATAAGCCTTGTTCTTGTCCAACCGTCGTCGGATAAAGAGTATCCTACAATGAATGCTACCCATAGACCAGACGATAAACACGGAGTTATTGTTTCAACGAGTCTGGTAGGCGTAAATAAAACCATCAGAGTAATTACGGTGTACGTTAACGGGATCGTTTATTCCCTGCAAAAGCTATTTGACGTCCGCATTTTGGCTAAATTGCGAACTGGATTGAATAATGAGAGCGACGTCATGAGCACTGTAAATTGTATGCAATAACACTTTGATACTGTCTTAAATGAAGCCTCTGTAGTTACCTTTGAGTATCTGGATATAATTATTTTCTAAAGAACTATTCAAAAGGCTAAGTTCATGAACGTCGCCGGAGAACTATTCATGAAACCTAGCCTAACTTTTTTTCCTACTTAACAACACTTGTATCCGGCCTTTCATACATTTAGCTGATATTTATATCAAGTTACCTGAACTCAGGTGTACGGGACTGTTTAGAGGAGCGTCAACCTGCGGGTGACAGCAATGAGGCAATTAGGTAGCTTTTAAATTAACATTTGGCAAAGCAGGGCTTTGTTAAAACTTTTACGGCAAACGAGACTAATTTAAAGTTTTATGAAAAGGATCACATTTATTATACAGTTTTCTGTTTCATCTAGGTAGTAATAATAAAGCTGCCATCGGTTAAATATATAGAATTGCGCTGAATATGTAACAAAATAACATATTCATTGGGCTATTAAGATTTCTCCTGAAATCAGGTTCTATCCTCATGTTAACAGCGCGGTTTAAACGAATTTCTTTTCCCTTAAGTTATGAACATCGATTAGAATGCCATCTTTTGTATATTTATTACGCCATAACGGCTGAATCAAATTTAACCAATTTGATACAGACATATATTATTTGAACATCAAGAACGTTTATAAGATACTTTTTTACCCGAATATAGTAGTGTGTGGACGAAGTTGTGGGCACATTCTAAGTAGTTCAAAATAAATGCATTATTGACGCTAAAAGATTAGATCCGTTTTCGAACAATAGTACGGCTCCATGTCCGAACAAAAGTCAGTTTTATGGTCCCATCCTGAAGAAAGCATGAAACTTGGCATGAATGTAGCTGTCATGTATGTGCTTCAATGCAGATATGGAAGCATGTCGAAGAATTATTTTTTCCCCCCATTCCCCCCCTTTTTATGTGCCAAATCGTGTTTTTTTTTTATGAAAACGGGTACAGCTATCAGAAAACTGTCAAAGATCAATATGTTCCCTATGAAATTTTCTACAATATTGTCATTGGACGTATGTTGATAGAATTTATAGTTTACAAAATATGTACATGTAACTTTAAAGTTAACTTTTTACTAAAGATAGTACTATACGCGTACTAAATACCTAAAATAGCTGCGCGCAAATTTAAAGCAAGAGTGACGGAGCCCTGGCTATGGCGACAGTAGGGGCATGTAGGGGCGCGGGGCACTAACGTTACATTTGACGATTATCGCAAAACATTTATTAATTATGTTACGAACCAGAATGGAAATCGAGTTGATGTCGTTTTTGATGCTTATCATGAAGACAGTCTCAAGAATCATACACGGGAGAAGAGGGGTACAGGATTTCGTCAAAAAGTCACACCAGCAGGTAAATTACCAAAAAACTGGCAACAATTTCTTTGTTCGTCACAGAACAAAGTTGAATTTTTCAACTTCCTGGCTGATGGAATCCAGCAGGTTCAACATGCGAAAACGATTGTCGCAACCAAAGGGGAACAAGTTTTGTGTAACGATGCCACCGTAGATACGTCCTCCCTTAATTCAAAACAAGAAGAAGCTGATACCAGACTCTTCCTCCATGTTTCGCACGCCGTGCAGCATGGTCACACAGAAATATTAATTAGAACGGTTGATACAGATGTGGTGGTTTTAGGTATTGCCTTATACAGCGGGCTTAAAGAAATGGGTTTGAACAAATGTTGGATATCATTCGGAACGGGGAAAGCTTTACGTACTATTGCTATTCACCAACTCGTGAATAAACTCGGCCCAGAAAAATGCAGTGGCATGTTATTTTTCCACGCATTCACAGGGTGCGATACAGTATCTGGATTTTGTGGAAAGGGAAAGAAGTCCATTTGGAAAACTTGGAATTCCTTCCCTGAAGTTACCAGAGTATTTGAAACCTTGTCACGACCTCAAAATGAAATTGAAACCTATCAATTGGATGCTTTGGCAAGATATGTCATTCTGACTTACGACAAAACTAGCGAGGTAGAAGACATTAACCAAGCTAGAAAAGCGATATTCATCAAGGGACGGGCAATGGACAGGCTGCCACCAACACTCGGTGCTCTTGAGCAGCATACAAAGCGAGCTTATTTGCAAGCAGGATTGATCTGGGGTCAAAGTCTGATACCAAATCCTGAATATCCGAACTTTGAGAAATGGGGTTGGATGAAAGAAGACGGTATTTGGATTCCATTTTGGAGTACAAACAAAGAAACGTCATCATCCGTAAAGGAATTGACGAAATGTTCATGCCGCAGCTGCATTAAAGGACGATGCATTTGTAGGAAGTCTGGTCTTCCCTGTACTGGTCTCTGTAAGTGTGGGGGAGATTCTTGTGATATGCATTGATATAAATATATATATGATTAAAACTGTAATTTACTGTGTTTTTAATAAATTGCTTGAAACCCTAGCTTTAAATCTGGAAAGAGTATTGTAAAAAGGAAAAAAAGAGTACTTGAGTCAGACGCGGTAAGCTGTAACTCTGGAAATAATGCCTCTACGACTATGAAATAAGTGTCATTTTGTAGCTTAATGTATAAGGTATATAACTTCTTTAGACTATTTTATCACCACTCTTGTCGTTTTCCTATAAATAGAGCAAGAAAGAAAAAAGTGTGCCTGTTTTTACAATTTCATAATACGTTGGTGGCTGTATACAGAAATATATTAATCTTACCACTATAAAATGTAGTATCGTTTTGTAGGTAATTTATCGACGATGATTTGGTCTCTGAAGAGTAAACTCCTCAGTCTTATGGTTTTTGTAGAAAATTCGAAAAACCAGAATGAGGGAGATAAAAAGGGGGGGGAGTGGGGGGAAAAATAATTTCTTGAAGTGCTTCCATATCTACATTGAAGCACTTAAGTGACAGCTACATTCATGCCAAGTTTCATGCTTTCTTCAGGATGGGACCGTATTTTAAGTTAAGGACTCGTACTACAAACTGTAAAATAATTAAAAAAAATTACACTAAACTATTATTACAATTTGAGATCGTCTTTCTAGTGCTTTTACGCTAACTTTGACAAGACCGCATATATCACTTATGTCACTCTAGACGAAATCTTTATCTACCACGTTTAAATATGATTTTTGGGTTAGCCCATGACCCATGAGCATAAAAAAATCGTGCTGCCATTAGCTCCGCGAATTATTTCCTCGATAAATGAACCTTTTGCGCGTTAAATTATATTAGACCTTTTACCGAGCATTCTTTCCGCTCTTGAGTTTTAATTGCTCTCAAAGCAGCTACGAGTATAATAGAGATGTACCTATAGGAACGAAGCTTGCTAATTCGTTGTAATTTCGAAATGTCTGTGTTAATTAAATAATTAAAATACTACCTATCTGAATCACACGGGAGAAAAGCTCTGGCTACTAGCATATTTTTTGTGAAATTACAACGAAAAGAGATCCTTCCTGATGAGCGTTGTCCTAAATTAAAATTTACTTCCCATCACATCTGTACAGTCACAGTCAGCCAAGAAAGTGATCTACCACTTTTGGACCTTAATACTCATGAGTCGAAAAGTGGTATACCTAATATTTCGGCATTTTTCGAAATTGTTCGGCAACATGCATCTACTGAGTATCTGAATCATCTTAAACTTTGTCTTCACTTTCGAGTGAGACCAAGGTTAAACACAAACCGGCTGAATATTAATAAAGAACCTTACATGTTTCAGAAAACAGAAACATTTTCTCAGTCAGACAGTCTTTAGATCGGATTTACATGGAGTTTCTGCATCCAACTTTAAATTTTCCTGTCTAGACGGTGGTAGCAAAATGGTCAGAAAAACTGTGGGTAATTTCAAGATGTTCATCATGTAAACCCTTTTGCACGACGCTGTTTTTAATTAAAACTTTGTCGTGTCGTCGTTTGCGTAGATAAGTTTTATGTAATTCCTTTAGGAATAAATAAAACTGCAGTAGCGAATTCTGCAGTAGTAGTGACGAATGAATTTAAGCGGCGCTAATTGATTTGATTATTCTAATCACTCAGCTTATACGAAACCTAATTCATCATTAGTAGTAAGCACCAATCGATACAAAAATGCCCGATTAATAATTTACTAAATATTGTGTTACCTACATTAATACATTACTATCATTAAATCCGATTATCGATATTAGTAGTCATTAATTATTCCAATACCTACTATTAGAACTAGAATTTAGTAGAGTTGACGATTAATGTTAAATTCTATATGATGTCGCTAACTTGTCTATTTGGCTATCTAGAGGCTACTGAATCGAAAAGAAATACAACCGTGTGATCCTTCAGAGATAAAGGTTCAATTTTTTTCATGTGGAGGTACGGAATCATAAAAAATATCTTTGTAGATAATTATTAGTGTCTGAAACCGCAGCAATACTTTTTAGTACACGCGTAGCCCGACTACGCAGAAGAAGAAAAGAGAGCCGCATCTTTTATTTCCGCGCGGACGAATTTCGTTGGCAACCCTTTTGGTAATATTTGTGTGAGAAACCAAACAAGCAATATCACCACAATCCCCACTGACATCATATTGATGTTACCCGTATAATTTTCATTGTAAGAGTAATGTAACGATTTCCTCGTCCAGGACCGTTAACTCCGAACGTTGTTTTTATCTCTCCAACGTCAAGAGAACAAATCGTATAGATTTGTATTGCCATGCTTCTTATTGGAAACTCATTTATATGTCCGCTAACAGGGTTTCGTATGATTTGATTATTTTTAAAACCGTCGCGCATCTTAGGAACAAACATTTTTGGTCGAATAATTTTGCCCTTTAGTAGGTACCTATACCTATATTATGCAAACATAGATGCTGGGACTGGGACGCTAGCAGACCCGCAATCAAACAAATAGTCTCCATCTATCGAAACTATCAGAAAAAGGGCGGTCAGTGTGTTTCGTCCACAATGGGCGGCATCGATGTGAAACAGAGCGTTAACAGATCGACGGCGCACGTTCGAGGGATGTGCACTTTGTGAGGCCCGTGTTGACAGATGCGGAAAGAGGTCATACAGTTCACTATGAAGATGAAGATAAAACTCTCCTGATGGAAAGTGAAGAGGAAGACAAAGTCTGAAATGGTCTAAAATATTCAGTGTATGATGTCCAAATCATTTGATATCAATAATGATGCGGACAAGAGACATCTATATATCTAGACAGAAATGGTGCATAATGGGAAAATTAAATAATGCTCAAGATTCCCACCACTGGATAGAAGCGTGCTGAAGATGATGATGAAGAAGTGGGAATCACGGGCAGTTATTTTGGGGTCGATAAGAGTTTGATTTGTTTCAGATCTGTATTGTATTCAAATCGGGAATATTTTGTGAATTTATATCTGACATTACTCAACTCAGGTTCAATAATGTTCATAGGTTTCTCTCGAAGCCACGCGGTCATGTATACAGTCTTATTTGTTCCCGAGCTCAACCCAGAGATACAGCAGGCGTAAACAACGCAACGTAAAAATAACGCTAACTGCTTTAAGATGCATCTAATTGATTGAGAGATAAAACAGAAGGCTGTTAAAAAGGAATGGTTAATATGTGGTGAGATCATTACTATGAGTCTATCCTTTATTAAGTCAAACTTCTTAACAGATTGTGAATAACATAACCAGGCGACTGAAAGTTTTCGTCTTCAGGACTTATACAATGTGTTACCGCCAAGTAGGCTTTTCTTAAAGTAGGTAGAGTAAAGTAACATAGATCTTTAACGTATCCATGACCTTAATTTAAGTAAGTAAGTAAGTAAACGCTTTATTGTACACAAAAACAGTTAAAAAATACATCTATTACAATTAACATATAGGTACAAAGGCGAACTTATCCCTATAAGGGATCTCTTCCAGTTAACCTTTGAGCAGTTGAGTGAGTACGAGAAGAAGATAGACAAACTAACACCGTGTACAAAAAGGTATTTATGTTTTAGGTAATTTAATTAATTGACTTAAATTCAGGCTTAACAAAATTTTAATTGCCAGTAATGTACAGTAAATAAATTGACAAGTGAGTGTTAAATGACAGCGTGATATGAGTAACGACAATTACGCTGTACACCCACTACATTGAATGTGCGGATTTAAGAAATTTAATTGTGCCGTTAATTCACATAATTATGATTAGCTAATACATGCAAACAGTTACTAATGGATCATATTATTATCAGTTTTAATAAATGCCCGCATGCCGGTAACAGGCTGTATATATACAAGTATACACTATATACATCAACGTATTCTAAAAAGTAATACTCAATTCAACCACACTGACTTGCCTATGCGTCCACTAAGTAGTTGCGTTGGTCAGTCTAGGAAGACTTACAAGACACTTCACGTAGAAGGCAGAATTGCAGACAATGAGTTTTAGTCAGGATTGTAATAGATTTCGTCAATACCCAAAACCGCTGTTTTTCTTCTCCACGGTCGACTTACGCTTACGTTTAACAAGGTCGATCAGTATTTCCTCGATGACTGATCGTTTATCGGTTTATGGAATGGACTTCCTTTCTATTTACAATAGGGCATGCTGATTGCTATGATCTTTGACTGACCTCGTCTGCCCTATGCATTGTAATTTTTAATAATTTTCTAGCAATTATTTATGTGAAACATCGTAACAAATGCATGTATGCGAAAACAAGAAATAAGATGATAGATTCAAATTCAGCGGAAAAGTGCGACTAAGTATATATTTATTAGATCATTATTTTATTTCTATGGAATCTATTGACATATTGAATCCTGTAAATGTCTTGCGGAGGTCATATGAATACGCTGTTGCATATCGATATATAGTAAACAACATGCCTCAGACAAACAGACGAAATAGGAAAATGTACATAACATCGCAAAGGCAACCTTGAACGCCCACAGTATTACCGAATACCGAAATAGCATCGCTTTCAATTTCCAGCTAATAATAAGTATAGTATGGAGTAAATTGAGATCCCACCTAAATATTGGAGATTTTATTAGATTGGCATTATTGATACGCGTTGGCTCAGGTCCAAGTTAACGACAGGTGGTCAATAACCGTCACCGGACCAAATTAAACGCTGAGGTGTTTGGGTTGCGCCCACGACCCATCTGTTTCTTGCATCGGGGGAATACATAACAATATTTGTAATAAATTAGGCTAACTGGACAATAGAATTGCTTCCAGTGAAATATTTCTCTTGCTAAGTCCGTACCTTACTCATACAGTTATTGAGGTACTATCAAATGCTGAATTTATAGAAATAGAACAGCAAATTCAATGAACATAAATTATCGTCCTGTCTTGTCATGATCTAAAGTTTACTGAAAGAGAAATTCAACCGTTGTTGAAAATATTTGTAAATTATTTTGTAATCTAGCTATTAACGTGGGCACCTATTGTTTTAGACCCTTTGATATAAGCCTCAGTCTCGACGTATTACTATACTAGCTGTGCCCCGCGGTGTTACCCCGCTCATCCCACGGGAACACTATATTTATTCGGGATGAAAAGTATCCTATGTCCTTCCCCGGGACTGAAACTATCTATATACCAAATTTCATCTAAATCGGTTCAGCGGTTTAAGCGTGAAGAGGTAACAGACAGACAGACAGACAGACACACTTTCGCATTTATAATATTAGTATGGATTAGTCGAGACAATTTTAATACACATATTTTGAAAAGCTTAAAGGCCTAAAGATTCTTATGAAATAAAAGAAAAACAGGACCCAACTCAACCCGATGCAATATAATCTAATCGAATGTTCTCGAACCGCCAAACATATTTAGCACAAACAGTCATGTGACACCGAAAAGAACAATTTGTCGATACGTCTTATGCGAAAATTGACTGGGGGACGAATATAGCGGATGCTATGGTTAAGTTGCTAAATTTGAATTTATGCGTCCGCTATACGAGTCATGCAAAAGTAGTACTGAAAAGTAAACGATAACAACTAACTCTTTGAAATTCATCAGATGTCAGAACGCACTTTGTAGTGTTATGCGTAATGCTATTACTATATCCAACGGAATGCTTGTAACTGTTTGTGCTCTAACATTTGTTCTTCAATAGTTCGAGATGGTTTTACTCATACTGCCAAATGTGCGTTATTATTAGTCACCCAACAATTATTGGCATATTGAATCTTGTTTCAATATTGGTGTTAAACGAGCTAAAGTTTGGTACTTTGGGAAAATGAATGGGTTGTTTACCATCTCAATATTAATTACTGTTTTGTTACAGTTACGGGTTGTCCGCATATAGCTCACATAAGAGAATGCACAGACTAGATATCAAGTATAATGGCGATACGAGCGCGTAGTCGTACGCTTCAATAATTCACTGATCATGCGGACGATGAATCCTTTGGGAGATGCTCGCAACGAATTATCGGGTATTGAAATTATGTTCACCTGATAAAAGCTGAAAGAGGAAGAGGTGAGAAAAAAGTACTCGCCCAAACGTATCTATATAAAGTTCCGAATGTGTAATATTCTGACCACGTATGATCCTAGAAGAATCTCGTTCGAGGAATATCTTTTATTATATTGGTAAACAAAGGAATATAAAAGATATAGCAATATTAACGACGTGCTCGTTACGTCAATCAAATCCATATTGTTTGGGTAACAGAGCTGGACAAAGAAATGATATCCTTGATTATATTGATATGATTCCTTGCAAGCATTATTCTACCTAAATCAAATCACTTTTCGTCGTTCAATTACCCACTTCCGAGGTTTACAATGTACTTGTATATACAAAACACAAAGATGAGCACCTTTCTTTCTCATATCGTAAATATCGTAATGTCCACTGTCTCTAAGCTTTGGCTGGCTAAACGCCTTTACAATGTTTATGTGCTGTCATCACTAGAAATGGGCTTTTTATTGGCGTTCATTTTCGAAATATGGGCCGTAAACGTGTTTCATTTCATTTTAGAACCAATAATTTCCTTATGACAAGTTTTAGATGCTTCTAAAGCGCAAAGACGTGTTCAAATAAAGATACCGGAGCACATTTGCAGTAATAGCTCCCAGAGTGACATTTCTCGTTTATTTCTGATTATAAGGTATACAGGAAAAGCTATATTGATCAATTGCCGGGGGTGCCTGCATCGCTAATTAAGTCCTTGAGCCTGTGCCTTCCCGAGCTCTATATAACGATTTATTGCTTCGTAAATACATAAATCTGCCACCATCTAGTAACGTAATATATAATATTATGTGTACAATTCTGAATCAAAGTAATATTTGGTTGAAAATTTTACTGACAAGTGTACCTCAATACACAATGAAAAGGAATAATAGGTATTTGTAATATCGAAGATGATTTCACAGCTACTTGGGTGGTAATATCGGTGTTTATGTCTAAACATTTCATCCGTGCTTCGATTGAGTGAGGGATCATAAAGGTCGCCGACAGTGTAAGAAGAATAGTAAATAGCATTTCAATAGATCTAATCTCACTCACGCTTGCAATACCACGCGAGTCTTTAGTTACCGACATTTTAACTTCTATGCTAATTTCAACAGCTGCATTGAAAATTAACTTCTAAATTAAATTACTTTTAGCGCATTATTGTTTTTTTAATTTAATATTCAGTAAAGTAAGCGCTCGGAAGGAGTATTAAATTATATCGTTTAGTTTATTAAGGTTTGGGTTCCCTTCTGGGCCCGTAATTCAGACGAGCAATTTTAATAAGCAAACTTTATATTTAGATGTAATAACAGTGATATATTGCCTGAGGCTACGAACAACAATTGCTTTAATACTGCTTAAAATACGAAAATAACCAAAAAAACGAAAGGAATATTACTTATAAGACTTAAGACAGAAGGAATCTATCTCTTCCTGATTGTGTCCCACATGGTGGTGGGATCAGCCTTCCCTTTCTTCTTTCCTCTACTTCACCCTACCTGACGTCGTCTACGGAAACGCATACATTTGACAAACGTCAACACATTTGTCCAGGTGGTCTTAGGTCTCCTTCTAGGTCTGTTTCCGTAGACAGACAAATCGAGCACTTGGTTCGCGAATGAATGGCCATAAAATCTCTTGGAACTAGGATATACAAAACCAGACATCGTGTAAAAAAAAACGATACTTAGAGATCTCCAAAAGATCGTGTGTGCAAGTGCATTTGTATACTATTAACCATTAATCAGAATATCGAAACCGCATAAACATAGAAGGCACACACAAACTTTACGATTGGTTTCCAATATAGGTAAAAAAATAACGTGAGTTGTAAATAAGGAGTATCGGGCAGCAACGGTGGACGGACGTAGTCGTAAATACACCGGGTTTACGGTAAGGGCGATGTTTATCCGGCTCGGAGGACCAATACGGATGTTTTCGAATATTTCCAGATGGTTCTACGGCTACGATTGGGTTTTAAATCTAGCTATATGGCTGCAACTTGCCTTGAAATCTGCTACGAGTAAAGTACCTGGATTTACAGATATTAAGTTAATACGTATATTTAGAGTCAATGCATGCGCGTATTGCAAATAAGGCAGTATTTTTGTAGAATAACTTTTATTCTTCAGGTTCAAAAATTCGCAGAACAGAAAGAATAGAAAATAACAAATCACAAGAGAATAGTAATTCATTATATGAAATGAAGTAAGTTACCGCTATCTTCAAAATTCGCGAGAAAACAAAGTAAATCTATGACCATGAAAAATACCGACGACGGGACTTAATTCCTCCTTATTTAGTGCCCCCGAGATAAGGTGATTCTTTGTTATTTCTCCGTCTCTTTTTTTGTATCTACGTATGAGAGAAAGATATGATGTACTTATGCAAATGTTCAAGAGGTTGAATGATGCTTAGTCGTCACTAACGAATGTAGGGTGACGTGGAATGCGTGCGAGCACAATTATGTAAAAAGTTATGGAGAGCCACGAAGGTTTGTTTGGAGGACTTTTTTGTGTCACATGTTTCTTTTTATCATCAGCGACTTTACGTTTAATAAAATAATTGTGAAGTGTACTCTGATTAAAGATCGGCAGCAGCGTAGATTTAACAAGCGTAGACAGGGAAGGCGGGACGATTAACTACAACGTGGTGGAAAGATCTAAGTCGAAGTCGAAGAAAGTCGTAGAAATTTGTACTTCAACCCACTAGAGTGGATAACCATATTCCTTAAGATGACCAACATTTATTAACTAGTAAATAATTGTAAACTTTCACCCAGTTGAAGCAAGTTAAGCAATCTACGGGCTAATCGTGTCACCAGCCGTCAATTAATTCGATACGCCATATCCAGTACGTCACAGCGGTCGATAAGGAACGATATAGGTAGCTCGCCAGACCGGTATTTCATATCCACTATCTCATTGAGAACTGTGGGCAGAATGAGTACTCAACACGCTTTCTGAATGAAAAATAAGCTCTATACCATAGAATGATTAACATCGGTTAATCAGTTCAGACAGGTTCAAACTACTACTCTAGGTAAATTTTGACATCCTAATCGTTAATACTCTGGAAAATTGCAGAAAGTGGCGAGTCTTATCACCCGGAACCATTCCCTTCTCTTTTTGAGCGTGTTTTTTTTTTGGGAATTAATTGCGGCTTTGACTTGATCTTAACTTAATTTTTTTCTAACTATAAACATACGTTTATTTGTATGATCGATAAGCTAGAGTATTTTTGTAAAAAAATGCGATCTTAGCACCTGGCATCGTACATGGAATTTTCATTCAAACTCGTCAAATCCAGTGTTTCAAATCAAACCTCTTTCTAATCCCACTTCTGAGACTGCAATATCGTGCGTAATGACAGGCTCAGCGTTGATTGCTAACGCAAGCTTTGATGACTGTAGTCGCCGTGTATCCAATCCAATCATAAGGTAACTTGAGCTGAACTTAACGCTCCTCTTGAATCGTTAATTGGAAAATAACGCTTCATGCGTCTCCACGGATCAGGAATATGAATACCAATCGCAATCTATCACATCTTAGCTAGCTATACAGATTAGGTCAAAAGAATTGCAAAAAGGAAATTTTATTTATTTTTGAACTCTCTACAACCATCGTGTCACCGAATAGAAAGTATCAATACATATGTCCATTGCTTGGATACTTGAGTCTCAACAAGTTCCAACAGTCTGTCTAGACTAAACTAACCCTTCTAGCTTTTCAATATGTAGCAGTCCGCTAAGCTTAAACAAGGCAATATCTTATAATAAAAATTGGAATAAAAACCTAAGCATGTTGATTAAATCCTTGACCGTCGGAAAAACGTTCGGAATTTTCATTGTTAACAAACGAAGGGCGCTGACTATTTTCAAAGGGCTAACAAATTTAAAGCCTTTATGAAAATATTTCAAACTCGTCATACGTAACATAACTTTTGGCGACAAGCATTTAAAGCGATATTTAAAGCTACAGATCGAAACTCCGGCAAATAAACGGTAGGTTCTTCTGCTCTATAATTGACATCCGTAATTTAGGCCTTAAAAAAAGCTTTGCTGGACATTGCTGAAACTATTACAATGATTCTTCGGTCCCTATTTGGGATTAAAAAGGTGTACGTCCACAAAGGAATGACAACCTAACTGAATATATGAAGGTCGCGTTTATTATTCTCGCACTCACTATCAAAAATGATGCGTTATCATTTATCATGGCGGACCATTCAGTAAGTTTCTCCTCCGAAACATTTCCGGAGAACATGTTGTGCCTTTGGAACGATTTTCCTCCATTGCATAAGCCGGTGCCCAGGTGACTGCCTTAGGCGGTAGGCCATTAGGTAATTACCTTAATGAGGCATCCGCTGATTCCTAGAAACCGTTTGACACTTATCTAGGCTTCGCGTGGCGTGTCTAATGTTATGACGGTGGTAGATAATGACGGTTGAAACTTATGTCCGTATGGTATCCTGTCATAGTACTTATAGATTTAGACGCATGAAAGGAGATATTAAATAAGGATAATAAGGTGATATTGAGATATCGTAAACAACATTATTTTTTTACACTCTTACTCTTTATTTCACACCTTAAGAAGAAAGAAATACAAATAAAGATAACACTTATCATTACAAATGTTCTGTGTAGAATAAGCTTATATTCAAGGATCAATTTGATTGATTATAAACTTAACTAGCGGCCTATTTCGAAAAGATTTAATCTTTACGAATACCTATTAGAAACCTATCAGTTAAATGTCATTTCGAAGGATAGCGTTAAATCGAAATATGCGTGATCATAGTAGGCTTGATGAGACTTTGAAATGGTACATAATCTAACAAGAGAAACGATGTTGAGTATATTGGAATGAAACTGAGATTATGTAATTCTGCAGGGTTTGTCTGTCATGCTTAGTACTTTGTTTGTTTCGTGAGTCCCAAACGATCTAACCTCATACAAAATGCGTGGGTTCCTACTATTCGCCAAACTTTTCCCTACCATAGAATTAGAACAAAGTCCGACTCTTACACGATTAACACAGCAATTTGGAGCACAATGTTTAATTAGTCCATCAGTTTTATTTTCTAATTAAGGTAATTTGTGAGCTGTGAATTATCAAAGCGGACTCTGAGCCGGTCAGGATTGGACCCGTGTCCAATTAAGTCTTTCTAGAAGTTGACAAAGGCCGTTTGAACAGTCCTGTGTGAATTTTTGCTTGAAGGATTAAACCTTGTTTGGAATTTGGATAAACAATTGCAAATGTTGTCATATAATTAATTGAAAAGGAATTTCCTAGTAAGCTTTGTGGAGTTATAAAAGTAGTTGGGTTGTAGAAAACATTTTCCTTGAGATATTATAGATAAGCAAAATTCCTACGCTTGTCTCAAAATTATAGAATTCTAAAACTCAACAGTATTCTCCAAAAATGTAGTTAAACAGAAGAGATGGTAACAATTGTCAACAATGTTTAAAAAATACGGACAAATGAAGTACTATTGGTTTAGCTACTGTGCTACGTGCATTCATCTCTACGAATGACCAATAAAGAAAACTATGACAACATTGCACCTCACACCGTAAAAGTCAAACTCGTCCTACCTCAACAACACAAAAAACTAACAGGTGTACAAACCGGTACGGCGACCTTGCGGGATTCCTGGCTTTTAGATGAGATCGGATCCGCTCGGGGAAATAACGCTAATCCCAGATTACACGAGATGTTGAAATATTGGACACAAATCCGGATAAACGTCGTCAGGGAGCTACAGCGCCTACACGTCAAAACAGTCATAATTTTGTTGACGAGTTTTTATCTGACTTTAAAAGGTGTCCCCGCAACATCTTCCGCACAAAAGGCAAAGTATAAATGGTAACCCTCCTTTTCGCTTCATGTTATAGGGTGAATATAACTATCTTTAAATACCTACCGCTACCGATTAGCTACCGATTTGACGTGATACATACGATAAATGAATTATACTCTCAGTGATCAATAACGTAAGAAATGCATACAGATATGTTAAAGGGAAAAACATAGGTTTAAAATCAAAGCGCACGTAAATCTTGCCATTTCCTGTTTATTGTCTATCTAATCAGAACCTTTCATTGGCTCTTATGGAAGGAGGCAATTTAAAATAAGTAAAATATACATGTTATGTTAGGCACTTCAGCATGTTTATTCACATTTAGTTCCAGTACATCAAGTAAATAACAGTACTAGAGATGCAATCAATAGAGATCCATCTAAATATTCCATGTAATTTTATTATGACTCCGCTTTCGCTGCACGTGTTTCAAGTTACGAGTTCCGCAAAATAATAACAAATAAAGAATCCGCAATAGCAAATTCCGAGCAGGAAGAAATGTAAACACTAGGGATTGCAATCCGGTCCACCGGATACGTTACTCCGGTCGGATCCGGAATCCTTTTATAACCTCTCACAAAAGTAGGGGGCTTCTTTCAAAATTGTTGTTTTATTACACTGTAAACAGTAACTCTGTAATAATGACAGAATAACCAAATATTCTGTATTACATAAATGAATTACAGAATACTGTTCATAAGTGGAGTGTTCATCGGGTGTACACGAACCGGAAGCGATTAAATTATAGCGGATTCGATGCACCGGGTTAAACCCGGCCTGAAAATAGCACCCCACCTATAAACACTACTCTGTAATATAACAACAATTGAAATCTGAAGAACAAAAGAAAAAATTACGCGAGAGGCGATGAAATAATACCGGATCCGACCTGATTGCCGGATCCGGTGGACCAGATTGCTATACCTAGTAAACACAAGCCACGTTTCGCGTTGCTCTTTACCCTTTCGCGATAATAATAACAGCGTACTTTCAGCCGTCTGTCTCGGAACTGGTACCAGTTTTATTAATATACCTGACATTTCGAGCGCTAACTCTCTAATCCTAGTATACCGACTTCAAATTGGTGATCAAATATAATTCTTATTTTACACCAGGCTAGGTTGATTTGTGTATGTATAATTGGATGGAATGAAACGTTCAGAATGTAAGCATCTGCTTGGACGTATATAAGCTAGAGCAGTTCAACCTTTAGTGGGTGTAATAAGGTTTGATATAATGCCTTATGGATTGCATTGATGGGATAGTACGATTATCGCAGTTGGTGGCAGTGCAAAATAAAGATCGCTTTAAACTTTACTCTCGGTTTCGGCGGCCCGTTCAAAAGGACGGGCCGCGTCTGTCCCAGCAGTGCAAAGGGCCCCTTCGGGCCCGCAAGCAAAAATAGTAAAAAAAAAAAAAAAACTTTACTCTCGGGTGTCATATTAAAGGTGTCAACGAAATCGAAGAGTTCATTTGTATATTCCAAGAAGCAATCATAGTTTAATTCATATAATGATCTTAGTTTGCCTTTACTTATTTTAAACATTACGTGTAAAAGTTTGCAACGAGCAAAGAGCATCGCGTTTTTTTTTTCTTTTTTTTTACAAAGGGAACATCTATGAGTGCTATTATAAAATCGCAAATTCTCAATGGAGAGGGGTCATGATAATTGTAGGAAAAGTGTTAATAAGAAATCCAGCCTGATCAAACTACTATTGGAAATTATAGAAAATCTCTTTTAAGAGATTTAAATCCATCAATACATCTAGTATATACTAAATAAATGACGAGGATTCAATAATTACAAAAATGCTAATCTTACGGGTAAGTGACACTAATTAAATATTGAATTGGTACTTTAAACTCATGACCTAACCAACTGTTCAAGAGAAAAAAAATCTAACCCCTTTTATTACTCCATTATGAACCGAATTACGGCGACAAAAGATTTTCATTCTACTGATCATTCGTCCTAAGTGTTGGTTAACGTTTGTGAAACGTGGGCGGAGTGAATCAGACGAACGGTAGGTGACGTTGGTAATGGTTGGTGACAGTCTTCGTGTGTTTTATTATGATTGATTGCTTACTAACCACATATGTAATACTAAATAATAAAATAAAACAAGTGACAACTATTATCAATTTATCAAATCATCATCAACGTTTCAACGTAGAAAATCGAGATTTACCTACGCAACATAGATCACTATCAAAGACAGTAAACTTACGTAAAATTCGCCTGACTCGCGTGGGGAAGACACACTGGTGACCATCAGGTGGACTGACGCCTTGAGGAATGTCTGGACCCCGCTAGATCTGTGCGGCGCAGGGTCGGACATAGTGGCATTCTTTGGGAGCCTATATTCAGAAGCGGACGTCTATTGTCTAATGAGAAATTAGCCATTTCAAAAATATTGTGAAGTCGTGCCTAAAGATATTACATACTTTCCTACTCTACGTTGTCAGTGCGGTTATTGTAATGAAATTCTATTGTAGAGGAAGCGCATACAAAGTAGTCTTTGTATAAAAGCTCGAAACAAACGTGTAACTGACTGAATGAACATTCCCTGTCAACTATTCCTACTATAACTCCTATCGAGCCGGGCTAACGTCGGCTGTATGAATTCATATGCGAGCCTGTTGGATTTGTTTATGAATGAATGTTTTAATTTTAAGGGTAAATCTGAATATTAGCTGACGGCCGGATGGTGCTGCTTCCTATCGGATGTTCGGAGGTAGGGTAGCCTAGTTTTGTTTTATAATTGATTATAGTAACCCAAATTAAAAAAAATTAACACCATCGACACAAGTATAATAGCTGCTCATCATGAGACCCTCATTCATTGAGTGATAGAGAAAATGCTACTAAAACTGAACATAACTACACAATTTGGAATTCTCGACTTAATATTGGCTGAGATCTTGTCACTTGTTCCAATTAAAGCTATATCTTGGAATTTGCTGGTCCTATTTCTTCCTAACATCTTCAAACATATTTTGACATTTATTTTGTCCATAAGCGTAAATAATCATTGGGCACACTGTGTTCGTTTCATTGGTGTATAAATTATGTAAAATGGAAAATATAATATGATCACTGGTCGGTTAATATTTAAAAGAGAACCCAAATTTGGGGATAATCAGTCGGCAAATCCATCTATCGGTCATGGGGGCATCGGTTATGTTCAATAAGATCTACAGCAGGCCAAGCCCCGATTGTAGCGACCCACTGGTCGGCTGCTTGTATCCGTAAGTAGAGATGTGCCGTTCTCGAGAACGTTTCCCATTTTTGAAACAATGTTTAGTTATATTTAATCTGGTAACACCACTATTTTTGTTGGCACATTGATACAACTAAAACAACTAAAATGATTACTGATGTAATAAAAAGTATGCAAAAGGGAAAGTCACCAGGAGATGATAGTCTCAGTATTGAGCACTACAGGTACGCGGGGGTTCATCTGCCAAGGGTACTCTCTATGTTGTTCAGGCTGTGTATGGGTCATTCGTACCTGCCCGAGGCATTAATGAGAACCATAGTGGTACCTATTGTCAAAAACAAAACGGGTGACCTGTCGGACAAGGCGAATTATCGGCCCATCTCTCTGGCTACGACTGCCGCGAAAGTGCTCGACAGTATGCTCAACTCGATACTTGATAATTACTTAGACATTCATGACGCCCAGTTCGGTTTCAGAACTGGGCTGTCAACTGAGAGTGCTATCTTGTGTTTGAAGCATACTGTGGGGTACTACACGGATAGAAAAACACCGATCTATGCTTGCTTCCTGGACCTCTCCAAGGCATTTGACAGAGTCAATTATAATATCCTGTGGAGGAAAATGGGAGAAGCAGGCATACCAGGTGATTTTACCGGTTTGCTAAAATATTGGTATCAGAACCAAACCAATCAGGTGAGATGGGCTGGGCTTTGTCTTCGGTATACAGATTGGAATGTGGAGTGCGACAGGGTGGCTTAACTTCTCCTAAGTTGTTCAACTTCTATATGAATGATTTGATAGGCGAACTCAGTGGCATGCATGCGGGGTGTTATATTGAAAATACGTGTGTTAACAATATAAGCTATGCTGATGACATGGTGCTGCTGAGTCCGTCTATCGGGGCACTTAGGCAGTTGGTCGGGAAATGTGAGGAGTACGCAACCGCGCATGGGCTTTTGTATAACTCCACCAAGAGTGAAATTATGGTGTGCTACATTTTCCCACTTTAAAGTGGGAAAATGTAGGCCATATTTTATTCCTCCAGTAGCACTTGGTGGAGTTGTACTAAAGGTTGTAGACCATTTTAAATACCTGGGACACATAATAACGGACAATCTGAGTGACGACCGTGACATTGAGAGGGAGCGCAGAGCGTTGTCAGTGAGGACTAATATGCTGGCCCGCAGGTTCGCTAGAAGCTCTAATGAGGTAAAAATAACGCTTTTCAAAGCCTATAGTCAATCTTTTTACTCTAGCGGCCTTTGGGTCCGGTATACCAAACGAGCTTATAACGCTCTGCGCGTTCAGTATAATAACGCTTTCAGAATGCTGTTGGGATTTCCAAGATGGTGCAGTGCGTCGGGAATGTTTGCAGAGGCGCGCACGGACGACTTCCACGCGGTTATGCGGAATAAAATCACTTCGTTGATGGGCCGCATCAGAAGGAGTCGCAATAGTATTCTGAAAGTAATTGCTGACAGATTTAATTGCCCCATATTGAAGCACTGGATTGAGCAGGTTAGGACTACGTTAAGATATATTAAGTAGACCGGACATACCCCTTAAACTTAAGTGTAAAAAAAAAACTTATTTCTTATTTGTATTTCTTTTTAAGCTAACATAGTTTCTAAGCATACATTTTGTATGTACTAACAACATATGGACCTAGTCTGAAATAAAATATATTTGATTTGATATAAAGATTCGATATACCCGGTCTTTACTTTAATGTTGCAATACAATTTGCTTTATTGCACACCAAAAAAGTTTACCCTTAATGTATGGATGTATAGCCCGCTATACATATTTTTTGACCATCTTTTTGCATTTTTTACTTAAACAGATTTTTTCCTCGTTGTGACGGCACTGAGGTTTGAACACGGGTTTTTTTTTGCGACTTTAAGGGTTAATAACGGTAGACAACAGGCGGTAATGTTATTTGTGCTTTAAACTTTGTATCAATCAATATATATAGCTTTGTTAACTACAATTAAACATAATATAATTGTAAGCGGCAACGCGAATGCGAATCGTGTTAAGTCTCGTGAACTGTCACTAAGAAGGATTTAATGACTGTACCCCCAGTTAATTAAGATATTAAGATCGTAACTCAACGGAAATAATTAGAAATGCTATTAAATCAACACGTGTGTCTAAGTATTAGAAATGTCATAATGCCTTAATAAATACTTGAAAACACGCATATATAGAGCGTATTTTTAAACACCTTTCTTCTTCATAATACATGTATATTACTTACGAAATTAATAAATTTGCCCGAAGGCATTATTTCGAATTTACATAATTCCAAGAATTACGTACTAATGAAAGATTATTAATTATATAATGATCGTTTATCGAAAAAAGCCGCCTTAGAAATGAGACTTCGGCATTTTTGGGTATTCCGAAATCCGTATATCTCGTACCTAAATGCAGTTCAAACATCCAAAGCATACTCTTTATATTTTTGTATGAATCTAAACTTTGGAGAATATTTATCGTGATTTGAAACGTATATTTTTTTCTCCTCTTGTTTTCAGAGTTGAATCATAATTGTTGACCTTTTTTTTCTGTAAAAAGCAAACAATATTATTATTTACTTTTGTTACAATAGATATTTTTTTTGCGTTTCTGCGCTGTCCTATACCTGAACTACTGTTACTTTATCCGTCAAAATCATGACGTAATGGCATAATACAATGACGGCGTGCAAAAACTAATAATTGATGGTTAAGCCGTTTGGGCGATAATTGTTGCTCAATTGCCACTAAATTATGTCCAAGGTTGAAACTATGGGGGAAATACTACGGGTTTTGTTTCTAAAAATAGAATAAATAGGATCTAGAGCGCAAGATATCTTGTACTTACCAGTTTTTTATATGCATTTTTTTCTATTAATTTATAAGCTTGCTTTAAGCGACGTACGGATGATTCTGTTTTGGAAAATTTTTAAGTAATACTTTACTCTGAATCTGAATATATGAAAAAACATTAATTTACCTCTAAAAATGCTATCGCGTATTACAAGGCCAACATAACAGCATACACTAAAATAACTTTATGAGATTTTTTAGATTTTCATTGTTTATACATAAATAAGAAGTCCTCAAAAGCGGCATAAGCCTGAGCTTCAAATATAAGAATAGTTTTTATACAACTATTGTTAATTGTACTTAGTCCAAAGTTAAACCACACTCAAACGACCAAACGATCGAACTTCTAATTTTCTTTTATTACTCCACTATGGGTCACAGTACAACAATTCTAGAAATAATCCAGAAAGTACAGTCCGCAAAAGAAATAAAACATTATACGACATCCATGTAAGCGAATCTGTGAAAAATAGCAAACAACAACATATCTTTCGTGCAAGGCACGTAATACCCCAGAGGCGTAGTGAGAGTAAAACATTTTCTGGAAAAGCGTACTTTTATCGGGCTTTGCCGCATTTTCCGGGATGTATGGCCGTATCCTGTCTTTTAACCGCTATAATGCAACGCAAATAAAAAATAAATGCATTACGGCAGGAGTTCTTTAAGTGTTGGTGACGAAACCTTTTTTAATTACTAACAGCAAGGCAAGCAAGGGAGTCTATCTGCCTCTCTAACAGTAACCGAGGACAGTATTGCCTACTCTCGGCGCCATCCGAAATTTGGCTAACATAATACATTCTACACATTTATAATGAGCGTCAAAGCGCTCTTAATTTCGTTTCAATATCAATTACCATGTCCTACGGTCAGCATCAAAAAGGAGCTGACAATTTTAGTATGCAATTTGACATAGTATGCCAGTTAAATTGTCAGCTACTTCGGATGCTGATCGTACAATACTTGCACATATGTACATGGAAACTTCCCTTTATCTATGGCTATGCTGTTTCTGTTTACCAGACACATACATGAATATACAAGGCATTACATTTACATAGCTAGCGCAGCGGTTGGTTCATTTAATTCAAAGATTAACCGAGGAGACTGATAATTACTAAGACATTATGCACGACCGTTGTTTTCTCCTCTGATACAACTAGTCGGCTAAAAATAGGTGCGTAGTATTCATCCTGGTAATATGAGATTTAAAAAGTTAATGGTACCGTAAAACGGGGTTACTTTAAAATGCAGGGGATACATTGGAAAGGTGTTTTTACGACATATCCTTATTTTTTTACTATCTGTGGCAATACCTACCTTCAACAATGACCTAACCTTTTACTTCATTTGGTCAATCGCACTATGAATATTGGCGTTTTTATAAGCATTTTAAACCTAACAAAGTAGCCCCAAATTTTCCTAAAGTAACCCCGTTTTACGGTACATGCAGTCGCGTTTTCAACGGGTTTCCGAGCCAACACGGGCGCGTTACCTATTAGACCACAGAACCGATACGAGAGCCATATTATTTATCAACCAGTTGCATCCTTTCTTAGATGCCTTAGGGTGCTCCGTATGAGAAAATAATCTTTTTGAAGTCACACAGTTACATTTGTCCGATATCGAGTTAACTCATGTAACCCAGAAGTTTTTTTTTAAACTTACTATATCAACGTTACCATCATACGTAAATAGAAAATAATAATGATTCTATTTTCGAATTATTTAATGTAAAGCGAATTCACTAATTAGAATCCCCAGGACAATAATTATGCAATAAAACAAATGCAATGTATGCGGTTCTAAAAATACAAAAGTCGGCCCTCTGGTGGTCAAAAGTTAAGAGCTTGTATGAATCCAGGTTATATTGCTATTAAATCGGATTAGAGAAGAAACATTCTTAGTAGTATGAATGTCCACAGGAAAGACTAGAACCTAAATCTGACTACGTAAATACTACCTAAATGACAAATGAATTTCGCCATTGTACCTAGCAAACATTGCCCTGACTGTTCCTGTAGCTTCATTTTCACACTGTTATGTAAGCGGTCCAATACCTAAGCAGATTCTTGTAAGAAATTGCTTGAACCTGATACAGGCTACTCAGTTTTCCAATTATTATTGTATAATGTAACCTTAAAGAGGTTTTTTCGCACTTTGCCGGTAATTTAGTAATAAGATACTCGATTATTTAATGCTTTCGTATGAAACTGTGCAGTGAAATTCAGCACAACTGTTAAGGATGGTCATCTACGAATACCTGAAATAGAAAACATGTACCTAACACCAAGCGAAAATGCGTGTAAGTTAAGAAACCATACTACAGGCTGAATGACTAATGTTTTATTGTTAACTTCTGGTTAAATACCCAAACTAAAAAAATAACAAATAAAATGTAACAAATCATAAATATCAATTAAGATCCGAATGTTTTATCCAGTTCAAATTATAAAAATAAACGCAACCTCTTCATTATGCCAAGTTAAACCTATCGGGTTTACACCCGATGTTTATGCAACGTATGCAGATCTGGTCTCCAGCGACCCTCCTCGCCTTGACCTGACTCATGATAGTCATGATGCAATCTGATAGTGACCTGTATCTAAATTTAGGGACGTCATCAGACGACAATTAGATTCAGTAAGCGGGACGCGGGACCAATGGATACTTTAAAGGCTAGGTTTTCTGATCTATGGTACACGCCCTGCGAAGCTATCCTCGAGGGTCAGTTAATTATATAAAAAAAATGGGGTCAGCAAATCAAGAGTGGGTAACCCTGTTTTAAGGTTATAAATTAGGGATGACACAAAACGGCGAAGTCATTTCCGTAGTACGAAAAAAATACATAAATAATATGGATTGTGCGAGTACATCTGGCCATTCGGACATTCGAAAGAATATTTGGCCAAGCTGAAAGGGAGACGCTTAGCTCGCTCGGTCAAATAAAGGGGAACCCAAGTGGCACAAAAACTTATACAGCCCTTATACAGCTTAAATTAGTGTTATAATGGCTGTACAAGCTCTGAGAATATTCTGATCTGGTATCCAGCGACCCTCCTCGCCTTGACCTGCATGACAGTCATGATGCAATCTGATAGTGACCTATATCTAAATTTAGGGACAATGTCGGCGGGACCAATAGGTTACCTTATAGTTCATTATAAATTACATATCCTGACACAGCATTGGCTCAATATTACAAGGTTCACTTTTGACAAGTTCAAATTTGAATATTGTCATAATGTTATGAAGTCTAATTTTATTACTCTGAAAATGTAACGTACACTGTAATATTGGACTAGCGCAGCGACAGAGTGACAAAGTATTGTTCGTATAAAGAAAATGTAAAGAGGAAGGAGATTATTAAGTAATGTTATTAAAACTATCGTGAGACATCTTTACTAATTATAAAAACGGTATAAACTCACGTAAAAATTGTCAGGAGATTATTAAGGTTCATCGAATGTGTTTGTATCCTACGGATTGTATGGTTTGCAAAAAATTGCAAGACTTAACATAATGCCTGGATCCTAACTTAACGTTTACAGTAGATCACAATTTGAAATATTTGTGTCTGTGTTGATTTAGTTAGAATCTTTCTTAATTTACCATAGTAGGTATATAACTGATAAACAAATAAAACTTGCTAATCACTACGACGCAAATAACGTCGAAGTCAAACCAAGGAGCTTAAAGCTTTAAATTAGAAATTCCCTGCTAACGAAGCAATTATTTTCGTAATAAAATTTGCGATAAGAAAAAGGGAGGAACTTACTTCCCAGCATTATAAATGGCGAAAATCTATAAGCCAACTTCCTGTAAAGAATTTATACTGGATAAGAAAATAAGATTTCTAATTTTGTGTTTTTATAGACATCAGTAATAAAATAAACAGCACCCCCGGTATAAATATGGTACGCTACCCTTTGTCTTTCGACAAACATTGCCTGTCTCTTTCCTTCCAATACCGTGTGAGCACGATGGGTAATAATGAAACGCGAGACAAGTTGCGCTAGACTGGCCAGTCCAACTGGCTAAACAAAGGGTATATTTATACCTACACGTATCGGTAAAGACAAAAGTACCTTTCAAAGTGTCACTTTGACGAGTCTGCGCGAGTTCTGCGCTCCCCTTGACAGGAAAGCGTTGACAGTTGCAAACTGTTTAAATACGTGCAAGTCCATCAATGTCTAATTTACGAGTAGAGCGAAACAATGAAGTGTATTTATACTTGTTTACGTTTTATGTCTACGCAAATATTTAGTTGAATCAAATGGGATACTAGACTATACAAATTTAACATGAAATTACAAGCGAATCATTGGAATACTAGCACATTTTCTAGTGTAGGTAATTAGGTTTATACCTTTTAAGATTAACACGAAAACCAGCGGGTATACAATTAATAAGGCAAGGGACTAATGTTAGGGAAATATTAGCACAACACATTTACCTTGTAACCCTTGCAATTAGATTATTGCCAAGTCAGTATTTTTGTAAGTTAAGTTAGTTCTGTTAAGCTATTCATTCAATGTTAACCCTAATGTTACACCCCATTTAATTTGAAGCTATGCAATAAATCGTATGCTACAAAACCTTAACTATAATAAGAATATGCCTTTTTAGAATACAGCAATGAATAGGAACAAAAACAACATAGCCAACATCAAAATAAACTTACTCAGTATTTTGTTAGGCACTAAAAAGACGCATTTGATCGGTTCGTATGCAATTGCACTTGCACTACTCAGAATCAATCTGAACAAAAAGGACATATCGCTAACCCAATATTACAGGGTTTTATGTTACTTTTTCAGAGTAGTTAAAATTCGATTTCATTTCAGTATGACACTGTTCAAATTTGAACTCGTCAAAGGTGCAACATAGAACGCTGTAATATTGAGCCAGCGATATGTCTCCTCTGTCTAAATAATCTATCGTCATTATATACAATTGCGTCCCACACAGACGCGAGTGACTGGAAACGTTCTTTGAATTCTAATTGAGGGATCACAATACTGATAAATATAACTTAAGTATCGTCTAGTATTAGCAGCTAGTCTACCTACTTGTTCTACGTTTTGTATCCTATATACTTCGTCAACTCAGCCTCAACATAGTAGTCTAAGATCCCTTTAAGAACGACCTTCACCGAGATGTTTATTTGATGAAATGTATTTTATATTTAATTTAATATGTCGATAAATATATTGCATATGGGTTGCCTAACAAATTTTAGTCCAGGGTAGGTTTAATTAATAATTAAAAAAAATATTTTTTTAAACATTTGATTATTAGATAAATTCTATACCAATCGAAAGTATGAAGCCCATAGAATATGCAAACGTTAGGTTGCCTATTCTTTTCCCGTCACAACTATCGGGTAGCCAGGTTTAAACTGGTAAATCTATACTAGCATTTTGCAACGGTCTGATTATTGAATTGAAATTAAATAACATTAAAGATTATTTTATTATGAACACGGTGGCATAGGGTTGCCTGCGAAAAATCAGTCCAGAATTCCGGTTGTCGAATTTTGAAAAGTAAAATATTGCAGCGAGTGAATGTGTGCGACTGAGAGGTCCCCCAACCAAAACCATCCCATACGATAGAAGAGGACACAGCATAGCAGCTGTTTGAAGTCCGCCCATTTAAAAAAAGAGAGTGCGCATGCTATTTGTGCTTGAAAATTAAAAGCATAGCGATAGACTCGTATATGCTGTACATTATTTTGGAGTAGTTTATTATTAAAATAGAGAAATAGTTATTTAACTTTTTTTTTAATCAATTAATTAATGAAATAATGAACTTTATTCTGCAAGTAGGCCACAAGGGCACTTTTACATGTCTGAGTCTATCGACATTTCACAAGAGGTGACCACTGTTGAGAAGAAACTCCGAAAGATTAGATACATTACATTTGTTTTATTCTACTACCTATGTTTCTACTTGAATCACTTACAATTAATGCCGTTTAAACACTTTTCACCGTTGGTTAAAATTCTCCAACATTTAAAAGTATGAGAATCTCTGAACACCATGATGACGTAGGCTTGTGTCAGTCACGTGGTTCGCGAGTCTCGGAAGAGAGTACCAGGCGGAGTATATTATTATACCATGCATTTTATTGTATCTATAGCGACAATCTACTCCAAAATAATGCACAGCATATACGAGTCTATCGCTATCCTTTTCATTTTCAAGCACAAATAGCATGCGCACTCTCTTTTTTTAAATGGGCGGACTTCAAACAGCTGCTATGCTGTGTCCTCTTCTATCGTATGGGATGGTTTTGGTTGGGACCTCTCAGTCGCACACATTCACTCGCTGCAATATTTTACTTTTCAAAATTCGACAACCGGAATTCTGGACTGATTTTTCGCAGGCAACCCTATACCACCGTGTTCATAATAAAATAATCTTTAATGTTATTTAATTTCAATTCAATAAACTGACCGTTGCAAAATGCTAGTATAGATTTACCAGTTTAAACCTGGCTACCCGATAGTTGTGACGGGAAAAGAATAGGCAACCTAACGTTTGCATATTCTATGGGCTTCATACTTTCGATTGGTATAGAATTTATCTAATAATCAAATGTTTAAAAAAAAATTTTTTTTTAATCATTAATTAAACATACCCTGGACTAAAATTTGTTAGGCAACCCATATGCAATATATTTATTGAAATATTAAATTAAATATTAAATACATTTAATCAAATAAACATCTCGGTGAAGGTCGTTCTTAAAGGGATCCTCTACTATAGGAAATTCTCCACTACTCATTTAACCTAAGATATATCGAGGTGCGAAAAATGATTTATAGAATCGTGCACCTTTAGTACCCGTCACTTTTCTTTCAATGCCGTGCGAGGAAGACAGACGATTCTGAGTCGCGCGACACGCGAAGTTGCGGTAAGCTATGCTAGCCCTGCTGTACACCAAACAAACTATACATTGGGTCATTGTCAGTTCAAAAAACAAAATTCGTCCCTTCGGTGGTCAAAAGTTAAGAGCTTGTATGAATCTAGGTTATGTTGCTATTATTATACATCGGATTATAGAAGAAGAAACGTTCTTTATTCTCACAGGCATTTTATCAGAAAATTCGGCCCTGGAATCCTTAATTTCTCAAATGTCACTTAGTAAATAAAAAACTCACATTACAGTTCAGCTAGGCTAGTACATCTTGCCTCGACTTCGCTTTAGGTGCGACTCCGCATCACCTGTCTTGCTCGCACGGCATTGAAAGGAAAATGACAGGTAGTATTTGTTGCGCGACAAAGAGTCGCGTGTCACAGTTATGCTAGACGTGCTGATCTAGCACAACGATCAGAATCATGTTTGATTCTAGCAGGCAACCTTAACGAGTCTTTATTTTCGTGACACAAAAATAAAAGGCTAAATTTAGCACCTCTAATTACTAAATCATAGATGACCCTGTCATCAAATCATAGAGGATACTTCTAACCTTTTGAAGCTAACTTCAACCAATGAAGGATGAACTGTACTGTATTCTCAAGTGTTAAGAGCTACATTCCAATAGTTAGGTACGTCAAAGCTTGGCAAAATCTAACATGGAAACGGTTTCAAAACGGGCGTACGCATGCAGTATTAATAAAGCATACTAATGGATGCTTCGAACGAAGTATTGGGGGCTCTCGAACGTTTCCACCGTTGTGAATGTTGTGTTGTTATACTTGTGATCTACGCTTGCATTTGACAAAATTCTGTGCTACCCCGCACGGTATTTTCTATGATTTGATAGAAGCTGTTATTATTTTTCATGTAAATACCTACAAAAGTCAGCACAGAAAATAAATGTACATCAAACATGTTCCCCAAATTTATCATTGAAAATTTTGCTTATCCATAATGTTGATGATGAGTGATGAGCAACATAAACGCCGAACTAGTCATTGTCTTACTGACGAGTTGCACAAGAAACATCTCGTTTCGCTCTGTGTAGTAACATAAGTCAATTTTATTCGAACACGTTGTTATAACTACTAACTTATATACAAGAATGGCTCATACAACATACCCGAAGGACTTGTAATATTCAATTGCGGAATTGACAACAAAATGTCAACCGCTCGGAGAATGCGAGGAAGTAGAAATATGGCTGACGTAATTTAACTTAATCACTCGGTTCAGTGAAAAATGCAGCAAAAACCGCTGTATCTCTGAATGGCTAAGTGGGTAATTTAACGCATGATAAGTCACTAATCGGTGTTGAAAAGTGAAATGATTTGGTAGAAAACAATTGTAAATAGGTTAGACATACATTTGTGTAATTATATGAAGTATACACGAAGTCTAGCTCTAGGCTGGAGTACAAAACAAGGAGAAACATTATGTACCTAGTACCTTGACAGGAAGAAAAAACTCAATAGCTAGTGTATAGTGTAGGGTCGAGATTCATAATCTACATTTACTCCCTTTTATATTGTGCCATGTAAAACTAAAGCAAAACTCAACTTTTTCTAATGATCCGTTTACAGAAAAGCAATATCAAAGTGTCCACCAGACTGGATGAACCATGAAACCTAAAAATAACCTATAGTGACTAAAGAGGGTTAAAAACGAGTGCTTTAATCATGTGTATAATTAGCGGTGGTCTGGTGGTACTCATTGTCACATTATGGTTATGGCTGCCCATTACTGGACGGGCGGGTTGACAATTCAGATTGCGTGCGGCGAATATGCGGCACATAGCCATAGTTCTACCTATCTATATGCTATAGAAGTTTATTTGATCGTCATTATGAATTAACCTTCAATAGATCGCTGTTATCATCTTCTCTTGATATATAGTTAAGGTATTTGAAATCGAAAACGAAGTGCGAGCTTGGTCACTCACATAAAACCTCAAAGGAATACGATACGAAATTGCGAATCAATTCGGATCTTTTAAACGCGAAACCATCACAGAGGTTGAAGAGGCATGGGGATAAGTATAAGAATTTGTTCTGGGATAAGAATCTGAAGTCCAATACCTACTCTTCAAAGTAACTTCATTGGCCAAATGCCGGTATTTAGTGATAGTTGTAACGAAATACGACTTCAACGAAACTATTAGTCTTACGGCTATTTTATCCAACTAGTAACACAATTTATGTTACTATTCTAACATTATAATCAAAAGGGCATATGACACAAACAAATCTGCAATCAGTTATTCCCTTTTTCAAGCACGGAAATAAGTATTATGACTATTAAAGCTATGATTGCTGGCCTTAATTATGTGCCTACGTGCCCTTCCTACAGCGATCTAAGAATAAATTAATAATATACTACTCCATTTGCACACACCCACAATTGAAATCACGGGTGCTATTAAAAACGAATCATAATGCAGTACGATTACACGATATTGTCCGAGTTTACAATATAGCATTGGTATTAAGGGGATAAAGAAGTTACTTGAAATGACTCTGGTAAACTATAATTCGTGCTTGCTTTAAAGAAACTAGTAGACAATGCAAAATATAGTCCACTGACTCTGGGTTGGTATCGCTCTTTATCGATAAGAACACCTGTAGTCTACCTAGTCTACCTCTATTGTAATTTAGGTCTTTCTGTGTTTGCATTTCTTTCTTGTCGAAGTGTGGGGTAAGGAGTATCCTATCTATCTATTCTGGAATGATACAGTTTGGCTCAGGAGTTCGTTTATTTTATAACCCGGAGAAACTTTACACCGAGAAAAGATTTCCAAAAATGTAACTTCCAAAGACGTTGATTAAAAATTGAAAGCTTGCATAGGAAAATCCCGACGGACGAGAGATTACATTAATGTTTAATTCACTGACAATGACAATGTTAATGAAGTATTGAAGAACATAACAAACATGATACTTAATGACGGTAAGGTGTCCTATGATAGGTTGAGTCCTCGTTAAACTTACGTCACTGTAACAGGTAGATAATTAGGTGATTATTGCTGGGACCTTTGGTAAGATTAAAAGGTCAAAAGAGTGTGATGTAAGGGATAATCTGGCGAGATTAATATAATGTTTTATAATTCTACTAGAAGAAGACTTCGTCTGCGTAACCCTTTTTTTAAAGCGTAGTCGAGTAAAAGGTATCCTACAACTATCTATAGATGTCCATCCTTATCTGATATAGCCGGCAGATGGAGCTATAATTCATATGATTAATTATTAAGATTTCTTCCTGATATTACCTTCTTTATAGAGGGTTGGTTTTCAATACAGTTTTATAATTGTATTAAGATATGATTGATCGCTACAATATTATAAATGCCTTGAAACATTAAAGGATTTCGCAGTCCGTTTACTTATTTCAGGAACTTGATAATTTTCAGCATGAACAACGGCATAACTTTTAAGACTTGTGATGGAAACAATAACTTAAAACTCGCTTAAATATTGACATTTACTTCCTAAAATCGTGTTGGAAACAAAACGAAAGTTTTCAAAGTCGAATTTAGCCTTTTATAGCCTTTTAAAAGTTTTGCAGAAATTCCTTACAAGTCTCAGTAAGCTCCAAGCATTTATAAAAGTTATTTCAATTCCCTCGACGAATTTTTGGGTAGGCTTGATTTTTAACCGGTGTAATAATAAAAGGAAAATCTTATTATGAAAATAACAACAGGAAAATAACTATTGAAAACAAAGTGATTCACTAAATAAATGAGTTCATTCTTAGGCATATAAAAACCGTTACCATTCAGAAGTTTAGTCATAAATTATTTAATATGTAATAAACATTCTTATTTATAAGTCAACCTTTATCTTTATCTTATAAACAAACGCAATGTTATAAATAACTTATTAACGATGCAAATATTCCCACAACAAACCGGTCCGACCTTCTCAAGAACGTGACTCCAATACAACAAAACGTACTTGTAAGAAAAAAATACAAACCGAGCTTACGAATGTATCCGAACACAACACAAAAACACCCTTAAGATACAATCTTAATTCAAAAGACTGCTCAAGAGCACTTCACTGCACAAAAATCCGAACGCGTGAAAAATCCTTTGATGCGATTGGTTAATCCGGTGCACACGTGGATTTTGATTCGTCGATTTGAATACGGAATTCGTTCGAATTCGAATAGTTCGGTCGCGTGCAGCGCTCGGGCGAAGTGATATCGGACTGCCGTACCGCAGAGACCCGCGGTAATGGCTAGTACTACTAGACCCCGAGTTGTGAGGGCTACTCTTGTGGGCAGAGCTCAGGTATGACTGTTGGCCACGCCCAAATGTTTGATGCTGCACTTACTTACGCTGCGTATGAGCCGCTCAATGGATTAATTCAAGCATTTTGTAAACAAACGGTCAAGATTATACAGTATCGTTCGTCGACCAAGGTGTGTTCGTTTCGCGAGTCATAACACTCATAACGAGCACGTAGTAAAAACTGACTGTGTATTGTTATTAGATGGTATTATGAAGTAGGTTAAGGAAACAAAATGCGATGGACGTACATTCGAATTACAATGTAATGCGTAACATTGTTTCAATATTTATTACTAAATCTCGCACCTTTCTAGAGATCAACTTTGGAGAAGAGTTTTTCTAACTGATTGAGGAGTTATAAACAGACGCCGGTACGGTATGTCATGTAAAGTCAGTCGTAGCAAATTAGACATCGGTAATAGTACGTTCACACAGTTCGTGGAAAATTAGGGGGTAATATAATAAAGTTGGGAGTTGGGAATAAAGTAAAGTTTGCTTACAGAATAGAATAGAAGAGTTGTACGTTATTAACACTCCAGGAAGGGTGGAACTCGATTCATATTGGCATATAATAGCGATGCCACAGGTATATGACCGTGATTTGGCCGATATATTTCAAGCGTATCGTATCAAAGTCTCTTACCATCAGGTAATCGCTGGTGAGTTCCCGTTGCCGCCGAAGCCGTTAGGCAAATAAAGGTGAGTAAAGACATGTAAAGGTGATATTTTGGACATATGACACTACAATTGTCGAATTTATCTCCAACACTAAGCACGCCTTACTAGTGTCACTTACATGAATCATACATTGTAGAATATTAGACGCTCAGAGGTATTACCATCATTAGTACCTATGCCCAGCCACTTAGTCTGAGACGGCTGTGTGTAACCCAATTTCGCTTACTCGTAAATTAAACTAATGTGTTTAGCTTTGTGCTATATTCCATATGGCTAGACTAGGTGTACGTACACTTGATTTATTAGGAAGGGAGGGAGATTCAGACAATGTTTTGTTGTAAGATATTTATTACGACGAAAACAAGGTTATATAGAAACCAGAAGATGTGGCGACTTGCAAGTCTTGCTACTAACAAAATTTGGTAAATTGTTGCCACAATATAATAGAGAAAGAAAATACTGAATTTAAGGAAAAACTGTACACTGTCATCGACTTAGTTGAACATAAATAAATAAATAATAAATAAATATTAAGGGACAATCATACACAAATCGACCTAGTCCCAAACTAAGCAAAGCTTGTACTATGGGTACTAGACGACGATATACATAATATATAAATACATATATAGATAACATCCATGACCCAAGAACAAATATTTGCCCCGGCCGGGATTCGAACCCGGGACCGCCGACTCAGTAGGCAGGTGTCTACAAACCGAGCCAAACGCGTCGTCATAAAGGATCTATACAAAGTAAATGAGATAATAATAATGGTTAATTATCAACAGGTGACAACTATTTAAGAAAGATATGTGTCTATGTAAAAAGCTGTTACGTATTTCTAAGCGAAAATGTACTTATACAATACTACAATAACAAAACAAGAGAATTAATGATATTTGCAAATAAATAGAAAATTTTGCTAAAAAGTTAAACTACTCACTTGTTACTATTATTTCTATAAAATTTAATCCAATAATATACTTTGGTGATCGAGATCTGTACTTTGTGACTTGGCCCATACATCCATATTGTGCTGTCCTCTCTTAGCTTCTCCAGATGATTCACCCTTCCAAAGACGTCTCGATCAAACGCCGTTTATTGCACTTCTATATCGTTAACCATAACCCATAACGCAAGTATTACAATATCCGCAAGACAAAAGCCACTATAAAATACCCACGTGCACTGGTGCAGTTGCACACACGTGACGCAAGACGGTTTAATACCATTAGCATCTACTTACATACATATGTTATTTATGGATTAGCCGTGCGTCAGGCTGATTAGTTTTTTTGCAAGACCGACAACACGCGGAAGACTACAACTAATCATATGAAATCACGATAGCTTTATTATGCGCACGTAGATACTAAATGTTGCAAGCCGGACGTTAATATTGGTACAACACAAAACCACAGAAATACCAAGAAAGAAGTTGTAAATTTTCGTATGCATTATCGTACTTAAAAGTAAGATCAGAGGCAAGTTAGGACTTAAATAGGACATTCAATAGAAAAAACCATTCCCAAACAATAATACAATAATAGGTAACACTATTAACAAGAAGAAGTTGACAACGCATGTAAAATGTTAATAAGCATTAACGGAGCGAGAAATAACAGAAACTAAAGAGATAAAAAAACACTAAATCAGAATTAAATTGTACATAAACATGACATCTAGAAACAAAATCCTTAATATTGGTAATTCAATTTTTACAGGAATATTTCAACACAAAATTTCGTAAAGAACAGGAGATAACTCTTTCTTGCATTATGCTGTAGAACATTACAAGCAAAGGCAAAGCAGAGCGTAAAACCAGTAAATCATAACTAAATGATCATGAACACCTAACAATCACATGTTACAGTAACTAATTTGTTTGTTGAGCCCACCGGAAAAATGTTGTTGACGGACCAATGAACTCTTTCCATAATCGCACATGGTGTTAACATTGTAGTGATCGATAAGAAAACGACAACATATTACAGTATTAACAAAGTAAATCGTATCGGGTAAATTTAAGCGAGCTTGTTATACACAATCGAGTCTTGCTTTTGCGGTTTATTGATATAACCGCGTATCGTAACAATATACAATAACACTACTTTAATCCAATTAACATAACACCCGTGAAAGTTACGATACATGCTTAAGCTAACGGATTTAATTTCGATTTCGTACTTAGTCTACAGTATACTCTACATATAAAAAGGTTCTAAGGAAACAGAGACACTCAAACGATAAGCTAAGCTATCATTTAGAGGCATTTAATGTCCGTACTATATTAAATTCCTGTTTGGAGTGTGGTTCGCAGTGTAGGGCTAATAAAACAAGATTAAAAGTAAGAAAAGCTAACTTTACTTTATACGGAAACTTATCTACTAAGCGCCAATCCAATTTTACAAAGGGCAATTAAATTTTCCGCTGACTAGCGCAATTTCAGTGTTCAGGGAACTAAGTGAATATATTTTTGTCGATCAGACGAAACAAAGCAAAAAGCTAAAACAATGTAATTTTTATCTTATCTTAATCGTGTCTAAATTATAATATTATAGTAATGTATACAAAAATCGCAAACTGATCGGATTGCCCTCAAAAGATGAAAGCTTGTAAGGCAGAAGAATAGCCTTCTCTAGTGTTGGAGGCCAAGATCTTTTTTATGGGTTTGGCTAAAGGACCTAATAGTAATTCTAGCAACCGAACAACTAAAATAGGATACACAATCATATGAAATAAGGGAAACGAGTTTACTATAAAACCTAGTTTAACAATCAGACTCAAAGGGGCTCAATCGGTCTAAAGTAGATAACCCTGCAGAAATAAAAATAGCATGGATCGCAGACCAATTTATCGTATTTCAGTAACCACTAATAGGGTAATAATGCTCCGCCCAAGCGATGAAAAGTCAATTCGAGAGAGCATCGAACCAGCGCGTCCCTAACTACTGGGGACTCGTTAATTGACTCGCTTCCACGTGCATTCGATATAAATTCTAGATTGGAAAATAGTTCTAGAAAAGGGGAGTACTCCTATATGCAATTTCCGGAACATATCACGACCCTGTCTAACTGACTGTCCAGTCTAGACGCTATTGACAACATAAATTTGAGTGTGAGTTTGTATGCAATTGAAATAGCTTTGATCACAGACTCATCAAGCTTAACCTTTAAACATTAGATTCCATTGTAACAATCGTAACGTCTCCAAAAACGACTCGTCTTCGATTTCCGCAATGCAAAGCGCATTCAATCACACATGTTACGTAAAAACCAGTGCACAAACTTCCTTACACACTGAACAATGAAGAGGCCCATTGAAACACATCATCCCAGAATAGACGGCTTTACATCCTCAATCGGCAGTCACCCAACACGACGCTAGTGGCTGATACTCTAGTGGATAATTGGGGCTGTCCGCCAACTGGCCTTGACGCTGGCTCAAGAGGATTAGGTTGACGCGGAAGGCTGTCCTATGGATGACGCAAAGTGCCATTGGTTTTAGCAGTTGGCGTTTGGTTAAGTCAGAAATCATCGCAAAGGGCATGGCATAAAGCAGATAAGTAACTGTTTGAGTTGTTTTGCTTTTTGAAGGATGCTCCCGTAGAAGTTGTAGTTGTAGCGTATAATTAGGATACTATACTAAGCAATTGATGTCTGAAACGTGTTTGTAATTTATTCATTACAAAATGCCAAGAATGACCTTAAACATTTGCAAATTCTCACGCAGAACAAAAACGAGCAGGAATACAAAAGCAAGGTCCGCCTTAGTATTCAAAGAGGATATAATAAATTCTAATAAAACTAACGAATTCATAAGTCCTAATCCTAATAAATCACTTAGTCGCTGCACGCTGTACATCTATTCTTAGAACATGGACCCTAGGCTAACCTTGCCAGACTAATTGAATATTGAGACTGACACTAGGGATCCAGTGGACACGTAACTTGACAGATTAGTTAAACAAGCTGTGAGCTACATCTGAATCTGTTATATAATCCTCAAATTGGTTGGCTAGGACCAAATTACCTACATGACACACTTGACGCGCATGAATGCAGATTTAGACTGGAGTTATATTACTTCCCCTCTGATGTATTCACTAAAACCAGAGGGCATTTTGGTTGATACAAGAATGTAACACAGCTATTTGGCTCTGAATCTCAGTTTTGCATACAAAGCCATGGAAACAACTGGTGGTTTTGGCAGAATTTCTTGCGATAATTGATAAATAAAATCACGTGAAGCCACCTTATGAATAATACATGAGGAAGATAATAATATCATTTATATGACAAGAGACAAACGATGTCTTGTAAGACTGTAAAGGTTAGAAAAATAGCGTCTAGACATCAACTAAGGCTTTCTGCGAGTTTCATATTTTCTTCCCGACTGTGCAATGGACCTAACAAATAACATATGCAATGTAAATATAAGATAAAGCTTACATTTCTGCAGTAGCTGCAATAGTAAGTAGTAGTAGTCTGCACTAACATTAATGACGCGTGAAATGTATTGCCTTTAAAAGAAAATTCGTTACAGATTATAAATTCGGAATTCCCAACCGGGAAATTAGCTATAAAACCCAAGGTTCAAATCCAAGTTCAAATGTAGAAAGTGCGTCAACATGACAACTTACTTCCTATCTGCACCATTATCTAATAGCCTATCTAGAGCTAACAGTAACGACAACACGAACGAATGTTTATACGTGATAACCGTATTTACTAAAACGAACACTGGAAATTCCCCGATAGATTTGGTATTCAATTAGGAGAGAACCATTTTGGTTCCTAAAAGCGGTCTTAGGAAAATCAATAGGGTCATGTATCGTGCTAATATGCGAGTAACATGTCTATAGGGCGTCCAAATGAATATGCAAATCGGATATTCTATGAATAATTCGGATCCGAATAGCTTAAATATAGTGGATTCCACCCCGTAAATTCTGGAGTCCGATCTCCAATAATATTTGATTCTGACATACCCTAAACGGTCTGGATGAACAAACCAAGGGACCAATAAGGAAAATTTGATTTCGGGTAAGGTGCAAACTAATTTTGTCTCACAGGTCGATGAACTTATTTGGCTTCAGGAATGGATATATTGGAATTGGATATCGGGATACTGAACCCAAATAGCGGCCCAACTTTAAGATTGGATCTGAAATTGGCTAACTGTTTAATTTTAATTAAAACTGAAATTAAGCAGAAGCTTCTAAGTTTATAAACAAGGGGATGCCATAAATACTTCGGCCTTTGCCCATTTCATGGCAATTAAATATAAATTTAAGATTACAAACCTTCACTACTACTGTCGTTGCTGACTCGACTTTTAACTAAGTATAATTAGGAACAATATTTAAGTACAACATGAGGAATCCTAATTGATATCTTGTGTATTTTTTATGTCATAGATATCAATTACACTGCGTGGAGTTTGGGTGAGGTACTTTATTTATTATCATGCATAACGTATGCTACTTTCCAAATAATTATGCAATTACACTGAAAAATTCTCTCACTATCAAATAAGTATTTATACAACTAAAACAGATAAAATTACTAAATTCGTTTGTGGATCCAGCCAGTCTAGTGAAATCGTTTTAATTTTTTTATTTTCATAGTGTTATTTTTGCTATTGACAGGTAAACTTAAACAGCTTATTTTCTAAGTGTGATCGAAAATCTTCGACGGCTTGTCACCTTGACATGATCGCTCCCGCGCAATCATTCAATTTGCGGTAACCGGACAAGATGGCCGCCCATACGTCGGCTTTGTTGCGTTTTTTTTAGTAGAAACTTGCACTTTTATCGTGTCTTGTGTCGTCAGTTTCAAAAATTACTAACTAAAGCAAGAAACATGGATAGAGTCAATTACAAAGAGATACATACATTTGTTTAAAATCGTAACGTAACAAATCTGAAATCACACGTTTATCTTTACGATACCCATCATACCCGATAACGTTACTATGTAAACACACCGTAAAGCAAAACAATCAATATTAAATTTGCGCTAAAGATAAAACTGAATCAATAGCGAGAACGCGGGACCCGTAGCGCCATCTATTATGCAGTAGCGGAACCTCGTGGAAGCGCAGCGAGGGAACGTCGCGTCGGGTCGCATAAAAACATTCAGATACTCCCCACCAGTGGCGCGAGCGAGCAATTAGGAAATTGAAACCAGTTTCGCTTCATCCCGAGAATCACAAGTATTTATCAAAGACCGGTGCCACTGGCTGGAATGAGGTAGCCCGGGGGCATAAAGAGTTAACGGTGCACGTGAAACTCTTTCAATTTTCCAACGATGAATTCCAAACTTTCTTAATATCGGACGCGAAGCTGCGTGGGATGGTGCAGGATTGTGTAAAAATTTACGCGATATAGCCTTGTTGGGAATTTTAAATCAATACTATGGTAGCATAAGCTTCTTTAGTTAGTTTTCTACTAGTTCAGTAACTTCGCGTTACTAATATTTAGTAGTCTTATTTCTCTGTCATCGATATACACTACACCCAACTAAGATCGCCAAGTTTATGTTGTTGTCATATTGTTCTTGATATTAAATTCCTTTAAAAATAACAAATACCTATATTGTTATTTAAAATATAAAAAATGAATAAATTATTTTTCTCAGAAATGTAGCCTGTAGGCACGTTTCGAGTAACCTATAATTGGTATACCTAATCTCACGTAAAACGAACGGTCAAAGTAATCGCGCAGTAGTCATTTAGACTGCGCAATGAGTTTGACACCGCGCTTTTTATCTGAGAAAGTATAAGCTTCCCACTCCCATCCCTGTTTGCATGTAATTATGGATTTATTTCCCGAATAAATCAACTGACAACTACACAACTCGTTCTTATACAACGTCAGTAACATAGTCACCAGTAAGGACCCTTACGTGACCGCGCTCGCTACCGACTGCATAAACTATTTGTATGTAGAATAGTACAGCGCCCCTAGCGGTTAGTTTGTAGAACTACAATTCTCCATACAAATCCTTTACGCTGTCGCATGGTATAATATTTTTTTTTTTTTTTTTTTTTTTTTATGTCATAGGGGGCAAACGAGCAAACGTATCGCCTGGTGGAAAGCGATAACCGTCGCCCATAAACACCTGCAACACCAGAGGAGTCACAAGTGCTTGCCTACCCGGAGGACGAAGATAGAATGCCTCTATGCTAGTAATTTCACCGGCTATCTTACCCCCACACCGGAACACAACAATGCGAACATTGCCACCACCACCACCATTAACCACCATTATTAGACCATGCGCTGTCGCTAGCGAGTACGGTAACTGTCAACTCATGTTAAGGATACAAGTCCAGGTAGCACTTACAGCCATGGCGCTCCTAGCTCGATCGATTAGGCCCCAAGTTCTAAACATAGCTACTTCCCACGTATTTATCCCCATACCAGTTACCTAATATCAAAACGACGTACAAGCCTAGGAAGCCCTTGTCATTGAAGTCCTTTCAACCCAAACTAAAGGATAACCTCGTTACTTCTAAAACACCGTATGCGTCTAGGAAATCCTTGCGATTTAAATCGTTTCTGTAGCGTGTATGCCTGAGTATTTGCACCGCCAAGCCGTGTAGACCGCAACACGACCCCGCTTCTCGAATTGCTATTGCAAACCAGGCACGTATGCCGCGCAAATAGACAACGGGACGCAAACATACTTCAATTACAATTTGCGATGGAAAACTAACCCATTTTCACTGTTTGTAGAACTTAAACACGTGTTTAACACTAAATTATTCGCGTATCTAAATAATTGTTCCTAATTTGGGCTTGTCAAAAAAGTGTAGAAGATGATGAGATTAGCATCTTATTCGGATCCTGCCCCGCTGCCGGCAGCACCCTATTTATGTTAGATTTTGTATACGGTATTCTATGTTTTCACAAACTATGAATAAGTACATTATACAAAACCAATTTCGCGCAAATGCTTTCCATAGCTATACAGCGTGGGAATGCTGCTTACGTCATGGGCACCCCCGTATCGAGGCGTCTTAGTTTTATGAATATCTTAGTTTCGTTATTAGTGTTATAACCGATACATTTGTTATTTTTTATGTTTTTTTTTGACCCATAATAAGTAATATTTTACAAAAACATTACAGTAATATTTAACAATAATATACATTTTGTAAAAGACCTATCTTCAATTCTATTTTATCCGATTCATATTTGGACGTCAGAAATGGAACATTGACTCCTTCACGTTATACCTACTCGTACTTAAGCTCTGGTTTCCTAGGACAGGGGTAGCGGCAGCGACGAGCGGCACGGCACGACCCAAGTAGCACACAAGATGCATAAGGGTAAGGACCAAAAAGTTGGCCGTAATTTAGGCGTAGTCAGCCATAGAATAAAAGCGATCGGAAAAAGTTCCGTTGTGCGACCAAAATTGACAACACAGTAATGAACCTTAAAAGGTCTTCGCACATTATAACAACTAAACGGCGACTCGATTCTATGCCAAATATTGAAATTTAAGCCCTATGATGACGAGTGGACGACGCGTCGTACACTACTAATATCATGTTTTGAAATTAAACCTAGAAAATATGAAATAGGGCTTAAATTTCAATATTTGGCATAGAATCGAGTCGCCGTTGAGTTGTTATAATGTGCGAAGACCTTATAGGTACATTATTCGATGGTTAATTTGTCGTCGTACAATGGAAAAATTAATACAAATTTTAATTAAATGAGTTGAGGTAGTATTAGTAAACTTTTTGGTCTTCACCCATAAGCGCCTGTACATAAATAAACAAATAAATGTAAAGCCTTTATACATCTTAAATTAGCTGCATAAGGGCTGTATAACCGCTTATGAAGCCTGTGTTGCTACATGGGGACTGAGCGAGACCGCGCTCCGCTGCCGCTCGCACTTATGACCCCCGCAACACTCCCCGCTGCTGTCACCGCTATCCTAGTACACGAGAGCTTTAGACAGATGATTGATGAGTTAGAGATCGAATAGGTTTGTTTTCTACACGAATCATTGTTAGATATAAGTAAGCATAATATGTAATTACGTATATGTTACTAACAGAAGAAACAACAAAGTCAGTGCCACCACTTTCGTGCCAAATCTCTAGAGTAGGTCAATATCAAATGGTTATCAGTTATGAGGAAAGTCGGGAATAAAAAAAACACTCCAAAATTACTCTCTGTACAGGTCAAAAACAGATGCCACGCCACGCATGAATGTATTGTGTATTTACCTGTTTAACAAATAAACACTTTTGACTTTGACTTTGAAGTCTTTCATGATTACTATTTGGTATTTACGGGTATTTTTATTGTGTATTTACCTATGTTTAACAAATAAACACTTTTGACTTTGACGTCTTTAATGATTACTATTTGGTATTTACGGGTATTTTTATTGTGTATTTACCTATGTTTAACAAATAAACACTTTTGACTTACTTTGAAGCCTTTAATGATTACTATTTGGTATTTACGGGTATTTTTATTGTGTATTTTTACCTATGTTTAACAAATAAACACTTTTGACTTTGACTTTGAAGTCTTTAATGATTACTATTTGGTATTTACGGGTATTTTTGTCCGATAAAGAACTTTGCGTGAGGTTTGGCACCGACTTCAAAAGGTGATTCAAATGTAATCTGTACATGAACGGGTTATTATTGGTTTTTCAGTTTGTTTTGAACTCGGTTCCATTTTTCTCTGTGGACTAAGAAGTATCCTACCTAGACGTCCAGCAACCTGTACAGACAGTAGGTACTTTGGGGTGTTTACCTACATACAGGTCAAACTGAGAACCTACTTTTTTGGAAGTCGGTTAAAAGGAACGATAACGCGGACGAAGTTGCAAGCACATTCAAGTAAGTATAATAAGAAAATACCGTTTTACAATCCTTATTGCAAGCAATGATTCATGCACAGACGCATCTAATTTCATAGTCGGTTAGCGCCGCGTGCGCCGATCGTCCATAGCCAGATTCGCTATTGCGCCTCTTCGCCCTGTTATACGCAACAACCGCAAATGAATGGGCAGGGATCGTTCACCCCAGGCGAATGATAAAAATCGGTTTCTCTTTGATGTCTCGGACAAGTTACCCGTATTATACTTATAACAATCCTCTTAAGTTAAAAACCACTATAGTTAGATTGATTGAAAAACCATACATTTATTAAAAAGGATCAGTCTGGTTCTGGTGTGTATGTACTATGTAGGTACTATATATATAAACCTACTCTGTAGTATAGAGTTTAATGTTGAATTGGATGTTATTATACGGACATTTAAGATCCTATTCCAAAACGTTCCTACCCGAAAGGTAAATCTTTCGAGACTTAATTTCATTTTGCCGCAGCTACACGCCGCACTACAGAATGCAATAATAACGCACTTATATTTTCAATTATGCAATCTTTCTTTTGCATAATGTACTTCAGCAAAAAGTAGTTCGGAATTTTCGAGCATTTTCAGTCTCATCGTCATATAGGCACGTTGAAAGCACAATTTTCATTCTAATCTTCTGAAACTTTTAAGAATTGCCTGCTGACCCAGTTTTGCGACGAACAAGCTTGCACTGCACATTACCTTGGAGAGTAGCAGAAATATTATTTGAACTGAAATTAATTTTCATGAGACGTTAGAGGTAAAACGCAAGGCGAAATATAATTATATAATTGCATGTCGCTGAGGGATCGAGTCCATCATTTTATCCTTGTAACACATTAGATAGGATTATTAAGTCTGTAAATGAACTACCGTTTGTATGTAAATTTGGCTTGGAATATTGATTTGGGTTACTTGTTCAGAATCGTGCAAGATGAGAGGAAAGAGAATAGAGTGTGTAGTGATTCCAAGATCACTCATAATTAGGTGAGCCGCACTTATTGGCTCGGTATGGCACCAGCGTCCGTCTCAGCCGGTGGCTCTCACGTGACTGTCTTTCCCACCCGTACTCTCGAGGGAACGTCATAACTACCTACCTAATAGGTTTTATACAGATCTACAAACACTACAGAGTAGACTGGTTTTTATCGTATTTCTTTCATAAGAAATTAAACAATTCTTTGCTCAGAAAACCGTCATACAACCACGTGGACAAATACGTCGCTAGCCGGCGTGAAACGTTTCCAAAGACGACATCAGGGTCAAAGCCAAGCGGGTGAAGAAAAAATCGGGAAAAAATATTCTCCCGTACTTAAAATAAATCGTATTGTTACATGGATTACATAGCGATATACGGCTTTTTCAACGTTGAAAACCGTCAACTTCGCAGCGCGGGCGCACCGGTGATGGTGACGTAAGCGCGGAAGCTAAGGACGTGCTCCCACTACGAGGTGACTAACCTGCGGTGTCATACATGTGGGTTGGGAGCTATAGCAACGAGTGATTTGGATAAAAAAAGTTTTTTTTTGTGTCTGTGACAGAAGGGGATACAGGTTTTCGTCCAGGGGAAATAATTTTTGTAAAAATTGTGACAATCGAAAAGTTGAGTTTGTTCATACGTCAGAGGGTTATTCATAAAAAAAAAAAAACTATGTATGCAAATTATATGTACATACGATGACAACCAGTTGTAAAGTGCAAAAAAGAACGTAAACACCCTCTCAATATTATGTTTGTTTATACACGAAACCACTGTAATCGTGTTCTTTGCAGATCTATATATAGGCTAGTAAAATGACGTAGGTATAACCAACTATAACAATAATATTTGTATACTTTTAAAGAACGCATGGCAATATATGTGAAACAATTGGTAATCAACAAGAGTTACGTTCTTAACACGTCGTTTCACATGGGCGGTTTTATGTCCATTACTGGGTTTATTTATATTTGGATGACGAAACCGATCGTCGGAGATCGATAACTTGGCCCTTCTTAAATCGTACGCTCGACTTACTATGGTAAGCCAAATAAATATTGACTATTTTATCATATAACTGTAAGAGTGAAGCCGTTTTATATAAAATAAGTACTAAGTCTGTTTAAAGACCACAGAAACAAAAGAGGTTTATGACTTTTCTTCCCTTTTTGGACGATAATGCACCTTCTAGTTTTGAGTACACATTTTCCGTATATGCCGCATTCCTGTGGCACGGAGATGATGCCATTAGCGGTTTAACCCGCTCCTCTTACACAAAGTTACACAAAATCCGACTACTGGTAGAGAGGACTAAAAGCCCTGATATTTTTTTGTATTATAAACCTCTAAGAATTAAAATCTGGAAATCAAGCAAGGAATCAGCCATGCATCGCGACTCTTGTCGCGCGACTTAGCGTCACCCAATGTTTACAATGAAGCTAAAAATTGATTTTTTTTACGGTTCTGGTAGGATTCAAACCTGCGTCTCCAACGGCTTTCCGGGCCAACACGGGCGTCCTACCAACTGGACCACAGAATCCGATGCCAGAGCCATTGAATTTTTCAACCAGTTGTTTCTACATGCCTCAGGGTGGCATCGTTTTTCGCTTCATTGTAAACATTTGGTTTACGTTAGCAGACGTTACTGCATTAACAAAAATAATTAGCGTCACCTGTCACCCTCTCCCAGTAATGCACAGTAAATATCTCGCGCGAGAAACAGTCGCGTATCAGTCATTCTAGAGATGCAGGTTCGAGTGCCTATTGCACAATATTTGCAATTGTCATTTTGAAAAACTTTATATGAAACTCGATAAATATATTCGATTCATATTCTTAAAACGGATGCCTAGATATATGCAGAAGATTATATCTGGCAAGAGCCAAACAGGTAAACAGTCTATATTTAAATCATCGGAAGACACATGACATTGGTATGGGCGCGAAACAGATATTACGCGCTGTCCCGTAGTATAACTTAATTAACGAATATGGTCTTCAATATAATTCTAAGTCAATTTAATTCAAACTCCTGCACGTCTAGCATAAATGTGACGCGCGACTCTTAGTCGCGCGGCTAATCTACCTATCACTTTCCATTCAATACCGGGAGAGCAAGAGGTGATGCTGACTCGCGCGACAAGCGAAGCCGCGGCAAGATATGCTAGCCCTACAGGTCCTAAAAAGTGTGCGCCGTGAGACGCTCCTCTTGATTAGGGTTACCATACGTCCGGATTTGTCCGGACATGTCCGGACTTTTCGACTCTTGTCCGGACTTTGTCCGGCCCTTTAATTTGTCCGGCTTTTTTCAAATAAGTTGGAATAATGAGAAAACCCCGCCCGCACCCCGCACCTACCCCCTCGCAAATCTCGCAATGCGAGCGTCTACCTACTACCATGTCTACCTATTTTGGTGACTAAAAAGTCCGGACTTTTTTCGATTCGTCCGGATTTTTGCCAGGACTTTTCAAATTCCTAAATGGTAACCCTACTCTTTATCATTGTCTGGAAACTAAGCTTAGATATCATTGTACTCTATTTCGCAACTAGCAACCAGTATACTAGCTACGGCACCGATACAAAATACTAACCTTATAAGCGCGTCGTGACCTGAAAAAGTTTGGGAACCGTGCTAATCAAATCAATACTCATTGTGAGATACATAAACATAAGGTTACATCATTAAGTTAGGAACAAGTTTCAACACGAAACTTAGGACTTCGGGTAGTTCTTTCAACAAGTTTCAGGTCCAAATGTAGTTAACAGTTAGACTTAGACGTAAAACTCGGAAGTTATCTGAGTATAGTAATGCATTGACGCGACTAATACCTACGTATAAACTAGTCAGAGGCACGTTTTGCATAACTGCTCCAATGCTCAAATAAAATTCAGCAAAACTACTGTAATTTTCGATTAAAATCACTTAAGTGCTTTCAGCTTCGTTTGCTTTTCTAAGAACTAAATCTCTAGATTTAAAGGTTCAGTTAGAAAATTTAGTGTAGAAGCCTAAACGATGCCACAAAATGGTTTATATTATTAATTACGATCCTTTAGCGGCCGGGGCCCAGGTCGTATTAATTTGTATAATGGTCAATTAGTTTAAGCCAGTATGTAGGCGTTATTAAAGTAATTGCATTAATAATTAATAGATAGAGGAGCAGAAAATTAGGTGAGCTGCTGATTACTATTTCCCTCTGGTTCTCTTTAAAATGCAAATATGGTCTATGGTTGTGTGAAAACAAACCTTTTAAACGAGCAGCAAGTCTAATGCAAATAAAGAAAGAATAATAAAATATGAATAACCACGGTCATATAACTTGCATTCGTGGCATGTACGGAAGCATAATAATTTTGGCTTAGTGCCTCAAGTGATCGTAAAATGAGTTTACATTCGCTCCGCCATCGAGACAAACTGCTTTCGTAGCTCGTTAATACGATTACGCGATATCACGTGTCATTCCTTTCCTTATAGCGCATAAAAGTTGCAAACATATCATTACAAACTCCCTCAATATCTTCTGTCTAATAAGTCTGGTCCTTTCAAGCTGCCCTGAGGCACTCCAATAATTAATAATGACTAAGCATTTCTATAATTCCGATATTTATTTGAAGAGTTTCCTGGGTAATTAAGTTGAAGGGAAAAATTTCCGCGTGCTACTCCCACGCGGTTTACGATTTTTCCTCAAGATGTTATTCCAATTTAAAAGGTACTCCACTTTGCAATCTCAGAAGCACTCTCCATGACTTCCGTACTAAAACTCATCACGGCCCATGAACCCGTTTTGGTATTCTGAAAAAAACATAACATGGAAACATTCAAAATAGAATTCGTTTCGTTATTCTTTAATGGCAACAGAAAGCTACGTCTGATAACTGGTATGGTTTAAGCTTACAAATTGAAAACCTGATACTGAGTGAGATAAAGGAAATTCCAGAAAATGTTGAATGTCTAATTAAAAGTGCCTGTGAATTACACGTGGCGCGACCTAATTGAGTTTGCTAACAACCAAAGGCTCATTCAGAAAATGGAGGAAATAGGACTGACTATTGTTTCAACAAAGAGTACCCAGAGATAGGATCGGTTCTTAAAGCTGATGATTGGATCCTATAAATAGTGGATAAAATATCAGATAAGATAACATTCCACCACTGTTGCTCCAAACCCCGTTTAAAGTTATCGAAATAGCTTTTTGTTATTTTAGTATCGCCCGTTCCACTTCACGCCTGAATTGAAGATAATATCCAAATTCTTAAACGGAATCACATTTCCTTCGAAACTTCGATTAAGCGGCGATATTTGGACTTGATGAGTCTCAAATTTTCCGGAAGGACATCTATCACGGTAGAGATTAAACCCTGTTCGTTGACAGTTTTGAAATCAGCTTTCATAATCTGCTAATCGGATGGACTAAAACTCTTTATTATAATTATGCTTTAAGTAATTTACCACATCTCGTTTTTGCTTTTACTTTATACTCCACGTTCCGCAATGCACCTGTATTACATACTGTTTATTACGGTAAATATCTGATCTAGATTTGAAATCATTTAACAATTTGCAATCAAATTATTCGCATAAAACGGATACAATAACCAACGGCATGCTATATCCCGACGGAGATCGTGTGACCGCAAAAAGTAGGTATTACATAAAACATTGCACTGACTGCAGTTTGCGTAAGAGGCATAATTATAGTTGGTGGACTAGAAAACGCAGGCTTGGAAGACTTAATCGCTGCGGAAACGTAGAAGCCGTCGGAGGTGTTGGGAAACTTGGATAGGCGTGTAAATATTTAAATAGCTGAAACTGGGAGCTCCCGGAAGTCTCGGGGATATGCAGTGCTTGTTAAAGTAGTTACGGGAACTCTGCCGTACGCGGCGATATAATGTATGGCAATATGGGAAAACTGGCGCCTTAGGAAGTTGTAAATGGAAACTTGTAATTTACTTAAGTGGATTAGAATCTGTTCCTAAGTAACTTAAGTCATATTTACTACTCTAAACACGATGTAATGTTGGTGCTCTGATGCTCTCTCCGGTTAGAAGTTATACTCCGGTTAGACGACATAAAACATTGCACTGACTGCAGTTTGCGTAAGAGGCATAATTATAGTTGGTGGACTAGAAAACGCAGGCTTGGAAGACTTAATCGCTGCGGAAACGTAGGAGCCGTCGTAGGTGTTGGGAAACTTGGATAGGCGTGTAAATATTTAAATAGCTGAAACTGGGAGCTCCCGGAAGTCTCAGGGATATGCAGTGCTTGTTAAAGTAGTTACGGGAACTCTGCCGTACGCGGCGATATAATGTATGGCAATATGGGAAAACTGGCGCCTTAGGAAGTTGTAAATGGAAACTTGTAATTTACTTAGGTGGATTAGAATCTGTTCCTAAGTAACTTAAGTCATATTTACTACTCTAAACACGATGTAATGTTGGTGCTCTGATGCTCTCTCCGGTTAGACGTTATACTCTTAATATAGGGTTTTATGGACGGAAGCGGCCATGACTTGCAATAAATTAAGCATAAACCCTTATTTTAAAACTTCCCAGCTACCCAAGTCATTACAAACCTAGATTATTCCAAATTCACCCAGCTCCGCACACCCACATCGGCAAATGATGGAGCCGGAATGATGCTACATATTCGCTCGCAAATTTGTGTCCGAAAGTCTGGAGATTGATTATATATCTTGGAGATGATTAAAACAAAAACTCGCAAAATTTGGAGTAATGTATACACATCTCGTAACCTCAATTTATGAATGACTTTAAAGAGCTAAACGGCAGATTAAGTAGTACACGCCAATATCCCGGATTTATGTTAAGGAAGGGTACAACAATACACTTTACGTAAATCTGGTCTCGAGACTAGACGTTAGGGTACCAAGCAAAAAAACAAAGTGACCTAACTTGTCCTTTATATTCTAAATTCCCATCATCATTGTTCAATCAAATGCTCGAAGTAACTGCAGTATGTACATAGATACTTCCTTCTTTACGCTAAGTTTACAAACTTTTATTCAATAACGCAATTTCCAACGAACCCGAAAGAAAAACAGGCACAGACGTGATCTGAGTCGGCCCTAAAACTCCTAAGAGTTCATTAGAAAGCTAGACGTACTATTCGCATCGTCCCACGCCTAAGGACGCGAACTTGACCGCTGTGACTCATCATACCGGTTCCTAACTATATGCACGATACTATTATACATATCACCGTCGGTGTTTTGTAATGAGCTTTTTGTGACGATCTATTCTAAAAACGTGTGGATGGACTGTAATGTTTCTAATGAAGCGTTTGAAGCGTTGTCTGTGGATCTGAGGAGGACATTTTGTTGACCTTACTATCAAACTTAGGGAACTATTTTGCAATGCGCGCCAAACTCTACAGGGATTACAGGGCTATAAATGACGGTCGCTAGAACTAGCCATAAATTCCAATATTAAGGACGACAAACCATTAGGGTTGTTAAATCACATTCCAAGACAATTGATTATAAATGCGAAGTATTAAATAGAACAAGCAGTATCTGTGGTTAGAGCGGTGATAATAATTCATTCTTACCTATTACGATTGGAAAGATACAGCCAGACAGCGGAGACTTAGTAATAAAAATACCCTTCCATCTGTACTGTATAGGATAGGCAAAGTATTGTAGCTGATCCTGTTTTACTTAGGCCTTATATAAATTTACTGCATATTCATAGAAAATTCCCGTCTGACTTTAAAACGCAAAGAAAAACGACCCCTTTGAATAAATAATATTGTATAAGATGCTAGGCCACGTTTCTGTGCTCTAACGGAAACAAAGGGGGATGCATTTGAAATAAAGGCATTATAAAGTTTTATTACCGACGCTAAAAGAAACAGGACTGGCTTCGGAATTGTTTCAATCTCTTTGGGAATTACAAATTACGGAGATTAACACATCTTTATGTAAAATGGCGTCGATCCGTAGCTTCATAGCTTGCTCTTTACGTCAAAACAAACCAACAAACCCACTTTCGCATTTATAATATGGAGGATATAGCGGTTAGCAACAATCATCTAAAACACTCGGCTCAATAATGAAAAAGCATGCCTACAGATAGTGCTGTGGCTGTATTGTTTTTTTATCTTTCCAATGCCGGATCGGCTGACTCACAGACTAATCAAACTAACAAGATACTATGAGGCCCCTTTCGTCTATAAGAGTGAGTTTATTTATGTTATTCTTATACTATACACTGGATGGTGCCCATTACTTCACCCGTGGAATAAATAGATAGACATAGTAGTCAGAGAAATTTAACCAATAACCACGTGGATATACGTTCTACACAGGATCACATTTTGTGGCGAGCTATAGGGAAGACCTATGTTCAGCATTGGATGTCTGCGGCTGATAAATAGATAGACTGTACTTATCAATGCAGGTATAGAAACACATCCCAGATCTCATGTTTGGATCATTAGGCAAACTGTCTCGCAAATAGTCAAATATATTCATGATACGGGATAGTTGTATAAATAACAATAATAGGGTATTTAGAAGTCACTGTTTTTTTTATTCGTATGTGTCTTTGCGGCTTCCTGCCATAACGCTTGGGCGAATTATAACCACTTTAAATACCGAGAGCTTGGGATTCAAGGACAGGTGTAGGATAATATTTACCCGACTGTAGTGAACCAATAAAGACGACTATTACTTCCGCGTGCACGAGGTTGCGTACACCTTCAAGCTAGTCAAATTAATTTACGATTTTCTGCTTTCAATCAAGTTTTGACTATCAACATTCACTGCTTACAGCTAGCTGTCGTCGTTGAAGTGATTGCTATTTAGCGATAAGATCGTCTGTTGTTTACCTCTGCCTTGCAACCTTCCTGTGTTTCTTTTGTGACTAGTGCATCATAGTTTGTATTGTATCTCCTCATCGCAAACAATACAATAAAGATCCGGGTTGTTTTGTTGCATTTTGCAATAAAATTCAAAGGCCCAAGTACTGATATTATTTTATGAAAATTACGTTATCACTGGGAATTCATAACTCATAAACGGGGCTGGGATTTCCGCTGGAAGTCGGTTTCTGTGATCGAATAGCACAACTTGTCGTAGGTCGTAACTTTAATCTCATGGCTATCAGCATCCCTTTCTAAACAATATAATGTGTATAGGACGGACGTTGTCACGGCCAATCTAATTTGTGGCACACTTCAATTTCATATGAAAAACGTCCAAATAGTAACCGATGAAATTTCTGCTCCGTACATCGATTTTACTAATGTCAAAAAACGGAGTAAGTTCCCCGAAAAAGAAATATAGTTTGTCATGAGGTCAGGATCTGATGATGAAATGGGAAACCGAACAAATCGAGGTAACTCTTAAAAAAAAAAATACTGATTTAAGTTTTGTAAACTCCGACAGTTATTTTCCGAATGTATCATTTGGCTTCACTAACGTATTTTTTATTTGTTATTGTATCAGTCTTTGACAACGGCAATTTGAGTTATGACGTCTTCTGTACCTTTAATTTAATTTCCGTACTTTTTTTAAAGGCTGTTATACGGGAACAATATTTAAGGCAACGTCAGCTTTATTAGGACGAGGCATGTTTGGGCAGTAAAAAGGGCAGTAAAAAAAACCAGGATTAGAGATGATTGTTACGCCCGCCGGCATTTTTTTATCTAGTAACATTTAAACTGGTGTTTTTACAGTGGAAAATTTTCCTTTACTACTGCGAAGTGCGAACCATTATTAGTCCTATTGCGGATTTAATATTTCAAACAGACACAATAACAAATGAAAGATGAATTCTTCTTTAACTTGATTCAGTTTGCAACTTGGTAAGTGTTAGCGGTTCGTAAGTCGTAGTAGTATAATTTGAAGCAAAATTCGAAGCCTTATGTTTATATCCTACTCATAACGAAACAAGTTTCAGTTGAAATTAAACCAAATCAATCATAGATGCAAAGGTAGCGGTTGACAATGAATGAACGGCCTCCGCGTAGTCAACATCAAAAGTAAATGATCATTTAAGTTCTTTGTCGCAGCAAAGAATAGAAGTGCGACTGTTTGAATGCGTCAAAGCAGTTGAAGTGATAAAGTACTAAACACGATCATTTGTTTTCGATGTTGATTCTTGGGTAAAAACAACATCTTGATAAATTTTCCTTTCCGTAAATCCACCGATTCTGAAGTTAAAAGAGCCAATGGCTAAAGACAAAACGTTAATAAAACGCGTATGACGCAAGCAGCTAATCAACATAACGAGAACATCTAACTAGTCACGGCACAAAACGTTAGCTTCAATTAGAAGAACTCACAGCCCATAATATTTAATTAGTACAGCACGAAATGTTTTTAACTTTATCGTGAGACGTATGACTAACATTATTTTGAAGTGTTACTTAACAGTATTTTGAGCAAACTCGTGTCGAGAAGTAGTTTTTGTCGACCTCCCACAAGGTGGCGATGTAGTCTTAATTATCAATTTTCATTAACTGGAATGGGAATGCTCGTGAATATAATTATGCTTGATGGTAAGGATTGATTAACGTACGGTGGAGTGAGCGCAAATTTGCAAGTACTAGTGTTTGTAGCATCATGACGACAAAATGGTTTGCACAAAGGTGGTTGGCTGTTCAGTGTCCACAGATATTTTTTGACAGACCACGGTGAAGCAAAATGAGCTTTGATTGACGACTTTTTTCTTCCCTGTGCGATCTGGCGCAGCTGCCTTCTACTCGTAAAAAAGACTAAAAGAAGAAAATGAATTCCTATTTTACTAGCTGCTCTTCAAACTAATTTGCAAAGTAGCCACGTTCGTGCCTTTCACGGTACGATTTTAGCCTATCTAAATATGGAGTTTGTCGGGCGAAGGCGAACTTTAAGAGTCAATAGAATGTCACTGAGGTCATACACGGGTAGAATAATGTAGCTAACTTCTGTCAGGGTAGAAGTTTAGCGCAAAGTAGAATATTTAAGGCTTCTTTTGGCTATGAAACTTGTTAAATATACTTCAGCTTCCGAGTTTCTAATCTAACTAACAGCCAAGTTAAGCTATAGTAAGCCCAAAGCACGCATATGTACATTTATGGTAAATTTCCCATGAGAATTCCTTCTAATCAGTAGTATACTATATTACCCGCCACCGACTAAATAGTTGATTGGTTGGTGTACCAAATAAACGCTACATTTTTAAAGAGAAAGAGCAATCAAGCCATGCGATGTGTAAATTCTTGGCCCAAAATTAGATTACATCATATCAATTGTATTAGCCGTCAACAACGGTACGTTTGTAGTGCTAATGTCACGCGTCTGATTAATATTTATTAAGGAACAGTGATACGTATGCCGCCTTCTCATAGTGCGTTGATCTATTGTGTAGCCGTATTTGGGAGTGACAATCATTTTTTACAGTTCCATAAGTTTGTTAATCAAATATGTGAGTTAAAGTTGAGTGTAATAAATTAGATTTTTCGGGTTAGGTTGCGCTCCATCCATATTTCACATGGCTATTTTGTACAAGAAGGGTCCGAGAAGTCGAATCTCGCCGAGATAGTTGGACTAAATTCGTTTCATCACTCGATTCCAAACAACGCACTCCATGAATGCCAGGACAGCAGCGATCAAAGGAGCGAAATTGTCAAATGTCCCAAGCTATCGAAGCCTCGAAGGAAGGAATCACGACTCTCAACACTAATCGCACACAGTACACACAGTAATCGATCCGAAGTAGATAAACTTATTGGCAAATAAAAGAGTACCTAAACCAGAGGGGATCCTTTGTATAACTGTCGTTCTCAATAAAATGAAAACTGTTATGGAACATATCAAGTATTTTGTTCTCATCACTGACAAAACCATGACAAACCATGCAAAACCTACTTCAGTCCACATGTTTGCCGAATTTCGCTACTTTGAACAGTAATAATATGGCATAAACGAGGGTACCAAAAGCAAACAAGTCCTATGTAAACCACTTTCGTTCATACCCTTGGAATGTTCCTTTACAGTGGTCTCGTATATGATACCCGTATATTGAGGCGTTCAGAAACAGCGGTTCTTAACGTTATGAAAAACAATCTGGGTTATAATGTAAAGAATATGGTTGTCTTGATTGCTTCTATGAAGAAACTACTAATGCCTACTACTATTAACTTTGACTGGAGATTTGTATATTGGACTCTTCTGTCCAATTTGCATCGCGACGTTTTTATACATTTTGTATCTCCTCGTCCCGCGTATCTTCTATTTGGTTTACGCCTAAGAGGATGACGGAACCCCAGGGCCCTAGCACACTTTGAGAATTCCTGCTCCAGTGAGATGGGAGCCATTAAGCTATCCATCGGGGAAATCTCATAAAGTATGACGCGAACTGCCTGGCACTTGAGGTCAGCGACCGGACTAGTTTGATGTAATTAGATCACATGACACATGTGAAGTCTTATGTTCGTATTAGGTATGCTTTTTAATTTTATTAATTACACAAAGGGAAAAACGCGTTTTGGTTTTAGCTTTAAAACTGAATTTGATTTAATTTACATTCGTTGTGAAACTACAACGTACCGTAAGGTCGGGTTACTTTAGCCCTAGGGGGTAACATTGTCCACCCATTAAAACCAACTTTATTCAATAAGTAAATTTTGGATAACTATATCTTATGGCATATCTACTTTTGAGTGATCGCTGGTGCTGTTTTTAAAAGTTTTCATAGTAATTGAAATGGGTGGATATTTGGATAATGTTACCCTCAGGGTTAAAGTAATCCGACCTTACGGTAATTAAAATTTAAACTGTGTGTCCTTACAATTATTATCACGTTTTATTGAACGTGATCGATGGATACAAAATATTTGTCTTCCTGTTCAGCTTCTTACATTTTAACTCCAATAGTTTACGTTTAAAAGCGCAATTCATTGCTTTGTTTAAAAATAAATAGGAAATCACTGAACGATCCACAATTTTCAATTAAAAGTAGTCAGAGCATTCTTAGTCAGATCTACAATAAATATCGCTCGCGATAACTTGAAACCTAGCATTAAAGCGATAATTCCTATAATGAAAATAAATACCGATCCTTTTCGCCCCCAATTAGCAATAAAGCATCCAGAGGGGCTAGACTTATTTATAGTGGGCGCGTGCTCATCAAGGCTTATTAACTTGTAAGAAACACTGCAACTAATTGGCTATGTAATAAATAAGTATGTGATATTATGCTTTAGTTTCCGGTTGTAAAGTTTAGTGCGCTATAGTATCCAGGTATATTTATGGTTAATCAACTAAGATCAAATTATGCCAAACAGGCAGAAGTGTCGTAGTTGGGTCATTGTCAGTTCAAAAAACAAAATTTGTCCCTTCGGTGGTCAAAAGTTAAGAGCTTGTATGAATCTAGGTTATGTTGCGATTACATCGGATTAGAGAAGAGGGGACGTTCTTTATTCTCACAGGCATTTAATCAGAAAATTAGGCCCTGGAATCCTTAATTTCGCAAATGTCCACCGGAAAGACGCGCACCTAAATCTGACAATGACCCAGTTAACTTGTGCGAGTCTGTCATAGTGTTACAATTTCGGGGCTCCTATATAAAAATACTCAAAAGATACTCTCAAGTACTCTTTAAACTGATTAATTATTCGATTATCATTGCACTAAATGTTTCTTATATAACGAGAATCGATTATTTCGTGGAAAGTGTCGCTATAGAATCGACTCGCAGTCTTAATTGATCGTATTTTTGTAAGGCATCAATGTTGTCTGTCTGTAGATTCCAGTTGGTCACGAATTCATGGCTGAGACTTAGATATAATTTCCAAAAATAAGTAAATTAATGAAAATCCATGAGAATTTAACATCAAAATAGATTACGTTTAAAATTTGTTGCCTAGCATTAGCATTAGCAGTGACCCAAAAGTCAAATACTACTTTAATTAAAGACAAATTAACCAAAACTACAGCAAGTATAGGTTTGTATGGCACATAGCTTTCTATATTACTTGTAAATATATTATTCTTGTGGTTCATTGAGAACTATTGAATGCCCGTTCAAAGTTGCGTAATACTTGCCGAAGTGCCGAAACTAATAAACTACGAACTTCGAGTAATAGGTATATGGTTAAATATTCTCGTCAGGCAAGAAAGTTACCTTACAACAGCCGCAGAAACTTTTCACCTGTCTCCAACGTCGAATACGGTAAAACTTCGAGTTACAGTCTTCCCAATGAAGCTCCAAATTTCGACATAATTCGATAAAACATCGGCACAAAACTTCACAGCACCGATTTTCTGGCGCACGCCGAGGGAAGTTCATCTTTACTGGTGTCTTGGGGCTTGTAAATTCTTCGACTAAGAATCGTACAGAAAAGTCACGCTAAATTGATCAACATTTGAAGAAAAGTTGCGACCGTGGCCAGCATTTGGGATAATCGATTCATATAAGTTTTATCTGGATTTCAACATATATATTATGTTAAACAAAGTCCTCATGTTTGTCTGTATGAACGTCTGTTCACGATGACACCTCTAGGCCAATTTAGTTGATTTCTTCATAGCGTGAAGCTTCACTCTTCCCGACGGTTTTAAAATAGCATTTATTCAAATTTCAATCACTTATATTGTAATACGATCGGAATTCAACGCGGGTCACTGGTTTTTTTATACAATAATACTAATTATCACAGAATCAAACAAGGAGCCAAGCTCTAAGTTTTCAAATTTGCTTCCGAGCAATCGCACGTCTCGCGAAAACTAACAAATAAAACGTAACTAAGACTACAAAGTCAAAATAATTCGACCAAAAGAGGTTCGTATAGAGAGTTCAAAGTTATGAAAGTTAATCTGTAATGCAACTCGCAAGCTTGGAAATGTCTGATTACGCGCATTTAAAATTCAAACATCAAATTGCGGTCCGTGGAAATTCTAACCCTTTCAAAGTTACTTTAAAGCCGCCCCGATAAGTCTTCGGGGGGTTGGAATTAAAATTTACATAATTATATTAGGTGTGGGTTTTCAAGGAGACGTCAATCAGTACGGACACGGCCGGAACGTGAGACGCGTTTTCGACATCGATTTTCGAGTCATGGATTTCGAAACGATTCTTTATTATTATTATACAGCTCGTATACCTATATCAGACGGAGCTTTAATAAAAAGTAGGTAAGTAAACAACACATTATTAATAGTACATTACTGCAGACGCCGGGAAGGAAGGGCTTGCCTTGGGTGGGTAGGTATAGACGGCCGACCGTAGGGGGGCCGGATAGTGATACGAAGTGAGTTTTGAGTGGTGTATTTTCTTATTTCATTGCATGTTTGAGAAAAATATATTATATATCTTCATCGTCTGAAGTTTCGACACGATTTCACGCGTTATGGTCTCAGAAGTACAGCGAGTTGTCATGTTACTGAACCCTCTAGACCCGATATAATAAATTTTAACTGTGTACAAATCGCAGTATAAAGCGCTAAAGTGAACAATACAACTAGTAAACATAAATAGACCTAGCTAGCTTAGTTTTCCTCTCGCACTTTACCATGCACCGTTGATAATGCAGCACCACGTTTAGCAAACTGCAAAGTGTAATAATAATCGCTCGACGGAAACGAGCGTAGTTAGCGAGAATGAACCATTAAAACTAGGTTACAAATCGATTAAATTCGCGACAGTTGTTAAAGAAAGTTACTTTTTAGCCCGGCAACCGTCGAGTGAGTTCCACTGGGCTGTCAACTCTCTCGGGCACCCTTAAAAGGCATTGCGACTCGTTCCGTCACATATCAGGTTGCTTCATATGACACCACCCCTACCACGTACCGAACCTGTACTCGAAATCTTACGTATACAATGAGAACCGTATTTCAGATGTTAATTATATCATTATCAGAGTTCGAAAAAAGCGAGCAAAATTTATTGAAGTGTCGTCGTCGGTAGGGTGAAGTGTCGGCGGTGTCGACTAGGGTCTTCGCTGGTTGTCATACGTCATTTTAATCGATTTTGCTCGCACGATCCCCGAACATTATTAATATCGCCTTTCCTTGTGTACTTACTCAATCAGTAGTAAAAGTAGCTAAGCATGCTCACAATGATCTGTAGATCCCCTATTCTCTAGCTCATAGAATCCGTGAGCGTATCATTACTTCTGCTGCTGACTGTACACTGGGCTGCTGACTGTTATGTGTGTGTGTGTGTGTGTGTGTGTGTGTGTGTGTGTGTGTGTCTGTAACAGTGTTGTTATAGCCAAGATGGTCTTTCAGTCAAGATGCTACTAATATGTAGCTGTTCATTCAAACCTTGAACTTCGATTCGATAAACTATGACGTAAATTGCGTGGTGTAATTTTTAATTTCTGATAACAATCACTCGCTTTTCAGTTCCCTTCAATACTTAAAGTCGTGACGTAGTGTAACTAATTATTTTTATCTTTCTAACGTGTTATTACGATGCGTTACAAAGAGAAGTGACGCAACAGTCAGTTCAGTTAGTTCAGTACCTAACTTTTAAGTCATCAATTTCGATTTTTAACGTAAAAGCAGAACGTGTCTTTCGAGATTCACTCGTCAACTTATGGTAAAGGGATAAATTACGATTGTGGGATGAGTTTTTTGCTAGTCCTCTGAAATATCTGTTACGACAGTTAAATTGACGTTAACATATTCGCGCTTTTGTGATGTCATCCGATGCCTATTACGGGGCTTCGGGTATTTATCGTTGCGCGGTTAAGAACTTTAATTTGTTTGAGGAAATTTTATAGCGGTGTATCGATTTATGAAAACTGTCAACGATTTACTAATGATAGGATGTATTCAGAGGACCAAATCTGGTGTTTTATTTGGAAAGTAGCACTGCCCTACGGCCTTCCTTTTATCACATATAAACTAAATTTTAAAACACACTTGACACAAGTTAGCTAGTCATCGCGAGTCCCTCATTCAATGAGTGATATAGGAAATGCTACTAAACTTAACATAACTACAAAATTTGGAATTCTTAGCTTCAATATTGGCTAAGATCTTGTCACTTGTTTCAATTAAAGCTGAATATCTTGGAAACTACTGGTCCTATTTCCACCAAACTTAGCTAAGAACCATCCGGACGGACAAATCTTTCGATTGAAAAAAACCTAACCATACGTTTGGGAGCTTTGATACCAGACACACAAATACACATGTCAAACTTATGATGGGGTATTTTATCCTCGGGGGTTAAATAGAGATGTAAGTAGATATTAGTCCGCTTCCCAAAGGTTGTCCAGAAGAGATCGCTCTTAAGCGATATGACCGCCTGTTGTCTACCTCTATTGTAATTTTAAGTTTTTTTCTGTGTTTGTATTACTTTCGTGTCGAGTTGTGCAATCTATCTATAAATTTAACAAATATGCAGTCAATATACGTCCCCAGGTGGCAAACAGGCTATACATATAATAGCTTATCCAGCCATTATAACTCTAATTTAAGCTGTATAAAGGCTGTATAAGTGCTAAGCAGCCTGCATGTGTGCTACTTGGGTCTGCAGCCGGGAGTGGTAAGCCAGCCACCAACAGGTGGTTCAACGACCTGATCAATACCAACTACCCCTAGTGCGGCGCCAAATTGCCTTAACGGCAGTCTCTGTCATAAATAATGAAATTCGCCGGCCGGAATACTGAAGTCAGATACTACGCTTTGTTGCAGAACTTAACCCTTAATTTGACAGAAAATTACGAAGGTTGCTAGTTCAAGCCTCGTTAAGGTAAAATAAAGCAAAAAATTCTGGTTCCTTTTTTTGTAAAGATTGTCTAAGAATTTGTTGATCCTGCCATACAGTGCCAAATTAAAGGTGGCCCCTTATCCGTTCAAAAACGATAAATGTTTCAGATATCTTTCTCTATGGGTAGACATGTTTCTTAAGATATCAATGTTTACTAGCTATGTAGAACAGGGCCATTGTCATTTATTGGTATATATCTGAAACCTACAGTTAGAATTTTTCATTGTTAATTTTTGTTTTAATAACGACTCGAAATTGACAAAATTCACACAGAAAACTGTTTTATTTCAACTTATTTTCGACTTACGGACACGTATTTTCTTGCCCAAAGTCAACCTATTTGGAGAAGTTGTCCTCCAAAGTACTAAAAAGTGACCAAAGCCTCTAACTTCTGTAGAGTTTTGTTAAAGCCAATTGCTAGTTAATAACTGCCTTGATTATTGGTATGTTGGAGAACATTTGCAATAGTGTTTTGTTATTTCGACTGAATCTTATATTTTACAAACACGGAGGAAACTTATCCCGTGGCTAACCACAGCTGGCTTCACTTTCAAACGCTAACTAGGCATCTAGGCTTATTTATTCTAAGGGATCTCTCTTAATCGCCGATTCCTTCAACACATGTCATCAATGCGTGCTCGAACATCGATCAAAGAGCGTTCCGTGCAAGAATCCCTCGAGTTAATCGAACGAATTGAACTATTCCCCTTTCATTGCGATTCAGAAAGGCCCAGCGCGAATTCCGACGCGAGTTTATCCAATTAAAACGATTAGCTCATTTTCTGTTCAGCAAATAGCTGAAATAGTTCGCGGTGCGCCTTTGGTGTCATTTAAATGGAGATACTGGGGCACGCTGAAAGCATTGCGTTTTTTGTATAGTACCTACTAAATTGAATTCCATTGCAAAACTCCTTCGACTTGGTTAAGAAGTCGTAAGAAATGAATGACAATCGAATCTTTATATACGTAATTGTTAGGCGGGTACCGATTGTCATTTGTTTTAAGTAGCTCACTGAACTTGTGAACAGAGTATTTTATAAAAAAAAACTCTTAAACATTAAAAAAAAAAGGTTAACACGCAGAAATGCATCAATTTCAATGTAACCTGCATACAAAACACTATTTGATCTTCAGTTTAGATTAGCCAGATACAGCTACTGTTATAATAATATTGTATAAGCTCCAAATGAGTCTACTTTATTAAGACCATAATTCTTTAAAGTAAATAACAAACTCATAATGTTTGTGTTTCTTGGTAACATCTGCCATACCCAGATACAACCAGTACTATACGTCAAAAAGAATTGCGAAGGTTATACCTACTTGGGAATCTTTAAAGAAATGAGTAATCCAAACAGAACTTCAGTCACGTAATTTTTTTGCCCCACATTCGAATATTTTTCCAACGATAAAATATTTTCGTATCAGGAATAATCATTATGAACGTATGCGGAATGAAATCTGGACAAACTCTTTAGGCGTAACTAAAACATTAAACGTTCGAAATTTGAAATTTTGTGAATGTCATTTGTTTCCGAGTACATTTTTCAGTAATTTGCATAATTTTCATGGTTGTGTGTTTTTTATTGAATTTATTATGGCAAATGGAAAAAAATAACGTTTTTGCGACATTCACCCGGACTGGCTTAAGTCGAGGGTCGTAAAACATTTCACACAAATGGGGGAGAGCAGAAGTACTATTTATAATATTTTGTCATCTTATTCCTTACGAAAAACAACTACTAGAAAATCTGTCTCGGGGAAGGTTAGCAGTTTAAGTAGTTCTTCGCAGAAGAGTCAATTAAAGAAAATGACGGCCGATCGTGTGGCAAAATCATACAGAGAACTTGGAAATAAATTCAGCTGTGACGGGAAAACCGTGAAAAAGCATCTTAATAACATGGGTATTGTTAAACGATCAAGAAAAGTCAAACCGTCCGTCTCCGAAAAGCAAAAACTATCTACAAAAAAAAAACTTAAAACTTTGGTTTAAAATATATTCTATGCAAAAAACGACATAGAGTGCGTTATGGATGATGAATCCTATTTCACCCTAGATGGGAATGAATGGCAGGGTAACTTTTATTTTGAAAAGGCTAATGACCGGACCGAAGAATCCGTGAAATATGTAGTTAAACAAGTTTCCAAAAAAGGTTCTACTATGGGTAGCAATAAGCCTTCGTGCTATGTCGAAGCCGGTGTTTTTTAAGTCTGGTTTGGCGGTTACTGCTGACAACTACATCGAGCGATGTTTGCCAGTTGTGCGTCATTTTATACAGTCAAATCATAGAGGAGCTAATGTAGTGTTTTGGCCAGATCTAGCATCTAGTCATTATTCAAAAAAACTACGATGAGAATAGAATGGATGAGCCAGAAATCCCGTACGTACCGAAAGAATCAAACCCGCCTAACGTTCCCCAACTAGGGCTAATTTCAGATTTTTGGGCCAATCTGAAAAGACGTGTGTACGCAAAAAATTTTCGACCCAAAACTATAGAAAGTTAAAAAAGAAAAATTAAATCGGAGTTGAATTAAATGCCAACATCCTCGTATACGGCGGCCATGAAGAAAGTGCCAGAAAACTGTTGAAAAGTAGCCGGGATGGGACCAAATTTCTTTTCACATTAAATTTTATTTATTTTGTGTTAATATGAGTACAAATAAAGACATATTTGGTTAAACTAATTTAATTAAATAGCGTATTGAACTTTGTCCAAATTTCATTCCGCATATACGTTATACAAAAGGCGAGTTCTCGCATTTTATAAAGCAGTGTATTAAACTTTTATATCCTATTTTATGAGATATACCTCTTAGTTTATGTTTGGCTGAGACTGAAAAAGATAACGGTTGAATAAACGCTGTTTTCTTTCTAGTTATCCAAACACTTTAACTGAATAAATTGTATATACTCTATTATTATTTTCTACTGACCCTTTTTTAGATAGGTCAATCTAATAACCTTATAGCACTTCTTTTAACTCGTCTAGCAAATTAAAAAAATCTCGGCCCGATAACTATCCCGAAAGACTGAGTTACTCGGCGACATGGAAAATTATACGTCAGAAAAAGGCCGAGAAATATCCAATATTTATTCTGCCCCTTCAAATGATATTACACAACCGTAAACATTGACTAACTTAGGGCAAGGTCGCAAGAAATCCGTGAATGAGATGTTTTCAAAACATCCCAACAATTATGCAAAATAAACTTACAAAATGAAATTGCGTAACTGGAAATTATAGCGCTTCGTTTTGTAACAGAAGTTGCTTACACGGGTTTCATAATTTGTGAAATTTTCACAAAAATAAGTCTTACGAATAAATGTGCTCCGTGCTGTTTTGAATGATCCATCAGCAAAGCTCGGAAACACGCCAGAGGTTTTAATATAAACCCCTCGAGGCCTAAGCCGTATAGTAGAACCTAACTACCAGCTCCCAACCCGCCGCTACCAACTTCGAATTGGTTCACGAGCTCTCTCTCTCTCTTCCTAGCCATTATCCCATATGGTGGTGGGGTCAGTTTTCCTTATTTTACTTCTCCACTTCGCCCTGTCCTCGACATTGGTTCAAGAGAATAAACCATCACAGGTTCTTTAGATATTCGCAAGAACTGTATACTTGTTTGTGTAAAATGAGACGCAATCGCTCGTAGGGCGTGGCAACACAACCGACTGTCACATGTGCCGCCACGATTGGCTACGAACACGTCTGACTTTGCCCGAACAAAAGCAGAAAACGGAGTAAAGCACCCAGGTGGTACGCAGTACAGCCATTCACAAAACGATAGCCCGAAGACCAGCCCGTCTATAGCACAACTATGGTTCGCGACTCATGTCGAGCGACATAGCATCACTCTCTCACAGTACTGTACCGAAAGATATAGGTAGTATATCTCGCGCGAGAAAGAGTCACGTGTCACAATTGTGCTAGATGTGGACTGACGTGGCGACTCCGATACCACACCCAAGTGCCCCAGGCAAATATGGTGCCTCCCAGTCTCCGGCGAAGCCAAGACGGCTAGCCGGGACTTGAGAATACGAGTGTGTGTGCTGTGGTGTGTACTGTGTAGGCTACTAGTGCTGCTAGGTACTATTAGTGCGTATTAAGCCTATAGATGCGAAGCTGGTTGCTAACATTTCTAGCCCAGCGGCTAGAAACGGCTTATTTGGCTTATTATCATTTCTAGCGATAACAAGCGGCTGGAAACGGCTGCTTACATTTCATTGACATATTCACATGATTCAATGTTTATTTTTGTTATTTTTCTTTTCATTTATTTACTATAGGATCTATTTAACATAAATAGACATAAACAATGACATTTGCATCTGTATTAAGTGTTAAAAACTCAAAATTCTCTTACAAAATGTGAAAGAGCAGTGGAATAGGACTATTTTAATAATTTATTTGTGAGAGATGAATTGGAAATAGGTATTTATCAGTTACCTAGTAATATTAGGTAAGCATTTAGTTGTATTTCTATAATGCACCAACGCAACGAGCCTCGCGCACTCATCCCCGCATGCCCCGCGCACCCCTCAGCCCCCCACACGCATTTATCCTGCCGCGCGAGATTCCCGCGTTTGGTTTACAATGATGATTAGATCCAAAATAAACTGATTTAGCTACCTTTATTCTTATAATTTTCATACACCGCCACCTGAACACAAACGTTGTTTCATAGTTTACTTTTCGTATCTGAATTAATTAGTAGGTACAAATTGTGTCGTCGGGGTCTATTTAAAAAAAAAAAGAACATTATAAGTGCTACTGTATAACAAAAATAAGAGTTTAACAAAAAAAAATGTAATAAAAATCATTTCTTTATTTGATGCTCAAGTCGGGTATCTACCCGGTATCAAGCGGCTGGTTATTCGTTTCTAGCCGCTGCTTTCGGTTACTACCGGCTTACAAGCCGCTGGTTTACAACTATAATTAAGCCCTTGTCATGAGTCCTGTCCTTTCCGTCCGTACGTGTCTGTCCGTTCATACCTTAAGGAACAAATTAGTTGAGTGAAGTGAACGCATTTTGCAAATTGTTATTCTATTTTGGGACACGAATGGGACGCCGTTATCGATTCCCACTGACGTCATTCCCGACGTCTAATCAATTCGTATGTTTTGCATCGTTATGATCGTAATATTCGCGACACAATCGTTTAATAGTATTCACAAATCAATTCCACATCCACGTGGAAACATTGTGATTATGTCGACCCTAAAAGAGCTTATGTGCGCATGGCGTTCAGTGTGCATAAGTCTTTGTTCAATGGGAGAATGCGGCGATAAAATCTGATCACAGAGCCAAAATGACTTAATAGCATTGTGTCACTCTTTATGTATGCTAGTTATTCATATTAATAAGACTGATAGAGATAAAAACAATCGACAGCACATTTTGAGGCCGTCAAAAGTAATTTTTCTCCAAAAATCGCCTTTTGTATCAGAAAATCTGTGCATTTCGTTGTAGATAAATAATCGTTTATTTCAGTAGCGCATCGTGACGGCCCACGCGGCTTCCTCGTCGAGGTAAATATAGATCTTGCATCCCGTGACATAACTTGGGGCAGACATTTTTACCGACACGCCCTTATAGTTAATTTAGGTGCAATCCACACAGAAAAGACGTCGCAGACGCGGCGCCCCTTTAATGTATTTTCAGTATTTTTATACTACATGTATCAAAGAATAAAGGGTGTATATAAGGGCGTATAATATAGCGCGACGGTGACGCATCTTCGCCCTACGACTCTTCTGTGTGGCTGGCGCCTAATTCGCGTCAAATTTCATTAAATATGGCCAAAGAAATAAAAAAAAACCCTAGGTAACTTAGCAGTGTTTGCCATACATATCCAGAATAATATTATATCTATTTTATTGCGACAAAAATATCTAGATTTTTTTAACACGTAATCTAATCGGAGGTACGTTTGGTTTTAAATTATTTTATTTCTTTAAACACTTACAGATAAAAAAATTGACTTTAGCTATTCATTGTACAGTTCATTTGACTTCCAACTAATCAAAAGTCGATGAGCGATTGATGACCAGTCGCCAGGTCCAATGTCACTTCCGTCTCACTTCACAACTATCCATGCTTCATAACTAGACACTTATATATATCCCAATCAGTGGATTATCAGTATGACAGATTATATATGAACTATACTGACGTTGCACGAGTCTATGTGCGACGGTATTGCAATCGCTTTCCATCAGGCGATCCGTTTGCTCGTTTGCCCTCTATGACATAAAAAAATGACATGAAAGGACGGCTTTCGTGGCTACAAGCAAGAGCGAACCACAGGCTTGGAAGATGTATGAAATGGCGGGAAAGCAACGGTGAACAACGAAACGAGCTGGTAGCTTTTGGCATGTTTGGTAAGGTGTTCTAGATCAGCACCTTTAGCACAACTGTGACACGCGACTCTTTACTGTACTGTGAGAGTGACGGGTGATGCTATGTCGCGCGACAAGAGTTGCGAAGCTTAGTTGTGCTAACGGGCTGGTGTTCCTCAGAAAAATAAAGTTATCTCATAAAGTTGAAAATAAAGACGAATACCTACACTGCTGCAATCACATCTATGATTTACGGTGTATTTCCCAAATTTCCCGTTCACCTGGGTGTACGTACATCGGACACAAAAAGTTTCCGGTACACTGTCCTAAACCACGTTTCATTAAGGATACACGCAAATACTCGCTGACTCAGTATTAGCTCTGTTAAAACTAACATAAAAACGAATGCAAATTTCTTCACACTCACAGCAAATTGCATTTATGCAAATGCATTACCACTGTACGAGTTACGTTTTGCGTGACTTCCTAACCCAATAAACTTTTTATGACGGCAAAAAAACGTAAACAAACACCTATCCATGGGGAAAATGACGCAAACGCTTTAATAAGTTCTATCGCAATCCAGTGCAGTAAATAAGATGCGCTCAGTTTTATGCACGAGTTCTTTAAGTAAATAAAAACGATAAACATGTTTAGGACGCACGTCCTAGATGGTGAATGCGCGTAGCATTTATATAGTAGGTATTTTATGCAATCGTTGGACAATGAAGGTTCTTAAAGTCGAGTACCGCGTTTAGGTCACGAGGCTTGCCGAGTGGCCTAAGTAAGGTACGAGATTTTAAGACCTAATTGTGTAACTACTGCGATATATCTGATGGCGACTGTACATATAAATCATATGAAGTAGCTAAAACGACACATTAAGACGTGAAATTGAGACAAATGGTTCACTGTAGACATCACAAAAGCTGAAAAAATAGCATTGATATCCATCCTTTTCAATTTAAACATTGAAAATATGAATATAATGCTATCACAACTTTTAATATGTAGAACAAAACAATTCACAAAAAGCTTATAGCTTACATAGAGCTAATTTGTACCCCAGTCATTTAAATTTAAATAAAATACTTTTATGTACCACAATTTGTTCAAGTAAACCTGTCTGTCTTCTGCTTATTATATTAAAAGTATCTATATTCTCACTGCTGACATAGGTTTATTTTTAGACAATGAAGAAACAGTTCTACTAAATTAATGTCAATCACATATACATATTAAAACATATGTAAGGAAAATGATAATGAGTTTTTTTGAGCTGATTCTGTTTACCTACTTGCATAACATTATGTATGAGTGTCAATATGAGTCAGTGAGTTTTGTAGGGTGGGTGTGCTGCAATTTATTGTATTGTATCCAATTTGAAAACAGATGCTACATCACATCTGCTGTGATTATGATATCGAGGCCGTAAATTTAGCAAATCCCTAATGTCTTTTCATTCAGGTATATTATGTATTTAGCTATGGGAAACTAGGAGATTATAGTAAATAGTAGAATAATGCTTCCATATTGGTTTATCATCCACAACTAGAAACAAAATGTTACTATGATTTTCGCAAATTTTAAAGTGAAATTTATCACTATTTCTTGTATAAACAGTCAAATATATTTAGACCCTGACCAAGTTTGAAGATCTTATCAACTTAACCAGACTATGTTGCTTAATTGGTCAGAGCGTATCGCCCCAGCGTGGCATAAGATATAGCAGTTAAAACCTGGTCGGGGTCTAAAATGTTTTCACTGTTTCTAATTTTGTTTTCGTAATAATCAAGTAATAACATTTTGTATATATTTACTTATAAGTTGTTACGAGTTATGACCACCTTTGCTGTTATTATAAATATTTGTGACTGTATTTAATTCACCAGTCTGATTATGATTAATGATTATATTGAACAACACCTTTATGTTATTATCATATATTTGTAATTGATTTTGTAAAATAGAAAAACTTGCTTTAACTTATGTTTTTGTTTACACATAATTGTAAACAGTTACTTTTATAAAACAAAAGAAAATAAAATGTTTATGATGTTCTTAGAAAACAATAACTTCTAATTACGCTCAAAGCCGAATCATAATAAGTACAAGATTATTGACATGACAGTAAGAAACTAGCTATTTGTACGGAATCAATAAATAGAGAGGTTTATATCAGCTGTTAGGTAAGAAACAGGTTGCAATCAGGCACTGCTTTATACAGATTGCATACAACTTCCTCAAAACCTGAATCACAACATGATAACAATGGTGTAGTATGTGGGGGACAATCAGACAAAAGATAGTGCTTATGTATTATGTATATGAAATGAAACAGGTAGTGTGATGAGTCAATTGAATCTCTAAATGTGTGTTTGCAAAATGCAAATTCTCTTTAATTTATTTACTAGGGTAAATCGCCAATAATTGGCCACCGTTTAATAACTGGCCACCTCATACTAAAAATTAACTTTGTTCGCCTACAAACAGAATTGATTTTAGTATAACGTGGCCAGTTATTGAAGGGTGGCCAGTAATTAACACCTTATACTAAAATGAATTATATTTATAGGTGAACAGAGTTCATTTTTAGTTTGAGGTGGCCAGTTATTGGACGGTGGCCAATTATTGGCGATTTACCCTATATTGCCTAAAAAAACAATTGACTGGTAACATTACCAGTTACACCGATTGGATTAGTCCAGACGGAAGGTTTGCGCAGTTTGTAGTGCACCTGTTTACTGAGCCGATGGTCTTGGGTTCGAATACCAGCAAGGTGATGAATATGAATCTTTGTTCCTGGGTCATGGATGTTATTTATTTGTATATTTTGTGCAAAAAAGTTTAATGTTTTTATTGCCACACTCATAATTTATATGATAAATATCCAAACATAAAAAGTTAGACTGATCAACAAGCAAAATTACTGAGATAGATGAATTTTGTTGGTCATAAATTTATTTTTATAGTTTATCCGCCATGCTACGCTGATCACACTTTCTAGACACGGGTCTAGGCAGCTGTGGTTAACACAGTGCTGGTACGATATTGTAATTTGTTTACCGTTAGGTTGAAGGATTGGTAATAAAAAAAATCTTAAGTAGTTGAATCTAGACACTATCAAAACTCAAGCACATTTATTTATTTAATCTTTATAGCACATTACAAAAATACACAAATGCCAGGCTTAATGCCATGATGCACTCTCTACCAGTCAACCAAATTATCATTGTCAGGCACATTCATAATGCTGGACAGGATTTATAAACATGTAATATTTCCACTTGTCTGATTCATGTCTCTGTTTGGTCCTTTGGTTGACTGGTAGAGAATGCCATTTAGCATTAAGTCTGTCACTTGTACTGACTCTTGTGTGTGGGCAATGTAGTTTAAATAAACAGACATAACTACTTTCTATACTTAAAAAATTCCATTGTATTTGTTGTTTTAAAAACATAGATTCAAATTCTACAGCTTGTGAACCTACTTTGAAATTATCATAAACAAAATTGAGCTATTAACTAAACAAATAATAAAAGAAGTAAAACAAACTATTCCCTATTAAACATGACTTTGTTATATTTGTATGATAACTTACATTTTCTCTTATAGAGATTTTGAGACTAACACTTAGCTAATCACCTGTGTATCTACCATGTTATATACAAATTAATACAGATAAAAATAAATCTATTCAAAAACTGACAGTGATGCTGAATTTTCTATACTTTTAAATTCATGGAACACAGGATACAGTATAGCCTCCTGACAACCAGCATTCATAATTTGTCAATTTAATTTTAGCCTTATGACAAATAGTTGAACAGTTAACTATTAATTGAAGTTTATGTACTATGTGTAGGACACTGGAAGTCAGGAGGGTATGTATATGTATATCTGAACTATTTTCACATTGTTTATTTGAACAAATGGTCACACTCACATTATAACATAATGTATAACAAATGTTGTATGAATCATTATTATTGTTTGGCACTTTTTCAGCAAATGGGGCTGACTTAGTGAACATTGTTCAATGACTGAGGAACACCAAAGATTATGCACTTACCTTGAAGATGGGTCTGGCGTGCCTCGGCTGAGTCGGGGCAGCCGTCGTGGTGGCAACCGCCGGCGCCGCCGCTGGCGCCGTCACGTGGTCTGCCGGCAGGGACTCCGGCACAGTTTGCAGAGTCGGCCGCATCGTAGTCGACATTTTCACCAAAACACACGAGTTCGACACTTAACACTGAGCTAGCCCTAAGCGCTCCCTCGCAGCTCGCATCCTCCGCGCCACACGCCCCTGCAGACCGCCCTGGCGCCTCAGGCCTTCACCAGGACGCCGCAACACCACCCGATCAGAGTTAACCGATCGCCGACCAACAACGCCCATCTAACCGCATTTTTCGCCAGAAAAATACATAGCGAAACCGTTTAGAGTGAACTGAGACACGATTCCCGATTCTATTTAACTTTTAGGTATATGCTCGCGATCGTTGTGATGAAAAACGGAAATAGACACGCAAAAAACTATTAGAAAGCTTACGGTGTCTTCTGTCACATAAACACTATCAGGGATTTCGGCGTTTTAACTCTAAACCGACGCGTAATACAATTTTTTCAACGCGACCGGCTCCTAAATAGGCTAAGAAAGCGCCCGGTGGACAAATATTTGTCCATTTAATAGTAAAATTGTTAACGATAATCACATAACTCCGCTAAAAGTCCTGAGTTCTTGAATCTACTCTCAAGATGGCGGATTTTACCTACTCCTCGTAAATGGGCACAAGGCTGACACGAAAACATCAACCGGCTCTCTATCATTCCCTGTCTATTACTAACGATATAAAAGAGATGGAGATACGTGAAAAAGTTCAACGGAGTTTTAACGATACGTCAGAAAATCTGCCAATAGAGCATGCGCAGAAATAACGAATGAACGCATCTTGAACGTATCTTTGCGTTTCGTGTCCTTGTGTGTTATAAGATTGTTTATCTTTTTGTTTTGTTGGGGAAGCCGCTTTTTACAAAATTAAATTTCTTTGTACACTTTTAGCTTTCTTTAAAAAATTACGATGCACAGCTAACATCATTTTTATTTTATGACATTGTATTTTAGTAACTTATTAATAACAAAGTCCTGAACGTTTCTTATTTGTAATAAATTGAATCAAATTATATTTTCTAAGATTATTTTTGATTTCATTATTTCAGTTTCCATTCATAAAATTGATTTACTCTGGTTTTGCGTCATAAAACTATTTGACAATCATACAACATCCAATAAGATGAACTAAACGCCACGATCACTAAAAAGCTGGCAGCACTGGCTTTTTTTTAATGGCAGCATTCTCGAACGCCATTTAATAAACATGGCTGCCTTGTTGTTGGCGACTGTTGGGCGCTTGTTTGGAAATTAATGTTTATTTCTTTGTATTATTATGAGTTCAATTGATTAAGTTAGCGTTATTGTGGAGAGAAACGCATGATTTAGTTAATAGGTAAGTGTTCTGCAACCTATTTACGCTAAAAGATAAGTTACAACACGAATGTAATAACCGACCATTCAACGCAACGTGAGGTTTTCTTGTGCTTTCTTTGTAAGAATCTCTAAATATAATATAAAGATTCCAATCTTTAAGTTTGTTCATATTATCGTTAACAATATACTGTTATGGTTATGCAAAGTATTTATTTACATAAGTTGTGACCTTAAATGCGTAAATGCTACTCGAGGAAACAAAAGGACAAATTAGCAAAATCTTGTAATAGCCTTATTTTCGTTCTAGATAATATTATGTTTTTTTGCTTTTATCAGCTAAACATTCTCTTTTTCGTTTATTATTAGCGTGGTAGTTTATAAAATAAGTAGCCCATACTCCATGGCATTAAAAAGTAGGTGAATGAACTATAATGTTTTGTGTCATCGTCTGTTTGTTTCGTCTAAATACTTTCTAGAGACCATGCTTTGTCAACATTATGCCAAATTAATTAAGTGTTAAACCCGATGAATACATGTTTAGTCATAATGATAACACAACGAGAGATTTTTCTTGTGGGTAGTTATTTCTCTTGTATATATATACAAGAGATGGTTGTCCTTGTATTGATAACATTATCAATAACTTCACCTACCTCAATACACTGGAGGTATGTTATTTCAATTGATGGTTAAGTACCTTAATGGTTTCAATAGTAAATTGCTTTTAAAATTTACTAATTTTGTCACACAAGTGTTAATTTCTGGGTCATGGTTCAATTCACAATGAATTCAGCTTTGCCTCGAAATAATTGGGTCAAAAATGTTATATTTGCCATTTAAAATTGTGCAAATTGTTCATTAGGTACTAATGACATTGATTACCAAATTACTGTTACTTGTTTGTTAGCAACTAAACGAAACTTCAGTCTCTTGAGAATAATATACAAAGATTCAGCTCAAAATACTTGCTGTCACTTTCTAATGAGCGATGATAAAAACAACTGCTAAGTTGTCATGTTATGAGGTTGAATGAAGCTACTGCATAAGTGGCATAATTAACTTGCAATAAACAGAAGTTTTTACATAACTGGAAAAAAACTGTAGCTATAACAGTAATTGATTATAAAAACTGATGGTATTCAACTGTACCTAAGGGACCACAACAGTATTTATATCTCAACATTGGAAAATTGCGCCACTCATGCCAATGTTGTCCAGTGATGTTCAAATTTCAACTATCAAAAACTTTGTAATTCAAACTACAGCGAGTGGTTTTCAATCTCAGTTGATTTAAAAATTGTAATTAGTTCACAGTCAAACTCATTACAATTTTTGGCCAATGAAATTTAAACCACATAGAGTTGTGCCCCAACATCCTAATTGCACCTCCTTTCCCTCTCCCCTATCTCCTTTCATGGCATCGGGGGCACAGTGAATAGCTTCACCTCTTGGTGTTCGAAAGGTTAAACGGTCTGACAAGATCTGGTTGTTATGATTATGAATACATTACGGGTCATTGTCAGTTTTAGGTGTGTTTTTCTGGTGGACATTTGAGAAATTAAGGATTCCAGGGCCTAATTTTCTTATTAAATGACTGTGAGAATAAAGAACGTTCCCTCTTCTATTATCCGATGTAATAGCAACATAACCTAGATACATACAAGCTCTTAAATTTTGACCACCGAAGGGACAAATTTTGTTTTTTGAATGGACAATGACCCATATGTTATGTGTACAATGCTTTAATTTGCGACATATTTACATTATTACTGCCCAGGTATTATTATGTTTGGATTGATTAAAATCTAATGAAATAGAAATTTAATACTGTCCCAACTTTAATTTTATAATAAACGAAAAATCTGACTTTTCAAAACAATGCCTCACATGGTATGATTCAGTTTCACAGTCATATCTTAAATTTGAAACACCAGTTTTCAGTTGTTAACAGTTAATGTTTTAGAACGTTGGGAACAGTCAATGTTTTGTACATTTATATAGATGTAAGCCTGGCTTTTAGGGCTAACCCTGAAAACCCTAAAAAAGCCTAATAAACCCTTAACCCCTAACCCTAAAAAACCCTAAAAAGCAACCTTCCCCTCAATCTCAAAAAGAAAGTCATGGATATGTGTTTACTCCCCACGATGACCTATGCATGCCAAACTTGAAAACTCACATCGAAGGCAAAATGTATGATTGTGACATGCCAAAGAGGAATGGAGGGGAGTCTTCTAAAACTAAGAAAAATAAATAAGATCAACCACTCCATTATTAGGAATAAAACTAAAGTAATAGATGCTCTTAACCACGCACAGAGACACAAATGGAGGTGGGCTGGCCATGTAGCCAGACTCCAAGACGAAAGGTGGACCTTTCTTACAACATCCTGGAAAGGTCCGGCAGGTGGCAGAAAAAAGGGTAGGCCATTGACACGCTGGGCAGATGATATTGTCCAGTTAGCAGGTCCTAACTGGATATGGAGGGCACAGGACAGAAATGTCTGGAGATCTCTAGAGGAGGCCTTTACCTTATAGAGGGTTCTAGTGCGGTGTTAAAAAAAAAGATAAAAATTAATAGTAATATATCAACTTTAGAATATCACGAAAATTGTCTTAAGCTTAGATCTGTACAGCATTTATTGTCTAAATTTGTAAATTTGTTTCTCACCTTACTCAGAAATAAAGGCTTTTTTATTTTTTATTTATTTTATTAAGCCTGGCTACAGGCATCATGTAGCCAGGTACCAGGACAAAAGATGGACGCTGCAAATAACAAAATGGCCTGGCCCAACCGGTAAAAGGAAAATAGGGCGTCAGAAGAAAAGATGGTCAGACGAATTAATAAAAATAGCTGGAAAAAACTGGATAGCGCCGCTCAAAACCGCAAATATTGGCAAAAAAGATGGAGGAGGCTTTTACCCAATAGGGGCCATAATTCTTAATCACAACACTGAATAAAACTGTAATTTTTGTTATGGATAAATAAAGCTATAATAATCATAATAATAGATGTAAGCCCATGGTTAAAATTCTCATCCATTTTTAATGTATTGTAGCCACAGTACAATAAAATTTATTTTAAATATGAATGAATGATGTCTATTTAATTATAATAATTTTGGTGAATAACAGGGGCTTTTAAAGAAAAAAACTGCAACTGAGCGGTGCAGTTTTTTCTTTCAATCTTTATATCAAAACAGCACATAAGTGGTGAAAGACAAGAAATAATGATAGCTACCACGCCATGGTTGGTGACGGGGATCTAAGCTAATTACTGTGGCTGGCACAGCTAAACTCAATCCCTACCTTTTGAACTTCAAGCAGTGAACTGACTGAACTGGTTCACTGTTGCCAAACCAAAAAAATAAAGAGTGCTCCAAAATCAACAGAGATGAAAAACACTTGTGGCGGTTTTAATTAAAAGTTTTTGATAATTGAAATTTTGTTGTCAACTCATCACAATTTTGTGATGTGGCGGTCAAAAGGTTAAACATACGATCACAAAGAAAATAACGTTGCGCTGGGCATTTTCCACAAGTCGATATCCAACGTGCCTATTTTGCGTGAAAAGGGGTTAGCTTTACTCCAACTACCCCAACTCCTCCACGAACCCCGGCAAAACCTTTATATTGCTTGTAGTTTCGTGTAGGGTACTTGGAGATCCTAGATTTTATTAAGAAGCTGACCTTCTTATAACGGTAGTCATGTTGTAAACCAGTTTAGGGTAAGATGTCCCTTGACAAGTAATAATATGAAAACGGTATAACATATTTTTGTAAATATAGCCACTATCACTAAAACACATTTCCACTTCCAGATGATAAAACCGGGTGGGTTCGCCCCAACAGTCACCCCAAGGAGAGCCTTCGATGACCCACCTTTAGCTTTAGTGTATAAGGATCCATTAGTTAGTCAAGATGTGGCCCGCACCGCAGTACTCCCACACCAACCAGCCGAAGCCCAATGAGCACCAGAACCAGCAGAACTTGAAGACGCTGGGAATGACCTCCGCCATATCCATGGCAGGTATGTTGGATTTTTCCTGTATTGTCTATCTGTTGACGAAAAAGAAATAACTATTGAGTTCCTTTCGGATTTTCTTCTTAACAGTGGTCTTGTGAAATGGCGATTCAGACTTGTAAAATATAAAAGTGGCCTACTTACAGAATAAATTGATTTTGTCTATTGATGATAAGTACCATTATTGTACTATTTTAGTTTCTCTTAAAACGTTAAAGTTAGCTCTCGACTAGGAGATGAGATTGGCATGAAATTTGACAAGCAACATCATTTAACACTAGTAACTATTAAAATCCGATAACCGTAAATTTGTAGTTACTTTTACAATACTTATATGTTTCTTGTGATTACAAACCTATTCGCAGTTGGTAAATTAACCCTGACCTATGTTGAATAAGTACAAGTTATCTTTTCGTTAGAGCAATATTGCAGGGCTTTCATGCTTTCTACGGAACCCACGCGAGTCCGACTTGTACTTGTCCGGTTCTTATAGAACTTTTATAGTATTGTAGCCCATGCTGTACCAAGAGAAGCTATGAAATGCATTTGGTGAATTTGAATGATTCTTCTCAGATAATATTAATACTAATAGGTAATCATAACAGTGTCACTTGGATAGTGTGACAATAAAGTAACATTAACCAAATACCAAACGACATTAACAATCAGACATTCTATCCATAGTATCCATACTGATCAAATTTCGTTTTACTGCAATACTTATATCGTCTGTTGACGACCAAAACTCACTAACAAGTCAAAAACACGTGTCCATTATTTTTCCACGTTCTCCAACAGATAGTGAAACCAGTAATTAATTATCGATTTGCTTGAATACATCTCTCTACAGAAGTTAGAGGGTTTGACCAATTTTCAGTACTTTGAAGGACAAATTGTCCTAACGGGCCGAATTTGGGCAGCTAAAAAAAATACGTGTCTGCTATTTTAGCCTACTCTATAACATATATAAAAATGAATCAAATCGAAGTTGGACAGTTGGGTACCTTTCCTTGTAAGTAACAAAATACCTATGTAAAACAAAGCTCGTATCTCATTATCAATCTACAAACTAAATACGAGGTTTTGAAGAGAAATTTTAGTGTTGGTTGTCAATAGGTGATATATAATTATGCATATTGTTTCCTTCCAATACCATACAGGAAATAGGCATTTAACCCTTTGACCGCCAAAGACGGCAAATCACGTCATCGGGAATTCGTGCCACTGACGCCAACGACGCCTATTGACGTCAAAAATTGCAATGGCAAAAACATGCTAATTCAAACCACTATCTGTGTTTTTCAATCTCTGTTGATTTTGGAGCACTTTTTTTTTTTGGTTTGGCGTCAGTGGCACGGTAAATTGCTTTGCCGCTTGGCGCTCAAAGGGTTAAGAACTTCAAATATATCACCGTTTATTTTGGTAATCAGAGTCTCCTGTCCCATAAAAACGTTTCAATAGCAGCTGACCTCAGGCAACAGGTTTTTTTCTTTATATAAGTTGTTTTGATCACTGCATCGCCTTGCAGTGACCTTGGTGCAAGCAAGGTGCCGTATACGGCACGAGGGTGCTATATGACCTAGATCAAGACGCTAGATTTGAGACGCGCTAAATCTCTTCCAATTTTTAAAACTCTTCTTAAGCAGCATTATCTGTCACTTCCCTAGGCCTAGATGTCGATGTAGTTGTTTCATTTTTAAGTACGTCATCGTATGTATGTATATATTTATGTATATATGTATTGTGTATGTACATTATTTTAGTATCTATTTTAAAGTATATTTGATTATTTTTGGTTTTTATATTTAAATATCTGTAAAGGTGTATTGTGTTAATGTATCGTTTTCAACAGCTTTGCACTACCTTTTTCAAAATTATTTTTAATTTACTCTCTACCCTAAGGTTGTCTGGAAGAGATCGCTTTTTAGCGATAAGACCGCCTGTTGTTACCATTTGTAATACTTTTATTTTTTCATTTCTTTTGTTATTTTTACTTTTAATTTGTGGTGCACAATAAAGAGTACTATTATTATTATCAAGAAGATATTTTGAGTGTCCCTTTAGGCACTATTTTGTTTAAAAGAGTTAAGTAGTTCATGCAAAGGTGTAAACAATTTTGATTTTCCTCATTACATCATTCAATAATAGAGGATTTTGAGTATGGTTTTAAACAGTTAAACATTACATGCCGTGGTTATGATCCTGAATAATTCCATGTTAGTGTTCTTTTATTTATGGTGCAAATCATAAAATAACAAAGAAAGCAAATTAAATGATATCTTGCGTTACTCTCTGTCGTGGAATTACCTTCCTTTATAATATGCTATATATTTCAGATTTACATAATATTTTCTGGATTTAATTTACCATTTTATTTTTAATATTCCGACATTTTACGTTGTTAATTATTACACTTTTGGTACGTCGCGTTCACATCCAGTCAGATGTCTTACTTGACGCTCCATCCAAATTACGCCCGCGTAACTTTAGCCCATTCACGAGCTCGTGGACGATACCCAACCAGATGGACCGATCAAGTAAAGGACATGTCTTCCTTCAAGTTTTGCTCAGTTGTAAGGGAAGCAATAGACAGGACTTGATGGATGCAAATCATTCACACCAAGTGTAAGCACTCCAGTGATGACCACGAGAGAGAGGACTTTAGCCCCCCTTCAGTCTCCAATCTCAGATTTAGGAAACATCTTTTTAATTGTCATTGATAGCTTTGCTACATATAGTTCCTGCACGTTCTTTGGCACCGCTTAGGCTCCGCCAATCTGTATCTTTCACCTTATCAATAATTCAAATTAACTTGTACAGTCGAGTTCATTTACATCTACACACTTACGAGAACAAAAATATCTGAACACGACTTTATGCTCCTGAGAATAGGGTCGTGTTCAGATATTTTTGTTCTCGTAAGTGTGTAGATGTAAATGAACTCGACTGTACCGGGCTGCCATCTATATATACTAGAGACCCGTTGCGGCGTCAAACCGCCGCTAGGATATGGAAATCCGGTAGTGTTACAGAAAATAACTACTTTATCGATAAGTGAGATAAGAAGTTTTTGGGGAACGAAGAATAAATTAATAGTGTAAAAAAACACATTAAAATTATGTTTTAAAAACGTTAAAACATGCCAGGCTAGAGACAGGCCTGATAGCCAACTGCCAGCTTCATCGTGACAATTTTTTCAACTCTTTTGTAAAAATAACTTGTGCATTGATGACATGTGATCTGCTGATCTGTTTCACAAATAAAATCCATATTATTCGATTTATGGAAAAAAATAATTCATGACATCCCCATTCTTAAAAAAAAATCGTCCCATATCTTAAAAAGATAATTGACATATTTTCATAGGACCGAACATAAGATTGGTAGAATTTTAATTTGTTTCTTCAGGACATAAACTTATCGATTTGATCGATTTTTATCAATTTCCAGAAATAGCACATGAATCGAAACGACAGATTCGGTCACTCACTACGCAGGTTTTAAAAAGGAAATCATGGAGTGCGTAACTGTTTATGTATTCATTTATAATCGTAAATATTTCACAATATTGCTAATAAAAAATGTTACAAAAACTCAATTGTATGAAATACAGAGTAAAAAACGTCTATAGATACACGAAAAACCACTACTTATTATCAATGCTTGTTTTTTTTTATTATGAAATTCAATAGATCGTGCAAATTTTCTTAATATGGGTGCTGCCATGTCATCATCATCAATCATTTATTCAATAACAATTACACATTGTGTTTGAAATTCTTACGCTAGTTATACTTAATCAAACCCTACTTACTAATCTAAATAAATTACTGACCAACAATACTCCACCATAAAAAAAAGAATGTGTCAAATATGTGTAATAAAAAAATCCAATATATAAAACAGCTAAACATGTTTGAAAAAAGAATATAAGATATATTTTTTTCAATAAATATAGAGCTGCAGGCCTAATACCCGAATTCCACATTCAAACTTTCGTGTATTTCCTCTCATTGAAATAGTGTCTGACAGAAGAGTGAGGGAGATGCTATCTATACTCTCAAGTCTATAATATAAACCTAATTTTAGGGTTCCTTACCATATTCGGTAAAAACGGAAGCCTTATAAAATCAATTTGTTTTGTTGACAGCAGAATTTGTCAAATTTTATTTTGAATGAGAATAAGAATGATCAGCCAGACGTCATTAATTCAAATATGATTTATTCTTGAGCGCGTCGATTTTTTGAAATTTGCATCATAATATGTAGGTTACTTCGCATGTTAGCGTAACATGCTAATTATTCCACATTGCCAACTCGTCCACAATGTCAGCTCGTCTATATTCCCATCAGGGTCACAATGGCAACTTGTCCATACACCCAACACATCCACATTGCCAACTCGTTCATACATCCAACTCTTCTGCATTGCCAACTCGTCTATATTACCAATTCGTCTCCATTGGAAACTCGTTCATATTCCCAATTAGTCCACAATGCCACCTCGTCCATATTACCAACTCGTCCACAATTCCAACGCGTCCATATTGCTTACTCGTCCACAATGCCAACTCGTGCACAAATACAACTCGTCTACATTTCCAACTCATCCATATTCCCAACTCGTACCCAATGCCAAATCGTTCACATTGCCCACTCGTCCATACACCCAACTCATCTACATTGCCAACTCGTTCATATTACCAACTCGTCTTTATTGCCAACTCATCCATATTCCCAACTCGTCCACAATGCCAACTCATCCATATTGCTAACTCGTCCTCATTTCCAACTCGTCCATACACCCAACTCGTCTACAATACCAACTCGTCCTTATTATTATCTCGTCTTTATTGCCAATCTCGTCCATATTATCAACTCGTTCGTATTACCGACTCGCCTTCATTGCCAACTCGTTTATATCCCCAACTCATCCACAATGCCAACGCGTCCATATTACTTGCTCGTCCACAATGCCAACTCGTCTACAAATACAACCCGTCCACTTTTCCAACTCGTCCATATTCCCACCTCGTCCACAATGCCAAGTCGTCCACATTACCACCTCGTCCATACACCAAACTCATCTACATTGCCAACTCGTCTTCATTTCCAACTCATCAACAATGCCAACTCGTCCATATTGCTAACTCGTCCTCAAATACAACTCGTCCACATTTCCAACTTGTCCATATGCCCAACTCGTCCACAATTCCAAGTCGTCCACATTGCCAACTCATCCACATTTCTAACTCGTCCATATTCCCGACTCGACGATACACCCAACTCGTCTACAATACAAACTCGTCCTTATTATCAGCTCGTCTTTATTGCCAACTCGTCCATATTCCCAACTTGTTCATTTTGCCAACTCATCTACATTTCCAACTCGTCCATATTCTCAACTTGTCCACGTTGACAACTCGTCCGTATTACCAAGTCGTCTTCATTGCCCACTCGTCCGTGTTCCCAACTTGTTCATTTTGCCAACTCATCCACACTCCCAACTCGTCCACATTGACAACTCGTCCATAATACCAATTTGTCCGTATTACCAACTCGTCTTCATTGCCAACTCGTCCTTATTATTATCTGTTCTTTATTGCCAATCTCGTCCATATTATCAACTCGTTCGTAATACCGACTCGCCTTCATTGCCAACTCGTTTATATTCCCAACTCATCCACAATGCCAACGCGTCCATATTACTTGCTCGTCCACAATGCCAACTCGTCTACAAATACAACCCGTCCACTTTTCCAACTCGTCCACAATGCCAAGTCGTCCACATTACCACCTCGTCCATACACCAAACTCATCTACATTGCCAACTCGTCTTCATTTCCAACTTGTCCATATGCCCAACTCGTCCACAATTCCAAGTCGTCCACATTGCCAACTCATCCAAATTTCTAACTCGTCCATATTCCCGACTCGACGATACACCCAACTCGTCTACAATACAAACTCGTCCTTATTATCAGCTCGTCTTTATTGCCAACTCGTCCATATTCCCAACTTGTTCATTTTGCCAACTCATCTACATTTCCAACTCGTCCATATTCTCAACTTGTCCACGTTGACAACTCGTCCGTATTACCAAGTCGTCTTCATTGCCCACTCGTCCGTGTTCCCAACTTGTTCATTTTGCCAACTCATCCACACTTCCAACTCGTCCATATTCCCAACTCGTCCACATTGACAACTCGTCCATAATACCAACTTGTCCGTATTACCAACTCGTCTTCATTGCCAACTCGTCCATAATACGAACTCGTCCACATTGCCCCCTTGTCCATGTTCTCAACTTGTAAATTTTACCAACTCATTCACATTGCCAACTCATCCACATTTCCAACTCGTCCATATTCCCAACTCGACGATACACCCAACTCGTCTACAATACCAACTTGTCCTTATTATCAGCTCGTCTTTATTGCCAAATCTTCCATATCACCAACTCGTCCGTATTACCAAGTCGTCTTCATTGCCAACTTGTCCGTATTACCAACTCGTCTTCACTGCCATCTCGTCCATAATGCGAACTCGTCCATAGTGCCCACTTGTCCATTTTCCCAACTTGTCAATTTTACCAACTCATCCACATTTCCAACTCATCCACATTTCCAACTCATCCACATTTCCAACTCGTCCATATTCCCAACTCGACGATACACCCAACTCGTCTACAATACCAACTTGTCCTTATTATCAGCTCGTCTTTATTGCCAAATCTTCATTGCCAACTCGTCCACATTGCCCACACGTCCGTGTTCCCAACTTGTTCATTTTGCCAACTCATCCACATTCCCAACTCGTCCATATTCTCAACTCGTCCACATTGCTCACTCGTCCGTGTTCCCAACTTGTTTATTTTGCCAACTCATCCACATTCCCAACTCGTCCATATTCCCAACTCATCTATATTGCCAACTTGTCAATTTTACCAACTCATCCACATTCCCAACTCGTCCATATTCCCAACTCGTCCACATTTCCAACTCGTCCATTTTACCAACTCATCCATATTAACAATTTAGATACATTCCCATTGCTGCATTGTCAAGTCGTCCATATTCTCTACTCGACCACGACCACATTTCCCATCCCGTCGACATGCAAGCGGAAGTACTAAGTTTCTTCTTGTAAAATACCATTTAATTTACCAAAACTCATGCCATTTTCCTTGGAATTTTTTTTTTGATGGACTTATATAATCATATTTATAATAATCTACCATAAATTTACTTATTTGAATGACGTTTAAATTTTTTTTTATTTTTTTTCTGCTTTGATTTAGATTTAGTAAAACTCGCCTATAGAAATAATCTAGTCTTTCGAGCACCAGTCCAACTCGCACTTAACCGGCTTTTTTCTCCACATTTTTAACAGGTATGCGAAAAAAGTTTCCATATCAACATTTTAAAAAGAAAAACAACCTGGCAATTTAGAGCATTGACATAATAGCCCCCAATAAAAAAGACATTAAAAGTTGTCAGAATATGGTTACTGTCATTCATTGTCAACAAACTGTAAAATTATTTTTGCATATTCGTACATGTTTTAAGTGTTGCGGATATTATGTTGCCGACTCAAAAATAATATTTCATCATGCTGAACTACTTACTACAGGTTTGTGAGCAAATCATGCTTATTATTATTTGGTCATCTTATGTCAAAATAGGGATCACAGGTCACGTGGTTAGCGCACAGTAGTTTTTTCAAATCCATTTTTCAGTACCTTTTCAGGAAAAAAATAAAAATCCAAGAGTTTTATGCACCTCTCCAGCATGAGACGAATCTAATGACATATCATTTATCAAAATCGGACCATAACTGTAGATCTGATGGGATGTACAAAAATCGGCCTCGCGTAATATATATATAGATAGATAGTTGGTGCACGTTTCCTATAGTGAAAAATGACTGGATATCTTCTTTCTAGGTCCAAAACCGATCGACATCGAAAAGACAAATGAGCTAAAGGAAGCCCTGATACCCTTCAGCGTGTTCGAATCAGATGCGGAGATGGACCACAGAATGGAGGTGCTCGGGGCGCTGCACAGGCTCGTCAGGCAGTGGATACGCGACGAGAGCATAAGGAAAAACATGCCTCCCAATGTAGCTGAAACTGTTGGAGGGAACATATACACGTTCGGTTCCTATAGACTTGGGGTGAGTAGTGATTTTACTAAGTTGTCTGCCTGTCTGCATGTCCGTCTGTCACTAGGCTGTATCTCATGAACTTAAATTTTCACAGATAATGTATTTCTGTTGCCGCTGTAACAACAAAAACAGAACTAAATAAATATTTCAGTGGGGTTCCCATATCAAATGACATTCCGTACATAAGTTCCGAAAAACTCATTGGTACGGGCCGGGTTCGAACCCGCGACCTCCGGATTGAAAGTCGCATGCCCTAACCACTAGGCTACCACCGCCTCTTAAAAGGAGTATTGTTCTAATTTGGAATATTGTCCTCAGGTCCACCATCGCGGCGCCGATATTGACGCGTTGTGCGTGGCGCCGCGACACATTGACCGCACCGACTACTTCCAGTCCTTCTATGAGATGCTCCGCCAGCAGCCACAGGTTTGTGGCTCTTTAAGTATTGACATTCTATTTGGGGCTACAGTATGTGGTTCTTCAAGAGGGGGGTAAATAGTTTCTTAAAGGGTCCATAGGCGGCGGTAATTGCTTAACATCGGGCGGCCCGCATGCTTGTTTGACACCACCGTAGTATTAAAGAAAACAGATTTAATAAGGGTGCCTTTTCACTAGAGATGTACTATGCAGCTGTGCTGTAAGGATGCGAAATGCTACGCGTTTCCACCCAGTGCTCAGCCTACATATGTGGACCAATGAATACGATTGGTGGATATCAAACACATCCTTAGCAACGTAGCGTAGCATATCTCTGGTGGAAAGACACCCTAACTAGTGTCTCTGAGCTGTAGACATCTTCAGAAATCATCAGAAAAAATACATCATATAAAGCACACTGTATATAAAAAATAAAAGGAGAGAGAAGCACACTGTATATTCATAATTAAAAAAAAGTTACATGTATCACAGAGAATCACAATCATCATGTTCGAAATTCAAAAGATGAATGACTTGCACGCTAGGGGATAAAATAGACTTTTGCAAGCAGATTTCGCTCTATAAACGGACATTTTCCGAGCGGGTGAGGTTAAAATAACTATTTCTCAAACATCCAAGGAAATGTCGTTCTTATGATCGTGGTAATAAACCGCGAAATACGTCTTTGTATAGCAATTGTTGAAGATTCGTTCTAATTTCAAATTAGAACGATATAAAGGAATTTCATACATTATTGGCCGTAGCCAACAAAGAGATTGTCTTTTGTTTCAGTGGGGTTTATTTCTTTTATTGATAATCTATGGCATACTGCCAATAAAAAAAACTTAGTTTGTGCATGTATATTTACGTTTTATTTCTTATATTTAACTAGATTATTAAATTAGATTAAATGAGATATTCAATAAAATAAACAAGGAATCACGTTTATTTTAAAAAAATATAACAATATCTAATGAATAAGGTGTTGTCATTTTTTAATAAATAGAATCATCTTAACATTTGGTGGCAAAAACATTGACCCGAACAGCTTAAAAAAATGAATTTGTTTTTTTTTATTAAATTTGAAATAAATTTATTTTTATATGAATATATAAGTTGAACATTTGTATTATTTCCTTGGATTTATTTGAGAAAAGCACTATACAAGCCTCGGCGCGAACAGGGATTATCGGCCTCGTATCTCTAGATGGCCTCGTTATCACTCGGCCATCTATTACTACTCGGCCAATAATCCCCTATTTCGCGGCCTCTGCAGTAATGTACTATTGTACCAGCTATACCGATGTATGATGACAGGTACGCGACCTGCGAGCCGTCGAAGATGCGTTCGTGCCCGTCATCAAAATGAACTTCAACGGTATCGAGATCGATCTGCTGTTCGCGCGCCTCGCGTTGAAAGAGATACCAGGTACGTTTATAGGGCTCCGTACCCAAAGGGTAAAAAAAATAATGTTTCAGATGCGAGATCCATATCGTTTTAGTAACTAATGGAAAAGCTGGGACATACAAAACTACTTACATGTTGAATTAATTTAACCGCCCCGTAATCAAGACGTCTAGCCAGCATGCACAGGATGCAGTTACTGCTATTCCTCACACGTCGTAAAATCGAGGCGACGCTTTTTAAAAGGGGACCCTATTATTTAGACTCCACTGTCCGTTCGTCTGTCCGTCTGTCTGTCTGTCTGTCACCGGGCTGTATCTCATGAACAATGATAGGCTAGACAGTTGAAATTCTCACAAATACTGAAAACAGAATAAAATAAATATTTAAGTGAGGCTCTCATACAACAAACGTTAAACAAATGTTATAACAAATTCAATTCCTCATCAAATTATTCTCTTATTTGATGGCTTTAATTAAAACAAAACTTAATTGATTCCTTTTTGTAACGATAGTTACCCATATCTTTTGTATGAGTAACTTTCGTTACACAAAAGACGCGATCGTAATTTGGTTTTTATGAAGCCTTTAACTATGTACATGTTTTTTGAAAATGACTCATAAAGAAGAGAAAATTACACATTAAACATTAAAAAAAAATTACATGCATCAGTCTTTTTTTTAATATTCTGACAAATGTATTGATAATTTCAACCAACTTTTTGAAGTGAATAATACTTTTCCCCGAGTTCTAGGTAGAAACAGCTATTTGATGCTTTCATTGCGGGCAGTCGAAAATAAGTTGAAAAAAAAAAAAAAAAACAATTTTCCGCGAGAATTTTGTCAGAAAGTCTTTTTGTCTTTTTTGAAAAAAAAAAATCAATGAAAAATTCAAACTGTAGGTTTCAAATATATTGTAATAAATCCCAATAGCCCTGTTAAAAACATGTTTAATCATAGAGAAAAATGTCTAAAACAATCAACATTTTAAAAGGAATAAGGCCTCTAAATACAATTTAACACGGGTCAACTAGCCTCACAATTTCCAGATTCCTTCGACCTGCGCGACGACATGCTCCTGAAGAACCTCGACCAGAAGTGCGTGCGCTCGCTCAACGGCTGCCGCGTCACGGACGAGATCCTTCGCCTCGTGCCGAACATAGACAACTTCCGTCTCACCCTGCGCGCCATCAAGCTGTGGGCCAAACGTGAGTTTATGTAACGTCGCGCCATCCACATCTTGTACTAGACCTACGACATGCTCCTGAACCTCGACCAGAAGTGCGTGCGCTCGCTCAACGGCTGCCGCGTCACGGACGAGATCCTTCGCCTCGTGCCGAACATAGACAACTTCCGTCTCACCCTGCGCGCCATCAAGCTGTGGGCCAAACGTGAGTTTATGTAACGTCGCGCCATCCACATCTTGTACTAGACCTACGACATGCTCCTGAACCTCGACCAGAAGTGCGTGCGCTCGCTCAACGGCTGCCGCGTCACGGACGAGATCCTTCGCCTCGTGCCGAACATAGACAACTTCCGTCTCACCCTGCGCGCCATCAAGCTGTGGGCCAAACGTGAGTTTATGTAACGTCGCGCCATCCACATCTTGTACTAGACCTACGACATGCTCCTGAACCTCGACCAGAAGTGCGTGCGCTCGCTCAACGGCTGCCGCGTCACGGACGAGATCCTTCGCCTCGTGCCGAACATAGACAACTTCCGTCTCACTCTGCGCGCCATCAAGCTGTGGGCCAAACGTGAGTTTATGTAACGTCTCGCCATCCACATCTTGTACTAGACCTACGACATGCTCCTGAACCTCGACCAGAAGTGCGTGCGCTCGCTCAACGGCTGCCGCGTCACGGACGAGATCCTTCGCCTCGTGCCGAACATAGACAACTTCCGTCTCACTCTGCGCGCCATCAAGCTGTGGGCCAAACGTGAGTTTATGTAACGTCGCGCCATCCACATCTTGTACTAGACCTACGACATGCTCCTGAACCTCGACCAGAAGTGCGTGCGCTCGCTCAACGGCTGCCGCGTCACGGACGAGATCCTTCGCCTCGTGCCGAACATAGACAACTTCCGTCTCACCCTGCGCGCCATCAAGCTGTGGGCCAAACGTGAGTTTATGTAACGTCTCGCCATCCACATCTTGTACTAGACCTACGACATGCTCCTGAACCTCGACCAGAAGTGCGTGCGCTCGCTCAACGGCTGCCGCGTCACGGACGAGATCCTTCGCCTCGTGCCGAACATAGACAACTTCCGTCTCACCCTGCGCGCCATCAAGCTGTGGGCCAAACGTGAGTTTATGTAACGTCTCGCCATCCACATCTTGTACTAGACCTACGACATGCTCCTGAACCTCGACCAGAAGTGCGTGCGCTCGCTCAACGGCTGCCGCGTCACGGACGAGATCCTTCGCCTCGTGCCGAACATAGACAACTTCCGTCTCACCCTGCGCGCCATCAAGCTGTGGGCCAAACGTGAGTTTATGTAACGTCGCGCCATCCACATCTTGTACTAGACCTACGACATGCTCCTGAACCTCGACCAGAAGTGCGTGCGCTCGCTCAACGGCTGCCGCGTCACGGACGAGATCCTTCGCCTCGTGCCGAACATAGACAACTTCCGTCTCACTCTGCGCGCCATCAAGCTGTGGGCCAAACGTGAGTTTATGTAACGTCTCGCCATCCACATCTTGTACTAGACCTACGACATGCTCCTGAACCTCGACCAGAAGTGCGTGCGCTCGCTCAACGGCTGCCGCGTCACGGACGAGATCCTTCGCCTCGTGCCGAACATAGACAACTTCCGTCTCACTCTGCGCGCCATCAAGCTGTGGGCCAAACGTGAGTTTATGTAACGTCGCGCCATCCACATCTTGTACTAGACCTACGACATGCTCCTGAACCTCGACCAGAAGTGCGTGCGCTCGCTCAACGGCTGCCGCGTCACGGACGAGATCCTTCGCCTCGTGCCGAACATAGACAACTTCCGTCTCACCCTGCGCGCCATCAAGCTGTGGGCCAAACGTGAGTTTATGTAACGTCGCGCCATCCACATCTTGTACTAGACCTACGACATGCTCCTGAACCTCGACCAGAAGTGCGTGCGCTCGCTCAACGGCTGCCGCGTCACGGACGAGATCCTTCGCCTCGTGCCGAACATAGACAACTTCCGTCTCACCCTGCGCGCCATCAAGCTGTGGGCCAAACGTGAGTTTATGTAACGTCGCACCATCCACATCTTGTACTAGACCTACGACATGCTCCTGAACCTCGACCAGAAGTGCGTGCGCTCGCTCAACGGCTGCCGCGTCACGGACGAGATCCTTCGCCTCGTGCCGAACATAGACAACTTCCGTCTCACTCTGCGCGCCATCAAGCTGTGGGCCAAACGTGAGTTTATGTAACGTCGCGCCATCCACATCTTGTACTAGACCTACGACATGCTCCTGAATCTCGACCAGAAGTGCGTGCGCTCGCTCAACGGCTGCCGCGTCACGGACGAGATCCTTCGCCTCGTGCCGAACATAGACAACTTCCGTCTCACCCTGCGCGCCATCAAGCTGTGGGCCAAACGTGAGTTTATGTAACGTCGCGCCATCCACATCTTGTACTAGACCTACGACATGCTCCTGAACCTCGACCAGAAGTGCGTGCGCTCGCTCAACGGCTGCCGCGTCACGGACGAGATCCTTCGCCTCGTGCCGAACATAGACAACTTCCGTCTCACCCTGCGCGCCATCAAGCTGTGGGCCAAACGTGAGTTTATGTAACGTCGCACCATCCACATCTTGTACTAGACCTACGACATGCTCCTGAACCTCGACCAGAAGTGCGTGCGCTCGCTCAACGGCTGCCGCGTCACGGACGAGATCCTTCGCCTCGTGCCGAACACGAGACATTACTTTTATATCTTGCACTAGACCATTTGATTATCAAATGTATTGACACAAAATGTCATTCGCAAAGCAATATTCATCTGCTGTTTAGTATTTAGTTCGATTAGACTGCTTTATAAATCACACATAAAATCATCAGCTGGTCCAGGTAGATTGATTTGTGCACCTGGGTATACTTAACTTTGATGAAATGATGATAATATGGTACCATCGGGCTGGTGTGATGATGGAGCCGGAAGGTGGCCCTAGAAAGTCTGTAATGAATATTTTTTGTTCAGAAAATTAATAATAATAATAATAATAACTGGAAGTAACTGAAGCCTTCAGTAGCGCCATCAAAATGGAGTTTGGTGTAGACAAGTGTGCGGTCATGCATGTACAGCGGGGGAAAGTCGTAAATTCCGCGAACTTACAGCTTTCTGAGACAATGTCCCTCAGGTCTATCTCCGAAGTTGAAACCTACAAGTACCTTGGTATGTCACAGTCATTGGGTATTGCGGACGGAGACATTAGACAGGCGTTGAAGGAGCGTTTCTTTTGTCGTTTGACAAAAGTACTTAACAGTCTTTTGTCCGGTGGCAATAAGGTGCGCGCCTTCAACGCTTGGGTGATGCCTCTGCTCACTTACTCCTTTGGCATACTAAGGTGGACTCAGACTGAGCTGGACGCCCTGGATACGAGGGTCCGTCAGCTGCTCACTACACACCGCATGAGGCACCCACGCTCGTCAGTTATGAGAATGTACATCCCGCGTAAGTGTGGGGGCCGTGGCTTTTTAAACGCCAAGGACCTCCATAATCGCGAGGTGTGCAGTCTTAGGGAGTATTTCCTAAACAACGAGTGTGGGATTCATCGCGATGTAGTAGCAGTTGACAAAGGCCTCACCCCTCTCTCCTTGGCAAACGAGAACTGGCGCAGACCAAAGGTGCTTAGCACCGATGACCGCAGGGCTGTATGGAAGAGCAAGGAGCTACACGGGCGGTTCTACAAGGCCCTTACGGGGCCCGATGTAGATCTGCTCGCGTCGGTGAACTGGCTACGCTTCGGGGATCTCTTCGGGGAAACCGAAGGTTTTGTCTGTGCAATTGCGGACGAAGTAATGATGACGAACAATTACCGGAGATATATTCTGAAGGACGGTACGGTCGACATTTGTCGGGCATGCCGCCGTCCCGGTGAGTCACTCAGGCATATAATCTCCGGTTGTTCTCATCTTGCTAACGGTGAGTACTTGCACAGACATAACCAAGTAGCCAGGATCATTCACCAGCAACTTGCTCTTCGATACGGTCTTGTGGGGTCTGAGGTGCCGTACTATAAGTACGCACCGATGCCAGTTCTTGAGAATGGTCGTGCCACGCTCTATTGGGATCGATCTATCATCACGGACAGGACTATTGTAGCCAATAAGCCTGACATCGTGTTGGTAGATCGATCCAAGCGCCAGGCAGTGCTCGTCGACATCACCATCCCACATGACGAGAACCTCGTGAAAGCCGAGAAGGACAAACTCAGCAAGTACCTTGAGTTGGCTCACGAGGTGACCGCCATGTGGGATGTTGACTCGACGATCATTGTCCCGATAGTCGTTTCGGCGAACGGTCTTATAGCGAAGAGTCTCGACAAACATCTTAAGAGACTCTCGCTAAATGGCTGGATCAAGGGTCAGATACAGAAGGCGGTACTCCTGGACACGGCGCGCATTGTCAGGAGGTTCCTCTCTCTGCAGCCCTAACCGCCGGTAGCCTGGGCCCTGCCCCGTTGCCGGCGGCACCCTAGGTTAGGTTTTTTTTATAATGTGTTTATATTTGTAATGTATTTTTTATATTTTACTTTTTATATAAATTTATTGTAAAAAATACCTATCCTAAGAAACAAGATTAAATGAGTGAATAATAATAATACTCTTTATTGTGCACCACAAGATAAAAGACAGAAAACAAAAGAAATAAAAATACATTACAGTTGGTAACAACAGGCGGTCTTATCGCTAAAAAGCGATCTCTTCCAGACAACCTTAGGGTAAAATTAGTGTCTGGAACTTGTTCCTCTAGTCCTGACATGGCGCAGCCGGTTGGATCCTATAGTAGCTGAGTTCTTGATGTTCTTCTCTCACTTTATAACTATTAAATCCGTGGCAATGTTTACAGGTCACGGCATATACTCCAACACGCTAGGCTACCTCGGCGGTGTGTCCTGGGCCATGCTAGTAGCGCGCACTTGCCAGTTGTACCCCAACGCGATGCCAGCCACGTTGCTGCACAAGTTCTTCCTTGTATTCAGCCAATGGAAATGGCCGCAGCCCGTGTTGCTGAAGCAGCCCGACAGCGTCAACCTGGGCTTCCCGGTGTGGGATCCGAGGGTAAGTCATTCATTTCAGTTCATTTAGTCCTTTTATTATTATGCACCACCTACTAATTTCAAACATTCATTTTCAACTACTCCGCTACCTAAAGGTTGTCTGGAAGAGATCGCTATTTAGCGATAAGACCGCCTGTTGTTTACCTCTGCCTGTTTATTTGAATGTATCTCATGTTGTGTTGTATTCCTTGATGTTGGAGGTGTGCAATAAAGAGTATTTGTATTTGTAAGTCATTTATAGAAGTGGACCCAAGGTTGTGCCTTGCGGTACTCCGAACTTTATACTGGAACCACTTGACTTAATAATAAAAAACTGAATTTTTTGCATTAGGTAGAACATGACAAAATTGAATACTTCACTCTTAAGAAAGTATTACGTAATTTGTGCTCGAACGTATCGTGGTACACCCAATCAAACGCTTTAGAGGGGTCGTAAATTCTCCTCCATGTTTCCTACGTGATTATCGTTCGGGTAAGAATTGAGGAAAGTATTTTTGACAAATTGAAAATTGTACTTTAGCTTGGCACTTAATTAATTGTGTTCTATAATTTGATGTTTTTCGTCAAGGAGACTTCTTAACAATGTTATGTTTTGTTTTATGTACAGGTAAATGTGTCGGACCGGTTCCACTTGATGCCCATCATCACGCCGGCGTACCCGCAGCAGAATTCCACCTTCAACGTGTCTGCTTCCACTCGCACTGTTATTATGGAAGAGTTCAGACTCGGTCAGTGTACATTTTCGTCATCCCATTTCACGCGAATGTGGCGAATCAAACCATTCGTTCAAGTCGCCACTCCCTTGCGCTTGGTGAAAGTGCGACTAGGTTTCCTAGGCCCCCCGCTAAACGCCTTCTAGGGCACTCCTGGACCCTGGATAATGTGATCCAGGAGTGCCCTAATATACAAAGGTCTGATTTGTGTAGGCATTGTTTTTTTTGCCACCATAAAATACGTAAATATTTGCAACTTTATCCATGTTTTCTGAAGTAAATTGGATTCTATATTGATCGAATATTCATTTATAACTAGAAAGTTCATGATATTGACAATAAATTTAGTTAAATTAGGAATTTTGAAATATTGTAAAAAAGAATATTAATAATTTTAGTCATTTAATGCTTGGGAATGTTAACCATAATAACCACAAATAGTAGAGTTGTTAGTCCGCTGTTTTCTAACATAATTGTGCGCATCGGGTTACAAGCATGAAATTTTTACCACAGATGCAGTGTTCTTTGGTGCTTATTTTCAGACGTGGAGGGAAGTCAGATTCGTCCCCTGTGAGGCGGGAGAGCGGAGTGAATACGGCCAAGTATCCCTCTTTTCTTTCTTTATTGCTGGTCAGTTAAGTCTACCAGGACGTGTTTGGTATCGTTTCTGTGTAAAACAAATATCAGAAATTATTTTTTTATGTTAGTTTTGTATAGTTCTATATAAAAATATGGGTGTAATGGCCGAAAAGGTAAAAATCACAACAAGTTTTTTTATTCAGTGAGGTAAATTAGTTCAATTTCGTGAACATTTTCAAATTATTATTATTATTTCAAAAAGCTCATTTAATCTTGTTTCTAAAAATATATGCATGTTGGGCACTTCTCGTACAAACAGTAGCTTAAAATATATCTTTACGTCGGCGTAACCAACGTAAATCTCCGAACGCACCCTATTTCGCTTCATTAAATACATTAAATAATGATTATTAACATGCTTTTACATATAATTTTTACTATATGCGTCCTAGAAAAACAAATTAATGTAATTAAAACAAAATATTTTTTTGGTAATGTATCACAAGCACACGGGCTAATCTCAACATCAACAATTTATTTAAGTTACTTTTTGTATGAAGAGTGCCCAATATGTATATATTTTTAGAAACTAGATTAAATTTGCTATTTTGCATTATTTTTGTTAGCTGTAAATATTTAGGAAATATAACTAATTTATTTCCCTTAATAAAAAAAACTTCTTGTGATTTTTACAATTTCGGAAATACAACCATATTTTTATATGGTACTATGAATTAATAACATTAAAAATGAATTGCTGACATCTGTTTTACACGAAAACGACACCACACAAGTCCTAGTAGCGTTATCTGATCAGTAATATAAAAAGAAAAAGAGGTCTCCTTTGTCCTCTTCACCCCGCTTTCCCGCCGCACAGGGGACGAATCTGACTTCCCTCCACATCTGAAAATAATCACCGCAGAATATTCTATCTGTGGTAGAAATTTCGTGGTTGTATCCCGATGTACACAATTTCGCGACTTAGCAAAATGTACTAGAACACGCAGGCTAAGCTTAACATCAACATTTTTTTCAAGGTACTTTTTGTATCAGATGTGCCCAATATGTATACATTTAAAAAAAAAAGATTAAATTTGCTGTTTAGTAATATTTTTTTAAATTGTAAATATTCAGGATAGATAACTAATTTATCGTTCTGAATAAAAAAAACTTGTTGTGATTTTTACCTTTTCGGCAATAAACCCAAATTTTCATATAGACTGGTAGTTCAAATAAAAAATTTCAAGTCTAACGGCATTTTGTGAGCCATTTTGGCAACATGACTTTTCCGATGTAAAAAAGCCTGCTGAATTCGATTCTGGATGTTGCCAAGCCGAATTTTGCCCCCGTCCCCCCATTTCCCCCCTTTTTACCTCAAAATATGTCCCAGATCACGGTTTTTACGGTTTTATACAAAAAGTATTACAGCTAGAAAAAAAGTATCAAAGACAAGACTGATCTCTATAAAATTTGCTATAACATGGTGTATAAACTTTTTTAGTAGGCCTTATGGTTTGTGACCAATATCTTCCCGAACTTCATAGAATGGTAGAAAATTCTAAATATCGACTTCCTTTACCGTCCTAACGGCATTTTGGGATCCATTTTGGCAACATGACTTTTCCGATGTAAAAAAGCCTGCTGAATTCGGTTCTGGATGTTGCCAAGCCGAATTTTGCCCCCCTCCCCCCATATCCCCCCCCTTTTGACCTCAAAATATTTCCCTAATCACGATTTTTACGGTTTTATACAAAAAATTATTAAAGCTAGAAAAAAAGTGTCAAAGACAAAAATGATTTCTATAAAATTTCCTATAACATGGTGTATAAACTTTTTTAGTAGGCTTTATAGTTTGTGAGCAATATCTTCCCGGACTTCATATTTTTTTTTTTTAATTGATAAACATGGTCGAGGCAGTGAAATACACTTATTTTAGGATAATTGGCATCACACAGGATCCAGCCGCTCTGCTGCTCTTGACGCTGACATCCAGTTGGCGTGCTGCTTATTATATGTCAAAACTTACGAGGCTTTCAGTTATAGGCAATCGTCAGATTTACACGCAGTACTGTATCCAAGTCGGGCTAAAAGCGACGTAGAAAATAAAAATGCTTTACTTCTGACCATGAAGTCATTCAAAATGCTCACGCCAGATTCTCCAGAAACGGGCCTCAGAAATGCAGTTACCCAGGATCTTGCAGCAGAAAAAAATAAAGTGTCACTTCTCACTGCCAAGCAGCTTGGCTCACTCCAAGTAACGAAGTTTGCTTCCGAAAGGCTCACCAATAGCAGGTAACCAACTGCGCTAAGGTCAAAATTAACAAAGGCCCGACCTTCAAATACCCCTGCCTTGGCAGGTCGTTCAAAATCAGCCATTGCTAAAACTACAAATTAGAAAAACCGTCAGTAGCGTCCAACAACGCTTGACAGCTGTTGACAAGGCTGGGAGAACTTTAAGTCTGAGCAAAAAAGTCAAATCTTGAATCATGAGCTACATGCTGTCTCCATGGCTATTTACATCCCGGATGGATCCCTGAGGGGCGGGAAAAGCCTAATGTTTTCAGGCTAATCACCGAAACAGTAGAATATCCGCAAGTTCTTGAATCACTTGTGGATGCTCTCCTCATTAACATTACGGCTGCAACGAAACAGAAACGGTAATAATCAGCTCGCCAGACCCGGAAGAAGATTGATTCAAGGACCATGCCATTTTTTTCTGCAACAAGATCCTGGGTAACTGCATTTCTGAGGCCCGTTTCTGGAGAATCTGGCGTGAGCATTTGAATAACTTCATGGTCATAAGTAAAGCATTTTTATTTTCTACGTCGCTTTTAGCCCAACTTGCATACAGTTCTGCGTGTAAATCTGACGACTGCTTATGACTGAAAGCCTCGTAAGTCTTGACATATAATAAGCAGCACACCAACTGGATGTCAGCGTCAAGAGCTGGAGAGCGGCTGGATCCTGTGCGATACCAATTATCCCAAAATAAGTGTATTTCACTGCCTCGACCATGTATATATCAATTAAAAAAATATATATATGAATTTTGGGAAGGTATTGCTCACAAACCATAAAGCCTACTAAAAAAGTTTATACACCATGTTATAGGAAATTTTATAGAGATCATTTTTGTCTTTGACACTTTTTTTCTAGCTTTAATAATTTTTGTATAAAGCCGTAAAAATCGTGATTAGGGAAATATTTTGAGGTCAAAAGGGGGGGATATGGGGGGAGGGGGGCAAAATTCGGCTTGGCAACATCCAGAACCGAATTCAGCAGGCTTTTTTACATCGAAAAAGTCATGTTGCCAAAATGGATCCCAAAATGCCGTTAGGACGGTAAAGGAAGTCGATATTTAGAATTTTCTACCATTCTATGAAGTTCGGGAAGATATTGCTCACAAACCATAAGGCCTACTAAAAAAGTTTATACACCATGTTATAGCAAGTTTTATAGAGATCAGTCTTGTCTTTGATATTTTTTTTCTAGCTGTAATACTTTTTGTATAAAACCGTAAAAACCGTGATCTGGGACATATTTTGAGGTAAAAAGGGGGGAAATGGGGGGAGGGGGGCAAAATTCGGCTTGGCAACATCCAGAATCGAATTCAGCAGGCTTTTTTACATCGGAAAAGTCATGTTGCCAAAATGGCTCACAAAATGCCGTTAGGACGGTAAAGGAAGCCGATATTTGGATTTTTCTACCAGTCTAATATGAAACTATTCTTAAATAACATGAAAAATTAATAGCTGATATCTATTTTACACGAAAACGATGTCGCACAAGCCCTAATAGCCTTAACTGATCAGTAATAAAAAAAAGAAAAAGAGCAGTACTTGGTCCTCTTCACCCCGCTCTCCCACCACACAGGGGACGAATCTGACTTCCCTCCACATCTTAAAATAATCACCGTGGAACGCTCTATGTGTGGTAGAAATTTCATGCTTGTAACCCGATGCGCACAATTTCGCGGCTTAGCAACTCTACTAAAAGGCCGTTTGGAATAAAATAGATGAATGAGTATGAATAGTATTTTAACCTTTTGACCGCCACAGTCGGCTGTGGCCGTCTACAAAAAATCGTGCCCCTGACGCCACGTCGGCCACAGCCGTCCAAATTTCAATGATCAAAAACTTTGTAATTCTAACCGCTACAAGTATTTTTCAATCCCTGTTGATTTTGGGGCACATCTTTTTTTTTAACTCTGGCGTCAGTGGCACGGTAAATTGCTAGACCGCTTGGCGGTCAATAGGTTAATGTTAATATCGGCTCCAAAGCTCTCCATTAGTCCTACCGTGCGAAAGAAAGTCCGACCCCTGAATATCATAGACTGATAAGAAACCAATAATGTCTTTCTTTTATTTTTTATTTTAAGGCCTTCATTCTTAAATATATATATATATATATATAATATATATATCTATTGAAATACTACTTATTGATAATGCCAACCAATTTTTTGAAGTGAATAATACTCTTCCCTGTGTATCATTCACTTCAAAAAATTGAAATATATATAATTTGAAACCCACACATTTGTCATTTTTATTAATAATAATCAATGAAAATTTCACTCTGTACTTAGGTTTCAAATATATACTAATAAATTGCAACAGCCCTATTCCAAGCGGTAACATTGATAATATGTTAAAAACCGGCCAAGAGCATGTCGGGCCATGCTCAGTGTAGGGTTCCGTAATTGCTCATCCTTCACAATAGACGGGCTTAAAACAGCGGTTTTAAGCCCGAGGTTTAAGTTACGATTAAGATTTCAAGCTCTATAAAAAGGTCGTAAACGCCAATGTACCCGTAATTACTTATTACCTTCTGGAAGTCAACTTACGTCCTTTTAAAGAAAAATATGAAATCTTGCGATAATTCAAAAACGGCTCAACCGATTTTGTTCAATATAGTTTTCATTGAAAGTACTTATAGGGCCTCATTTTCATGAATTTTTCCGTAATTTTTTGACCCGTGGTTGAAAAGTTAGAGGGGGGGACGCTATTTTTTTTATTTTCGGAGCGAATATTTACAAAACTGCTGACTTTATCAAACAATAGACATGTTGACTAATTTTTTTTGAGGATGTCAATCGATTCTATTTTTTATTGTGATCAAATGTCTATATGGGACTGACTACACTTAAATTGCTCTAAAAGTCAGAAATGACCGTCAAAGTTCAACATTTCTACGTAGCGCTAAAAACGCTCCATACAAAACGCGTCAGGCTAGTGACGTCACAGGCCGGTATAGGTACCAATAATTGTATGGAAAAATTAAGAAATTTGGCATTTTCACCGTGAAAAAGTGCGTTTAAGTTCATAGTAGTCATACAATTATTGTTTCGTAAAATTATGAGGATTCTGAAAACATTTTCAAAATTTATTTTGGATTAAAAAAAAAAAACATAAAATTTGCGTACCTTTGAAGTCACATATTTCCAAAAAAGATATATGTTTCTGGATTTTTTTTCTTTGTTTCGTGATATATTTAGCTAATTTTATTCATATAACTACAGTACGCTGTAGAATTCAACATCAGTCAAATAGCCTATTATGCTTAGAGACCCCTATTATTTTTAAAAGACCTATTCAACGACACCCCACACACTAGTGATGGAACGAAAAAATAAAATTCACCCCCACAGGTGTTCGAAAGGTACCCGAAAAAAAAAATATTTTTTTTGTTTTTTATTTTACCGTTTTGTCGGCGTGATACATACACATACTCATACCAAATTTCAGCTTTCTAGTACTAATGATCACGGAGCTAAGCCGTACAGACGGACATGGCGAAACTATAAGGGTTCCTAGTTGACTACGGAACCCTAAAAACAGGTTTGATCATAGAGAAAAATGTCCAAAACAATCAGCATTTTTAAACGAATAAGGAGCCTTAACATGCGAGTTATTTTGCAGGTCTCGCAATAACAGATGAGATAATGCTCTCAAAATGCGGATGGGAGCGTCTCTTCGAGGCTCCGAATTTCTTCTCCCGCTACAAGCATTTCATAGTACTGCTGGCTTCTTCTGCCAACAAAGATGACCACCTACAGTGGTGCGGTTTGGTCGAGAGTCGGATCAGGCATCTCATTAGTAAGTACTTCTGAAATATTCCTAACCACCCTTAATTTCACGATGTACAGCCCGATATACATATTTTTCTTTATCAACTTTTAGTATTTTATTATATAATCAGAATTTATAAGACTATTAACGGCACCGAGGTTTGAACTTGGGTTTCGTTTTTATTTTGCGACGTTTGGGGTTAAAACGCAGGCATTCTTGGGCGGAAACCTCACACATTACGCTAATCTGTTTTTTTTTTTTACCCCAGTCGAAAAAAGAGGGCACAGTATTCCAAAGACCCTTCGGACCGGACATTTTTAACTGACCCCGCAAATTGACGTAGTTAGTTATACTGAGCAATTGTCTAGAAGTAACCCCTATTCAAATATGGATAGTTTTCGAGAAAAAAATACTTAAAGTTCGCTGTTCCGGAGGGACCAAAAAATTAAACATATTTTATATTTACTTTGTTATTGTTTTTTTTACAACTATTTATTTCTATTATGAATGTGTCATTCAATTGCGAGCTCTTAAGGCTTTTTAGAAAATAAAATTCGGGAACAGTTTAGAAGATATTCAAAGAAATTAGATTTTCGGTTTTGATTTTTTTTTTTCGAAAAGTATGCAGTTTGCGCACGAACTATTTTATGCTGATAATACTTCAGCTTTATAACTACCTAAGAAAAAAAAAGCAGCTCAGGATCTTGCGGATAATTTGAGATATTCGCGATTTTAATTTTGTGTAAAAGTGCCTGCAATATTGGTCATAGCAAAGTTGCATTGAAAATTTTGCTTTACAGTTTCTGAATACTGCCTGTCAAAATATTGCCTTAAAAATATATCTTATGATTATAGTTAATTTTCTTCCTCTTCTAAAATATCAACCTCTTGTCAAAGTTATTGTATCCCGCATATTAGTGTTCTCTTCATTTTTCAATGCAACTTTGCTATGACCAATATTGCAGGCACTTTTACACAAAATTAAAATCGCGAATATCTCAAATTATCCGCAAGATCCTGAGCTACTTTTTTTTTCTTAGGTAGTTATAAAGCTGAAGTATTATCAGCATAAAATAGTTCGTGCGCTAACTGCATAATTTTCGAAAAAAAAAATCAAATCCCAAAATCTAATTTCTTTGAATATCTTCTAAACTGTTACCGATTTTTATTTTCTAAAAAGCCTTAAGAGCTCGCAATTGAATGACACATTCATAATAGAAATAAATAGTTGTAAAAAAACAATAACAAAGTAAATATAAAATATTTTTAATTTTTTGGTCCCTCCGAAACAGCGAACTTTAAGTATTTTTTTCTCGAAAACTATCCATATTTGAATAGGGGTTACTTCTAGACAATTGCTTAGTATAACTAACTACGTCAATCTGCGGGGTCAGTTAAAAATGTCCGGTCCGAAGGGTCTTTGGAATACTGTGGAGGGGTGTTAGAAGTTTAACACGTGTTTCTGTGTATCTGTCTGTGACATCGTAGCTGCCAAACGGATGACCGATTCGGAGGCGGTTTTTTTTAATCGAAATTCTTGTCTGTCGAGATGGTTAAAACTATCCTATGTCTGTACCAAAATTGGTTAAAATTAAAAAAAAATACCAGTCGTTTTGGCGTTATGACTGATGAGAGGACAAAGCAAAGTATGAAAACAGATGGCGGCCGTTGGCACGGCGCGACGCGCCCATAAAAAACAAATGACGATCATTCATAACGCTATTAAGCTTTTTCCTGAAATCATGACCCCTCTCCATAGAAAGCTGATATTCAATTCAAATCTAGAATTTTATAATATTATAGAAGACAAGTTACATATTTAGGTATTAGTTTATTACTGGTTTATGTCAAATTGCATTGAAAAAATTGTCATCTACTTTTGTTGCGGACATTCAGTTATAAATGCAATAATAAAGTTTAATGTTTCAGCAACCCTAGAAAGAAACCAGCACATCACGATTGCCCACGTTAACCCAGAGTGCTACAACTCTGTGCCGCTCAACATCAACAACGGACAACCCCTTGCCTTGCCACCTGGTGAGTCTAAATCTAATTTCTTTAAAGTATTCTGCAAATAGGCTACACTTTTTAGGGCTCCGTACCTCAATCCGAAAAAACGGAACCCTTATAGGACCACTTTGTTGTCCGTCCGCCTGCCTGTCTGTCAAGACCCTTTATCTCGAGAACGCGTGGAGGTATCGAGTTTAAATTGACAGCATATACTCAGGTCTACGGTCCCCTGAAGCTGTGAAAAAATCAAACTTCTACGTTAACGTGAAAAAAAAGGATACGGCCGATTATGTCGCAAAAAACATACATTTCGACACTCTCAAGGGAATCAAAATGATAGGGTACTTCCCGACGACCTAGAACTATGAAATTTGGCAAGTAATATCTTCACATACTACAAACACTTATAAAAATCTGAAAACTATACATTTGTAATAAAATCATAAAAAATATAGTCCTTTTCAAACAACATATTTGGAGAACTCGGTTGCGTTAAGTTTGCACCTCGTTTGTATGCGGCGCCATACATTTCAGGTGCAAACTTAACTCACCAGGCCAATTAAGATAAGTGAAAGTTTGTACGGAACCCTCGGTTTGCGAGTCAGACGCATTTGGCTGTTTTTTTTTTTTTTTAATAACACGGTGGCAAAAAATCTTGCCGTATGGTTAACTTTTTCCACAATGTATGGACAAAATGCCTTGGGAAAACATAATATTTGAAGAAAATTAACCCCGAAAGAAGTTATGTAATGTAAAATATGGGTTCAAGCGATAAATATTCTAGTTTACTACAGTTAGGAGACCTAATAGATGATTCCAGATCAGGATATAGTAGCGTTCCAAAAGGCAACTTGACAATACATTATGTGTTGTCTCGTAATTTTCACTAGTCGCATCTTCATTGCCATTTATTATTATATTTCAGGTGCACCAATCCCAGATCCTGGTACTGAAGTAAACAAGAATGAAAATGTAAGTTGATACGGTATTTGATGACAGCTCAAATCAGCCACTGTATGAGGTTTCTATGAAGATACTTGCTTGTGACGTCATTAATCAGAACACGTCCTTTTTAGTTCTTGTCCAATAAAAAATAATAAAATGTCCAAAAGTAAGTGGTAGTTTATTTGGTTCCGCGTATTTTGGAATGCATGTTTAGTGGTTTCAATGACATGGGTAATTAATTTTCACTATAGTTAAGTACTGTATTATCCGTCTCGCGATGCCTTGTTTCGAAATTCATAATTTTGCACCCCCATATCTCCGCCATTTTGATTTTTTTCGGAAAGCTGAACCGAGAGAAAAAATCTATTTAATTAACGAAACTACTCACAAAATTTCATTCGGTTGAGAAATGTGACTACAAGCAGAGAACGGCCGAATAGCAGGACATCTGAACATCCGGACATATGAGAGAATTTTGGGTCGAGCTGAAACGGAGAAGCTTTGCTCGGTCGGTCAATTATAACATTACTTTTGCTAAAATGCCATGAAATTTTAGCATGGCATTTAAGCTTGAGGTTCTTTATCTGTTCAGACATGCAGATTGTTTCAGACATTTTTCTCTATGACCAAACACGTTTCTTAACATATCAATGTTACTACTTAGAACAGGGCCATTGCTATTTATTTGAATATATTTGAAACCTACAGTTGAATTATTCATTGATGATTTTTGTTTCAAAAACGACTCGATTTTTACAAAATTGATGCATCAAACTGTTTTTTAAACTTATTTTTGACTGCACGCAATGGAAGCATGAAATAGCTATGTTACTTTCTAGAACTCGGGGAAAAGTACTTCAAAAAGTTGGTTGAAATTATCAATATATTTGTCACAATATGAAAAAAAAAATTGAAAGGAATAAGGCCTCTTAAACAGCCCCATATTCTTAATTTCCAAATGTTTACTGCACAGGGTGAAGTACTGGCAAACCATTGCTCCATGTGGTTCATCGGCCTTGTGTTCGAGAAGACCAACTTGAATGTGGACCTCACCTACGACATATCCTCGTTCACCAAGAGCGTCCACTACCAGGCTGAGAATACCAATATGCTAAGAGAAGGGATGGCTATTGAGGTGAGTACTAACGGAGATGACTTTGCGCAGCGGTGCGCAGTATGTGTGTCTCGCTCACTCGTATGGCCGCCGCGCTCGGATCTCGGTCAACCGCTCGCCGTGCCGCTGGCCGCGCAAAGTCGTGGCATCGCCGTAACTATTTTGGAACATTATCTTCACTGGAAATCTTTCCTAGTAGTCCGTAACACCTTCTAACCAGACTTTAATCACTCTCGAAGTATTCAAATAAACCAACTTGAACGTGGACCTCTAATTCTTTTCTGTATGAATGCAGTTATTAGCATACCTCAGGGTTTACGGTGCACGAATGATTTTACTCCTACTGTCGGCCTAGTTTCAACTCATTCATGTCGATTATTAGGGTCGATTATTGTCATAACCTTGTCGGATGGAAGTTGAAAGGGGAAAGCGGGATCGACGTCCAGTGTCACACAGTAGCAGTTAACCCACTTTCACCTAAACGAACTTTTTGGAACCTGGGTAAATTTTGCGATATCTGAAATCGCAACAAGCATTAGAGTAAATTATAAAAAAAAAATGAGCGGTGTTATAACACCTGCTCGGGCTATCTGGGTTAAATCCTTTATAGTGTTGTCTGCAACAAATGTTTTTTTTTCTTTATATGTAAATAAATTAAATATAGATATATATATATTCAGATCAATGGGTTCATAGTATGAATATGATATTGCAGGTCCGTCACGTCCGGCGCAAGCAGCTGCACCAGTACCTGTCGGCGTCGCTGCTGGTGAAGCGCGAGCGCACCGCGTCCGGCACCAAGCGCAAGCCGGACGCGCTGCCCGTCAAGCCCGCGCCCAAGAAGACCAAGCGCCTCTCCGAGAGCAGCGTACGTACACTGCTACTACACCACTAACAGGGACTGACGCGTGTCAGCCCTAGCCGGATATAGCGCCCTGGTGCTTTACAAACAATAGGCTTTTATCGGGAATAGGTGTTTAGTGAGCGAGGTGTGTCACGCGTGAGATATCATCAAAACCATTACCTCTAGTCATCAATACCTCTAGTGAGCGCATAGCGCCCGGCACCAAGCGCAAGCCGGACGCGCTGCCCGTCAAGCCCGCGCCCAAGAAGACCAAGCGCCTCTCCGAGAGCAGCGTACGTACACTGCTACTACACCACTAACAGGGACTGACGCGTGTCAGCCCTAGCCGGATATAGCGCCCTGGTGCTTTACAAACAATAGGCTTTTATCGGGAATAGGTGTTTAGTGAGCGAGGTGTGTCACGCGTGAGATATCATCAAAACCATTACCTCTAGTCATCAATACCTCTAGTGAGCGCATAGCGTCCGGCACCAAGCGCAAGCCGGACGCGCTGCCCGTCAAGCCCGCGCCCAAGAAGACCAAGCGCCTCTCCGAGAGCAGCGTACGTACACTGCTACTACACCACTAACAGGGACTGACGCGTGTCAGCCCTAGCCGGATATAGCGCCCTGGTGCTTTACAAACAATAGGCTTTTATCGGGAATAGGTGTTTAGTGAGCGAGGTGTGTCACGCGTGAGATATCATCAAAACCATTACCTCTAGTCATCAATACCTCTAGTGAGCGCATAGCGTCCGGCACCAAGCGCAAGCCGGACGCGCTGCCCGTCAAGCCCGCGCCCAAGAAGACCAAGCGCCTCTCCGAGAGCAGCGTACGTACACTGCTACTACACCACTAACAGGGACTGACGCGTGTCAGCCCTAGCCGGATATAGCGCCCTGGTGCTTTACAAACAATAGGCTTTTATCGGGAATAGGTGTTTAGTGAGCGAGGTGTGTCACGCGTGAGATATCATCAAAACCATTACCTCTAGTCATCAATACCTCTAGTGAGCGCATAGCGTCCGGCACCAAGCGCAAGCCGGACGCGCTGCCCGTCAAGCCCGCGCCCAAGAAGACCAAGCGCCTCTCCGAGAGCAGCGTACGTACACTGCTACTACACCACTAACAGGGACTGACGCGTGTCAGCCCTAGCCGGATATAGCGCCCTGGTGCTTTACAAACAATAGGCTTTTATCGGGAATAGGTGTTTAGTGAGCGAGGTGTGTCACGCGTGAGATATCATCAAAACCATTACCTCTAGTCATCAATACCTCTAGTGAGCGCATAGCGTCCGGCACCAAGCGCAAGCCGGACGCGCTGCCCGTCAAGCCCGCGCCCAAGAAGACCAAGCGCCTCTCCGAGAGCAGCGTACGTACACTGCTACTACACCACTAACAGGGACTGACGCGTGTCAGCCCTAGCCGGATATAGCGCCCTGGTGCTTTACAAACAATAGGCTTTTATCGGGAATAGGTGTTTAGTGAGCGAGGTGTGTCACGCGTGAGATATCATCAAAACCATTACCTCTAGTCATCAATACCTCTAGTGAGCGCATAGCGTCCGGCACCAAGCGCAAGCCGGACGCGCTGCCCGTCAAGCCCGCGCCCAAGAAGACCAAGCGCCTCTCCGAGAGCAGCGTACGTACACTGCTACTACACCACTAACAGGGACTGACGCGTGTCAGCCCTAGCCGGATATAGCGCCCTGGTGCTTTACAAACAATAGGCTTTTATCGGGAATAGGTGTTTAGTGAGCGAGGTGTGTCACGCGTGAGATATCATCAAAACCATTACCTCTAGTCATCAATACCTCTAGTGAGCGCATAGCGTCCGGCACCAAGCGCAAGCCGGACGCGCTGCCCGTCAAGCCCGCGCCCAAGAAGACCAAGCGCCTCTCCGAGAGCAGCGTACGTACACTGCTACTACACCACTAACAGGGACTGACGCGTGTCAGCCCTAGCCGGATATAGCGCCCTGGTGCTTTACAAACAATAGGCTTTTATCGGGAATAGGTGTTTAGTGAGCGAGGTGTGTCACGCGTGAGATATCATCAAAACCATTACCTCTAGTCATCAATACCTCTAGTGAGCGCATAGCGTCCGGCACCAAGCGCAAGCCGGACGCGCTGCCCGTCAAGCCCGCGCCCAAGAAGACCAAGCGCCTCTCCGAGAGCAGCGTACGTACACTGCTACTACACCACTAACAGGGACTGACGCGTGTCAGCCCTAGCCGGATATAGCGCCCTGGTGCTTTACAAACAATAGGCTTTTATCGGGAATAGGTGTTTAGTGAGCGAGGTGTGTCACGCGTGAGATATCATCAAAACCATTACCTCTAGTCATCAATACCTCTAGTGAGCGCATAGCGTCCGGCACCAAGCGCAAGCCGGACGCGCTGCCCGTCAAGCCCGCGCCCAAGAAGACCAAGCGCCTCTCCGAGAGCAGCGTACGTATGCCCAGGGCCGGGTCTAGGCCCGCAAGGCCCGGGTCTAGGCCCGCAAGGCCCGGGTCTAGGGCCGCAAGGCCCGGGTCTAGGCCCGCAAGGCCCGGGTCTAGGCCCGCAAGGCCCGGGTCTAGGGCCCAGTCCCAGAAGGACTTGCATCATAAACATGTTCTCCTTATAGGGGAGGGGGCCCCAAATGCTATGTGCTTAGGGGCCCTGCCCTTCTAAGTTCGGGCCTGCGTATACTGATACCACTAACAGATAGGGACTAACGCGTGGCAGCCCTTACCGGATACGCAGCCTGGTGCTTTACAAACAATAGGCTTTTATCGCTGCGTGTGGTGCGTAGTGAACGAGGTGTGCCACTCGTGCGATATCATAAACCACTTACTGTAGTTACTTGTATACGCAAGCAGCTGCATCAACCTCTAGTGAGCGCACCGCGCATAGAACCTAGCCCGTCAAATAGGCACCAAAGAAGAGAAGCGTGCTTATATTATTGTGGAGACCACGTGTTAGAAAGTGCAGTGAAGAGGCGCTAGAACTTAGGAGTTAGATCACAATAGGTTATAGAGGGTTTATTAAGAGTTTTCCATCCCATTTATTATTTTTTGTTTGACAGTGGATTGGATGGTGTTACCAAATTTATCGGCGTAGTTTAAACGGATAATAGGGAGTCACAATTATCCGACCACCACGCCCTTGGCGAACCGATAAAAAAATTCTAAACATCCTTCATGATCACGCGTCAAAAAATTGAGGTACTTATCCTTTCATTTGTCGTCCACAGACCGACGAAGTCAGCATCCTGTCGTACAACGACGACTCGAACTCGTCCAACGTGTACGAGCTGAACCTCGTGAACGCGGCGGGCGCGCCGCCGGCCGCGCCGCCGCCCGCCGGCGACGCGGCCGGGCCCAGCATCGCCTGCACGTAGCAGTACGAGGAGTGGCGCCGCCGGTTCATCTACGGCGCGAGGCCCCGCCCGTGAGCCGAGCCCCGCCCCCTCACCACACCACACCCTCGCCCGGCCCACACAAGCAGGGAACTGCGAGTCCGGCCCCCTACACACCCGCCCGGCTTGTGACACACGCTTGGAACACTGTACTGGACATCCGAAGGCCCCGGAGGATCTAACTTCAAGCTTGGTTGAACTCTACTGGACGTCGGACAGATGGAACTCTGTACTGGATATCCCAAGGCCCCGGTGGGTCAAACTTCGAGTTTCGTGGTTGAACTCATGGTATAAAAAAAGCAAGGAGCATTCCGGAATGACAGGCCAGACTTGTGACATCATCACGCTGTGATTGGTTGGTTGGTTCTGTCAATCCGTTTGTGTTGCCAGTAGTATATCATAATACTCCCCTATTCCCTTGAAACCTGTATGAATTGTCATAAATTATTACGACAAAAAAACATTTATTCAAAGAATGTGACAATTGTAATGCAATATTTTTTTTTTCTACGACTGGCGTTGAACATATTTTCCTTATAATTATAATTACTTTGTTGCCATAAAGCGGTAACTAATCAGTCTGCGTCACAAGGCTGCCTTGCTGGAATGCCATACTTTGTTTTCTTATACCATGGTTGAACTCTACTGGACGTCGGCGGTCGTGATTCGCGCTCGAACCGCGGCGATTTGTGTCCCGACTCGTAGTCGCTGATAATTAAAATGTCTATAGTGACTTGTGATTACATGCTTTCTGTGACGGCGCGTTTTGTGCACGATCCGTGCTCGAGCCGGGGCGAGGCCGAGTATAATGGATCGGTGAGGAGTCTAGGCGTTGAAGTGATCGTGAGTGACTTGTGATTATAGTGATAAGGTTTTTGGTGCATTGATTTGATGACGTCTACCGTTGATGGTAAGTGGACTTTTTGACAGCGGCAGTTTAATATAAATGTCTGCTATAATGCTTCATCCTGCTCTGAGGGGATTTTGGATTTGAGTGCAGTTGGCACCGATTTTAGCGTGTACTCATATTTTGATAGATTATTGGCATACAACGCAATCGGAAAGGCATTATCAGTGACTGAGTTTAATGAAAATATTATTGTTTATTGGGCTTTTTCTGTACTGTGTTGATCTATTGTGACAGGCCTTCATTAAAAGTCACTGCGGAGTCCCATCGAGTCCAGGAATTCCCAAACTTTTTGGGCATTGAGTCGTATCTCTACTGGAGGCACAACACGCCCTGAGTGGATACTTCATTTGTGTATGAGTGGTACACAGAAGCAAACGATGGTGAAAATACAATCGTACTTTTTGAAAGGAACATCTACGTCACGTAAACTTTGTCGCAATATATATTTTAATACGAAGGATACATAAACGCGATAAACATGAAAAAACATTATCACATTATTTTAGAAAAGGCAGTTTTGGTTCCTTTTTTAAATAATGAAAGTAAATTGTTTCATGAAAGTAAAATGTGCTAATTTAACGCAGTTTTCTTTCAGGGCTCATATTTTTTTCCACACTGTATAACGCCCCTAGCACAGTCACGTCAACGTATGGTAGGAGTCAGATTTCTCCGCAACAGCCTTTAATTTCCGTATACGATATATTTTGCTATTTGTATTATACAGAGTATTTGTCGCTGACTGTACAATTTGCTTTCAACTGACGTAAAGTGATAAAACATATTATAACTTTCTCTGAAATTAGATGTTCTGTTGAAAGTATTGAAACATTGTCTTCGAAATAGAAATTACACCCATAATTTACAACAAGTACAAACTTCCCATGAAACATGATAATTTAACTGTTTGTGTGGAACTATAAATATTAGTCCTTGTAATTGAGGTTTGTTTATATGTATATGTTCAAAATGCCTAGAAAGTTAACTGAGCACATTGCAAAAATTCCCAAGCCATAAGGCAGACTTGCATATTACTTTAGGTATAGATTTACACCGCAGTAAATCGATCCAGTTTTCATTATTCTTTATTTAAATAGTTGACAACGATATTACGCGTCCATCAAAAAATTTAATGATTTCTTATAAAATTATGGTATGTTCATCCAAGTTCCACACTGCATTACTAGTTTTTTATTTTGTCTATAAAGTATCAGTGCATGAAAGTCATATGTTCCGTTCAAAGAACATGTATGTATGACATAGTATTTTATGGAAAAAAGAACAAAATTAATATTCCAAAGAACGAAATTTCTCTTCAAGTTTTTAGTTTTCAACATTATTTATTTCTCGAATTTATTCCCAAAATGTACATACACTGTAATTAAATATGTACACTGAATGTTGCACTCTCCTTACATTGTAATGTTAATTTAGTTTATTTACGAAAGTTATTCCACATAGCTGTAAGACTCAAATGTAGTTGCCGCTAAGGACCTTCTTGGTAATTTTAAGTTGTATATAACGATAGCCAATTGATTATTATATATGAAAAAATATATATCTGAGAAAAAATTAAAACAAAAAAAATAAATATCTACAAGAAAGGACTGTATTGTCGTTTATTTTCAAACCCTAAGTAGTTACCTTAAAAGCCCAATGAAAGTTTTCTATTGAGCGATAACCGAAAAGCCTTTTCAATTACTTTGAGTTAGTTGATGAGCCATGGACAACTTTGTATAAGTAAAGAAAGACTGGACCAACAACACACGTAAAAACTTCACCACTACCCTTTACCACTACTCGAGTCTTTAACTGCGAACCTAGGTGCGACTCTAATTTTAACCCTTTGAGCGCCACAGTCGGCTGTGGCCGTCAACAAAAAATCGTGCCCCTGACGCCACGTCGGCCACAGCCGTCCAAATTTCAATGATCAAAAACTTTGTAATTCTAACCGCTACAAGTATTTTTCAATCCCTGTTGATTTTGGGGCACATCTTTGTTTTTTTAATCTGGCGTCAGTGGCACGGTAAATTGCTAGACCGCATGGCGGTCAATAGGTTAAAAACTAATATTTTTACTATAGTCTACGGTAGTATACGGTATTTGACTATAGTGAATATATATTGTGGCATTGAAACCACTAAACGCACATTAAAAAATACGCGGTACCAAATAAACTATCACTTGCTATCAGTAACTTTTGGACATTATACTATTTTTAATTGTACAATAACTAAAAAGAAGACGTTTTTTGACTACTGCTTTTTATGACGTCACATGCCTGTATCATCATAGAAGCTTCATACTAACAGTCCGTTTTTATCATTTCATAAAGAGTAGCTGATTTGAGCTGTCATCAAATACCGTATAGTGGCAGCGAAAGCCAAGTTCGAAGACTAGCCATAGAGGACTCGTTGTACAAATGACTCGCTCGACGGGACTCTTGTATCTTCGAGTTCACCGAACATTAACTGAGTCTAGTCTACAAAATAGGACTCCAGATCTGAATCCTTTACAACATTACAACACAAGATTGTTTTGGTCTTCCTCTATCATACCCGTTCTCTGGCATTACACTTGTCGCATCACAACTGCCGTCTCACACACAGTACTTGATAAAAAAAGAGAGCGCAGTTGTGCTTAGGGCAGGATATACAATAAGCAAAATCAAACGAGTATTTGATATATTTATAGATTTTATTTATTAAACACAAGCAAATTCATAAACTTCTTATACTTAAATAAATAAATATTGCTTGATGAACACGATTTTACGTTTGATGATATAATACAGTCAATAGAAGTAGGTATAAGTTAAACAACCGCAGCCATATATATTAACGTAACAAGTTAGCGGATCATTTTAATCGAAGAAAAGAAATTCTACCAGTACCTCATGAGTCATGACCGCCCTGCTCGTTGCCGAAAAACTGTGTCCCAAACGCCAAGCTGAGAGCAGATAGTATGACATTGAATAGCGGCAAATGACGTCGTGGCGCCTGGGGCACAGCTTTCGGTCGACGTGATTTGCCGTTCTCGGCGCTCAAAATGCTAAAGAGGATCAACCTAGCTATCAGGAGCGAATGAATGTTCAGGAGGGGAGGTCCACTGGCTTCTCATGCAGCATTCAGCTGCAAGGTTTGGTGCTTAAGTTGATTCACGAAGGTTTAGCACTGAGACAACTGCGTATGGGCCCCTGGGAGTGCGTGCCTCATAAATACTATCCTTTTTATGTCATACGAGCAAACGGATCGCCTGATGTAGCGCGATTACCGTCGGCCATAGACACCTGCAACACCAGAGGAGTCACAAGTGCGTTGCCGGCCGCACACGCTCTTTTCTTGAAGGTCTGAAGGTCGTATCGGTCCGGAAATACCGCGAGCGACAATTCATTCCACAATGCAGTCGTGCGAGGCAGGGAACTTCTAGAAGTACCTGCACTCTTTAGAGGACGCTATATGAGGAACCCAACTCCTTAGCCTCACTGGCCTCTTGCGCCGCCTTCAACTCCAAGATCTCGTTCTGTATGGAGACGCTCAGCTCCTGGATGGGCACTGGTTCCGTTCTCCAGTACACCTCCTGGTACTTGGAGGTGCGGTTGCGACGTTTGTGCGCTTTAAGATGTACCTGAAACGATACAAGTCAGAATTAGCTTTGATCTACGTGAGTTTTCTGAGATGTGTCCGAATGTGTGTCTATTAACTTCCGACGCAAAAAGAGGGATATTATAAGATTAACCTGTGACTGAGCAAATTTCCATAAAGAAACCCAATCTTCCCGGATAATCTTCTTTTTAAATAAACTTTTTTTTTTTTGAAGGCTGTCAGTTCACTGTAGCGCAGCTGTGTAAAATGGACCAATCTGATTCCCCAGATTCAAATGCACTTCTTTTGTACTTTACAAAAACGCTGTCTGATTGGTTTATTTTCTCCGCTCCGTTTCAGTGCACAGGCGGCCTAAATACCCAATCTACCCATAGCAACTGCAACTTGGGGTGGGGTCGTCAGGATGGCGGTTGTACATCAACGAATGGAGCTGCGGTATACGTCAGGAGTTATTGCTAGCAATGTACTAAATGTGCGCCAAAATTGGAGCAATGTGCTCTTTAAACTCCAGAGGGATTTAAATAAATGACGCCCGCCAACTTGACGTCAGGTTGCTCCAATTTTGGCGCACATTTAGTACATTGCTAGCACTAACTCCTGGCGTATACCGCAGCTCCATTCGTTGATTTACACCCGCCATCGTGACCAGAGTTCGAAATTATCAAGATAATAACGAGCCGTGATAATTATCGGGTAATTATCACCAGTATTAAAAGATCATTTTATTAAATTGTTTCATAAGAAATATCGATGGTTTATTGTTTCAAAACAAAAAAAAATGTTTAATTTTAATACAATACAAATCAACATTAATGTCATTAATTAAAGGTAGATTCAGTGAAAATCGGTGTTCGTCAGATTTGACAGATTTGAAAATAAATTACTATTATAGTTCTATTTCACGGGCGCAATTTTTTGTTATTATCAATTGATAATTATCCATCTGTTATTATCACGATAATTATCCTTTCGAACCCTGATCGTGACACTCACCATGGGTGCAAGTGGGTGAAACCACCCACGCCCCCCCCCAGCCCACTCACCTTCTTGATGTGCGTGTTGACCATGGAGCGCAGGTGGAACAGCGAGGGACACAGCGGGCAGCGGCGCGAGGGCGCGGAGTGCGCGCACTTGGCGTGCTGGTTGCGCCGGTTCACCGACACGAAGCCGCGCCCGCAGATCTGGACGGGACATTGTAGCCAGGATACAAATACTATTGACGACCCACAGACAACCCCCACTAGACGGAGCATGTAAGGCGAGCCGCGCGCACCAACGATATGGCACGGCAGAACATTAAAGTATCAACACGGCGGCCACCGTTTAGTCGCGTCCTTGTTTATGATCCATGCGTACGTCAACGAAAAAAGAAGTTAAATAAATAACATGGTAAATTGAAGTGTTAAGTGGTGAAGAGAGACCTCATAAACATGGACGCAACTAAACGGTGGCCGCCGTGTTGGTACTTAAATGTTCTGCCGTACCATATCGTTGGTGCGCGCAGGTCGCCTTACATGTGCCTTACATGCTCCGTCTAGTGGGGGTGGTCTGTGTGACGACCCGATCGGCGCAGTTGTAGAGCACCTGCCTACTGAGCCGGCGGTCGGCGGCGGCGGGGTTCGAATCCCGGCCAGGGCAAATATTTGTGTGATGAACTCGAATATTTGTGCTTGGGTCATGATGATTCTATGTATATCGTCGTCTAGTACCCGTAACGCGAGCCTTCTTGAGCTTCACCCATTCATTGCCGAGGGCGCGAATTCGCGTACCATGTATGTGCAATCGTAATGCCGAGGACGCGATTTCGAGTTATTTCTTTTTTTTTTGCTAGAAAACAAGTGTACTTAAATGCTGATACCACAATGTTACTTTATTTATGAAGGATAATATTATACTGTTGCTGGTTTTTGGATTCCGTGCATTTGTAATTTTCATAATTCTTATCTCGGATGCCGAAGACGCGAATTCGCGTCCCATGTATGTGTAATAGTAATGCCGAAAACGCGAAATTGCGTCCGTGACAACGTAATGCCGCGGACGCGAATTCGCGTCCTTGAAATGGGTTAACCTAATGCCGCGGACGCGAATTCGCGTCGTCGCTTTGAAGGCGGCACTGCGTGATGAGTAAAAATATGAGGCGTCGGCAATGAATGGGTTAATTAGGGACTAGGTCGATTTGTATGAAGTTGTCCGATATTTATTAAATACAAAATCATTTATATTTTTTACATTTCAAGTTCAAGACTATCCATCAGTGACCAAACTAGGCTAACCCTGTTTGTCCATTTATTTATTGCATTCAATATAGAGAGCAAATTATATTATTTATACATTATATATATTATTTCATTATTTATTTAACTATAAAATAATACATTTCAAAATGTACACAAATTTTATCCACCACCAGGCCACATTGTATTGGCGTTGCTACGAACCTTTTTTTTTTATTTTTAAACACTATAATAATACGTATAAAAAAGAATAATGCAAAGTAACAAATAGAGATGTAGTAATAAAAAAATACTGATTTTGTTTACAAAGGACGATAATAAATTAATAACGCACAATAATATAGGTACACATCACACATTACAAATGATTAACTTCTAAAAACTGTTATGCCGTCTTTCAATTGGTGGCTGTTAAATTTAATAGTGGTATATATCCGAATCCGAGCAAATTCCTGCATCCCGCTACGATGCAATATTTTTTAGCTATCTTTTTATTCATTTAAACACTAGTATAAAAAGACAAATGCGGCACGTTCACTTGCGACGTAAATCGGGAGAGCGTGAGCGCGCGAGCAGCGCGCGCGTGCGTTCCAAGACGGAGCGTGGCAGCCACTGAATATGCCCCATAGAAGGGGCGACCGGCATGTACTTGCAGCGGGGAACGTATATCGCGGAGTGCGCCGCGCCTGCCCGCCTAGCATAATTACGCTTCGCGACTCTTGTCGCGTCACATAGCATCACCCGTCACTATCTCACAGTATAGCGAAGAAAGAGATGGGTGGGTCATTCTAAAATTCGTTGCAGAAAATGGTTCATAGAAAAAACAACTCTGTTACCACCAAATACCACTATGTTACCGTTTAAAAAACCGAAATATTAATAATTTATACGAAATTAATAATAAGGTGTGGAAATGATGATGATTCTTGTTTTATTGAATTAAAAACTTGTATAAATTTTACATATGTATATTTGAACTAATTTTATAAAAACAAACTTTTTTTTCGTTGGGACAAGTTTATCTGCAACGAATTTCAGATTGACCCACGTAACATTTCTCGCGCGAGAAAGAGTCGCGTGTCACAGTTGTGCTAGAGGAGCTGGTACTCACGTCACAGATGTGCGGGCGCTCGTTGGTGTGCAGGCGGGTGTGCCACATGAGCGCGCGCTCGTCCATGAACCTGCCGCCGCACAGGTCGCAGTGGAACTTCTTCTCCCGCTTAGCTGGTGGCCTGCTTTCTGGCTTAGCTGATACGTTTCTATGTAAAAAAATACAGCCAGTTGAAACGAAAATTTCCGCCTCGCATTTCTTCCTTTTCAGGATTCCGAGCCCAAAGGGTAAAAAACGGGACCCTATTACTAAAGACTCCGCTATCCGTCTGTCTATCTGTCAGTCGAAAAATTTAACCCTTTGAGCGCCAAGCGGCAAAGCAATTCACCGTGCCACTGAAGCCAAACCACCAAAAAAAAAAGTGCTCCAAAATCAACAGAGATTGAAAAACACAGATAGTGGTTTGAATTAGCATGTTTTTGACCATTGAAATTTTTGACGTCAATAGGCGTCGTTGGCGTCAGTGGCACGAATTCCCGATGACGTGATTTGCCGTCTTTGGCGGTCAAAGGGATGCCCCGCATGCTGCGGGAATCGAACTCGGCACCTCTGCATTATCAATCCAGAGCTAGATGTGAATATTAACGTATTCACAAAGAGGTCGCTAAGGTGTAAAGCCTTTCAAATAAACAATACAAAGATCGCCACACAAAGCATAAGGAAAAATTCGAAAGGTTATCTGGGCGTTAAAGGGTGAGACCGGTAATTCCAGGTTACGACGAGTTTACCCAGCATTTAAATTTTTCGTTGAGCTTTGATTTTTGTATCAATGGTTTTATATAAGAATTGTTGTGTGGTACCCACATAAAAAAATGAGACATTACATGTTTCATAAATTTATAATACTTACTCGTGTTTGTTTAGCAGATGCGTCTCATGCTTCTTTATGTGGCTGTCGAAGCTGAGCTCGCCCTTGTACATCTTGCCGCAGTAGTAGCAGGTGTACTTCTTGTCGTGCTTCTTGTCGTAGTGCTGTCGGAGCTGTTCCTCGCCCGCCAGCACCTGCCCGCACAGCTCGCAGATATGGGAACCTGGGAATAATAGTACATTACTGCTGACGCCGGCAAAGGGCTTGCCGGGTGAGTAGGTATAGACGGATAGTGATACGAAGCCAGCGAGCCCTTTTCACGGCTAAGGCATGTGTATTCGCGGTTGGCTCGGTTTGTAGTGCAGCTGCCTACTGAGCCGGCGGTCCTGGGTTCGAATCCCGGCTAGGGCAAATATTTGTGTGGTGAACTCGAATATTTGTGCCTGGGTCAAGGATGTTATTTGTATTTAAGTATGTATTTATCTATATTAGTATGTTTGTTGTAGTCTAACACAAGCCTACTAGAGCTTTCTGTGGAATTGTCAGAGTTGTGTGAGGTTGTCATTTTAATTATTATTTACCACGCGCGCATTTTCGTACGCTAATTTCTCTGGCCATAAACAATTAAACATATGATATGATACGAAGAGGTTAATGCATTTGCCCTATACTAGGATTTGAACCTGGGACATTGATAGATAATAGTACACTTACAGCAAACTTAAGTGAAAGCAGCATGTGATAATGAACAATATATGAAAGAATTAAATAAATTAATATCACTATGACCATGCTCTTAATATATGCATATTTGTTAAAAATAGAACATAGAACCCTTTAATTTGGAGACTTTTTCATACCCTTCATAGATTTCCGGTGCATCGCCTCATGTTTCCTGAGATGCGAGATAATGGTGTCCCGCTTCTTGAACACCATGTTACAAATGGCGCATATGTGCGTGTTTGTGTGAGTTTTCAGATGATTGCTGAACTCTTGGGCGTCTTCCATTGTGGCTTTGCAGACCTAAAAGGTACAGTTCAGCGAGTACTAATCCGCCATTCATGTAGGCAGTAGCAGCATTAGGGCAGGGCGCGGTAGGGCGCCGGGATATAAAAAGGCGCCCAGGCACCCCTTTATATCCTCACGCTCATTGACCGAGGCCTTCTTACTGTACATTCCCAAAATTTTGCAAAAAACTTGTTATGTTAAGGGGGGCGCAGTAGAAATCTCGCGCAGGGCACTGGTAGCGCTAAAATCGACACTGCATGTAGGGTAAAAGGTACTTCAAAAATATTCCTTGAAAGGGTACCCTTATCTGATACCCATTCTTAGATGTTCATTACTCCTACAAAATCTCAAAAAAAAAAAACAATACCCTATCACATATACAATTGTTCCAACTTGCAAGATATTAAGGGTTGTAAAGTTGAAGTCTCTTTATTTTGATTTGTATGCATTGAGAGTTACAGCTGACTAAGCAGGACACAAATCTGCAATGGCTTTTTTTCCTTATTTTGCATGGCTATCCACACCTAAATTTCATCCATCATTTTGGTCAATTTGTTTTTTTTCATATTCATAGATAACATTAGTAAGATTACAAACCTGGCAAACAAATAAATCGATATTATGTTCAGCTCGCATGTGCTCTTTCAATTTAGCCACAAATCTATACTTAACAGGGCATTGGCTACAAAACATATACATCATTGGTTTCCTTTTCCGCCTCTGCTTCTTTTTTACAACCTCAACCTTCCCAGAATAGCCAAACATCTTCATATACTTCATCTCTTCATTTTTATCTACAAATACTAGATTGCCATCTTCCTGCTTCAGAAAAGAGGGTTTCTGATTCTCATCCATAACTACAACAATTTCACTTTCATCCTCCACTTCAGTCTTTACTACCTTTTCATTTTCCTTTTTACAATTTAAAATGATTTTCTCATTATCTAATACATCCTCAACATTTTCACGGCTGTTCTGTAAAGCTAGGCCTTCTAAATCATAGTCATATGGCTCAGTGTTGGGAATAAACATGGGTAAAGATATACAAATGGAGTCCTCAGAGTTTTGCAAGTCTGTATCAATGAAGTCCATGTTCTGTTGCAGTTCCTCTGTGTAGAAATTGAGGATTTCTTGGCTCCGTTTGGCTGATAGAAAGAATTTGTAGGCGGCTGATGCAGTTATAAAGCAATCTGAACACACCCTGTGCTGAATTACATCTGAAAACTGGAGAAAACAAGTATGTTTTATCGAAAGTTAGTTTTTGATGATGTGAGAAGAATAGAAAGATAGTGCAAAAGTGCTTTAGAAAACTAACCTTGATCTGGCAAATCTGTTCGAATACGTCTGCAATGCAATACTCCCGGTCGTCTTTGCATATTGTCGTCAAAATATGTTCACTTAACTCATCCAACGGCTTCAAGCAAATAAGGCATAAATTATCCGCCAAGGTACCGTTCACGATGTGCTGGATAACGACTTTTAGGTCCACGGAACTCGCCATACCCTCCTGCCAAAGGAAATCTGGCTGTAATACATTTTAACATATTTAACTTAGTTTGAAAGAACGTAAAAACGCTGTTTACAAAATTCTGAATTTACTACTTTTATAGATGCGTTCTAAAGTAGAAACAAAATTACCTTCCCGAACGAGACTTGGAAGCGATCGTTGAAAATTATTTTATCAATGGCCGACGCGTTTATTACCAGATCAAAATTGGAAACAAGAAATACCTGTTACAAATACCAAGTATTTCGTGTAGTATTTGCCAATTTGGTCGATTTAAATATTACCGCTGGCAATACCGAGTTGCAATTTGTCAAAAATAAAATAATTATTGTTCGCTGAAGGAGTGGTGTTGATCTTGCAAATGGACCGCTTTTCTAATTACTGCTCAATTTCCGTGCTCAAAGCAAAAAAGAAAACAACCACCGAAAAGTCTCCCACTTAGCACCAGCAGCCGACACACGATATTGCTTATGAATGCAAAATTTTAGATGCTCTGATTATAGCAATTTTCGCGATGGAAGGTAATTATGAATTATCGAATAATAACAACATATAATTGGCTAAATTACAATCTCGATCGCAATTAAGTTATTATTTTTAATAGGAGGATATTTTGTGTTGTAGTGCTAGCAGTTTTCAGTCCTAAATTAAACTTGTATTGAATTGCATACTTACTTCTACTATTCTGTTTGTAAATATAGTGCTACGACTGTAAATAATAGGTACGACGAATAGTGCGACGGTCTAAATTTGCATATGAATTACCTTGCAGTGTGCATTGTTTGAACATTCATTCAAATTTGCATATTTATCAGAAAAATGCAGCAGCTTTCTTCAACAATATCTATTTTGTTACATTGTTATGAATTTAAAAATTCTTATCACATTGCAAATTTCCTAATTAGACTGTCTAATTCCAATTTTACACTAGAAATCGAACTCCAAGCCAAGCCAAGGCGTATTTTACTTATAATTTTTTTTTTAGATACAATGGCCTTAGAAAATACCCTCCAAAGCCAAACAGACTCGAATGACGAGTATACAAATAGCGTAACAATTAAGGAGGAATTAGACAATAATATAGTTATAGAAGAACACAATGTAGCATTACAGTTGAAAAAGGAAAAAGAATATAACTATCAAAATGTTGAGCAAGAAGTAAAGCAGGAGCCCGAAGCGGTTAATTTCAGGAAATATATAGAGAATAAGATATTAGAAGAATTCAAAGTACAAAGCGAAGTAGATTCTATACTGCCTATCATGGATCATGAGGAAGATTCCAGTCAAGAGTCCAGTTTGAAGCAGGAACGTTTGGAGGATGATGCCATGATATCATATGATTACCCCAACTTTGATGACATAGGGAGTGTTGGGACGAGGAGCATGGAAACCGGGAGCATGGACAGCAATGATGCCACAGCACTCGGGAATGTAGAGACTTGCCTTCAGGAGGATAATGTTAAATATGAGAATGATGAATATGATGTGAGTATCATGTTTATTGTATTAAATCCTCTTCTACAGTAGAAGGCCATGATCATAAAGTAAATAGTCAATAGTCCAGTTTATGCATGTTTAACTCCTGTTTGAAACAAAAGAAAATTTTGTTTAGGATTCCCGGAAAACCCCTTTTTGGCGAAATTATAACATCATTTAGCAGTGCGTTTTTGGGCAATAGACTATAGACTTTTACAATGACTTAGTACGTAATGTATAACTTTATTAGAGTTAGTGACTATATGAACAATGTTGTTGATTTGATGCCTGTATAATAATATAAGTATCTACCTTTTTTTATAACCAAGTAATATTTTGAAACAAAATGCACCTTTTTTTAATCTTAACAATTATAAACCCGGGATTAAGTTATATCCATATTAATTACAATAGGAAGTCCCGCGAAATTGCACATCCTAACTAATGGTTGCATTAGCTGATGATATGGTATGATGTATGAAACCGATATATTGTCTAATGCCTCACATGTGACATGTTAGTGGAAACGCAACCTAAAGGCTTCACTGGTAGAGAATGCGTAAAGGCTTTAAGTCTCCCATTTGTACTATTTATATTGTTCAAAAAAGTTCAAATAATAAATAAGTGAAATTAGTGAAGCCGCAGAAAAATGTATAGGAGTTTTTTTTTTGTGTAAGCAAGCTCATTTGTATATTTTTTATTAAAACATTACAGCAATGTCATACTCTACCACTTCACAATTTAAATGCTAAGGATGCAATACCTAATCGCTAATTGGTATCAATATTCGGTTTCTTCTACAACTTTTAACAGTGTGGATACCAGTAAGCAATATGCATGCATTAGTACAACTTAATTAAATTTAATACATTCTATTGAAATAATAATAAATGTGTCTAGATTAGTCAATCTTAAGTTCAATAACCACTATTTGTTGCAATTGTTGCATGTCTTATGATTAGTCAAAATAAAAATCAAATCACGAATAGAAACCATTGAATTATATTCAAAGATTTTTTTTTTTTCAATTATGATATCTATTTGCGATCAGCCTTAAGCCATAATCAAATTTGTTTATCGCGTTAAATGACAGGTGGGAAGCACATCCAGTGATGTGACATCCTTAAATTGGCTCATATCGAGACATTTTCTTTTCAGCCGAAATTTACATTTTGATGTGTCAGTCAGGTCCGAGGCTAACATGTTTGTGTGGTGTTCTAGTCTGTCTTTGTACTTTTCGCAGAATCTTTGTATCTCATCTCTTACTGTTGGCATTTCCAAATATTCATGGACTTCTGTATTTTTTATAAAATATGGAGCATTAGTAATTATTTTTAGGGCATTGTTCTGGAAACGTTGTAATACTTCTATATTGGAGTGACTGGCTGAGCCCCAGAGTTGGATGCCGTAAGTCCATATTGGCTTGATGATACACTTGTAAATGAGTACTTTATTTTCTAAACTTAATAGCCGCGTCCACACTGGGCGAGCCGCCTCGCGCGGCAATTGCCGCGCGCGGCGGCGCGCTCTGTGTGTACGCGCCTCGCCCGCGGCGCCCGCACGCTTTGCCTCGGCCGAGCGCTGCCGCGGCCGAGCCGCGCGCTGTCGGTTTTTGTCCGCGCTCAAAGGTGCCTCGGTCGTTTGCCGCGCGCAGTGTGGACGTACACGTGTTTGCTTCGGTCAAATTATGACAGATAAAACAAAATGGCGTGCGACACTTACGTATTACGCGAAACGGAATAACCGATAACTAAATATTATGTGCTATTTGTTTGTTTTAAACATAAAAAAATATTGAATTAGCTTTTTTTTGGAAAATTCTTTGTATGAACGTAGCAACAAGTCAAAAATCAAAAGCTGATTGCGTGCGGCGGCGCCATATTGTTTTATCTGTCAAATGGGCGAACAAGACGGCTCGGGCTTGCCGCGCGCGGCATTCGGTGAGCGTAATTTCATCCAATGCCCGAGGCATGCGCCGAATGCCGCGCGCGGCAATTGCCTCGCGAGGCCGCTCGCCCTGTGTGGACCCGGCTAATGACGTATTTCTTCCTATAAGCCAATACATATCTCTGAGTTTTTTGTTGTCCTGGTCTCTTTTAGTTTTAATGTGAGTTTTCCACGTTAGCCTTCTGTCTATGTGCATTCCAAGATATTTAACCGTATCTTGATGTGGTAAAACTGTATTGTCTAATTTAACTGGAGGGCAATTTCCTTTCCTGAGTGTGAAGGTTATGTGGTTTGATTTTGTAGCGCTTACTTTAATTCTCCACTGTTTCAACCAGCAATTAATATTGTCAAGGTGATTTTGTAGCTTTCTAGAAGCTTCGACGGAATCAACACTTGAGGCTAGCACAGCAGTATCATCAGCATATGTTGCAGTCATAACATCGAGAGATTGTGGAATATCAGCGGTATACAATGTGTACAGAACAGGGCCAAGCACAGATCCTTGCGGGATGCCAGCTTTTATCTCCTTAAAGGATGACATATTGTCTTGAAATTTAACTTGGAATATCCTTTTGTCTAGGTAGGATTTTAGTAGCATATACATTGAGTTTGGGAGTTTTGTTTTTAACTTAAAGAGCAGTCCCGTATGCCAGACTTTGTCAAAAGCCTGCTGCACATCCAAAAATACTGCAGAGCAGTATTCTTTATTTTCTAGCGATTTCATATACTTTCTGGGCGACTCTGTGAACTTGCTCGATGGTGGAGTGATTTCGGCGGAAACCAAACTGGTGATCAGGTATTAATTTTTCATCTCTAAGATGCGGCATCAAGCGATCCAAGATAATTTTCTCCAGTAGTTTTGAGACGATAGGTAAAAGGCTTATCGGTCGATATGAGGATGTTTCTTCAGGCGATTTTCCTGGTTTCGCTATCATGTTTATGATTGAAACTTTCCATAACAAGGGAAAATATTGTAGCCTTAGATGGCGTTGAAAAGTACAGTAAGAAAAATTAAACCCTTTCTGGGTAACTTTTTCAATAATTCAGCTGTGATGAGGTCAAAGCCTGGTGCTTTTTTTAGTTTGAGGCAGCCTATTTGTCTCTTTATTTCTCTGGGGGAGACAGGTTTTAGGGGCAAGGACAGTTGCTGGTCACTGTTGACGGTAACATTGATTTCATATTCGGAATAGTCTGTATCTGGGTCATTTGGCTGGAACACGTCCTCAAGAAATTCGGCGAATACTTCTGCTTTTTCTTTAGCACTTCTTGCCCATCCGCCATCATTTTTCCTGATGGGCGGTACAGATGATTTGGGCCGTTTCATGTGCTTTGTCAGTTTCCACAGTGAGTAGTCATCTTTTTTATGCACAGATAGGGTTTCAAGTCTTGCCTGAAGTGTGGTGTTTTCAATATCCGTTAACAGATCTTTTAATTCTTTCTTAGCTTTGTTCAATGCTCGTTTGTCATTTCCATTTCTGCTGAGGTGCCATTGACGCCTTAGTTTTCTTTTTTCAGCTATCTTTTTCTTCACTAGTGACGGATAGTCTATAACTTTTGAGTCATGGGATAGATATGTGGTAGATTTCCAAGCTGCTACTTGAATAAGGTTTGTGATGTATTGGGTGGCCTCCTCGATGTCATCTTCTGACTTGAGTGAAACCCGTAAGTTGATATTATTATCAATATAATCGCTGAATGCTATCCAGTCTGTTTTTCGATTGTACAAGGCTTGTTTAGGTTCTATCTCGATAATAGTAGTACTAAGAGTACATATTACTGGCGTGTGGTCTGACGTGCCATCCAGACTGGACTCCACTTTGGTATATATTGTAGATATACCCTTAGAGATAAAGAAGTCTATGAGGTCTGGTTTTTTCTGAGGATCTGCAGGCCAGTGTGTTGGCTGCCCAGTCGTGAGTACCTCTAGGCGCAATTCATCCAGACATTTCTTAAGTTCTCGTCCTCTTGTGGTTACCAATCTTGAACCCCAGTAAGTATGTTTAGCATTCCAGTCACCTCCAGCAACAAATCTTCCGCCTAGGGACTGGAAGTAATCCTTAAACTTGTCTTGGTTTATACGATGCCGTGGTGGGCAATATACAGCAGCAATATGCAGTTCTCCCAACCAGTCTGTTACAGATATAATGGCGGCTTGCAGGTAGTCGTGCTTGATACCAGGAATAGAGTAGTGGTTGATATTTTCTTTTATAATCACAGCTGCTCCGGTGGTATTTTATTTTCGTAATTTTTGTTCGCAATATGCAGAATGTAAACTTTATACATTTTAATTATTAAACATTCGGATTACTCAAGTAACTAATCCTATTCCAATTTTTATATTTATTCCAACAAGATGCTAATCAGAAAAATTGTTTCCAGGATCCTCATATAAACGTGAAAGACGAACCAGATTTCACAGTAACAGAAACGCACCTAATATCAAATAAAGTGATCAACACAACTTCAACGATCACCAACCCGCAGGACGGGATGATCGAGTCACAAACAACCAAGACGCTAGTCATGGAGATCCATCCGATGTCCCACGTTGGTAGCGTCCCCTTGTCCAAAATAGGCAATCCAGAAGAAATTTTACCCACTAATGAAGTAGAATATGAGGACTTTTTACTAAACTCTATCACAGGAAATGAATTAACACTAGAACAAGAGGCTTATGGACTGTTAAAGGCAAAGAAAAAGAAAATCGATGTAGCAAAGACGCTCCAATGTCCAAAATGTGTAAATATGTACAGAACTCCCGCTGCTTTACAAAGACATTTGATGGTGCATGCCGGAATAGAGAATCGCGCTATGGGAGTTCTTAAAGGCAAGAAGACTCGGAAGCTCAATCAATTGAAAGCGGAGAAGGAATATCGAATGACAACAAAAAAGAAAATAGAGAAAAAAATTGTGAAAAAGAAACCGGTTGAAACCGTGAAGAAGGAAGGTTATGAATGCACTTGCGGAAGGGTCTTCAGAAGAAGATCCCGCATGGAAACGTGTTTAAAATCTCACAATTTGTTTGCGGATGTGAAAACATACCCTTGTCCAACTTGCGCAAAGAGTTTCAACGACAAAACAGAGCTAACGCTACATAGAAAACGATTCCACACTAAAAAGAAATTCCCTTGTAAATTTTGCCCCACAGATTACAACACACCTAAAGAACTGTTCAAACATTTACAAATACACCAAAAGGTTCAGCTGATGGAGTACAAAGTTATTTCTGAAATTGTTAAAGGTAAAAAGAAGTTGCGATGTTTTATGTGTTCGAAGACTTGTACGGAACTTTCTGACCTAAAATCCCACGTTATGGACGATCATAAAGAGCCTTATATTTGCCAGCACTGCCAACAGACTTTTCCTAAAATAATCGATTTCGCTAATCATACGAAAACTTCACATCCTGAGGTCGAAGGACAGTCGGTCTTGGATGTTCTGGAAGCGTTTTCAAAACTGGTACAAGCGTGGAAATGCGAGGAATGCGAACTACAATTTCACGAACCCGACAAACTAGCTATGCATCAGATAGAAAAACACAGTCGCGAAGTTAAACCCGAACAACAGTTCCAATGTACAGATTGCCGCAGAGTCTTCATCACACAAAAAGGATTAACGTCTCACAGGAGAGTACATCACAATACTGGAGAACCAGAAGTAAACGAGACTGTGGAACAGGGTATAATGTGTTTAGAATGTAGAAAAATGTGCAAGGATATGAACGCATTGACATCACATATGCGGTTACATTCTCCTGAACGGAAGTATCCTTGCAAATTTTGCGATTTTCGCTTTGCAACACCTGAAAAAAGAAAATCTCATGCGGAGATTCATACGGGTGATATGAAATATGTGTGTTTTATTTGTGAGTATCAGTGTACATCTGAAAACAGACTTAAACAACACAAGTTATCAGCAAAGCATTCTAATATGAAGGAGTATTTGTTAACCGGTAAAGTAGACAGTGGTTCGACGTCCCAACAGGAGCAAATCAAGGCGACTCAAAGTAAAAGTGTTAAGAAAAAGAAAAAAGAAGTAGAACAGAAAGAGAGTTCAAAAGAAACCGAAACTACTTGTGAAGTCTGCGGGGAGAAGTTTCCTAGTGAAGAGAAGATGTTGGAGCACAAGCAGACACATCCTTTTATAGAGTTTCCCAATGAAGATACGCCAAGCAGGATATTTTTCAAATAGCCGATACTTGCCCGAAACTTGTTATTTTAGTACTAGTGTAATTGTTACTGCCAGTTTAACTTTTATATGGCATACATACAGATTAGAAATCATGACTATTTCTGAAGGTAGTTGACTTGTGTATGAATTATCATTTGAATCGAATATGAAATGTGTACAATTGTGTACACTTTTAACTTAGAACTGAACTTAATAAAGTGTTATTTATAATTGGCATGCATGATAATTCAAAAACACGGCAACAGAGTTCGGAAATAGTTGAGGTTTTCGAATTTCCTTACATTTGTTTATTATCTACGTATTTCTTGAATACCTATATGGTATTTTGGTTTGACATGGCAGAATAGTGGCACAGGTTTAAGACGACTACCTAATTGGGTTATATTTGCACCTAGTCTCTAAGAGTTTGCGACACGAAGAGACAAAAACTCGAAGTGCTAACTTAAAGGGATATTAAGATTAATATAGACGGCACACGCACAGAGCCATAGTATTTAAATGTTTAATTTGTGACCTTCACCAGGGCCCTAGCTCTTTGTCTTAGTTGCACCTTTGATGTATAGGGTTTTGGGTAGAGATGCAACAAGTTTCGTAATGTTCAGTTCATTCGTAAGGTTCAGAATTACCAACGATAGACATGCGTAATATTATCTAGCGATCGACCTATCACAAAACCTACATATCATATCTTAGTCGATGTTTTGATTGTCAGTGTTACTTCATTACTTTGAGTTTACCTCAACTATTGGACCGAAATCATTAAAATAACTAGGTACTCGTTTCGTGGAATTCGTTTCTCACATACAGGATTGAAGTATAGATATAAAAGTATATAATTATAAAATGCCGTAAGTAAAATTATTCGGTATCACTATCCGACAACCGATACCAGATACCGAATAGTAGCCCGATATTTGTTGCATCTCTAGTTTTGGTTTCGAATTTATTTTGAATTTGTTACCCCTATTGTTTTACCTACTTCTAATCAAACTTTTAGCTACTTAGTAGTCGCTCTTATTTATTTTACACATCTGATTAAATTAGCATCCATCATCCATAAATTGACGGGAAGTTTTGACAGCTGGTTGCCAAGAAAAAATTAAACTTACGAAAAATAACAGTTCGCTTTATAGCGAGTAGTATTTATTAGTTGTTTTTATTGTACCATTAGATACTATCCGAAAATTGGAATTTCCGTTAATGCTGATATTAAAAAAAAACACAAAGCATAAAGTTCCGCCTAGTAAACCACCAAATTTTAGTAAAGTGTGTGACTTGATAAAGTAAATTGTTTCTATACCTACTATAGTGCGTAAATTAGCTATAAATTTAGAATTAGCGTATTTTTTTTAATATCATGGCAATATTTTGTATATTGTTGTCCGTTTTTCCCGTCGAATTATGATTTCCAATTTAATTTACAGTTTATTGTTAAGGAGACATTAATTTTAACATTTATATCATTTTCAATCACACATAGTCGATTTACTTGTGAATGCAAAGTTGGTTATTTTACTATAAAAATAACAGGTAAAAACCTGTTTTACAATGATCATATAACCGGTTTGTATTCCCTATGTTTTATTAGCCGCGTCCACACTGGGCGAGCCGCCTCGCGCGGCAACGCGCGGCGGCGCGCTCTGTGTGTACGCGCCTCGCCCGCGGCGCCCGCACGCTTTGCCTCGGCCGAGCGCTGCCGCGGCCGAGCCGCGCGCTGTCGGTTTTTGTCCGCGCTCAAAGGTGCCTCGGTCGTTTGCCGCGCGCAGTGTGGACGTACACGTGTTTGCTTCGGTCAAATTATGACAGATAAAACAAAATGGCGTGCGACACTTACGTATTACGCGAAACGGAATAACCGTAACTAAATATTGTGCTATTTGTTTGTTTTAAACATAAAAAAATATTGAATTAGCTTTTTTTTGGAAAATTCTTTGTATGAACGTAGCAACAAGTCAAAAATCAAAAGCTGATTGCGTGCGGCGGCGCCATATTGTTTTATCTGTCAAATGGGCGAACAAGACGGCTCGGGCTTGCCGCGCGCGGCATTCGGTGAGCGTAATTTCACCCAATGCCCGAGGCGTGCGCCGAATGCCGCGCGCGGCAATTGCCTCGCGAGGCCGCTCGCCCTGTGTGGACCCGGCTATTTAATGTAATTCCTACCAGGAATAAAAACGCTCCTAACCTAACATGTCATGTGGCATCATTACTTTAATATATCGCCCCAGCTTCTTGGGCGTATTCATAAATCGTTGTCTATTTAATTTTTTTCTGTGTTTGTAGTTGGAAAAAGTTTTTGATTATTCCGATTCCGACTCAGCGTCCTGAGCACTTAGTTCGGTGAATAGACAAAGTACTAGGAGTGACCTTACAAACGGTCCGGTAGTTTTGAATTTTTGATATGTTATCTAAGATTTTTGCATTTTAAACACTCACTAACCATCTTAGACAACATAATATTAAAAATTCAAAACTACCGGACCGTTTGTAAGGTGAAACCCCTTTATTCACTGGATTAACTGTTAGTAGGAGAAAAAAGTGTCTCAATTTAGCTGATTCCACTCACGCCCTTTTTTTAAGCGCATTTGGAAGTAACGTAATGGAATAAAATAGTTTAAACCTATATTGGAACACTTTTCATCGCCTAGAATCAATAGTGCTTAGGATTCTGAGTGAGCGAGAGATCCGAGCGCGGTGGCCATACGAGTGAGCGATAAACAGAAACAAATCGTGGCCGGTCCATGATCCAAAAAACAAGTCAATGAACAACGATTAATGAAAACGCCCATTCTATTGTTTTTGCTGAGCAGAGACATGCATTGATATAAACTGCAAAATTGCAGCCATGTTAATTTTATTTTATAAGCGTTTTTCCTTTAGGTTAAGCATCAAGCTAGTCCTAATCATACTCGCAAGTCATATCGTCTTTATCATACCATGGTTTAAGAAAATAAGGTTAGACACTCCAGATAGCTAGACATTCTACGTCACTAATAAGTTGCCGCGTTAATAAAAGGCCCTTGCGTCTATTGCAGACGATTTATGGTGTAATGTTTGGGAGAGACCGTTTCTGGTGGCTAACTGATACGAGATCAACACATTCTACCGCTGGCCTGACAAGAGAAGTGTGCGACAGGTGGCACTGTACCTTGTCGACGTCTTTGTCTCTTGTAGTAGTGGTCGTTGATTCAACGAACCAATTGATTAAACCGTCTATCATTCGTCAACGAACGAAACGTTACGAATGAACGCTTAAGTGTGCGACAGGTGGCACTGTACCTTGTCGACGTCTTTGTCTCTTCTCTTGTCAGCGAGTGCCGCGAACCAGGTCTCATCGCATAACTTGCGACCCTCCACAACGCGTTTCCGCCACTCCGTCCGTTTCTCCGCAAGCTTTTCCCATTTTCGGTGGTCAATATGGAAGTAACCGCTTTATGGTAACGAAATAAAAGGAAAAAATGTTTGCCGCCAATCGTACAAAAAATTGTAATTATGCATTACGATTGTCATGTTATTTGACTAAGTTTTATTTTGTCGTAATAATTTATTTAAAATACTCACGATTATATGAAATTCATACAGGTAACATGGGAATCGGGGAGTATTATGATACCCTACTGGCAACACAGAAACGGCCTCAACCAACCCCATGGTCATGAATAAATTAAAAAAAAAACTGAACCAACCAACCAATCATAGCGTGATGACGTCAGAAGTCCCGCCTGTCATTTCTGAGTGCCATACCTTATTTTCTTTACCATCCAATATGTGCCTGAGTACTTACTTCGGTTGGTTTGAAAAAGTCGAAAATTTTGCAATAAATATTTCGCCTTGTCTTACAAATAGGCTACGACAAATTTGTAACGGTACTCATTATTTGGGCTTTGACTTTTTCGATATGAAGCCTGCATACAAAGTTTGTGACGACATTTATTTAATTATATTGGAAATAATTGAATTTAGTTTATTCACAGTGATACTGATAATAGACAGCTCGAATACTTAATATTACAAATCAAAATCTTAATCGAATATAGGTATTATATAACCCAAATTCAAAATTTATTGAGAGGACAGATGTCCCATAGGTACACGAAGCTATATAAAATGGACTATACTTAGGCAGCTATTATAGTTTCTTAGACATCCTGTTCTTTCTGTGTATATTATTTACGTATTTGGATGAATGTCTATTATTGAACGAATAATAAGCTTTTTTTCTATTATGTTTATGTACCTAACGATTTCTAAATTTACCTTCCTAAAATATTCCTCACACAGTTTTTGCGTAAGAATGTAATATGTTTGTTAACATGTGTCATTTTTTACAGAGTTAATTTATTATTTCAGTCACTGGAGTTGCAAGCGTCTATAGACTACGGTAACAGCTTACCATCAGGCCGGCCGTATGCTTGTTTGCCACCTCAGTAGTATAAATGTATATAAAAAAAGTTTGCTATAATTTTTATATATGAACGTTACAAACTTTGTACACGAACCTCGTTCAAATGTATATATTATTATTAAATAATAATAAAGAGGAGAAATAAAACGGTTGCATATTTAAAAACCTATTTATTATCACAAAACATGATAAACACCTCTCCGATCACAACATTTGTGACTCCCCACAACTGTAACTTAGGATTTAAAAAAACTAATGACCCCCGGGGTATTCGGGGTGTCAAATCATCCTTGCGCCGAAAACGCCGGGCATGCCAATAACGTACTTGGCAGGCAACGGTCAGCGCACAACGTTTACCGTTGCCTCCCAAATCAAATTTCACGTTGTCTGATTCTCATACTACGCATATAAATTAGAACAATCAAATTATTAGGATTAAAAGGTACATTATTGTTATAGGACTATTTATTTATTACATTATTGGGTAAAAACGTCGAATCCGTTTATAAACTTGTTTCACATCACTATTGCGTTATAGTCGCCATTATGTGACAACACGAGATGTACTCATTTTAAAGTACAGAAGACATCTTGTAGACGTTTTCTTTTTGAATTCGTGCGATAGTAATATGCAACAAGATTATAAAAACATTAAGACTGGAATTTAGATATTGTGATGAAAAACACTATGGAAAATCGACGTAGAACACCATACATTTCACTATAAAGAGTATATATTAACATTGATCAAATTACATTAATTTTTGAAATCACAAAATAATCCATCGTATTTTTTTATTCTTTACTGCCAGTGTTGACTTAGTCTGTGAGTTGGATATAGGGAAAGCAAACCGGTATTTTTTTGTATGAAGATTAGCGGATTACCGGTTAATTGCCGGTAATTCCTATAGTTCCCGAAATCAGGGATCGGATACCGGAATTCGACTAGGTACATACAAAATACCGGTATTCGATTTCGTTATTTCGCTTATTATTACACATTTCTATATTTTAGTGAGCTAATTTCAAAGTTCTATATCTATACCTAAAATCTATTAAATAGTATTTAAAATAAAAACCGGAATTAGAAAGATATTTAAATTTTAATGAATACCGGTAACGATCCCTGGTTTAAATTACCGGTTTACAGTCCCTAAAGTTGGATAGCCTTGTCGATAGGTTACCTCAAATTGCCTAGTTTCCAATAAGGATTCAAGTCTGAACGACTCGTAATACAAGAGTAGATCACTGGCGCGTTTGGTTTGGCGCAAATTCATTGTTCCTTCAGAGAGCATGAGATGAAATAAAGTCATCTCTTCGTTTCTAAAATAATACTTGACCTCTCGTCAAGAGGTCGTCGACGGAAAACTGTGTCCCAGATGGCATTATAATAAATAATAATAAATATCAGACAACCTCACACAAATCGATCTAGTCCCAAATTAAGCTCAAGAAGGCTTGTGTTCTGGGCACTAGACGACGATATACATACTTATATAGATAAATATATACTTAAATACATAGAACAACCATGACCCAAGCACAAATAAATATAAATAAATAAATATTAAGGGACAATCATACACAAATCGACCTAGTCCCAAACTAAGCAAAGCTTGTACTATGGGTACTAGTGTATTTATATATTATGTATATCGTCGATACATAATATATAAATACATATATAGATATAACATCCATGACCCAAGAACAAATATTTGCCCTGGCCGGAATTCGAACCCGGGACCGCCGGCTCAGTAGGCAGGTGTCTACAAACCGAGCCAAACGTGTCGTCATTTGCCGTTATAGCCAAAATTATATAACGGCAAATGTCGTCGTGGCGCCTGGGGCAGCACTTTCCGCCGGCGTGTTTGCTGTCTTTGGCGTCTTTTTGAAATGTGTGACTTCAAAGGTACGAACAAGAACATATTATGATTTCTTTTTTTAACCAAAAATGAAAATTTTGAAATTGTTTTGTTAGAATCCTCATAATTGAACAAAACAATAATTGTATGACAACCATGAACCTAAAGGCACCTTTTTACGGTGAAAATGGCAAATTACTTATTTTCTCCATACAAATATTGGTACCCAATCCACAAATGACGTCACATGTAGCTAGGCCATTTGTATGGAGCGTTTTTAGGCTTCTGTAGGAATGTTGACGGTAATTTCTGATTTTTAGAGCAGTCTACATGTAGGTAGTCCCATATAGACATTCGATCCCAATAAAAAATAGAATCAAATAAAAAAAAATTGTCCGCACGCCGATTAATAGCTTGATCTGTCAACACTGCGACCAAACCAAACGCTTTACCCTCCTTAACCCCTTGCCCGCTCAGTTCGTCGACGGAAACTGTGTCCCACACGCCGAGCAGATAGTATGACATTATACAGCGGCAAATAACTTGGCGTCTGTGTCACAGCGTTCCGAGAACGTGAGTCGCCGTCTTTGGCGCTCAAAAGCTTAATAACCATACCTGTGCTAACTCGGGGCATGTTCTAGGGATAGGATATCGATAAAAAAATGTCGATATAATTAAATTAATATAAGTGCTCATTGAACATTCTCGATTACTATAAAGAGGTTCGATGTCATATCTGATCTGATATCGAGCCTCTTAAATAAAGATAATAAAAGTATGAGGAGGTCATTTCAATCAAAATGTCAATTTACGTATAGTATTATGAAAATTATTTTAAAACAAACATGTAAATACACGTTTTAATATTTAAATTTTTTTTATTTGAATATGTGGAGAAATAAGTAATATTTATTCATGTCGATGGCATTTAGATGTAGACAGTAACATCGATATATTTTTTTATCGATATAATATTTTGCTACGTCACTTTCGTATGCCCCGAGTTATCCCAGGCATGTTAATAAACCCCCACTAGACGGAGCATGTAAGGCGACCCGCGCGCACCAACGATATGGTACGGCAGAACATTACAGTATCAACACGGCGGCCACCGTTTAGTTGCGTCCATGTTTATGAGGTCTCTACACCACTTAACACTACAATTTACCATGTTATTTATTTAATTTCTATTTTCGTTGACGTACGCATGGATCATAAACAAGGACGCAACTAAACGGTGGCCGCCGTGTTGATACTTTAATGTTCTGCCGCACCATATCGTTGGTGCGCGCGGGTCGCCTTACATGCTCCGTCTAGTGGAGGTTGGCTGTGCGTCTGGTTCACAACGTTCCGTGAACGTGAGTCGCCGTCTTTGGCGCTCAAAAACTTAACACTTTTGCAACCAGACAAAAAAGTAAGACATACCCCAGAAACCGGCCGAGCCGACTTTTATAGCATCAACCCCGGCTACCGGGTTGGCCGGCATCTGAACAAAGCTTACGAGCGCCCGGCCTCCGGGTTGTCGGTGTTGAAAGTGTTAATAACCGAAGACGATCTTCCACGGCTTGGCCATGTTGGCGCCGGGCTTCCTGACGACCAGCACGTCGTTCCCCTTGTGCAGCGTCATCTGCAGCGCGGCCTGCGCGTCGCCCTGCTGCAGGCGCGCCGTCTTCGGCGGCGTCTTGATGCCCGCCACCACGATGCGCTCCACCCACGCGCGCGTCCCGTACGTGGCTGCCGAGTCGATGAAGCTGGAACACAATATTCTTTTCATCACACTTGCTCGTAAACAAAAAAAAAATTCAAAATTCATTTATTTACCAAAAAGTATTACATGCTAACACAAGTACATATATGACAGGGTTTATAAAGTGAGAGTATTTTGCGTAGATTTTATCAGTGGTCCTCACACTAGGTCAAGCCTGTATCGTGAGGGCCTGTGAACACAATTTGCATTTCACTTCAAGATGATGCGTATACAGATAAAATTTATAAATATTTAATAAAAATGTTAATATTCGCTCTTTTCAATTAAATCTATATCTAGACAAAATTAGCATTGCTAAGCTTAGTAAATAGATGCGCTCGCCATGTGAAAGTGTGTTATTGTAAGTGTGTAGGTACATATGTGTGTAAGTGTGTATGAGTGTAAGGTATTATTATTATTAGTGCAAAGGTTTCAACAAATCTTCAGTTTCCTTATATGTTAGAGTAAACAAGGGTTTACATGCTATTAAAGCGGGCGGTAAATCTTATATTACGCCCTAGGGCGGTAAGTTGTATATTACGCCATAGGCTGGTAAGTAATTTTTGTTTTGACTACTACTACTTTTGTTATATTTCCTCAAAAGTGTGATGAAATACGTCGTTCGTGACTGGTGGTAAAGGAATTCCAAACTCGCCTTCGGCTTCGGGTTTCTAATAGACTCGTTTGTCATTCCTCGTTTACACCCTTGTTACGTAATGTACTGTTATCTACAGCCATCTTGTCTAATTTCTATAACAAGTTCAGATATTATAGGACCTACATTACTTGGCACATACCAAAATCAGAGATGTAATTTCCAAGGCGAAAGTAAGTGAGTGTGTGAATGTTTGTTACTTCATCGTTTAAACGGCTGGACCAATTATGTATGATACATTTTGATATGAAGGTAGCTGACACCCTGGATTAACTTTTTACCCCGACAAAATGTAGTGTTCCCGTGGGATGACTCGATAAATACTTACGAGTAAGTAATGCCACTGGGCTCGTAGTCGATGCGGGCGTAGATGTATTTATTGTTCTTGTGCTCGTACGTCTCCCCGTCGTCGATATACAGCGTGCCGTGTGCCGTGTTCTGTTAACAAAAATCATCATACATTTATGAAACATGTAATGTCTCATTATCATTATTCTTAATGTGGGTAGACCACTTTTTTTATTTACATATATACATTTATTTAAACATCATCATCACTGTCTGTTACTGTACTGTCACAGTCTTTTACAAACAGTAGGTATACCAAAGGTATACTCTATAATAAGAGAAATTGGGCGAAGGTTGGTTTGGTATATACCAATATGAATTTTACAACTCTCAATTGAAAAGGAGCGGAGAAAATTAACCAATCAGGGTGCGTCTTTGTTAAATCTGAGGAATGGGATCTGTCCATTTTACACAGCACACACTCCAGTAGGCAGCCTAAACCGAGGCCTCAGATCTTTGATACAGTGGGTTATAGGGGGCAAACGAGCAAGCGGGTCGCCTGATGGTGCGCTTTTACCGTCGCCCATATACTCCTGCAACACCAGAGGAGTCACAAGTGCGTTGCCGGCCGCACAGGTAAAGGTTTGAAGGTCGTATCGGTCCGGAAATACCGCGAGCGACAGTTCATTCCACAATGCAGTCGTGCGAGGCAGGGAATTTCTAGACAAACAGTAACATAATACTTACGTTAGCGTCGAGCGCTACGACGAAGGTGTAGGGGTCGTTGGCCATCAGTACAGACGAGCGGCGCACGCGCTCCTTGCGCGGCACGATGCTGCCTCCGCGCTGGTACACTGGCACCTGATAACAATAACAAACATTTATATATAAATAACAAACATCTATCGCCTGGTAACAACCAAAACTCACTAAAATTACTGTCACTACTCTTCAAAACCTCGTCGAGATACGAACTTGGTTTTAAGTAGGTATTCGCTGGCTCAATATTAGTATTACAGGGTTTTTGACTGATTGACGAGTTCAAATTTGAACATTGTCATAATGACACTAAATGTAATTTTAATTACCCTGAAAATCACTTCTAGTATCTCTGGTTGGCCCTATGGTTGACTGGTAGAGAATGCCATTTGGCATTAAGTCCGCCATTTGTACTGACTTTTGTTTTGTGCAATAAAGTTTAAATAAATAAATAAAATGTAACTTAGAACCCTGTAATATTAGGCCAGCGGTTTGTTACTTACAAGAAATTTGTTACTTAGAATTAGAAGGTACCCAACTGTCCGACTCCGATTTGATTCATTTTGATATAGGTATCTTATAGAATAGTCTAAAATAGCAGACACGTATTTTTTTTTAACTGCCCAAATTCAACCTGTTAGGAGAAACTGTCCTTCAAAGTACTGAAAATTTACCAAACCCTAAATTCTGTAGAGAGATTTGTTCAAGCAAATTGATAATTAATTACTGGTTTCACTATATTATGTTGGACAACATGAAAAAATAATGGATACGTGTTTTGTCATATCACTTCAAACTCATATCATAAGTTCATTTCTATTAATGATAATGATGTAGATGACTGTGCTAGGTGCTTTTATAACATCCTTAATGATGCTCTAAGCGAGTCTGTGCCACCTAAAAACCCGAGCGGTTATAAACCAAACCAGCAATTTCCCCAATGGTACACTCCCGAACTCATTAATTTAAACTCTGTAAAAAACTCATATCATAGACTTTACAAGCAAACAGGAAACCAGTTATATTACGCATTTTTCTCGTACTATCGGAGGATGATAAATTTGCAATCGGACTTAGCTATGCGAAATTTCATCCAGGATATACAAAGTAATATCATCAAAGATCCTTCCTCGTTCTGGTCATACGTTAAACGTCAACGTGGGTCTAATCAACCGGCCACGTTTGGCAGCATGTCAACTCAAGAGGTCGCGGACGCATTTGCTGACTATTTCAGAAGCGTTTTCCTTCCTAATGCTCCCACGCTAGATGTAGGCGCTGCCTGTGCGATGGCTGCAGCAGAAATTGTGGGACCAAGTGATCGCCACATATCACTGGAGTACGTCAGTGAAGCTGATGTGCGTACAGCCATTAACCGATTGCGCCCCAAGCACACCCAAGGACCCGATGGCATACCGCAATATATTGTTAAGGATTGTCGTGAGGCATTCGTGCAACCACTGCAATACCTCTTTAATTTGGCTCTAAAAACCAAAACGTATCCCTCAGGGTGGAAAACCAGTAAAGTTCTTCCCATACATAAGTCCGGGTCTAAATCTGATATTCAAAATTACAGACCGATTGCCGTACTGCCAATTTTCGGGAAAATCTTTGAGTCAGTCATATATACGCAAGTTTTTAAGCAATTGAGAGGCTGGTTTTGTGACGAACAACATGGCTTTTTGCCTAAGAGATCAACAACGTCCAACCTCCTTAATATTGTAACCCTGATTGCCAATAATTTGGATCAAAAGAGGCAAGTTGATGTTGCCTATTTTGATTTCAAAAAGGCTTTTGATAGAGTCGACAGCGACGTCTTACTTAAGAAGCTGTCTATGGCTGGCTTTAACACTCACCTGCTGGAATTTTTAGCCAGCTATCTCTGTGAAAGGTACCAATTCGTGCAGTACGAAGGATCCAGGTCAAACAGATTCCTAGTAACTTCTGGTATTGGGCAGGGAAGCAACCTTGGACCCCTATTATTTTTAATCTTAATCAATGACCTGCCAGCAGCAATAAAGTTTTCAAACTGTCTTTTATTCGCTGATGACGTAAAATTGGCACTGCCTATTAACGGCTCTAGCGATTCAATGTTACTGCAACTAGATATAGATGCTGTTGGTGTGTGGGCCCTTAATAATAGTCTCTCCCTTAACAAGGATAAATGCTCGGTAATGACGTATACACGTTCACGCCGCCCTATAGACTCCACGTACTTGCTGCTGGACGAACCATTAAAGCGTGTATGTGAAGTTAAAGACCTTGGCACGTACTTTGACTCGCAACTTTCGTTCAACCAGCACATAACCAGGACTTGTAATGAAGCTAGGAGATGTCTGGGATTTCTTATTCGCCAGGCCAAATTGTTTACTAGCCGACACGCTATTAGTGTCCTGTACAATGCATATGTCCGGAGCAAGCTCGAGACTAATGCCGCCATATGGAATCCCCATGAGCAGCGGTACACGCTACTCTTGGAGAGGGTCCAGAAATCGTTTGTGCGATTCCTGTATAGGATAATGTACGGTTTCTACCCCTTCATGTACCCGTCTCTCTTCCTACTGGGTATGGTAGAGTACACGTCCCTGGAGGCTCGAAGGAATATTTATTTAATTAAATATTTCTTCCAACTTATCCGAGGTCATGTAGAAAGTCCGCAACTTCTTTCGCAAATGCGTATACGGGTCCCTCGTGTTCCCACCCTGCTCAGACGTGACCGCCGCCGCGGCTTTTTCGCTATCCCCCTGGCCAGGACTCGTGCTCTCGCTTCGTCCCCCTTGCACCAAGCCCTATCACTCCTAAATGCTATTCTTGATAGTGACAGCCAACTCGACATTTTCTTCACCCTAGAATCTAGATTTTTAACCGCATCATGTCGTTTTCTAGAGGCAAGAGTGACCCCGAGCTCAATTTAGGTAGCCTCGTATTTAAGTTAAGTGCCTAGTTGTTTTCGTATAGCGTAAGGAGACATGGCTATAATTATAATAATATATATTTTGTTATTAACTGAATAATAGTATGTAAGTTGACATAATTAGTATTGTAGTATTGTAGAAATAATTAGTTCACATAAATAATGTAATTAAATTCTTAACAATTAGCACGTAAGGTTTAACTGTCAGTGTTAAATTGTAATAAATAAAAATAAATACAGTAAAATAAATACAGTAAATTAAAACAATTTTAACTCTTGGCAAAGGCCTTAGAGTTGTTAATCCACCAAAATGACAATCAACAAAGGCGTTATCTACTTAGCACGCTTCTTTTATGACGGACGATAATGAGACAAAACCACAAAATAGTATTGTTTTGCTTGAGTGGATCGTACACAACGAAGGACGATACTTTACCGTTTGTCAACTATCTGCCGGCTTCGTTCGCCGTCGTACTTTGGACATATAATACGAAGAGGAGCTGAGTGACTGACCAGGTTAAAGAAGCAACTCAAGCAAATTCCTTCAAGCGGTGAGGGTAACAATGGATCGAGACTGATGGAGACAACTCATCCAGGATAACACCTTACCTTGATAACTTGTGATCCTTGCCTTCCCTTTCTAAACTCTGTAATTTCTTACTTAGTGGTGTGGTAAATCCTGAAGAATGCCAATATATTAACGGAGCCTCTTTGTGCGCGTTATCGAGCAAAGATTATGGTTTAACCTTTCGTATGTGGCGGTCAAACTTTTCCAATCAAATTACAAATTTACAAAGTAAAACAATAAGTTGGAATGGTCCGTCAGGATCCTTATCAAACAGACCGTTAAGACCCAAGCGCGTTTCGTCGGTTGACCGCTAAATTGGGGTTCCAGGCTGTGAGGGAGATGCCCGCCTACTAGCGACCGTGTCAGTCGGGGATCGACTAAAGATGTTACCTTAGCGATGTTGACTTCTTGCGTGAAGTATCCGTTGGCCTGGTGCGCGTGGTAGGAGTCGACGTCGTACCACAGCGCGCGCGCCGCCTTGCCGGGCAGGTACACCTTCACGCTGCTCACTCCTGGCTCCACCACGGGCCGCACCAGGAACTCGTCACCTGGGAACACATGGATATAACCGCGGCTGAAGTATGGGTTTCTGCGGTGAAGTGCCTCTCCACACAACATTTTCATATTCGCCTAACCTCGGCAAACTTCGCGCTTCTTAGAGGCCTTATTCCTTTTCAAATGCCGATTGTTTTAGACATTATTCTCTACTATTGACTACTGATTGATTATTGACTACCTAGAACAGGGCTGTTGGGATTTATTGGTATATATTTGAAACATACAGTTTGAATTTTTCATTGATAATTTTTGTTTCTAAAACTACTCGAAATTGATTAAATTCACGCGGAAAACTAGTTTTTTCAACTTATTTTCGACTGCACGCAATGAAAGCATGAAACCTAGAACTTGGGGAAAAGTATTATCCAGTTCAAAAAGTTGGTTGAAATTATCAATATATTTGACATAATATGAAAAAAATACTTTTTAAAGGGAATAAGGCCTCTTAAGATTAAAATAGAATAGAAAAAGTTTTATTACCATTTTCTATATATGTAAATATTAAAGACAATGTATAAGACATTTGCATCCGTAATGGTCTTCAATCAGCAATGCTGTTGGCTTTGCTAGGTATAGCAATGCCCACGGCACTGGTTTTTTGTACAGCCCGAGGGACGGTTTCGCGGGATAGCATACTGTTGTAAATATGAAAGTATATCTGGTATATAAAGGATTGTGAAAATACTCAAGGTAACACTGTAAAAAGCACTGAGACGCAAAAGTTATTGCAAAGTCAAGTCAAAATTAGAAACAACGTCAAATAATCGTTCGTAAGAACTATTTAGTAGTCTGAGCTTAGATAACTCACCAAGCAAATACTGGTCGTCGATGTTGAAGGTTTCTTCCTCATCAGGGTACTCCTGGAAGAGGGGCCGCATGATGGGCAGCCCGTCGACGGAGTGCTCGTAGAACAGGGTGTACCTGCCGATTATACAGTGACGGATATGAACAATACGGTCCTTTACTATAGTGAATATACATTGTGGCATTGAAAATGAAAACACATATAAAAAAATACGCGGAACCAAATAAACTATCACTAAATTAAAACTTATTGAACCGGGTCTATCGCGATATTTTAATTTACCTTCATTGCCTGACGTTTCAACACGGTTTCACGTGCCGTGATCCCATCAAAATATCGCGATAGACCCGGTTCAATAAGTTTTAATTATGTGTTCAAACCGCGAGAGTATAAAGTGTTAAACTATCACTAACTTTTGGACATTAAACTACTTATTTTTAATTGTACAATAACTAAAAAGAAGACGTGTTTTAACTACTGCTTTTTATGACGTCACATGTCTGTATCATCATAGAAGCTTCATACTAATAGATCGTTTTTGCATTTCATAAAGAGTAGCTGATTTGAGCTGTCATCAAATACCTTATTTTATAGCCCGACCTGTACGTCTAACATAACTGTGACGGGCGACAAATACTACCTGTCGCTTTCCTTTAAATACCGTGCGAGCAAGACAGGTGACGCTAAGTCGCGCGACAAACGAAGTATCGGCAAGATATACTAGCTCTGCAGTTGCTTTTCAGCCCTCGACATATTGTGAATTTTTGATGGAGTTTCGGGGATCGTAAAATGTGAGCATAAATAATCTCTATGAATTTTGCTCGCATTTTATGAACCTTGGTAGTCATTTATTATTCTGGCAACGCGACATTTGGTCACTGACGTTGAAAGTCAGTGAATGTCACTGATTACAACAGAGTGGAAACAGGGTTAAATCCACAGTGATGCGGGTAAAGCCTTTTTTTTCAATACGGTTCAATATTTATTTCAAAAGAAGAAGGAAGAATTGATCAGCGTTCCGGTAAATATTTTATAAAATTTTCAATTTGTTGATGACATGCCGCTACTGATATTTTATAATTGATTTGAAAGCTGCTTGTAGCGCCACTATCTCAGTGCTAAACCGCAACTTGATAGGCTATGCCAATTCACAAGGAAATGATAGCCCTATATACCAGAAGAATATTATATTTACATTACCCAAGGCCGTAAGTGGTATTTTCTGCCCGGGAGAATATCTCACTTCCTGGCCAAGACAAGACAAACTACGGGCGGTAATTAGTAAAGCCGCAAATCGCACAAGCACCTGCAATCTAGGACATTCAGATATTCACCGCCTTAGGTAGTACACATTACATACCTAGAAATTCGTGAATGTCCCAGATTGCAGGTGGGTGTGGCCCGAACCGAAGGTGAGGCCTATAAACATGCGATCTGAAGCTTTACGAATCACCACCCGAGGTTTATCTAAAGTTTAACGTCTTGTCTCGGCTAGGATGTGAGATAGCGGTAGCCGCGCAGCGGGCAGAAAATCCCACTTACGGCTTAGGATGACGTGATGTACTATTTCATCACACTTTGCTCGTAAACAAGGGTTTACATGCTAGAAAAGCGGGCGGTAAGTCTTAAATTACGCCCTAGGGCGGTAAGTAATTTTTATCACATTTTAATGGTTTACATGCTAGAAAACCGGGCGGTAAATCGTATATTACGCCCTAGGGCGGCAAGTAATTTGGTATTGACTACTACTAATTTTGTTTTATTTCCTCCAAAGTGTCGTACGTGACTCTGGTGGTAAAGAAATTCCAAACTCGTGTCATTAAAGCCCTCGCCCTCGGCTTTCTAATAGACACACGTTTGTAATTCCTCGTTTAACACCCTTGTTACGTAATGTAGTATTACACACCAGTAGTCGATGAGCGCGTATCTCCTGCGCACGGCGTCGCGGATGAGCGCGGTGGTGGCGGGCTCGTACAGCCAGGGCTGGCGGCGCTTGGTCTCTAGTGCGAGTGAGGCGGGAGAGTGGCTGGCAGGTATGTAATGTAGTATTACATACCAGTAGTCGATGAGCGCGTATCTCCTGCGCACGGCGTCGCGGATGAGCGCGGTGGTGGCGGGCTCGTACAGCCAGGGCTGGCGGCGCTTGGTCTCTAGTGCGAGTGAGGCGGGAGAGTGGCTGGCAGGTATGTAATTTAGTATTACACACCAGTAGTCGATGAGCGCGTATCTCCTGCGCACGGCGTCGCGGATGAGCGCGGTGGTGGCGGGCTCGTACAGCCAGGGCTGGCGGCGCTTGGTCTCTAGTGCGAGTGAGGCGGGAGAGTGGCTGGCAGGTATGTAATGTAGTATTACACACCAGTAGTCGATGAGCGCGTATCTCCTGCGCACGGCGTCGCGGATGAGCGCGGTGGTGGCGGGCTCGTACAGCCAGGGCTGGCGGCGCTTGGTCTCTAGTGCGAGTGAGGCGGGAGAGTGGCTGGCAGGTATGTAATGTAGTATTACACACCAGTAGTCGATGAGCGCGTATCTCCTGCGCACGGCGTCGCGGATGAGCGCGGTGGTGGCGGGCTCGTACAGCCAGGGCTGGCGGCGCTTGGTCTCTAGTGCGAGTGAGGCGGGAGAGTGGCTGGCAGGTATGTAATGTAGTATTACACACCAGTAGTCGATGAGCGCGTATCTCCTGCGCACGGCGTCGCGGATGAGCGCGGTGGTGGCGGGCTCGTACAGCCAGGGCTGGCGGCGCTTGGTCTCTAGTGCGAGTGAGGCGGGAGAGTGGCTGGCAGGTATGTAATGTAGTATTACACACCAGTAGTCGATGAGCGCGTATCTCCTGCGCACGGCGTCGCGGATGAGCGCGGTGGTGGCGGGCTCGTACAGCCAGGGCTGGCGGCGCTTGGTCTCTAGTGCGAGTGAGGCGGGAGAGTGGCTGGCAGGTATGTAATGTAGTATTACATACCAGTAGTCGATGAGCGCGTATCTCCTGCGCACGGCGTCGCGGATGAGCGCGGTGGTGGCGGGCTCGTACAGCCAGGGCTGGCGGCGCTTGGTCTCTAGTGCGAGTGAGGCGGGAGAGTGGCTGGCAGGTATGTAATGTAGTATTACACACCAGTAGTCGATGAGCGCGTATCTCCTGCGCACGGCGTCGCGGATGAGCGCGGTGGTGGCGGGCTCGTACAGCCAGGGCTGGCGGCGCTTGGTCTCTAGTGCGAGTGAGGCGGGAGAGTGGCTGGCAGGTATGTAATGTAGTATTACACACCAGTAGTCGATGAGCGCGTATCTCCTGCGCACGGCGTCGCGGATGAGCGCGGTGGTGGCGGGCTCGTACAGCCAGGGCTGGCGGCGCTTGGTCTCTAGTGCGAGTGAGGCGGGAGAGTGGCTGGCAGGTATGTAATGTAGTATTACACACCAGTAGTCGATGAGCGCGTATCTCCTGCGCACGGCGTCGCGGATGAGCGCGGTGGTGGCGGGCTCGTACAGCCAGGGCTCGCGGCGCTTGGTCTCGATGTGCGAGTGAGCGCGGAAGAACGGCTGGAACGCTCCCGCCTACAAACGAGACAAATACAATACTAATTCGGCTTTTTTTATGTCATGGTGCGCGATTACCGTCGCACATAGACTCCTGCAACACCAGAGTTACAAGTTCGTTGTCGGCCGCACAGGTGGGAGTACGCTCTTACACAAGACATCAAATACAAACAGATAATAGAAAAATTGGGAAAGTGCGAGTCTGACTCGCGCATGAAGGGTTCCGTACCATAATCTATAACAAGTTTGTTGTATGGGAGTCCCTCTTAAATATTTATTTTATTTTATTTTTAGTATTTGTTGTTATAGCGGCAATAGAAATACATCATCTGTGAAAATTTCAACTGTCTAGCTATCACCGTTCTTGAGATACAGCCTGGTGACAGACGGACGGACGGACGGACAGCGAAGTCTCAGTAATAGGGTCCCGTTTTTACCCTTTGGGTACGGAACCCTAAAAAGGTAGACAAGAGGCGATCTTATCGCTGAAGACCGATATCTTCCAGACAACCTCTGGGTAGTGGAACAAGACGTATTTTTCAGACATATTACATAGGAACGACTGCCAGACTGCGAAGGCTGATTTGCGTGAAAATGGGCTAACTAGAGAGGATGCCCAGTGCAAATAGGAGGAAAGCTAGTATGGAAGCGGACCCTCGCAAGAGTCGAGATAACGCTGGGTAGAAGAAGGAACGACTGCTATAATCAGGGTTCAGAAATTCGGATATATATATTAACCTAAACATTGGCGGTAGCTTTGTTGTTCAATAGTAGGTTTATTTGAGGTATGATTGAGATAGGATTTTGTTCGTTTTGTTAACTTTAGGTAAATGTCAATCAAAATTTCCGATTGCTGACTATCATACTAATGTTAAAGGCGAAAGTTTATGAGTGCGTTTATGTGTATGTTTGATACTTCTTCACGCTCATACGGGCTGGACCAATTTTGATATTTTTTTGGTTAGAAGGTCGCTGACACCCTGGATTAACACTTAGGCTAACGTTTTATCAGCTAGTAAAATGTAATACAGTATTTATTGGAGTACAGTGAAAATTAATTATGTCATTGAAGTCACTAACGAAACAATTAAACATATATTCAAACATACAAGGAACCAAATGGACAAAAACTAAAAAAGAAGACATGACAGAAACTTAAAAGGAGACGTGTTTCGACTGTTTTGTATGACGTCACAAGCCAGCATATTCATAGAAAGTCCATACTACCAAATCGTTTTTGACATTTTATAAAGCTGTCTGTCCTGACAGCTGATTTGAGCTGTCATCAACTATATTTGTTAATAATGTGTCTCATGACTGACCTGGTACCAGCGCGTCATGAGTTCAGCCTCAGGGTATTTGAAGAAGCCGCCGACGTCAGAGCCGCAGAAACTGATCCCTGAAGACGCCATGGAGATGCACATCGGGACGGACGCGGCCAGGAAGCCCCACTCCGCCATGTTGTCGCCAGTCCAAACTGCCGCGTATCTATACAACGTGAGGACATTTCGATGAAAAGAAATTCCACACATACAATTGACTACATTTTTTGTCACTGGTGGGCATCAATATAGAGATCGAGAAAGTGTCGTGTACACCCTAAAAAAAAATTGAATTTATTTATCTGTACGTAGATGTACATAAAATAACCGAAATTAATACGCCTGCATTATAGTTTAGTCTTCAACCTATCCACGAAAAAAAAAATAGCTGTCAATTATGTCAAACTTAACGTCATTCGCTTTTTTTTTTTAATTACACACCAGACGAAAGTAACCTGTACATTGTGTCAAACTTTTGGAGTTAATACGTTTTAGAATGAGTTAATTTTAAGAAATTAATATTAATATAATTAGTAATCTTAACAAAAATATAAAAACAGTGATTACGTCTTTGTAACTGGAATACAGAAAATTAATAAAATTGTAGTTTTAAAAATATGAAATTTTTGTCTATTATAATTACAGGCTAAACCCAATGCGATATTGTTGCAAATATATCATATATAAACAATATCTTTTTATATGCATGAAATCGACAATCAATATAGTTAAATCTAGGAGTTGGTAATATTGTAAAAAAATATATATTTAAAACAATTTAAACGGATTATATCGCGTATATTAATTATTTGAGCCTCCCTGACGTTTCAGTACCTTTACAGATACCGTTGTCAAAGGTTGACTGAGAAAAACACAATTTTTCTCTGTCAAAGTTACATTTGTGCAAACTACCCATTTTGTAAATATTTAGAAATTAAACGAACTTACCTGAAGTGAAGTTCTATTTTAATTGTATGAGCTGCGCAGTCTCGAAATGATAATTAACTCATGTAGTATACGCAGTTTATACGGCTTTTCATCACATAATTCAGAGTACAGAAGTTTAAGCTTTCAATTCAAAAAACGCGCCAAATTTCCGAACGCAAACCCCGCTTTCCGCACTCTGACCTGTCAATCTCATTTAGTTTAGAGTTTAGTAGCTTACAGCAGCTGCCCCATCCTGACGTGACGCCTGAGAAAACAGATCCTATGGAAATGTCCTGGAAAATAAACTTTGAAACGGGTATAGGGTGGGGGGGATTATCATTTCGAGACTGCGCAGCTCATACAATTAAAATAGAACTTCACTTCAGGTAAGTTCGTTTAATTTCTAATTGTATTTCGCTGCGCAGTCTCTTCATGATAATTAACTCATGTAGATGTTCAGAGTCAAATCAAAGTTTATTTCTAGCTTTGCGAGTAACTCGTAAGTGTTACTCGTCATAACAATACTTAATTTATGATATACGCGGCACTAGAGGCCTCTCATAAAATTGAGAAATTATGATGTGTCATTCAAACCTGCAGGTGCCTGCAGTCTATCTTATAACATCAATATTGAGACATAGCAGGCCCATGGCCAAGACCCGGGCAGGCCGAGTCGAGTGGGCGGTAAATATAGAAGACAGCTAAGCATTTTGAGAAGTTGTCTCCTTGTAAGTTATTATTTAGAACAATAATAAAAATAACATGACATAATGATAGTTATGTATAATCTTATTCATATATATGACAACAGGGCTTTTATTAGACCAACTACAGGTTTATATCTAAGGAAGGGCAACAAGAGTAGAGGCTTGTTCGAAACCTGCCTAGATGTCTTAATTAAAACCGGAATTTAATTCAAAACTTTATCCAGATATTGGAAAATATTGGATAATTTAATAAAAGACAGTGTTTGTAGCCACTGTACAGTAGTACTTATAAGCAAGGTATTATTTCTTGTTTAATTCCTCTAAGCAAAAACTAGATACTATTTGAAGACAATGATGCCAAGTAATTTAGGCACTAATTATGGTTCCCAAGTTGCGCTACATCTTGATTAATATAAACTAACGGATAAAAGCATCCTTAATGAATAGAGTTTGTAGATGTACCTATAGCAGTTACCACTGCTATCTCCGGCTCGCTTTTCCTAAATAGTTTAAAACATTTGTGCTGAAGGACTGATGCATCTAAATAATGTTTAATTAACACTTTCGACACCAACAACCCGGTAGCCGGGCGCTCTGATCGTGGTAAGTTTTCGCTACATACGGTTTTTCCCATGATATCGGCTACGAGCGTAGCCCGTAGCGCTACGCGGTAGCGATTGCGTTAATGTTTTGACACAAAACCAAAATGATGACAGTTTTACAGCATGTGTCTTACCGCTATGCGGTACTATGTGAGAGTGATGCCAGCAGGCCCGCATTATGTCTGCTGAGACTGATGGACACTTCTCTTAGTTAAATATAACACATTTCGCACAGCACCACCGTAACTAGGATAAAGCGTTCCAAGAATTTTTGCTAGCAACCAACGGTAACTTGCTAAAATCTAAGTTAGAACCAATTGTTATACATGTAGAGCTTACCAGCTTGAGCAAGACGGGATACCACACTAGCGCCCGCCAGATATAATATATATCATATACATATAACGTTTAGTAAATATATTTATGTGAGGGATGTTTATTTACATCAGTAGTTCGATATGTGACGGAGTCTGAGAAATCAATTATAATATATAACTTTTTCCATGACATGCCTAGCCTAACACAGTGACATCATCAGTGCAATCCCTTGTCATTAAGTAAATTTAATATTTTAAAATCTTTATTTGGTAGCTAACACATTCAATTTTTGAATGATTCCTTGTAGATTTTATTCAGGGATATTATTTTATTCAGATTTTATATATATAACGAGAAAATAATAACATTACTTTCTCACACCACTGTCATATTTGTGTAACAATAGAATGTGGGTGTAGGATAATTTGAAAACTGAATTCAGTTTATGAATGAGATAATCTGTGGTTTAAGCAATTTTCTAAAAGATCCCACAGTTCTTTTAGTCAAAGCAGAAAAGATTTACGACCCTAAAAGCTGACAAGGCAGTACTATAATAGATTAATAATATCCACCAAAATAGCTCATTCTTTACCATTAAATAAATTTGCTTGGATTTATCATAATTGTTTCAATATTTCTATCGGAAATATGTATTATGCCTTTCTAACTCTGTAAACCTCGAGCATCAAGCCAAAATCGGTGGCAGACCGACCAGCACAAGCAAGCCTGTTGAATAGGCTAAATGTCCTATTCATCATGTTGATAGTTTAATAGCTCTAGTTTAAAAAAATATATATATAGGTATATAATAATAATAATTTAGCTAAAAAAAACTTTAAAAGGTTGTTTAAAATTTTAAAGGGACTTGATAATTGTCAGACTCCCACACAGATCCAAAAAATTTGGACCATGGTAAAATAAAAGGATCTTTCCTCCTAGTTTACAATGAAAACTTAGATTCTGTAACAGAGCTTTAGCTTTGCCTGTATGCTATTGAAGCATTCATTTATTTTTATTTCAAAAAAATTAATAAAAATTTACCCTGGTACTTATAAAAAAGGAGCTTGAAAAAACCAGCTTCTCTAACAACTTTAGAGTTGTCTGTATGCTATCAAAGCATTCATTTATTCTTATTTGTTTATTAGCCTTATTGCACAAAACAAGTCAGTATGAGTGACGGACACAATGCCAACGGCCTCCTCTAGCCATAGGGCCAAACCGAGATACTTACTAGTAAATATTGGAAGTAGGCATCTATTATGTATCATTATATGTAATTTCCCCAACAAAAAAAATAATAATGAATAAATAAAACACTGCACATATCAATCACAAACCTGATATCAATCAGAGAACTGCATGACAGGTTTAAGCAACTCTGTGTAAGCGTAGGATGACATGTTCAATCTTCTGATAATTTTAGAGAATTCTATTAATGGACTTGGAGAAAATATACATCTCCGGGTAAAGTGTGCCCTGTGATTTATTTGTTGCATTAATTTACTATTCTATTGTTGTGATGTAATTACAATTGTAATTTTATATTTATTATTGTTATTCAAAGACAGAATCAGACATGTAAAAAATGTCCTTGAGGCCTATTTGTAGATTATTCATGATTTAAATTTTAAATTTTATAGTACCAATATAGCAGTTAGGAAGCATCAGCCTAAAGGCTGTTCTAGAAATATCTTGCTTGGAGTGTTACCTTGCAATATGGTTATATAGCCACTAGATTGCTTTTGGTAACTACGGCTACCTGTCACCGCTCTTATTTTATTACATAAATAGAGTCCAACTCAAAATTCGAAGCAATTGAGTGGTTAATTCCTTTCAATTGTAATAAGACTTATCTTAAGACAGATTTTATGACAGAATATCATAGGTAAATATTGGCCTCTGCCAGGTAGGCCTTTAATAATGACTGCTTGCATTTAGTAGTCCAGCATAGTAAAAGATCTTACTTATTTAATTTACAAATTCTTCAACTGAAGAATATCTAATTCAGAATTAATTTTTTAATTACTCTCCGCTGCATGTTATAAAATGATAAGTTGCCATTGTACTAAGCAGTACTTAACACTATCCCTCAGGACTGTGATTATGGGAATCAGAATTCCCAAGTGATTTACATACTATATAGTGTGTTTAGCGCTGCCAGCTGGCCGCTGGTCTCAACTCCTATAGTTGTTTATGACCTCGTCGTACTTACTTGACATTTATTTAACATATGCTCTTCACTTTCTATCAACTAGCCACTTCGGCCTTTATGTAGTCTTGAGGCATCCTCCAATTTTTAATAGTCCGGAACGGTATACTTTTGAATTTATCCTGTTAGTAGGCCATTTTCGATGACATTTTTGATTATAATGGGAATTTATTCATATTATTCTCAGCAAGAGCAGATCTGACTCACTGGATCTGGGCCAAGTGTGTCAAATTCTAGAGAGCTTCAGCTGGTAAGGCCAGTCTCTATGTTGATGTATTCATAATTCATCAGCTGTAGTATAAGGAAGCGCTTATAACGCACTGTCTAACGAGCCTGAAATAAGCCATATATCAGACTGTTATGTATGGCACAAACAGCAGAATGTGAGCCCAATATGGTGCACCACAACACTGATTTCAGCATGAACTGGACTAAGGTGACCTGAGCCCCCAAAACCATGCTGCGCATATAAAGCAACGAGTGAATCCAACTGATACACCATTCTACTCAGCAGAGCCAGCAGAAAATGCACCCAGATTAATTCACCACATTTGCTAAGGTAATAAGCATAGAGTGAACCCACGTAACACACCATATAACTTAAGTTTAAAGCTACAAGTGTATCCACTAAAGCGCACCACAATGCTTAATGAGCAAAGAGAGTACCCAACCATCCAATAGTTAGCACTCCACATTGCTACAAGATGCGAGCGAGCAAAAATATATTTCAATGCGCCAGCAGCACACGCCGCTCTCTGCTAAAGTTTATTACGGCCTTCCGGAAGACAGGCAAGGCAGCGATCCAAACTTATAGAATTCTTGTCCTACCTTGTTTGTTATAATCCTCTTAGCATACCTAATGTTTTCCCTTTTCTGTCATCTCTCATGCTCAAGCAGTTGAAATGGCTTCGCCACCAGAATCCCGCTCCGCATGGCGCCTGTTCGGTGATGACGATTTGTGAGAACGTAAACAAGACGATCATTATGCCCGGGATATCGCTCACGAATCCCTTGAGTGATTCCGGCTTGCCGACCGACTCGAGCGCATGACGCCGTGAATCTTTTCAAACGACGGAATTCCTGTCGAGATATATCCATCAAACCGCTTAGACGATGTTTCAACATCATCTTTATAATAACAATTAGTATTTAACACCTTTCACAACACCATATTACATTATTATAATTAAAACGAAAAATCGCAATGTGATCTTGGCCGCACAAAAGCGTTAATGAGATTGACAGGTCAGAGTGCGGAAAGCGGGGTTTGCGTTCGGAAATTTGGCGCGTTTTTTGAATTGAAAGCTTAAACTTCTGTACTCTGAATTATGTGATGAAAAGCCGTATAAACTGCGTATACTACATGAGTTAATTATCATGAAGAGACTGCGCAGCGAAATACAATAATTTAAAATAAAGGTGTTCATACATGCCAGATGGGCCTAATGTGTAAAGACAGTTACACATGTGCCAGAAGGGCATTTATTATTTATTTAAAATATCTACCAGCGGTTCACTAAAGGCTTACTGAGGAGAAAGAACCGCCAAAGAAAACTCCCAGATTGCCTTATTTATTACTATAAAATACTTTTAAACAAAAACTCTACATATACTACTTTTAACACTAATTTGTTTTACACCGTTCGAGGCCCAAGGCATCCAGTCTTGTGTCTTGCTTGATCCTTGATAAGATGTACAACAGGATCCCAAGCCGGTGGTAATGACAAACCATCTTCTCTATTGAAATTGGGATATTTTTTGATTTCAATAGCCTCGCGCAACATTCTGGGAAAATATCGTTTCTCTCTGGCAAGGATTGAAGTGTTATCAAACTTAATTGAATGGTTTGGTTTGTCCATGACATGCTCGCAGACTGCAGACCTGTTGCAACGACGGTGCTTGACATCGGCTACATGCTCCTTAACCCGTGTAGCTATACTACGTTTCGTTTGGCCAATGTATGACAGACCACACTCGCAGTCCAGCTTGTAAACACCAGCACTCTGCAGAGGGATGCTACACTTCACGGGCCTCAGGTATTGAGACATCTTCTTCATCGGATTGAAATATGTTTTAATGGAAGCCCGTTTCAAGATGTTTCCAATCCTATCCGTGACCCCTTTCACATATGGCAGGACCGCAGGTTTACGCTCGACTGTGTGTATAAATAATAAATGCCCTTCTGGCACATGTGTAACTGTCTTTACACATTAGGCCCATCTGGCATGTATGAACACCTTTATTTTAAATTAATATTTACAAAATGGGTAGTTTGCACAAATGTAACTTTGACAGAGAAAAATTGTGTTTTTCTCAGTCAACCTTTGACAACGGTATCTGTAAAGGTACTGAAACGTCAGGGAGGCTCAAATAATTAATATACGCGATATAATCCGTTTAAATTGTTTTATTTAAATGTGTGACAGTCGCGGAAACCGAAGAAAATATTATATATATTTAAAAGTTTAGCTATTTAATGCTTGGAAATGTTCATACTAACCATAAAGGCATGAAATAGATGAATGTGTTGAATTGTATTTTAATGTTAATATTAAGAGGCCTTTTACCTTTAAATTTTTTTTTTTTTCATATTATGACAAAATATCAACCAACTTTTTGAAGTGAATAATACTTTTCCCAGTGTTCTAGGTAGTAACATAGCTATGTCATGCTTTCATTGCGTACAGTCGAAAATAAGTAGTAAAAACTAATTTTCCGCGTGAATTTTGTCAATATCGAGTAGTTTTATAAACGAAAATTATCAATGAAAAATTCATTCAGATTCAAATATATACCAATACATCTCAAGAGCCCTGTTCTAGGTAGTAACATCAATAATATGTTAAGAAACATGTTTGATCATAGAGAAAATGTCTAAAGCTAATCAGTATTTTAAAAGGAATAAGGCCTCTTAACCCTTAAATGCATGAATAAAAAAAAAATCAATATTATAAAATACTATTTTATTTCAAATAAATGTTTCTTGTTTTCAACCAGTAATTCATTTTTGTTTATGTAAGCTGCATCTTACACTATGCATTTAAGGGTTAAGTTACACTTCTTTAGAGAGCTATGGAGCTGTGCTAGAGAACTTCGATGGCCAACAATAACCGCTGACTCACCTCTGAGTGCCGGCGAAGGCGGAGCGCGTGAGGATGAAGGGGCGGAACTTGCCGGCGGCGCGGTCCTTCATGCCCTGGCTGGTGGCCCGGATGTGCCACAGCCCGTATTCGTTGTGAACGTGTCTGATACATATACAATAACCGCTCACTCACCTCTGAGTGCCGGCGAAGGCGGAGCGCGTGAGGATGAAGGGGCGGAACTTGCCGGCGGCGCGGTCCTTCATGCCCTGGCTGGTGGCCCGGATGTGCCACAGCCCGTATTCGTTGTGAACGTGTCTGATACATATACAATAACCGCTCACTCACCTCTGAGTGCCGGCGAAGGCGGAGCGCGTGAGGATGAAGGGGCGGAACTTGCCGGCGGCGCGGTCCTTCATGCCCTGGCTGGTGGCCCGGATGTGCCACAGCCCGTATTCGTTGTGAACGTGTCTGATACATATACAATAACCGCTCACTCACCTCTGAGTGCCGGCGAAGGCGGAGCGCGTGAGGATGAAGGGGCGGAACTTGCCGGCGGCGCGGTCCTTCATGCCCTGGCTGGTGGCCCGGATGTGCCACAGCCCGTATTCGTTGTGAACGTGTCTGATACATATACAATAACCGCTCACTCACCTCTGAGTGCCGGCGAAGGCGGAGCGCGTGAGGATGAAGGGGCGGAACTTGCCGGCGGCGCGGTCCTTCATGCCCTGGCTGGTGGCCCGGATGTGCCACAGCCCGTATTCGTTGTGAACGTGTCTGATACATATACAATAACCGCTCACTCACCTCTGAGTGCCGGCGAAGGCGGAGCGCGTGAGGATGAAGGGGCGGAACTTGCCGGCGGCGCGGTCCTTCATGCCCTGGCTGGTGGCCCGGATGTGCCACAGCCCGTATTCGTTGTGAACGTGTCTGATACATATACAATAACCGCTCACTCACCTCTGAGTGCCGGCGAAGGCGGAGCGCGTGAGGATGAAGGGGCGGAACTTGCCGGCGGCGCGGTCCTTCATGCCCTGGCTGGTGGCCCGGATGTGCCACAGCCCGTATTCGTTGTGAACGTGTCTGATACATATACAATAACCGCTCACTCACCTCTGAGTGCCGGCGAAGGCGGAGCGCGTGAGGATGAAGGGGCGGAACTTGCCGGCGGCGCGGTCCTTCATGCCCTGGCTGGTGGCCCGGATGTGCCACAGCCCGTATTCGTTGTGAACGTGTCTGATACATATACAATAACCGCTGACTCACCTCTGAGTGCCGGCGAAGGCGGAGCGCGTGAGGATGAAGGGGCGGAACTTGCCGGCGGCGCGGTCCTTCATGCCCTGGCTGGTGGCCCGGATGTGCCACAGCCCGTATTCGTTGTGAACGTGTCTGATACATATACAATAACCGCTCACTCACCTCTGAGTGCCGGCGAAGGCGGAGCGCGTGAGGATGAAGGGGCGGAACTTGCCGGCGGCGCGGTCCTTCATGCCCTGGCTGGTGGCCCGGATGTGCCACAGCCCGTATTCGTTGTGAACGTGTCTGATACATATACAATAACCGCTGACTCACCTCTGAGTGCCGGCGAAGGCGGAGCGCGTGAGGATGAAGGGGCGGAACTTGCCGGCGGCGCGGTCCTTCATGCCCTGGCTGGTGGCCCGGATGTGCCACAGCCCGTATTCGTTGTGAACGTGTCTGATACATATACAATAACCGCTCACTCACCTCTGAGTGCCGGCGAAGGCGGAGCGCGTGAGGATGAAGGGGCGGAACTTGCCGGCGGCGCGGTCCTTCATGCCCTGGCTGGTGGCCCGGATGTGCCACAGCCCGTATTCGTTGTGAACGTGTCTGATACATATACAATAACCGCTCACTCACCTCTGAGTGCCGGCGAAGGCGGAGCGCGTGAGGATGAAGGGGCGGAACTTGCCGGCGGCGCGGTCCTTCATGCCCTGGCTGGTGGCCCGGATGTGCCACAGCCCGTATTCGTTGTGAACGTGTCTGATACATATACAATAACCGCTCACTCACCTCTGAGTGCCGGCGAAGGCGGAGCGCGTGAGGATGAAGGGGCGGAACTTGCCGGCGGCGCGGTCCTTCATGCCCTGGCTGGTGGCCCGGATGTGCCACAGCCCGTATTCGTTGTGAACGTGTCTGATACATATACAATAACCGCTGACTCACCTCTGAGTGCCGGCGAAGGCGGAGCGCGTGAGGATGAAGGGGCGGAACTTGCCGGCGGCGCGGTCCTTCATGCCCTGGCTGGTGGCCCGGATGTGCCACAGCCCGTATTCGTTGTGAACGTGCCTGAAATATAAGGTATAGGTAACCAAAAGTGGTACAGAGGGCCCATTTATGAATGAACTCGATCATAAATGGGCCATGCAACAGAAATGGGCATTAATCGATTAAAAAAGTTAATCGTAAAAGTTAATCGCGATTAATTTAATCTAGATTAACTTAATCGAGAAAGTCTTCGATTAACGATTAACTAATCGTCATTTTAATCGATTAAATTTCACGATTAATTTCGCGATTAAAAGTTGGAAACACGCGCATTTTGGGCTTTTTACGAAAATACAATATGTCTTGTCCAGGGACAGGGACAGAAAATGTACCTTTAGAAGCTTTTTTGGTTCGGATACCTTTGTATCCGTCCGTTCCCTCTTCCCTCTTGTTACAGTAGCACAAGATGCTTTTTATAGTGCAGTACTCTAAGAAGTTCTAGGCAGGGACTTAGACTTACAAAAAATATCTTATTTTATCTTATAGGTATTAGTTAATCTAATCGAGAAAAATTAACTAATCGATTAAAAATTTAATCGCTAAAAATTTATCGACGATTAACTTAATCGAGATTAAATTAATCGGAACTCGTACGATTAGATTAACTAATCGTCAATTTTAATCGTTAATCGAGATTAAAAAAGTTAATCTTAATCGTTAATCGATTAACTTTTGCCCATCTCTGCCATGCAATTTGTGCATGGTACATGACATCGCTTCTGTATCGATGTAGACGCACGACTGTAGTGATTCAGGATTGTGCTGTTTTGCGCGACATTGGGTATAGGAAGAGCGAAGGTTCGAGTTTGAATAAATTCTGCATCTCGACTGTATCGATACTGTATCGATGTTGAATCGTATTTAAGTAGGCAGCGGTGGCATCGCGACTGAATCGCCCCAAAAAGCAAGCACACAATACGCTACGTCCTTGAGAAGAAACAATTTCGAGTGTACATATATCTCGTCTCCAAGGAAGTTCTCGTTTTCAATGTGTTATCTTAAAAACATTGTAATGATGTGTTACCTTATGTCTCGATCAATGTTGCATTTTTTATATTGTACAAAAAAAACATCCTAATTACCTGTGTTCCCAGAAGGAAGCAAGCCCGTCGTGTCCGTCCTGAGGCTCCTTGTAGTGGCGGCAATCCTTGGGCATGGTCACCTCTGGCCCGTTGAACACCTAATACATACAAATTTAATAAGTTTTTCTGATGATCATGAATCTAAAGGGGGACTACGTACGACCAGGGGCAAAAACGAAATCAGGGCGAAATATGAAACACGCCATGAGCCGCCGCGCGAAGTTGCCGCTCCTATTTGGACGTAGTCCGATCCAACCCACAAGTCAATAAAATTGAATTTTGAACTTATTGACATATGGGTACTAAGTCTAGATTAAATTTTCAGCGACTTGTGGGTTTTAAAGTTTTTGCGTAACTACGTCCATTTGTTCCCACGCCGCGTCGCTCGCCGCTAAGGCTATCTGTCCAATGACGTGGTGCGGCGAAAATGAACTAATCAGGCTAAAGAAGAGCATTTAAATCTGAGATATGTCATTGGTCCATTGTACACATCTCCGCCTCTGTGGATATGCGGCCTAAGACCGAAGTCGCGGCCGCGTCGCTTGCTCGGACTCGTGGTTCTTTCTTTCGTTTCCTTTGATTCTTTCTAATTTTCTATGAAAACGATTCGCATCGTAATGTATCTGGGACAAATGAGTGATGATGAGAAGATCTTAGGAATCTCGGCATTGCTTTTGGCAAAAACGGGCTCATAATTTAGAAATTAGACAAGACCCGGTTAGAGTCATCACTCTACAACCGTTATAATTAAAATGTTCATCCCGTCAATCTCCTTTATAAGCGATACGGCAACATTTTATGGGCTTTTCACTCCTGTGGCGCGAAGATAATCCCATTAGCGCGTTATACTCCCACACAAAGTCCGACTCACTGGTATTGAGGGCTACACAGCACTGATGCAATTCTAGTCATATTTAAAAAAAAAAAAAAAAAAACATTTTATGATACACCTTTCAAGCTCCCAATGGGCATGAGAATTAAAAACATAATTGAAAACATTTCATATTTATAACAGGTGGAAATTAATATAGAGATCGACAGGGCTTTATGTCGTGTACCTTAAAAAAAATCTTTGAATTTATTCTTCTGTATTTAAAGAAATATAAGAAAATACATCAAATAACTGCAATCTAAGACAATACGGGCTGAATAGGGTTGTTGTTGTCTAAACCAAAGAGTGAAAAAAATTTTTTTTTTTATTTGACGTTGACAGATGACAGATGCATGCATACCGAGTTTTATTAAGTTTTTTTTAAATAAGAAAACCGACTAAAGTAACCGTTCCATTAAGTTCTGGTTTTGGTGCTGCCACATTTTAAAATGAGTATGTTTTTATAAATTAATAATAAAATAAATAATCATCTCAGAAAATAAATAAAAACAGAGATTACTTCATCTTTTTAAGCAGAATTCAGAATAGTAATAAAATGATAGTCTTAAAAATATGAAATGTTGTCAATTTTGCGATACTCCTATATTTACAGATAGCTAACATGGGAAGACTCACGCTAGGCTCGTTCATGTCGTTCCAGATATGCACGTCCTTGCTTGTGCCGGGGAAGTTCTCGAACTTGTAGAGGTCAGCGTAATACTTGCTCACGGCCGGGTTGAAGAAGTCCAAGTAACTGGACGAACCGGGCCAGCACCAACCTGGGAAGGAAATAAACTCTATTGGATATAGGGCAGCGAAGCAGAGGAAGACCGAAAATAAGCTATATAAAACAAACAAAAGAGAAGGTTTACTTGGTTTTACTTGTGTACGATCCTCTTAAAGCACACAATGCCACTCTGTCTATTGTATTGGTTTTGTAGGTCATTATCGTCCGTCATAAAAGAGAAGCTACAGTAAACGGCGATAAAGTTTGCACATCGATCTTTGGAAAGAGGCAATCGGCTAATTTCGACTTCGTATAGCGATATCTGTGTCGCACGCACCATGACGTTTGTTTTGTCAGTCGTGGTTCAAATGCGAGAGAGTTCAGTCGCATATCCAAGTCAATATATACAGGGTGTCCCTAAAACCAACGCCAAAATGAAGAGGGGTGATAGAACAGCTCATAAGCAACCATATTAAGTCAATTTCACCTTAATAAAAAGTATGTATGTATGTAAACGCTTTATTGTACACAACAACTGGTTATAAATACATTGATAACAAATGAAATATGTACAAAGGCGAACTTATCCCTATTAGGGATCTCTTCCAGTTAACCTTTGAGCAATTGAAGGAATGGGTATACGAAGAAAATAGGCAAACTACACTGCGTACAACCAAGATATCTATATTATACTTAATAAAACTATAATAAGTACATAAACTAAGTAAGTAATAATACACATATATTTGTACTATTTATAAGATATATATTATATATACATTTAATCTTAAGTGATGCAACAGATGGAGACTTCCTAAGGGACAAAGGCAACCCATTCCACAACTTCACTGCGCTTACCGTGAAAGACTTGCTATAGGTACGCGTCTTATTAGACGGTACAGCCAGAGTGAGATTGGCGCTAGACCGCAAGCGGTGACCACTGCCATCAGTCATATACGAAAATCTCTCACTAAGGTAAGGAGGAGAAGTAGGATTAAACAGGACATTAAAGAGCAATGAAAGGACATGCACGTCTCTACGCCGACGAATCGGTAGCCAACCCAGCTGCGCTCGAAAGGAAGAGATGTGGTCATATTTTCGCAATCCAAATATATACCTGATACACACATTTTGTAGGCGTTCAAGCTTGTCAAGCAGTCAAGCTTCATGGTTTTCGAGATATTTGCATTTTTTTTAAACTCGTGACTTTCGATGCCCTGCGTCAGTATGTCCATTGCCACCACTGCAAATTTAGGTATTTTATAAATCTGTTTTTTGCAGGATGTTACTAAAAACATATCCTATCGAATGTAATTTAAATTTATTACATATCATGATGCTTTGTCGGTAAAAATTATTAAAAAAAAAGAATTATAGCAATTTATAAAATTTAGCCTGCGGTTTTGATCGATTTTCATTAAAAAAAAAGTATTGTAAACTAACATGGCACACAACATAAAAAGATAGTCAATTTATTGTAGTTTTCAAAAAGGTACAGCATTTTCTAATTTACGCAGCAGTTTACGAGATATTGATATTTTACACCAAAAGGAGCTCATACTGCAGTTATTACATAGTATGGAACCAGAGCCCCTACTAGGCTCAGAGTTTGAATTTCGAACTAAAAATAGAATCAAAGAATACATAATTTCAAATTGGAACACAATTCGAAATTCGAATTCAAGTCGGCTTTCTGATTAAAGAGTACCTATTTTAGTAATTTTAGTACACTTCGTCAATTCGTTTGATGTGCTTTATTTAGTTTGGGGTCTTATTTTCTTAAATAGACTTGCTTTACCAATAGAACTCGTGTTGGCCTTGTGATTTGGATTTTTGGTACAATTTAACTTTGCTTTGTGCATCTTGGACTCGAGTTCTGCCTATTGATTTTAACTTCGATTTACTTTGGCTCTGTTAAGATTAATTGTAGTGCGTTTGTTACAAATATGCCAGAGAATTATACTCCTCAAGAATATGCCAACATGCATTTTGTCTATGGGGAATGTCAAGGTAACTCTTGTGCTGCAGCTAGACTCTATCGAGAAAGATATCCAAATGTAAGGCATCCGGACCATCGAGTATTTCGAAATGTTCATCTCGCATACTCACAAGGCGTTTTGCCTGGCAATCGTGGCGGATTAGGAAGACCTAGAGGAGATTACGATGAAGATGTTTTACAAGAGATTCAAAACGACCCATCGACTTCGACACGGAACATTGAACGTAATTTAGGGATATCAAAATCTGTTGCCAATAGAATATTACGTCGTTATGGATTTCATCCATACCACATACAACGTGTTCAAGCGTTGCTGCCCCGTGATTACCCACTTCGTGTTCAGTTTTGCCAGAAAATGCTGCAAAAACACAGAGAGGATCCCAATTTCATAAATATGGTTTAATGGTCTGATGAAAGCACTTTTAAGAGAGATGGATTTATGAACACAATTTACACGGTTATGCATTAGAAAATCCTCATTTAATGAGGGAAGATCGGTCGCAGTACCAATTTAAAGTGAACCTCTGGACTGGAATATTAGATGGGAAAATAATTGGCCCATTTGAATTACCAGAAACGCTGAAAGGTCCAAGTTATCTGCATTTCTTAGAGAATGAGTTGCCAAATCTTCTCGACGACGTACCTTTAGCTACGCGGAGGTCAATGTGGCTGCAGAATGATGGCTGTCCAGCACATTATGCACGCGAAGTGCGACTACATTTAAACCAAACTTATCCACAGAGATGGATCGGCCGTCTGGGTCCCATTTTGTGGCCTCCTCGATCTCCAGACCTAAATCCTCTGGATTTCTATTACTGGGGTTATATTAAAGAAAAAGTTTACAACGAACCGATGAACAGTATAGCGGAGCTGAGACAACGCATTTACGCAGAGGCCCAAAACGACGTAACAAGAAGTGCACGTCACATCAGTCGAGCATTTTTAAGGAGATGCCGGGCTTGTATTCAAGTCAATGGCGGACAATTTGAACATTTAATTTAGTTACATAAAACAGGTTTCGTTTTTTTTTAATGTTTTTAGTTTTTTATTCACTTAACAGATAAAAATGGCAACCAGTATTATTTTTGCATTATCTCATAAACCGCTAAATAATTAAGTCACTTCAATACCATCTTAAAAACAACTCTAAATTTGCTATCTTTTTACGTTATTTGCCAGGTTCGCTATGAACATTTAAATTTTTTTTATTCTAAAATTGAATTGTGTTCCTATTCTAAATAAAGTATTCTTTAAATCGATTTTTTGTTCAAAATTCAAACTGAGCCTAGTAGGGGCTCTGGTACCATACTATGGAATAACTGCAGTATGAGCTCCTTTTGGTGTAAAATATCAATATCTCGTAAACTGCTGTGTAAATTAGAAAATACTGTACTTTTTTGAAAACTACAATAAATTTACTATCTTTTTATGTTGTGTGCCATGTTAGTTTACAATACTTTTTTTAAAATGAAACTCGATCAAAACCGCAGGCTAAATTTTATAAATTGCTATAATTCGTTTTTTTTTTTATTATTTTTACCGACAAAGCATCATGATATGTAATAAATTTAAATTACATTCGATAGGATATGTTTTTAGTAACATCCTGCAAAAAACAGATTTACAAAATACCTAAATTTGCAGTGGTGGCAATCGACATACTGACGCAGGGCATCAAAAGTCACGAGTTTAAAAAAAATGCAAATATCTCGAAAACCATGAACTTTTTATTAAGGTCAAATTGACTTAATATGGTTGCTTATGAGCTGTTCTATCACCCCTCTTCATTTTGGCGTTGGTTTTAGGGACACCCTGTATATAGAGTTGATAAAACTTACACAAAATTAAATTTGTACTATGGCATTTATAGGGAAAAAAAATGGTTGCCTGTAAAGTCTGTTTTACGGGCGAAGGAAGATTTTACGTGACAACGTCTTTTTCTCGGTAGTATATTTATTTGTATCATATCCATTCACAATTTCCCTAACAACATTTTAAGTGTTACTTTCTGAACGCACCCATCACATGTGTCATTAATGTCATTATAGTGTCATTATTTTACATGTTTTAAATCTGAATATGCGATAATCAGACTATTATGCATGTATGTTGTCGATTCCAAACCCTTATTTAGTCTAGATCTACATGTAATTATTCTAAAAATACCGAACCGACGGAACAAACATCATATGTTTGACAGGTAAGTACGAACAGTTTGTATTTGTATGGGAATATAAAATTATCCTTTTTATTATTTTCTACTCATTTATTCAATATTTTCTCACCGTTTAAACCTTCCCTTGACTTCCACGAATATTTCAATACTAAAATTAGCCAAATCGGTTCAGCCGTTCTCGAGTTTTAGCGGGACAACCGGCCCTCGTAACAGACGTGAGCGGGCGTTACACTTTTTCATGAGTGACTCCGAGCGCAACCTAATTTAAGACGTTGTCACGTCAAAAGGTAAGCCGTTACTTTGCCAGTCACGCGAAATTATCTACAATGTTTATAAACATTTTGTAACTGAAGCCGACCAATTTAAAAAACATGAGAATGTTAATTAAATGTAAGTGATTACACTTTTTGTCCTAGTAGTATAACATCAGTTGCTAATGCTCATTCAACCCCTTTTAGGAATGTGGGCCTGAATTTTTAATCGGTGATCAGGAGTAGAAAAATATTAATATTTAGCAAAAATTAAACTTAGTAGACGAGGTCCCGCGCAATTACCTCACTGTTAAATTAATTAAAAGTTAAAACATAATAAAAACTTATAACCACTAGATAATGGTCATCCTACATAAATTATTGAAGTACGATACCTACGTCAAGTGTCATCGCTTTGGCGGGAAATTTTACGAAATTTTCTACGACTTTGTTTAGGTAATGACAAGTTATTACTCATAAATTGTCATTCCCATTAAATTATTAAAGAGGTTGTAATCACACCGATACAGATTAGTTCGGTGACAAGGAATTTAAGACAAAATTGGTTTCAAAATAAAAATTATCATAGAAAAATAAAAGTTTGTTTTCATGTAATTACGATTTCAACGTGACCGCCATCAATTACTGGCTTAGAAAAGTTGGTAGCTGATCACCGATTAAAAATCATCGTGTATATATATGTATAATTATTATTTTTCCCCAACAAGAACATTATAGCAATAACTATATATATTTACATCGGTTTTACAGCTCTATATATTCCACGTGAAATCAAAACAAAACAACAATAAAGTACTTAGTTCTAAATTCAAATTCTGATGAACGATTAATCTAATAATTGATGTACATGGAAATTAGCATTCGTTTGTATTCGGAAATGCGATGATTGCCGATGTGCATTCTTTATCGCCGTTTACTGTACCTGCGTACATAAGGATTCCATGTAGCGGATTGTCAACTTTAGGGCCTTTGCCGATAGTTAAAATCGATTAAATTGAAATGTCACCTTAGACCGTATTATGGATTTTATCGCAAACAAATTTCAATTAAAGCAAAATCTCTTGTAAAAGTTTTTGGTGTGTCTCATTTTTTTTTTATGTGGGTACACACCACAATTTTCATATTAAACCATTGATCAAAGCTCAAGGAAAAATTTACGTGCGTAACCGATTGGCGGTCCAGCGCGTTAACCTTCCAGTCAACCTACCGCCCAAGCACCTTTCGAATTTTTCCTTATGCTGTTTGTGTCGATCTTTCCATTGTTTATCTGGACCGGCAATCCAGGCACCGGGTTCGACTCCCGGCCTCTTCCGCCAGGTTACGCATTTTTTTTTGGTCTTTGTATCATTGTGGTAAAATTGTAATATTTTAAACTGTACCGTCATAATCCTTCCCGTCCTTGTCCTTGACGTAGTATCCGTTGTCGGTGGCGTCCTCGTGCAGGAAGTAGCCGGCCTCGCGCTTGATGTGCGGGTCGATGATGGTGATCAGCTTGCGGCCCTTCGCCGTCAGGTTGGCCACCATCTCCAAGGGGTGCGGGAACTTCGTGGCGTCCCAAGTGAAGTACCTGACCAATCATACATTAAATTAAAAGATAGGACTTGCGAAGATCGAGAACAAAGATAATATTAAACCGGGCGCCTGTAGTATCGTATAACGTTATGTCCTAAAAAAATTCGACCGAGAATGTTTGTGCATACTGTTGAATGGCATGGTACTCGTTTATCCTACTCATTTTTGCGCATAGTCATTTAAAGTCCTAAAGCAATAACTTGCCTTTGCCCTAATATTAATAACTCGAAAATCTAATGACCTAAAACGAAAGATTCAACATTAATTCTGCTAAGAATTGTTTTACGTATCATTAAAATAGCTACAATTACAGTAGGTATATTCTACCTCAAGGCAAGTCAGACTTGGGTTAGGTAGGCCGATGTATAGACCCTATAAAACCATTACCTCCACTAAAACTTCTTAAGAATAGAATATTATTTATTGCACACCTCAACGGGAAATAAATACAGATTACACGTAACATTCAATAGAGGTAAACAACAGACGGTCATATCGCTAAAGATGGATCTCTTCCAGAAAACCTTTGGGTAGCGAAATTAAATACAAACGTCAGAAATGAGTAGGCGATGCAAAAGTAATCATGGAATCCATAAAAAAACTACTAAAACAATACATAAATAAACTTCTTTCTGTGTCATATAGCAGTAAGACATTCTATTTTACACTGGCAGAACTACAAAGGTGAGATATCGTCGTTTGGTTTTCTAAATTTGACATTAGTTTTGTTATGAATTGCATGTTTAGATTGCACTTTACAGATCAGAAAACCTAGAAGAATTTATGGAATAATCCTAGATGAGATTTAGTTTCCATGTTCTAGCAAGAGATGACGCTGCATTTAATCTACATGGGTACACAACAAAACTCCGACATGTTATTAGTCCGAATGCATCACTATTCCGAATTTTCATAATTCCGAAAACCATGTTCTGATAATATGTTTAGTTTTTGTTTGGGATATCATAGAATCCAAACCTAACCTTATATAGTATGTAACATTTGATCCATGGCGAAAATGATCGTTTCGCGTTATGTTACTTTCAGAATTTTGAAAATTCGGTATATTGATTGTTACGGATAAACGAAACTTCGAAATTTTTGAGTGATCCCACTCAAAATCAAAACGTTTATTCTGTAAGTAGGCCACAAGGGCACTTTCATATGTCTAAATCGGAATCTACCGGCCTTTCACAAGAGGCCGCTGTTGAGAAGAAAGCCGAAAGAAACACAACAGTAAGTAATTAATCGTAAATTACACTTAAAAAGAGATGTACAAGATTACACTAGCAAGAGATGTTGTTGCATTTAATCTACATACTATTGTCGTGTTCCCCTCTGGGTTGGAAGGTCAGATGGCAGTCGCTTGCGTAAAAACTAGTGCCTACGGCCACATCTTGGGATTTAGGTAGCCGACCCCGATTGAGAATTCATTCTCTACAATATGGGACAAAGGCTAGGAGGATGATGACTATTGTTGTGTCACTCACTTCTTTCCGTCGGTGTATTCAATGTCGAGCCAGATGGCGTCCATGGGGATATCGTGGACGTCGAAATTGTCGTCCACCTGTCGCACGTCGTTCTCGTCCACGTAGTTCCAGCGGCACTGGTGGTACGCTATCGAGAATTTCTGTTGGACAAGCATTTTACATTGTATTACATACATTTTAATTTTTTGAAAAGTGTTTCAGGTGCAAGATACATTTCTATTCAATAGATAAGTGGCACAAAAACGCATTTAACTTTTATCATGTTCAAAATCTGTGCGTAATTTGACAAAAACGCTGGACGCAGTGGACGCCATATTGCTCTATCGTCGTGACGTCAGTTGGCTGTGTAAACAAATGCGCTGATACGTAAATAAGTTTCGATTTTAGATTATAAAGATTACGAAGGTTAGATTATGAAGGTAAATTAGGAATATCGCTAAAGACCCGTTATAATTTGAATAAATTAGTGTTCTTTTTCATTTGCATAATGAAATAATGAACTTTATTCTGCAAGTAGGCCAAAAGGGCACTTTTACATTTCTGAGTCTACCGGCATTTCACAAGACGAGACTACTGTTGAGAAGAAACGCCGAAAGAAACTCAACAGTTAGTAATTTTTTTTAGAAAGGATAAGTACTTAAAAATTACAGTAATATGAGCTTAACTATACAGCGTGTATAAGTATTTGATATTACCGCAAACTTTACGGGGTTTTAGTATAGGCATTTATTAATATATTGCACCGTAAATTATTTAAGAAATCGAACTTTTTTTTTCCATATAAAATAATTCACCACGCAATGTATTTGTTTGTTGTTGTTTGTTGACAATGTTGACACTTAACATCGTGATGTGACAACTGTCACTAGTAATAACTACGCCATACATTGCTGCTCAGAAAAAAAAAACAAAAATTAATTACGCTATAGCAGCTAGTTGACGCTAAATTAATAATTGTTATAAATATCACATTATAGCACTAAAATCTCCGTCTGGCTTCAATTTTCGGTTATATCAAATATAAACGCTGTGTACGTAGTTCTCGAAGAAAACATATTAGAAGTGTATTTTAAGATATAAATTATTTAAGACATAGATTGATTTAGTCATAATACTCACGGGCGGCAGCGGCGCGACGCCGGTGAGGCGGGTGTACTGCCGGAACACGTCCTTGGGCCGGTTGCCGAGAAGCACGAACACGTCCACGATGCCAGACTCGCTTATAAATCTGTCAAAACATAATCACTTTTATCACATACCATAACAAACTTCAATGAGAGAAATGGGTATACATTTTGGTTTATTGTTGATTCAATCGCTTTATAGATTTCGGTACAATTTATGTGGGACCGCTTTTGAAGTATGATCAGTAACGTCTGCTAACGTAAACCAAAGGTTTGCAATGAAGCGAAAAATTAAAGCGCTACGATGCCAACATAAGGTATGTACCTAGAAGCAACTGGTTGAAAAATTCAATGGCTCTGGCATCAGTCGGTAGGACGCCCGTGTTGGCCCGGAAAGCCGTCGGCGACGCAGGTTCGAATCCTGTCAGAACCGTTAATTTTTGGTAATTGGTGGAATAATCGCACAACATACATACAAAAAAACATACAGTCGAATCAAGAACCTGCTCGCTTCTTGGAGTCTGTTGAAAATTATATACTTCATAAGTAAAGGTTTTTGATCACTCACTGTCACTGGTCTAGAAAAGATTGGACATTCTTTGAGCGTTTTAATTATATTATAAGGGCTCGTTCGTGTTTCGAGTACCCGTAGCCGGATCTCCATTGCCGGGTAACGTGTAATTAGGCTCCAGGTAATTAGATACGTGAGCTACGTATCTAATTACCTGGAGCCGTTACACGGAGATGCGTTTATTAAATTTTTAATCACACGCGGATCCTATTCGTCCTTAACGTTGTCGGTCCAACAAGCTTTCATTCAATACCCGAGCGGAGCCGAGATCCGCCGATCCGTAGTCAAACGCAGACACGGGTACATATCTTTGATGACGTGTCCGTGTAGTACGGGATCTTAGGTGATAAGAACACGGAGCTACGGTTCCGCGTGTAACACGTATATCAAAAGCCCTACTTATTATCCCTAGCCCTACGTATCAAAGTGTGGAACAGTTTACCCCAATCCGTGATTAGTGCACCCTCAGTGAACTCTTTCAAAAGTAGACTAGACAAACATTTACAAACACAGAACACAAGTTAATAGTGATATGCACGCATCAGCTATAAGCTGCATTAAATAAATAAATAAATATTACTCTGTCCACAATATTGATGAACTTCGAGATCCAGATGAAAATAAAAATGTTTTTTTTTTATATAACTAAACAACGCAACATAATGATTTATGCCTTTGGGTCCTGAGCTAGGATTCCCTGTGTTACAGGACCCAGTAGGGTATCAAGGAAAGTTAGACACGTTCAAATGCGTACAGAGTTAAAACTTAATGACTATAACTATAACTAGTAGTGACAGAAAGTGAAGCTAAAATATAATTAACATGAAATAAAACAGGCACAGTAGTAGTGGTAGGTAGGATATCTGCAGGAGAACGTTTACCTGGCGTCCACCTGTCGCTTCTGCCCGCCGGTGACCAGGTTGACGAGCGAGGCCACCACGGTGCCCTCCGCGTGGTTGACGACGTCCACCCAACAATATTGATGAACTTTGAGATCCAGATATCTGCAGGAGAACGTTTACCTGGCGTCCACCTGTCGCTTCTGCCCGCCGGTGACCAGGTTGACGAGCGAGGCCACCACGGTGCCCTCCGCGTGGTTGACGACGTCCACCCAACAATATTGATGAACTTTGAGATCCAGATATCTGCAGGAGAACGTTTACCTGGCGTCCACCTGTCGCTTCTGCCCGCCGGTGACCAGGTTGACGAGCGAGGCCACCACGGTGCCCTCCGCGTGGTTGACGACGTCCACCCAACAATATTGATGAACTTTGAGATCCAGATATCTGCAGGAGAACGTTTACCTGGCGTCCACCTGTCGCTTCTGCCCGCCGGTGACCAGGTTGACGAGCGAGGCCACCACGGTGCCCTCGGCGTGGTTGACGACGTCCACCCAACAATATTGATGAACTTTGAGATCCAGATATCTGCAGGAGAACGTTTACCTGGCGTCCACCTGTCGCTTCTGCCCGCCGGTGACCAGGTTGACGAGCGAGGCCACCACGGTGCCCTCCGCGTGGTTGACGACGTCCACCCAACAATATTGATGAACTTTGAGATCCAGATATCTGCAGGAGAACGTTTACCTGGCGTCCACCTGTCGCTTCTGCCCGCCGGTGACCAGGTTGACGAGCGAGGCCACCACGGTGCCCTCCGCGTGGTTGACGACGTCCACCCAACAATATTGATGAACTTTGAGATCCAGATATCTGCAGGAGAACGTTTACCTGGCGTCCACCTGTCGCTTCTGCCCGCCGGTGACCAGGTTGACGAGCGAGGCCACCACGGTGCCCTCCGCGTGGTTGACGACGTCCACCCAACAATATTGATGAACTTTGAGATCCAGATATCTGCAGGAGAACGTTTACCTGGCGTCCACCTGTCGCTTCTGCCCGCCGGTGACCAGGTTGACGAGCGAGGCCACCACGGTGCCCTCCGCGTGGTTGACGACGTCCACCCAACAATATTGATGAACTTTGAGATCCAGATATCTGCAGGAGAACGTTTACCTGGCGTCCACCTGTCGCTTCTGCCCGCCGGTGACCAGGTTGACGAGCGAGGCCACCACGGTGCCCTCCGCGTGGTTGACGACGTCCACCCAACAATATTGATGAACTTTGAGATCCAGATATCTGCAGGAGAACGTTTACCTGGCGTCCACCTGTCGCTTCTGCCCGCCGGTGACCAGGTTGACGAGCGAGGCCACCACGGTGCCCTCCGCGTGGTTGACGACGTCCACCCAACAATATTGATGAACTTTGAGATCCAGATATCTGCAGGAGAACGTTTACCTGGCGTCCACCTGTCGCTTCTGCCCGCCGGTGACCAGGTTGACGAGCGAGGCCACCACGGTGCCCTCGGCGTGGTTGACGACGTCCACCCAACTATATTGATGAACTTTGAGATCCAGATATCTGCAGGAGAACGTTTACCTGGCGTCCACCTGTCGCTTCTGCCCGCCGGTGACCAGGTTGACGAGCGAGGCCACCACGGTGCCCTCCGCGTGGTTGACGACGTCCACCCAACAATATTGATGAACTTTGAGATCCAGATATCTGCAGGAGAACGTTTACCTGGCGTCCACCTGTCGCTTCTGCCCGCCGGTGACCAGGTTGACGAGCGAGGCCACCACGGTGCCCTCCGCGTGGTTGACGACGTCCACCCAACAATATTGATGAACTTTGAGATCCAGATATCTGCAGGAGAACGTTTACCTGGCGTCCACCTGTCGCTTCTGCCCGCCGGTGACCAGGTTGACGAGCGAGGCCACCACGGTGCCCTCGGCGTGGTTGACGACGTCCACCCAACAATATTGATGAACTTTGAGATCCAGATATCTGCAGGAGAACGTTTACCTGGCGTCCACCTGTCGCTTCTGCCCGCCGGTGACCAGGTTGACGAGCGAGGCCACCACGGTGCCCTCCGCGTGGTTGACGACGTCCACCCAACAATATTGATGAACTTTGAGATCCAGATATCTGCAGGAGAACGTTTACCTGGCGTCCACCTGTCGCTTCTGCCCGCCGGTGACCAGGTTGACGAGCGAGGCCACCACGGTGCCCTCCGCGTGGTTGACGACGTCCACCCAACAATATTGATGAACTTTGAGATCCAGATATCTGCAGGAGAACGTTTACCTGGCGTCCACCTGTCGCTTCTGCCCGCCGGTGACCAGGTTGACGAGCGAGGCCACCACGGTGCCCTCCGCGTGGTTGACGACGTCCACCCAACAATATTGATGAACTTTGAGATCCAGATATCTGCAGGAGAACGTTTACCTGGCGTCCACCTGTCGCTTCTGCCCGCCGGTGACCAGGTTGACGAGCGAGGCCACCACGGTGCCCTCGGCGTGGTTGACGACGTCCACCCACGTCTCCGCCGAGTTGTGCCAGAACACGCCCGACGTGCGTTTGGATCTGCCAACAAAACCTAAATTAAAAAAATTGTACACCGACACAAGTCGGTCATCATGAGACCCTCATTCAATTAGTAATATAGAAAATGCTACTAAAACTTAACATAAATATAAATATTGAAGAATTCAAAATCTTGTAGAAAAGATTTTGACTTTGAATACCTAGTCTCATAGACACTTAGAAATTGTTGACCCTTGGTACCTTGTGTGACCTTTCTGATTAGTTCAATAAGGATTCTGTTTAAGACTCCTTATCCGTACAAGAATGTTATTGTTTTAGACATTTGTCTCTGACAATGATCAAACATATTTCTTAACATAATTATCAATGTTACTACTTAGAATAGCGCCAATGCGATTTGAAACTTACAGTTAGAATTTTTAATTGATAGTTTTTGTTTCAAAAGTACTCGAAATTGACATAATTCACGCAGAAAACTGGTATTGTAAACTTATTTTCGACTGCACGCAATGAAAGCATGAAATAGCTATGTTACTTCCTAAAACTCACGGAAAAGTGTTATTCAGTTCAAAAAGTTGGTTGAAATTATCAATATATTTGACATAATACGAAAAAAAAATTAAAAGGAATAAGGCCTTTTAAACATGTGACCTCTTTAACTCACCCGTGCGCATACATAACGGGAACGGCGCCATATATAGACATACGGCTGTCCAGTTCGAACTCGAACACATCCAAGTTGAACAGGCGGTAGGGCTCGCCCCCACTGGTAGTGCGGAGCGCAAACTTATCCGTGTGCTCGGGGATACCTGGTACAAAAAAAATTAAATCAATTTACGCAGGATAATTTTATGTGATAACGTCATAAGAAAACATTGATGAAAAATTGCATACTTTTATGAATTTAATGTCGGCCGATAGTTAAATAACATGCTCAAAAGTTAAATAGCTTACCATAGACATGGTCGGCGTCAGGGAAGGTGATGTCGAGAGACACGGCCTCGTTGCCTCGCGGCTTGCTGTCGTGGTGGGACTTGAAATTCTCGCCCCTGTTGCTCTCGTCATCCTGTATCATATTAGATTACTAAACTCACGCTCATAATGAGGCGAACTAATTTGACACCTGAAAATGTTGCCTAACATAGAAAAAATGTGATTGGCTACATAGTATATGTCGATATAACCTTGTGCCTACTATAAATCTGATTAAATTTGTATTTTATCAAGTAATCGTCACCATAACTATCACGATCACATATAGGAAGGATGGGACTGACACATGGAACTGCCAGCAAAACAAAATGGCGAACAGCTTACTTAGCGATGTCCTACAATGAAGTTCGTTGGAGGTATTTTTAATACCAACTGGTTTTTTTTTAATTATTATTATTTTGTGTAACGATATGATTAGTTTGATTACAAACACAATGATGTGTGTATAAAAATATCGATATTAACATCACTAGCGAAACAGTGGCAACATTCGTGTGCAACTGTCAAGTTAGTACGCCTAATTTATGAACTCGGCGAAGATAAAATAAACTAATGAAGAGGCAGTATGGCCTATGGTCTTAGCCTGTCCGGAAGGACGAATTATTATTATTATTGTGAGCCCATGATATCCCACTGCTGGGCAAAGGCCTCCCCACTCTTCTTCCATTGTTCCCGGTTTTGGGCAATTTCTGGCCATTCCTTTATAAAAGAGTCTAGCTCGTCCCGCCATCGCCGATGAGGTCTGCCACGTCTCCGTTTCTGGCTGCTGGGCTTCCACTCTGTAGCGGTCTTGGCCCAAATTTAAAAAAAAAAAAAAAAAATATGAACTCGGCTTTAGGAGGTACCCGCAAATACCCTACGCGTAATTTATTTTAGACCGTAGGCGGGTAAAAAGTATTCTGTAACCAACTTTGTATGTCCAGCTACCCCTGTACCGGAATTGGTTAAAATCTGTCCAGCCGTTTCGGCGTGATGCGAGGGCACAGGAAATTATGAAAATGGACGGCGCCATGCCGGCTTGGCGCCGCGCGCCCATACAAAACAAATGACGATCCTGCATCACGCTAAGATTTTTCCTGAATTCATGACCCCTCTCCATAGAAAACTGACTTTCAATACAAATGTAAGAATATTATATTATAATAGTATTTAGAAGTTAATTAATAACAAGAAAAATTAATTAATAACACCTGCATACTCCCAATTTTAAAATATCGGCTGGTGACAACCGAAACTCATTAAAATTCCTGTCAAAACCTGATCAAAACCTCGGATCTAGTTTGTAGATTGATACTGAGATGCGAGCTTTGTTTTACATAAGTACGTATTTGTTACCTATAGTGAGTTTTGGTTGGCTGCCAAACTTGAGCACTAAATCACAAAATAGGAAACTGGAATCCTGTTAGACAACAATGGAAAGAAGCGTGTTGACAGAATAAGGAACAAAACAATCAAAAAACGCAGAGACATTGAAAATGTAACAACAAGACTAAGAAACCTAAGGTGGACGGAATTTTCATAATAAAATATTATTTTCATAATTATGTTCTATTTCTTTTATTGTAATATTTCCTCACATCGTTTGAGGAAAACATTATGTACTTATACAACCATCGGCCGGAACAGGGATTGCAAGACTTGTTTTATCGTCTATCCCAATCTCGTTCACCAACCCTTTAGTTTGCGACCTCTGCGGTAATGTACTATTTCTCCAACTTGCTTGGAAATGTTCCCATTAATGTAGTAAAACTGGACCGCGAAATCGTTCGTTATATTTAGAAGGCGTTAATGAAAATTAAAAAAAATATATATTATTGGCCTTAGCCGGGAAATCAATATTATTTAAATAAGACGATTAAGTAAAAAACACACGTTCCGTTTATAACGTCTCATACAAATGAGGGTAATCTTAATTTGGCCGGTTACTGCATTTTTACCTTTAATTTTTTCAAAGACTTTGATAATTCACCATACAGCCAATTGTCCACTAAATTTAAAAAATAAAAACTATTATAAACTTTTTAATTGTTCTCTGCGTTTAATTCTTGCACTGAACATTTTTTTGCTCTGCTACTGTCAATGTATTTGAAATGTCGACAAATTTCGAATAACGGACAAACAATTTAAATAATAATCTTATATGCGGTTAATTTATTTTCATGATTCTTAGAGATTTCTCACGAAAGTTTTAATTTTAATAATATGATGATATTTAATGAGTGAGTTGAAAATTAATAAGTGTACCAAACGTAAACAAATAAAAAATAAAACAGAAATGATTGTGTCCAAATCAATATAAAAGTTATTTGAACTTATGATCTTCTCCGAATGATAAATATGGTATGGTTTCTAAAAAAAAACAGTGTGTTTAGAAGTTGTTAATTTAACTAAAATTTATAATTACCTATGTGCATATTTTTTGTTATTGTGTTTTCATATATATTTAATTCTTATTCATATATTTTGTTTTAAATCAAACATATGATACGGACCCGAAATTTTATTCCTATTCCTAAAAAAATAAGTACCGAATGAACTTCATGGTACTGATATATTAAATTAAAATGTAGATTGGTGATTATTTCCAAGCATATTTGGAGAAAAGCACTATACAAGCCTCGGCGGGAATGTCAGTTCGCAGATTCGTATTATTGAAGATTCAAAATCATACTCATCCACGAACTGACTTTTCCCGGCCTCGGCAGTAATATACTATTACCGCATCCAAATAATATTATCCAAATATATTATAGACTTCGGTCCCATAGACTTCGTTGGCTCGGTCACCTACAATGGTCGTCCCAGGTACCGCTGGGGAGACGTGGTGGAGGTGGATCTGCGTAAGCTTCAAGCCGAAAACTGGCAAGAAACAGCGCAGGATCGGGACAAGTGGCGTACTCTCGTTTCGGAGGCCAAGATCCTCTTTGGGTCACTGAGCCAAAATAGTTAGTTAGTTAGTTAAATATATTATCAACTAGAATTATAAATTATATCATCAACTAGATAAACGGTCACAAACACAAGTACAGTTTACGATTCCACACGTATTCACCTTTTGGCCCCTGGCCCGGTCGCCTCAATTAATAACCTATAAACATGATTAATCTAGTAACTATTTGTTTTATCTCTCTTCTAACTACTAGATTTTACTCACGGCTTTGTCTATGTTATCAATATCGGAAACCATAGAAGTAGTATGATAACATTTTTTTTATACGTAGAAACTGGCTTTTGGTGGTCGGCTTAGAGCCTTAGACTGCAGTGCATGGCATTTAATTATTATTGTAACAAGAGGGTGCCCTCTATTTGGCATAACCTTTATTGTCCGAAACTGTTTTAGCATAACAGACTTGGCATATTTGGTTTTCGCCGAATGGTAATGTGGCAGAAACCTTATTTTGTATAACTAATAACATGGGCGTCCTACCAACTGGACCACGAACCAGATGTCAGAGCCATTGAATCTAAGTCTAAATCTTTACGGTAGATGGCGCTACGATGCCACCCTAAGGCATGTTGAAGACAAACAAAGATTCAATGGCTCTGACATCTGGTTCGTGGTCCAGTTGGTAGGACGCCCGTGTTGGCCCGGAAAGCCGTTCGAAACGCAGGTTCGAATCCTGTCCGAACCATTAAACTAATAACATCCCGAAAATGAGTTAGTCCGAAATTAAGTTCGCATACTGTTATTATGACCGATTATTTTTAAACATAATTATATTTTGCATAATTTTATTTGGCATATTATCGATTGTCCGAAACGAAAGCCAGCAAAGTGTGTCGTGTCAGGTTAGTACTGTGACTTTTAAAGAACCGAAATCCTGCCAAAAAGGTGGGTTAGGTTAGAACTGCAACCCTCACTTATGACAATACATATTTCTGTCACGATAGTTTTCGGCACGATAAATTTATGATCATTTTAATTATGCGTCGTCATGATTCGGATCATGAAAAAAATGACTATTAAGTATTCGGACTAACGTAATTCTGCGTAAGTAAACTATGCGAAATTGGATTCTACGATAACAGTTTATGCATAAAGCCTAATATGTATATAAATTTATGCGAAAACAGGGTGAACCGTAACAAGAATGTGGTATTGAAGCATTGATACAAAGATTTGAAAAATTTCAATGCGTAACATGGCGGAAGATACCGGGAATCGAACCCGGTACCTCTGGATTACCGGTCCAACGTGTTAATCTCTCCACCACCCTAGCGCTAGATCGAATTCGAATTTTTCCTTATGCTTTGTATGTCGATTTTACACCTTAGCAACCTCTATGCGAACACGTTAATATTCACATCTTACCACATCTTTCAAATATACTCGTATGACGTATGCACATTATTGGTATATGAAAGTTGTTTGTAGCGCCACTATCGTAGGGCAACACCGCAGCTTGTTAGTCTACAATGCTAACCAAAACAATACAATTTTCAAGCCAGCCCGACACAGCTCTATACCTTTACCATGACTTAAAGTGACCGTACTCGCTAGCGCCAGCGTAAATTATTAGTATGGACAATAGTACAGTGTCCCTAGCGGTCACTTTGTAACTACAATTCTCCTGACCGCCTGTTGCTTACCTCTGCCTGTTATTTGACTGTATCTCATGTTGTGTTCTATATTCCTCGATGTTGGAGGTGTGCAATAAAGAGTATTTGTATTTTGTATTTGTATTTGTCTCCATACCAGTCGTTTACGCGGTCGCTAGCGTGTACAGTCACTGTAAACTCATGTTAAGAGTACTAATCTCGTCAAGTTATACCGAAAGATACGCCAAATTGGAAATTTTTATCTTGTTTCACAACATAATTACCATTAAATTGATATACGGTTAACATTCTGTAAGTAACCGCATGTCGTATTGTAACATTCTTTACGGCGATTTATACCGGGTTATTAAGAATGTATGAGATTTATAAGCAAATAATAATGCAGTTTTTATTAAATCTAAAATCGATAGTTCCTAAGAACAAATTTCCCTATTTCTTATTGTCTGTGACTTCAACCTAATGACCCATTTCGATTGATCACCTGGTATATTTACTTTACAAAAGATCCCAAAACATTGACGTAAACAAATGTCTGTGTAATCGTAAGAGGTCGATAGTGAGACGCTATCCAGTCACGTAAAAAGATAACGGGCAAGATCAATGACTATCTGAAGAGTGTGCCAAGCGGCCAGTGATGAACTTGATAACATCTACACTATTATTAAATCCTAAATTTGTATTGGAAATCTGTTTTCTGATAGTATTTCCTCGCATCGTTTGAAGAAAGCACTATGTATACAATTCTCGGCCAGAACAGGGATTGCCGGACTCGTTTTATCCGGATCATATTTAGTAGAGGGGTCATGATTTTAGGAAAAATCTTAATAGCGTGATGCAGGATTGTCATTTGTTTTGTATGGGCGCGCGGCGCCGTGCCGACCTGGCGACATCTGTTGCGCATCATTTCCTTGATCCTCGCATCACGTCAAAACGGCTGGACAAATTTTAACCAACTTCGGTACCTACAGGGATAGCTAACTGAACATCTAAAGGTGGTTGCGTTATAGGATACTTTTTATTAGACGACGGTATAAAAAAATACGCGTACGAGGTTGTGGACACCTTCCAGTCTAAAAATAAGGGATTCGGATAACACTCAAGTTGAATTTAAATTTAAAATAAATACTCCTAAAAACCTAGTCAGCGCTTGAAGAAGCCAGTTTTGGTTAGCCACTGAGTTTCGCCTTCGTCCGTGACGTTTAGTGAACATTCTATGTGTGACGTTGTCTAAAATCATAATGGCTGGTTATATAGAATAATGCCAATAATTACTTAAATAGAAAGATCTGGAATCATTACAAACAGATAACTCAAGTTTGATTCAAATAGAAATAAACTAAAGCCTGACCAGAAATATATGAGGATGCGCCATATCGCGGAATTTCTCTGGAACGAATTTCTTACACTGGCAATGATTTTATGATCAACAATGTCAATGTCATTCTTGCTGGTTTCTTTAAAAGACAAATATGTAAAAATACCCAAAGAAAATGCCGAAACCCATTCACAGTCGTAAACGTGATATTATAAATAAAGTGTACACGTGTCTACTACACAAAAAACAGTCGGCAAAAGAGTGCATTTCATTAAAATAATATTACAAGGTTACCATAGGAACTGACAGGTATTTAAACTGAGGTTATTATAGTGTGTTGCGATTGGTTGCAAAATTGTTGCCATATAAATCTTGTAAATTGCGCCCTCTTGACAATCCTCATATATTTCTGGTCAGGCTATACAAACATACAATATATAAGTGTCGGTTCGACAAGCTTTCATTCAATACCCGAGCGGAGCCGAGATCCGCCGATCCGTAGCCGAACGCAGACACGGGTACGTATCATTGGCGTGACCGTGTAGTACGGGATCTTAGGACCGCCGGTGCTAAGAACACGGAGCTACGGTTCCGCGTGTAACACGGACATCTGAAGCCCTATTAGACGCGCACCAAAAGCGGCTTCATCCTTCGCAACTCGGTTGTATGAAGATTTATCACTAAATTGCGATCTCTTCAAAACAACCTTCAGGTAGCGGAGTAGGTTAACAAACGTTTGAATTGAATAGGTGATCCAACTACAACTTTAAGCCCCAAAGCACAAATAATTTGCAGTAATCAATTTGCAATTATTACTATGCATACAAATTAGGTAAAACTAAATAAAAAGACGTATAACATATAGGGCTACCATCTCTAAATTCGCCGACTTTAAAAAACCCGGATATTTGGCGTAAATCGCATTTTTTCTCCGGACGTGTCTGAAAATAATATTATTCAAAAAACAATCGATTTATTTTTCATTCACATAAAAAGTGTCCACTTTTTTAAAACCGCCCGAACGGCCCCGAAACGGCCTCCAAATTAGAATAAATCCGAGGAAACCCAGACGGATGGCAGCCTTAATAACATATAAATTGAATGCTAGCCCTATTACTTGTATTGAATTGTAAAGATAAACGCAACATCACTGGAGGCTAATCCTTTGTTATTGACAATAAGAGCAGATAAGAGACACGCGCGTAGATACATTTACATCTATGTAGTGTGTACAAAGGTCAATGATCTTGATACACTTGACTAGAAAACAAAGAGTTATCTATACGTGACCTCGGCTGGTTTTAGTGTCACGCGCACGCGGACCGTCCGCGCGGATCACGTACGATGTATAAAGCTTAAGGGAGCGTTTTAGAGTAAGGACGGGTCCGCGCGGACGCGCCATACGTATATCTCCGCGCGGAGCGATCCGCGCGACGGTCCGCGTGACACTAAAACCCGCCTTAGTTATACTTGCAGCACTTGAAAAACTATATTCTACAGTACTTTTATCTCACGAGCGCGGGTGAGCCATGTTTATGTGAGTAGATGTACATGCACATTGGCTCTGTGTGGGTGAGCTCGGGAGCGAACAGTTCCGGCTCACCCACACAGAGCCAATGTGCATGTACATTACTCACACAAACATGGCTCACCCGCGCTCGTGAGATAAAAGTACTGTACATTTATCTATACTATTATACAATTCTAGGTTTGTATTGAAAATCTGTTTTCTGTCGGTCATGATTTTAGGAAAAATTACAATAGCGTGATGCAGGATCATCATTTGTTTTTATGCGCCATCTGTTGGTCATAATTTACTTTATCCCTTGATCAAGCGAAACGGCTGGACGGATTTTAACCAATTTTGGCACAGGGATAGCTGGACATCCAGAGATGGTTATAGGATACCTTTTACACGATACCCGACTATGGTTAAGAAAAAAAACGCAGACAAACTTCCGGGCAACTACTAGTACAATCTTAAAATTGCATAGTTCAGGAAAAATCTTAAAAACGATGTAGGATTTGTATGGGCGCTCGGCGCCACCTGTCGGTGAACATTAATTGGTCCCATCATGAAACGGTGGGACGGATTTTAACCAATTTTGGTACACGGACATCCGAGGATGGTTATATGATACTTTTTACCCAACTGTGGTAGAGAAAAAAGTTTCATTGGATTAAGTAATGGGTGCCATCTAGTACAGTCGAGTTCATTTACATCTACACACTTACGAGAACAAAAATATCCGAACACGAATTTATGCTCCTGACAATAGGGTCGTGTTCAGATATTTTTGTTCTCGTAAGTGTGTAGATGTAAATGAACTCGACTGTACCTACTATAATAATTATAAAATAAAAATCACTCAAACGACAGACAAACATTGCAATAACAATATAACGACATAATAAGCAGCGTTGGATGGAATTCAGTGTTAGTAAATTATAAGTTAATTTCATTAATAATTGTACCCTACAGGGTGTTTTTTGGCCGCCGCTATATTGGAGATTTTTAGTGGTACTAATATGAATTTGAAAACTTGTTTTTGTTTTTGTTATTTTTGTTGTCTTTTTAAACCTGGACGAAAAAAACAGGGGTGTTATAATTTTAACATGTCTATCTGTGTGTTTTAGCGCCCATACGAGTGGACCAATTTAAGTTTTTTTTTTATCCTTAGCCTGTTTTGTCGAGATGGTTCGTAGCTTTGTGTGATGAAAATCGGAGCTCACGTCTATTCAGTTTTTAGTGGAACAATTGATCTCAGCCAATATTGAAGCTAGGAATTCCAAAATTTGTTATGTTCAGTTTTAGTACCAATTGCTATATCACTTATTAAAAGAATATCATTCAGCTCCTTGTGTGTGTGTGTATTTTTACTTTGAGTGGATGAACAAGTGGCTCAGTTTGAAGAGTAAAATATATGTTTATTATTCCTTTTACAGGGGCACAAGCACGTTTACCACACGACATAGCATCATCTGACACTCTCTCACAGTACTGTAAAAAGAGATAAGTAGGGGGAAAGTGCTATGAAAGGGACAGGTTGTGAATGGGACAAATTCAATTTACCGCGGCAGAAACAATATCAATGATATTGTTTATGGGTCAGTGTTGCCAAAATGCAGAAAACATAAATCTACTACTTGGTTTTTGCCGCGGTAAATTGAATTTGTCCCATTCATAACCTGTCCCTTTCATAGCATTCCCCCTATATCTCGCGCGATAAAGAATCGCGTGACACAGTTCTGCTAGAGGCGCTGGTATAAGTTTTAGTTTCATGATGACTAGTTTTTTATATGCACACGTCCGATTCACCGTTACAGCGCAGGTCTTACGCAGTTCCCCACTTCAGTTGAAGTCACAGACAACCCCCCCTTGACGGAGCATGTAAGTCAAATTAAACGGTGGCCGCCGTGTTGATACTTTAATGTTCTGCCGTACCATATCGTTGGTGCGCGCGGGTCGCCTTACATGCTCCGTCTAGTGGGGGTTGTTTGTCGTTGAAGTACTCAATAAATTCCACCCAACGATAAGACATGACAAACACTCACGTCACCACCCTCCTCTTTCACCTTCAGAGGTTCCACCAGGAGCTGAGCGTTGCCGTTGAGCACCACAGCCACTTCGCCCTCCTGAAATTAAAATAGTACATTACTGGAGACGCCGGGAAAGAAGCACTTGCCGAGTGAGTAGGTAGTGATACGAAGCCGGTAACTTTTCACGGCCAAGGCATGTATAGTGCTTTTCTCAAACACATGCAATGAAATAAAAAATAAAAATTCAGTAGTTTGCCTGCTCATGAACACAGGCGCTATGTTTAAAAAAATAACATCCCGGCCTTGGGCTTCTTTTTGTATGAAATGCCTTTACAGTTCTCTCGAGTTGTTCCGCCCGAAACGTGATACTTCGAAGCCTGATATAACGCAAGTTATTACGACATTTCATTACATGTTTGGGAAAAAATACTTGGGCTTTGGTGTCCTATAACGGAGATACCACGACTTCGGTCTTCGCGGGGCGGCAACCATGCCACGTACAGTCAACCAATTTGATTCCTAGGCCATTTCGTACCTTGTCACAGTGAACGCCAATATGAAAGCCGCTTGAACTCTCATATCATTGTCATTGTGACAAGGTTCTATAGTGGCCTAGAAATCAAATTGGTTGACTGTACACCGCTCGCGCCGCTCTGAGGTCGCGGCATCTTCCCTAGGCGACATTTTTTCCCACCGCGTCCCGCGCCGCAATAGGCGTATAGTCATTTTTTTAACCATTTGAACGCCAAGCGGTAAAGCAATTCGCCGTGCCCCTGACGCCAAACCAAAAAAAAAGTGCTCCAAAATTAATAGAGATTGACAAACACAGATAGTGGTTTGTTATTCGGTATGTTTTTGACCATTGAAATTTTGACGTCAATAGGCGTCGTTCGTCAGTAGCACAATTTTCCGAAGACGTGATTTGCCGTCTTTGGCGCTAAATAGGTTAAGGATGTCTATCGATTCTATTTTTTATTGGGATCAAATTTCTATATGAGACTAACTACACTTAGACTGCTCTAAAGGCCTTAAAATTAAAAAATAAATTAATAATAAAACTAATTGGATTTTATAACGTACTCAACCACCATGTGTAATCAACCTATTTTTATCAAATTAAATTATAATAAAATACATTTTTAAAAATTACCAGTTTATGGTTACAGAACCTAGGCAGAAAAATGAAGAAACATTGTAAGAAAAATTAGTCGCAGTCTTCGTTTAAAAACAAATGAAAGGATGTTTACAACAATAACATATCTGTCCACTCTTTATTAGGACATTCTTGTTGACAGCCATTGTAACAGTTATGCTGTTTTTTATAAACAACAATACGGTATTTGATGACAGCTCAAAATCTCAAATCAGCTACTCTTTATGAGATGTCAAAAACGATTTGTTAGTATGAGTTTCTATGAGGATACTGGCTTGTGACGTCATAAAAATTAGTAGTCAAATCATGTCTTCTTTTTAGTTTTGGTCCAATTAAAAATAGTAAAATGCCCAAAAGTTAGTGGTAGTTATAGTACAAATTTTCTAAGCTAAGCTTTAAATCCACTTAAGAACTGAATACCATTGAGTGGTAAACCACAAATTAAGATAGCGAGCTCGTAGTAAAAGCAGATTGTAACCACCTTGGAAGGTTAATATAGATTATCGACTCTCTCCTTGGACATTTGACTACAAAATACACTAACAGAATAATGGTGATCATAACTTTTTTGGAATTTTACAACCGTCCGACTCTCCACAAGAACGTATTCTCTTGAAAAAGGACTATGAACTCTCATCATCAACCATTTTAAACCTATTCAACGAGGAATAAGGTTGAAAATTCAATATCCACGCAATGTAGTTCTAACCTTTTTTTGTAAGTAACTGGTTGGCGCTTACGAGAACAAAAGCAGATAGGATTGTATTAGACACAATGCCATTGTGAATGCAAGTAAGTGGATGAGCTTAGTTTAAAAAATTTGTACTTTAACTCGGTTCCATGTATTTTTGAATGTATGTTTAGTGGTTTCAATTACATAATTAATTTTCACCATAGTGAAATACCGTATTCAGATGACGAATTTAGGGTTCTAGAAAGAAAATATCTGGAGTTATTGTACCAAGTGATCAGATCAACGAACAAAAAAGAAAAATTGTAAATAAGTACCTGGTCCAGGAACTCGAATTTGAGGGGCTCCGCAGTGATGAGGACCTTGTGACCCTGCCCGTTGGTGACGGTCACAATACCGCCTTGGTTCGACACTAGCTTCAGGCTGAAAATCATTTTATTCGTTAGTCATAATAACAATGACATTTTACCGGTTACTAGCGCTCCAAAAGTGTAGCCTTTTTTTATTTATTTTTTTGATAATATTATTTAATTCAAATTTCGAACAACTCTGAAAAACAAAGAAATTTGATTAAATCTCTATTCTAATATCAGTCGAGGTGACGTTTAGTTCGACATGAATTGTCAATTTATAATAAAATAAATACAGATAACCTCACACAAATCGGTCTAGTTCCAAATTAAGCTCAAAAAGGCTTGTGTTATGGGTACTAGACGACGATATACATACTTATATAGATAAATATATACACTTAAATACATAGAACAACATGACCCAAGCACAAATATTCGAGTTCATCACACAAATATTTGCCCTGGCCGGGATTCGAACCCGGGACCGCCGGCTCAGTAGGCAGGTCTCTACAAACTGAGCCAACCGCGTCGTCTCTATAAGAGTCAATTGTAGTTTGCTATATCAACGTCTTAGTTGATCTCTGAAAAGTGACAGATAGAACTGGGTGAATGTATAACGTACGTATCTTCTTATAAAACATCATTGCTTAGTACGTAATTGGTTTTGCCTCATATCCATACTTTACTAATATTATAAATATGAAAGTGTGTCTGTCTGTTACCCCTTTACGGATAACCCGGTGAACTGATTTGGATGTAATTTTTTATGGAAATAGTTTGAGCCGCCAAAAAGGACTTAGGATAGTATTTATCGTGGATAAACTTAAAGGGATGAAAAGGGAATGGAATGTATAGAGAATCAATAACCACTGAAGCTGAACTAATTTTCGAAATTTGGTTGAATAAATATATTTTTAGTTAGCAAGTTAGTGTTCCTCTGTGGGGCAAAGGCCTCTCGGTTGGATCTCCACAACGCCTTTTGTACGATAAGTTTTTTGTGCAATAAAGATTAAATAAATAAATAAACTCCCTTTTAGTCGCTGCCTCTGACCAGTTGACTAAAAATTAATCTAAATCAAGGAATAATCATACCTAATTCCTTAGAATATATTGACTGCAAATATGAATATTGTTTTCAATGCTGGCAAATCCTTGTAAAACCAATTGTGTAGGAATGAAAAACCCATTCCCGCTAATCACGCTTACACATACCAATTAACTACATTGTTTTAAAGATTAAGCCGAAAAGAAAGATGCTTCTATAAATCGGCACTAACAAACTAAAAAAAATTTTTGAACAAAAAAAAGAACCGACTTCAGTAAAACTAAAAAGCTAAAAATAACCCGTTCAAGTACAGATTACATTTGACTCACCCTTTGAAATCGATCCCAAACCACTCAGTTATTATATTTATATATTAAAGTTTACGTGACCGACTTCAAAGGGTGAGTCAAATGTAATCTGTACTTGAACGGGTTATTTTTAGCTTTTTAGTTTTACTGAAGTCGGTTCTTTTTTTTGTTCAAAAATTTTTTTTTTCGCTTTTTAGTGATTCTTATAACATACTTATGGCGGGGTGATCAGGGAGGTCTTGAAGGCATGCATCTCGTTTGAATTATCTCCTAACTCCTAACCGTTAAGGAGTTGTACCTTCCATCATCAGTTCAGCATTGGAAGATGATGACTACCATATGCAAATACTTATATAGTTTTAGAAAATATATGAAAAATATTATGAGTGCCTATAAAATTTCAGGAATTCCTTCGATTCCTCATGGATCTCGTCATCCGATCTTCAACAAAATTTTATGGGACCAACCTTGAGATGTCTATTCATGAACCTAAAAAGAATTTTCCAAATCGACTCATAAATGACGGAGTTATGAGGTAACAAACATTAAAAAAAAAAAAAACATACAACCGAACTGAGAACCCCCTCCTTTTTTAAGTCGGTTAAAAATCTTAAATCACTATCGGTGATAAACATTCAATTTCACACAGGTAATACTAATAAATCGATAAAATTCATCGACAATCAAACACTATAATTAAAGAGCTGATAACACCCAACCCAATGTTGTTATAATTTCTTATCAGAACCTGATGGAATACTGTTATTCGAATTCGAAGCTTACCGCGTACGACATAAGTGTGAATATGGCAATTATATTACGAAATAAGGTTAATTTGTTTCCTCATATACGATTTTACAGTTTAATTGTTAAATCTATTTATAAATGCATAGTTATACACCTTGTCCATTATTTTATTGTTGTATAACATTGCCTTTTGAAAAAAGTACAAACAAAGAAGCTAAAAATACATTTTAGGCCATGTTCAGAGGACAAGCGCTCAACGCGCGTTTTTAGCTCCATACATAAAAGCGCGTTGGCATGTGTACTACGGCCTGAATAAAATGAATGTAGTGCTTCTCATATGAACATGGCCTTATACGAATAAAAATAGACATTGAGACAATAATTAATAACTAGAGATGGGCAGACAAGTATACAAACAGGGTTACCCTCATCTGGCCGAAAGTACCTAATGTTTCGCATAATGCTCATTTCGCAGAAATTTTCTGCAGCTTAAACGGGAAATATATTTGTAAATGTTTTTGTGTTTCGTGGTAGATTAGGATAGGTTAAATTAGTTTTATTTTATAGCTTTTCAGAAAAACATATGTTATCAGTAGAAAAACGATTATGCGAAATAAGCATTGTGTTAAAAATTACGTTCGATAAAAGAATTTACTGCAAAACATTAGTTAGATTGGCGCAGCGTGGGATCAAATAGAGCGGCAACCACGCGCGGCGGCCCGTGGCGTGCTTCATATATCGCTATGATTTTGTTTCTACTGTTCGCCGCCGCCGCTGTAGTCGTGGCCGGCCGCAGAAGTAAGTTACAAGTGTGAATGGGACAAATGCGCTCACCTTTCTCCCTTAGGCTCGCCGTCCAGAGCCAGTTGGGTCCTGTAGCGGGGGTACAGAGGGTCCGCCTCATCGAGCTCCACTCGGAAGGTTCCGTCGACCAAGGCAGTCAGCTTTAGAGCATAATTCCACTGTAGAGAAATACAATACAAACGGTAAGAAAGAAAAGAAAGAAATACATTTATTCGTGACGATAAAACACAATAATAAAAAGTGATGAAAATAAATAATATAATTATGGCTGTACCACGAAAAGGTCCCACCTCAGCATGATGCTAGCTCGAGAGCCAGCGCTGATCTTCCGGTGGGACCATAGGTGGCGCCACGGAGAGCTGCACCCACGAGCGCTGATCGCATTTAACAGGTGATGAATGAATGCAAGAGAATGAATAATAAGGGAAGACTTCATTGACTTAAATAACATAGACTTAAATAATTAATCGAGAAGTAATAAATCTGTAAAATGTATTAAGTTTGTAATAATTGTAATGTAATGGCAGCTGCAAGTTACAAATGTATTTCTAATAATAAATAAATAAATGACAACGTGATTTAGATGGATTCAAACTCAAAATGGGCAGATATTGTCAACCTTTCAAATGCCAACTTGTGAAGCAAAGAAGTGGTCGGTCTATTTTTAATTATTTGTTATAGACCATGAATAAGATATGGGATTTCATGTACAAATCCTAGAGGGGCTAGCACCTCTGCCGCGACTCAGCACCACCCGTCTTGCTCGCACGGTATTGAAAGGAAAGCAACAGGTAGTATTTGTCGTGCGACATAGATTGCCACAGTTATGCTAGACATACAGACGAGATAAAATTACCAATGTATTAATATAATTATGAGGGATTATGCATTTACATTGATTACATAATATCATGTAATACTATTTCGAGATCACTTGCATGCAAGATATGGAAAGCAGTTGGCTTGTAGCCAGAATAGTTCCAGAACATCTATACTATTTTAAAATTCTAGATTCGTATTAAATATCAGTTCTCTGGGTCATGCTTTCAGGAAAAATCTTAATAGTGTGATACAGGATCATCATTCATTTTGTACTAGCTTTTGCCCGCAACCGCGTGGAACTTGGAAGTATGGAAGCAACCTCGTACATCACGATAGATATCCACCTAATCACCTCAATTAATAAAAGGGATTATTAAAAGCGCCTAAGCAAATGTAAGAGCAATTGTGCTTTTGGTCTAATCATTATATTTCCTACAGGGTCATCAATATCATCATGAATTACTTACTCACTTTTCAATCTTTTTAGGGATAATTTCCAGGATGAAAACTATCCTATGTCCTTCCTCGGATCTTAAACTATCACCATGCCAAATTTCATCAATATCGATTCAGCGGTTTAAGCGTGAAGAGGTAACAGACAGACAGACAGACACACATTCGCATTTATAATATTAGTATGGATGGGCGCACGGCGTCATGCCAGCCTGGCGCCATCTGTTTTCAAAATTTCCATTGTCCCCTCAGCATGCCGAAACAGCTGGACAAATTTTAACCAATTTCGGTACAGGGATAGCTGGACATACAAAGATGGTTATAGGACATTTTTTACCTGACTGTGGAATAAAAAAATTACGCGTACGAAGTTGCACCGTCTACTTTAATACAAATATATTTAATTTGTGCGTCATGGCCGGGATTCGAACCCGGCCAGGGCAAACATTTGTGTGATGAACTCGAATATTCGTGCTTGGGTCATGGTTGTTCTTTATTTATCTATATAAGTACGTATATCGTCGTCTAGTACCCATAACACAAGCCTTCTTGAGCTTAATTTGGGACTAGATCGATTTGTGTGGGGTTTCCGATATTTATTTATTTATGGAGGCAAAACTTGTCGTCCAACAAGTACAGTGATGCTTGCAGCTTGCATAAGGAAGTTTGCATGTATCTCAGTTTTTAGGGTTCCATACCCAAAGGGTAAAAATGGGACCCTATTACTGAGACTTCGCTGTCCGTCTGTCACTAGGCTGTATCTCAAGAACGGTGATAGCTAGACAGTTTAAATTTTCACAGATAATGTATTTCTATTGCTGCTATAACAACAAATACTAAAAATAAAATAAAATAAATATTTAAGGGGGGCTCCCATACAACAAACTTGTTATAGATTATGGTATGGAACCATTCATGCGCGAGTCGGATTCGCACTTGCCCAATTTTTTTACTTTTGATTAAAAAACAGATTCCATATTTCTTTCACACATTTCATTTAGTCTTTTGAAGTATAAGAACAGTTTTTAATAAATAAAACTTAACCCGAAAGTTTGAAATTGATTATAATTTGGTGCAGTTTGGTCTCAAAGCAGAAATGCATTGCATTGTTCTGTTCCTGTTTAAAGAATAAGAGGCGTTATAAACATGGACTCATGAGATTTTATATTTAAATTACTTGTTTACCTATAAACATTGTATATTTGCTAATTTATGGACTGACAATGCATTTCCTACCTTTTATATTGTATTGCTACGTTTCTACTTTAAAATCAAGTGGTAGTAGGCGGTGGTAGTGGTAGGTACCTAAATATAAATAAATTGGTTTCTACTTTAAAATCAAGTGGTAGTAGGCGGTGGTAGTGGTAGTAGGCGGTGGTAGTGGTAGGTACCTAAATATAAATAAATTGGTTTCTACTTTAAAATCAAGTGGTAGTAGGCGGTGGTAGTGGTAGGTACCTAAATATAAATAAATTGGTTTTCTTTTTATTTCTAACTCACTGAAATATTATACTAGGAATATGGTTATAAAATCAGACCAGATCAGACGACGCAACGGAGCCACGCAGTTACGTCGCCTATATCAAACTAGATTTAAGCTTTTCTAAAATGTAATTTTGTAGTTCACAGTGCCTTGGTTTATACTGTAATACTGTGTAACTAATTTGAATAAATAAATAAATAAATAAAAATATAAATTCATAAATGCTTGCTGTACAGTCGCCATCAGATATATAGCAGCATATAAGGCGTCCATAAATATCTAAACATGTACTGTAATGCCCAATCAATAAGAGCGGTGTTCAGATATTTATGAACGCCTTATGCTGTGATATATCTGATGGCGACTGTACAGCAAGCATTTATGAATTTATATTTCATAACCATATTCTTAGTTTAATATTTCAGTGAGTTAGAAATAATAAATAAGTATCGGACAACCTCACACAAATCGATCTAGTTGCAAATTAAGCTCAAGAAGGCTTGTGTTATGGGTACTAGACAACGATATATGTACTTATATAGATAAACATATAATATGGTTGTTCTATGATATAATATAACCAATAATTGGATATTTTTCCAGTGGTAATAAAGCTATTTTCATAATTTAACAACCATGCCCATTGCGTTATTTACAAACTAAAAACCTCCGTAAACGCCGGCAAAAATCACCACATTACTTAAACCATACATGAATAAAAGATGAAATTCAATTACCAGAATGATCCTCTTCTCTGTTTCCGTGTCCACGGTGTTGACCTCCGCAGTGAGCACATTCCCGTGTACAATAACAGTGTCCAGGTTCAACACATACTGGGACTTCTCAGGCTTAAAAGATCGAAGACGTTTGCAGAATCCTGACTGCTCGCAAGTCTTGAAATTGTTCCTATCCACTGCCAAACAGGCAGCAAACGCGAGAGCGAACACCAGAAGAGACCTCAGAGTCTTCATTCTGAAATAAACACCACAAAAACTGACGTGGTTAAATCGTTGAGGCCCACAAAGACCGGTGTCACCGACCAACACCGAACTTCAAGGACTGAAACATGATATTATCCGATTTACCTGGCGTATTTATACACCGTTATCTAACGGAATATGCGATGTACTCTCCCGAATTCTTCAGTGCACAAACATTGCCGGAAACACGTCGGTAATTTAAGAATTTTAATATTTTTTTGATCGCCCCGCACGCTCGAGTTACGTGGAGAAAACTCGTTGTTTGACAAGAGTAGTGTTGCCCAAATGAATCGAAAATTTACCCTACTCTTAGTTATTGGTATTTTTTACACAAAAAATAATAAGTTACTATGTATTAAACATTTAATTTTTTATCAAATAACGGACACAAAAATCATTCAGAAAATTTAGAAAGTGTAAATTTTAGTTAAAAGGTTTGATATGGATTAACCCTTGTAGGCAGACATATTTTTCCTAATGGCAGCTCAAATTAATAATTTTTCATTTTGTGATTTGGTAATAAAGGTTTTAGTCAGATTAAATATATGTAAATAAACAAATCATAATTTTACCACCTATTATCAGAACGTTTTATATTTATAAATATAATTATTTAAATTAATTGTGAAGAAATAGACTAGGAAACGGAAATAAAACTGTCACTGTCACGTAGTCGGAAATGGGGCTCGTAGTGGGTACAGTCAATTCAGATACTGCCACACATTCAGTACTAGATTAGGAGGTTTTAGTTTTAGCATGACCGCAATGAAAGGTTCGATAATAATTCTTGTGGTTTTTATCACTTTTGTCCGTAATTAATGCTTACAATGCGTTGTTAATGGATAATTTTTATCTCACTAGTAAATGATTATCAAAATTAAGTTGCGAAAATATTACCGATCTGATATATTATTATAAATTCTGAACGTGATTTGACCAACTGTCAAGTAAGAAATGTTATCGCCGGCGGCATATCGCTCATTATTTTCTATCATTCCGGACTCCCGTAAAATTTTACCATTTCTCCAATTCCAACAACTCCGTTCCGTTTCCTTTAAAAACATGACATCACCAGCGAAATGGAAAGTCGAGAAAAACAAGATTTTAAACATGACTACAGAAGAAAAAAGAAAACTTTATAAATCTGACTACGTACCTCTTAGTGATGTTGACCCCTGGGTCGATTACATTAAAAAACACAATAATCTCGCATCTAAGAAGCACACGTTAGAAGATTTAGATCTATTTAAGCGTATCCCCATCGACAATGAGCAGAACATAGAACTTGCTGAAAAGGTTTCCATTTTTCAAGGGGATATTACGAAACTTGAGGTAGGTTACCTTATACAAGTACTGTAGTACCTACACCCACCCTAATTAAGAAGTATCGACAGTAGTATATAGGTTTTCTTGAACAGGTTAATTATTATCTTTGATCTTTTGCATTATGTATTATTGCAGGTTGATGCTATAGTGAATGCAGCAAATTCCTTGCTAAAAGCTGGCGGTGGAGTGGATGGCGCCATACACAGGGCTGCAGGACCACTCTTACAGGTAATGTTTTTATTTTTTTTATTCTGACAAGCTAGTGTTTTACGAACATAGCCAATAATTACAACAATAAAAAATGTATACATTCAATAGTTAGATGTATAGAATTGTATTAGCTAGTATAATTGGTTTTAATGCATGCAGTAGCATCAGTATATATATTTTAAAACACTTTCATTTCTTGCATTCATAGAATTTGTATATGAGCATTTCTCAAAAAGTTTGTACCAAATTAGGACTAAAAATGTAAGTTAAATTTAAATATAAATTTTCTATTTTTTTTATGAACTCTTCTTGACTTATGTTTTCATGAAGCACACAGCAGTTTCCAAAAAAAAAGTGCACTCAATGATCCATCTGTTTAGGAGCTACGATGCCACAGACACACTTACAGATACACATGTTAAATTTATCACACCCATCTTTTTTCGTCAAGGTTAAAAAGCAACAACTATGACCTTGAAGGTGACCTTGGTCCTTGCTGTATCTTACTGCATATAAACTAGTTTACATTACTAAAGCTATGTGATGTTTCTGATATCATTGTAATGAAAATGAATAGAAGTTTGCAAGCTATGAATACAAATTAGTGAGACATTGTTTGTCTATCATTTCATATGTAGATATAGTGGGTTAAGTATATTTTATAGGTGTTTTTGTTATTTGGCCCTGTCTTAACCCTTAATTGCATGATTTTATTTATTTTATTAAATACAAGATATTTGGTACCTTTATAGTTCAAACCAAAAATTTTATTTGTAAAAAATTTAATTTCATACGTAAATTAAAAGTATAAAAATCCATACTTCCATACTTATATTATAAATGCGAAAGTGTGTCTGTCTGTCTGTCTGTTACCTCTTCACGCTTAAACCGCTGAACCGATTTAGATGAAATTTGGTATGGAGATAGTTTGAGACCCGGGAAAGGACATAGGATACTTTTCATCCCGAATAAATTTAGTGTTCCCGTGGGATGAGCGGGTAACACCGCGGGGAACAGCTAGTGGCTTATAAAAATAAATAAAAAACTTCCTAAACCTAGTATCCGTACAATATTTAATACATGAAGAAACACATTTTAGTAAAAAAAAAAATATCAAATTAAACTGCTTGTTGTATTTTTTTTTTTTTTTTTTATCTAGCCTGTAGGACTGTCCCACTGCTGGGCAAAGGCCTCTCCCTTTGATTTCCACAGGTCCTTGTCTGACGCTGCCTCCGGCCAGTTGCTGAGGAATGCGTCTATGTCATCCCGCCATCTCCGTCTGGGTGTGTAATTGTCCGTGTTGTAATTGACCAGAAAAATTTAAGTAACCTGGCGGAGGAGACTGGGAATCTTGCCCGGTACCTCTGGAATAACTGGATTACCGGTCCAACGTGTTAACCTCTTCACCACCCTGCCTTAGCTTATTTGACCTATGGTTCAGTATGAAAAAATGTTCTATACCCATATTAAAAATACTGAAACATTACATGTTTCATAAATTTATGTTGTATTTCCAGCAAGAATGTAACACTCTGGGCGGCTGCCCTACCGGTCAGGCCAAAGTCACGGGAGGATACAATTTACCTGCCAAATGTAAGTATTCTTGTAGGGAGCTGCCTCACTGCGATCATTTTCCCTGGATTGTAACGGCGATCCTGGGTTCGATCCCGGCTAGGGCAAATATTTGTGTGATGAACACGAATATTTGTGCTTCAGTCATGGTGGTTCTATGTATTTAAGTATATATTTATCTATATAAGTATGTATATCGTCGTCTAGTAACCATAACACAAGCCTTCTTGAGCTTAATTTGTTTGTTTGTTTTGTACGGAACTCTCGGTGCGCGAGTCTATCTCGCACTTGGCCGATTTTTTGTTACATTAACCCATTCAGGGCCAACTCATATGCTCAAACAGTCGCGCAGGGCCAGGGACTCGCATGTGAGTCATGACTAAATCCAAATTTATAAATAAAGGAAACTTACTATGACTTAATAGTTTTAGTATAATGAAAGCTACTAACCACCTTTACAAGGTATATTAGGAGAAAAAAATATTAAATCGTTTTTATTTATAATACAGGGCCTAGAATATTCAAGTTTGGTTTACTATAAGTAATTAAGATAGTTCCTTACTGAAATTCGAGATACGTAACAATTACAAACAAACGGATAAATTTACATCCGAAAAATATCAAATATATATATATATCAAAAATTATTGGCATGGCTCAGGGTATGGGTCACCGTGGCCTGGCGGCACTTGTAAAAATCATGCTTATTTCCGTAGCAAACTAAAAGAAACTTTATTCGCTGGGCTAAAAGGTTATTTCACTGTAAAGGTAGTTGGATATAGTACCATTTGACAACCGATTGCTATTTGAATGGTGGCAAGCAACATTTTTATGAACCAAGCAGTATTTTATTTGACTTCCAGACTTGAGGTTTCGGGAGTTCCTCCTGTTGTAGTTTTATGCCACGAAATTGTGTAATGACTGTATTGTAGATACAGTATACGTGGTGGCCAAAAACGAGTTCAGTTAGTAGTCTTCAGGTCAGTAGTGTTTAGCGATAAAATGGCTTGAAAAATACATGTATTTTTCAAACGCCTCTGTATTTTTTCAATAAAATACATTATTTTTCCTTGCGGATCTTTCGCAAGTTTAAGTTTTTTATGTGTAAATGCAATGTATTTTTCGCATTATTATATTATATTATGAAAAGCGACTCGGAATGTATTGGCTCTCATACAAACAAGTGACTTTTTATTCCGCTAAGACTATATCTCGATATCAGTTAGCTAAAGAGGTTGAAATAATAAATTATGACGAAATACTAATTGGAATCAATTAATCGTTACTCTTATGTTATTATTATTATTAATCCGTTTATGGCGGCTCGAAGCTTGTGCCAGTATCCGTTGTTTTGGTTTATAACCAATGCATGACGTCCGTGCTAAATAAGACTTATCAAAAAAATAAAACATGAGATGAAATGAACATAAACAAAGATGGCCGATGAATCATACTCTGTTGACTGTTCTATGTGACGTGAACGTGAAGTCAATTTTGCGTCAAAGATGACAAGTGCGATGCGGTGTAATAATTATTAACTAAATATGTAAAATACACAGTATAAAATAGGTATTAAACGTGTAGGATTGTATTTGTCAGACATACGTCAGTTTTTTTTTTTACGTTACATGTAATTTATAGGAAAGAAACAAAGTTTCGAAAGAAACAACATGAATCTTTCGCCATTTTCATCGCTAGTATCGTTATTATTATTTTTATTGGGGATAAGTATCAGTTCAATATAAAGTTTTCATAAAGATAGCATGGCGGTTGAAATACTCAGCAACCTTAACATCTCTGGTTTTAGAATTAGTTTAAAATTATCACTTTAATACCGTGCAGGCAGGTAGCGCAGGAATGTTTTATTATTACTAATGATATGAACAAAGATCCTCGACCGATCGAGTGCAGGCTAATCAGGCCCCCAATGTCCCATGCAGGCTCACAATAAACGATGAAAGCATCCGAGCGACGTTACGTGGTATTTTCTGGTATTACCTTGCATCTGGTATTACCTTGCATCTGGTATTTACTAAATAATGATATTTATTCGAACAAAGATAACGACCGACCGAGTGCAGCCTAATCGGGCCCTCATGGACAATAAACAATAAAAGCATCCGAGCGGCGATAGATGGTATTTTTTGCTATAAGTTGCTTCTTCTCGGTTCGGACGGAAGCGCAGCTATTAATAGAATAGATTAGGCGAGAAACCAATGTCTTGTCTCCTTATACGAATTCAGACAGACTGTAATCAGGGCATCGGTTTAAAGCGGCACAGCCAACAGGCTGACATCCAGGCCTCTGGCATCTTCCAGCCGTCACGCCTACTTCAAATTACCGCGCCATGGTAAAAATTGAGTGAAAAGAAAAAGATGCGTGATGAGCTACATGAAAAATAAAAAAAGAGTGAACACTACCCAGCATTGTCCTAAATTCCCGAACCAACCAGGTCTATTTCCAGATAAATGTTTTGTAGATTATCACGACAAGCTCGATAGGAAGGTAATTATGATTAGGAAAAACATTTTTCAGTGAATTGGGACTTTTCAACCTATAAAGGCCGTAGCAGGATAAAGGGAGAGAAAACTATTCTTGTTTTTATAGTTACATACTTACATTTAGTACTACTGCTATATATTTACTTCCCTTGTCCTTCTACGGCTCAATTAACATGTGCAGTAAGTAAATATTATTAATATAAAGTCATGACGATATGAATGTAAAGACTGTTGCACATAAAAAAGTTATAATTTCAAGCACTTTGTTTAATTTCATGTTTTAACACTACTGACTGATATAACAGTAAATTTATACGGCCTAATTTGTACTGTGTATAAAAAAATCCAGAGATGTTTTGTTTTCAATTAAAAATATTAACTTTAATTTTTTAACTATACTCGAAATCTAGTTTATTAATTTTATGTTTAAAGGTTTAAAAAAATATTGAGGTACTACATAATATTTATAAGGCTAGAATAAAGATGGTTACTAAAAATGTTGCATAAAACTGTCCAGCTACCTGGCTTCAGAAGCGGCGGTCTATTTACCGTTCGCGCCGGGCTCATGACCCATACGTTGAGTCACTTGTTTTAGCAAAAAAATGGTTGTATGGTGGCCTGGCGTATAGTGTACGGTCGACGGCGCTTGGCCGTGAATGGGTTAATAAATAAATATCAGACAACCTCACACAAATCAATCTAGTCCCACACTCCCACAGTAAGCTCTAGTAGGCTTGTGTTATGGACACTACACGACGATAAACATACTTACATAAATAAATACATACTTTTAAATACAAATAACATCCATGACCCAGGCACAAATATTCGATTTCATCACACAAATATATGCCATTGCCGGGATTCGAACCCGGGACCGTCGGCTCAGTAGGCAGTTGCTTAACCACTGCGCCAACCGCGTCGTCAATAAGAACGCCCATAAAAATAAATGACGCTCCTGCATCACGCTATTAAGATTCCTGAAACCATGACCCCTCTCCATAGAAAACTGACTTTCCATACAAGTTTCCATGTAATTTTATAATGTAATGTAATTTTATGGATATAAAATGAAATTCCGGATTACATAGACAATGGTCGAAATTGCAAAAAAATTGTACATAGTTAAAAGCTTAGTTAACATAAAATACGATCGCTTCCTTTGTGTGACGAAAGTTGTTTTAACATTGTTTTAATTAAAGCCCTTAACTATGTAGGTACATTTTTTTTGCAATCGACCCATAAATCATTTAATTTTTCAGACATAATCCACACCGTGGGCCCGCAGAACGGATCAGCTTCAGACCTCCAATCATGCTACGAGAGATGCTTGGCATACCACCAGGAATACAGTTTAAAGTCCATCGCTTTCCCTTGTATCTCCACCGGTATCTACGGGTTCCCTAACCGCTTGGCCGCCCACATCGCTTTGAAGACTGCAAGGAAATTCCTTGAAAACAATCCAGATATGGAAAGAATCATATTCTGCACTTTCTTACCTATAGATGTCGATATCTACGAGACTTTGCTGCAGATGTATTTCCCGTTACAAGAACGGAGATATAATGACGGCGCTTCTATCACTGAATAAGGATTTAAACTCAATCTTGGCTAGAGATGTGCGGTGTCCGAAATTTTCCAGAAATATTCCTCATTTTGTATGGCAAATGAGGACAGTTTCCGGATATTTTCAGAAACAGCACATCACTAATTCTGGCAGATCCAGGATGTAATATTATAAAGCTACAAGTAAATATAATCTACTGGTACACCAATTTTCCTAGTTTTAATCATTTCCACAGGCTGCGGATGGAAATAAAAGTATAATTTGTGGTTTTTGAGCGACATAGTCACTCACTGACAAAGCTCTAAAATAAAAGTGGATTTTCATATTTTTTGCCGTGCTTTCATATCGACATCTGTTTGACAGAAATTTGTTGTATGTTAAGTTTTTGTATTGCATGTTTTAAACCAATTTGTGATCGTTTCAATGTACATGTACTTATCTCTAGGTGGTTTGTATATGGTTCAACCAACTAGAATAATAAAAAGTTTTTACATTAAGAATATGGTATTTATTTATATTATCCCTTTTTACTTATAGCGTTATTAGAACAGCTATGCCATATAATTTATTTATTTATTTAAACTTTATTGCACAATAAAAAAAAAAGTACAAATGGCGGACTTAATGCCTTTAGGCATTCTTTACCAGTCAACCACTGGGTTAAACAGAAATATGTAGTCGGTGCAGGTTCAAAGTTACAGAAAAGCAAAATAATTAAAACACAAATCAATAATATAAGATATATAAATAGGAATGTTTATATAATTACCAAATTATAGTAGTATTATTGGAGCGAAGCTCCCATGGATCGACTCGAATGGACTTTGTAACAATGCGCAGATCTCAGCGAGTTCTCAACCGATTTTAGAAATTTTTGTTTTAAAATGCACAAATTAAATTTCGCTAGGTCGTGACGAAGAGAAAATTTCGAAAAAAAAAATAAAAAAAACTCCGCTCCAATCTATGGTGCAAGCTTAGCCGGTGGCTGACTCTGCATCGACCTAGTAAGTTTATAACATGGGCATAATATTTATCTATACTAATGCTGTATTATTGTTACATAATATATATCAATGCTAACTGTGATCTTTAAAAAAATGCTTGTATATTATTGGTAGCAAAACTGCGATGAATACCTACAGATTATATTATACAGATACATACATTTATTAGGTTTACCACCAAAGGGTGAGGGTTAATAAAAATGTAGTTCGCGTAAGAGCGAGCGAGACAGGTATAAAACGCGAATCGCATTCTGACAGCTCACGCAAATATAAATACTTGGTAGTATTTTTTGGAACAGGTATTTTTAGTTGTTATAAGGAACTGTTTGAATTTATTTGCCACTGGCAACATTAAAAAGTGATTGTCAAAATGGAGTTGATGTGTACCTAGGTCAGCCTTAAAAGATTTTTTGTTGAATTTAATGGATCTCTCCTCTTCTTCTACTAGGAATTTGAGTTACAAATGACTGCTTACGCCTTATTTTAAACACTAAACGCAGTCAACGCCTTAGGAACACAACATATCATCTTAAAACCGTAATGTTTTGATAAGGCTTTACAGTCAACATTTATCCCACTTTTTATTGAGAATGTCCGCAACAAGCGCTATAGAGAGCGGCGAAGAGTTGGAAAACGTGCCTCTAGTGCGTATGGAGGATGTTCAGCCATCGAGAGACAGGAATTGCCAGGTGGAAGTGGTAGAAACATGTGTTGTTGATCATGTAGAGTATGACGATTGCGTGGTGAATGACGATGAGGACTCCAATATCGGGAGTATGGTGTCGATTCAGTCGGAGGACGTGGTTGGGGACGACAGCGACAGCGCTGAGATGATCGTGCCTGAAGTACTGGAACCTTTGGATGAAATTCCTATAGTGAGTATTGATCTATGTTATTCGACAATATTCGACATACCTATGCCAAATCGTAGCTTAACTACGATGATTGAGACTGGTTTGATCCAGGGTTAAACACAGGCTCCAATAACTACCTAAGATAAAAATAGGTCAATCAGGTTTTTATTGATGCTTACAATTTGTACCGTCGATGACCATAACTTCGCCTAGGCTTCCTATCTTCGCCTACCAAATATCTCTAGAGTTTTCAGAAGTATCTAAGTGTTTCTAAGAGATATCTAAAGGTCGTATGAGGAGCTATGCGCATCTCTTAGAAACACTTAGATACTTCTGAAAACTCTAGAGATATTTGGTAGGCGAAGATAGGAAGCCTAGGCGAAGTTACGGTCATCGACGGTAGTCTATAATTGTTGACATTTGATTTATAATTAATTAGTCACATTCATATCTAAAAATATGTTAATATATATTTCTAATAATAGATATGTCCTTAAACATAAATACATATCTTGATACCTTCGTTCACACATACTAATAACAATTATTTTGCCAATGAAATTTAAACTAAAGAGTTGTGCACTAACATCTTAATTGCAACTACTTTTTCCGAAAAGTTTGTACGATTGTGCTCTAAGGTAATGAAAATAGAATATGATTGTGTAATATGGAATTCCGTTGCGCATCTCTCATTCCAAACATGTTGGCCAGTACCAATATTTTCTAGTGATGAACATGGCCCACTGGATTCGTCATGGGTTAAATACACAATGATCTTTTACATGAATAGCCTGATAGCAGGTTAGCAGCAATAAAAATACATATTTGGACAAATATTTGGATTATTTCAATAAAAATATGTCTACTCACTCACTAATCCAATTAAAATCCATTTAATGTATTCAAGTTCTATAATAAATGATCATACAAATTTAGTTAAACAACCTTGATTGATACACTTTTTTTGTCATAGTTTTTGTCACATTAGAGAGCAAGAACTTGAGTAGTTTAATTATGACTATATCTACCGTTTAATGTTTTCTCTTTATTTTCAAACAACAGACTGCTTAGTTTCACTTGTATCCTGTATTTTTTATATGTTGTAGTAATTCTAAGAGACCCCAGAGGTAGAGAAAACCTTTAATAAGTTTGTACAGTTAGCATCAAAAGTAAAGGAAGAGTAAAATTATCAGGTGCTTCTGATACTGACCATATCACACTTTCCCATTCTCAGCGACAGTCTTTGGCTATTTAAGTATAGATGGTAACACCACCACCACTTACCACTATACTAAAAATAGCCAAAGACTGGCTATTTTTAGTACAAATGGTAATACCACCAACACTGCCAAGGACTGGCTACTTTTAGTATAGCTGGTAATGCATAAGTCTCTAATTCTGATATAAATTAATGTGATATTATTTTAACATTCATTAACATTTTAGAGACAACAATTTAATATTTCAGACATTGATCTGTATCTACTTAATAACTTAGTAAAAACTGAAATTACAAAAAACATTGCTTAAATTTAGCCAAAAAAAATAAATTGCTACAATACATAATAATAAAATCATTCTTATTCCAGGATATAGTACCAGAACAAAAGCACACAGACATAAAACCCCCTGACAGCTGGCCAACCCTGGAAATCCTGCCCGGCGGCGTGATCAAGCATGCGGACAAGTGCGACGATGATCTCAACGGCCCGTTCCCCGAGCCCGAGAAAGTGGATAAGGGAGAGATGATGTATGCTTGTGCAAAGTGCTCGCAGAGCTTCAAGTACCTGTTCTGTCTGGTGAAGCACGTGAAATGGCATGAGGATGAGAAGAAGAAGGAAAAGGGACCAGATATGACCAAACTTAGTAAGTGGATAATTTTATTGTACTTTGGTTTCAAGATAAAATTAATAAATATTAAGGCATAACCTTAAGGTGGGTACGCATTTGAGGCAGCCTCGGGTTGAGGCACGCACGGCTCGCCCATTTGCTCAAATGCGTCCGCGCCTCACGCGCCGCGCGCGAGCAGCGAGCGGTGAGCCGGCCGGCGGCGGTCTTGTGACCGTGCTCAAAGGCGCCTCAGTGTGCGTGCCTCGTGTAATGTGGACGTGTATCCGAGCGTGCCCGCGAGCGGCGCGCGCGAACAAGTTTTGACTTGTCAATTGTCATTGCGTACGGTGCCTAGGTATGCTGATATTTACTTATAATTTACAATGAATACGTTATATAACTGTTTCATCCACCACCGAGGACATTAATTCGATGAATTACTATAAACGCAGCAGCAGCTGTTATTGCGTCCGACGCCATTTTGTGCGACGCACAAAGTCGGCTCACCGCGAGCGCGTTGCCTCACCCGAGCATAAAATGTGCAAAAGTTTTGCTCGCGAGCAGCTCGCCGCTCGGGGTGAGCGTGCCTCAGGCCGAGCCGCTCTAATGCGTACGCACCTTTACACAAATCGACCTAGTCCCAAACTAAGCAAAGCTTGTCCTATGGGTACTAGACGACGATATACATAATAAAGAAATGTACCTACATATAGAGATAACGTTCATTATCCAGGAACAAAATATTCAAGTTTATCACACAAATATTTGCCCTGGCCGGGATTCGAACCCAGGGGCAAGGACTACTAATAGTTTTATACATTTTTTTTGCCCAAAATATTAAAATGAACCTCAATAAAACTTATTCAATGAACATGATCCTGAGTATAGAATGCACATTTTTTCATTGACGAGATTTAATTGAAGATAATTCATAAAAACAATGTCCCTTATAGGGATAAGTTCGCCTTTGTACATGTTTATTTTTATTTTTTTTAAGTTTTTTTAATTGTTTTTGTGTACAATAAAGTGATTACATACATATACATTAAATAAATCCATTTTAAATATGTGACAGTTGACCAAACATAAATTAAAACTTCATTTTCATTTCATTCATATTTTCTTGGTGATTTTATTTATTTCTTTAATTTAGTGACCATATTGTGGTGCATAAAAATGTGGTAAGTATATATTTCAAAATTATAGTGACATGAATATTTTAATGTTTATAGATCTACCAAAATGTAGCGGCCTGATTCAGTAAGTGGCTGTAGTGTTTACTAAAATTAATGAAAAATTAAAGAAAATAAAAAAATGCCACAATATGGTCAGCTAATCTATTATTTTTGGTTGGTCTATAGTTTTTCTGCTTTATTTTTTATTATGTAATGAATATGATTGACTATTCAGTATAAAGAATGATTTATTATCTATTATCTAGTGGACATCAAAATAATTAAGTATCTTTTGTGACTTTATATCATATTTTATTTGTTATAGTTCCAGAAGATAATAATATATTAACTCATTATATTATCTTTACAAATTGAACTAAAAATTGAAATAAATATATAGAAGTAATTCTTTTGGCTGAGCGAATCCACTTAGCTTTGTACCCGATGAACAATACCCATTATCTGCATTGTCTTATAAGCATCGAAACGAGCTTCACTGCTCTTTCACTTACGAAGTGACCAACATCTGTGTTCTCTTTGTTTAAGAGTAAACCTTATTTCGTTTGACTTAAAGACTAATTTAGTGTAAAAGTAATTTGCACTTATAACGCCTTACATTTTGAAGTGGCAGTTGTGGCCGCAGCTAACAATACAGATAATGGTATTGTTCATCGGGACAAAGCTAATGGGATTCGCTTACCAAATGTGATTCAAACTATACTGAACACAAATGTCTCAGTCATAATCTCATAAATTACTAATGATATATAAATAAATATATGTATGTTATACCATGACCCAGAAATAAATATTCGCGTTCATCACACAAATATTTACCCGTTCCGGGATTCGAACCCAGGACCGCCGGCTCAGTAGGAAGATGCACTACAAACTGTGCCAACCGCGTCATCAAATGAAATGATACTTATGTTTATGAATACTTTATTATGTTTTTCCAGCCGTCTACGAAAAGGAATTAATTAATATTAAGCGGGCGCGGCAAGAACTGGACAAAGAACATAAAAAGAAGAAAGTTGAAGTTTTCAGCAGGTTCGTTTTTTCAAACCATTATCATATTAAAAAAATAATACCTCTGGTTCCAAATAGCCACAGCAATTGCTTCGAATTTTGAGTTGGACTCTATTTATATAATAAAATAAGATCGGTGACAGATTCCCGTAGTTACCAAAAGCAATTGAGCGGTTATTCTCACTTTACAGAGACATACAAATTAAAAAAGATGTATTTTAATTTTTTACTTCATATATTTATGGTTATCTTTGTGTTGTTACAGAATTGCAGAAGCTATGGGGAAGATTGGAAGTTTTGATGAGTTTTTTTAATAAATAAATTATAGTAAACATTTGATTGTTTCATTTTATTTTACACATCAATCAATTGGCGTTATGATATGCAAACATATTGCTCACTCTAATGTCTACCAAAAGCGTGGTGCCAAACAAAAACACAGGGTAAGGGTGCGTCTCTATTGAAGCGAGGCGGAGCGGCGACGACGTGCGGAATAGACCAATCATATGAGTTGAAATCTGTATCTCAGCTCTGCTTCACTTATGTGATTGGTTGATTCCGCACGTCTCCGCTTCAGTAGAGATTCACCCTAAGGCTGCACCAAGCTGCTGCATTAATGAACCAATCAGGCTGCGTATTTGTGAAGCCAAAAAAAGTGGATTTCAATCTGGGGAATGTGCAAAGGGCGGATTTGATACGTTGGCCGCCCTCCTATGTGCTGTAAAGCATGAAAAATTTAATAAACTATAGAAATAAAATTAAAATGGAAAAAAACGATAGTCAATAAATGATTTAAGCAACTGTGATTAGATGCAGAGGATAGCCAGAGCGTTCAACCTGGCCTCGTTCATTTTCGACCGTAAATAATTTTTCACCCGCCGCAAACACGAGAAACAATTCAAACTGGCAGTAAGTGTGGCCCTTGTTATGCAAAAGGGCCAAAGTTACCCCGATTACTGTAGGTACCGAGTACCTGGTACCCACTGAATCGACCAGTAAAGTAAATAAACTATCAAACTTTTATCTTTTATTTTCAGCAAACCGCAAGAAATACATCTGCTTGGACGCAGGCAAGAAGAAGATGGTCCAAAGGGGGAAGGCAAAGAAAAACACAAAAAGGTCATAGCTTTAGTACAGGTCCATATTGGCTCGCATAAAATTCTTATTCATAATTGTCATTAGTCATAATTTTTGTAGTCACAATTTTCCTGTGAAACAAATAACTTTCAGGATTGGTAATACAAACCTGACCTAACGTAACCTAATCGGGTTTACTCTCAAAACTCTTGTAAAGTTATCTGAGTTATGGCTAACGATTTTATGACAAACAGTACGTTATGACAATCAATTGTTATTTGAAAAAATGCGCACCCTTTAGTACACTAGTGCAGTCGGGAGTGCAATCACGCGGCGCGCAAGTTTTCTTCAGACTGTCGATGTCGCCGGGCGCCCGAAACGTTCACTTTTGCTTGTAAAGTTGATGTGGAGTATTTCTTCAATGAGTGATACTGATAAATAATCAAGTAAAAGTTATCTATGTTCGATAAAACGAAACTGAAGCTTCCATCAGAATACCTCAGTGTATGATATGATATATGATTTGAATATGAAAATATGGCAAGTTATACATTTATGGTAAATGAAATTCGGGCAAGGGAAGGTAGTCGAAATCATATATGAAGGTAACAGCAGGTATTAATAATGGTAAAATGGATTTTGTAATATTTTTTTACTTAGCTAATGGATTTTATATACTTTTTAACCAGCTTCATAAAAGGCTAACGGGTTGTCCATTGGGTCCCCATATTTATTTACAAGAGTAATATTTTACTGCATTTTTTTATCATTCGCGTTTTGTCATTTTTGTATATGATTTTTCCTAGTTGGCATTTGGCTACATTGGTAGTCAATTTTTGACATCTGGTGACATCTGTCACCTCAGTACATTTTAGTCGAATTTGGGTTATAAAATGTACTAAGGTGACAGATGTCACAAGCACTGAATGAAATATACCTACTATAGTCCGCCGTAATTAATTATTAATATTATGTGGATACGGATACTTATGAAGTTATGAATATTGTTGCAACCAGAGAGTTTTATTCCAATTTAATCATGTTCAATAAATGCATACACATCGCTACTTATCTAAAATAACGCCTCAATTCCATTGGCGTATCTAAGATTATTTTTCAGGACGGGCCTGGGTGAGGCCTGGCCATGGCCTATCAGTTGAAGCCATAATAAACCATGTTGGGGTGGGCATGGCCCACCCGGCCTCCCCGATAAATACGCCAATGCTCAATTCTCCCCAATTTCATTTTATGGGTGCGTTTCCATTGAAGCGAGGCGGAGCAGAATCGTGCGGAATAGACCTGACCTCAGTTGAAATCTGTATCTCAGCTCCACTTCACTTTTTTGATTGGTCGATGTCGATTCCGCACATCTCCGCTCCAGTGGAGACGCACCCTAAATCTTAACCGTTGATACAAAGATCAAAGCACAATGCAAGAATGCGTTACCTGGCGGAAGAGACCGGGAATCGAATCCTCTATTACCGGTCCGACGTGTCAACCACTCCACCACCCCAACGCCAGGAGAACTATCGAATTTATCCTTTGTGTGTTGATCTTTGAATTGTTTATTTGAAAGGCACCTTAGCCATTGAGGTGTTTCTAAAAATATGAAATATGTATCACAAACTATTCAATCTTTAGTCGATATTATTAGGTTTTTATAAATCAGACATTATTTCAGATAAGTAGATATATGCATTTTTATCAAATATAAGTAATGGGTTCAATCGTCCTAATATTCATTGTTGTTAATTTGAATTTTGATATGTTTGTGTGTTAAGTATGTAAATTTATATGACTATAGAATATTGTTTGTGTCACGTATGTGTTTAAACCAAAATGTGTTGTTTTCGTTTATTTTAGTTTACGAAAGGTTTGTGTTTGATTAGTTTAAAAGTTGTTTGGTGTTGTGAACGTTTTTAACGTTGAGTAGAACTGATCAATCGCTCAGATGTCCCGCTCACTCGCATATTATCCAAGACTTGACTGAGAAAGATGGCCTGATTAGTTTTAACCTTTTGAATGCCATAGTCATATCACGACATCGGAAAATTGCCACGCTTACGCCAGCGTCGTCAAATGACGTCCAAATTTCAATGATCAATAACTACGTAATTTTAACCGCAAAAAGTATTTTTCAATCCCTGTAAAATTTTGGAGCATTTAATTATTCACGGTGACTTGCGTACAAAAGGTTAATCTGGGATAGGCCGTACGTAATAAAAGATTTGTTGAGTATTGTTCTGTATTTAATATAAGGTATGTACAATATGTAAAAAAAAAAAAAAGTATTTACATTGCATCTTTTGTAAAATATGTTTGAAGTAATAATTCGTTGTTTTACACCAAAATAAAACATTAACAGAATAAAATATACGATTTTTTTTATAATATTTCACTTGCAACACTGTATCTTGAATGTAGGTCTGTACGTATTTATTATGCTAAGGTCAAATTTAATATCGTTATGTACAGTCAGAAGCAATTAATTAAATATTCAATACAGTTTTACTCATGATGTCAACAATTTTTGTATGGAGCTATAAAAAAAGGAAAAGAAAAAGGTCGCCTTTTACCTTAGTACGACAGATTTTACTACTGGCATATGTATATGTCAATTTCCATATTAAAATTGTCAGTTACTGTATTATACTGACTGTGTACTAGGTCATAGTAATGTTGATTTTGTTTGCGTCTTTAATTTTAAGTAAATTGTATGAATATTACTAACATTAATATTGTAACATATTAAATTTGGTTTTGTGAAATTGGAATGTGCTGTAAATCTGATTATTAATGGTTTTATTTTCCATGGGGCCATTACTGTTGTAAATTATAAGTCAATTATTTTAAATAAATTTTATCATTTGTTGTAAAATGTGTTTCATTACATCGTATTTACATCCTGAGATACATAATCTATTGTATAGTAAAATTATTTAAACTTTAAGGTAATGTTTGCTTTATTTGAGACAAAATAGCAGTTTTAGTTAAAATAACCTCCTTTTTATGATGTTGGTAAAAAAATGTTTTATTTATTTGGATAACTGAACCCTGTTATCTTCTTCTCTTTCCCCCTCATGGGCCACCTCAATAACTAACCTCTTCAACTGTTGCAACTCTTCTCTTTTACTCTTCACGTTATCTCTGTCTATCATTTGCGTAAATTCAGACACGTTCACATAACTAGGTTTCGACATTTTCTCCTGTAATTTAGCTAAAGATTCCTCTATTTTGTTCACTTTTTTCATCAGTTTAGCTTTTGCTTCTTTTATTAGTTTATCAATATCCTTGCCTATTAATTCTACATGTACTTTAGTGTCTATATCCAATACTCCACTTATAAAGTTTTTATCCGTAACTTCTTTAAACTTAATGTCACCACACTTTGTCAGATTCTTCACAATAATACTGTATTTTTCTATATCTGATTTTAAAGTATTATTTGTCGTGTTTATACAAACGGTAGGTCTAAGTTTATTAGACATGTTGTAGAATCCTTTCAATTGTCTAATAAGGGATATTGTGCTTAAGAATGTGTCAACTTGCTTCTCCAAATTACTATTGTGCCATTTTCTAAAGTCTTCAAATTGTGGGTAGTTGTAATGTTTCTCTTTATAATCATTGAAGTCGTATATTATGCTTTGTTCGAATTGAGGAATCCTTGGTATTAAATCATGTGTCAAGTATATCATAAAGGGATTTAAACATCTTAGTGATGCGTTGAGTATAATGCTTAAAGTATGAGCATGGGCGTAACCAACTTTAGGATCTTCAAGTTCGAATCCTGGCTTAGTTGCTTCTAAGTACACATCACAAAACTCATTGTAGATGAATGTTCTTAGAGATTTTGTGGCTAGATGGAAATCGTAATTATCCATAGCAGTATTGACAGTACCTATCATATTAGCTAGTCTGCTTAAAATCCAGCCATCAAAAAAAGTTAGATCACATTCAGAAATTTCTTCTGGTAGTTCTTTCAGTTTACCAAATTGCAGATGAGTGTATTTTATGCTCTGCCAAATTTTATTGCAGAACAATTTGTTCGAATGGCACATGCTCACGTCGAAATTGACGAAATGCGATTTAATGTCCTGCGACAGTAATGTGAACCTCAAAGCATCGACCCCACACTCCGGTATCCCTTTAGTATTAGAGAAATTGCTCTTATGATATTCCAAAGACTTCGCCAATTCGCTTTTGCTTAAAATTCCATCTGCGTGCATCTTCTGCGTTTTTTCTTTAAGCTTCTCTAGGGAAATACCGTTAATGACATCAACTGGGTCTATTACGTTGCCTTTGCTTTTGGACATTTTCGATCCCTTATTGTCACAAATAATCCCATGGAGCAAGACATTTTTGAAAGGAAGGGTATCAGTCAATTCTAACCCAAGAATAACCATTCTGTGCACCCATAACCCTAGTATATCATGTCCTGTAGCCATCAGATTCAACGGATAAAATTGTTTATAATCAATACTGGCTTCTGGCCAACCGAGAGACGAGAACGGATAAATAGCTGAAGAGAACCACGTATCCAGGACATCTGTGTCTTTCTCCGCGCGAATATCATCCGATTTTGTATTTAACAGCGAAGCTGCTAGCTTTTTGGCTTCATTTTCTCCAGTTGCCGCTACCCAAGCTATTTCTTTTCCATTGCTACATTTATACCCAGGAATCTCCTGTCCCCACCACAACTGTCTTGAAATACACCAGTCCCGATCATCTTTACACCAATTCAGCCAATTCTTCACGAACTTCTCTGGCTGTATCGTCAACTCTCCTCTCTCTACTACCTCCATTGCTTTTCTATTCAGTTCTCTGCAATTAAGAAACCACTGTTCTTTCGGTAGATATTCGATAACGTCATTGGTTCTACTGCAGATTGGAAGCGTCATTGCATGTTCGACCACTCTCTTCAGAAGTCCTATATTGTCTAATTTGCTGATGATTTCCTTTCGACAGTCATATCGTTTGAGATCATTGAACCTATCAGAGTTGATCATCTGTCCTCGTTCGTCTATAACTTGGTGTAAAGGCAGACCATGCTGCTTAGCGACCTGATAGTCAACTTTGCTATGGGCGGGTGTGATTTTAACAGCCCCTGTTCCGAATTTCATGTCCACGAATTCGTCGAAGATAATCGGTATTGCGTTACCGTTGAACGGGTGGGTGACTCGTTTGTTCCTGAGACGCTGGTATCTGCAACAAATTATAATTTAGGCGCTTTGATAAAAGCGTCAGAAAGTAAACTAATTTATTTCATATAGTCCTCTATCTCAAGGTTCAAACTCAGAATAAGACATCACATGCTACCCGGTTACACTGTGCCACGCGACAGAAATTGCCTGCCTCTTTGTTTACAATGCCGTACGAGCAAGAAGGGCGATGCTGAATTGCGACAAACGAATTCACGAAAAGACGGTCCGGTTAGCCCTGCTGGTATAAATAATGCTCAAACAAAATGCACATTCAAATTGATAGAGAACCTCTGTTTGGTCATGCATTCTACAGCATTAGAACAGTTTCATCTACAAGTTAGTAAAAAAATATCCTTTTTATTACCTAGGATCCTCTGGATGAACTGCAACAGCTACATCCCCCAACATGGTCTCGGGCATCGTCGTCGACACAACAACCTCTTCATTGGAATCGCTCAGCCTATAGGCAAAGTCATACAGTAGACCGAACTTCACCGGCTCCTGATATCCTGGTACACTCAACTCAGTCGGCCTGTTTATTTCCAAATTATCTACTTCTATATCTGAGACTGTTGATTGGAGAGCATTACACCAGTTTACTAAAGCATTTTGCCGATAAATTAAGCCTTTTTGGAACAATTTTATAAATGCTACATTCACAGCGGCAATGTGTTTGGGATCCATGGTGAATATCTCTCTGCTCCAATCGAGTGAGTACCCCATGGTTCTAAGCTGTTGGCAGATTGTGTTTCCATGATTCTCCTTCCATTTCCAGACCTCCTTGATGAAGTTATCACGCCCAAGCTTGTGGCGAGTCAGATTGTGGCGGGTTTTAAGGTATTTCTCAACAACACCCTAAAATTAAATAAATGCATGATAAATAATTCACAGCTTTTTTACAGCATATAGTCACGCTGTATACAGACGCTGGACACAATAAATACAGTGATTCAATTGCGATACAATATTGATGAAAACCCAATCTCTTAAATTATTGCAAAAATCAAATTCAACAACATGACAATGCTTCCATGTCATTGTATTTTAACATTTTCACAACCAGGTAAAAAAAAACTACCTAACTACAGAATCAGCTAGGTGGGCGCAACCCCATCCCAGATAGAGCCCGCCAGGTGCCACTTTTAAAGTACAATCCGCCGCGAGCTGGGCCGAGTAGAAGTTACGAGTTTTTGGAGGTGAAAGTGTTCATAAATAATAAAATAAAGACCCTTTTATTTCTTAGTATGGTGAGATACATTTCTACAAATACTATTTAACTTAATTGAATAAAAGAAATGCGATAATAGAAATGCATGGAGATCTCTCTGTCATAGAGGGTTCTAGAACTCTGTGTGATAAAATAAATAATTAGAAAATTGAGTCAATTTACGAAAATTTTCACTCTGTTCTGAACTTTATTGCATAATAAATAATAAAGAATAGTAAGTGTATCTTTATACATTACCTGTGTGGCAATCCCAGCATGGTCTGTGCCCGGCAGCCATAGCACATTATGGCCCTTTGCCCTTTTTCTTCGGACTATGACATCTTGGACTGTACCAGCTAGGGCATGACCTGTAAAAAATGATCATAAACTGAACTACTTGAGTTGTTTAATTATTATCTTACACTTTATTTAATTAACTTTTCCAGCAGATTGGCTCACCAGTTTTTTTTAAGCTAAAAGGCAATAGACTAAGCATATCTTGTTTCATAAATTATATAAACAGTACTTTTTATAGCAATAACTGAAATCAGCTGATGAACTAACCTAAATGCAACTTTCCCGTAACATTGGGCGGCGGGAGCACTATGCTGAATGACGGCTTATCGCTGAGGTTCTCCGGCGTGAAGAGACCCTGGCTCTCCCATTCTTTATACACATGTTTCTCTACAAACTCTGGTTGGTAAGCAGCAGCTGATACATTTGGTTTTGGAAGAATACGCGAAGTTTTTGAAATACCACGACTCCATAAACATAAGTACGCTTTTATGCTGTTACAGTAGCGATGGCGGAAATACATTTTAGCTTAGATATTCTCATTGATATTTAAATGTTTTGATCTCGTGAACTCGATTTATTTGTATTTTTTGACATTTGATTAGAATGATTGCGTTCCGTTGTACGCGTTTTTAGTATTCTTGACACAAGAAGAGTTGATATCAAACAAATTTTGCGTGTATTGGCGCTATAAAGCGATCCCTTTTACGCATCAAGACACATTACTAGTTTTTAAATTTCTAATATTTTTTCATTTGGTAAATAAAAATACGGACAAAAGTATAGAATTGATTAAAATAGTTCTGGTTTTTTGGTATGCGATATAGTAGGTAACCAACATTTAAATATTATTGTATTTGTTATATTCAATGAACACTGCATCTGAATCAACGGAACGTATCTGTCCAACTGACGCAAACGACCTTTTTGACAGCTCAATCAGCCGGTGTCTTTGTTTTCTTTCTGCTTTTTTTATCAATAGACTCACGTCTTTTATCTCCGATGCAATAAATCGGTCACTCGACTTAAATACTGTTCTAAAATAGTTCCGTCTCCTTGACCGGAGCTTAGATAAGGAAGTCCATTAGTTAATAGAAAAATGGCTATGTTGAAATATATGAACCCCTTTCGTGTAATTCGTGAATTTGTGCGTAATCCTATTGAAACGTTTTTTATTCACCAGTATTTCGGGTACAGGAAGAGAACGGAAGAAGGGATAAACAGCGTAAAGGAACTTCTGTACAGGGCAGGGGTTATATCCGTCTTTGTGACTGCAATTCTCTGGTTATCCATATTTATGTACGTTGTTTTTTATTACACATACATGCCGAACGTAACACATATGAGGCCCGTACATCTGCAATTCAAGTAAGTCACAATACTATACCACTATTCTATTATACTTTGTGAAAGATATGTACAGTCAGTATCAAACTTAGCTAACAATTTAAATATGAATTTAACACATGACAGTAATAAAATTTCTAGTACTTACAACTAGTTTACTATTCGTTTGGGGGTGCTATCAATGGTGTTACAAAAATGAGATCTAAACTAATATTAAACGGGTTGTAACTTGTTCTCTTTCTCTCTAATTATAAGTTACTATTTCATAAAATTAATAAAACTTGTGAGACATCTTTAATTATTATAAAAATGGTTTAAACTCAAGTAAGAATTGTCAGGAATGGTGCGACATGTTTCAAACTGCTGCTATATAGATATCAGTTTGTTGCAGCACAGATAGCTGTCCCTGATGAAGGGCTCCATAAAAGTTCGAAACATGAGCCATTCCCGACAATTATCAACACTTTTCTTAGAAACTTTATCAATCAGAACAGAATAACAACATAGAAAACTGGAACCACCCATCCAATGAGAGTAAACAGGAAACTGTTATTAATTTAGATTTTGATTCACTTAATTTTTTTCTCAGATCATGTGACGAGCAGATGGGTTTGTGTTCCTTCCCATCAGCCCACGTCCAGCTCACCAAGTATAGTCAGATGATGATGTCTGCACAGCCCTATCGAGTGAGACTTGTGCTTGACATGCCCGAGTCTCCCATCAACAAAGAACTCGGTATGTAAATATGTGCAGTATACAGGCTCCTTATCCGTTCAAAAATGCTGATTGTTTTAGACATGTTTCTCTATGATCAAATATGTTTCTTAATATAGTATCAATGTTACTACTTAGAGCAGGGCTATTGTGATTTATTGGTATGTATATATTTGAAACCTACAGTTTGAATTTTTCATTGATAATTTTTGTAAAGCTAATCATTGATAGTGTTTGCAAAAAACTACTCGAAATTGACAAAATACACGGTAGCATAAAATAGCATACTAAATAGTAATTTAGAACTCAGGAAAAAGTATTGTTTACTTTAAAAGTTGATTGAAATTATCAATATATTTGCCATAATATGAAAAAAAAATTTTTTTTAAGGCCCAGCCACAATTTGTTCTTAGTAGCAAACGTGGCGTGGAAATGAACTGACAACATATCATTTATTATACCAAGCTTTTTATCGATATTATCAAATAAAGGATAAAAAATCCACATTCAACATTTTCGAAAATTTCCTAAATTTAATAGAGTAACTATGTAAATACGACAAACAACTAGTAATATTATTATTTTTTTTTATTTTTATTTAGCCTGTTTGAGTGTCCCACTGCTGGGCAAAGGCCTCTCTGTTAGATTTCCACAACTCCCTATTTAGAACAATGTCACCCAACACACATGTGATTAGTGTAGCAGTTTGTATGCTGTGCTTGAGTTTACAAACAGGCGATATATCTTTACTAGAGGCTCTCTGAGGCTCGCGAATTTGTTTCAAAATGGCAGAATTTTGATAATATTAATAATTTAGAGAAACAGATAAAAAAATTAAACGAGCCTAATAGATTCAACCTAGTTTATGAGAATCGGTTGAGAAATGCGACCTGTAGGCGAGAACAACCGAACATCCGGACACGAAAGAATTTTAGCCAAGCTGAAACAGAGACTTGCTCGCCACGCTCGCTCGGTAAATAATGCGTATTTGTTTGCAGGCATGTTCATGGTGTGCGCCCAGATGAGAGCCAAGGGAGGAGTGCTGGTGTCATCTTCATGTAGATCAGCTATGCTGAGACACAGGTACTTACTTCATATTTTTTTACCGATTATTTTTTCGTGTTGAGGTTCGTCTCTTCTTGGGCTTGTAGCACTGGGATTTTTTTTATAGCAGTAAATAATAGGAATTTCCGGTACTCCCATTAAAAAATTTCCAGATTCTGCAAGTAGGGTTTATAATATTCGTCCAATATTAGTATTCGAATAATACGAATACTTCAATTTCTAATATTCGAATATTCGATTTTTTCGAATGATACGAATATTTATGAAAATAAATCAATATAATGGTTAAAATTTGTATAATTGTAAAATACGTAACGTAGAATTAAAATGTAATGACGTTACTATTTAAATTGAACTTTTTGTTGCAAGTTAACATAAAATAAATTAATAAAGAGCAAACTCTTTTCGTGTCTACACGAAAATCTATCAGTTCTGATGTCCACCCAGACGTATCCATCGACGGCGACATCCTGACAATCTAGTTAAAGAAACTCTTCATTTAATTTATTATTGTTACGAGCATGTGCGCGCGCAAATTCCAAATTTGGTTTTGGAAGTCCGACAGCATGAGATACAATACAACAAAGCTGGTCAGATGATTTGTACGTGTAGTTGTAACAGGGCTTGGGCCGAGTCTTTCGGTGCTAACTTACCTGCTTGGCGTCCAGGTGTTGAAGGAGAGCGCGTTCAAATTTTTTAAACCTTCACTGACAGCAGCTGCTAGTCCGATCTCTGAGTTGCATTGCAAGCTCCTCCCGTGAGTCGCATGATATGCCGGTGGCCGTTAGGTGGCCCTTTAAGACATCCTTGTAGCGCAGATATTGCCCGCCAGCATTGCGTTTGCCACAGGTAAGCTCAGAGTAAAAAACTACTTTAGGTTACCTTGATGGTGCCATACATACAAAGTTTTAACGACTTATGATTTTTAGTGTATGATTTGAATAATTTTGGTTTTATTTTTGTATGTTGTTATATCAATTTCAAACACTACTCATGTTGCTATCGAATAAAGAAAGAATAAAGTGCCCACACCAACGGGTGACCTTCTATGAGCAGACACTATACCTGATATGCCTGTTCGACGCAGAGAGTTCGATCCTGCCACCACAACCATAGTATTGCTCGGAGACTTCGTAGATGAACTGTGTCTAGACATTTCAGGTCACCCTTGTATAGACACCACCACCACGAGGTCTCCGACGCATAGACTAGCAGAGGCAAAATTATTGCCCTAGAGACGGCGAGCTTAGTGTAAACGCTAAGATCCTGCTACTTCCTAACTTTAATAATACTTAAATTAAAGTATTTCTCTGAGATATTACGTTAATTGTGACATTTAGTTTATATTAGAATTATGATTTTGGTTTACTTACATCATAGTGTCATTCAGCATCATAACATCACAGCACAGCAGAAGGATATTTTATTAACCCTGGCATTTTATGATAATTTTTCGCAAACGTAAATAATTTCAAACAAATTTTTGCAGTATTCGAAATATTCGTTTTATTCGATCGAATATTGAGTGCTGTCGAATGCGAATAATATTTGTGGCGAATAATTCGAATAGACGAATACATATTCGAATTGCATCCGCAATATCTGCAAGTCCTAGTATCTTCGTCTGATGATCGATGAAAAAAAAAGGAGCTAGAACGAAAAACTTAACTTTGGCTTTTGCTTTGGTAGTAATAATTTTTAATACATTTAGGTATGTATTTATTTTCGTGTGCAGTCCTATTTATCTGACTATGGTCTACGGTCCTTATTTACTATAATATCTGTATCTTATAAAATTTATGAAACATGTAATGTCGATTTTTTTAATTTGGGGACAACATCACAATTTTTATACATATTAAACCATTGATACAAAGATCAAAGCTCAAAGAAACATTGAAATGCGTAACCTGGCGGAAGAGACCGGGAATCGAACCCGGCACCTCCGCATTACCGGTCCAGCTTGTTAACCTTTCCACCACCCTAACACCCGGGTTTGATTCCCTTTCTCTTCTACCAGGTTACGCATTTAAATTTTTCATTGACATTTAATTTTTGTATCAATGGTTTAATACCTGTATCTTGTTTTCTGTTGTCTGTACCAGGTCTATCGTACACCAGTTCATCCGCACGGTGGTGTTCGCGCCGCTCCTTCTTTCAGGCGTCAACGAGGAGCGACAACAACTGCACGTGGAGCTTTTCAGCGACTTTGAGGATGACCAGGTATTGTAGCGCCTATGTACTATGGGCTGCACAAATGCATGGCCCATGTCGTCGGTTGACAACACAGACAACCCCCACTAGACGGAGCATGTAAGGCGACCCGCGCGCACCAACGATATGGTACGGCAGAACATTAAAGTATCAACACGGCGGCCACCGTTTAGTTGCGTCCTTGTTTATGATCCATGCGTACGTCAACGAAAAAATAAATTAAACAAATAACATGGTAAATTGTAGTGTTAAGTGGTGTAGAGAGACCTCATAAACATGGACGCAACTAAACGGTGGCCGCCGTGTTGATACTTTAATGTTCTGCCGTACCATATCGTTGGTGCGCGCGGGTCGCCTCACATGCTCCTTCTAGTGGGGGTTGTCTGTGGTTGAGAAGCAAAATTCATTAAGTAACAAATACCTACTCAAAACAAAGCTCGTATCAATCTATAAACTAGATACGAGGTTTCGAAGAGTAGTGAGAGAAATTTTAGTGATTAGGTTGATTTGTGTAAGATGGTCCCTTAATAATTTTTTTATCTGTTACTTGCGTCAGTTTTGGATTCGATGGCCAACAAACAATAGATAGGTGCGTAGTTTTTTCTTTGTGGACGTTGATTATTGATTAAATTTTTTTATTGGGATCAAATGTCTATATGAGATTAAAACACAGACTATACTCTAAAAGCCAGAAATGACCGTCAAAGTCCAACATTCCTATATGGCGCTAAAAACGCTCCATGCGAATTCCACCTACATTGTGACGCCATTCCGTGGGATTGGTACCAATATTTGTACGGAGGCACTAAGTAATTTTCCATTTTCACCGTGAAATATTGCGCATGGTTGTCATACAATTATTGTTTTGTTAAATTGTGAGAAATCTAAAAACAATTTCAAAATTTCTTTTGGATAAAAGAAGACAAAATTTGCACAGCTTTGAAGTCACAATGTCACGTAAAATATATATATTACGCGAGTTTTATATATATTCTTTGTTTCATATGGAGCAAATTTTATTCATATAACTATAATCGAACATAAGTCAACACCCCTAATACAAGTGTTCCCAGATTATTCCCTAGTTTCCGATATTCCTGAATTGACAACATTTCATATTTTTAAGACTATCATTTTATTACTTTTCTGAATTCTGCTTAAAAAGATGAAGTAATCTCTGTTTTTATTTATTTTCTGAGATGATTATTTATTTTATTATTAATTTATAAAAGCATACCTACTCATTTTAAAATGTGGCAACACCAAAACCAGAACTTAATGGAAGGGTTACTTTAGTCTGTTTTCTTATTTAAAAAAAACTTAATAAAACTCTGTATGCATATCTGTCATCTGTCAACGTCAAATAAAAAAAAAATTTTTTTTCGCTCTTTGGTTTAGACAACAACCCTATTCAGCCCGTATTGTCTTAGATTGCAGTTATTTGATGTATTTATTTTCTTATATTTCTTTAAATACAGAAGAATAAATTCAAAGATTTTTTTTCAAGGTACACGACATAAACCCCTGTCGATCTCTATATTAATTTCCACCTGTTATAAATATGAAATGTCAATTGTATACCATCCATTGGAATAACATGCGCGTCCTTGGCCCAGAACCTGCCCGTGACGGACGCGTACGTGGAGCTACAGTCGCGGCACGCGCAGGTGTACGCGTGCGAGCTGCAGATAGAGGCCCACTTCACCGGGCTGCGCTACTGCATGTACCACTGGCCCAGGATATCCGCCGCCGTCGGTCAGTATACACATAGTATCAGGGTATCAGGGCTTTAGGGGAGGGCGACCGGGGCGCTGGCTCCTAAAGGGCCTTTCTTTAACCAGGACTAGGGCGCCTAAGGCCGGCCCTGATGGTATGGCACTCCGTAATGACAGGTGGACTATCGACGTCATCACGCTGGCTCTCTGGAGAGGTAGACACTAGTGACAATTGTCCAAGGATCTTGGCCGCTGTCATCAGTTAGTATACGTCATCTTTGGCACTTAAGAATCGACTCTAATTGTATCTTGGATGTATGACCCTACGCGGAAATTCGGCGTTTGGTCCCGCGACGATTGATCCCAATGGCTTCTTGCTGCTTTCTGGAGACCTAGACACCAGTGACAACACAGAGGTTGGATGAACTGCAGATAGAGTACTTATAGAGGTGGAGTATCCTCGCTGCAGAGCCTTCCCGTGACGGACGCGTACGTGGAGCTACAGTTGCGGCACGCGCAGGTGTACGCGTGCGAGCTGCAGATAGAAGCCCACTTCACCGGGCTGCGCTACTGCATGTACCACTGGCCCAGGATATCCGCCGCCGTCGGTCAGTATACACATAGTATCAGGGTATGCAGTGGCGGCTTTAGGGGAGGTCGACCGGGGCGCTGGCCTTTCTTTAACCAGGACTAGGACGCCACATCGCAAAATAATGAATAACTCGCCCAGGACGCCTGTATGTCTAAGGCGGGCCCTTCAGAGTATGACACTTCGGAAGGACTAGTGGACTATCGATCATCACGCTATCTCTCTCTGGAGATAGACAACACAGTTTACACGCGGCTGCGCTAGTGCATGTACCACTGGCCGAGGATGTGTGTATACGTTTACCCTGGAACATCTACTTGTAGTTACTACACTACCGCGCCTCCAGATATTGCTTGTGTGTTTATTTGCTCAATCTGGCATCCTTTCAGACCATCAGTCTGGTCAGAATGATCGTCCCCTCCCGGACTCCCGGACTGATTATCAGTTTTCGTGAAAATGAATGAATCACCGTACTGTAAACTTGTCCAGTATGATGGGCAGGACTAACGCCGAAATGAACGTGTAAACGAGATTGACTTAGATGAGTTAGAAGCCATATCTTCGCTACGTTCGCCAGGACGATCTTTTTTACAGCCAGGAGACAAGCCGCTGTACGAGCCACATGAGAAAGGGTGCCAAAATATCATTCTGAAGAGTTAATGAAATAAAATATTGAAGGAATAATGAAAATTAATATTTATATTTCTATAAATATTTTTCTGATTGCAGGTATCGGCACAAACCTGTTTTTCGTGTCGCTCATATTCATATTGAGCTGGTATCACCTGCAGGACGGGCTGCCAGACTTCGTCAAGGTAAATATTAACCTAAAAATAAATACGTTAAATTGATAATTTGATGAGTCTCATAGTAGTGTACCCATTTTTTGAGGGACTTCGCTCCGCAATACGGAATACCGGTATGTACATTGTACTTGTTCCGCATGATTTTCTAAACACGAAAAGTGCGGTAGTCACTACGGAGGCCAGGTCGACGTCATAATATTTTAGTATGCGATTTTGTAATGTTTCCTTCTTAAATAAAAAAATAAACTAAAAGGGATTTGTGAGCCGAGTTCAAATTCAAACACATTCCATAAAGTATACCTATATTGCCTTAAAGCTACTCATTAAAAAAAAACCGGCCATATGCAAGTCGGATTCGCGCACCGAGGGTTCCTCAGAAACACTCCCCGTCAACTGGCAGGGTTAAGTTAAGTTTGCACCTGGTATGTATGGCGCCGCATACAAATGAGGTGCAAAGTTAACGCAACCGATCACATTTGTTGTATGGGAGCCCCACTTAGGTACCTATTTATTTTATTCTGTTTTTAGTATTTGTTGTAATAGCGGAAACAGAAATACATCATATGTGAAAAATTAAACTGTCTCGCTATCACGGTCAGCCTGGTCACAGACGGACAGACAGACAGATAGACAGACAGACGGACAGCGGAGTCTTAGTAATAGGGTACCGTTATTTACCCTTTTTACCCCAACATGCTAAGTTTGAGCTCTTGTACTCTAAAGAGAAAACAGTCAATTCTTTTTTATGAAATATGTGTCATTTATGGTTTTGTTATTTTAGAGTAAGTTTGGAGATATCAAGACTGAAACTTCTGATGAAGACGATAAGACATCAATTCGAAAAGTGAAATTGGAGAGAACAGGTAACATTTGTTAGTTTTTTTTTATCGGTTTTGCAATGCCTTTTGTCTTCAAATTGATGTGTTCTATAAAGCTGTTACCTACAACATGAAAAAAGTTTTTTTTAATTGGCTTAATATTTATTGAAATTACAATTTTACTTTACTAGGGGCCCTGGCAATATTTTTTCATGTAATGTAATTTGATAGTTACCTTTATATTTTTTTATGAAATTATGACAGTTTCTCTAACCTAACACATATTACAGTTCGTAGATCATCATCAAAAAGTGTCCGGAGATAACTTAACTTAACTAAGGGATAACTTCGGGGACACTTTTTATGTTGTTTTCACCTTGTTTTTTTGATAATATTATTTTCAGACACGTCCGGGGAAAAAATGCGATTTATGCCAAATGTCCGGGTTTTTTTAAGTCTTTGTCCGGGTTAGGCGAATTTAGAGATGGCAGCCCTATTATTTTATTATGGTAATAAAAATTATGACCACCTTTTTTCCAGATTCTTCTATGTTCTTCGATGACGAGAGCCTTATAGAAGAACTGAAACAAATCGAAGAACCAAAGAAGACTTAGGCCCCCAGCTCCTGACTGACGAGCTTATTCTATTTTTGTACGGCTTTTTATTAAATTAAGTCAATTATTCGGCCAAGCTAAATGTTTTGTTGTAATCGAAGAGATTTGAGCGGAAAAAAATAAAATTGTAAAATAATAAAAGATGCATTTTCGTAAGAAGCATAACTTTATGAACTTTGGTAAGTTTAATTGAAGTTTAAAATAATTCAAAGGATGTTTTAGTTACCATACAAGTCATTGCAAGTGATAAATATGTTCAAATTAACCAGACTATGAATAGGAACATACATTTCTTAATATGAATGTAAGAAAAAAATAATGATAATAATTTTTTGCGTTACAAATATTTATTGTTATTAATGTTAACCCTATAATCGTCTCTGTCTTCTATATGTGACAGTGCGAATAAATTAATCAAATTGACGCGTATCGTTTAAAGGGTTAGGGTATGTTCAAAAGGATATAAAATTAAATGTTGATCAAATTCATCGACATATATAGACTGAAGTGACAGCTCTCTTGGGTCGACTTTTTTGTTAGATTTTTAAAGGATTTTATGTTATAATATAACTCAACTTACATAGTGTAAGTATAGATATTATAAACTGGTTGTATGTTATATTAAGGTTTGATTATGAGGGTAATTTTTTATTGAATATATTTCTTTTTGCACTTTATTATACTTATAATAATAATACTGTACCTAGTTCTATTTATTTATCCATATTACGCTAGCATGTGTAATTACGTATACTGTTCAGTGTTTATCACGAAATTATTATATCATTAAATAATAATTCAAGTGTCTGTCCATTCCAATTCGCTTTAACGTACTGTAATCTGAAGTGTACTTACCTTAACTGCTAATAATATTTATAAATATGAATTATCCGCCTTGATGCAATCGACTTAATCCGCTGATTTTGATAACATTTTGAAATGCTTCCTAGAAAAGTTCTAGTTAAATAAAAATCTCTAACTCTATCTTTAGGCTTCACCTTTTGATAACCACCACCATTCATATTCATATATAAATATAAAATATAAATATCGGACAACCTCACAGAAATCAATCTAGTCCCACAGTAAGCTCTAGTAGGCTTGTGTTATGGACACTAGACGATGATTAACATACTTATATAGATAGATACATACTTAAATACAAATAACATCCATGACGCAGGCACAAATATTAGAGTTCATCACACAAATATTTGCCTTTGCCGGGATTCGAGGCTGCTCAGCAGGCAGGTGCTTAACCACTGCGCCAACCGTGACGTCAAACATCTGGTAGTAGCTAGTATTAGTATCAATATCAAGTGTACTTACCCAATATTGCCTAAATATTCGCTGTCCTTCAGCTGTAGATAGTATAACAAGATCGGCTAAAGCTTTATATTCTTGATGATTTTTTGCTGTCTGCTTTATTAGCAGATTTACTAATGGGTTAAAAACGTGTGTATATTTTTGAAAAGAAACTTAATTGTACCGTTTACCGTAAAACTGCTCAACTATAGTCCAATAACCCAACTATATGCCAAATAAACCAACAATATCCAATAACCCAACTATATCCAATAACCCAACTATAATCCAATAACCGAACTATAGTCCAATAACCCAACTATAGTCCAATAACCCAACTATAGTCCAATAACCCAACTATATCCAATAACCCAAAAATAGTCCAATAATCCAAATTTAGTCCAATAACCCAACTATATTCAATAACTCAACTATAGTCCAATATGGACCGGAGTAAAGTTGGGTTGATTTACGTATTCGTTTTTTTTTTTAACTGAATGAAAAAGCATGTACCATTCTTATAAATACGCACCTATATACTGGAATAATACACTAGAAACTACTGTAGTATTTCATATTATATAGTGAAATAAGTTATTAACGAGACGATTTCCATTACATGCATGTATCATTCAATTACCATTAAGAATTCGTTACCATTATAACTGTTTATTTTTTTTATTGTTTTACGTTTTTGATAAAAATACAAATTTATACAGTCAATCGGGGGATGTTTTAATTGTTTTACTGCTACAGCGCATAGGTACACAATTTATTTCAAAATAGAAAAAAAATATTTTGAAATTCATTATCGATACGCTGTAACAATACTTTAAACGATGAAAACTGGCAGTTTATAATGCTAAGTGTTATCTGTTTTTCTTTCTTGTTGCGGTTTATTGCACAAGAAGGAGTAGGTATTCTATTCTATTCTATATATCTAAGTGTGGGCCAATGTTATACTGAAAGGACAAAGTTGCCTTGATTGACTGTACAATTTTACTCGTTTTCAATGTGTTTGCTCAAATGGCATAAACTATTACAATTAAGATTATGTTTCTTTTATAAAATTGTTATATTTGCTATATTTATTTCAAATTATTTAATATTTATCTTATCATGTTTGGAATATGATTGTTATTTTTATATAGTATTGTGATCTTAAATACATTTTTATGTGCGTATATTTATAATAAAGCTTTAAATATGATCCGAGTTTTATTTATGCAGCACATTTTTTTATTTATGTACATACCTACATACGACTTTTTTATATATACATCGGTGATAATAAGATCCTTTTGACAACTACCTTTTTCATCATCAGACCAACTTCGTTAGTACAGTACATTGCGTTGCCATCACCAAGTTTGCGATGCATAAAGTAGGAATACTTATTTTAGTTCAAACAATCATTCAGACTAAACTAAAACAATAGATAAGTTTTTCTTGCAATAAATTATATTATTCTAGTAAAAAAAAAAAAAAAAAAAACAATTATAGTCACAATAAAAGGCAAATCTACTTTAAAATTATAATTGTCACTCCCATTTCTAATGTTCGTAGTGTCTTAGTCACTTTCGTCAGTGGGGGGTCCACTGATGTGCACGCACGATTTGGAGCCAAGTGATTTTCCAAACAAAACAATCCCTGAATCCCTGTTTCTTCTAGAACTTGGCTTTTTTGGGTCAGTAGATACTCATAACGCACCCATATGTCACATATAGAAGACGGCGGCAGTGAAAGGGTTAAATAAAACATGAAAATGTTTTGTAAATGGTTTATATATATTGATTTTATTTACGGGTTTTATTTATACATTTGATCCGCAGTGAGCAATTTCGTGACAACCGTTGCTAAGTCTTCATTGTTGTCGACATTTATCGAAATATAGTTTACCGACGTTACAGTATAGGTACCTGCATCATTTAACAGCTTACAAAATAAATACAGTCCAGGAGCTCTTAGATTGCGATTCGGGTTAGGATGAAAAATGAGAAGTTCTTATCCGGACCGCGTAAGTGAGCGAAACAGCTATAAAACGCGAATCGCATTCTGACAGCTCATCACTTTAATAACAGAAATACGCTCCGATGAAAACAAAAAGGAATGCGTTAAATTCATTGTTTTGACATACTTATAGGTGGATCATATTACTTTGGCCGTTGCATATCTTTCCTTTTTTGTTTTCATCTTAAGGAAGCTACTATAGTTTTTGTGCGACAGGTAAGGTTTGAACTCTTAATAACGTAAGTATTTGGAATAGGTTACATTTTAGATGGACACAATTATTTTCAGGGACTTTTATCGGTGGTGCCATGTGCAGGCTTTTAGTTTTTTTTACCTTATTTCAAAATTAGTAACCGTGCCGTACTTAGTTGTAATTAATTTTTAAGAAAATTTTCGGGCAATGAAAACTGTGTTTTATTCTATACATCATTGCATTTCTCGTATAGGTAATTGATCCTTTCATGCCTTATAACTCCTGAAGTTAGAAAGTTATCGTCTCAAATGGTATATGGGCTAACAGCAACTTTTTGACCGACACTTTTAGCTGTCTCTGGCGTTACTCAAATTGTCTCTGGATTTACCAAGAAATCATGCCTGTAATATACTTTAAACTATTATGTTTTATAAATGTATGAAACATGTAATCTCATGTGGGTAAACACTACAATTTTTATTTAAACCATTGATATAAACATCAAAGCTTAAAGAAAAAATGAAAAATGAGGTGTAGGTAAAAATCTTTCAAATAAATAATGCAAAGATCGACACACAAAGCATAAGAAAAAAATCGACAGGTTGCTGGGAGTTAGGGTAGCGAAGTGGTTAACGTGCTGGATCGGCAATCCAGAGGTACCGAGTTCGATTCCCGGGTTCTTCCACCAGGTAACTCATTTTTCAATTTATCTTTAAGCTTTGATCTTTGTATCAATGATTATTATGTTTTATTAAGTTTAACAGTTGGTAAATTGTATGAACTTATACCATAAATTGAAGCATATAGATCGTTTTAAAGGTGACATTTTACAACGAAGTTTAAAAGTTGTAGACAGATTTGTGTCGGCCAATAGTTGATTCACTCACATCCCGATTCTATTACTATTACGAGAACATTATTATTTTCCTTTTTTTGTAGTCGTGATTACAATTGATTTTCAAATTTAGAATTTTATTACGAATATTTTGCAGATAATGTCTAATCCGTTAAGAAACTTTCATTCAATATTGTACCTTTTCGGTACATAAATAGACAGCAAGAATGTATATTCTTTATCATATAATTGTATAATATACATACGCTTGTAAATATAAGCAGCTACTAATATCACTAAACCTATCGATTATAGGACGATGTAAAAGGTAAAGACATTTAGTAAAAGTTTGCTATGATTGGTACATTTTAAGCGTTATACTTCCAAATTAAAAACTAGTATTTTAAGGAACTTAAATTCCTTTTTTATTTCGTGTTAGAAAAAAAACAAGTATTGTTTAATAACATAATAATACTACACTTTTTAAAATATACCTGTTGTCAAATATGAACTACAACTGCAGTCAAAGTGTTCAATGACACATGTTCATCATTTTAAATTACAATAAGTATCTCGTTGTTATAAATTTAGAATAATATATTCGTCTAGTTAGGTTAATCTTTTTTTTGTAATGTTTAATTTTTAATCGGTATTTAATTCCATCGAATTGATTCAATGGAGTTTTCGTTTATTGATCATGAAATATGTTTTTTTAACCCTATAAAAGGTTTTTTAATTTATTATATTTTTTTCTAATTCGGAAGTATTTCGCAATTCCTCTATATTGGTACATTTATTACATATACCTACAGATAAAGGTAAATCTATTATTAGGACGTTAAGATGTATTGATATTTTTATTAGAAATTTTGATATATATTGATTTTATACAACATATTTTAGTTGTGATTCTCTGAAGAAGTATATCGACTAAATTAAAGAATATTATGGTGAACAACATTTGAAGGGGTAGGAGAAAAACTGGCTTTGTTCCTATTTTTCAAATTGATGTTATTTAATCTATGGCCACAAAATTCTCAGTTTATCATATTACTTTCTAAAACAGGAGTAAATTGGGGGTAAAACTCGCTGGGTCCCGGTTATTTTTTGCTATATTTTTAATTAAGCTATACAGCTATAAAAGGCTTTGACGACTTCCCTATGACAATTGTCTGTACTGTAAAAAAATTGCAAATGTAACTTAGCCAGTTTTCCCTTAGCCCTTCATTTATAACCATGTTTCATATTTTTAAATAATATCCATACGAGCATGGCGATAAATCTAAATAAGAGATTTCGAGCTACTTGCAAAATGGTTCGTTTAAATTAAACTCAAAAGATTTTTGCACATTATCACATCAAAAACGGTGATCCACGTCACCATGAACGCGACGTGACATTCGAAACGCCGGAAAATCAATACGGAAAATAAATAATATTAAATCTTCATTCACGATAAGCCCGTTTTTGTTGTTATGTTACTTCTAAAATTGGGATATACTTGTACGTAAAAAAACAAAAACCCCATTTTTTTTATTAAATTTGTAAAATATAGGCCAAATTTAAGATAATATATTCACCCGTTTGCCAATTAGAGACGTTTAACCTATTGACCGCCAAGCGGTCTAGCAATTTACCGTGCCACTGACGCCAGAGTAAAAAAAAAAAAGATGTGCCCCAAAATCAACAGGGATTGAAAAATACTTGTAGCGGTTAGAATTACAAAGTTTTTGATCATTGAAATTTGGACGGCTGTGGCCGACGTGGCGTCAGGGGCACGACTTTTTGTTGACGGCCACAGCCGACTGTGGCGCTCAAAAGGTTAAATGTTTTTCCCCTTAGTATTTTGTGGTGACGTCACGATCACGATTGACTTGACTTGGACTGCAAAAGGGTAAGGAAAAGTAAAAGTCGTAAAATTGAATATGAATAACTTTTCAAAGGTGACGAATTGTCACAATCCAATTATTTATTGCTGTATGAGAGCCCTATTCCCAGAAATGGTTTCTATAATAAGTAAAAAAATGATATATCCTAATTTATGTTAAACGTGGCTCGTCATTACGAAATGGTGAAAAAATAATAATTTACAGTCGATTAAAATTTTAATTAGGTAGGTATAAGTAGGTATATTCTTTTTCTATGCTTATAGAGAATATAAGATTTTTTATAAGATGGACCGAAATTTGGACTTTAAAATTCAACGCTACACCGATATAAAGCTCAACAATTGATTAGAATCACATTCACCGATTATTCAGAACACCGATACACAACATGTTCCAATAAACGTCTTACATTTAGTTGTAGATTTTCCAAAATTCGGATTATAGTTAATTTATATGATTTTATATCATTAAAACTATATCCAAAATTCGGATTATCATATGTGGCATGTTATAATACCATTGAACATCAAAGACAACATATATCAAAATACAACAATATATTATACTCAGTTTTTAAACTATAGAGACTATTATCATAGCAGATAACACAACATTTTCATGTTTCCTGACTAAAATCCACACTCTAGTCTCGATCACGTGACAATAGGGTAGTTTGGGGAGTAAATGGAATAGTGATAATTAATGTGAAATAATTAAAGTCGAAAATCCAAATAAAGTAGTTCAACATAATTAATAAGTAAGCATTCACGATTACCTACCTAATGTTTACAAAATAAGTTAACTAACACTAATACCAATAACACGAATACGCCATTTTTTTTATCTTTATTCAAAGAGCTTAGTCACTTAATCGACTATGGCACTCTGTTGGTATACAATTGTTCGAAAGTGGTCACGACTAGGATGCGGACTATTCCTGACATAGAACTTAACGTAGTGCTTTATAGTTTCAAAACAGAGTATGTAGGTACATACATACATTATTAGGTTCATTATTTTTTACCGAAAACTGATCGTTGCAAAGGATCCAGTGTCGTTTTTTTTAATCGAATTATTAAATCGAGACATTATTACAGTTGTGAGTGTGAATTTAATTAATTATAATCTATTACATTAATCAGTTGTAGGTAAATAAGAATGACTCATTTACGTAGGTTATACACAAATCAACACTTATACATTGAGTTTTTAAGTTGTTTCACTCTCCTTCGTTATACAGTTTCAGTATAGGTACCCAGTTGTATAAACGATCGTTAGTGCTAATTTCCAATTAGAAAACTTTGGTATATCGTCACTCAAAAAGGAGTATTTAGGGAATTCAATGTAACGAACGTTTTTGCAACTAGGCATTATTCGAGAGGTAAATATTAAGATGTTATTGTTCTATCCCAATCAACGGGCCTATGCAAAATGTAGCTATATTCGATAACATAACATATTTCTTCATCAGTCGTTAAATCTAGCACTTTTTATCTTTTAATAGGCCCCATATAAATTTTGTCGATAATACACATACCAGTTGACAAACCAACTACAAAGTGACCCCTTTAAATTGTCTTTTATTTTCGATTTCAGTGGAAATACAAGCATTTAAACCGTTCCCTACTTAAGTACATATTTGAAAAAAAAGGTACGAACGTTTCAAAAGCGATCTATAAATGACTTCAAAACGTTTTCTAACTGCATAAAACAATATTTATGATGAATGTTTATATCTTCGTAATCGATATATGATCGTAATGTTTGTGCAATTACGTGACACACAACCGTCCACCGATACATGATTAAAAAAAAAAACAGTGTCAACTAAACTCTGTGTCACGTATAGTGTACAGAGGCAGTTAAAGGGTTAGAAGAGAAGGGTGGACAGAAGAGGACGACTGATTGACAGGAATTGTACGAATGGTGTTCAGTACATAAAATAGTATAGCTTTCAACCTATGCAACCCTAGTAGGGTGTAATCATTGTCATAAAAACAATTAGTAAATTTTCATTTTGCATAAAACGAATAAGTAGAACTCTTTTTTTAATTATTACTCTCATCGATACTATTATGGCATCTGATTATTCTCTCAAATGCCTTTATGAACTTTAATAATTATGACCAAAGTAAATTAATTCTCTATGACCATTATATCGACTGTTCTGTTGGTAAACAATTATGTACATTAAAATTGTGTTTTTTTTGTATGCGAAAAAATTAATTATGCATTTTGTTATTAGTTAAATGAAACTATGCAAAAAGTTTTTATGACTATTGAACGGCACCCACCCAAGTAGGTACACGTAAAAAGCTTGAGAATGGTCCTCTTGCGTATTGTGTACGTATAGGTTTACATTTGTGATTGTAAGCAGTACCTATGTAAAAAGATATACACTTCAAATATCGCACGCACACATCTATCTTATCCCACGTAATTATGTAAGACCTATTTTTTTTTTCACTTTTAGCTGTTTTGCTAACTTTTATACTTTGGTACTATAATAATACCAACTGGAAAACCATTTCTTTTACACACGAAAATAATATAAACCCAAAAATAAATGAATTAAGAGTAAAGAATTAATAAATAAAATATATTGAATATTTAATAACTTTAAAATTAGTCAACCTATGAAAATAATTCTATTTACAAATTAATTTGGAGTTATAACTTTTACTGTGTAATAATAATGGTGTGTCAGTGCAGATTATGCCAGAAGATTTATCACAGACGGTGAAGAAATATCAACTTTAAATTATTTGCATTTTAATAGCGTAAAAAAATTACGTTTGTTGTATGGGAGCCTCACTTGAATATCTATTTTATTCTGTTTTTAGTATTTGTTGTTATAGCGGCAACAGAAACACATCATCTGAGAAAAATTTAAAATTTTAACTGTCTTGCTATCACGGTTCACAAGATGCGACCTGGTGACAGACCGACAGGCGGACGGAAAGCGGAGGCTTAGTTAATAGGGGTCCCCTTTTTAGCCTTTGGGTACGGAACCCTAAAAAGAACTATATAAGGTGACTCGGGGCTATTGTAGCTATGGGGTTATTGTATCTTATTACCATTCCACCACCCCATAGCTACAATAGCCCCGAGTCACCTTATACGAAGAGTTTTTAACGTTGTTATCATCTTGTAACAGTGCCTCAACAACTTTAAATAATTTTCCAAAATAATTTTACCTACCTACTTAGGTACATAAATCTGGCATCGTCTGCAGTGAACTGAAGACACTTACTTAAGAAAGTTACATTAAGCATAACAGTTTTACGTATGTTATTTTTTCACTTGGATTTGTTGCTTTTAAATAATCTTAAAAAAAAACTACCGCGACAATCAAACATACAATAAACACTGACACTTCTCCAAACGTAAACATGTGTTGCATTACACCGTGCTATCAAGTATAGGCACGGGTGAGCGAGTCACGGAAGGTTTCCAAAAATCTTCGATATTTCCGGAAATTTCTGGAAACTTACAAGAATTGATAAAAATATTTAAATTGAGAAATTTCCCTGTGGAAAGTTCCGCAATTTTGGAAAATTTCCGTCTGCACATCATTAAGTATTACAGTGGTCTGGGTCATAATCATAACAACGAATAAAGATCACTAGAAATTATGACAATATTTTAGGAACGAGTTTCTAAGTCTTAATTTTTGTATCAACCACCCGAAATGATGTCGAGTGGTAAAATATAAATCGCAAACAACTGTCCAATTTAAAAACGAGGTTTCCAAGCTTTAACAGTGTTTCACTTATTATAGTAACTTTACTCTTTGGCTTAGTATTTCTTTTTCAAAATCTCGCTGGTATCTAAGAAAATTAAGTGTTCGGTTTTTTAAATAATTTTCCCGGTCGACGAAACGGGAATCAAGATTTTCGCAACACAATTTTTTATTTAGTATTGGGCTCCAAAAATGGTATGAAATTAGAGATATCGCTGGCCCAATGTAACAGAGTTTGATGTTTCATTTTCAGGGTAATTAAAATTAGACTCAATATTATTATGACAATGTTCAAATTAGAACTCGTCAAAAGTACCCTAATCGTGTAATAGAACCCTGCAATATTGAGTCAGCGATATCTTTGGTTTATAGTTTATACGACTTTTTACAATTGATGTAACAATGAGTTTTCTTTGCGAGACAAAATAAAGTGACAAGTTTTTACAATCACTTTAGTTCAGGGAAATACGGAGTATGTAAAACATAGATTAAAACATTTGGCAGTATGGATTGCCACAACATCCAGGATTCAAAAGGTTTGGAACAGCACCTTTGGGGTTGCCAGTTTAGCTGGCAGTGGAGGCGTAGCGGGACAGCTCTGGCAACACCATGCCGACGGCCTGGAAAAATTGAGCGATCTATGTGAGCGTGTTTACAACGCCGTCCGGAGGTTTGTGTATGGTTAGATGGATGGATAGGTTAGTTAGAGGATGAAATGTTTGATGTTTTGAATTTGAATGGAATCTTTTTATTGATACTGTTTTGAATGAGGAAACGCCACATTGCTATATTTAACCCTTGACAAAAATTGGAGTGTTAAAGTCTAACATGTGCGGGGAGCGGGGGGCTGGAATTGGATGATAGCATGACGTAGGAGGGCCGGAGGGGTCCGGAGATGACATCTCACGCATCTTTAAAAAGTGCTTCAAAGAGTAAAAAAGTAATGAAAACTAGAATGAATAATAAATAAATTTTTAACTAATATATAAATAGCTGATGACATTGCATTGTAACATGTAATTATTGGATGCGCAACACTAGCTAAAAACGCATTTTTTTTGGAAATCATTGATTTTGGCGAGGGGGACATTCGAATTATAATTACCTTAGTTCACACCCGTACTAATGTGTGAGATTGTCTGATATTTGTTTATTTACTACGGGGCTGAAAACAGGTTTTACTAAGAAAAAAAGCCTGTTTTAGATCCTAAGCTCTTTATTATTATCATTTGAACATGTTGGATTTTGTTTACTATAGACTGCCTTGGCCTTGTCATTTTATAGGCTTTGTCCTGTAGATTCCTGATGGTGGAACTCACCTCGTTATCAGCGCGCTCGTCATCACTCTGGTACTGCACGTCCAGCTCCGAACTGTTGACGCTGTTCTCCCAGTCCTCGGAGGAGTCCACTGATGATGCGTCGAAGTCCATCTCCGCTGCAGCAAAATTACTGCGATAAAACCCACCAAGGGCGAGAACTCGAGGTTCTGTACAATTAGATTAACAAACAATTGCATGATGGCGTCGAATGTCACGCCAAATTTAGCCCCGATCATAATAGCACACGAGGGTGACACTGAAAGTTTTCTGCGAATATAATTGTATATGTATTTAATTCGTTTGTCATTTGTTTTACGATTTGGCGGTGAATTGAAAATTGTCTGTGTCACGTAGCCATGAATTTTAGGCGAGAAAATTTTCGTGCAATGACTTTTTATGACTTTCAATGTCATTAAAGTCAACAAGAAAGTTATGGTAGACTTCGATTGGCCTGTCACGATGAAGCCCCATTTCGTGCCACTGTTTACAGCTGGTTTAATGCGTTTAACCGTGGTCGCACTAATTTCACCGATGATCTGCGTGAGGGCCGGCCTTCGACGGCGACGACTGAAGACAATATCAGTGTTGTGCGGCGTGCGATAGACTGACAAAAGAGAGACCTATCAGCGGATTCAGACGAGCTTAGGCATTGGTATGAGTCAAGTGCACAAAATCCTCCATGAACATTTAGCAGTCTGGAATCTTTGTGCCCGGTGGATACCTCAAAATTTGACATATGTAGTCCCAAAAACTCTCTTGTGTTGATTGGTGCCGTGAAATGGTTCAAAGATTTAACGGAGGTGACTCAAATGTTGTTTTCAACATGATTACGGGTGATGAAAGCTGGATTTACTGTTGTGAACCTGAAACTAAAAGCCAGTCTGCTCAGTGGGTGTTTCCTTTAGAGGAGTTGCCAACTAAAGTGAAGAGAGGTCGAAGTCTGGGAAAAATGATGGTGGCGTTGTTCTTCTTGTTATAGAGGATCAAAACACAGTTATCGCAGACTGGAACACTAACCATTGTTTACCACTTGTCTTAGAAAAAGTTCGGGAGAAGCAACCTTGCAGTAGGGTCTCCTTTACCACGACATCGCCTCGTCGCACACCACCAAGTAAACGATGGACTATTTGCGACGTCAGACGTTGAATTACTGGGTCACTAACCGTATAGTCCCAACCTCGCACCTTCCGATTTTTATTTATTTCCGATAATAAAATAAAAACTTCTAGGAAAACGTTTTAAGGACGCCGAGGAAGCAGTGGCTGCGTGTCAAAGGGTAATCGAAGAGAACCCTAAGGACGAGTGGGCAAAGCGCTTTTCTCAGTGGTTCCATCGGATACAGCGATGTATTGATATGAAGGGAAACTATTTCAGTTTGACCCTCGTATAGTTACTATACTTGGGAATATCGCAATATCACGTCGAATTTGGCCCCGATAGCACTATAAGTATCAAGTAGCAGTGCAGATGTAGCGATATCGCATTGCTGCGTCGAATAGGGGATACCACAATGTCACGTCGAGTTTGGCTCGAGATACAAAAAGAATGACATTTCTAAAAATCGCACGCACGAAAACTTAGAAAACTGTCCATGACGACTGGGACGCCAGCTCGCTCAGCGAGCCGCTGTCGTCCACGTAGCGGATCAGCGTGTGCTGCTGTGGATGTCTGTTTACAAGGGGAGTGCTCACCCATGAGGCCGGCGTTGTCCATGAGCCGCGGGCCGGGCACGGCGGGCAGCCGCAGCGCGGTGGCGTTGATGGCGAGCGCCGCGGCGTGCCGCCCGGACGACTGGGACGCCAGCTCGCTCAGCGAGCCGCTGTCGTCCACGTAGCGGATCAGCATGTGCTTCTGTGGATGTCTGTTTACAAGGGGAGTGCTCACCCATGAGGCCGGCGTTGTCCATGAGCCGCGGGCCGGGCACGGCGGGCAGCCGCAGCGCGGTGGCGTTGATGGCGAGCGCCGCGGCGTGCCGCCCGGACGACTGGGACGCCAGCTCGCTCAGCGAGCCGCTGTCGTCCACGTAGCGGATCAGCATGTGCTTCTGTGGATGTCTGTTTACAAGGGGAGTGCTCACCCATGAGGCCGGCGTTGTCCATGAGCCGCGGGCCGGGCACGGCGGGCAGCCGCAGCGCGGTGGCGTTGATGGCGAGCGCCGCGGCGTGCCGCCCGGACGACTGGGACGCCAGCTCGCTCAGCGAGCCGCTGTCGTCCACGTAGCGGATCAGCATGTGCTTCTGTGGATGTCTGTTTACAAGGGGAGTGCTCACCCATGAGGCCGGCGTTGTCCATGAGCCGCGGGCCGGGCACGGCGGGCAGCCGCAGCGCGGTGGCGTTGATGGCGAGCGCCGCGGCGTGCCGCCCGGACGACTGGGACGCCAGCTCGCTCAGCGAGCCGCTGTCGTCCACGTAGCGGATCAGCATGTGCTTCTGTGGATGTCTGTTTACAAGGGGAGTGCTCACCCATGAGGCCGGCGTTGTCCATGAGCCGCGGGCCGGGCACGGCGGGCAGCCGCAGCGCGGTGGCGTTGATGGCGAGCGCCGCGGCGTGCCGCCCGGACGACTGGGACGCCAGCTCGCTCAGCGAGCCGCTGTCGTCCACGTAGCGGATCAGCGTGTGCTTCTGTGGTGTCATTTACAAGATTTCATATTTTAAACTGCAATTGTATTACTTTGCTGTATTCCGTTTAAGCTCTGGTTTCCTAGGATAGCGGTACCACAGTCTAAGAAACAATTATTACTTTTTACACTGTGGCGGTACCGTTTCATTTAATTTCATTTATTTATTCCTTAACCTTTTGACCGCCACAGTTGGCTGTGGCCGTCAACAAAAAATCGTGCCCCTGACGCCACGTCGGCCACAGCCGTCCAAATTTCAATGATCAAAAACTTTGTAATTCTAACCGCTACAAGTATTTTTCAATCCCTGTTGATTTTGGGGCACATCTATTTTTTTTTACTCTGGCGTCAGTGGCACGGTAAATTGCTAGACCGCTTGGCGGTCAATAGGTTAAGAATTTACATTACCTACATCGTGTTGGAAATAATACATACGTACTTAACTAACACTGAATTCAGAAATCTGATACTTATTACATGACGGCACCGGTATCCTAGGAAACCAGAAATTTAAAAAGAGGACGTAATCACTGTTATTATATTTTTCGGGTCATTATTCGAGCGTTTCAACCGCCTCACTTTCGTGGACATGTTTTAGAAGAATTGGGCGTAGATTTTGATGCCATTTTCGGATATTTGTTAGATGTCCGGTAAACTTAGATAGGTACCTAACCAGAAACGAAATCGAAATCTGCAGCCACTTCTACGAAAATGTGACCACGAAAGTGACCCGGAACAAACGTTCGAATAATGTCCCTTTCCTAAGATAACTAATTTTTTAATATTAATTTATTAGTTTACTAATTTTAAAATGTCGTAACTCCAAAACTATGGCACAATGGAAAGGTGCCATAGTTTATGTAGTATGGCATAAAGGAGGTTAAGTCTGGTGTGTGTCTAATAAAAAGAAAAAGAATGACGTTGAGCTTGACAGCTTATTTTTTTTTCGCGGTTAGGTCGAAGACCAGCTCTTTACAGGCATAGTTGTCGTAGATTTCGGTTATTTTATGTATTTTCTTAATATTTCTTTACACACAGAAAAATAAATTCAATTAATTTTTATAGGGTGTACACGACACATAGTTCTCTCGATCTCTAAATTATTTTTCACCTGTAAGAAATACGAAATGTTGTCAATTGCTGTTGATTTTGAAACACTTCTTTATCTTTATTTGTTGTGGCGTCAGGGCCACGGTGAATTTACACATTTACGGTTGGGCCTCGGCATATAAGCCTAGCAAGCGTCGGTACGGCCCAGGAATAGTGGCGCTACAAACAGATTTCATATGGCAATAATGTGCATACGTCAAATTTTTGCATCCAAATTCAATACATTGTTTACCGGAATGCTGGTCAATCCTTCGTTCTACTGAATCCTATTGAAAAAAACTTGACTTTCTTCTCAATTGATAGTTTTGGCCTTATTATACAAAAATAATTACTTGAAATTTGCGAAATATTTAGTCCTCTTTGTTTACATCAGTGGCATTCACCGACTTTCAACGTCAGTTACCAAAAGTGTGTCGTTGCCAGTAAAATAAATTAGTACAACTAAAAATCCGCAGTATGGCGTCAGTTGTAAAAACCACCTGTAGGGCTAAGTATAAAAGGTTATAGTACAAATTTTCTAAGCTAAGCTAATCCACTTAAGAACTGAACACCATTGAGTGGAAAACCACAAATTAAGATAGCGAGCTCGTAGTAAAAGCAGATTGTAACCACCTTGGAAGGTTAATATAGATTGTCGACTCTATTTCCTTAGACGTAAAACTACAAAATACAGTAACAGAATAATGGTAATCATAACTTTTTTGGAATTTTACAACCGTCCGACTCTCCACAAGAACGTATTCTCTGGAAAAAGGACTATGAACTCTCATCATCCACCGTTTTAAACCTATTCAACAAGGAATAAGGTTGAAAATTCAATATCCACGCAATGTAGTTCTAACCTTTTTTTGTAAGTAACTGGTTGGCGCTTACGAGAACAAAAGCAGATAGGATTGTATTAGACACAATGCCATTGTGAATGCAGGTAAGTGGATTAGCTTAGCTTAGAAAATTTGTACTATAACTTACCGGGCGATCCGCGAGCTCGCAGACGGGGTTGTCCCGCATGTCGATCATCTCCAGGACCTGGAGCGAGTTGATATTGAAGTCCTCCGGGAGACTTGAGATCTACAACAAAAAAACTGGTTATATATGATTGAATAAATGATTTATGGAAGAAGGGCTACTCTGAAGTTCAAACTATAACCCTAGGTGTATACTACTCAATAAGTTGGCCGAGGTTGGGCGAATATGACAGGCCGGGATTATACCATGCCGCATGGTATAAGAAAACACTCCGCAATGACAGGTGGACTTTCGACGTCATCACGCTATGATTGGTTGGTTGGTTCTGTCAATCCGTTTCTGTGTTGCCAATGGTGTATCATGATATTCCCCGATTCCCATGTTACCTGTATGAATCTCATAAAATCGCGAGTGTTGTAAATCAATTATTACTACAAAATAAAATGTAGTCATTGAACCCGACGATTGTGATGCATAAACGCATTAATATTATTTTTTGTACGATTGGCGGCCATTTTTTTTTCTTTATTTTTCTTTTGTTACCATAAATCGGCAACTAATCGGTGTCGTAGAAAGTCTCACTTGCCATACCATGCCGTCAGTACCTGATTATTGTTGAGCTGCAGAAACATGATGTCGCCACACTGCAGCACGGACATGGGGAACTCCCGGAGACAGTTGTGCCGAAGGTTGCAGTGCACAAGGGCCTCTAGGCCTCCAAGCGTGTCCGGGAGCGATTCAATCTCGTTGTGCTCCAACGTCAGCCACCTAAAAGTGGAAACACAAAATATTGAGGAAACAGGGATATACTAATGTATGTAGTATATTTCAATACATTGTATTTTAATTTTTGGGTGAATCAAGTTTTTTCTGCTACTCGTTGCCACGGCGATGTCCCCTGGGTCACCTTAAAATAAAGATTATTTGCGATTATATTTACCAAAACGTTTGTAATTGGGTACAACAATTATAAACCCATTCCTATGCTGACTATCTCCTGGCAATATCAGTTTAATTATCAAATTCAACACTTTTCTAGTAAGTTTAAGTACTATTGTCCCCTGGGTCACGGGACGGAATAACATCAAGAAAAAGTTGATCCACCCTTTTACATAAGCACCTTTCTTTATAAACGAACTAGTTTATTGCCTATTAAAGCTTGCTTAAGGGGCCGTGGGAGATCACCGATCCGATGGACCGATGCCGTGAATGAAGCCTGTCAGGAAACTCTACAGGCGTCAATCTGGAAGGCGGAAAACCGTGTGGAGTGGAGAGCTTTGGTGCAACAGATAACAGCCTCAAATGGTCCCACATGAGGGTGCTAGGAAGAAAACTTGCTACGTCAACTGTGCGAGCGAGATGGGGTGTGGGAGAGAGGGGAGGCACTGGGGATTGCTATGGTGAACGTAAACAGGTTATGTTAAGTGTGGAAGTTCTTTAAGTAAATTGTTAAAAGCGTTTAATGCATAATGTTTTCGGCCATCTACTTTCTTAATTTCTTTTATTATTCTTTAATTGGCATTGACATTACGAAACATAGCATAACATCACTTAAAATATGATAAAACATTTTAGAAATATAAAGTCTATTTTAAATTATACCTATATATAGTAATATTAATAACTAAGTTTGTTTCTTGTAACAAATTCTTACAAAAAAGTTTTGCCCTTGATGTTTATTAGTGATGGTCGACTATTCTGCATCATTTGTAGTCAGCCGATTAGTCAACATTTTGTTGTTTTGTTTTTCTATTAGACACTTTAGTCTAACTTAAGTTAGCTCAAAAATTGTTAGATCGAAATTAGTTTTCTTTACACTTTACACATTTGAATTAGATGTTTTAAACGTTTTACCTTAATCCCTCACATATAGATATTTTAGAGCTAGAGCACAATAGTACTATCTTTTTGGAAAAAGTTGTTGCAATAAGGACGTTAGTGCACAACTCTATGTGGTTTAAATTTCGTTGGTAAAAATATTAATTAGTATGTGTGTGAACTAAGGTACCAATATCATATAAATCCATAAATATAGATAACATCCATGACCTAGAAACAAATATTCGAGTTCATCAGACAAATATTTACCCCAGCCGGGATTTGAACCTAGGACTGCCGGCTCAGAAGGTAGGTGCACCACAAACTGCGCCGACCGCGTCGTGGAACTATAACCCTCTCAACTAGTTAGCTATTCTCAAACAGACAATGGATAATAACAAACAAAAATACATTGTTTTCGATCAGCCCATTATCTTGCTCAGTGACCTGTCACGATGAACTGTTGGGTTATTTGAAGATGAATGTTGAATGCTTACTTCGTTTGCTTAATAATATATAAAACATATTGCAAATACCTATAGTTTCTAATTAGATTTTCAGTTTTCTACAAAAGTTTACCTATTGCTAAGCTAAACAAATGATCTATAAATTTATGAAACGTAATTTTATTTTTCTCTTATGATAAGTGTGTCCAAATAATCCATCTCACAGAATTCTAAATTTATTTGGTTCTGTGTATTTTTGAATGTAGGTATGTTTAGTGGTTACAATGATGTTATTTATGTTCACTATAGTCTAATACAATATTTCGCACTACTAACATCCCACACTACTAGCAAAAAATTACAGATTGACATGAATAACATGAATATTGATAAAGACCCTGCTAATATGCTATGCATTTTATTATCTCAGAAATAAAAAGGTTTCATTCATTTATAACCAAAATAATATGGAGCTTGGAGCAAGAGAGCAACCTAAATACCTGATATCCATTTTAACACTAGAATTGGAAGAGTGAGGCCTCCTGATACAGATTGAATAAACCGATGAGAAGGACTCAACCACACTTGTACTTACCACCTAAGGTTAAATGGAAATATATTATTATTATATTATTATTGAATTAAATATACCTCCATTAATTAACAAGCATGAATAGAGATGGGTGTCAATAAAAACATTTTAAAGTTACCTTAAATGTAATTAGTAGTATAGTAATAATTGATAAAAACAAAGAAACCTGCCAACTAGTTTGCAAGGGAAGTTCATTGTCAAGTTCACATCGCGTTAAAAATACTCACCTCAATTTTGACAGTTTGGTCATTTCCTCTGGTATAGTCTTAAGTTTATTGCCTCTTGCTCCGAAAGTGTCCAACTTGCTGAGGTTCCCGATCTCCTTAGGGATCTCCCGAAGCCCTATCCTGTTGCACCAGAACGCCTCAAGATTCTCGAGCTCACCAATCTCTGGTATCAACACTTGTAACGGGTTGTAACTTAAATTCAGATTGACGAGATTTTTCAAATTCCCTATCTCCGGCGGCAGCGAAGTAATGTTGTTATAATCCAGTGTTAGCGTTGTCAAATTCAATAACTGCGTTAATTCCACTGATATAGTTGTTATTTTGTTTCTATGCAGGTACAGGTGCTCGACTTCATAACAGGTGTACAGCAGGCTAGGTATTTCAGAGATATCGAAAGCATTGAGGCTCAGTCTTGACTTTTTTTTCACAACTGCTGATTCTATTATGGCCAATATGTGGTTATCACGGATAAATTTTAATATGGAACTCATTTTGGTGCTATTTTAGGTACATTTCAAGAGACTATTGCGTTTGAATTTGTTGTGAAAATGACAGGTGTATATGACATTGGCACTTGACAGTCCAGTTGATACTTGATGGACTATTTTGAAGTTTTAAAGGTGTTTTTTTCACTATTTCCGTCAGATATGCAAGAAACTACTTAAGGATAGAAAAATATAGGTGTACCGTCATATTAGCCAAAAGTATGCCATACCTACTTTTAAGGTCAAGTGCAACAAAATTTTAGCATTTTTAATCAATTTTACAGTTTGCATATAAATCATGTGTAAAAAACGCCTCTGAGCTTCGTTACGTTCGTTACAAAGTGTTGCAAGGGTAAAATTCATATATCTACTAAAAAATTATAAATTTATGATTATAATATTTCTAATAATGGAAGTTAATTTTAGTAATTATCAGTATTATAAACACATTACGAATAACTTATCACAACGTTACAAGTAGAATCCAATAGTGCGTTTGTAGTATCATGTCATGCGTTCAACGTAACGTTAAAATAGTATTGATTTTCATAATTTCGCGGAAAATGTAGGGCCTAATCGATTGTATTAAAAATAAACATAAGTTATAAAGCACTGAATTAAATTAAAAAATGTCTGGCTACAGTGAAAGATAAATAATTTGCTTACAAGTGATCCTGAAAAGTAATTGCACGGCTAACTATTTTAAGATGACATTATATATATTTAAGCTAATATTTACAATAGCTCTTATAGAGCAATGTTTTATTTGTGATACAAATGGTAAGTTGTAGAATTAAGCATCCTCTTCCTTATAAACAATAGAATAATCTACTAAATTTGTTTTTTCTTTATTTTATGTTTATTAGCTCTACAGCAAAACAGGACCTTCCACCATGTACGTAGATCGAGTGTGGACGATAGTTTCTTCAGGAACCAGAAAACACCATCATATCGGTCGTTTCAACCAGTCTCAATAAAATACCGAAAGTCATATCCGAGGGAGGATCGTACGGATTATGACATTACTTCGTACGACTCCGAATATGGTGGCGTGGTATCCAACTTTACGTCTTCCATTTACGATGACAACCCCCCGTTGTATCCAAACCCGGAGTTCTTGTCCAGAAGTAATCAAGGTAAACCTTTTTAAAAATTCAAACACGCAACAGGTTTATACAACACGTATGAAACAAAGTCAACAAGTTGCCTGTTTCTTAAATCAAGCAAGTCTTGTCGTAGCAGGCATGACAACAGAAAAAAACGTAGAAATATAGCGTACCAGCCGAAGTAAAAGAAATGTAATAATTTAGATAGTATTGAATATTGGACCATAATTGGCTGCATTTTTTTTACAAGCTGTGAGCAAGACGGTGGACACTCGACCAATTGACAATGAAGTGGAGTTGCCTGATGATTCATTAGCCGATGCGGATTTGAAGGAGCATAATATCATAGACAGTGTCACATACCTGTATGGCTTCAACAACTGTCACAACGTGAGAAACGAATGGAAAATATTGGTGAGTGATGAAGTATGTAAATATTGTTTGCTACTTCAAAAGAGAAAGGCACATACTCCGAGACTATCTTTTCCATAACAAATCATTATAACGCAACACAAGTGCTCATTAGCACCCACGAATCTCTTTCGTGTGATTGTTCCAAGCCCAAGACCAGACCTAATGTAAAGAACTCTGCCAAAAGGTTCAATCACGCAGATTTACTCCGTGGTGTTGGCCTCTACCATCCCAAATTACTAGATTATGAAATATTAATTTGCTATTTGATTTCCCTATAGATTTTCATCACAAGCGGCATTGCCGTCTTGATACTGGCAGCGACAGTGATGTGGCTCTTATGGAGTGATTACGCAGCTGAATTCCGGAAAAGTAGCAAGTTGTATCCCATCAACATTAACTTGTGTTGCTGTCTAGCGGCCTGCACGCTCATCTACATACAGGCTGTCATGGTAAGTCTCAGTTTTGTACAGAAACCGAGTGAGTAGTTAGTCACTTCGAGTCCTTCAAGACAACCAGAAATGGGTCTGGGCTCTGCTGAGGTTCTATCAGTCTTTTCAGCTTACTATTATTTAACTGGAGATACATTTTAATGGTACATTAAAGCTCAAGTGATGCTTATAATAATTACAGCACACTATGCTTTTATTATTGAAGCCTAAAAAATTGCAACTCAGTGAAAATCTAAATTTGTTTGTACCTTACTTATTGTCGTATAGGACGCAGTCGGTAGGATTTTATACTTAATTAATAAAATCAGAAGCTAATTTTATTTCTAGGGAGTATCAGCCCCGTCTCAATGTGAGCGCATTGCCCTCCTCCTGCACTACACACATGTGTCCTGTGCTATGTGGATCGTGGCTCTCGCCGCAGCGGTAGCAGAATACTGCGTCTGCGATTCGCTGCTACCTCTCAAGTATATCTACTTGCTTGCGTATGGAGTTCCGGCGATTGTGGTTATGGTGTGTTACGTTTAAGTATTTTTTTTATAAAATGTTAATTAACTATAAGCAGCTCTCTTTATTTATATATATGATCTTTTACTTAAAGCGCTTTACCAACTCTTTTTACTTCCTATAGTTAATCATCCTTAGGGATGTTATTTCAGTTTTACAGGGAGTTATTTGGTTTCCGACTTCCCTTTTCATTTGGTGTGGTCGTTGAACCAGAATTCCAGATTATCCTTGTCCTCTTAGGTTGTTACCTTACCGACACACATCTCCTTCCCAACTTCGTCCTATATCACATATCTCACACCCAACACCTACAAATGTCACCACTATCCCATCACTGTCCAATACAGTAAGATTTTGAGTCAGTCTTATTTTAAGTACTTAAGATTTATTGCGATTAAAGTAAGTACTTAGATGACAAGACTTAGCATTTATTATGTATTTTTATTTCAGTTCAACTACGCTCTCTCAATGGAGCACTATGAGATAAAACACTATTGCTGGATGTCTATAGAGAAGGGGATGGTTATGGGTTTCATGGTGCCAGCTATGATCCTAATCTTAATCAACACTGGGATAATCATAATGGGCTTACAAAGCGTGAATAAAAAACAAGCGGAATTGTTCAAAGCCAAGCTTACGGAATTAGTAGGTCACCACTTGGCGCAGTGGACCGTGAACGAGAATTATGGAAATAGTACTGGAAGCATTGATACTCTGGATAACATTTATAGCCCTAGTAGCAGCCGGAAGAACACAGATACTTCTGAAAAGGATTATAATATGAGCGAGGATGATCAGTGTAATAATTTGGGGAATTCTAACGTTGATATTGATTGTGACGGTGAAATTCAGGTAATTTTATTGAAGGTGCCTGTTAATTATGTAAGGTGAAGTATACAATTGTGATGAAAACAAGAATAATCAGTTCCTTCTCTCGATGGAAATCTAGTTCTCGGATTAAGGAAACATAAATATCTTGATGAGATTGTTCTAGATTTGGATATTTAGATATTTTTAGGTTTGTATCTGTTATTAAATTATTCTTTAGCCTCTACTCTAATGAAATAAATATTTGTTTACAGCCTCCTTATGTAAGAGCCTTACAGGATAAAGGGTTACTGGACGTTATCATCAGCCTAGACAATCTCTCGATGAAGAATAGCTGGAACGCCGAAGGAAACGAAAACGAGCTTAAGTCTTATTTGAACTTGTGTTTGGTATTGGAGCCATTTTTCGCCATAAACTGGGTTATGGGGGTTGTCGCAATTGAAAATGCCGGTCACTGGTCAACTCCGTCTATCTACATGGTACTCGTTGTGGCTATGGTAAGGGATTCACATTTTTAAACATATTCTCTTCATATTTATCATTGTGCAAAGATTGTGATTCTGATTTCTATTTATTATTTATTTTTAGTATGTTTACCTTTCGGCTACCTTGTGCACGACGCTGCCCATCGTTCGGAACAAAACGACAACCTCGTGCTGTGAGGAAGTAGTGTCGGAATCTACACTGACCAGAAGCAGGTAAAATAAATAAATTGATTGTGAAAATAACTGACCGCACGAGCTCGAAGCGTTTCCGTATCGGCTTTAGGCATGCAATTTTGTGAGCAGATTCGATGACCATATAAATCTTTTTCATCAAAAGAATTATGAGTTTTTCCACATTTGTTAATTTTTTACTTAAGCAAAGACCGACTCGCGAGGACTAACGGCTCATAGCCACTAAGATGTTTTTTATAAAAATCTACCAAACCGGTAGTTTGTTTCATTTCCTGGCATCATTATTTAGAAACAAATTTAGGTCCATGGTTATAAAAAATAAAAACAAATTTAGGCATATATTTATACAGCCAATTATTATAATATTTGTATTTTCAGGACAACGGATAGCATTCCTTTATTGGATCCAGCGATGCACCAGCCTAATGTAACTCCAGCGCCTGCTGACACTATAAGTACTATCAGCATATAATGTAATCGAAATCTCAAGATACTTGAGTTGATTTGAAAGATTTTAAACCGCATTCGGATTCAAGTCCGAAGGTTTTAACGAGGAATTGTGGAAAGATCAAAGAAAGATTTAGTCAAATTACCACATAAATGGAATTGTAATTTAAAAATGCGAGGGCGAAAAAGTTTGATCTCATATTAGTTTTTAAGAAAAATAAAGCTATCAATTTAGACTATAAGTGCATTATAACATTTATAAATTATAACGTAATATACCTACCCAGTACCAACGTTTTGAGAACTTAAGAAGGCCATAAATATTGTTAATCTTAAATTAAGGAATTTTAAATCAGCTTTACAGATTTTGATAGTGTTTTTGGTGTAACCAGTAAAAAAAATATGTCCACCTAATTTATAGTGATGGGTTGTGTCTAATCGTTTAAAAGCAATTTTAAAATCGTTACCTGTGTAATTACTAATAGTTATATTTTTTACTTCTAAGGGAAAATAGCGATTTGGTCTTGACATAAAAAAAAAATACTTTTAGTATTTATTGGTACCTAAACATTTACATTTTACTTACTTAATGAAACCCCAGGGATATGGAAGGCACTTCCGTCCAAAGAAAATTATCTATCGATATTAGGATTTTTCCCTAAATTCGAAACCCAAAGTCTCACCCATTATAGATTTCTCATAGAGAGAATAAATACAATTCTAATTCTTGAGGGTAGACATTTGGTCCCAACGATCATCAATGGAATCCCAAAAATAAGCGTCTAAAACAGGTCCTTATTTTTTTTTTATCAAAACTATTATCCCATCAATCTTCTTGTATACGAAAGCAGGTCAAATAAATTTTCAAATCCTGGCGGTATCGCTATTTTTCCTACAACCAAAGCATATCTCGAAAACTGTTGCCATTGTGTACAAGAACAATAATTATTTAAGTCTCAATTAATTTTTCCCAAACATTTCGATCTAAGGCATTTAAAATATTATCCATTATAATAAATAAGTAGATTCTGTATATTTATGTAGGTATACCTACCGATACTTGTAAGATATTGTAACCCACCAAAACGCGAAGGACCAGCGAAGTGGGTTGCTTCGTTATATTTTCTATACGCTTTTCTATCAAAACTGAATGTTTCAACTTAAAGACAACAATTTTATCTCATCGACTGAACGTATATCTGCTTCAGAAATCGTGTTTAGTATTAAATATAGACTATTTAAATAGGAGTTCAATCCATTTTATAATATGCGATGTGTTCTAAAGTTCTATTACACGTAAGTTTCTGTTAAATAACGTTTCTTAAACCTCTTTATAATTTTAGTCAAATCTTATCCTTCATTTAGTTTGGATTTTGTCGAATATTTGCTATCGCACAAACGACTACCACTATATTCAGAATTCCGCCATTAGCAAAATCCTTTTAACCACTTATAGTCTATTTTATATAGTTTTGTGCGTGTAACATCCTAACATCTGTCATTTCAGTACATTTTATAACCATATTTTTTTTTTTAATAATTAAATTTAAATTAATTATTATTTATAAAAATGTGCTAGATGGCAGATGTCCCGCACGCACAATCGCATGTGAAAACTACTATAACAGTAATTATTTGTGCAAATAGGCTGGCAATTTCAACTTTCGTCCATATTTCGTCCGACCTCGTCTCGCACAGCTCGAAAAGCACATTAGTTAAAGAGCGATCAAAACGGCGAAAGGAACGATAAGGTACGACTGTCATGCTGCATACGATCGCCAGTCCTGCGTCTGAAGATTCGGGTAATACTAAAAGTTGGTCGCACTATAATAGTCTCGTATGATTTTACACCAACGGACTCTTTAAAACCAGCTTAATTGTCTTAAATTCATTATCGTATTTGACCTTAGCAAGGGATTTTCGAAAGCTACATGACATTGTATGAACGACTAACTTTCTGAAAAATACGTGGGTATTCATACATTCGATTGTGATCTCTTCTAAGATCAGAGTCGGGCCAAACGCGTCACATGGTGTAACCGTACCTACCATAAAATTATATTTGTTATACTCATCACCGCACTTTGTGGCGAGTCATAGGGGAGGCCTAAGTTCAGCAGTGGACGACTGTGGCTGATATCTATCAGCCTATCTATGAGTCATGTATCAGCCGATAGACGTCGACTGCTGGACAAAGGCCCCTCCAAAGTTGAAGACAGTCGCCAAACTTACGAGGCAGTGGGCGGGGCGCATTGCCGTAGAACTGATGACCGTTGGGCCAGAAAAGGTTCTTGAGTGGCGACCGTGGGCCGGGAGACACAGCGTGGGACGGCCCCCAACAAGGTGGACCGACGACCTGCTTAGGATCGGGGGCAGAAATTGGATGAGGGCGGCGTAATACCGATCGTTGTGAAGAACTTGAGGGAGGCCTTTGGACGACTACCGGCTGATATGATTATGAAGATTACGTTAGTATGTAGTACTTTAACATGTGTACTTTTTAATACCTGTTCATATGGTAGGTACGCTTACTCCGTGTGGCGGGCTTGTCAATATACTCTATGGTCCCGACTGGCCTTACAGACTTCATTTTATAGAAACCTTTTAAATGTTGCTTTGTAATAAAGTGTTATTAGTGGTGCCCTTGCCTAAGAAATAAGCCACACGATTTCGGTAATTTGGAGCACTTTTCTGCGACAAAATCTTATTAGATAATATTCTACTACTAAGTACATTGTCTTAGATCGTAGTAATTCTGTTTGTGATAGAACTGTTGCCACAAGAATAATTCGAATAAATGTTTTGACTAAAGCTTTTTCTCTTTACCGAGCGAGTGTAGCCCTGTTCTAGCTTAACCTAAAATTCTTTCGTATGTCCGTTGGTCCAGACGTTCTCCGGCTGTTCTCGCCTGGAGGTCGCTATCAAACGATTTACGTGAAATTGTGTGAGCAGGTTCGATAATGGACAGAATTTTCTTGTATTTTTTCGAAATTTAGAAAATGGTGGAAATATATGTAGGAGGGTTGATTACGTATATTTTAGCATTTCTAGCCTTACAGAGCCACTAGTTTATATAGAACCTTTCTCAAGGTGGCGTTAGTGTGTTAAAAAAGTCTAAGTAGAATACGAAATGTACAGTCGCCATCAGACATATAGTCGTATAATATTCATAAATATCTGAACACGACTCTTATTGACTGGGCGTTACAGTACATGTTCACATATTTATGAACGCCTTATGTATATGCTGCGATATATCTGATGGCGACTGTACTGGCCAGAGAAATCACTAAAGCATCGAACTGAACAAGACTAATAGCAGGTGACTTTATAGGCAGCACCTTAGCTCTAAGTGTCAGGGTTTTTAGGGTTCCGTACCCAAAGGATAAAAACGGGACCCTATTACTGAGACTGCTGTCCGTCCGTCTGTCACCAGGCTGTATCTCAAGAATGATGATAGCTAGACAGTGGAAATTTTCACAGATGATGTATTTCTGTTGCCGCTATAGCAACACATACTATTCATGATAAAACAATAATAATTAAGGGGAGCTCCCGTACAAAAATAGGGCTTTTTGCATGATATTTCGTTCAACGGGCATTTTCTCATGAATCGTTATAGGTTGAAATTTTCAGAGAATGTATATTTTTGTTACATCTATAACAAAAAATAAAAATAAGTAAAAATTAAAGAAGGACCCCATACAAAGAACGTGAACAAAAATGTTCAATATTGGTACGGAGCCTTCGTGCGCGAGTCCGACTCGCACTTGGCCAGTTTTTTAAATAGTTTCAACGACATTTTGTGGGTGGTTGACACCACAAAAAGTTAATCAAATAAAACAACCGATTCGCTTATATCGAGTGTATTTCTGGATAAATTGGTTACAAAATACTCATCCGCCGACCACGGGCGGTCGGCCGGGCGCAAGCGGCCGCAACAGCAAGATGAATCTCAAACGAAAACTAGATCGCACATCGTAGTATATATTACAATCTAAATAGTACAAAAAGCCGACCGGCGTCTTACGGTATCAACAAAAATGCTCGCGTCACTGAATTTTATTTAGTTTGAGCTTAACTTACTCTTTAGTTATTTTATAGGAAAAAATATATATAATTAGTATAACTTAAATTAGATAAATCCTCGTGTCCGCAGCTTATACAGTTCATGGTTCTGTACACTGCAGAGAAAGCTTAGGATGAAATGATATATTATAAAAAGAACCCATGCGTAGTACTGCGCCGAGCGCAGAATCCGGTGCGTCGGTCGTAGCGGTAAATGCTCTACTGGCGGTCAGTGGCGCGAAGCTTTTCTTCCACCGCTTCCTGGGAAGCCTCCGAGAGATCGGTCGCTTGGATGTATTTCTGTACGCCGACTAGGGACTTCTTCAGCGCATCGAAAGAGCTGAAACGGAAAAAAATCAATTCAATATTGGTCAGTGTCTGAACTTCGCCGACCTAAGGTAGGGTGATGTCTACGTGTCTTAAAATTATGGAAGTCGCACAATAACAACAAAAAAACAATTGGTTCTAATCTAAAAAAAAATTGTAACCTTTCCAACTCATCGATGTCTGGTGACACGAGAGCAACCATGGCTATGGTAACCATATTATACATATTATGTCGCAGTGAAATGGTAAAATCTGGGATTTGATCAATCCACGGCAGATGACAAAATTGCAACAGAGTTTTGTTATTTCGCTTAACAAACCTAGCTAGACTAGTTTAGTGAAATTACGAAATCGGATTGGTAACTAAATTTGTATTGCCATTTCACTGGAAATTTTCAGGAATTTAATCTAATCTCCAAACTGGTTTAGTGAAATGACAAAACAAGCTAGTAGTCTCAACTTGCATTGCCATTTCCCTAGGCAAAGTCGGTGATTTGGTAAAATCTCTAAACCAGTTTAGTGAAATGACAAAATATCATTGTAGGCTGATCTTGCTTTGCCATTTTCCTAGACAAAGTCGGATCATGCTTATACTAACCAGGTGTAAAGTTTATCTAAGCAATTACGTAGATATGCCCGCTTAGTTTTATCTACACTCAGCCATATCGTAATGTTATTTATTGACAATTGATAACAGGAGGACGAAAGGTGACGCTAATATCGATACCGTAGTTCACATTAATTTTAAAACACAGAGTTGTGCACTATAATGTCCTAATTGAAACACCTTTTTCCGGAAAGTTAGTACGATTGTGCTCTAAGGCATCGATATATAACGTAACGATTAGTTTCACTTCGTCCACATTCCCATTTTGACAACTTCCTAGCTCGTCAAGAATCCCATTTCTTTTCAATATAGTGATCAAAAATATGATATTTGTTCGATGTTTACTACGATTACGAAATATTACTGTTTGTAAAGGTAACCTTTGAGTAGAACACTTCACTATCCTATGGAATAAAGATTATTAAGAGTCCATACTTTATTATCTAAGACGTTATATATTGACATCTTAAATCTGCTACTAGGGATTTTAATTGTTTCTTCATGAATTATGTGCAATGATTATAAGATTCTAAAATTGTCTTGAAAATCAGATTTCTATTCATTCATTCTTCACATTTGAGAGATGGATGACTCATATCTTTTGACTTTTTCAGTCAGGTCTCGTCACGGTCTCGGAACAACTGACAAGACGGTTGAAAGCCAGATAATTGCCAATACAAGGTAATTAGATAATATATTTAAATAAAGTCGCCTTCCTATACGTAACGGAAAGCGCAGCGAGGGACAGCCCCGACTAGGTGGACATATGACCTCGTTACGCAGGGAGTCGATGGATGCAGTCTGCACATGATCGCACCGTGTGGCGAGCAAAGGGGGAGGCCTATGTTCAGAAGTGGACGTGGACGTCTGTGGCCGGTAGATTGATAGATATAATATGTCGATAAGGTCCGTTTTTGTTGTGATTACCTGCAGAACGTAGTGTAACTTTAAATTGAAATTGGATATATGTTGCTTACCTAGAGTACAACATCTTCTTCTTGACCTTGGCGGTGTCCGGGCACCACGACATCAGGAAGAGCTTCTGTTTCTTGCTCGCCTCCGACGTGCCTTGGCACTGGTGCGTGTATTCAAAGTCGAACAGGCCATATCTGGAAAAGACAAGCGACTGTATTAGGACTAAACGAATGAAGGAAAGTAGTTTAATAGCAGGTGCCGCCCTACTAAAGGTGTTCGAGGGTCGACTCGGAGCTGCGGCCAAAATTGGTTTGTTAGTCGGGAACCTAGTGTTTACCTCGTCGCCAATCTAACAGCTGTCGAGCGGACTTTCATGAAGGAGGAGCTGTGGCCAGAGGGTATCGATTTCTGGCGTATTTGTGGTCGATCAAGTAATACCCAGAAGCTTGACACACGTCGCCGAACGTTACTACCGCGTAACTAACAATTGTTGCCAAATTAAGATAGCCAGCGAACTTAAAATCCTGATAAGAAACGACTTGTTCAAACAGCCGTTTCAATTAACCAATAGTGAGATCAATACTTACGTGTGTAAAAAAGGAAAAAGAAGCCTTCAAAATAATAAAGTTGGGCCATTGTCAGTTTAAAAAACAAAATTCGTCCCTTCGGTGGTCAAAAGTTAAGAGCTTGTACGAATCTAGGTTATGTTGCTATTACTTCGGATTATAGAAGAGGGAACGTTCTTTATTCTCACAGAATCCTTAATTTCGCAAAATGTCCACCGGAAAGACACGCACCTAAATCTGACAATGACCCTGTTAGGTAGCGCGGCTATCCGCAACATATTTTGTTGTGTATATGTATTCAATGTTTACGTATGAGCCTGAGCGCGTCGTTGTCATAGCGACGGGGTGCGGGTCGCGGGGGGAGGTGCGCGCGAGCCGCCTCGTCACGGGAACTAGCCGCGACCCGCAGTGTTGCTGTGTATTTGCTCCGTGTCGCACGACAACGGCTCGGTCAATTATTGGTTGTTTTCGTATATTTTTCGTTTCGTGTTTGTATGTGTCGTGTATTCGTTTTAATAGTATATTTTAATCTTTCGCACTCATTGACTTTAATTTGAGAACCCCGCACCTAACTACAAAAAGCTGGTCCTACGAGTTCGGATGTGTTAAGTGTTGAACTATGAGTGTAGAAAGTCGGAAACCGAATACACGCAGTCGAGCGAAGATGACGAAACCGGCAGAAACAGGTGCAGATGCAGCTCAACAGCTCGCGCGTGACTCCGCGACGGGTGGTCGTAACGACCACGGGGATATAACGGAATTACCGCCGTCGGAGACATGGACGCCGGCATCAGAGCGTACCGTCAGGCCACGAAGCAGCGCCAGCCACTCGTCAAGACTTAGCCAGGCCGCCCGCGAAGCGCAAAGAATGCGCGCGGAATACGATGCGGAGGTCGAAGTGGCTAAACTCAGAGAAAGTTTAATTAAAAAGAAGCTAGCACTTGATATGGCGGAGCTAGCAGTACAGGAAGAAGAGCAGGAGGGATCGCTCGCCAGCGCCGCGAGCAGAGTATCAGCGCGCCTGGCGCGCTGGTTCAAGCACGCGCCCGCGGTCCCGCCTGCAGAGCGCGCGCGATCGGCGCGCGCGGCATCGCCGCCGCCGACGGGTGACGTCATGAATGGGTCGGCGCGCCTGCTCAACAATGCGCCGCCGCCGGAACCGTGGCGCGCGCGCGCCGCCGTCACGCCACGTACGCCGTCGCCGCCGCCGCCGCCGCCGAAGAAACAAACGGATATCGATCGCCTGGCGGAGGCCATCGGCAAGCTGGGGCAGACAAAGAGAGTGCCGCGACAGGTGCACGAGATACCCAGTTACGATGGTAACGCAGCGGACTGGCTCACTTTCAAGAAAGCGTACCGATGCACCAATGAGATGCACGATTTCGAACCATATGAGAACATGGCACGCCTCCGAGTCGCGCTCGTCGGTGAAGCGAAAGTCGCGGTCAGCGACTTATTGAGAACCTCCTCCGATCCTGAAGAGGTCCTTAAGGCACTCGAAGATGAATTTGGGCACCCGAGTCGCGTCTTAGAGTGTGCCATCAAGAGAGTTCGCGATCTACCGAAAGTTAGCGAAAACGGGAACGAAATTCGTAAGTTTACGAATGCTGTGCGGAATTGTGTATCTGTGTTAAAGACTATTCGTGCCGATGGATATTTAAACAATCCGCAACTGATAAGTGAACTTTTAGGTAAATTAACGCCTTATCAACGCGCTCAGTACGGTGAGTTTGTCATGCGTTTAGACAATAATAGTGGTGTTGATTTACGAGTGTCGCCAAACCTAAACATTCTAGTGGACTTTTTGAGTCAACTTACTCGAGCGTCGTCATATTACACGCCTGTAAATATAAGCAGTGTCGGCGGAACGTTTGAAGCGCGCGCGCCGCCGCCCGCAGGACGGCGCGATAAGGGTGTGGCCGTGCGCACGAGCGGAGCGAGTCACCGTGTACATACGCAAGTGGAAGCGATTCAAGAACAATTATCATGTGTTAAGTGTGCACGGGCTCATAAATTGACTGACTGCGGTGAATTTAAAAGTCTTACCCCGAATGAACGTTGGGAGTTTGTTAAGGAAAAAAGGCTGTGTTTTAAGTGCATCGTGAAAACTCATTCGAGTAGGTTTTGTCGCGCAAAACGCTGCGGTAAGTGCAAGTGGTCACATCACGACTTGCTACATAAGGACGCGCAGAGCGCTTCGCCGCCCGCGGTGGGACCACCGCCTTTGCTGCCGCCGACGTCGGTGTCGGAGTCGGCGCCCGCGCCGCCCGAGCCGCCTGTGAAATACGAAACTTTGACAAACGTCGGTGAGTGTCAAGCGCGTGCGTTGTTAAAAGTGTTACCGGTGACAATAGTAACAAGTAATGGTGCCGAACATTCCACATACGCTTTGCTAGACGATGGCGCTTCTGTATCGATCATAGACGATAAACTCGCGAGTGATGTTGACGGACCCGTAGTGCCTTTGAAGTTGATGACCGCGCGCGGACATTGTGTGACTGACAATAATTCGCGAAGTGTTAAAGTCGTAGTGCGCGGTCCGAACGGAGTTAGTCACGACATTTCGGTGCGAACTCTACGTAATGTTAACTTACCGTCGCAGACGTTACCGGCGCGAGTGCTTGAAGAGAACGTGCACCTCCGGGACCTCGGTTGCAGTGAAATGAGGGAGGCGAAACCCATGCTGTTGTTGGGCCAAGACAATTGGAAGCTCATCGTCGGCCGGGAGATTCGACAAGGTAAATCTGGTCGCCCAGTCGCTTCTCTTACAAAATTGGGGTTTGTTATTCATGGTCCATTAGGAGGGGGGGTTAGTGGTAGTCGATAACGACTCTGCCAACTGCATGCTCACGCCGCTTGACGATTTGCACGCTATAGTGAAAGCTCAGTTCGAATTAGAGGCAATAGGTATTTCTGAGGTACTACGTAAAAATTGTAAATCGGAGCGCGCTTTAGAAATATTAGATAATACGTGTCGCCGCGTGCCTGACAACCCTAAGCAGTGGGAAGTGGGCTTGCTGTGGGCTCGTGATTGTATAGAGATGCCCGACAATTACGAATACGCGCGTAAACGCTTAGCTGGTATAGAACGTAAAATGGATCGCGATTCTAATTTCGCTGACGACTATACAAAGCAGGTGGATCGATTGTTAGCCGCGGGTTACGCGCGTAAACTTGATGATAGTATTAGGGCAAGTCCTGTGTGGTACCTACCACATTTTGGTGTCACGAACCCAAACAAGCCCGGTAAATTGAGACTTGTGTTTGATGCCGCTGCTACTTACCAAGGCGCGTCATTGAATGCTCATCTGCTTAGTGGGCCCGATTTGATGAATTCTTTGTTAGGTGTATTAATAAAATTCAGGTCGGGTAAAATAGCCTTCACTGCCGACATTGCCGATATGTTTATGCGTGTCAAAATTCGTGAGGCTGATCAAGGGGCACAGCTGTTTTTATGGCGTGGTCAGGATCGGGTCAATGAACCCGCGATTTATGTCATGGATGTCATGATTTTCGGTGCCGCCTCGAGCCCCACATCAGCCATTTATGTTTTAAATAAAAATGCAGAGGAGCTCATGAACACGCACCCCGCGGCAGTGGAAGCTATTAAAAGTAAACATTATGTTGATGACTATTTGGATAGTGTTGATTCCATAGAAACGGCACAACAGCTGATCGCTGATGTCACCCACATTCACCGATCAGGTGGTTTTGATATCAGGGGGTGGGTGACAAATTCAGCAGAATTAAGTGAAAAACTGCCATCTGTTGTGCCGGGTCGTGTTAAACTGGACAAGTCGGAGAATGAGCGCACATTAGGTATGATCTGGTGTCCGTCAAGCGATTGTATGAAATTTGATCTGTCGTTCAAGCGTTTGCCGATTGAATTAGTTGAAGGTCAGGTCAAGCCTACTAAGCGCGAGTTCCTCAAGTTTATCATGAGTATTTTTGATCCATATGGTCTAGTATATCCCTGTGTGATACAGTCACGGGTTCTCATGCAACGTGTTTGGCAGTCGGGAATAACGTGGGATGAGTACATCAAGGACTCTGAAGCCGTCATCTGGTTTCAGTGGTTGAGCAAGTTAAAGGCTTTATCGAACGTCGCCGTGCCTCGGTGGTACGGCCTGCAACGGTCGTCAGTAGTAGACCTTCATGTCTTCGGAGATGCCAGCGAAAAAGCGTACGCGGCTGTGGCATTTCTAGTAGGTACTGGTGTCGATGGTAATAGAGTATGTACAATGGTTGCAGGTAAAGCACGCGTAGCTCCTGTCCGAGTTGTCTCAATTCCGCGCCTTGAGTTGCAAGCAGCGGTGTTAGCATGCAGGTTGGCTGCAGTGACTATTAAGTCCGAATTTGATTTCGATATCACCAACTTGTATTTATGGACTGATTCCAAGACGGTCCTTATGTGGATAAATTCTGACGCGCGGGACTACCAAAAATATGTTTCTCATAGGTTGGCAGAAATTGATAGCTTAAGCAAGAGAAGTGACTGGCACTGGGTACCTTCCGAGTCCAACCCTGCTGATGAGGCGACCAGGATGGACTGGCCTAATGACAAGGGCATGTGGCTTTCGGGTCCCCCCTTTCTTTGTGATCCACAGGTACCCTGGCCGAGCTGGAGCCGCGAGGAGCCGCCCGACGATGACCCGGAGCGCTTGGAGAGGGCGCTCGTGACAGCCGAGGCTGGCTGTCCTGTTATCGACGTGGCGCGCTACTCCAAATGGACGCGAGCTGTGCGCGTCACTGCGTACGTCCTTGCCTTTATAAGCACGTGCAGATCTCAGCAGAAGACGGCGGAGCTTACAGCAGTGAAGTTACAAGAGGCCGAGAAGCAGTCGCAAGCTCACTTCTTTCCTGATGAGCTTAAGGCCCTGCAGGCTGGACGCCCGCTGCCCAGGTCAAGTCGCCTCATAAAGCTTGACCCCATGTTGTACGAAGACGGACTGCTGCGCGTCAGGGGACGCCTTAACGCTTCGACTGAAATGTCATTCGAAGTGCTGCACGCCGTCCTATTAGAAGCGGAGCTGGTCGTTAACAGCCGCCCGCTCGCATACGTCGCAGCTGATCCCGATGCGCCAGTCGTGCTCAGACCAAACCATTTGCTGCTTGGGACGGCGGCGGGAGATGCGCGCGTGACGGCTTACGACCCCACTGATTTGGATGCCCGCTGCCAATGGAAGAAGGCGAATGGGCTGGCGGACATGTTTTGGCGACGCTGGTCCCGACAGTACTTGCCCACTCTTCAGCGACGGCAGAAGTGGGCAGCAGCCACGGGCTCCATCAAAGTGAACGACGTAGTAGTGATATGCGATGGCAAGCAGCCTCGCAACACGTGGCCCCGTGGCATTGTGAAAAAAGTGTTTCCGGGTAGTGACGGCCATGTGCGCGTAGTAGACGTTAAAACTGCTACTGGGACGCTGCGTCGTCCCGCTGCACGGATAGCCGTGCTACCTACCGACGGTACATTTGTCGATTGAAGCCTCCAACTGGGGGGTGGTAATGTTAGGTAGCGCGGCTATCCGCAACATATTTTGTTGTGTATATGTATTCAATGTTTACGTATGAGCCTGAGCGCGTCGTTGTCATAGCGACGGGGTGCGGGTCGCGGGGGGAGGTGCGCGCGAGCCGCCTCGTCACGGGAACTAGCCGCGACCCGCAGTGTTGCTGTGTATTTGCTCCGTGTCGCACGACAACGGCTCGGTCAATTATTGGTTGTTTTCGTATATTTTTCGTTTCGTGTTTGTATGTGTCGTGTATTCGTTTTAATAGTATATTTTAATCTTTCGCACTCATTGACTTTAATTTGAGAACCCCGCACCTAACTACAGACCCAGTTACAACGTTTTAAGTTTGGTGTTGTCTAGATATGCAGTATTTACTAGTGCTAGTTACGCGAATTTGAACTATCCCCGACGATATGTAGGCATGTCTAGTTGTATGGACCTTCGACGCCTGCATTCAACGGACTGAATTGGATTACCTGCACTCGCCGGTGCCGCCCTGCTGCAGGTGTTCGAGGAACTGGTCGTACTCGGCGTTGCGCCCGCCGACGGTCTCCACGTCGATCTGCTTCTCATCGCGGATGTAGAACACCACGTAGCGGTGCTTCTTGTCTTTCTTTATCTCTTCGTAGGTCGTCTTGCACGCGTCCGATACTGTTACGCCAGACGCCTGGAATAAAATAAATGGTTACATTTATTATTTGAATATACTCCATATGTGATATTGACAGCAGCAATCTACCGTTTAACCTATTGCATGTGGTCTCAATGGCAAGGATTTTAGTTATTGACCAGAACCGACTGAGGTGTCCAAAAGGTCATTAACATAGCATAAACGGACGTAACGTATCATTTTGGTCGACCGGACTACCAATCATCAAACCAAATGTGTACCAAACTACCAACCATCGCTAACCTCTTTCGAACTACTAAACAGATGAGAACATTAATATGTAGGTACACGTGTTGTGTTCTATTCCTTACGGTTTGGTGCGTGAGAGTATTAAAAGCAAAAGATACGGCCGTCAAAAAAGCTATACTTAATATAGAAAAGTGCTACGAGAGAGTAATCGCCCCTTTTACCCACATTTTAAAACTCTGCATTTTCCCAGCTATACGAGAGATATGCGTTAGACGTAACACTGGATTAAGAAAACCGTGTTCGTTGTTGATGTTTTGTCTACCATTGCTATTAATGTTGACAACCAAGGAACCGCGACATACATAACCTTTTATTTCAACGTTCGCGTCACCAGAAAAATATGTAATCATAGTCCTATTGATAACGCGTTCCATCCACGATATACAGTAGCGATCAAAAGTATTTTGACAAACCATTTTTTTTCAAGATGTTGATGAATTGAATTATTATTTAATAATTACGTTACGATAACATCTTATGGCCCTTTTCTTGTTACGTTTCCACTTAGATAACTAAAACTTAACAATGGACTTGGAATAAATACTGATAATACACGCTTCAGGTAGGTCAAAAGTATTTTGACACTTACATAAAATTATTTTGCTGAACTTGCAACAGGGTTAAATAAGACGTTTCATGAATATTTAGTTGCATATCCTCTGCCCTTCCTAACAGCTGTACAAGGAGCCGTCATATAGTCCACTAACTTCTATATATACGTTCGTAAGGTATGTTCGTCCTTTCTGACTGAAGTGCTTGAAAAAAGCCCCTTGGAGTAATTTCTGCACCTCACTCGACGATCCAACTCTTCTCGTAGATGCTCAATAGGATAGCATTTTGACTAGGCCCCTCAAAAACCTTGATTTTTTACGCTTTAAGAAAGCCTGTAAATTTTTAGAATTGTGTCTGAGGTCATTATGGTGCTGAAAAACCCAACGAGGTGGCATATTTTTCTTTATTTATTTTCATAGGGTATCGTATGTGTATAAAGTACACATATCGATCCCATTATTCCGTCAATTCATACGAGAGGCCCGACGCCATGGCGAGAAAAATATCCCCGCACCATTACGTTGCCGCCACCATGCTTGAGTGTGGGTACCAGGTATCGCACATCGTGTCTTTTATTATGAGGACGACGCACATACTTGATACCACCCCACGAGATTAAATTTAACTTGCTCGCGTCACTCCATACAATTTTTGACCCATCGGCACTTGTTCATGATTTGTGACGAATCGCAAATGCTAATCGGGAAGCCTTATTCTTTGCTGAACATTGTAGTTTCTTTTAATGGGCGTCGACCATGTGATCCATGGTCTATTAGGCGTCGTTTAATAGTAAAAATATGAACATTTGTGTTGTAGTTTTCTGTTAGCTCATCTTTAATTGGTATTGCATTATTCCGTGGGGTTTCTACGTCTTACTTTTTTATTACACAATCAGTTCAACAATAAGTCGTTTTTCGAGGACGACTGTTTTCAGGCTTATTTGTGACGCTATTTCGAGCCTTGAACTGCTTATTCCAGACACTAATGAATTGCCGTGATATACCAAAACTTCCCGAAATCTCAGCTTGCGACTTACCCTTCTTAAACGCAGCCGCAACGGGTTACTTAAAATCTTCCGAATATTAATTATGTCGAGACATGCTAAGAAAAGCCTCAAGTTGTAGTTCCTACAAAGTATTTAAATTCTGCAGCCCCATTTCTCAGTTAAATTGGAAAAGAGACATTGTCAAAATATTTTTGAACCGGTATATAAATATTTTTTGTTGCTATGTTTATATTTTAATTCAATGAAACTAAACTTTTTACTTGTTTCGAGAAGCTTTTAAGCCATGAAATACTTTATCAAGAATTAAGTTGGGAAAACTAACATATGGCATATAATATCAAAGGTTTTGCCGTTGTCAAAATACTTTTGATCGCTACTGTATAGCCAAATTCAATGAGGCGCCAAGTCCAAGAATAAGTGAAGATTTTCTACAGAAACATGCAACAAGAACGAACTCGCTGGCAAAAGCTTGTTCAACTTAAATCATTATTTTTTTATTCAACCAAGTACAAGGAGACAGTAAGTCTACCGCCAAACAATATATCCCCCGAGCATGTTTACTTGACGGGTTAAATCCGTCCGACCTCCTGCAGCAGACGCATTTAGACCAGGACTGCAGTGTCGCGGAGCATTGAATACGCTTCCAAGGTCGGACTTGTTCATAGATTACGATTACGTAGTACGCTCCGATTTAATAAGAGAAAATAGTCCAAAGCTATTTGTCTGTTTTCCAACAAACAAACTGAATACATAGAGACAATGAGCAGGATTACGTTCTTAGTTAGAATTAATATAAGGTAAGCTCAGTCGGGATAAGTGCTATAAAGTATTGCTAAACATTCGATCAGTATGAGACGTGATTTTTTTGGTCTGAAATTATTTAATAAAATATCTCCTGGGCCAGTTAGGCAGATATATATTACCTAAATTGTACAAAATAAATAGGGCCGTACTATACTATACGTAAATATAATACTATTTATAATAAGCCATATAATCTTCAAATACATAACATACATTCTGTCTTATAATTACAGAACTCGAGAGCAAAAATATAACTGTATGTTGCAAGTGTTGCAACTGACAAATTGATGTGCACATAATTTTATGAAATCTTGCAAATACGCAGTCTAAACGACGTGAATTTAATGAACCGAGTATCTTAGCGTCAGTTTTAACACAATATGTGGGTTAACAAAGTGAAATATTCAAGTTTCTCTGTTATAACGAATCGCGAAGTTTTTGAATGAATAATGTTATGTACTTAAGTATAACAATATTGTTCCTACTAATATTGTAAATTCGAAAGTAACTGCCTCTTCACGCTTAAAGCCGTACCAATTTCGATGAAACAGTTTTGGGTTCTGGAGAAGGGAGTACCATACCATAACAAAGTTGATTTATCCCAGAATAACAGCGGAAATTTGCATAGGTAAGTACATATTCTACACAGACAAAGTCTCGGGTACAGCCTATGTGTTCTATAACTTCCAGCAAATTAATTTCAAATACGTTTTTCATTGCCTTATGAATATTGTATTTATCAAGCAAACCTGAATCATACGTTTTTAATACAAAGTTAAGTTCAATTTCCGATACGCGAGTGCAAATAACGAGATATGGAGCCATAAAATTGCCTTCCATGAGTAATCAATAGATAATGACAGAAAAACATGGCCGCCTCGATCCACAATACGCTTGTCAACGAGTCAACAACTTCACGTATCACTGCTTGTGTTAAGATTCGCGATTAGATGCGTCATTTTGCGGGTTGCTGATGATTTACCTGCCACCGTGACCATATATGGTCTTGCTAACTGTGAGTTGGAATCATATTAGGGAACTGTTATTTAGATTTGGTTTATGCAACTGTTACATAATGAGAGGTCTATTAGTCTATTAACACGAGTGTTTTAAGGCCTAATTATGTACATGGAAACTGAAACGTGTACCTTTATGACCCTTATTGTCATTGTGACAGGAGGGTAAAAGGTTTCAATTTCCTTGACTGTACCAGTGGCATATAATACACGCATATTCATCATCATATCATAGGCTTTCTTTTATATAGATATGTATGTAGTAGTGCAGGCTATTAGTAAGTCCCTCAGAACGGAAGAATGAATGAGACATCATCATACATGATGATGTTAAGACGACCCCACCGCCCGTGATTATCGTAAATGTTATGAAATAACATCTCTGATTTTTTATGCCAAGTTAACGCTAAGCCAGTTTTGGTTAGCACGGGCTAAATTTTGTATGTGTGCGCATCTGTCCAAACGTCAATATTACAAACAAAACGTATATATGATTGGTTGGTAGGTATATAGACACGCACTCAAAACCAAACGCGACTTCATCTTTCGCAAATCTGTTGTATGAAGACTCTCGGTCTAGGCGTATTTATTCTAAAGTCTATTGCCTATAGCAGTGTTTTCGAACTGTGGGTCGCGACCCCCAGGGGGATCGCGGTATATATCCAGGGGGGTCGCGAGGATCGGCATCGATAAAGTCTCGTGACTACAAGGAATGCAGATTTTTTCAAGCATGTACATTTGCAAGTTTAATCGTACGAACTAGGTTTTAGGGGGTCGCGAAAGAATTTTATTGGTCATTTTGGGCCGTGACACCAAAAGGTTTGAAAAACACTGGCCTATAGTATCTGAATCTCTCTGTCTGTTTCTAATATCTCTCAATCTGTTTTAATAATAATTTAACAATATGAGTGGAGATAGATGCCGGGACAGACAATGCGTATTTTGCCTTCCTTTGTGGGTTGTCCCCATTCGATATTTCAAAAAAAAATTGTTGAGATTTGCCTAGACGCGTTTTAAGTATAGTGTGAAGGTTTACCTGTGACCATATATGGTCATAGGTAAAGTCACACAGTTCTCAGTTATTATATTTGTTAGTTATCGGTTATTAATCTCGTCTTACAATGCGCCTATTTTGCGCATTTTCTCAGTTATTATTTATGTATATTTTTGTTTCTAGTCTAAAGTATTGTTAATCTAGTACAACAAAGGATCGCTATTTTTGTCTCAGAGGACTTTTTACTGTTTACTTTGCGCCATCGATCAAGTATTACTACTAGATGTATGTAAAGATCTTGGAACATAGAATAATGCTCTCTCGATATCGTCTTTCCATGACATTAATCTCCGTCATTCGACCACAACTTAACCGTCTATAAATATCATGTGTCTGAATGATTAACCTATGACTCACAAGTTCGGTTATCTCGTCTCGGCGGGATATCGGAAACGTATATGTAAATAAATACTCATTGTTTTTCTTTGAGACGCAGAATAAGTTATGTTTGAACAGGTGCAGAGCGTTGTGCTCATTCATGCAAAATAAAACTACAGCTGGTACAGTACAGACTATTGACAGAGAGTTATAAGAGAAACGAGTGAGTTTCATCGGTTATAACTAATAAACATGCATATCAACGCATTCACTGCCAGCAACGCGTATATAATATATGCGTTCACCGTCATCCAAGTTTGTTCTTAGTCCACGTCCCATGCCAGTGAATGCGTTAATGCTAAAGCGGCATGGGCACCTTTCCACAGAAGACCATACCAAATGTATGTAGTCCCTTGTAAAAATCGTAATGGGTCTACGAACAGGTACTTGTCCAATTTAGTAAACAAGATTAACCTCACAATTGTAATTTAATACCAAAACTCCCTGTCCTCTCGCAAGTAAATAAATTTCTTTTATAAAATTGACAACGTGGTACTGGTGTCCGAAATACTGACGAAGGCATTTATTGGAAAATTACAGTTTCACTATAACAATACCACTTACTTTACAAGTAGAGATGCCACGAATAGTGAATTGGCCGAATACCGAATATTCGGCAACGCTGTCGGCCGAAGCGCCGAATATTCGGCCGATCCTTACAAGTGGTGTTCAGCAAACGAAAAACAATACCCGAACCTTTCGAAATTTGCAAAAGTTTATCTTTCTTCGCCTGGAAGTAGCGTTTATAGTGAGAGGTTATTTTCTGAGGCTGGTAACGTTTACGATGAAAAGCGCAATCGTTTGCTACCAAAAAATGCTGAAAAGCTCGTTTTTATCCATCACAACTTACCACTGATTAATTTTAAGTACTAAAATTGTAATTTGGAAATAAATTCATAATTTCACTATTCGGCCGAATACCGAATAGCAAAAAAGTGGCCGAATAGGCCGAATACCGAATAGTTGCCGAATATTCGTGGCATCTTTATTTACAAGTACATTGAGGGTAGAATCTTGCTTACTAAATTGAACAAGTAAAGACGAATAAACTGTACAATGTTAAACTTGTTGGGTTGCATTGCTTAGAATCACTACATAGTATAAAACAAAGTCGCTACCTGCTGCCTGTATGTATGCTTAGACCTTAGATAATTTATAAGCATTGCACCCGTGCGAAGCGTCGCTAGTTAAGGAATAACTTCTGTAAATATATTACAATCAAATGATTCCGCCTTAGCAACAGCTAACCGCACGAACGAGAGTAAACTCGTTTAGCATCTCCCCTCGTTCTGATTGGCCCCGCTGATACGAATTTGCCATCTGTCTAACCTACTAAACTTTAAACGCTTCAACTGGAGTTCGCGTTTAAGTTCAGAGGCTAACCCAAGATCGGAGGTGTGAGAGAGGTTGTCAATAACTTCTTTAGTACCTATTGAAATTATGAAAAGTTTTTAAATGGCTGTAGAATTTGATAGTTTTAACAGTAGTAGGTGAGCTATAAAAGGGAATCAGTTGTGGAACTATAAAATTGCACTTTATATATATAATATATGATAAATGTGATGAATTTAGCTGTACACGGTTTTGTAATACTAAGTACATAAATTTAGAGGCAAAAATGTTATTAAAAAATTGTTAACGGCATAGAGGTGATCACATCGTTGCTCATAAATTTATGAACTCGACTGCACAGTCAACTGAAAAACATACCTTTTTGACCCTTATTGTCCTTGTGACAAGAGCGAAAAAGGTATAGTCTGTCCGATCTATACGATCAGTTCAAGTCACTTTGGCACAAGGTACAAACGACCGTACATACATGTAAATCTAAGATCGTTTTTCACTTGTCCTATTTTGACATAATTTGATTTTAGAGTTCCGTATAGACCATGCATGTAATGCATGTTTCAATTTCCTTATCTGTACGATTCTTCTTTTCCAATTTTTTTATGCATTTAGAAATATGTAAAAGTAGTGGTGTGGATGCACTTGTAACATTTGTAAACTCGAAGATATTAGATTATATTCTGGAATATGAGTACACGTTGAATCGCCCTCCTACGTGGCAGTATGGAAATAGATACTGTAGAGACATTGGCCGTAGCGCTATTATTAGAGCTCTCATGCACACGTGCGCTATTCATTATTGAACCCTAGGAGGGCTTCCGTTTACGAAGTAACTATACCAGCGATAACTATAACTGCACAAGTGCAGTTAAGTATCTTTTTTGAACTTATACCCCGCGCGGCGAACGATGATTCCTATGAAACCTGTCATCTCAGTACATTTTATAACCTATATTCGAAAAAATGTATATCGTTCATGGATCATCGTTCGCCCCGCGGGTTATAGCGAAAACTACGTGCTCGACCGAGTCAGCAACTATTGCGGCACTCAAAAATGAATTTTAGTGGAATACGCATCAATTACTAATTATGATAGCATTATAAAGGACAGTGTTTAGTAAAAGGTCCCATTGTTTGATTTTCCATAGACGATGCATTCGAAGATGCTACAACTGCGCGGCGGTTATACGAGTGAGCGAGACACGTACCGCTACCGCTGTCGCACAAAGTGGTGTGGTGGCATCTCCGATATAAAAACGAGTACTGTCGTCGTTATGAAACCCGGACAATGGGACATTTTGCTAAACACTATCACATATACCTAGTTCTGACATGAGGCAGTAAGTATTCGTTTCTGAGCATAATTTGTATTATCAAGATAATCTACTACTTAACTTCACTAATTGAAAATAAGTGGCGTGGATTGTCGTCGCAATACAACGATGATTGGTGTCCTGCTAATGCTTCATTTTCTCTACTTTCTTAGCGTTGAATAAAACAGCATTATTTCACTCTTTCCAATCATCACGAATTTGTAGCGAGTTGTGATAGATAAAGAGAAAGTGTGTCGAAACGGGAAAACAAGTATCCAATTAGTCGTCTAATTTTCATTAAACATATCAAATACTAGTGACTTTTATTCCCCCCTTTTTACACCAATCTAGTAGGATTCCTGTACAGCAATTCCTTTGCTATTATTAATCATTAAATCAGACGTTCAGGAAGCTTCCTCAGATTATTATTAGGCATTTTGACTGTCCCTATAATTTACCAAATTTCAATATAACGGAAACAAAAACTAAATTAGTCCATCCACACAGGTTTAAACTAATGACTAAGGCAATGCATTAACAAAAAAGTGGTCCCTACATCGGGCTCTTTGGCGGACCGTAATGCTTAATTTCACGCGATGTTAACGCACGGTAGCTCAGGACTGATCCTGAGTTACTGCGACGCACTACTCCGGATAAGTAGGCTCGATCCCCACCCGCAATGTAGTGGATCGCGTAAAATTTGTATTTATATTTAGCCTCGTAATAAGGCAATAACGCCAATATGGTTTCGCATCGACCGTTTTAATGATATTATGGTCTCCGATGACTTTAAACCGTAATCGGAAGGAGCATGGAGTTTAAGACCTAAAAGGATATGTAACGCGCTTATTTATTCCATTACCGTACGTTCCAAGAACTATGACGCTGACGATTGGCTGACTCACTCGCGACCTCGACTCTTTCACTTCGAAACAGGTTTCATTTTATTTAGCCATCAAGTAGCGTTCGCTAATTATACCAATGACCCAAGACACGCTCTTCACATCTATAGGCTTGTTTTTAGTTTTATTTTCCCACTAACCTATATCCATTTCCCGGAAAATTATATACCGGTAACTTTTGCTTTCTAGAAACGTTTAATTTTTCAACCATAGTAACGCCCAATGCATGCTCGATATAGAAGAAACACTGAGAATTTTCACATATACTGTTAAATATATCGGTTAAGAATATTTTTTTTAGAAGGTGATTTAGGTTTTTTTTTTAATGTGTACATAACTGCATGCAACTGAAATTAACTCGCCAAACTGCTAAGACAGTTTGTCGCCGAGATCGCACCTCTAATGTGTTTACGTACTTTACAAATAATGAGGCCCCGATTGAGTAACTTAAGAATGAGTGGTTGAGTACGTTTCGGAAGGGTGCGTTTTAGGAATGAACAGCATTACGTTAGGTTCATTATACGTCTACGTAACCGTATTTTGTAAATGTAGTACATCTTCGATGACAACGACAAAATTGAAGATAACAACAACAGACAAAAGTATCATCGTACGTCACCAATTCTTCATAGTAAATGAAGAAAAATGGTTGCTCAGATCTGACAGTACACCGCATTATCTTCGAATACCCAATCATCAAATTTGCGGGACCACTTTAAAAATTAAGTAGAAAACTATAATATAAGCCATACGAGAAATAAAAAGTAAATTACTAAATTTTTCGTGGCAGTCTCGGAAGCACGCAGAAGTAACATGTTTGCTCAACTTCTGGGTCAATAAAAGTCACCTATTAAATCGAGTCTGTAAATCTTTAGTAGCGAATGTATCTCGGGCATCGGTATTAAGTTTGCCAAGCTACATGATTTACGTTCTCGACTGACGCTGAATACCTCGCCTACGCGATTCTGAAACTGTAGAGAAAGGACCTTGATGATATTCAGATGAACGATATAATCTTTGTTGCGTTACATTTTACGTAAGGAGACTTTCGTTTTTTAGTAGTGTGAAATGTTGCTGAATAAAATGAGGTATCTTTGGTGGTACTAAATCCCAATCGGCAATGGAGATGTTTCAGCCCTGTTCCAAGGGTGCTGATCGTTAGTACCTATTTCTGATCAGGAATCGTAACGGCCTACTAGAGACTTGAGCTCGAATTAATAACATCGTATTCGTTGACTAAAGCGGATGAAATATTACAGAAAGAACTCTTTATTATCTGTATCTACGGAAATACACCTTAGGTTTTGTATTTTTTTAATAATGTTGCTCTGAATAAGAATATCGACTCAAAGCATGACGCATTTAAAATCAGCACTTAGTGTTTTGGATGATCTCAGTTAAGAGTGACTTCAACAATTGCATTGCTCATTCCTATTTTTGAGTTTTTATAAATTGGCAACGTTTACCAGGACAGAATCAGCAGACGTGCTTAGGTATGAGAACTTTAGGGTATTTCGGAGCTTCAGTGATACACTTTATTGCAAAACGTGGTCAGAACATATGCGCAACAAGATTGAAGTAAAATAGCTTTCAATTACGGATTTTATGGACCGCAAACAAATTGCATAGATGTAGACTGAAGTAATGAATGTCTGAAGGACGAAAGAGATGAAATGTGCAGAGCAAATTGCGGAGTGAAGCAACTGCATATTGAATGAACACATACAAAATGCAACGAGTTTTATATCGTGTAGAGTAGTGGTGGCATGTGCATCACGTGCATCAGCAGTAAATGGGAAATTATGATCTAGAAAGAACTGCTAGAGACAGACTAATAAATTAAATGAAAACAGATTAAACATTTAGTTCGCCCACGAACAGATACAATACCAGAGAGGCTGCTGGACGAATGGAAATGGACAGCTTTTATTTACTTATTTCTTCACCAAGTATTGTCTAACCTGACGATGTCCAGAATTCAGTTTTTATGACACTGTAAGACAGTTCCGAGGCTGGGTCTAATCTATTTTCTTATTGCATGTCGTCAGTAATTACATTAATCAAATCATGATCAGTTGTGTTACCGTCACCGTAATAGCGACGAGACAACACGACGTTTGAATTGAATGTCCCAAATGCTGAGATTTACACATGAATTGAAAAATCCCATATGGTGCAACTTGTCCAACGTGAGAGGTGAAGTATATGAAGTATTCGTGGATAATTGATCGTAACGGTATTTAGTTTTCAAAGTGCCAAGAATCCTAACTGCTTCTCTAGAGGGAGTTCCCTCCCAAAAATAGATACATCGTCACCAATTTCAACAAAAGTAGAACAGGGTTTGCCAAAGTATATATCTGGCCTGAAAACCACAATGGACGGCGAAAATAGTTATAAATACGTAACATAGATGAATGAGGGATGTCGCAAGTGTAAAACGCCGCTGGCGCGTACCCAAGCCAGAAATTGTGCTGCGTTATGTCAGGAGATGCTTTAGATATTATAATAAATACTGCTCTTTACACTTCAGGCTGTCGGGATTAGATTAGTATACGGTTTAAATTACAACACAATTATTTTTTTCGAAACTGCATTCTATTTATTATTCACATTCATATTGCCGGGGTGATCACTGATGACGTTTGTTCGGAAACAAATCCCCGAGAAATTTGCTATTTAAGTTTTAGTTGAGCTATAATATGAAATAGTCCATCAGCAGAATTGATCAAGCCATTCCTACTTGTTTTCTAAAGTACTATAGGTTAGCTATATAGAAAAGTACTCGCCTTCCAAAATTTACATGTATAGAGAAGTCACAGCAATGGTTAGGTAATTCAGTTAATTGTTCTGGGCACAAATCTTGGACTGTCACCGTAACTACTCACGTGTGCCAAGACCGTCTATGTTGCATGTCATCAACAGATTCATTAGGAAGTGAAGTCGTGACGTAAAGAAGCAAGGTTATTGTTCCATAGAAACAAAACGTGTCCCATTTGTTCTATAGGAAAACTAACCTAATGGGAAGATATTTCTTAAAATTTCAATTATAAATTGTTTTGGTCAGCAACTCTGTGACTGCTATGAAACGTGTGAATCGAAGTTTTACCGAACTAACTGCAGGGGGCGTGGCCTAGGAACAAACTTTTATGAAGGTGAACGCATAATTATATGCGTTGCTGGCAGTGAATGTGTTAACAGTTCGACCACGTCACAGTTATGAAGATAAAACAAATGAGAAGTCTATCTAGAAATGTCAGATAGGTTTGGTAGGCATATGTAGATGGTCCAAAAGAACAAAATTATTAATGAACAAAAGGAAACGATCTCACTATTGAAAGGGTGAGGTGGCTTTTTAATTGTGCCGACTAACATAATTACTAAAAAACCTATAATTATACGAAATCTCGTAACAAAAGGGTTTTCGGTATAGTTCACCAAACGAAAAAATCTGTTTAATGTAGAGTGATATTAAGGGAGTTAGGTGTCAGTTTAATTCCAATAACTGCAGTTTGCCGGCTACTTTTCGAATGAACTTAAATTTGGAAGAATTACGTTTTCCAAGAAACTTTTGCAATAACGTAGTGGACCTGTGATTCATATAACACGTTAAAAGTTAGATCATTACGGAGTTAAGTTTTAGTCCGGGCAGTGACCTCAGCGATGCGTCACGACTACGGCTGACTCAGGTGTCGCGGGCCTTGAGAGGGCAAGGACACTGCATTCTTGAATAAGGGCTCAAGTAACTTCAATGCGGCTCCACGCTACTCGCGAATTGAACCTTTACTATGTAATAAGTGACTAGTTTAGTGTGGAGAGGCACTGCGGAAACCCATACTTTGGCCAACTTCGCAAACAGGTGGAAAATTGTAGTAAGTCTCTCGAGTATCTTCATTTTCATTTGTCCAAACTATCAACTTTCTGCCGTAAAGTATTCATTTTATGCCGTTGTTTCCGTTTATATTTTGAAATATAGGTATTTTTGCAAAATTATTACTAATTCACGAACCGATTCGAAGCAGAGCGCTCTCCGTTTTTATCCATCCATCCTTTTATATCCACCTATCTTTTATCTAGTTCCTAACACAAAAAAAAAAAAAAAAAATCTTTTGATCTTCGAAAAAATCACATGAGAACTTCGTTAACGTAACTTTCCTCTTTACCATATTTGGATAGGGAGTATACTATAGCAATTTTTGGATGTCCATATGCCCGTACCAAAATTGGTTAAAACTCGTACAGCCGTTTCGGCGGGAAGAGCAGACGAAGACTTTTTACCAACAGATGAGGCTGTACGGCTAGCAGGGCTCTAACAAATCCTGCATCGGCTATTAAGATTCTTCCTGAAATAATTACCCCTCTCCATTGAACACTGATTATCAATGCAATTTTAGAATAGTAGAGTTAAGATCGATGCCTGCTGCAGCCCACAGGGCTAGCATATCTTGCCGCAGCTTCGCTTGTCGTTCAACTTAAGAGACGCCGGTCCTGCTCGTACGGTATTGAAAGGAAAGTGACGGGTAGTATTTATCGCGGAGTCGCGTGTCACAGTTATGATAGAGTTGCTAGACGTGCTTATTTGAATGAATGCGAGAGGCGGAGCTGTGCTCCCAGGTGTGCGCTGGTGCGTAGGATACTAGCGAGGTTTGCGGCGCGTAATGGACCCGGCTTGGTGTTGCGTCACGGTTGACTCAAGTGTCGTCGTCATAGACCTTGAGTGAGAATAGGGTTGTTGGAGAATTGTAGTTCTACAAAGTAACCTAGGGCCGCTGGACTATTATCGAGTACGGTCACGTTTACTCATGGTAAATAAGGGTACAGTACCCTTCACGGTCACGTTAATTCATGGTTGGGGTACTGGTGTCCGGCTTGTTTGGTTTTTTACGGACGTGTTCGGCCAAATGCTTTCTCGTCTGATCTCGCAGAGTCCAGCTGTTGTGTTTTTGGACCTGGCAACCCTACTTGGGACTTGTTTTTGTTATAATAAAGCATTCTGCAAAATACAAATAAACCCTAAATATATTTTAATTGTTATCTCACCTACCTACTCATTTTTGTTTACTTTTTGTTATGTCCGCTACCAAAGGTTGTCTAGAAGAGATCGATCTTTAGCGATAAGACCGCCTATTATCCACCATTGTTTAGTTTAAGGTTTTTATTGTATTATTTTTCATGTTGCTGTGCAATAAAGAATGTATTGTAAAATTTGTCTTGAAATAAAATAGATACTTTAATTAAACCTTTTCAAAAGATAATTTGACGTTTACTACACCATAGGAAATAAATCGGTACCTACAATAGGTTTTAAAATAATGATGAGTCTTATGCTTCAATACCAATTTGGCCAATTTGCTCAACAGTATTTATTAGGTGACAAGGGCGAGGTTAAAGGATTTACGATTTTAATTGACACGTTGATAGGTATTTCAGAGAACATGAGTAGATAAGATATGGCAACGATAACAGTCCACTCTAATCTTATAAACGTAACGTACCTTACATACAGTCAGCAAACATAGCTAAATAACAACACAATGATCTACTACAACCCGTATTCTCTAGATAATAGAGTTCGTGTGTATTTCATTTTGAGCACCTGGCGTAGGCCTACGTAGCAACTTCTGCTTTTGACTGTACCTACCTAGATATTGGCATTCCATATAGGTTGTGTAGTGTAGGGTATATTTTGTGCATTCTTATGAGAATGTTACCTGGGTGGGTGGGGGGTGTCTATATCAGCAGAAAATTACCAAGGCAAGGCATAATACAAGAATGAAATCTTAAAAGACAGAATAACCAAAAAAAAATAAAAAAAAGAAAAAGTGCGATTTACAACCGACTTCGGAAAGGGTTCTGAATTGGGTTGTATATATTTTTTATATTTGTTACCTCTAAACTCTGTCATATATGAGCCGATTTCGATATATTTTTGTTCCAGAGTACGCATCTTAAAGTTGGTCCCATAAAATTTTGGCGAAGCGAAGATCTGATCAAAGAATCCATGAGGAATCGAGACACCTCACATTACGGTGTTTATATTTATAGTAACTCATTCAGTTGGTCTCGGGACTACTATTTCTACTCATTGAAGTAGGTTATTTTTTGTGTAACAATGTGATATGATAAGTCAAATACAAATGTAAAGTATCCTGATATTAGAATAATAATGCAACAACATTAAGTCTAACAGTGTTAGACAAATCCAAACTGAGAGAACAGAAATATGGTTATCAACAAATTAATCTCAAGTCACAAAGATTTAAATGTTAATTGCTAACTGTATCTCCTTATGATCGCAAGTTAGTTGGTGTGGATATACGGGAGGGGCCTATGGGTTTTTTCCAGGCATTTGTTTGGTATTTGTTTTTATTAGAAAGTGAGGTTTGGTTTTGAATTTATTAAACAAGTTCATAGATAATATGACATTGGACGACGCGGTTGGCGCAATTTGTAGTGCACCTGCTTACTGAGCCGGTGGTTCGAATCCCGGCCAAGGCAACAATTTGTGTGACGAACTCGAAAATTTGTTCCCGGGTCATGGACGTTATCTATATATCGATTTATATATTTATGTATACCGTCGTCTAGTACTCATAGTACAAGCTTTGCTTATTTTGGGACTAGGTTGATCTGTGTAACATTGCCCCTTAATATTTATTTTGTGTTCCTATCGCATTTTGCATCATCTACTTACAGTAGTTTATTTTTGATCAACTTTACTACCGAAAGTTTGTCTGGAATCAATGGCTCTCTTCAGCAATAATACCACCTGTTGTCTACTGTTATTAAAGTAATTGTATTTCTCTCTATCGTTAAAGCATTTTTGTATTGTATTGGTCACATAGACGCCAACAACAAATATTAAGGCAAGTATAAAGATAAGCCATGTCTAGAAAATGCCTATCCACATTGAACTTGAAGATCCTAGTTATATTATATTGGGACAAAGCTTGCACTTCACTTTTGTAATCTCACATGTAGGAGTCTTTCAGTCAGAATTTGAACCAGCCTTAACATTCACCGCAACATTATGGGGATAGTAAGTACTCCATCCTGCTCACACTGAGCAGGAGATGAGTAAGCATGTCATGGCAGAGTGCTCTAAGCACTGCAGCAGCACAATATAGCACCTCTGAAAGATGATGTACTAGGAGAGCAGATCTGAAGGACATCACTCTAAAAGATGTATTTTCTTTCTGCAGGAGAACAAGAACATTAGAGGAGGAAGGCAGTGTTGCCGGAACAGTTACCATTGGCCCAACGGGGAACAGGGGTGAATGAATGCAAACAGATCTGTCTCCGGTTGGGCGTTCCCAAACAAGAATCAAAACAATTTGATGATTGAAGTTGAAAAAGTTGGCTATATAAATTGTGATTATTTACTTAGAATAACACAAGGAAAAGTTATTGTGTTTACACACTTCCTGTCCGCATTCTGCAAGCAAGGCAATTGTTATTTTGACTCATTACTCATCGCTATTCTAAAATATAGCACCTAACTACAATTATACATGTGACATTGAATGTTTTCATATTGTAAACTGAACTGTTTTCATACTGTAAACTGCAATTGATCTAAATATTATTATTCGAAACCTTAGTTCACACTTGAATTTATTTATTTTGCCAATGAATTTTAAACCACACAGTTGTGCACTAACATCCTAATTGCACCTACTTATTTCCGAAAAGTTAGTACGATTGTGCTCTAAGTTGTACCTAGGTTACTTTGAAACCCAAACAGTACACTCTAATTTAAGTATCTGTGTGTTTTTTCAAGTTGCTGTCAGAGCTGTCACATGCCCAACAAAGTAGACATTCTAGTGGAATGCTTCAGCTGCCCCCCATCAATGGCTTCCTGCGATCCTGTCACCTCTTGGTTTGTGTTATTCAACAGGGTGCTGTAGGGTCCGGTTGAATAGAACACTGATAAGAAACCTTACTGGGATTGGTTAAAGTTAGATTAATTTATTATAGCCATTTCCCCTGACTGTCATTCAGGGTGTCCTTTGACATAGGCCTCCTCTAATTCCTTATAATGTGACCTATATTTCAGTGGCGGATTAAGGGTCGAGAGCGCCCTAGGCAAAAACGCCATCGGCGTCTCTTTGCGCTCCATTACGGCCCTTTGCGGCCTTGCGCCCCTAGGCAAGTGCCTACTTTGCCTTAGGGATAATCTGCCACTGCTATATTTGGATATTTTACTCAAATTTTTGGAAGGTTGTCCCATTCAAAAGTCTACCCTGTTTCCATTTTAGATTATTTATGACATAGTGGTCCCTTTGACAGCAGAAAACTTAGCCTCTGGCAAAACTTTGTAAATAAGAAAAAGCCGGACACTCGTGTTGTTTTTTATAAATCTCAGGCTACAGAAGTTATTGATTCTTATTTTGTTACAACAATAAATTCCATCCTCTGTCTAATAATGGTGATACCTATTAGTAGTTATATTTTAAAAGGATATTTAAAGCATGATTCAGCAGTTGATACATAAGCTCCAATACAGACAAATAAGGAAATATTACATTGCTTCAACCATAGGCTATAAATGAAGGCATGACTCAGGTATTCTGATAAGAAGGAGTCATAAGACCCCCTAAAGTAAATCAATCACTGATTCTTTCATTTCGGAGTTTCGTGCATTTGCATAATAGATACGTTAGAAACTGTTGAATAAAGTTCATTATGATATAGGCTATTGTAAATGTATAAGGCACATCTTGCATGAATTAGACAGTGAGTGACCTTGACACTGCGCTAAACGGGAGCATTACCCTCGGGCAGTCTGCACCGACGCCCAACTTCGCAGACTCTATTCACCCGAAATAGACGTGAAATGGATGTGACAAGCGCCGCCGACCGCTATACCATATATGGTAAAACTGAATGCGATTGCGCGGTGATGCAAACCCTACTTAGTTCGATGCCCTCTCCACGCCACCGGCTTCGACAACGATATATAACCTACACAAACTGTAAAACACGATTTCTTTAATGATTCAGCAATCCAGTAACGCCCAAAATTACACAGCCGGTCAAAAAAGGCGTTGCAGTCTCGGTAACCTTTCAAACATACGTGAAATCCAACACCGCTATTCCAAACTCGACATCCGACATCCACTCCGCAAAGGCCAGCCCGTGACCAGTTCCAATTTAATAACGCCAAAAACACAACACGTGGCATACAATCACTGAACGGTGACAATTATTTTTACGAAAAGGCGTGCGAACTCGGCGGTGGTTCGTGCGAAATATGGCGGCACCGGTCTCACGAGAATTAATTCCATTGCAATTTCGGCATTTTGATCCGTTTTTCAACACACCCGCGAATTTTTTACACAACACGACTATGAAACACTGCAATTTATTCTCTTCACTTACCATTTTTTGATGTTATTCACGTAAAAATTTCACCACTAACTTCACCGACTCCGCGACAACAGCGAGCGACCGGAACGACACTGATCCGTACGGTTGGCTATCCGTTATTTTGCGACAGCCAATGAGCCAATGGGCGCATGTGTCAAAATGAGCAGTTTAATCAACACACTTTCTAATTAGATAAAAATAAATTTACAACTGTGATGTTGTACAAAGTTCAATGTGAATCTATTTTAAATATTTCTTTTATTATTTTGAACGTTTAAAGTGCTTTTTTAATTATTTGTTGTGAAATTACTGACACAGTTAAAGGTGCCAACTTTGAAATCGTACTAACAACGTCGATGCTGTCGTGACAATGTATACTCGAGTGTAAATATAATATCTCGTAAATGAACACATCAGCAGGATGAGATAAGAAAATACTTCACACTCTCCTAGCCTGTTATAAAACTAAATTTCTTACAACAAGACTGTACAAGTGACTCACTTCACTGATTACGATAAAAATTTAACCAATCACATTCCAGTAATCAACAAATGCCCATATATGGGCAGACGGAAATAACTACATTTTGAAGTCGCCATTTTACATTTTGAAAATTTGGCGCCATTCGGTCACCTGGATCGATTAAAATTATTCCTGCCCAATTCGACATCGTATAATATTGATTGAGTATACTCAAAATAAATAATACACTGTATTTCAGCTTTTTTCACCTATTAACATGATAACGTCAAATCTTTCGTTTATTTTACTGAACTTGCGATAGATAGAGCTAGCTCTATCATGCAAATAAAGATAACCCAATTATAAGGAAAAGATGTTCAGCGCCAGTCGTACAAAAAAATATATTTTTGCATTACAATTGTCACATTCTTTGAATAAATGTTTTTATGGTCGTAATACTTAATTGATTAAAAACACTTGATTTTAAGACATTCATACAGGTACCAAGGGAATCGGGGAGTATTATGATATACTAATGGCAACACAGAAACGGATTGACAGAACGAACCAACCAATCATAGCGTGATGACGTCACGTCTGGCCTGTCATTCCGGAATGCCATACAGCGCCTTGGGACGAGCGGTACCATCTGTAGTTAGGTAGGTAAATTTTTCTCTCATCATGCCGAAATTTTCGTGTCGGCAACACCAATTTTGCAAGTTCATTTTTGTATCGGCAAAACCACGGCAAAACCAATTTTGCAAGTTCATTTTTGAATTTTTTACGTAGTGTTTAGTTGTAGTTGTAGGAAACATTAGACAAAATCTTTAGCAACAGAGTAAGGAAACAAATAAAACATACCAATCATAATAAAAAGCATTTTTATTCTTCAATATGTAATATCAGGAAGATTTTTATATACATAGTAGGTAAGTTATAATATTTATGTACATTTCGTGGTTCAACCAATTAGACTCAATGAAAAGTTTGATGGCCCATACTATAAGATCCCTTATGGTAAGTGTTTTTACAGCCCGATATGTAATGGAGCATTGAATGTGAGCCATACTGAATCTGACCATATGAATTTTGGTGGAATTTACTAATCATTGCCTATGCATTACACTTATGGTTACGGCATCTCTTATGCACAGTATATTACACAAGTTAGTCATAGTTATTTATCCAGGCGGTCCTAGTTAACCTCTCCTTAGAATGGCCGTGGCATGAGTAACTTGAGCGATGTACCAAATACATAACATAAGTAGTATGCCCTACAGTTAGGGTTACCATTTAGGAATTTGAAAAGTCCTGGCAAAAAGCCGGACGAATCGAAAAAAGTCCGGACTTTTTAGTCACCAAAATAGGTAGGCATGGTAGTAGGTAGACGCTCGCATTGCGAGATTTGCGAGGGGGTAGGTGCGGGGTGCGGGCGGAGTTTGCTCGAGTAGTTGTAGTTTTATTACTCATTATTCCAACTTATTTGAAAAAAGCCGGACAAATTAAAGGGCCGGACAAGAGTCGAAAAGTCCGGACATGTCCGGACAAATCCGGACGTATGGTAACCCTACCTACAGTGGCATATCAAAAGAAACTCAAGGGAAGGCGGGGTAGATTTCGCTTACTTTTACTTCAGTAGCAATATAAAATTCAATGATGTTCTATCTTCGCCACTATCGACACCACGCCACTGTTGCATTATACAAGTTAGTCATAGTCATTCATTTGACCAGGAAATGTCACTAGATCTCTTTTCAGAGGCAGCTCAAGTCAGCTACTCTTTATGAAATGTCAAAAACGTTCTGTAAGTATGAAGTTTCTATAAAGATACTGGCTTGTGACCACATAATATTCAGTAATCAAAACAAGTCTTCTTTACAGCTTTTGTCCAATTAAAAATAGTATAATGTCGAAAAGTTACCGGTAGATTATTTGTTTCCGTGTATTTTTGAATGCGTGTTTAGTGGTTTCAATTATACAATTTATTTTCACTACAGTCAAATACCGTATTATAATGGAAATTTTGGAATTATTAAGCATTGCCTACATGCTTATGATTTCTCTTATACATAGTATACAAGTTAGTCATAGTCATTTGTCCAGGCGAGCCCGCTAAACCTCTCCTCAGGAACGTCATGGCATGAGTCGAGTCCGAAGCTTGTATGAAGAGTACGACGGAATTCTCCAAGTGTTGTCGGACCATTTTGCAAGGGGCTGTCCCTTTGGGCTGTCCTTTCCACCATGGAACAGATGTCAGCTACTGTGTAGGTTGGTAGGTGGGGAAAATGAATTTAAAATGGATTAGGTTTCTTTAATCAAACATATTTTCTAATACACTTTTATTAAGGACTAAGCATTGCCGACATATTTATGATATCTCTTATACATAGTATACAAGTTAGTCATAGTCATTTGTCCAGGTGAGCCCGCTAAACCTCTTCTCAGGAATGCCATGGCATGAGTCGAGTCAGAAACTTGTATGAAGAGTACCACGGAATTCTCCAAGTGTTGTCGGACCATTTTGCAAGGGGCTGTCCGTTCCACCCAGGAACAGATGTCGGCTACTGTGTAAGTTGCTAGGCGGGAGATGTGGGTTTTCCGCTTACATATTGATTGGGTTAACCTGTAATGAAAAAGAATAGCCTATTGTAGTAAAATAAATCACAGCATCATTCACTCAATAATTCTCTAAATTAAACGAATAGGGTGAAACTGAAATGAACCCAGGTTTTGTGGTTTTTAACGAATGTACACTGTACAGTGCCGATAGTATTTTGCTTATCTTTTGCATGGCATCCTCCATTCCATTATTTAATTTTATATCTTTTAGAAATAGAAATGTATGTATTTGCAATAGATATAGTGTACAATTGTACATATTGGTCTTAAAGTATAAAATCTTGTATCATATATCTAGACATGAGTAAGGAGTAAGTCATGCAAATCTTTACAAAAAACCCTTTTATGCGTTGGTACTTGCATTTTTTGTATGTTTTCATGTTAGCTGAACGGATTTCTATAACTGGCCCGCTTTTATTAGCTTCACTTGTTGATAAGTTTATTAGTTTGTAAAATTTTGGAAGTCAATTTTTACCTATTTCTAATAGGCTATGTTCAGTTTTTGGAAGACAATGAAATTATATTTTATTCCGACAGCGCTCTTTAATTTTTTCATATTTTTTTTAAATTTTCGGTATAATAGTTAGCTTCTTTTTGGCTGAAGGGCTCTATGCCCTCAAAACCCAATTAAATCCCGGCTCCACACTATGGCGACGCAAGTGTAAGTTTATATGAATATTATAGAAGAATGCTTACTTCTCAATAGAATGCGCGGCTTCAGCCAATCGGTCCTCTGTCGGTTTGTCCAGTTGAACCTGTGAAGATGATCGCTCGCACAGGCAGAATACTAATGCCCGGTAGCACTGCATGAAACACGGCCACCTGAAAAAGTTACGGGCAGAAAATTACTGAAATGAAATGAAATAATTTATTCAGTAAGGGCACTTTTAGGGGTGTCGCCAACGGCGACTTTTTGTAGCGATGCAGTAGCGATGCTGTCGCGCGTTCGCATAGATGCAGTCGCAATGCGGTCGCTAGCTGTGTGCCCTCGCCCACATAACACGATTTAGTCGCAATGCAAACGCGATACCGTCGCGTTTCTGTCGCAAACGCGATTCAATTCTCCATCTCCACTACCGCGCCACCCTCCCTTCGTTCCCTCCCCGATGTCGTCCGACACGGTCGCGCGTTTGCATCGATACAGTCGCGATACTGTAGCGCGTTAGTAGTGTGTTGGCATCGCTTCCGTAGCGCGTTGCAAATGCGACTAACACGTGTTAGTAGCGATGCTGTCGCGCGTTTCGTTAACGCGCGACAGCATCGCTACAAAAAGTCGCCGTGGGCGACCGTCCTTACAAGTCAGATCGTGAATCTACCGGCATTTCCCAAGAGGAGACCGCTGTTGAAAAGAAATCCGAAAGAAACTCAGGTAATTTTTTCGTAAATAATACTTAAAACAATTACAATTAGATGTATAGAATATAGTATCTATACAGGGTGTCAGCCGAGTATGCTGTGCGCCAGGTGCAGCAGCTCGACCCCGAGTCGAGGGACTAGTATAGGGGGTTTGTGATATACAGGGTGTCACTATACAGAGTGTTACTATACAGGGTGTCACTAAACAGGATGTCTCTATACAGGGTGTCACTATACAGAGTGTTACTATAGAGGGTGTCACTCACTATACAGTGTGTCACTATACAGGGTGTCACTATACAGGGTGTCACTATACAGAGTGTCACTATACAGGGTGTCACTATACAGAGTGTCACTATACAGGATGTCCCTATACAGACAGGACATCGGAGCTCACCTGTCCTCCAGGACCTCCTCCCTGGACAGCAGCAAGCTGTTCAGCACACGCAGCGAGCCGTCGTAAAGCCGGAAGAACGCCGGCCACGCCACCGTGCACCGTGCTCGCTTGGCGTTACAGCCGAGTATGCTGTGCGCCAGGTGCAGCAACTCGAAGATGGAGTCGACAAATTTGTAGTCTAGGTTTATCTGGAATTTAGATTTAGACTAGATTTAGATTTATTTATTTCATAATATAAAATGTCAATATAAATTACACTAAGTCAATTTGCAATGCACTTATACTATGATCGTCACATTTATTAATACTAACAGATAAAATATGATGACATTGATAATAATAAGACAGATAAAATAATTACATGTTAAAATTGTAAACAAACAAAAATGTCAAAGAAGCTCATAAATGGATTGTCAAAATACAATAATTAAAACGGTAAAAATAACACTGAAAATCACAAAGTCAAATAAGGCAATAATTAGGAATTAATTTTATTAAGGATACAATGCACTCACGTGAATTTGTCAGGGACGGCCTTATTGTTACAGACCATGTCAAGTGTGCGTAATGTCTATGGATGACAAAAGTGACGTTGGAGTGCCGGACGGACAAGTTGTAAGGCATGCAAGCACCCTCCGATATTAGAGCGGAGCATCGATCAAAGAATCAGTGACAAGTTGCCGGGCCGGTGTACGGGTAGAAGTCCCTGATGAAGAACTCCACACGAGTTCGAAACATGTCGGGCCGTTCCCGACAGTTTCACGAGTGTAAACAGCTTAATACAATAATTAAATATGCTCACGAAAGATTTAATAAAATTAAGGATTCCTCTATAGTCGGTGATAGTCATAAATAAAAAACTGGCTAAGTCCCGGTAGGGACCCCTAAATAGTATATTACTGCAGACGCCGCGAAAGAAAGGCTTGCCGGATGAGTAGGTAAAAAAATAATAATTCCCGGCTTAGGCCTTCAATTTTGTATGAAAGTCATTTACAATTCTCGCCAGTTGTTCCGCCCGAAAGAAACGTGATACTTCGAAGCCTGTCGCATCAAAAGAAGGCGCTGTCTAGGCTCTCAAACGTTTCCTGTATTGCAATGATTTTCAATACAATTTCAGAATTTAATTACAGCATAGATGATATCACCAACCTTTCTTGCAGCCAAAACAATTTCGGCCAACATCTCCAAATCACTCCTCAAGACTTCACACACAGAATCTTCTACAATTACTTCTTTTTCTTCTAGAACAATCTTCTCTCCTTTAATTTCCATACGATACTCGAAATTATCTTGAATCCAAGACCGCAGGTTTTTGCATATTTTGTACATTTGTTTGGATAACGTGGCACATTTCGTTCCCATTATGTTGGCTTTCAGGCATTGTGTTGTGAGGTACTTTGATACTTTGTGGGAGGTTAGTATTTTGTTCGAGGATTCTTCGTCTTTTAGTGATTTTAGGTCCTGGAATGTTTAAGAGGCATAGTTATAGTACATTACTGCAGACGCCGGTAAAGAAGGACTTACCGGGTGAGTAGGTATAGACGGATAGTGATACGAAGCCGGCAAGCCTTTTTCACCGCTAAGGCATGTATAGTGCTTTTCTCAAACATATGCAATGAAATAAAAAAATACACCACTCGAAAAATATATAATTCAGCTGTTTAGCCTGTTAATGAACACAGACGCCATGTTTAAAAAAAAATACTTCCCGGCTTAGGCCTTTAATTTTGTATGAAATTCCTTTACAGTTCGCTCGAGCTGTTCCGCCCGAAACGTGATAATTCGAAGCCTGTTATAACGCACGTTATGACGACAATTCATTGTATGTTTGAGAAAAACAACTTAACGGATTACATCGCATATAACAAATCATTTCAGTTTCCGATGCGACGTTTCGGAAGCAACTTCGCCGGCGTAAAATTTTCGTCTTTATCAGTATCCTATAACCACACAAACTTTAGTCATCCTATAACTATCTTTGGATGTCCTGTTATCACTGTACATGTGACAAAAAACCTAACGAACAGATGGCGCATTAAGTTTTTTTCTGAAATAATGACTCTTTCCCATAGAAAACTGATTTCCAATACAATTACAAGAACGTTGTAAATATTGCCTTTGCCATAAACAAAAAAAAAAAAACAATTTAAACGGATTATATTGCGTATATTAATTATTCGAGCCTCGCTGACGTTTCGGTACCCTTATAGATACCGTTCTCAAAGGTTGGCTGAGAAAAAAACAAATTTTTCTCTGTCAAAGTTACATTTGTAACGTCAACGTCAGGGAGGCTTAAATAATGAATATACGCGATATAATCCGTTTACATTGTTTTATTTAAATGTGTGACAGTCGCGGAAACCGAAGAAATTATTAAATAAAAATTACCTTCAAAGCTGCCAAATTACCCAAATCACCAACAAAATGCTTAGCAAAGCATTCAATAGACGACAACTCCAGTATAAACTTCAACGCTATACTAATATTCTCCAAACAATTTTCACTTGCACGCTTCTTTAATCTCTGGTCGTGGACCATAACCAATCTCTCCTTAATACTGCGCCATATTTTTAAAAATAATTTATCCTTGTCTTTGAAAATCTCGTGCGTTTCTAGTTTTTTGATGTATCGTAAAGACACGTTTAGAAGGTGGACGGCTGATTCTATGTGGGGTGCTTTAGATTCAGGATTTTGGACCGTTTGTATCTGAAATAAATAAATAAAAAATATTAATTTTATTTTATTGCACAATACAAAAACTCAGTACAATTGCCGGACTTGAGCCCAAATGGCATTTTCTACCATTCAACCATAGGGCTGAAATGAAATACTAGAATTGGTGCAGAGCTGAAATGGTAGGTACCGTTTTCGGAATTAAACTATATATTTTCTTCGATGACCTTGTCTTGCTATAAGGATCTACAGACTAGATCTCTTTATTTTTTCCTCACCATGGTATTTCCATTTTTTTTGTCACAGCTGATTGCTTTCTTTTTGGCTGAAGGGCCTTCATCCAATAAAAAAAAATTGTCGATGGTCGGCACTTGTGTGAGGTTGTCTACTTGTATGATATTAATTATTTATGTATAGACTGAAAGGCTGAGATGATGATGACGATGGTTATAGTAATACTTACAGCATTTTCCATAAAGAATTTCAATCCCGACCAGAGATAATCCAAATTCTTGCTCTCAGCAGCATCATTGGTTTCACAATACTTCGCCAAAGTTAGCGAGTATGCCTCCATAGCGTTCAGTGTTGCCATTTTATCGTCAGAAATTACCGTAGAATCATCTGGGTTGCCAGTTTCTTGAGTAAATAAACTACCATTTTTGGCAAAATCTATATTTTTAAATGCATCCAGCATAGTTATGTGTATTTTCTCTTGTAAATCGGCTAATATAGATCTAAAGGCGCTTGTTGTTATATTTCTTTTCTCTTTAGCTATAATCGGTAATATAATACAGCTCATTTGAAATACTGGGTCAGAAAAATACTCGATACTCGAAGATTTTTTACTTTTTTTCTTTAGAAGTATTTCAACGATACTTTTAACAATTTCACTGTCCGTTTTAACTTTTTTCACTCCTGTTTCTAAAGTTAAATAGATTAGAAGCAAATTATTCGAGGTTTTTATTTTAAGCGTCAACAAATCTATGACTGTTTTGTCTTCGAAAGAGAATATGAAATCCACTGGGAATATTTTGTACAAGTCCGGATATTTTGGACTAATCTCATAAATACTTTGCAACACATGATCTATATTGCGTTTCAGTTTCTTACTGGCACTTTTCTTAACCGCCAGCATCACAAAAATAGCACTCAATTGATATTTCTCTTCCAAATAGTAAATTTGCAACTCTTTCAATATATCTATCAATTTAGCTACATCACTTTCATCAGTTTTTATTGACAGATTTTCAAAATATTCTCTCGCATTTATATCTTTAAGAAACATCGTTATATCGAAATCCGATTTGCTTAAAGCTTTCGTCAAAGTCTCTGCGTTTTCTATGTTTTTGGTGATATTTTTCAAAGTCTCCAATACCAAAGCATTTAGCAAAGGTCTGTTGTTATCCACAGAGTTATGCTGAAGTATTACTTCACCATTCAAAGCTAATTTCACTAAGTATTTAGCTATCTGTTTCGCGTGGCCTTTCTCTAAGTTTGACATTACGACTTTGTTCAAATAGCTCTCAATGTCAATTGATTCTGAACTGGTTAACTGTTTTGTTAAGTGTGATTTGTCTTCTGTTATAGATTCTGTGTTGTCTGGATATTGTAACTTTGATGCTAGTATTTTATTCGCCACTAAGTGATCCTGGAATGTAAAATATTACGACATGAGTAACCGCTAATTAAAAAAAAAAAATACCCCGACCCAAGTAGCTTTTCATCATGAGACCCTCATTCAATGAGTGATGTAGATAATGCTACTAAAACACAACATAACTACAAAATTTGGAATTCTTAGCTTCAATTTTGGCTGAGATCTTGTCAGTAAAGTTGAATATCTTAAAGACTGCTGGTCCTATTTCCACCAAACATAGCTAAGAACCATCTCGATTCACGACTGAAAAGTCTTTCGATTAAAAAAACTACTCAAATTGGACCATCCGTTTGGAAGCTATGATGCCACAGATAGACACACAGAGTCACAGATACACATGTTAAACTTATATTATAACACCCCTCTTTTTTGTCTGGTGTTAAAAAGTAACACCCGCGGAAAAAGAAGTTTAAACATACAAGACAAACAGACAGCATTTTATCGTCTAATTATTTCCTATTTAATTACGGAATTGTACGGGTAGCAGTCCCTGGTGAAGAGCTCCATACGAGTTCAGAATATGTCGGGCCGTTCCTGACAATTTCAAGTGAGTGCAAACGGCTTAATACAATAATTGATATGTCTCTCGAAGGTTTTAATAAGATTATCTCTTATTAGTTTTCCTCTTTAATACACCTCTTTGAAGTCGGTATATCCGTTTTTTTTTTCTGAAATTGTTTAACAAATATTGTATGTAAGCCAAAATGATTTTTAAAGAACGTAAATCATTATTGAACACTCATTTGAAATGGAAAATGAGAAAGGAGGAGTGTGTTTATTGGCCGGGTGCATGACGTTAGCGCCACCTAGCGTTCACAACTTTGGCGGGGCTCTGTCAAAAGTGCTAAATAATGGATGCAACAAAATTAAGGTAAAAAATTTAAAATATTGATTGTAGAGCACCTAACAAGTGCAAAATCTGTTTTTTTAATGTGAAACACATTTTGTTCTTAGCTTTATTGAAGAAAGTAATTATTATATATGTGATTAATATTATTATGTCAATTTACTTCTTTGTTGTTTCCTTACAAATTAAAGGAAAAAAATAATGTTTTATTATGTTGGTAAAATTACTACTATTTTCAAAACTGGCTTCTAATGCATCGGTCAGAACACAAGGTTTCAGCCTCAAACCGAGAGTAAAGGGAAGCTGTTAGTTTTGGCACATTAATAAACAAACAATAAGTAACATTTACAAATTATAAGTAATTCTACATTTTATATTTTTGAAACATGGTAATCATTCTATCATAATATTATTATTGCACTAAATAGATAAAAATATGTTCAGTTTAATACACTTACTTTATTCTTCTAGCAACAGCGATCCAATTCATTTTATGATCTTGTTTCCAACTCGGTGTAGGAAAGCATAACATTTGCAATTGCTATTTCGTCCTGTATTATTGCAGTTTACCACACAACACCTATCGTGACCCATTTTACTTATTTCAGTTTATTATTTTATAGTAGAAAACGTAAGCATTATAACCGAAAAGTATGACGTTTGACAGAAACAGAGAGGCCAAAGTTACCACTTTTGGCCACATCAAGCGCTGCGATCATTTTCGCTTTCCCTACGCGACCGCTGCACCCGGCCAAAAAACATACATACAAGCGTTGATACCCTCCTTTGCGCAGTCGGATAAAATTACACCAAATGTAAAATCAGGTAACTGATTTCACTAGATTGAACTATGGGAGAGCTGTAACACCTAGCACCCTAACAACCCTAGTGCCCTAACGCCCTACAGCCCTAGCCCTACAATAAGGTATAATAAATACGTATATAAATAAGGTCAGGATGTCTGCACCAAGCGACTTAAGGTAACAGACGGAAAGGGTCTGAAGAGGGATTTTCCCACTGCCAACCACACAGACTCATGTGGTCGATCGTACTGATGGTTAAGGGTGTCTTGACCACAGTGGGAGGAAACGTGAAGTGAAAAAAGCTTACCAAATGAATTCTCAAATCATCTTCCTGAACCTTACCAGCCAGCGTTTCCCACTGCTTCCCACTCAAACATGGCAACACTAGGCTGAAGTCGAACACCGCAGTAGTGTTGCCAGCTCCCATGTCCACTTTAATGTTGCCATACTTTAAATTAAGAAGTTTCAGCCGGGAGAAACTCACGCAGAGTTTCAAGAAGGAATTTGCCAGAGTGGGGTTCTGAAAAAAGATAGTAGGAGTGTTGACTGGTGTTGAACTATACAACATATTGTAGTTATATGAATAAATTTTTGCTCCATATGTCATGAAACAAAGGAAAAAATAAAAAAATAGTGCGTGGAGGCCCTCCAAGCGGAAGAAGTGAAACTTCGTAATGTGGAAATGAAAATAGGAAGGGGTAGAAATTGATTTTTAGTGAACTCATATTGTTTCTTTAAGACAAACTTTAAACGCTCTGACTCTTTCTATTCCCCCTCCCCAGGAGCGTTGAACGTTTAACGCAAAAGTGCGTTCCTACCCCCGCCATGGTAGTGTTAAACGTTTAACACAACCTTGTTGGAAGTCGCATTTTCTACACTTCAAAAATAAAAATATATCTTCTGAAATATGTGACTCAAAAGGTACGCAAATTTTATGTTTTTGTTTAAATCTAACAGAAATTTTGATATTATTTTTAGATTTGTCATAATTTAACAAAGCAATAATTCTATGACAGCCATGAACTTAAACGCAATTTTTCACGAAAATGGCAAATTACTTATTGTCTCCATACAAATATTGGTACCCAACCCTCGGAATGACGTATGACGTCACTGTAGGTCACATGTATGGAGCGATTATAGCGGTCTGTTGTTGAAATTTGACGGTAATTTCTGAATTTTAGAAAAAATTCTTAGAAAACTAACCTAAAATATTCATACGTTTCTTGTTTTTCCATTCCGTTACCGCTGTAGTAGGTTATACATATAGAAATGGTAACGGAATGGAACGAAAGAACATTGGGACACTTTTTTTCTCCCAATTAGATCGATAGAGCTCGTGATTCTGGGCTCGTGAAAAAGGCCCAAATGTGTTTTGGCTATTGTCCCATTTAACATTCAAATGCGAGTCCAAACTCGAGGGCGTTGCGTGGTTTTAGGATGCCTGTCTACCGGAGCGGATCTTTGAAAAATGCTGCCGTGTTACGGTAAAAGGTCGTATCTTTATACGGATGTCATAGTAAGATACGTCCTTTTACCGTAGCAAAATGGACCAATCACATTCACTTTACGTAACAAACGGTATGCTAACTTCGGCTTTTTGAAAACATAGTGAATCTAAAAAAAACTTGTAAAATACAGACATATCACTCACATAATTAAGTTTCAGCACGCACTCTCCCAATTTCCTCAAGCATTCACTTTCGAAATTGCCAAATGAAGACCAGAATTCCTCCGCGACGTGGCGGGGGACTGTATGGTCCGCCATCTTGCTGTTCTCGAAGAAACTGGACAAAATGGATGCCAATACTTCTGATAGAGTTATGATTGATGGACCTGGAAATTGATAAAGTGGGTTTTATGTTTAAACCATTAATACAAAGGGTTTATGATTTTAGATTTAAACTCTTAACCTTTTGAGCGCCAAAGACGGCAAACCACGTTGACGGAAAGCAGTGCCCCAGAAGCCACGACGTCATTTGCCGCTATACAATTTATTTATTTATTTATTTTAGGGACAATAAACAACTGTACATAATATATTACAATCGATGTTACAATAGGCGGTACTCTATGTACAATCAACGACATTATCCACGGGGTACTTTGAAACGGTTAACGGTTGTCAAACATCAAACTGTTGTATACTTAGATTAATAAGATGGATAGTTCTTAATTAGGTAGATAGTTCTTAATATTAACTTAATGATATCTCTTACAAAATATTAGATAATTATTTATTAACTAATGCATCAATTTTAAGTGACACGTGGGTTTAAGTAGTTTTTTTATATATTTTTTATGTTTTAGGTAGGTTACATTTGTAGTTAGTTAAGTGAAATGTTTACAAGGTTTCTAGAATGATTTTTCTATATCTAGCGGTGGACAAGTGGAATATGTCTACATGCGTAAAGTTTTGATTGTAGGTGGCAAACAGTCGAGCAGAGGCGCGCGTGCACCGGCGTTGGTACGGCACCGTCTAGGTACTACGTAACTTATTTTATTAACAAGTTGCGAACAGTCCAATTTATTATGGCAAAGTCCATGTAGAGTACAATGCCTTATTGGCGGCCAACATGGCGTCTGGGACACAGTTTCTCGTCAAAGAGCTGGGCGGTTACGAGGTCAAAGGCTTTTTATCCATCTTGATTAAGTAAACACATTTTAACGTAAAATGCAAATTTAATCATAGAATAAAACTTTACAGATGGTTCATTCTATTGGTTTTCGCAAAAGCCGTATAAGAACTGCATTTTATAGGTTGTTTGCGTAAATTGCGGTGGGGCGTAGCGACACGATCGACGGACACGACACTACTAGCTAGGAACGCGCGACGAACTAAATTGGAAGGCTGAGCTGGTGAAATAGTTCACGCTAGTGTGTAGTATAAACTCGTTTTGGTTATAAACAAAAAGAAGTACTTTGAGGATACGATGCTGTTTACTAATTAAGAGAAATAAGGCTGATTAACCTATAGGTGGCCGCATTAATAGAAGTAAGTGATTTTAGTGATACTGATAAATTAAATATTAATAAAATTTTGCTTCTGATAAAGAGGCTTCAATACTTTTTAATAATTTGTGAAACACATGAATAACAATGTGTAACGTGTAAAGTCTTTCAAATATACAATGCAAAGAACAACACACAAAGCATAAAGAAAAATTCGAATAGTATGGTGTTCGGGTCATGGAGTGGTTGACACGTTGGACCGGAAATTCAGAGGTCTGGTCCGATCCAAGGCGTCTTCCATCAGGTTACACATTTCATTTTTTCATTGTGCTTTGATCTTTGTATCAATTGTTTCAATACTTACTGACATAACCTTCTTCCAACATCATCAGACAGTGTAATTGGAAATCTTTCTGTAACAACACTAGAAGTTCACTGTTTTGCCTGAACATCAATTCGGATGTCCATCTCCCATACATGTCTACACATTCCTGCGGTATGACATCACTACTTGTAATAATCTTACTTCTAATCTTATCAGAGTCTTCCTCTTTTAATTTTTGTATCAACTCAAATTGCTCAGGGTTGCAAGCTTCCAAAATCAGTTTTACGTTTGGTAGAATTTGGGTAATGAATAATGTACCTCTACTTAATTTAAATAGGGTTTGAAGAAGGCATTTTAACATAGATGTATAAGTTTCCATTGTACTCGAGTTATTTTTCTTCGCTGCCATTATAGGTGGTAGAATTTGATCCAATTTCTGTTCTATTAATACTGGATCCAATTTCAATGCTACAGTTATTATATTCATGGTAGTCTTATCAGGCTTTCCTTCTAATTTCAAAAGTCCCATCATGACTCCCTGCAGGAAGCCGGTAAAGTTTTTCTTGATCTCAACTTTGGATATTTTCTCACCAAAAGTATCTGTTAGTCTGACGCTGATATCAACTTCATTTTGTAGTAATATCTCCAGGAATTTCAGAAAGATACTTCTTTTGATTTTGTCATCATCCTCTTCAAACACAATTGACGGCATAGACATGTTTGGATTCAAGTATGTTTGGGACATGTTTAGTGAAGAAGTGACCATTATGTATAATGCAAATATTAGTTGATGTTCACCCTTGAAGCATGTTACAAAAACGTCTACAAAATTGCATAAGAAATTATATTCTTTTGAAGTCCTTCCTTTTGGGAATTCAAAAAATGTGTTCATGATTTTCAGTACTGACTGTATGTTATCTCCTTTTTCGGCGATTAATTCGTCTATATTATCTTTCCTTACTAAAGTTTGTAAGAAGCTCACAAAAAATGTCTTCTTATTGAATGGAAAAAGGATGATTTGACATAATTCAATTACAGAATTGCGGTTGTCTGTATTGAGCATATCAAATAATGTTTCTAAGATTTCTCCATCTAATAGTTTTATGATAAATTCCAGTTTTTTCTTAGAGTCTTTGTAATGTTTAATAAGGTGGCTCAATATTCTTTTGATGAGAATGTTCACTGTATCTTTGTTCTCCGTACAGTTTCTCAATGACTGTAGTAGAGTAACAGATATGAGCAGGTTTTCTTCAATATTTTCTGTGACATATTTAGCCATCTTTTCATTTTCCATGAAATTGAGAATTGGTTGGATTTCCTCAAATGTTAGTGTATCAGTTTTAACAAAATCTGATACAATCTGCAAAACAAATATTTAATTTATTTTTAGAGGAGCTTTAGGAAATAATCAGTGTATCCATTGACAATACAAATAAGAAAACTATACTTCTTTTTCACCTTTCTTTTATTACTATCTACTAGGTTTGTGGGCCAAATATGATTTTATAGTCTAATAGAATAGACAGACTAACAAAGTCCTAAGGGCTTTTGGTCTGTCATTTACCAATCTAGCATTCAAGATGGTTTGTGGCTAGTAAATACTGATATTGATAATGTGTAGTAATAGTACATTACTGCATATGCCCAGAAAGAAGGGTTTTCCGGGTGAGTAGATACTTCAAAGCCTGTTATAACGCACATTATAACACAAGCAACTGACTGGTTTATGATACTTTTGAGGAGTCATGACATTGGATTGATATGACTGGTTTGTGAATCTTTTGAAGACTCATGTCTTGCAGACTTGACATTGGAATTTCATTCCATCCTGATTTTTGTTTTAAATTTTTTGATGTAGAACTACACATTTTGGTTTATGAATTATAAAGTATGAGCTATATCATACCTGTATCAGTTTAGTTTTCAACTCGCTGCTTAAATCATCTCCAGCTCCAATCCATCCCAGGACATTCTTCAGCTCTCCACTGGAGAGTCTGTTCTGCTTCGTCAGCGCGTCCAGCCATTCCGCAACCACTCGTTCCTTAGGGGCAGCGGGGAAGTGGTGGGAATGAACAACATTTCTGGCTAGGCAGAGGCGTTTTGGTAAGACAATCGAATTGTCTTCCAAACGACGTTTAAGTTCTGAAAAATGTTTTTATTTTCATTAATTTACATTAAAAACGCTTTCAAAGGTACGCCATTGTACTTTAAAGTTTTGTTTATTTTATTTGGTTATGCTTTGACTAATGTTTACCTAGTTATGGTAGAGGCTACACTAGTCTGCACCTGATTTTATTTCAGTTCCCTCTAAAATATTCGATTTTTCGATTTCGATTTCTAATTTAGAATCATGATAACAACCCTCATAAAAGCAACAAAAAGGTCATTGCTTGAAAGTAGAATTTAAGATACTACTTGAAATTATAAAGTAATTAATGGCAATAAATTAAATAACGCATTAATGCCTTAAAAACGTGTTTATTTTCGGGGTTAATGCGGTCCCATGTTGCGTTTTTTGATTATTGTGTTCTTTAAGTGAAACTTACCGTTCAAAGGATTTAGTGACATTTTAATAATGGTTCAGGGTACGTTAGACCAAACATTACTTGATTTGAGTAAAATAATGTTAAAATTACGAGAAATTATGAACAAACTTGTGTGATTGACACACGTGCACTTGTTGTTATAAGCGTTTTGATGTTGCTCAGAGGTGACGTTTCGTGATTAGCGTGTTGTCGCACTTAAAAGTTACTTTAGCCCTTTCGATCCTATCCGATTTATCGGAAGAAATCGGATAATGTCTAGTGCAATTGTCCGATTTATCGGAAGATATCGGTTAATGTGTAGTGCAATTGTCAGGACATTTCTTCCGATAAATCGGATCGGATCGGAAGGTATGGAGCGGGTTTTAAATGTATTATAGAGATTTTTAAGGTGTTTTGTTTGAAATATACATAGGAAGTTCAACCAAAAATATATTTTCATAAGTTTATTTCCTTCAGAAATTGCAATATCAAAACGTTATAACTGTCAAATTGACAACTTGTAATATTGTTGCTATGCCAAAAAAAAAAAAAAATACAGTGGTAGTAAAAAAATAATACTTAAATTACAGTGCGACACAAAAGAGTAGAAAACGGATGATAAAGGAACTACAATTTTTCATACAAAATTGTTACCATATTCAAGCAATTTACGTCAAAAATGTGGCAGTTGCGAAGGAAGTGGCGCCCTCATTTATTTTCTACTCTTTTATGTTGCACTGTAATCATAAATCAATTGCATCATTATAAAAAAAAACTTGGGCAACAACGATTCCCGAAATTCCGGCGTATTTACAACTTCCTCGTTTATGCAGACGGTTAAATGAGAATGCATTTAAAGCCTGACCAGAAATATATGAGGATTGTCAAGAGGGCGCTATTTATAAGATTTATATGGCAACAATCTTCAAACCAATCGCAACCCACTATAATGACATTAGTTTAAATACCTGTCAGTTCCACGTTCCACTGTGTTAACCTCGTAATATCATATTTTAATGGAATGCACTCTTTTCCTGACTGTTTTTCGTGTAGTTGTGTACACTTTATTAAAAATATTACGTTCACGACTGTAAGTGGTTTTCGGCATTTTCTTTGGATAATTTTAAACATTTGTATTTTAAGGTAATCCATGACTTTACCGAAAATCGTTTCATCGATTATCGTTTCCTATAACACTATTCGCAGAATTTTATTACAACTTAGGAATCATTCATCGAACTTCGTTAGATCGCTTGTACATTTGCCTTCTAACTCATCGAATTTCACTTCATTATTTTATTTGTTTATCGACGTAGTCGTTCATCGAATCGCTTTTACTATAATTTTGATTTAACGTAAGTTTTAATTCCCATACTTATTATATCATAGAAAATCGTTTCACTAGTGTTACTATACTCAATAATACGCTTCTTCTTCTTCGTGGCAATATGACCTGAAACCCGACTTTGCTAGATCCGACCTGGTTGGGTTAGGTTTAGGTTATTTTTTTTTATGACCTGAAACCCGACTTGGTTGGGTTAGATTTAGGTAATTTTTTTTTTATGATCCGTAACGTTACTACGATGAAAATTTTTCGTGGCAGTAATATTAAATGGGACGTGCCATCTGTGAATCATGTTTCGATGAAAGGTAAATTGGACGAATGGTTAAGCTACGATTTGAGACAAATTCGAAACAATTTACGTTGAATAGTTGATCGATTATTCGAAAAGCAATGAATTGATGATTATAATGTAGGAGTTAGTTTCGGAAGATTAAAATAAATTCGGCATAGATCTGGTTCACCACCGTTTAATCACTTTTAACGTCTGCCTTGTACAGTTGCTAGTTAGATTAGATAATGCCTTCTACTCTAAATCCCCCTCTCAACCATCCCTCGGTAGTCGTGTTTTTTGGCGCGCTATGATTCAAGTCAAAAACTACCGTACCAACGACTTCCGAAAGGTGGTCGAGAGGCATACTTATATTGATAAACTAGCTGACCCGGCGAACTTCGTACCGCCTGAAAGTCGATAAATGTGGGTAGAGATAGCTATATCAGACTACCACCACTGATAATGTACAACATTTCATATTTTTATGACTATAATTTTATTACTTTTCTGAATTCTGCATCGAAAGATGTAATGCCTGTTTTTATAGCTAAGATAAGCGATTTCAATGTATGAAATTAAGTTTATAAGTTTATGTATTTTTTCAGAGATAACTATATACTTATTTTATTATTAATTTATAAAAACTTACTCATTTTAAAATGTGGCAACACCAAAACCACAGTATACTTTATAGTACTACATATACAGAATGGACCCGCACCACCCCCGCCCATTATTCGAGTTACCTCACCCCGCAAGGGCACCGAGTAGGAAGGAATCGAGTTTGCTGCGTAGAAAATTTTGAAAGGGTTGTGTATATGGGTTATAGGTGGGCATTGACTCGTGAAATAGTGATGGTGTTGGTGATGGTAATAATGATGATGGTGGAGACTGGTGGTGATGATGATGACGATAATGATTGTAATGACGGTGCCGATGGTGATGGCTAATGATATAAATGACCCCAAAATCACCATCATCACCACAATCATCATCAACGTCATCATTCTCGCCACTATTACCACCGACACCATCCCCACCACCATCACCATCATCACTTCCACCACATTCACCATCACCACCACCACTATCACCACCATCATCATCACCACTATCACCACCACCACCACCACATTCACCATCACCACCAGCATGACCACCACGGACTACCACCATCACCACCGTCACCACCATCATCATCACCACTATCACCATCAACACCACTACCGTTGTCGTGTGGTTGTGATAATTTTCTAGCTTATGTCATATTTATGTGCAATTAAAGTTGTTGCAATGCGTCTGAGGCAGCCCTGTGCGTCTTACACGCACGCATTGACACTGACATTCAAGTTCAGTTTTTAGTAGGCAGTGTCCGCCCTGCGCCAAAATTCTGACTCAATGGAACGGTTGCTTTAGTCCGATTTAGTAATAAAATAAACGGAATGTCGTTGAGATTGATATGACATTATCAAAATTCAAAATTGTCGGTTTGGTTTGATTCATATTACTGATCCATTACTGATTCTTGAAACAGTAACTATTGAACTTACATCAAGATGGTCTTCGCAGATAAATAATGGTATCTTTGGCACAACCAATTTCCCCACTGCTAGACACCAATCTCCTTTATTCTTATGTGGCACATGAAAGAAACGTTTAACGGGGGTTTTCGTCGAATCGTTCTTTCAATCGGGCACAAAAACATTACTTGGTGTATTTTGGAGGAGTATATTCCTCATCAACCCACACACGTGCGAATCTATCCATTTTTGTAAATTAATCCCAGAAAATACGTAATTAATTACGTAACACGGTTAGATTTTCATTTGAAATCTCGTTAATAAAATTCGGTATGCATCTGTCATCTGACAACGTCAAATAAAAAATAAATTTTTTTTTCGCTGTTTGGTCTAAAACGACAACCCTTAAATCTCTCAGCACTAAATTGTCTTAGATTGCGGTAATTTTATAGCCTAGCAAGCGTCGGTCCGGCCCAGGGATAGTGGCGCTACAAACAGCTTTCCTATGGCAATAATGTGCATACGTCATATTTGTATTATTAAACGTCAATCAAGGATTTGTCATTATCAAATTTCAAAACATTGTTTACTGGAATGCTGCTCAATCATTCGTTCTTCTTGCGAAATAAATACTGAATCCTATTGAAAAAACTTGACTTTCATCACTGTGGATTGTTTTCGGTTTATTATGCAAAAAATACTTGAAATACGCGGAATATTTAGTCATGTTTCCTTTTTGCTTACATCAGTGACGTTCACCAACTTTCAACGTCAGTTACCAAAAAAATATCATTGCCAGTAAAATAATTTAGTAGGTACCACTGAAAATCCGCAATATGGCGTGGGTAGTAAAACCCCTTGCAGGGCTATATATGTATTCTTATATTTCTTTAAATACAGCAGAATAAATTCTAAGATTTCTATATTAATTTCCACCTGTTAGAAATATGATGTGGTCCATTATGATAGACACAATCACAACAATCACAAAATAAAAAAAGTCCAGACAACGTTTGGGTTTATTTGAAAATGGTAACTTACAAACTCGGCTACCGGCGTTTATTTATTGATCTTGAACAGACTCGTCGTGCCAATGTTACGAATGCGTCAATTCAATTTCATAATGTTGGCCGCATTGGACCATGGCGGACTATTTAACTCGTAATTTAAAAATTGCAATTGTGGGGGTCTTTTTTGTGTATCTTTTCCTTTTTTTTGGCATATTATTAAACTTTTGGCCGAGACAATCACAACAAACCCGAAATCGTGCAAATCGGTTCAGCCGTTGTCGAGTTATAAGTACCGGAACTAACTCAACTTTCTTTTATTGATATAGATCTCGGCACAATAAGCTAATAGAAACTCGAAACAAACACATCAACCGGTCAACTTCAATTAACTATAGACTACATTACGTTTAGCTGTAATTAGCGTTTTGTTTTGTTATACCATTTTAACACATTAAAATAAACGCATCAACCGGTCAACTACAAAATTCTACTATAATTAACCATAGACTACATTACGTTTAGCTGTCAGTTGCGTTTTGTTTTCTTATACCATATTTAACAAATGAACGGGTAGATTGTTTTTTTTTACTGATAAATTGCTTTCAGTTGCGTTTTGTTATTCCATATCAGTTGCGTTTTGTCACGTTTATGACGTTTTATGTCACGTCCCACGGGAACGTGATAAAAAGTATCCTATGTCCTTCTCCTGTTTCGAAGCTACCTCCCCACCAATTTTCAGCCAAATCAGATCAGCCGTTCTTGAGTTATAAATAGTGTAACTAACACGACTTTCTTTTATATATATAGATTTAATATACGAATCATAAATCATTAACAACATTTAACAATAATTATTTACCGATTTAATAGAGCATACAAATAACATCAATCTAATATCCAGTAATCCTACGAAAAATAAACATTACAGAGGGCGCTCTGCGCTAACAGTCATTAAACTAGTTATAATACTCATATCCTACCAAGTAACTTGTAATTGAATACCTTATCGTATCTTTCAAGTATATTATTCACGTTATATTTACAGTTATGTTTAAGTATTCTATAAATAAGCTAACAGCTCGGCCATCCTGTTTTAGCGAGTCCCATCGCTGCACATAACGAAAAAGAGTATGGGACATGAAATATGCAAAATAGTTAATTAGATAGTCTATTTAATGAGCATTGAGTTTGATTAATAAAGAAGATCTATCAATATTTCTAGTAACGTATGTACTTAGATTAACAAATGATGAACATAGTTTCTAAACGTGTTAGTTAATGGTAATTAGATTTAACTACATATATATACAACAGACAAAACCCTACATAGTCCTGAATTTGACCCAATTAGATAGCAAATTACTCTTCTTGATCAGTACTAGAGCTTTCATTGTCAATATCACTATCAAGATCTCTGTTAAAGTGAAGCCAGGGTTGAATTTTGGCAATAGCTACTACATTTTCGTAGCGGCGACCCTGTTTCCGAGTTAGGGGAGTATCTTCAATGAGATATCTGTCATTTGGGAGTATTTTTTTTACGCGATAAGGACCTTGATATTTGTTCACAAGTTTTTGTGACTTACCATCGTGTGCAGACTGTCGTTCTACGCGTACCAAGTCACCTTCTTTGTAAACTTTACCTGGTTTGCGAGATTTATTAAACCTCTTCGTATCCTTCTCTTGTTGTTTCACTATCTTTTCCTTGGCCTGCTCTCTAATATCACCTAACTCACCAGGATTTACGACGTTTAAGGTATCACGTATCACGGAGTTAAGGATGCCCTGCGAGTTGCTCGTTATAACGAGACCTGTGAGATGGGTCTCGATTGTCTCTATCCCTGCTTTGTCCTCCTACCTTCACAGTCTTGAAATATTTCAAGACCTGTTCAGGTTCAGAGAATTGTGCCGCCTGAGCACCTACCTTTACAGCACGATCATCTATACCGTAGAGGATACAATCGACCGCCTGCCTGCCATAAATTCTGCATCTATTCAATAGATTTATTTTAGCGTAATAGTACTGTTCAAAGGAGTCGCCGTACCTAACCCTTTTAGATAACATTTCTGTAAGTAGTTCAGCATAATCCTCACGACAGGGAAACGATTCGATTAATTTCTTTTTCCATTCAGTCCATGTAAACAGTACACTTGGGAGACCCTGGTACCAGGTTTTAGCCACTCCTTTTAGTTTGGGAAGAGCATAATGAATAGTTTCCCTGTCGTCCCAGTGATATATGGTAGCGCATTCTTCTACTTTAGTAAGCCACGTTAGTACAGTCTGCTCCTTGGACATAGGGTCAAACTCAGGAATAACATTGGTGTTAAAAGTAAGTTTTGGTTTATCAGAATTTTTAAACTGTTTTAGAATGTCAAGGAACTTGTCTAAAATAGCGGATTCACTTTCCCTACTTACTAAATCAGATAGCCTTAAACGTTTACTAGGATTTGACTCATTGGTGTCTTCCGAGGAATCCCTCCCTCTCCTGCGGCTTTCCCAACCTGGACGTTCATCTGATTGAGAGTGTCTACCTTCATTGGGTTCGGAGTCACGCTGAAGTATAACGTCGTGTTGCCTCCATTCCCGACCACTTACATTCGATCCGTTACTGTGGGTTTGTTCGAAATCCTGACCCTGTGACCTGGGTGCTCCTGGATCATCATAGTACATGCCCCGGCCCTGTAACCTGGGCGCTCCTGGGCTGGTGCTTTCCGGGCCCCGGCCCTGTGACCTGGGCGCTCCTGGGCTGGTGTTTTCATGACCCCGGCCCTGTGACCTGGGCGCTCCTGGGCTCATATTTTCCGTACCCTGGCCCTGTGACCTGGGCTCTCCTGGGCTGGTGCTTTCAGGACCCTGGCCCTGTGACCTGGGCGCTCCTGGGTCGTCAGTCTCCATTATCTGCAACTTAGAATTATCGAGCTAAGAATATTGATACGAATAAATAAAAATACTCTTTATTGTACACCTCACAAAACAAAGGACATATGCATACAAGAAAATACAATAAAAGGTAAACAACATAATCTATACTGTTCTAAAATTTTATATCTATATCTGTATCAAACATGAATATTCTATGGGGAGGGGCCATGGTTTCTTGTACACATTATATCATTTGAGCTGGATTTTATAAATACTGACACAAAGGTAAATTAAGAAATGTGGTATTACCACATAAAAAATATGAATCGATAAAAAAAGATTCTATACAAATATTTGGATTTTATAAAGCTTTTATTTTGATACTATAATTAGCAGGTTAAGATTAGGTTTTGTTTTTATTTTTCTTTTTGCATTTAAAGTAAAAAAAGAAACAATTCGATCAGGGGTTAGTAATGGCAAGACACATATTTGCACGAATCCACCGTAACTAATTAAGTAAGAATTAAAATTCCACACTAACAAAACAGACAGTCACATATGGTCATCTCCAGGGAGTACCCATGGCAAGATGGCCATACGTGATTAACCATATAAACCTCCGGAATGTCTCCGTTACGGGAAATATAGTTTAGATTTAAAGTATGTAACTTAACAAAAGAAAAATATATATATATATATATATCACGTATGTCTATCTCCAGGGAGTACCCGTGGCAAGATAACCATATGTGATTAACCATATTAACCTCCGGAATGTCTCCGTTACGGAAAATATAGTTTAGGTTTAAAGTATGTAACTAACAAAAAAAGTCACGTATGTCTATCTCCAGGGAGTACCCGTGGCAAGATAGCCATATGTGATTAACCATATTAACCTCCGGAATGTCTCCGTTACGGAAAATATAGTTCAGGTTTAAAGTATGTAACTAACAAAAAAAAAAGTCACATGTCTATCTCCAGGGAGTACCCGTGGCAAGATAAACATATGTGAATAACCATATTAACCTCCGGAATGTCTCCGTTACGGGAAATATAGTTCAACAGCCTTTCCTAACAACTAGCCAAAACCTTTAAACAACTCACTATACATAACCTCAATACCAAGGAAACTAGGGGAAGAGAAATAAAAACGTACTTACATTTTGTGTGGCGTGGTAAGAATCCTATTGATTCTTTCTATCCCGTCTTCTGAAACTGTAGGAGTTAGTTTCGGAAGATTAAAATAAATTCGGCATAGATCTGGTTCACCACCGTTTAATCACTTTTAACGTCTGCCTTCTACAGTTGCTAGTTAGATAATGCCTTCTACTCTAAATCCCCCTCTCAACCATCCCTCGGTAGTCGTGTTTTTTGGCGCGCTATGATTCAAGTCAAAAACTACCGTACCAACGACTTCCGAAAGGTGGTCGAGAGGCATACTTATATTGATAAATTTAATATACGAATCATAAATCATTAACAACATTTAACAATAATTATTTACCGATTTAATAGAGCATACAAATAACATCAATCTAATATCCAGTAATCCTACGAAAAAGAAACATTACAGAGGGCGCTCTGCGCTAACAGTCATTAAACTAGTTATAATACTCATATCCTACCAAGTAACTTGTAATTGAATACCTTATCGTATCTTTCAAGTATATTATTCACGTTATATTTACAGTTATGTTTAAGTATTCTATAATAATAATAATAAGCCTCATTTATTCCTTAATAAACGTTACATCTTGGATATATAGAATTTACATTATTTATTTATTTTTATATTGATATTATTTGAAACATAAAATATAACATAATAGATTTGATATAAATTATTTTGATAATATAAATTTTAATTTAATTCTTATTCTATTCAATATTCGATTACTATACATGCAAAACATTATTATTATTTAATCATTTTTTCATTAAGGACCTCCTTACAGAGTAAAGGCCTCCTCCATTTTCCTCCACATGCTTCTGTCTGAAGCCTTTTCTTCCCAGTTATTCCCTGCTGCTTTCAGTATCACATCGAGCCATCTCTCCATCGGTCTACCTATATTTCTCTTGCCTAATGGGCCTTTCCATGTGGTTATCTTTTTTGTCCATTTCTCACCGTCCATACGTGCGATATGTCCGGCCCACTTCCACTTTAGTTTCCTGCAGTGTTGTAAAGCGTCTATAACTTTAGTTGTGTTTCTTATGTCTGCATTTGTCCTTTTATGATTATGTGATTAGAAAAAAAAATGAAAAGACATTCGTGGAATAGTTTTCGATGACATAAAAATCGACGTAAGAAATTTCGATGAAATGATAGACACCCGTATTTTAAAGAAAGCACCACGAATGACATTGACATTGTTGACAAACCATCATAAAATCATTGCCAGTGTAAAAAATGAGTTCCAGTGAAATTCCGCAATATCCTCATATATTTCTGGTCAGGCTTTATGTTCCAATCTCATAATTAAAGTTTTTTTAAATGTGCTCAAACAGAATCATCTTCTTAGCTCTGCGAGCGCTACAAACCTCTGTGAGTCTTGGCTTCCTCCACAATCTTCCATCACTTGTCACGATGCCTGGCATTCTTCCAGCTGATAAACTTCCCAATCATCCTCCACACAGTCACTCAAACATTTTTTAGGGCTGCCTCTCACCTTGTCATTGTCTTTGCGGCTCTCATGTTTCGTGTCTTGTGTGTACCTTGACTTACAGAACCTTACCATATGCCCGATGAGTGCGTCTAGATCATGGTTCAAGCATTGACGATAAGTAACCACGCTCTTTCACGGGACCATAGATTTTTCTCAGCACTTTCCTTTCAAACATTCAAGTTATGTTCGTCTCTCTGGGTTATGGTTAGGGCTGCCATATCCAAATTCGCCGAACCCGAAATTTCAAAAAAAACCAGACATTTGGCGTAAATCGCATTTTTTCGACAATAATATTATTAAACAGACAATCGCTTTATTTTATACCACTTGACACTTTTTAAAAACCCCCCCGGTCGGCCTCCAAACTAGGACTAATCCGGGGAAAACCGGACGGATGGCAGCCCTAGTTATGTTACACGTTTCGCAGGCCTAAGTCACAAGAGGTCTGATGATGGTGTGATTGATGGTGTGCTTTGATTTCACGCTAAGCAGCTTAGAATCTAAAAGATTTGCACACGCATAATAACATTTATCTACGCACAATATCATTAGTGCTCTAAAATGCGTTCAGAAATCGTAGGAAATGACCAGCATTATTACCATTGACGTAAATACCTCAATGATTATTACAACCAATTTTACTATGAGATTTTTTTGTCTGTGGTAGTAGGTAAAATCTGTACTGTAATGTTATTACGGTACCGATTTTTGTAAGGTTACGAGTTTAAATTAGGAACAGCTGTCAAAACACAAGTTGGTCTCTATTCTAGTATCCATAGATATTAATATTGTTATCGATACGAAACGTCAATTCAGTATGTTTTTTTTTATAAAAACCGCACGACATTTGATCTCGAGTGACATGAGAATTATGGATACGTTCGTTTGTATATGATTTAGAAAGAAAAAAACATTCGTCTTGACGGAGGTTCGAATTGCCGCCATTATTGTTGTCATTTGTTTGTTGGTTCTTTGCTGTTACGAAAGTAGAATTGTGAAGTTTATTGTAATTCACATTTAGTTGAAAATATTGTTTCAATGTAAATGTAAATTACAACTATTACAATAAATAATCTGTTTATGTATTTGTTCAGATTTATTTCTTACTGCATGAGTATATGTCGTTTTTAGATATTTTACAGGTAGCACTAGTGGTGCCGGTCATTTCCTTATGGCTTCTGAACCCATCTTAGAGTACTTATGATATGTGTGTAGATAAAGTAGTGTATACAACTCTACATAATTAGGCCTTAAAACACTCGTGTGATCCTATTATGAAACTCGCTGACGCTCGTTTCATAAAACCACACTCCTGTTTTAAGGCCTCTCATTATGTATCAGTTGCATAAACTACTATTATGGCATTTATCCGTGACCTATTTGCTGTTGGCAGATCTAGTATGGGAGGTAATCGTCGATCTGGATGGATGTTTGAAGCTGCTCAAGCCGTTTATGGTTTGGCTGACGATATTAATGTATTGTGGCCGACCTGCTGCATGGCTGTTGCAAGGTACTCGGTCTTGGATACATTTACACGCAATCCAAAAGTATCGGTTTCTGTCTCTAACGTTAGACAGTAAATAAATCACTCTAATATTATAAACTAGCTGTGCCCCACGGCGTTACCCGCTCATTCCACGGGAAAACTTAATTTATTCGGGATGAAAAGTGTCCTATGTCCTTTCCCAGGTCTCAAACTATCTCCATACCGAATTTCATCTAAGTCGGTTCAGCGGTTGAAGCGTGAAGAGGTAACAGACAGACAGACACACTTTCGCATTTATAATATTATCAGTATATTAGCATATATTAGTATGGATTAGTATGGATTTGTGTTTGTGCGTTTGTTTGTTACTTCTTCACAATCAAACAGCTGGACGAATTTTGATAAATTTTGGTATGGAAGTAGCTGACACCCTGGATTAACCCATAGGCTACTTTTTATCCCGAAAAAAAAAATGTTCCCATGGGATGAGGGGTAACACCACGTGGCGCGGCTAGTAAATAATAAATATGGATAACCTCACACAAATCGACCTTAGTCTAAAAGTAAGTCGTAGTAGGTTTGTGTTAATGAGTACTAAACGACTATATTACTATACATACGTATACAGATAAATATATACTTGAATTGAATATATTGACTTGAAAGAAAACATCCATGACCTAGGAACACATACTCGAGTTCATCACACAAATATTTGCACTTGCCGGGATTCGAACCCGGGACCGTCGGCTCAGTAGCTCCGAATGTTATCTATATACATTATGTACTCGTATATCATCGTGTGCGAAAAAAGTTCAAGTATTTTATAACTATCTGCGCCTAGCGGTGTTACCATGGGAAATTAAAAAAAAAACGGGGTAAAAAGTAGCCTTATCTTATCTTATCTTATTAGGAAGGGGTCCTTGCGGATACACTTCGACCCAATGGGATCTTTTGTGTAGTTACCCCCATCGCGCCTACTCAAAGGATTGTTCCACCACCTTCATATATCGGATGATGGAACCAGTTGGTAGTGCCTGGAATTCCTTCGGTTCTGGGTAACCAATACCGAATTCCTTCATTCTGAGTCTGGCGAGGGCATGACATCCACACAGTATGTGCTTCATTGTCTCTGCCTCCTCGCCACACATTCTACAATCTGTATTGTCAGACAGTCCCAACTTGGCCAATAGTCCTTTGACCCCAAAGTGACCGGTAAACACCCCCGTTATGATTCGGAGCTGTCTTTTGCTGTATTCCCATAATTTCTTGGTCCAGCCTGATTCTATACATTCCATGAATAGCTTTGAGTGCCTCAAGCCTGCCATTTTCCTCCACTCTTGTTGGTGCTGGTTTTTGGCATAGTCCTTGATGGCTGTTGCTATGGTTCCCTGCGAGAGACCCACACATGGTTCAGGTCCTATGAAACTTGTCGCAGACCCTTTTCTAGCAAGTTCATCTGCAATTTCATTACCGATGAAGCCTTCATGCCCTGGGATCCATACCAGTTGCACCTTATTGTGCCTTCCAAGCTTGTTCAAAGCTAGGACGCCATTATACACAAGTCTAGAATCCACTTTAGGCGCACCTAGCGCTTTAAGTGCCGCTTGACTGTCACTGAGTATGTAGATGTGCTTCCCTCTGGTAAGTCTATCTATGTTCTCCTGGGCACAGGCGATTATAGCGTATGTCTCCGCTTGGAAGACAGTCGCATAACCTCCCATACTTGTACTTGCATTGAAGTCGTTTGCATGAATGCCTGCTCCCGTACCTGATCCCATTTTTGATCCATCAGTGTACCAAATAATGTCCTCACCATCCGCTGTAGGTGGCTCGCGACCCTCGGCCCATTCCGCCCTCGTTGGAACTTGTACCTTGAAGTTCCTATTGAATACAAACTTAGGCTGCATTTTATCGCAGCTCATAGTTGTTATTCTGTCAAGAAAATTGTTGCTTTCCATGTTAGTGTGCTTAGTCTTCGGCGTGCAATAACTCCACAGGTCCATTGTTTTTAACCTGTGCAGCGATTTGCGCGCTTCGGACTGTATCACTATATGTAGCGGTGGTAGATCTAGCAATATTTCTAGCGCCGCGGTTGGCGTAGTTCTAAACGCCCCTGTTATAGCCATGCACGCCGTTCTTTGCACCTTCGTCAAGGCGTCTCTGCATGTGCTCCTCAACGTCCTTGGCCACCATACGAGGCTGCCATATAGGATGATCGGTCGTACCATCATGGTATAAATCCACTTTAGTACCTTTGGGCTTAATCCCCACGTCTTACCATACGCTGATCTACACATCCCAAATACTCTGAGAGCCTTTGTTATGGTGTGATCGACATGCTTTTTCCAATTGAGTTCCTTATCTAGTATGACACCAAGATATTTCACCTCACTGGACATTTCGAGTACCTGTCCATACAGTTTTAGTTCCTGCATGTCCTTAAGAATCCTCTTTCTCGTGAATGGTATTACCACTGTTTTGCCTGGGTTAATGGATAGTTGGTGATTGTTACACCATTTCTCCACTTTCCTCAGTGCTTCACTCATAATTGCTGATACCGTACTGGGAAATTTCCCATTTACGAGAATCACCAGATCATCTGCATATCCTACCGTATAGATAGGACCACTGTTGAGTTCCTCCATTAGGGAGTTTACCACCAGACTCCATAGAGTAGGTGAGAGTACTCCTCCCTGGGGACACCCTTTTGTAGCCGTAGCTAGTATTTCATCTCCCATCAGAGACGACTTTATTAGCCTGGCGTTTAACATGTTGCCTATCCATTTGCAGATGGTCGGTTCTATGCCATGTCTTGCAGCTGCTTCACTGATAGCTTGGTACGTGGTGCGATCAAACGCTCCTTCCACGTCTAGAAAAGCCGCCAGGCATAGTTCCTGATTTTCTATGGCCCGTTCGGCTCTGGTTGTTACCAGGTGCAACGCGGTATCGGTTGACTTTCCAGGTTGGTACGCACATTGTAGTTTGTGCAACGGACGTCTTTTTAATGGACCATCCCTTATATGTCTGTCCACCAATTTTTCCAATGTTTTTAGGAAAAATGAAGACAGACTTATAGGCCTGTACGATTTGGCTTCTCCGTAGTCTGCCTTGCCTGGTTTAGGCAGGTATATTACTTTTACCATTCTCCATACTCGTGGTATGTGTCCAAATGCTATAGACGCTCTGTACAGTCTACTCAGATGAGGAATGAGTACGGTTGCGCCTTCTTGTAGTAGTACTGGGTAGATTTCATCTGGTCCCGGAGCCTTGAACGGCTGGAACGTTGAAATTGCCCATTTCAATTTGTTATGGTCTACTACCTTTTTCGACGTGTCCCAATTGTGTCTGGTTGTGCTTGCGCTTTGTTCCAATACACTAATTGCAACATCGTCTAATTCGCTCTCGTGTATCACTGAGCCTGGAAAGTGTGTGCTACACATAGTTTTTAAGGTTTCTAGCCCTGTCTCCGTCATTTTCCCGTCCCTACCCTTAATGGTTGTGAGCGGGACTGACTTTGACGCAGCTAGTGCTTTTGTTAGTCTCATACCTTCTGGTATAGACCCTATTTGGTCGCAGTGACCCCTCCACGCGCTTCTTTTTGCCTTTCTCACAGCCTTATTATATTCTGTGAGCTTGTGAGCATAACTCTCAAAGTTGTTTGAGGCTTTTGCGTCGTTGAATATAGCCCTGGTTTCTTTCCTGAGTTTTGCTATCTCTGGATTCCACCAGGGTATTCTTTTTGCCAGAGTTTTCTTTTCCGGGCAGTTATTGGTCCAAGCTGTGTATACCGCTTGAACTATTTTGTCAGCTTCAAACTCTATATCAATAATGGAATTGAGCTTACCTTTCGGATCACCCAGTTCCACTTTCAGGTCAGCCTTGTACGCTTCCCAGTCAGTGTTCCTAGGGTTCCTTTTGAGTACAGTTTTTACATCTATCTTCGTATTGTACCTAAAGCATATGTATCTGTGGTCTGATAGAGAAATTTCCTTAGAAACATGCCATGAGTTGATGCTTTTGCTAGTGTTATTGGAAGCCAACGTTATATCAATTACCTGACCTCGCCTTGCGTTGACAAAGGTTGGTTCATTGCCTTTATTAAGAATTTGTAAGGAGGAACTCACCAGAAAATCCAGTACCTTCTCCCCTCTCTTGTTGACATCCGAGCTGCCCCAGATGACATTGTGAGCGTTCGCGTCGCAGCCGATGATCAGGTCGGTGTTCGCCTTGCTGCCTTCGACGACAAGATCCCGCAGTTGTTGTGTAATCGGGTCCGTCGCCTCGTAAGGGAGGTAGGCTGACGAGAAGATAAGAGCCTTCCCCTCCCCTTTATTCTGGATCTTAACACTGGTAAGATCCCTGGAACAGAAAGCATGTAAAGGCATAGCATCGATGCCATTTCTGACGTAGATGCATGTCCTCATATTATCATCGGAGCAGTGGTACAGTATGGTACCGCCAGTTCCGCCCAAACCTCTAATTTCCCCTTTATAAATATATGGTTCTTGTATTAGAGCAATATCGAATTTATCATTAATTAACTGCCTCGCCAGAAGGGCTGTGGCTGCTTTGTTGTGTTGTAGGTTAATTTGTACACACCTTACACCCGCCATTGCGCCATTATGTGGTTTTGGGCCTGCTGAGATCAGCGGCCTGTGGTGGCGCCTCGCTAGACATGGGGGAGAGATCGCATCCCAGGTACAGATCAGCCATATCACGCAAGGCCTCCGAGTCCACCGTTGACAACGGCGATGACTCTCGACCCATGCGTGACCCAGCACGATCCTCCCTCCACTCTCTCTCCACCATCGTCGCGTCCGGCTCCGTGCCCGCCTCTGCCTCTACCGTCTTGGCCTCCGCACCGTCTGCCGACAGTGCCTCCTTGGCCTCGACGTTTGCGGCGTCATCGGCTGGGCCTTCCAGTACCGCACCACCCACTGGGTTCGCGTCCCCACACGCGGCCACATCACCCTCTGTGGCCGCCCCGCCCCCGGTTGCCCGGTGGTCGACCTCCGCCCTCCCAAGCATCCTCTCCTCCGCATCCTCGAGGAGCTTGAAAGAGCTCAGATCCACCCCCGAGAAGAGTTGATAGTTGGACGCCTTGATGACATCCGCCGACTCCCGATCCATCAAGATGATGCGTCGGGTGCTTGCGTCTGACATCAGGGTGTCCACTATCTTCCATTGCTCCGTATGCAGCATAGGATTAAGCCTCTGCAGCACACGGAGCATTAGTTTAACGTCCTGGGCGCCAACGACCCGCGTCTTCCAGGCCATTTTGACCGGTTTCGGCAGATCCTTGGCGTCCACGACCTTAAGGTGCAGTCCAGCAATCTCCACTCCTCCGATTGCTGAGCTGAACCACGTGGAGGCCCCCCTCCCTTGGCAACTGACGTGGAGGGCGCCCCCCACAATGTTGCCGAGCACGATTCTCGGCAGGGGATCAGGTGCACCGTCCAGGAGCGCTAGTACTGCGCCCTGGATAGCGGACAGATGCCCAGCCTGAATCTTGACGGCGGGGTAGTCCACTGGGATAATGGCCATCCTCTCCGCCGCCACCGCCTCCGCATACGACCCTACCTTCGTCCTTTTGGAGGCGCTAGCCAGCAGAGTAGAGTCGCCACTCAAACCCAGTGGCCTTTTGTTTTGCCCTGAAGGGGCCGCGGTTGCAGGTGCGTCCGGTGTCACACCTGCGCCCGTCTGTGAAGTCAGACGGGCTCTTGCTCGCGCGTTATTACGCCGCTTCTGCCTCTTGCTGAGAACGAAACCCTCGGCTTGTGCACCCTCACCCTGAGGTTTGGGCACACTCGCTTCATGGGGCACATTCCCAGTCGGATTCGGAAGGGCTGCACGGCACGGTTGGCCGGTAGGCTTCGGCATGCCTTTGCTGCTCACTCCTCCGGTCGCTTCAGTGGGTCCCCTTTCGGGTCCCTTCTGAGCGAGTCCGCTTTTCGACCCTTGGGGAAAAGATCGGACGGCACCTTTGAAGTGAACAGGTCCAGCATGTCCTCTACCTCCACGTCCACCTATGTGGCTGGGGCACGCTCCCGCATCTCTGCCAGAGGCAGTGTTGCGGCCTGCAGTAACACCCACTGTAGCGCCTTGCGCATTAGCCTCCTCCCTTGCGGGTACGGCTTGTCCTCCCTTTCTCGTCGTTTTAGGTAATGAGAAATCCATTTAACCTACCACATAAGACTTCGTCAGACTGGCTCCCCACCCTCCTTGGAGCCCTCCTACTGGGGATGCTTTGACGCATCAGGGATACCAGCCCGATATAGCGCCCCCGGATGAGTTATCCATGAGTCCGCACGGCACCAAAACCATCGTCACCTCCACAGGCGACTCAGGAATCGTGCGCCGCCGACTACGGACCCCATCACCCCAGGGCACTCGCCCGCGGCCATCTGACTGGACGCAACAGCCGATTGATCACGTCTGGCTAGGACGTGACCGCCCGTGTGAGATGAATCCCGAGCCAAAGTGGCGTGTTGTCTTTCAGGGGTAACGACTCCGACCCCCGTCCGACTCAACCTACCAGGATCTCGTTCTCCATCCGTACGGGTCCCCGCGCACGGCACAAACACGCGGGTGGCATTCTACCGCTAACCATCCTTCTTAGTGGATGGAAAGCCCGCTGCGACATGCCACGTCATCGCTTGCAGCTGACTGTGTGGGATATGCGGAGTAAGGAGGGTTTGGATTTCTAGAGGCTCAACTGGTTGTTTCCGTGCTACCTGTTTCCTCGTTAGAACCAGGTAGTTAACAGGCAGTAACCGCGGGAAGGAGCCCAACCAGTTTTGCCTCGAGGATCAAGGCAACTGTGAGCTCCCCCCGAGGCCATTCACCAAGTTAACTACCGGGCAGGTAGTTACCATAGAGACAAACCCAGTACAAGAGTAGCGACCGGTCGCAAATTATGTCTTGTTCTGGACCCACCTCCGCCCAAAAAGTAGCCTAATACCCAAACCAAATCTTATCGAAATTGGTTCAGCCATTTGAACGTGAGGAAGTAACAAACATACAAACTTTCGCCATTATAATATTAATAATTAATATTGGTGTTATTTGTGTTTACCTGTATTTGCCTGTATGTTGTTACCCTGACGCCTCTGACCATGAACTCAGAATTTATATTTTTTTAATTTTCCATTTTATATTTCTAAGTTATACTTAGTTATATAAAAAAAGACAAAGAATACAATCGCAAGTTCAAGTAAAGTGAGTTAGTTAAGTAGGTATGTATTAGGTACTTAAAGGGTGAGTACTACGAGTAGGTACTAAATTGTTGCTAACATTTTCTGTGGGATAATATGACACTTTATAGGCGGATATATATATTACTTACTAGCTTTTGCCCGCGACTACGTCCGCGTGGAACTTGGAAGTATGGAAGCAATCTCGTACAACACGATAGATATCCATATCCACCTAATCACCTTAATTAAAAAAAAAAGGATTATTAAAAGCGCCTAAGCAAATGTAAAAGCAATTGTGCTTTTGGTTTAATCATTATATTTCCTACAGGGTCAACAATGTCATCATGAATTACTTACTCACTTTTCAATCTTTTTAGGGAAAATTTCCAGGATGAAAACTATCCTATGTTCTTCCTCGGATCTTAAAATATCTCCATGCCAAATTTCATCAAAATCGATTCAGCGGTTTAAGCGTGAAGAGGTAACAGACAGACAAACACACTTTCGCTTTTATAATATTAGTATGGCGGGGTTGCACACGCCGTGGTCTGATATGTACAGGCACTCGTACAACTCGTACATAAGGTAAATAAGTAATATCAAACTGGTATGTAATAAATTCCAAAAGCACTTTAATAATAAAAAAATTAAGCGCGATCATATAAAAAACAGATACGCACATAAATCTTTTATCTTCATCCCTTAATTTCTGCTGAGGGAGATACAGCAGACCCTCATTTGTTTTTGATTGTGTAAATCCATTAGTGGGATTAGGAGGTGGATAGCTTGGATATAGCGGGTGATCAATCCAAATGGGTCAGTGGGGAGAAGTTAGAAACTATAAGAGATAGGGAAATCTGTTCTTAGGAACCATGGCTTCGATTTTAGATTTAATAAAAACTTCATTATTATTTTATTATAAATGACATATAAAGAATGTTACAAGACGACATGCGATTAACAGAATTTAAAACAGGTTGATTCCCAGTTATGTATGAGATTTATAAAAAAAAAAAGAATGTAGTTTTTATTAAATATATTTATTTATTTAAACTTTATTGCACAAAAGAAAAACTTAACGTACAAAAGGCGCACTTAATGCCATGAGGCATTCTCTACCAGTCAACCTTAGGGCAAAGCAAAGAAATTGTAGGTCTTATACTCTAGTTCTAATATATCAATGGCATTGACGAAATAGGGAATTTAATTACCTATTTTTTTTTTTCATTTAATTAATTAATTTTATTAAATCGACGCCATGGTTCCTTAGAACAGATTTCCCTATCTCGTATAGTTTCTAACTTCTCCGTACTGACCCATTTGGATTGAGCACCCTGTATAGGTGAACGAAATTTATAAACAGTCATGCTTGGAAGAATCGACAACATTTCATTTTAACCGAGTTCAAATTAAAAAGGAGGTTCCCAGTTTGACCTGTATGCCGAGTTCAAAAAAGTTCTCATTTTGACTTGACCTGTATGTATGCATGTTTGTCCGCGATTATCTCACGTATGGCTCAACTGATTTTGATGCAGTTTTCAGAAAAGTATTTGTGACACTTAGGAGAAGGTTTTTGTATTTTAACCGACTTCAAAAAAGGGAGGTTCTAAGTTTGACCCGTATGTATGTTTGTGCGCGATTATAAAATTGTTCACGTAAGTAACAACTTTATAATCTTGCACAATCTAATCTTGCATGAACAACTTTTTAATTTGCGTCTGATAGTCATCGTCTTCCTATGCTGAGCTGATGATGGAAGGTGTAACTCCTTAAAGGTTAGGAGTTAGGGGATAATTCAAAAAATATGCATGCAAAGAAGACCTCCCCGATCACTCCGCTATATGTATTTTATTTGAACCATTAAAAATAAAAATAAAATGTTTGTAACAAAAAAGGACCGGCTTCAAACGAAACTGAAACGCCAAAAATAACCCGCTCATGTCCAGATTATATTTGGATCACCTTTTGAAGTCGGTGCCAAACCTCACGTAAATTACTTTATCGAACAAAAATACTCGTAAACGCCAAATAGTAGTAGTAATCATTAAAGGCTTCATGCGTGACATCTGTTTTCATACTAATAATTGAGTGGTTTTTAAAAGAGCGTAAGCGACAAGGTCACAGCGCAGAAAATCATAACAGTTGGACTACCTACTAAGGCAGATTTAGTATGGAAATTGTCAGTTTTATATGATGACTAATAAGGTGACGTCCTTTTGAGTGCTGATACGACGTTGCTTTCACCTTTTTTTATATTTTCAAAACTAGTCGGTATAATCAAATTAAAAAAAAAAAAGGCCTAGAGCATGTCGGGCCACGCTCAGTGTAAGGTTCCGTAGTTGCCCATCCTTCACAATAGACAGAATAAATTACGAGAAAGATTTCAAGCTCTATAAAAAGGTCGTAAACGCCAAAGTAACTGTGTAAGTGTAATTATTTATTACCTATTATGATACATACACATACTCATACCAAATTTCAGCTTTCTAGTACTAATGATCACGGAGCTAAGCCGCGGACGGACAGACAGACAGACAGACAGACGGACAGACGGCCATGGCGAAACCATAAGGGTTCCTAGTTGACTACGGAACCCTAATATAGTTGTGGGTTCTGTGGGTTATAAAGTACTATTCTCCACTCTAACGGAGATGCTACGAATTCGGCGACCAGCGGCGGGGTGAGCGGTTGAGCGAGAAATACCAGCGCGGCGGCCATACGAGTGAGCGAGACACACGTACCGCTCACCGCTGCCGCGTAAAGTCGTAGCTGGCTCGTAAGATAACAAACTGGCACGGTTGAAGCTTCGGGAAGTCCATATGTGTGTTGAATACGATAAAATGTGTAGGCTTCATTACGCCTCCGTTTTATATAGGGCTGCTATCTCTAAATTCACCGAACCCGGATAGACTTAAAAAAACCCGGACATTTGGCGTAAATAGCATTTCTTTCCAAAAATCAAATTTTTCAAAGAAAATCAAATGAAAAGAACAATCGCTTTATTTTTCATTAACATAAAAAGTGTCCGGGTTTTCACCGGACGGCCTCCAAATAGGGCTGCCATCGCTAAATTCGCAGAACCCGGACAAAGACTTAAAAAACCCGGACATTTGGCGTAAATCGCATTGTCTGAAAATAATATAATTTATAAAAAATCGCTTTATTTTTCATTCCCGTAAAAAGTGTCCGGGTTTTCCCCGGACACTTATTAAAAACCCCCCGGACGGCCTCCAAACTAGCACAAATCCGGGAAAATCCAGACGGATGGTCCTAATTTTATACAACCTTGTTACCCATACTCGATAAAATCCAATCGTCCATACCACTGATGGACGTAATTACGTGGTGGGATTATCTATAGGTACCTAAGGAAATTATCATTATTTTTTGTTTTTGATAAATGATAAGCGATATCTTTAGTACAATTATGATTATAACTGTTATAAGTACAATATCATAATAGTAAAGCGTAAAACTGCTTCATGCGTATAATAGATTGAAAAGCAGCCACAATAGAATCAAACGCATTGTACAATAGAAAGCAACAGGCGACCAGAATTAATGGTCCAAAAGTATCGCCACGACAACACCTAAACGACCGTTATTTTACCCATTTCAACTTAACATACCTATCAGCGAAACGCCTAATTATAGATGGACGATAACCTAAAAATAACAAATGAATGAAATTCATTCATGAAAAAATATGGCGGTCCTAAACTCACCCAAACTAGCTATGAAATGGTTTCCAATGCCAGCGCAACGGGGCCAAGGAGAGGGATGGAGCATGCGTAGAAGAATCGATTTTATTCTGACGTCACAAAATGGTGGCCGCGGCAGCTCAGTATAAAAACTAAAAATTAAGGCAAAGGTCTTGTCGAAAAGGCTGATTCAGCCAGAACTGCGAGGGACCGCGCGTGGTTTCAGTCGATTAAATGGTATAAGAATTGTGTCCAGTGATCCGTAGTTAAGGATACCAGAATGGCTTATCCTGTTGTACTTAAGTTTTTCAAAATGTTCGACTCTACGTGTGCTGTTTTTCTGAAATTAATGTTTTTATGTAAGTAGTTTTTTTTTACTAATAACGTTTTTTTTGTTTGTTTTTCATATGAGAGAGATATACCTAATACTCCTATTGTGTGAAAAGTTTTGATTTTCCTTATCACCCATTTTACACCATCTTATCATTGCGTACAAGAAAATGCGTCATGAAATTTTACAATCACTCACAAAAAAGAATACGTATTAAATAATTGAACTCAATATTAAAGTATCCATTCTGTAAAATACTTAGTACTTAAATAAAATATCCTGATGTGCGTTTAAAAAACAAAATATGAATTGTCTTCCGTACCTAAGTTTAATTTTTTCTTTCGGTTTTCCTTCGTGGTAGGCCTATTTGGATATTATTTTAGCTACATATAATAAGAAAATTTACGTACTTATATGTTATTTTACTTTTATGCTATAATATTACGACCCGTTATTCACTTTCGAGTTTTTAAATATGGTTAAGGAATATTTAATGTACACGTAATGTGGGTTACACAAGAAAATTTACAGGTAAGTAGTTGAATCTAGAGCTTATTATTATGATACTAATAGTCGCGGCCCGCGGTGTCGCTCGCGGTTTATCACATAGTTTATGTGTTAATCCAGGGTATCAGCTACCTACATACCAATTTTTATCAATATTGGTCCAGCTGTTCCAGCGTGAAGAAGTAACAAACATACAAACACACTCACAAACTTTCGCCTTAATAATGAAATTATGATTACGATAGGAAAATAATATTAGGTAAAATCGGGGAGCTACATCGTCACTGTGACAAAGCTCTTTAAATAAAGATAAAAAGTCAGGGAATGTCGGTTTTTTTGGCGTTCTTTCATGTATCAGGTCATTGCTAACAGCTACCCAGAAGCCAAATTACTAATATTGACATATAGCGAAGTATCAGCGATATCGCTGACATATTATGGCCGTGATATAGGCAATATCGATTGTTGCTAATTGAGCTGCAATCATTTAAAGGTATTAGGTACTTTGCCAGCGTTAACTGTTTCACCTTTCATCAAGATTTCCCAAAAAAAACAACCAATTACTTATTCAGCAAGATTCCAATTCTTCAATAACATTCATTCTTCCTCTTTTTCTTCTTCGAAAACAGAACTTTTATTATTCTAACGGTCATCTACATGAATAAGTATTAATAGCAGAACAAATGAATAAAAAGTAATTATTTTAAAAATTACATTAAAAAAATATATCAATTAGACTAGGAACATACTTTCAGGTATAAGACATTTGTTCCAACTATTGTGAGTCAGTGAGTGATCATTGACGACGTGGTTGGGTTGAGCCTGCGGTCCTGAGATCGAATCCCGGGAAGGGCAGATGAACTCAAATATTTGTACCTGACTCATGGAATTTTCTGTGTATTTAAGTATATTAAGCATTGTTATGTACATCGTCGTCTAGTGCCCATTACAAAAGCCTCCTAAAGCTTACTGTGGAACTAGATCGATTTGTGTGAAGTTGTCCGATAGTTATTTATTTTCTTTTCACACTTATGTCGTAAAAGTAGCCCACAGCAATTATTTTAAAGAGTAAATGGAAGAAACTCAAGTACACTGCGCCATGTCAAGGTTGGGACCTTCCATCTTGCCTACATTTTGACCTTATTTGCTCGGGATCTGCCTCGCAGCCTTGCAAAAAAAATCGATACCCACACCGCGATGGAAAGGTTACGTACGTTTCTGAAAATTCTACCAGAAAAGTTGAAAGTTTCTACCAGAGTAGACCTTTCTGCGGGCATATGATGGTTGCGTTTATCACTTATTTTAAATAAGTGGCAAAGCATTGTCACTCACACTCACATTTTGTCAAAACGTGACGGATGCTTTGTCACTTATTTATCAAGTGATAAAAGTACAACAACCATAGGCTCGCTGGTCTGGTGGATCTTTAGTGACAAGCGTCATACTTGATCGTTTATTGTTCGCCTATATTTATTTGATGTTGATAATTGCAATCAAAATTATACGGTACGGTAGTACAGAAAAAAAAACCGGCCATGTGCGAGTGGGACTCGCGCACGAAGGGTTCCGTACCATTATCTGTAAGTTTGTTGTATGAGAGCCCCCCTTAAATATTTATTTTATTTTATTTTTAGTATTTGTTGTTATAGCGGCAATAGAAATACATCATCTGTGAAAATTTCAACTATCTAGCTATCACCGCTCTTGAGATACAGCCTGGTGACAGACGGACGGACGGACAGCGAAGTCTCAGTAATAGGGTCCTGTTTTTACCCTTTGGGTACGGAACCCGGAAAGAACATATTTTATTTCTTATTCGATTCCCTTCGACTTACTTTTAACTGAACAGATACTTCGCGTATATTAATTATTTATGTTCCGACGACGTTTCAAAAGCTTTATAAGTTGCGGAAAACGCAATACGCGTGTTTGTCAAAAAGAAACACATATAGGAATTAGGAAACCACTCATAACCACACTTTTGGCTCGATTTTTTTTTATTACTGATTTTTGTGATATTATATGAACGTAATAAGCATATTACAACAAAATGAGGTGTAACAGATAATTCTGATATTTCCGAAAAACTGTTTAACTTGTGTAAAAAAAAAACCGGCGAAGAGCATGTCGGGCCACGCTTAGTGTACGGAACCCGTATAAAAAGTTCATAAACGCCAAAGTAACTGTAATTACTTATTACCTTCTGGAAGTCAACTTACGTCATTTTAAGAAAACTATGAGATTTTGCGGTAACTCAAAAATAGATCGATCGATTTTGTTCAATATAGTTTTCATTGAAAGTACTTATAAGGCCTCATCTTCATGATTTTTCCCATAATTTTTTGACCCATGGTTGAAAAGTTAGAGCGTCCCCCCCCCCGCTATTTATTTTATTTTTGGAGCGAATATTTACAAAACTGCTAACTTTATCAAAAAATAATGTTTGAAGACCCCTATTATTTTTACCGACCTATTCAACGACATCCCACACACTAGTGTTGAAACGAAAAAAAAATTGACCCCCACTTTAGGTGTTCAAGAGGTACTTTTTGTTAGTTTGTATTTTACCGTTTTATCGGCGTGATACATACACATACTCACACCAAATTTCAGCTTTCTAGTACTAATGATCACGGAGCTAAGCCGGGGACGGACAGACTTCCGAGACCAGAGACGTTCCTAGTTGACTACGGAACCCTAAAAAAAGAGAACTTAGTTTTCCTTCGACTCCGTTCCTCATGGGTTGGTTTCAAGAAAAACCTTCCTTAGCCCACCTCTTTCTGAGGAATGGAAGTACGTAAATTTACTCGTCAAGACCAAGACGTCACGCCAGTCGTGCCTGTCAGGCTGTCTGGCACGCCACGTCACTGAATGCCGACACGACTCGGCAAGCGTAAAGCTAGGTAAAGTTCTAGGTTCTAATATGACGAGAACTAGCAATTCCCGGTTCAGGTATTGGATTTGTACAGACGGATAGTGGAGGCTTAGTAATAGGGTCTCGTTTTTTCCCTTTGGGTACGGAACCCTAAAAAGAGTATCGAGAGTATACCCTCTGCGAAGCGAATACAGTACTCTAACCGAACTTCAACATATTCGTGTCGGCAAGCCGTAGGTAGTAATAATAATGATAATAATTCATTTATTTCAGGCATCAAAGCATAGATAAACAATAAAGTCTTTATTTCAGATTTTGAATTCCATAGTTTGTTAGTAACAGCCTTATGGTTATGTTAGTACCTATTACTAAAACTTAATAAATAAATAAAATTAGCCTTAACGTAACTTAAATACCTTACAATCTAACATACATATTAAATTTTAAAATAACTAGGTCACATTTCTTTTTCTACGTTGTGTTGCGTAAGTCCGTGGTGTTTGATCATACTCATATCATAGGACATCACAGTTTTTCATTGTCGATCCACAGGTGATTGAGTGACCGAATGGTTTTTGGTGGCAAGTTACGTATACGTTTTGCCACTAAAAACGATTAGGTGGCTTGTTGTTTTCATTAAGTGGCTTGTGCGGTTATTATTATAAGTAGCCTGGAGTTACTTTCATACGCTATATACATTGATATTTGATTATTGATTTTTAAACCGTTTTATTGTTATTAAGGTCAACTCGAAAGTAAAATGTTAATGCGTTCAAACACAAACTTTTACAGTTAAAAATATAATGATCCTCCCCGTGAATTACAGTAATCTTATTTGATGTATCGAATATACAAGACACGGTCTAATATATTTATCGAATATTCAATGTATCCTGTTTAAAATCTGACAGTGAATGATTACCTACGTAATTCTTAGGATTATGGTAATCAAGCGATCTGCGTAGAAAACACGCAAAAAATCGTTCTAACATTATAATAAGTATAAACATATGTGAGACATAACATACGTACACAAGTACATACCCCCGTCACCGTCCACAGACGTGGTGCCGCATAGCGAGGATAATAATTTGCGTATCTCGACAAAGTCCGTGAAAGTGTTAACTGGAAGATTAGGCTTAAAATTGTATGTCCTTTTTCTACACAAATGTATTTCATGTGTCGTATACACTAAACGTATACCTATATAGATACTTTTATGTATCCCCATTTCGGATACAAGGACAAAATAAACCCCGACAAAGTAGCAAACGCGCAAAGCCTTCATACGCGGCAGTTAAGTTTAACACGGCTATTAACCTCTTTACTGGCGGGGATGTTTTGAATGAACCCTCGCATTTGCTGACAGCTTGGTGGCATTAAAGATACATAATTTGGTGGCCTTACAGAGTCGTAATGTAATATAAAGCCAAACGGAGCGGAGAAAATGAACCAATCAGGCGGCGTCTTTGTGAAGCGTAAAAGGATTTGAATCTGCGAAATGTGACTGGTCCAATTTCACATCTCCGCTCCGCTCCTTTGCAGTGGACATGCAGCCTTGAACATTTTCCATATTTGATTCCAGAAAAGAATCATAACTATAATTTTGTCTTATTTACTTTTGTTTGGTGGATCGGCCATGTTTATCACTATCAGGCAACTAAATGACAACATACGTACTTACTTATGTTATTTATGTTTGTGGAGGATTAAACATAAAATAAAATCTGCCCCGCAATTTAATGCCTCGGGCGTTTCCAATAGGTTCCGAGCCTCCACGGGAGTCTTACCTATTAGACCACCGAAACCATGCAAAAATGCCGAAGAATTAAAATTTAACTATCACATTTGGTTTACGCTAGCAACCGTTACTGCTTTAATAAAAATGCATCAGTAATTCAGGAAAGCTATTGCCTTCCGATAGCCACTTATAGCGTTGGCCTCGAGGTATAGGGGTTTCTATTTCCATGGGTGCTCCACAGGGATTCGTCGACGGAAATAGCAATAGTTGTTTTGCGAAGCCCTATTACATTATAAATGCATTGCCTTTCTTGCTACGGTATATACCGAAAATTCCTCTTTATTACATACTAGCTGTGCCCCGCGGTGTTACCCGCTCATCCCACGGGAACACTAAATTTATTCGGGATGAAAAGTATCCTATGTCCTTTCCCGGGTCTCAAACTATCTCCATACCAAATTTCATCTAAGTCGGTTCAGCGGTTTAAGCGTGAAGAGGTAACAGACAGACAGACAGACAGACAGACACACTTTCGCATTTATAATATTAGTATGGATACTAGAAGGTGTCATATAATCCGTATAAAACTTTATTATTTAAGGTAAAAAGTATCCTATAACCATAGTTGGATGTCCAGCTATCCCAGTACCGAAATTGGTTAACATTTGTCGAGCCGCTACGGCGTGATGCGAGGACAAAGGAAATTATCATGCCCGACAGATGGCGCTTAAAGGTACCATTCCAAGTTGGGCTGCAGACCGCAAACTGCAAGCGACACCACTTGTTTCTATGAATCTCTATGAAATGTATTCCGAGCGTGGCAGCACTGCGGCCTGCAGCCGCGGCGCGCAGCGACCGCAGGCTGCAGCGCCAGTGGTGACGCGAACCGCACAGAATTTACACGTATAAAAAATGGCGACAATACTTTCGAAACTTTTCCTCTGCACCAATTATATAGTTTTTAATCAAAATAGAATAACTTCCTTCTTTGGGTCGACTTTTAAATAAAAGATCAGGTGCTTTTCTTTTTTTTTGGCATATAGTAACAACAAGTCGTCATAATTTTCTTTTTCTTCTAATAAAAGACACATTAGTAATCTATCCGTAACGTTGTCTGACATTCTGTCTCGCGCGAAGTTACTGGTGGAGTGACTGAGGCATGATTCTATGAATTGTGCAGCCGCGGCATGCCGCCGCGCTTGGAACGAGACCGCAGGCAGCACTGCGGTCGACCGCAGCGGCCAGCCGCAGAGTCGCCTGCGGTTGCGGTCTGCACCCCAACTTGGAATGGTACCTTAACTTTCATGGCGCCGTGCGGACCTTTTGATTAGATAACCGTGGTTTCATTTCTGTAAATATTTAGTAAGCTTTATCTAGTTATTCGTATTATTGTTTACTTTTCGATTAAATAAAAAAATCGATATTAGTTTTCATGCCTTTAAATAAACCAATTCAAACGGATTATATCGCGTAGGTATATTAATTTGACTCAACCTTTGACAACGTATCTGTAAAGGTACCGAAACGTCAGGGAGACTCAAATAATTAATATGACGCGATCTGTTTAAATTGTTTTATCTAAATGTGTGACATTCGCGGAAACCGAAGGAAATATTAGTTTTCATGCCATAAGAAACCGTGAAAATGGAAGTTAATATATATTCTCTTAAGATAACCACCTCGTATATAACCTTTTCAAGAACTTTTCAATGCCCACGCACCACACATATCTCAAAACCTCCAATTCAGAGCGTCCGTGGGAGTTACTTCGTATTTTACAGGATTAATAAACAGTTTGGAACAATCGTAGCGTAACCTTCAAGAAAAGAGCGTAGGTACTCCCACCAGTGCGGCCGGCAACGCACTCGTGACTCCTCTGGTGTTCAGGTGTCTGGGCGACGACGGTAATCGTGCACCAGCGGGCGATCCGTTTGCTCGTTTGCCCCTGACATCAAAAACAACATGCACATGATAGCTAGACAGATAAAAAAAATAGCTCAACTAGTTTAACTACTGGAGAAATAGCCAAATTGTGGTTATAGTAGTAACCAAAATTATAGTAGCCCTCAGTTTGTCAGTCCGATTTAAGTATGTAACTAACGGCTAACATTTGGGCTACTGTTAACAAACCTTTTTTTTAGTATACTTATTTGTAGGAACCGAGGATTTGATAGCTGTTGGGCGGTCTATCTATCTATCTATCTTTAACGTATCCATGACCTTAATTTAATTAATTAAATTCAGGCTTTATTAACTTTCAAAAAAAAAAAAAAAATTGCCGGTAATGTACAGTAAAGTAAATTGACAAGTGAGTGTTAAATGACAGCGTGATATGAGTAACGACAATTACGCTGTACACCCACTACATTGAATGTGCGGATTGTAGAAATTTAATTGTGCGGTTAATTTACATAATTATGATTAGCTAATACATGCAAACAATTACTAATGGATCATATTATTATCAGTTTTAACCTTTTGACCGCCACAGTCGGCTGTGGCCGTCAACAAAAAATCGTGCCCCTGACGCCACGTCGGCCACAGCCGTCCAAATTTCAATGATCAAAAACTTTGTAATTCTAACCGCTACAAGTATTAGTGATAGTGATAGTTATTTATTCATAAACAATGTACATTGTGTTTGAAATATAATATAAGTCTTACAATACAATATTTGAGAAAGAACACGATTAAAAATAATACTATTTTTCAATCCCTGTTGATTTTGGGGCACATCTTTTTTTTTTACTCTGGCGTCAGTGGCACGGTAAATTGCTAGACCGCTTGGCGGTCAATAGGTTAATAAATGCCCGCATGCCGGTAACAGGCTGTATGTATACTAACGTAAAAAGAAACGACAGCGACACTTGTGTGCAGTAACAAAACTCGCGGCTATGTGTGCGTGTCGAGGGGCGAGGGCGGGCGAGTGCGGGACGCACGCGGGGGTGAAGGGCATTCACGTGAATGCCTCGTCGAAGGATTCGGCATTACAAGGTCACCGATGCCCCAGTTAGATAGGCCGCTGTCGCGCCTATGTCTGTGTTCTGTATGTACATCGCAAGTCTGTTTCCAAATGGCTGAATATTTTTTTCCGTTTTTCATCCCCCCATATCCACCATTTTGAAAAAAAAAATACTGAATCGCCATAAATAAATATCGAACCTGTTAATAATTATAAAAACGGTATAAACTCACGTAAAAATTGTCAGGAACGGCCCGACATGTTTCATGAAAATCATGAATGTCGTTGATACAATAAGTCAAGTGTGCGTGGTATCAGTGGGTAATAGTGAAAATGCAGTGACAGACAGTCCAGTAGTGACAGCGCAAGAGCCCTGCCCTCCCCGCGCCGCGCTATCTGCGCGCGCGCAGAGGGCGGCAAGAAGAGCGATTAAAAGTGGGTCGCGAGTCGCGTAGCAGCACGGATAGCTACCCCTGATGAAGAGCTCCAAATGAGTTCGAAACATGTCGGGCCGTTCCTGACAATTTTTACGTGAGTTTATACCGTTTTTAGGGTTCCGTAGCCAAATGGCAAAAAACGGAACCCTTATAGATTCGTCATGTCTGTCCGTCTGTCCGTCTGTCCGTCTGTCCGTCTGTCCGTCTGTCCGTCTGTCCGTCTGTCCGTCTGTCCGTCTGTCCGTCCGTATGTCACAGCCATTTTTTTCCGAAACTATAAGAGCTATACTGTTGAAACTTGGTAGGTAGATGTATTCTGTGAACCGCATTAAGGTTTTGATGCAAAAATAAAAAAATAATAATAAATATTGGGGGCTCCCCATACTTAGAACTGAAACTCAAAATTTTTTTTTTCATCAAACACATACGTGTGGGGTATCTATGGATAGGTCTTCAAAAATGATATCGAGGTTTCTAAAATATTTTTTTTCTAAACCGAATAGTTTGCGTGACAGACGCTTCCAAAGTGGAAAAAAGTTGGTCCCCCCCCCCTCTAACTTCTAAAATAAGAAAGTGAAAAATCTAAAAAAAACATATGATGTACATTACTATAAAAACTACCAAAGAAAATTGTTTTGAACGAGATCTAGTAAGTAGTTTTTTTTTAATATTTTAATACCTAACTTTGCACCTAATTTATATGGGGCGCTATACATACCAGGTGCAAACTTAACTTAACCACTTAGGGATGGAAAGTGTGTGTACGGAACCCTCGGTGCGCGAGTCCGACACGCACTTGGCCGGTTTTTATAATTAGTAAAGATGTCTCACTATAGTTTTAATAACATTATCGAACCTGTTCACAAAATTTTCAGAATAATTTTAGATTCAGTTGAGAACTGTCAGCCCTAAGTCTGTATGCCTGTGTGTCGGTATGTAGTCGAAAACAGCCAGAAATCTGGTGAACTGGACATCCGAACATCCGAGATTCGGACATACAAAAGCAGTTTGGGCCAAGCTAATACGGAGACGCTTCGCTCGCTCGGCCAATAAAATAGAACTGTGTCTTTGCATTGCAACTTCATCACGAAAAAACACCTAAAGGAATGCAGGCGGTAATTTTTTTGGAATCTTGCTTCGTACTCCAAACGTTTTAGTTCAAGTGGTCCGTTTTCTATTGGGAATGCTTGTATGGAGATGGAGATGTATACAATTTTGAGTACAGCGATGCCATTTGGTACGGGTATTATACATGTCCACCTGAGCCCAAAACGCCCGGTAGCCAGTTTGAACTCTGCGACAGGTGGGTGGTGGGCACGGAGCTCAGAAAGAAAAACTGTCTGATTAGTTTGGACCTTTGACGTATACTAGTTTTTTTTATGGCGCCGTAGCAAAATATGACGCAATACTTAAAATAAAAAATCCTCATATTTTCATATTTGTCAAACAAAATAATTATGTCTGAGACTTACGGAGTTTTCTATGTAAAATAAGTTATAACTGATAAATATATACACACATAATGTGTGAATTGAATGTGTTAGTGTCATAATTACTGAAAAACTCATTGCCTTTAAAGGGTGGATAATTGCACAGATAATAATTGGAGTTGGTTACGTAATGGACCATTAGTCTGCCTACATGGCTACTGTCGTGTCGGGACACGAGTGACCTTATAGTTTGATTTTATGCCCAGAAGGGAACACACCTAAGTGTTTATTTCTTGTTTGGATTGGGAACATTTTATCATTTCGGAAATTTGACACACACGGTTATTTGTCCGAAACTTCCCGCAATGTTCCGAAATCGTATGAAGTTCATTCTCAGGGACAGCTCTTCGTACAGTTCCGCGGCGAAAAAATTATAGTGAAGATTTCGCCAAGAGACACATGATGTAATATATCCTATTTTTTATTGGAAATAAACGCTATGGATTGTATTTTATCCGAAATAAAATTTTATTCATTCATTATTCATAAACGTCTACATGGGTCTAACTACATTTCATTTTAGACTTCTCTAAAAGTCAGAAATTACCGTTAAAGTTCGAATTTCCTACGGAGCGCTGAAAACGCTTCATATTTTGGGTAATGGGTATGTTACATATTATATAACATCTTTGTAAGTATGAAAAGAATGCCTTATGGCGTTAAGTCCGCCATTTGTATTCTTACTTTTGTATTTTGTGCAATAAAGTTTAAATAAATAAATAAAATAAAAGAATAGCGTCGCATGCCCAAAATTATGGCGGAATGCCCCTTCAACAGTCACTATATCTACCAGCACATCTAGCATAACTGTGACACGTGACTCTTTCTGGCGCGACTAATACTAGCTGTCACTTTCCTTTCAATACCGTGCGAGCATGATGGTGATAAATGACGTTTAGTCACGCGACAAGAGAAGTCAGAAGTCGCAGTAAGAATTATTTTAAAAGTCTAAATTATTTTTGGCCAGGCCTTAATGTGTGATTCGTTTTAGCCGTCTCAAAATAACATCTCAATCAAGCTAGTTTATTTCGTCGGCCCACGTCACATCCATTACTTAATAAATTCAGCTATTTTAGCTGCCTCTGACATTCAGAGCTAATAGGTTCGCTGAAACGCCCCCGCTAGGTTAAAAGTGACTCTTGATGCGTCCATTAATAGGTCACTGATAGCTTACTCTTTGCTAATTATATAGGCTGGAGTTGAGTATTATAATCATCAATTATATTAACGTGCATAAACGGGCCTACTCACGTCCTAAAAGTCGAATATCGCTCGACATGTTTCGAATCGGTATGCTATTCATCATCAGGAGAGCCGATCAGTCCCGGCGGCGGCCAACCGAACACTGTAACTATGTAAAATCATCATCAAGAATATAAAATTCATGCTTATTTGGGGTGGCATTTCTCTAAAAAGCCTGTAGTTTTTAGGGTTCCGTACCCAAAAGGTAAAAACGGGACACTATTAGGCCTATTACTGAGACTTCGCTGTCCGTCCGTCTGTCACCAGGCTGTATCTCAAGAACGGTGATAGCTAGACAGTTGACATTTTCACAGATGATGTATTTCTATTGCCGCTATAACAACAAATACTAAAAATAATATAAAATAAATATTTAAGGGGACTCCCATACAACAAACTTATTTTATGGTACGGAACCCTTCATGCGCGAGTCGGACTCGCACTTGCCCAATTTTTTTCTGTACTAACTGATCGGCGGCGATCACCGATATATAGAGATATCACCTGATGGAAAGCGACTACGGGGTCGAGGATGTAGCTCGCCGGTTCAGTAATAGAATAAAATTCACCTTGGAGAGACCCAAATTATAATTTTCTAGAGATTCACTATGGGAGCGAGTTCCATTCCTTAGCGTTTCGCATAAGAAATGATGAAGCAAATCGCTTCGTGCGAATAGGTGGTAAACTGACAACATACGGGTGAAATTGCTCCCCTCGGCTGGTAGTCCGATGGTGAAACGGGGATAGCGGAATTAAATCGTACACTCTACAAAATATATCCGATAGAAAACTGACAAACTGGCATTTTTGCGGCGATGTTTGTATCATTAATTGTTGTATTAAATGTTATCTTTATCTGTTTAGCGTGCCAATAAAGAAAAAATACAGGTAATTTATCATTAACTTTGTCACCCCAACACCACTGAATGGTGCAATTTGGGATTATAACTTTTTACCCGACTATGGATAAGCAGAAAGGAGAGAATAATACTTTTTACCTCTACACGGACAAAATTGCAGGCTTCTTCTGATCCCCCATTAAAAGCACCTGGAAACCCGTATCGTCACGCCTAAACGGCGGAACTAATTTCAGCGATTTCTGATACCCTGTCTAGACACCCAGAGATTAGTAGATTAGTAGTAGTACTTAATATATTTTTAACCCAAGTACGGATGAGCAGATAAGAGATGCATGCGTTTTTCCTCCGCGCTGACAAAATGGCTTCTGATCCCCCTAAAACAGGTGGAAATCGATGTCAGTGTAAACTGAATGAACCATCGATTTCCACTTGACCCGACTTAACCTCAGATTTATTTTGGTCCCCAATTTGCGTGTCTTGACGTCATAAGCTCAGGGTGAAGGCATTGAGCCTTAAAAGTAGCTTATTAAAGTAATATTACGAAATTATTCCAGTTTAGCGTCGTCTGGAAGAAAGCGAGAGATTTTACGGCGCAGACGGGACTAATACAATTTAACGGTCATACAAATTTAGGGGATGAAAAAGATGTAATTTTTATTCAATTGGATGACTAAGGGTTTCGTTTATTGAATACTAGAAGGCTCCCGCGGTTTCGTTTGCACGGGAATGAAAAGCGATAACATATTTTTTTGATTTAGCAGAGTTTGGTAAAAGTTAGCAATTTATAGATTTGATACCTACCCAGTTGCCTGTTGTGATAAATATTTGAAACTGGCTGGAATGGAAAAACAAAAAATTATGAATATTTTGGGACAGTTTTTTTCTCCTAGTTAGATCGAAAGAGCTCGTGATTCTGAATAGAAGATTTGGTCGATAATTTTCACTTTAATTTTTTTTTTTTTTTTAATTTTTATTTTACCGTTTTGTCGGCGTGATACATACCCATACTCATACCAAATTTCAGCTTTCTAGTAGGTAGTAATGATCACGGAGCTAAGCCGCGGACGGACAGACGGACAGACGGACATGGCGAAACTATAAGGGTTCCTAGTTGACTACGGAACCCTAAAAATTGATACAAATCTTAATTAAATGAGTTTAGGCAGCATACTTTTTGGTCTTCACCCTGAGAAGGAAATTGTGTCGAACCGTTTCGGTGGTTGTGCTTATGTGTAATACACAATACATTAATATTTATAAAATGTAGTTTTATCAATATTTTATACGAACGTTACTTTAACAGACAAAAATTGTTTTTTTCTCAGTCAACCTTTGACAACGGTAACTGCAAATTTGCCGAAAGGTCAGTGAGGCTCAAATCAGACAGATATTATAAAGGCGAAAGTTTGTCAGTGTGTTTGTGTGTATGTTTGTTACTTCTTCACGCTCAATCTGCTCGACAAATTTTGGTATTTAGGTCGCTGACATCCTGGATCAACAACACACAGGCTATTTTTTATCCCGAAAAATGTAGTGTTCCCGTAGGATGAGTATAAATCAGTTTAAATTGTTTTATATAAATACATAAAGTTACTATGACAACGTAACTTACTAACATATCACTAGAGAACAGACAGTCTAAAGATTTACTCTTCGTTGAGTAGCCTATGAATGTTTCATACAAAACCTAACAATCGTGAGGGATTCGCAAAGCCTCAATAGCTAAGTTAAGTGAATAACTTACTCTAACTTTTCCCATTTGAGGTTTTTTCTAGGGATTTACAGGAGTGAAATATTCAACGTTATTGTATAAGTTAGGCATTCCGGTTGTAACGACGTTTGAGTTTGTTGGGTAAAGTTTTATTTAGTTAGGTACCTACGCAAAAAAAAACTAAATAAATCTATTTGCGATCCAACGTGGAAATTCTGCGAGCGTTATGGGCACCTTTGGACCAGAAATGACAGGGAGCGGTGTTTTTTGAACCTTGTTATATTTATAATTTAGGTAGTTTTAATTGAGTTATTAATTATCAAGTCATTAATTTATTGTATTTGTTGTGCATTATTAAATTTTATTAATTATATAATTATTACCAAAAAAGTAAATAAATATATGTAGATAAATAAAATAAATACCTACATTTATGTCAACCTTTGACAACGGTAACTGTAAGTAAGCCACCGCAACGTCAGGGAGGCTCAAATAATTAATATTCGCGATGTAATCCGTTTAAATTCTCTTATTTAAATATGTGACAGTCGCGGAAACCGAAGAAAATAATAAATACATATATTTTTTTATAGGTATAAGTATTTATGCAAAGCTTCGTTTTTCCACGCAGCACTTTTTTCCGCTCTCAATATCGGATAGAAAACCAATATCAGACAGTTGTTGCAAACAAATGAAAGTGTGCTTTGTTCCGAACAGCTGGGTTTTCTGGCCTTAATAACAACTGGGCCTTTCAATATTGCCATTGACTAAAATCTAAGACTTAAGGCTTTATCCGTTCAAAAATGCTGATTGTTTTAGACATTTTTCTCTATGATCAAACATGTTTATTAACATATTATCAGTGTTACTAAACAGAGCCATTGAGATTTATTGGTATAGGTATATTTGACACCTATATGTTGTACAATATATGTTTGAAATTTTCATTGATATTTTTTGTTTCAAAAACTACTCATAATTCACGAAATTCACTCAGAAAACGGTTGGACTAAAGCAAAGGGGGTCCCGACACTTAGAAAATTTTTCATCAGTGTGATGTTATATTGACACCTCATTTTTATGATGTTATCGTATAGAGGACGCTGAAATAAGCATGTTTTGTATGGGCAACTTTTCTCTAAAATCAAAAATGGCCGAGATATTCGCCCTCAAAAATTTAAGTTTTTCAAGGGAGCTGGGACTTGGCAAAATTTCGATGGTTGTTGGTGTTATTATAACACCTATTTTTTATGATGCTATCGTATAAAGGACGCTAAAATAAGCATGTTTTGTATGGGGAACTTTTCTCTAAACTGGATAATTACCAAGATAAATGACGGATTATAAAATGTAAAATTTTCAATGATGAAATGGGTACGTATTGAAAACATTTTGAATGGTTTTAAGTAAAGACCCACTGCCTAAAAGTGATATTCTATAGCTTTTTGTTTAGGTCAAAAACCGAAAACTGTAGGTTAGCGTCAGAATGCTTGCTTACTTTATTGCAAAATGTTTGGAAGAACTGCGACAAAATGGACATGGGTCAAAAACCGAAAACTGTAGGTTAGGTTAGGTTTGTTTATGACCATGGATAGCGGAGCGAGCGAAGCGAGCGGAGCGACAGAATGCTAACTTACTTTATTGCAAAATGTTTGGAAGAACTGCGACAAAATGGAACATGGGTCAAAAACCGAAAACTGTAGGTTAGGTCAGGTTTGTTTATGACCATGGATAGTCAAAACACTTGCTTGCTTTATACACACAATTGACAGGTTAGATTAGGTTTACAAGGAATGAAATGCTATACTGAGCGAGCAAACAAGTACGTAAACTTAAATATTTTTTTTTATTCTTTTTGTTTTTTCTTTTTTTTTACTTTTACATTTTTTTTTTTAAGTTATACATGTAATTTTTTTTACCTTTTTCCATCATAACCCCCCCATAACCCCCCCCCCCCCAAACAACCCCCCTCCAAACACATTTTTTTATTGTCGATGTCAAATGTTTGACGACGCGGTTGGCTCGGTTTGTAGAGACCTTCATGCTGAGCCGGCGGTCCCGGGTTCGAATCTCGGCCGGGGCAAATATTTGAGTGATGAACTCGAATATTTGTGCTTGGGTCATGTTTGTTCTATGCCTTTGGGGCCATCCGGTCTAGAGTACCAAAATGTCCAGGGTATCATAATGTCTTCATATACAAAATGACTAATGTGTTAAATTGTCCAATTGTGCAAAATTGTATTTAAGTATATATTTATCTATATAAGTATCTATATCGTCGTCTAGTACCCATAACACAAGCCTGCTTGAGCTTAATTTGGGACTAGATCGATTTGTGTGTGGTTGTCTGATATTTTTTATTTATTATTTAAATGTAATTTAATATAAATGTATCTAGCCTATTAACCTTCGGACTTTTAATAGCAAGGTAGGCCTTTAGAGAGCTATGGAGTCGATATTAATATTTTAATGAAATTCATTTAACCAGGAGTGGTTGACAACGGTAATCCACTGTGACACGCGATTCTTTCTTGCACGAGAAATATTACCTGTCTCTTTCTTCGCTGTATTGTGAGAGAGTGACGGGCGATGTTGTCGCGCGACAAGAGTCGCGAAGCGTAGTTGTGCTAGACCGACAGGAGTTTTGATCACCGGTCTTTCCCAACGCATTTAAATTTTTCTTTGTATCAATGAGTGGTATTTTTTTCTGTGAAACCTATATTTTTGCAACCGGGTAAAAGTTACACCCATCGTACTACGAGCTGCAGAACTGCATGGCCTATTTATGAATGAATTCGTTCATAAATAGGCCTTGCAATTGTGTAGCCCATAGTACCTAGTACCTACATATTTTCCTACCAAGCACTGACTAAACTTTAATTTCGTCCGATGCCAGGGGAAGTTGAAACAAGCTCGCTCTGTGGTCGTATAGCGCCCTAACTTTGCTGACTATTGTTTTCCTTGGTAGCTATATACAAATGTAGTTATAGTTATAGTAACTAAGAGAAACGCTCCATATAGCTCCTCTTAAGGCTTTGTGCATGTTCCAAACTTGGTCCCCAGAGTGCTGGATGGCGTTTTTCCTTGCTACGAATCTATCTTTGCAGGGTGTAAACATTTCTTACACACTTGACTCAAAGGTCCAAACGAATCCGCCAGATATTTTTTTTGAGCGCTGGGAGTTCTGTACTTTGACCAAGCAAACCCTTCTTTTCCGGCGTCTGTAGTAATGTACTATTTTATTATATTGTAGGGGCTTCTAAACAGGGCATGTTTTGCTGCAATTTGGCCATTATTTGCATCTTGCTCTAGCGTAGGGTGTCAGAGAAGGACGGCCGTTTAGAAGCCCTATAAATAACACCATATTTTGGATTTCGTGATGACCGGTCCTCGTGAGTTTAAATTACCATCTATCTCACGGACGAAGATGCGGGCAAAGTCTATAGTGTTTATAATAACAAAACACTAACGAACTGCATTCTAATGGAGCTCCGTTAACGAGGGATCTCAGTTGATTCAATTAACGCCTGGCGGGATTCAGTTAGAGCCAATCAGAACACTAATGGAGTTTTGCTATTAGTTTTTTTGTGAATACGAATGGAATTGATTGAGGTCATAGCATTTATTTTATAGAAGGGCAGAATATAAATATATTGACATAAAGGTTAATTATGAAAGAAAAATGTAATGTGATTATGATATTTTATAAAGACATTTAGAATAGCGCCATCTCGCTTATTATAAGCTCTAGCAGGCTTGCGTTATATATATTTATATGAGCGCTAGGTATATCCATAATAAATAAATACATACTTAAATAGATAGCAAACATTGACCCAGGAACAAATATTCGTGTTTATCACATAAATTGCCTTTGCCGGGATTTGAACCCAGGGCCTGCTGCTGATATACTACCACTGAGCCAACCGCGTCAAACGTGTGATTCTAGAATGCTAACAACAACACTTGAATATCCGCAGTCATAATTTTCCATTGGTGAAGCAGCCGTAGTGTGGAGCGAATGTTATATCGATATCGATAGTTTTTATTGTCGCGATATACTTGTACTTGTGGTTCTAAAACATCGTCTAAATAAGTCAATCTAATAAAATATTTACAAAAAGAAATAGTCACATGTCGGATTGATTTTAATAGGTTACGAGTATATATAAATAATATATAAGAGGGCCGTTGTGGAAACATTGTAGGTTGGGGTTGACAGATTCGGTTTATTATATCAAAAATATTTAATAGAATATACTTGCTAAGACGATAACCAAAATTAAGAAAAAGACTGTTAAAATCAAAGCTTAGGAATGTCCTTCTCAATAACAGGCTGTCAGCAGCTTGAAAGTACTCATTCCACCCTATACTTAATACAATCGGACACCTGTGGAAGTTGTTGTCGAGGAGGAAATAACCCTTCATTGCTTATCTATATATATATAAAAGAAGAAGTCCTGACTGACTCATCAACGCACAACCGAAACTACTAATGTTAGAGAGTTGATTTTTGCACAGTAGGTTACTTTTATAACGTGGGCTAGAGATAAGAAGGGATTTTTGGAAATACCTCCCCTAAGAGGGTTAAATAGGGGTGCAAAGTTTGTATGGGGTAAACTTTTTTTTTGGAGTTAGAGACTTGAAACTTTGTAGAATGATTACTTATTCAAAAACACAAAAAGTACTTTCAGCGTTTTAGAAAATTTCACCCCTAAGGGGGTTAAAAAGGGGTGCAATGTTTATATGGGAGAAACTTTATTTTTTGAACTAGAGACTTGAAACTTTGTAGATAGCTTACTTAATCAAATACAAAAAAAGTAATTTCAGTGTTTTGGAAAATTTCACCTCTAAGGGGGTTAAAAAGGGGTGCAAAGTTTGTATGGGGAACACCGCTAATGTTGTTTATAAAGAAGTGTTACGCTAATCTATCTTCTTATCTATATATATAAAAGAAGAAGTCCTGACTGACTCATCAACGCACAGCCGAAACTACTAACGTTAGAGAGTTGATTTTTGCACAGTAGGTTACTTTTATAACGTGGGCTAGGGATAAGAAGGTATTTTTGGAAATAACTCCCCTAAGAGGGTTAAATAGGGGTGCAAAGTTTGTATGGGGTAAACTTTTTTTTTGGAGTTAGAGACTTGAAACTTTGTAGATAGCTTACTTAATCATATACAAAAAAAGTAATTTAAGCGTTTTGGAAAATTTCACCTCTAAGGGGGTTAAAAAGGGGTGCAAAGTTTGTATGGGGAACACCGCTAATACAATACAATACAATACAAGTACGCTTTATTGCACACCAAAAACATTTACACAAGAAATTACAAATAAACAAATTAAAAACGGTAGACAACAGGCGGTCTTATCGCTAAAGAGCGATCTCTTCCAGACAACCTTTGGGTAGTGGAGTTTATCCTAAAAAACGTTTAACGCTAATGTTTAGATATTTTTTATTTCCTGTCTACTACCCAGTGACTACGTCCTTTTTTTTAAAACGAACTTGCACCCCCTTTTCTATGGTTGACTGTCAACAATATTTTCTTAGTGCTGTCTCTTATTTATTGTGTTCCAAACTTTATGTGTTCCTATATTTAGTGAGTTGTCTATCAGCACATGAATAATTTATACTTTATATACCTATTCTTACTATATTTAGCTTCTTGAGAAATATAGAGAACTATGGCACCAGAATATATTGAATCACTCTTCAAACAATACTACTAGCCTGTAGACTACTAGAGAGTAGAATAGTAATCGCATCATTAAATTCGCTTATGTGTATTTAGTTTTTAATGGTCACATTTCAGCATTTTCTTTAAACACTAGCCTTTTTAATAACTGGGGTACCTGCTAGACCATTTAGAAACATTTTGGCCAGCCTCGGGAACTCCGCCACACCACTCTTTTCGTTTCATAGGCAGGCCGGCGTGTACAAATACCAGTGCTGCCTTCTTATGAAAAGAGGTAATTATTTATTATTGTTATGAAATAAAGTTTATTATTTATTATTATTGAAAGAGATACTCTTCATTAAACTGCCTCCATCTCTCGATTTCCAGTGCTGAGTTTAAGGTTGTTTTAACAGCCTTACGATATTTAACATTTCTTTTAAAATTTAAATCTCACTCATAATAACTAAGATCCCCATTTTCTAACTCGAAATCCATGCATCGCTCTATATCTTGCAGTCATTTTTGCCAAAGATTAAAAGCATCAGGTAACTGACGGAATAAATATTAAGCATTCTGCAAACAATTCCCGTACCTAATCTAATTGGAAAATCTTCAAAAATTCTTTAACAATTGCATATCAGTGTCTGCCACTGTTTGAAATGTAATATGCCTAGACCATTTTAACTAAGAATAAAATTCACTTACCTATTTTAATATCTTTGTCATCATCAAAAATCTACGCGGACGAAGTCGCGGGCGGCCGCTAGTTCTGTTGATAAGATACGCTAAGTTGTTTTGTTAAAATTGCGCGTATCGCCAATAAACGTTACAGTTTGGCGAGAAATTACTTAAATTTGTATTTTATGTATGATTTTGTTGGTCATCATCATCCTCCTAGCCTTTGTCCCATTTTTTTTTTGAGAATGAATTCTTATTCGGGGTCGGCTACCTAAATCCCAAGATGTGGCGTAGGCACTAGTTTTTACGAAAGCGACTGCCATCTGACCTTCCAACCCAGAGGGGAAACTAGGCCTTATCACCGAAAAGCGAGTGGTAAATATTAAATGACATTCCGTACATAAGTTCCGAAAAACTCATTGGTACGGGCCGGGTTCGAACCCGCGACCTCCGGATTGAAAGTCGCATGCCCTAACCACCGCTTCTTTGTATGATTTTGTTGGTAAATAAATAAAAAAAAAACTGTTGGGGTTGGCAAGATGACGTATTAGTGTAATAGAAACTGTTCTATTATCTCGTTGCTTACATAAAAAACTGTTTCAGGAAGAAAATAACAATTTTGTCGCTGCACTTATAATTTCCCGTATTTTTTCTGCAGAACACAAAGACGAAATATAAATGAAATCACATTAAAAAGGTAGTTTTCATGAATATACTTCATTCGACCACTAAGACGCTTGACCCAAATGGTAGATTCAATCGATGTACATCCCGTCACTAAACTAATCAACTAAATTGTGCAGTCGCTTTGTCAGTCTTGCTCAACCAAACACTGCCAGTCTGTTCATAACATACATTCAAAACAGCTTCTTACTTGCATAACCTAACAAGAATTTTATTTTACGTTAATCTACCAGTCTTATAAGTGATATAATTCGTACATCAATGTTAGTTTGTCGCGGGGCTTGACAAAGTTCTATTTTCACCATTCCTTACAATTCTTTGCCAAAATGTTAGGAAAACTTATTTTCAGTTTAACGCTTGCGATAAAGACCGTTTATATTCAATAAACTCAAAGCGCAGAATGACTCAGTGGGAATCACATGACTAAATGGCAAGATTGACACAGATTTTTCCATATATAAAGCGCTCAAGTATTACAGTAACGCCATTCGAGAGAGTGCTCCATCTCAAAATACGGTCTACTGCTTCAGCAGTGATAGTGTTGTTGAAACTTTCCCCAATTTATGAAGTCATAAAGGGACGGGATTGTCAACAAAACAATAATTTCAAAGGACGTTTTTAGAACCAAAAAAAAAAAAGAATTCTGAAAACAGAAAAACAAAAAGAGAATCCCTTTAATCACAAATATAAGTCGATGACTATTGGTCAGAATCAGAAAGTTGGAACTCAAAGAATATTAAATCAGTGACCGAACAAACCTTGGAGTTGATATTCCGTGAGGAATCATCATCATTTCACCCATTTACCTACGTATTTAGACAACAACGAAGAAGATTAACATATTGTGAAACAGCGACTAACATTTAAATATCTTGAACGTTTTTGAACACGAGTGACTTTAGCGAAACCTTTACTCCTGTTGTGCGTGTGCCTGAATTTTAAGAACACCAGTTTGTCATGTGCGAGTGTTAATGTGGTTTGTGTCGGCAGCGTTGCTGGTGTGCACGGTGCAGGGCCTGCAGCTGGAAAGCCAGGCCTCCACGAGGAAACCGAGGGTCACCAAGTATAGCAAAACAACCGTCGCTCCGGGAGGCACTACAGTGAGTATTTTTCTGAATGTTTCATTTTCTGCAAACCGGGGCTGAGAACTCTTGAACACCTTCCTTCTTCTTGAACAGCCCGAAAGTTGTTCAAGAGTTCTTATAAGGTATATTCAAGTTTAATTTACGTTAATGTATTCATTATACATAATTTCAAGGTGAGAATCTACATAGAGAAGCCATCAAAGGCTTTAATTTTAAGGGGTTTCTAAATGTTTACCAATAATTACTATGGACTATAAACTTTGCAAACCTCATCTTTCAACTCAAGCCCTTTGACTTAGAACATTGAAATTATTTAAACTTCCATTTTACAACGCAGACCAATAACGCTCAGTCCTTCTTTGGACGTCATCCAATTTTTCATCAACTCGTTTTAGTCAACTGCTAGTCGTCTGTAAGTTGCTTTTATCACGCCCCTGAATTCGATCATGGGCTTCTCTCTTCCAGTAGGTTTTTTTTAAATTATTGTATTTGAATTTTCAGGAGCTAGTATCAGAACGCAGCCTGCTAACGGCAACGTACCGCCTGCAGGGTGGTGGCGGCGAGACATGCATCCTACTGACAGTGGACGCGTTGATAGACATCTCCTACATAACGAAGCTGAACGAGCGAGCGGTAAGTCACCACATCACAAGCTGTTATAGAATCCTTAGGGTTTATACCCGTTTGACTCCTCTCGTGGTTGAGATTTGAGTCTCTCGGAATTCATCTGAACCCGAGAAGAGCTGACGGAATGTGTTTATGATGATACTTTAGAAACGCCTAAAGAAAATATCGTAATCATATTTGAGTGGCGATGTCGATCAAAGCTTATATCTGATAAATTGAGCAATCTTATGTCCAATTTATTGAACATAATCTTCCATTGTTTATTAGTGTCGCTCTGTATAGATTTGGTAAAACGTTTTGGTAACCGCCTGCCCACCTACGAAATTAGACAGCATGAAAGAAAAAAACACTAGCAATATTTGCAAGATGATGATTTTCACGATATGGTTTTGCCGACAGGACGCGAACACATTTGTGCCGAACAATGCAAACGTCGCAGGGGTTTGCAAGGAGGGTGATGCTGAGCAACTCGTCATATCATTCAAGGAGTTCGCCCTTGAGTTCTCCTTCGCTAAGGTACTTACTTATTAATCAGTCAATGAGAAATAAAACGGCATATGCAACCTACGACCTGCGCTTAAAAAGTGCCAAGGTGGTGTCTTTTGACATGATAGGTTGCTTGGTTGTGATCCTGAACATCACCTCAAATCAGCTACACAAAAAGTCAGCCCGCATGCGATACATTTATTGAAATGATCATTTTTATGGTAGACCACGTATTTTAAAGCACCAAGCCACCAGGCAAATTATTAAAGTTCATTAGCATCCGTCTCTAAGTAATTTTGCTCATTTTTGCGGTGCCAGTGAGGTCATTTATAGGAGGGACCTCTTAGGGTCGAGAACGCAGATAGTTAGTTCAGCATGTAGGGATTTTATTAACATTTGATACATCCTTAAGCACTTTAAAAGTCAAGTCTTCAAAGCATAAAACTTCCTTTATACCACTTTCAGACCCCAGGGGGCGAGCGCTGGTACTCCGGCAGCATTAAACTAACCTACAACTCCAGCGCGAGGATCCTTGAGCATGCAGCGAAGCAAGGAAGACGTGTAGTCTTGTCCACTGATTCTCGATCATTGATGTTCCCTACGCCCGTCGGAAAATCCTTCTTCTGTCCCGAGGAGACCGTCATAGATCTCATGGAGGATGAAACCAGGTGAGGATTTAATTGTATACCCATTACTTCTGTAACTTACTTTAACGCTTGAGCATGCTGCAAAGCCCTATCGGTAAATCCTTCTTCTGCCAAGAAGAGACCGTCATAAATCTCAAATAGGATTAAACTAAGTGAGAATTTTGTTATTATCACATACTTCTGATTATGGGTCTCGCAGCGGTAAGAGACACGTGTTATCTAAACCACCAATACTCGATATTTAATGTTCCCTAGCACCCGCTGGCAAATCCTTATCCTATCCTCAGGACACAAAATTGTAACTATAGGCCTAAAAGCCAGATCGGTGAGTATGCAGAGGGACCCGTGGGCCGTGGCATTAATAAGAAGACTGATATTTGTTCCCTGACTTGCCTTACACCTGCCGGAAAATATTTTTTTTCCCCGGAATGGATCGTCATACGCCACCTAAAAGACGTAACCAGATAAAAATTCTGCCCTCCTAGTCATAACTACAGGCAGTTACTGCAGTTAAGAAATTCAATGATTTTGGGGTTGGATTGCGGTGCAATCTAACCGTTAAACTATAGTTACTGCATTTGTCACTAAGAGGGCAGAATTACAATTTATCTGGTACAGATAAAAGATATCCTTCGGAAATTTTGGAAGGATGTTTAGTGCAAAAATACTTAATAGCCGATAGCCATGTTTCAGTTATTTAAGACAGACCTAGGGAAAATTATCATTTCTGACATTTGTTCAAGTCTCTTCTGAAATCCAATTTATTTTCTTTCCAGTCCAAACACCGGCCACCGTGCGAAGCTGTACCTTCGTCAAATGCGCCTCCAAGCGTTCATGTTTAAACGCGACGGTGAATTCGGTCCTCCCTGGCACTGCTCGGACTCCGCCCGGGCCAGGTCTGAGACCGCTCCAGTAGCTGTTGGGGCTGCTCTGGCGATAGCTACTGCTGGGACCCTGGTATGTTACGCGATCTGGCGCTATTTGAAGGTCAAGAAGGTCCAATATGACACGATGGAGTGAAGACGAAGTTAATTGCGTTCTGGGCGGTTGGGATTTGTTTAATTGTTTATGTATTTATGATGTTTTTTGTGTTTTTTTTATATTTCGGGCGAGTTGGACAAAGAATCTAGCTATTTTTGGACTCAACGGGTCTCAGTAATTAACTGTAATAGAGTAAGGGCGTCTGCAAAAGACCAACACAGATCGGGATTGAAAAGGCCCAAAAACGCCCAATAATAAATCAAAAATGGTTTTGAATGCTGTCTTTCCAGAATACACATATTTTTCATACCAACCGTTATGATTAGGTACAGATGGATTAACTCGCCCTAAGTATGTAAATTTAGATGGAGCAAAAACCGATCGATGTTTCTTTTATAATAGTATAACATTTGTTATTTATATTGGTTTTATAATCGAAATAATTTTTGGTTTAAGGAATTTGGCTATGTATTGCTTAAGATGCTGTGTTGAATTGTAAGACGGATTTTTGGGTAAGTTTTGGAAACGGTTCTAATGGTGTTTGTAACTTTGTAGACGAGTTTAAGGGCAGATAATAAGGAGGAGGTTTACGAATGATATCTTACTATTGCTTTTTATTGTCTGTCATTAATGTTTGTTTTATATATTGGTTATTAATATTTTGGTGATGCAAGTTCAGAACGCATCATATTTAAGCTAAGCTAGTGAGATCTCAAAAACAAATTATGCCAATGTCGATAAATTTCTTAGAGCGGTAGACCAAACAATTGTCAATTTGACGTTTGACAAGTTGTCTAGTGAGATAATCTATGGTTCGCACGGCTACCAACGCTAAGAGCAAATTCATCGTTGCCATATCAAAATTAATAATGCGTTAAAAGTTGGTAGGCCTGTAATTTATATAAGAATTAAAATGTCCATTTCATACATGCAATTTATTTACGTTATGAAATGCAATGACAATTAACTAGTGATGTGAAATATGTGGAATTTAGTATCGATATTATGAAATCATTTTAATCCTACTTTTTATTAGAAGCGAAGAAATGTTGATGAAAAGGTTTTCATCTAATTATGAATGGACGAAACTAAAAGGCAACAAGCCTGAAAAAAAGTTAGTAATAGTTGTTTAAAAATGTTGTTGACGGTTGATTATTAATGTAAAAAAAATATTTAATCCCCCATCCTGTATAACCCCAAAGGGCCCTTAGGTTAAAGTTTGAACCTTTTATTTAATAAGTTAAGAAAATTGGCTTACACTCATTTCGAATATTGAGATTATTTTAGTCAATTTAATCGAGGACTATAATTAGATCATCCTTATCATTATAGGTACATATCACATGATAATAATTATATAATTTAGTATTCATTGTAATTATATGGAGGATAAATGATTATTTGAGATTGTTTGCGGTAGCGGACACTATATGAAGTACGTGTACAAGCAATAAGTACGTTTTTATTAATGCCCGTCGTTAGACTATGGCTGAATTCGATGTTGTATTGTGCGCAAAACTTGGACCTTACTAGTGTCGCATATCGTATTGTAGAATTAAGGCTATGTGCAGCAAGGTTCTAAGTAAACGTTTCTAACAATGTCTGTACTGTATTTTTTAGTCTGTGGACTTAACCTAATAGGGTTGTACAAACTCTATTACTTAAGAACTTGATGACAAAAGTATAAGTCATTATCCAAAATGATGTCCACATAAAAGATAGCTATTTATTAAAGTGTATTTTGTTCCTTAATCGCAAATCGTCTCCTTCCTTCAGTCGCGTGAAAAACGATGAAATTTCCACACTGATACTGAATCTAGGTATATCCAGGTTACGAAAGGTGGTGAACAATGTACTCTAAAATCACTATTATAGCTAGAAATATAATATCAGGGGCAGCTATCCGTGCTGCTGAGTAGGTCGCGAGTCGCGTAGCAGCACGGATAGCTGCCCCTGATTAAGAGCTCCATATGAGTTGGAAAGTGTCGGGCCGTTCCTGACAATTTTTTATGAGTTTAAACCGTTTTTTTCACACTAGATACGTTTATAAAGAGCCTTGTAGCGTAGCTATTGAAAACTAAATGATAAAGTGCGCAGTGTATACGCACAGCGACTTTATATACTTAAAGTTGGCTGTTGCAATAGCAATTTACTCATTTAGTTTGGTAATAGTGATAATTATATTTAACCGACTGCTTCTATGATAAGTTCTTCCTTTAACATAACCCCATTTGTCTTTAGCAAACCTGATATCGATGTGTCTCTTTAGTCTCTTTGGATCTTTGTTAGTATAGTAGCATTCGGTTCTTAGCGACAGCGACACAGGAAGGCTCCGACGAGCACGACCCACATGCTTTCTATAGATTACTATGGAACACTGACGGATGTAAGCGATTCTTTTTTTTTAATGATTTCATGACCATGGAATCAGTGTCCTTCAGTCGAAGTCGAACGGATGTAAGCGACCGCGTCCAGGGTTGCTTGACGAGTGCATTGGGAATATTGTACCGACATACTAAAATTGTCGTCCTAGGCGATTAAATTATCGTTTAAAAACAGCTCCAAAAGCATGTTTTTAAACAGATAATGATCTCTTAAATTTACTTCAATTTGATGATTTTTGCTTAGGTATTTTGGGGAATTTAGACATCTGACATTGGCATCCCTACTAATGGCGACGAGGTTGACATAAAGCGGGCACCAAACATTCGAAAATGTTGACGATCTGATCAGGTTGGCAGTCGTCTCGATTCAAGGTCACTCCAGTGAGTGAGCTTTTCATAATGTTATTAAAAACCGTACCGTAACCGTACCGAAGGCAAAATTATCGTACATGTACGATAATCATCGTACGTCTGGCAACCCTGACCGCATCGCGCGATATAAGCCATACAAAACAGTGGGTCGCGGTCGCTGGTCGCCTTCATTTGTCGCAGCCGCTAAGAACAAAATACTTCTTTAAAATCAGTTGATATCGTATTGTTTAGTACAAATCCATTTTGTTTAGTTAATGGGGTTAACCCTTAAATCAAGAATGTTAACCTAACATTAAACGTGTTTAATTACACAACACTATATCTGACCCTATGCTTCCAATCTATACCTCTGCAAACCAATAGAAATATGTTGTATGTACTCTGTTTAACATAAGGTATACAGGCTCTAACACTTCTACGTTATATAATCTTATTTGTAATTATATACTCAGATATATTTATAATGAAATAGCTAGTAATTAAGACACTAGTAGCCAAGTTTTGATAATTAAGCGCTACGTGTAAAGCTTGAATAAGGGTGCGTTTTCACTGACGCGGAGCTGAAAAGAACGAAACGGAAGTTGACCAATCACAATCTACTGGCGCGCTCGCGTAGTGAATGTACATAAATAACTGACCAAATGTCATAACCGACTATTTTTTCAGTTACTACAACAAAAAAAAGGAATAATATGACCGGTTAATCAATACTTCAAAACATTTGATGAATCAAAGAAATAGTAACTTAAATGTGCAAAGCTTTTTTTTTTTTATAAAATGGCTGCAGCAATATCGGACAGAGAAGAAAAGTAACGAGAAAGGTTTAAATATAGTAAAAAAAAAAACTGTTGAAAATAATTGAAAACAAGAGAGAGAAAATTGTTAGGTCAAATTCAAATTCAATTCGTTTATTGCGTTTCATGTTGTACATCTACCTACTCATCTCGAACGTCACGATAATTATATTAAGACTATAATAAAAGGCAAGATGTAGAAGAGAAAAGACCAAGAATTACATATTTTACAGCATGTATAGATATGAAACGTGGTCTTTCACAATCGGCCTCATCTCAAAGCTCAAAGTCGCTCAACGAGCAATGGAGAGAGCTATGCTCGGGGTGTCTCTACGTGATCGAATCAGAAATGAGGAAATCCGTAGACGAACTAAAGTGACCGATATAGCTCACCGGATTAGCAAGTTGAAGTGGCAATGGGCAGGCCACATAGCACGCAGAACAGATGGCCGATGGGGCCGAAAAGTGCTCGAGTGGAGACCTCGGACCAGCAAGCGCAGCGTGGGACGTCCACCTACAAGATGGACAGATGACCTTATAAAGGTCGCCGGAAGGCGCTGGATGCAGGTCGCTTCCAACCGGTATATATGGAAGTCCAAAGGGGAGGCCTATGTTCAGCAGTGGACGTCCTATGGCTGAGATGATGATGAGGATGATAGATATGGAGCAAATAAACGAAATAATAAGCTGGTAATTCTACCGACAAGAATCTAGCTCTTAAATATATCATGATGAAGCGGTATAATCGATTTTATTTGTAAATGCGTGAGTACATTTTATCATTACTGTGGCGCAGAAATTCCCGTTAGTGGGTTTGACTTACATACAAAGTCTGACTCACTGATAGGCCCGATACAGTTCAAATCATGTAAAAAAAAGAGTACAATTTATAACGATTTGATTGGTCAAATACAGTCCTCTCTGCCCATCTCTAGGTCAGTCGAAATGTACCCTAAACGCTATATTTGTTTATTGTAACCTAATACTCATCAATTACTATTATACATATCGTTTAATACTAAGTTAATGTAACATGCGTTATGTGATCACTGTGGTGTAAGTTTGTATCTCGTTTGTATGCATCTAGGGTTGCATTTAGCTTAAGATTAGATGATATAGTCCCACAGTCCTGCTTGCTGTATATAGTGAGAGCTTTCGTTTCGCCGAGTGACAAGATTCCACTTTTATATTTAATCTACTTGGATTTTTCGATATATTTATAAATACAGGCAAGCTTTTTTCGTCTAATGTAAATATTTATTGTCTCGTAAGCCACTTTTCGAAATATTCAATTTGAATCGCACTATGGTTTGTATTTCGAATAAATTGTATCATTTTAAGATCTCTGAATATTTCTGATGCATTTTCTAGTAGAAAGATATTCTATTTTCCTAATGGTTTTGTATGGGACTCCTGTAGTTTGTTTCCTCAAAAGGCGTGCGATTGTTTCATGCGACAATCGCAGCGACAAACGCATTGCGATTGATGCGCATTATTTTATTAGCAAATTACTACGCATTGATTTCTACGTTGTACAGTAAACGCAACGACAATCGCAGCCGAGTGATGCGTGCGTTTGTCGCAAGCGTTAGGCGTTTGTCGTGAAGCATTCGCACTCTATAGTTTGATAGCGTTACGAACGTATCGGTGCATTTGTATTTAAAAAATAATGTACTAAAAATATTGTATGCCATACGATTTGTCTTCCAGTAACATTGATCTTAAACAATAGCGTAATCGTAGCTTATTATTATACATATACATAATTACGGTCATTAAAAGGTGGTGGTGTTATGGCATATTGCTAAGATAGGAGCCCCGAGAAGAGACATTGACTTTAGTCGTGTCTAAATTATAAGGAGTGTAATAAACGCATAACACCAATATATTAACAGATATTTTGGTAAACTCATAACATTCACCACTAAATAATATCTAAGTGACATATCTCAAATTATTGTAATTTAGTGCGTTCATTTATTGAATTGTCTTTATGAATAAATGACGTCGAAATTACTTATGGTGTTATAATTTTTACCCACTCAAATTACAGCGTATTTAAATAAAACACTTTAAACGAATCATTTTTAACTAGCTCGCAGATATTACTGATTTAATAAAAAATATGATTCGTTTGAGTGCAGCACATTGTTATACTATCGATTTCTCAACATAATTTAAGACGATGGTGCCGAAAATAAAGACGATCCTTACGGTAGATGGCGCTACGATGCCGCCCTAAGGCATGTAGGAATAAAGCAATTCGTTGAAATTGTTGAAACATTCGATGCTTTGGCTAGTGGCTTTGATAGCGTAATTGGTAGTGCACCCGTCTGGCCTGGAAATATGGGGCGTGGGTACAAATCCCACTCAAAGCATACAATTTTTAAATACGATACCTTAAAGCACTATTAAACTATTATACTTACTTTTCGGAAAGAGTAGTTGCAATTAGGACGATAGGACGTTAGTGCACAACTCTATGTGATTAAAATTTCATTGGCAAAATTATTTTTATTAGTACGAGTGTTAACTAAGGTATCGATCGATATAAAAACTTTAAACGAAATACCTACCCTCATGTATTAACCAGATATAGGTATGTACATAATATTTTTGACCATCTTTTTAGTAAGTATTTTTATTTAAACAGATTTTTGGACTATTTTTAACGACAGACAGTCTGTCTGTCTGTTTTTGGCCTAAAATTATCAACTTTGCCTAAAATTACTTCGTATGACCGGATGTTTGGATGTCCGTTTGTCCGGATTTCTGGCTGTCTAGCCTACAGACCGCCTTTCTCAACCAGTTCTAGTAACATTGTGTGTGCAGGTTCAATGATTATTTAGAATTTTTCGTAACTACAGTTTTTCTGATTACGGGCATACGACAAAAAAATTGGCCAAGCTGAAACAGTGACGCTTCGCTCGCTCGGTCCATAAGTACCTCGCTAAAGAAGAGATCTAATTATAATATCTTTTTCTCAAACGTGCAATGAAATATCGTCATAACGTGCGTTATAATTAACAGGCTTCGAAGTGTCACGTTTCGGGCGGAACAACTCGAGAGAACTGTAAAGGAATTTCACACAAAATTGTAGGCCTAGGCCGGCAAGTAAATATTTTTTAAACATGGCGTCTGTGTTCATGAACAAGTTAAACAGCTGAATTATATTTTTTTTAAGTGGTGCATTTTTTTATTTCATTGCATATGTTTGAGAAAAGCACTATACATGCCTTAGCCGTGAAAAGGGCTTGCCGGCTTCGTATCACTATCCGTCTATACCTACTTACCCGGCAAGTTCTTGTTCCCGGCGTCTGCAATAATGTACTAAAACTGAACATTTTTCTGGAATGTGTAATAAAGAGTAGGTATTATTTGGCATTTGTCCCCCGCCTAAACATGGTGCAGTAAACAATAACAACCCGTCTGTAACCCTACTCCATGATTTACTGCGTCAGCTTCTCTAATTATAATTGGCTCCCGAGAGACAGTGAGTTTTTTACTGCCCTGGTCGGGCAGCCGACCAACTAGTATCGTCATGGTTACTAACGAAGGGTTATTAAGTACATGCGTACTGAGAGTTCCGTACTAGCGCCTGTCATCGCCTTGCATATACGTCTATTAAAATGAGTAGGTAGTAGGTACTTTAAATAGACATCATATTTCGTATGAAACGACGCGCGACGTCCCGTTTTGTACTTTATGTAAAAAACCTTATTTTAACAGAATAAAAAGTGTACCTAGTGATTCTATTTTATGTTGAAATAAGTATCGTTTACCGAAGGGCTGTACGGACACCTGGCCCTGATGAGGGATGATTAAAGAAATCTGTCATTAAGAAAAAAATTGACAATTATATTTTTGTAAATTGGGTAAACATGGTCTAGTCCTTATCCGTTCAAAAATGCTGATTGTTTTAGATATTTTTCTCTATGATGAAACATGTTTCTTAACGTATTATAAATGTTACTATATTACTTAAAACAGGGCCCTTGCGATTTTTATTGGTGTCCGCCCCAAGTAGCAAACAAGCTGCAGAAGCGCTTAAATAGTCTTTATTCAGCTTAAATTTGCAGTAAAATAAATCATAATAAATAAACATCGGTCAACCTCACACAAATCGATCTAGTCCCAAATTAAGCTCAAGAAGGCTTGTGTTATGGGTACGAGACGACGATATACGTATTTATATAGATAAAATAGCTTTTGCCCGCGGCTTCGCTCGCGGAAACACATATCATACGTTCACCACACAGTCCACTTCCTTAAAATACAATCTAAAATGTGGACTGTATTTTAGATTGTATTTTAAATTTGAATATCTTTAAAAGTAGACAACGATTATGACATTTTAGATGGTGGATATTTAGTATTTTTTTTTATTACAAGTTGAACTACTTTATAGTTTCCTAGATACTAACGAATAATGTGTGGACTGAGTGAGCACTTACAAACATTTATTATCCAAAAATCTGCCACGTTAGCGGTTTGTTTTGTATTTTACAAATTCCCATATGAGTTTTACTAAACTACATATATAGAAGTTTCAATCTGCAGTTTTTCTATCAGAAATTGGGTTTTCGAAAGTGTGCGGATAAATTATTTGTAAAACTTTAAATACGTTACCAGGTGATCTACAATTTATTACCTACCTTAAGCATAGGTTTTACTAAAATTTGTATATAAATATTATATGTTAAATAAACACATTCACAGATTTCGTTGGTAGTTTGTGAGAACTGAGTGAGCACACATTAATGAATGTATTATTTTTATTTATCGTTTTACAAATTAATCAATTAGTTTTACAATTGTTTTAGAACTTTTACTAAATGATCAGCACATTTTTTCTCATTTTTGAAAGGTGCTCACTCAATCCACACTAAAAAACGTACATTTCGACACTCTCAAGGGAATCAAAATGATAGGGCACTTCCCGATGACCTAGAACTATGAAATTTGGCAAGTTATATCGTCACATACTACAAATACTTATAAAAATCTGAAAAAAAAAAAATTGTAATAAAATCATAAAAAATATGGTCCTTTTGAAACATCATATTTGGAGTACTCGGTTGCGTTAAGTTTGCACCTCGTCCAACTTAACTCAACCAGGCCAATTAAGATGGGATAAGTGAAAGTTTGTACGGTGCTCGGTGCTCGGTGCGCGAGTCAGACTCGCACTTGGCTGGTTTTTAGGGTTCCGTACCCAAAGGGTAAAAACGGGACCCTATTAGGCCTATTACTGAGACTTCGCTGTCCGTCCGTCCGTCCGTCTGTCACCAGGCTGTATCTCAAGAACGGTGATAGCTAGACAGTTGTAATTTTTCACAGATGATGTATTTCTATTGCCGCTATAACAACAAATACTAAAAATAATATAAAATAAATATTTAAGGGGGGCTCCCATACAACGGATTATGGTACGGAACCCTACATGCGCGAGTCGGACTCGCACTTGCCCAATTTGACGACGTCTGTGTTCTTTAACAGGCTAATCAGCAGTTTTTTTTTAGTGATGTATTTTTTTATTTCATTGCATATGTTTGAGAAAAGCACTGTACATGCCTTAGCCGTGAAAAGGGCTTGCCGGCTTCGTATCACAATCCGTGATCCTTCGTATCTGTATATCACCCGGCAAGCTCTTCTTTCTCGACGTCTGCAGTAATGTACTATTATTGAAGTATCCCAATAGAAAATCCTTAGTGAAAATGAAAACTACACATAGTTTGACAACCACTGCCCTCAGGGCTAATATTATAAAGGGGCTCATCCCTTATTACGTAGCCGGTTGCAGACATATGTTGTAATAAGAAGGGACACAATTGGAAATTAAGCGGAAAATTTCACATAATTGCTTGTTTGTTAGTGAGATTTGGCGCGCTTTCTGATTTTGTTTCATTATAACAAATGACTATAAGTGTTATTGATAATTGAAAACGTTTCAAATTTTCAAATAGTGTTGATATAACTATTTAATTGAATTAATTTATTATATGTGTTTAATACCGACCAGTTTCAAATATGTGAAAGCAGTGTCATCTAAGCATCAGCGCCCTACATGACCTCACCTCGTGGAAATTTTGATAGTAACAGAACACAAAAAGACAGTGGTACTATTTTCATTCTAAATCCGCTTTAAGAAATAGTCTGACTGTAAGATTTTCTGCGCTGTGTGATCAAATGACTTATAGCCTACGCTTTTTCAGAATGAGGAACTTATCAAATGATTTTTTCAATCACAAATTGGGATATTTTCGAAAATGTAAAAATGTGTTAATTGGCAAATTTTTATTTTTTTTGTCGATTTCTTTTTTTCTCAGATTTCAATAAAATTTGGTGAGTTGGTAAAGTTGCTTCCTCTGACCATGGTAAGCCAAATTTCACGATGTCCTATAATTTTTTCTCCATTGAGTTACACAAAATGTATTAGGTACAAAAATTGGCCCAGGGGCCAATTTTATTTTGCTGTCGAATTATATATTTTTCATTTTGAGCTCCTCATTTTGTACTAAATTTTAGTACAAAATACGAAATTTAGTTTAAAAAATTGCATAAGTACATTTTTTGTAACTCAATGGAAAATGTTGTAGGACATATCGTGAAATTGGGCTTACCTTGTTCAGAATAAGCAACTTTACCAACTCACCAAATTTTATTGAAATCTGAGAAATAAACTAAATCGACAACAAAATAAAAATTTGCCCTAATATTTCATTTTTTATCCTCTACTTGATGATATCGATAAAAAGTCTGGCTAAACATTTTAAATGTTGATTAGGACTGTAGAAATACTGCTACTATAGGTATACTATTAAGTGAGCATGACCGATCGTTGTGAAGAACTTTGGGGGAGACCTTCACCTAGCAGTGGACGTCTATCGGCTGATATGGTGATGATGATAATGATGATGATGTATACTTTGGTATGGACGAAAGTAAAAAAACCTCGTTAGATGTTGATTCGCGTTGATATAATAGTACATTACGTAACAAGGGTGGTAAACGAGGAATTACAAACGAGTGTCTATTAGAAGCCCGAAGCCGAAGGCGAGGGCTTTAATGACACGAGTTTGGAATTCCTTTACCACCAGAGTCACGTACGACGTTTTTCATCACACTTTGGAGGAAATAAAACAATTTTATTTTATTTTATTCAAAATAGCCATGCATTTAACCTCGATTGCACCTGATGTTAGACTGACAAAAGTAGTAGTAGTCAATACCAAAATTACTTACCGTAATATACGATTTACCACCCGGTTTCTAGCATGTAAACCCTTAAAGTGCGATAAAAGTTACTTACCGCCCTAGGGTGTAATTCACGACTTACCGCCCGCTTTTCTAGCGTGTAAATCCTTGTTTACGAGCAAGTGTGATGAAAAAACACTTTTCTTTCAATCGTGTATCGCCCTGTAATACGTTTTCCAGAAATCATGATCCCTCCCCATCTCCATACAGAAAGCGGTTTTTTAACACAATAATATAATTGTATTGTAATTTAGAAGATTGATAGTTTAGAAGATAATGATGAGAATATATCAATTATATTCTCCCTTTTTCACCCCCAACCCTATATTATAATGTTTGAGGAACACTGCATGGGGTGGTGTTTGGCGTGAAATTGGGCGTGAAATTGCAGATCATTAATTTAATTAGCCCTTTGATGACAAGTGCACTTATCTTTTCAGTTTGAGGTGCTGTTTCACCGGGGTGCTATTGATGACCCTTACTAGTTTTTTTCCTTTTCATCGATTTTTCCTTTCGTTGACAGCGTTCTTCTCTGAAACCATAAACTATTTGGGATTATATTTTCTTTGGTTTTCGCAACTGTCACACATTTAAATAAAATTTATTGGATTATATTGCATTATAATTAATATAAATTAATTATAATCATAAATTTGAAAATCTCAGCTTCAATATGGCCGCGATCCTGTCATTTGTACATACAAGAACGATAAACACTTTTTTGTACACAAAACTTCAAAACAATAAACATACGCAAAGGCGAACTTATCTCTATAAGGGATCTCTTCCTGTTAACCTTGTTGTTAAATATCTTGGAAACGCAGGCATTTTTGCCAAACATAGCTAAGAGCCGACAGACAAAGGCTTTCTTTAAAAAAAACCGCTTTTGAATCAGTACATCCGTTTGGGAGCTGCCACAGACAAACACACAGATACACATGTTAAACTTATAACCACCCCTCTCGTCAGGGGTTAAAATTGTTTACAATAAAGTTTTAAAAATGTATAATGTTAAGCTAGGTCTCCTTTAATACTTTTTATACGAGCAAAACACAGAAAAACATTTTTTTCTTTAACGTCATTCCCCACTATGAACTTTTATTTTTGATGTAACCTTTTTCGTTCAACTAACATGACCTATTAAAAAAAACATGATCGCGATGGTCATGGCGGGTGCCTCGTGATTGGTAAATTTTTTTGACAAGTAATTTCAACTAACCAGTGAACAGTAGCGTGCTTTTCTTAAATCAAATATGCTGATGTTCTCTTTTTGAATTTATTAGAGTTGAGTAGAGACTAGAGAGATCTCTTATGAATATTAAAGTTCTGTAGCGGATACCATAGAGTATAGAATTTTGGTACAGGATTAAAAAGTGCGTTATTGTGATTTTGTCTGTGAAATTATAATTCACAGAGAACGCGAGTATAAAAAATAATTATAAAGTACATCAATAATCTGCTTGATCACTTCACAAAACATGGCCACTGAGTTTTGCTTGCCATATTTAAAAACTATTTACTTAATATATCTACTTTTGATATTTTAAAACCCGTCCGGATGTGTGTCAAAAATAGCACTTTAACCTTTAATTAGTGCATGGGCGCATGCGTGAGATTTATAGCCACAAAAACTACCCGCACTTTCACGTGGCGTAGTATGGATAGGCCAATATACCGAGCGGAACCTGCCTTTCGGAATCGTAATGACTTATTCATCATCATCATCATCATCATATCAGCCGATAGACGTCCACTGCTGGACAAAGGCCTCCCCCAAAGTTCTCCACAACGATCGATCTTGCGCCGCCCTCATCCAATTTCTACCCGCGATCTTAACCAGGTCGTCGGTCCATCTTGTTGGGGGCCTTCCAACGCTGCGTCTTCCGGTCCGCGGTCGCCACTCAAGAACCTTTCTGCCCCAACGGCCATCGATTCTACGAGCAATGTGCCCCGCCCACTGCCACTTAAGTTTGGCGACTGTCTGAGCTATATCTACAACCTTGGTTCTCTTGCGTATCTCATCATTTCGAATTCGATCCCGCAAGGAAAGTCAGAGCATAGCTCGCTCCATTGCCCTTTGAGTAACTTTGAGCCTTTTTATGAGGCCCATTTTATTTAACTTGCAATGTAATACGGTGAATAGAGACTAAAGTACTATGTGTGACTTTACAAACGGTCCGGTAGTTTTGAATTTTTGATATGTTGTCTAGGATGGTTAGTCAGTGCTTAAAATGCAAAATGCACATTCCCCCCCGCGCCCGCCGCCATATTGAAAAAACCGGCACTCTCTTCATATTTTTGCTCATATCTTCCTTTATGAGCATTTTAATGTTAGCTTCAACAATGTTATAGAGAGTTAAATTTACTACATTATCCATTTTATATTTTTTTTCTAGGACAGATAGTTACGGAGATATCCACATTTAAAAAAACGTAAAAAATCGCAATTTCCTACTGAAAAACAAACTTCTGGATTATATCTTCGTTTAGGAGCATTTTAGCTACAACAAAGCTTGGGCAATGATGTAGAGAATTAAATTAACTATAATTTACACTTCAAATTTTGTTTCTAGGACAGATAAACTATGACTTTTTTCATCCGCACGAGAATGAAGATCAAATAAAAGTTGGAAGTTCGTTTACGGAAAAGGAGAAACATCATACCACTACCGTCCTTTTTGATTCAGCGTAGTCAAGCAAAAAGTATCCTATAACCAGTTTACCTTGTTCCAATTTATTAGTTAAAATCTCAATACCTAGTTGTGAATTAAAATAATAAGCGTATATCTTCTATATTCTTTACACCCCATTTTTAAAAAACCCAGTAGCTATAAGCTATAATGAGGTGTCGGTGTCAAGTGTCAATAAAATATAAAAACACCACAAAAAACAATTTCTACAAAAAGGGTAACTTTTTATACAAATTCCCAAAACAGCCCTTAGTTATGTAGGGAATTCAAAGCAGCATGTTAGTTTTTTGGCAATTTGTCAATAGTTTTTGCAGCGATTTTGAGTTTGTGTTCCTCACACCTCATTTCGGCCATATTGGTATTTGGAGTTAATTATCATTTAGCTAACTTAAGACTGAGTTCTAGATAGTAACATAAAATATAGCTAGTTCATGCTTTCATTGCGTACAGTAATGTTTTCTGCGTGAATTTTGTCATTTTCGAGTAGTTTTTGAAACAAAAATTCATCATCATGATCATCAGCCTATTCTTGTCTTGTCCACTGCTGGACATAGGCCAAACAAAAATTAAGTAACAATTAAAAATTCAAACTGTTGGTTTTAAATATGCTATGGTTGATGTTTTTTTTAAATGCAAATTTATCAAATTCCTTTTCAAACCTAGGGTGTCGCGATGAGTCACTTTCAACCCGCTATTGATATCAATGACCAAATTTCAGAATACGAGAAATGACAAACTTTTCACATTCTATTTGAGTAAAATATCTTCAAGTCAAGTTACAAAGTACAAATGATTGCCATTCGCCAGTTTTCTGTTTTTAGACGCTTTATTTTAAAATTTCATTAATACCAAGTGTCAAATTCAAAGTCATTTTGACATGTAAGACAGTTGCATTTCGCGGACCGTCCGTAGCCAGTCGAGCGTGCGCCGGTTGATCTATTATTGTATTGGACATCTTGTGACTAATATTTAGTATGAAATAGGTCGATATTTTGTTGGGATCTAATGCCTAAACTACAGTGTATGGAGGAAAGGGCAGGAGTAACATCTTTCATAGGAGAATATTGGAAAATGCGTCTCGTAATTAGTAACTGATATGACATTTTATACTCTTGCGGTTTGTACAGTCGAGTTCATTTACCTACACACTTACGAGAAAAAAAATATCTGAACACGACTTTATGCTCCTGACAATAGGGTCGTGTTCAGATATTTTTGCTCTCGTAAGTGTGTAGATGTAAATGAACTCGACTGTACACGTAATTAACACGAGTTAAAACGGGTCTATCGCGATATTCCTTATTTACCTTCATAATCTAACGTTTCGGCGGGGTTGCACACGCGGCACACACAGATGTACAGTCAACCAATTTGATTCCTAGGCCTTTTCGTACCTTGTCACAGTGAACTTCAATATGATAGCCGCCTGAAATCTCATATCATTGTCATTGTGACAAGGTTCTATAGTGGCCTATGAATCAAATTGGTTGACTGTACATCTGCTGCCAAGGCTGCACGAGGCTGCATGCGCCAACCGCGTCGTCAAGTCGTTAAAGATTATCATCATCATCATATCAACCGATATCGACGTCCACAGCTGGACATAGGCCTCTCCCAAAGTTCTCCACAACAACCGGTCCTATCCTGAATTTCTTCCCGCGATCTCAACCAAGTCGTCGGTCCACCTTGTGAGGAGCCTTCCCACGCTGCGTCTTCCGGTCCGCGGTCGCCATGCCTTTCTCGACAGGCTTTTTTTCGTTAAAGATATACCTAGTCGTCTTAAAGCTCAGTAACCAAAAATAAACCATTTATACTCGGAATGCTTTTTTTCGTCAAAGATAAATATAGTCTTAAAGCTCGGTAACGTAAAACAAACTCAACTTATGTTAGTCCTAATAATATTGCATCGAAGGGAAACAAACTTGTACAACATAATGAAATCTCCACTCAATAAACTAGACGAGTTAATCTTTACACGTCAAGGGCCACATTAGGGCGTTGACGCACAAAACGCGTTGTCAGCTCCCATTGTTGCCACCACAACGGGGGTGAAATGCGCAATGTTGTCTGTGGATTGACAAATTGTACGCCATATTGGCTGCGCGGAATAATGTTGCAACTTTGAGTCTCTATTCACTGCCATTTAACATCGAGCAGAATTAAAACGCGTCACTATAACTAACTAAACTAAACAAACTGACAGAACTGCCATTCTAGGCTTAATAATAATAATTATTGCCATTTCATTTAGGGCCACACACGTTGGGAATTTTCGTTCGGTTTCCGTACTGTATGAGGTTTGCATACAGCTAGCGAGACATCGACATAATGACAGACAGAGACACTTTTTGACGTCTGTGGCAGCCCTTATAGTCCTTAGATATCTGTCACAATTTCCATTACACAGTTCTATTTTTGTCAGAAACAGTTATATTACTTAACATATTATTTCTACTGAATGAACTTTCGAAGAGCGGTGGTAGCCTAGTAGAGCGGTGGTAGCCTAGTGGTTAGGGCGTGCGACTTTCAATCCGGAGGTCGCGGGTTCGAACCCGGCCCGTACCAATGAGTTTTTCGGATCTTATGTACGGAATGTCATTTTATATTTACCACTCGCTTTTCGGTGAAGGAAAACATCGTGAGGAAACCACCTAAGCACAATAAGGCCTAGTTTCCCCTCTGGGTTGGAAGGTCAGATGGCAGTCGCTTGCGTAATAACTAGTGCCTACGCCACATCTTGGGATTTAGGTAGCCGATCCCGATTGAGAATTCATTCTCAAAAAATGGGACAAAGGCTAGGAGGATGATGATAGCTTAGAAAGAATATTATATTTTCCAGACGACGTTTAGATGGTAAATTGAAATAAATTGCAATACAGAAATAATTTAAATAAGCATTTAGATGTACTAAGTTCAAATGGCCATATATTCAACTACATAATACCTAATACTATAAATGTAAATGTTGAATTAACGCAATATCAAAAACAACACTTCGGACAAGTACTTACTAAACAAGCTACATCAGTTTACCACTCAGCAGCCCAAGTGTTCCAAACTACTATTGCGTATTCATTCAACTTTACAAAGAGCTGTTCATTTCACCCGAACTATTGTCCCTTTGTCCGATACTCGTAACTGAGGATTAACACCGTCGCGCGTTAGCCCCTAATCTTAAAAAAAAAAACATTCCAAATTCAAATCCTTCGAACGTGTATCGATTTGAATTTGGAATTTGATATTTACAGTGTAGGAAATTAGGAGTCGTGGTTGTTTTAAACGCGGCAATTTTAGTTTGGTCATGTTGGTACTGGTAAAATAAGTAGTCACTGCATTTGAAACTTTATACAGTTAAAAATAGTGTATTTTTATAAGTAGTTTCGAATCGATAGATTGTAGATTATAACAATCGAATATTTACAATGTTTGCAGAGATTAGAGCACATTTGCGCTATCTTGCGGAATATTCGATAGAGATCACTGGATTCTTAGTGGATTAAATTGTTCAAAAAACGCTATTCAATTTTCGGGTCAGTAAATGTATTGAATTGTCTAGCTACTGAATAAATTCTAATACATTCTGATTTAGAATGAACGCGTAATTTAAATCAATTTATTATTACGTAGATAGCAGTTAATGCTTAAAAAGACTGACGGACCTAGACGTTCGTTCAAATATGCGTGCGGTAAATAGGTTATTCTTTTTTCTATCTATTGTACCATAAAATTTATAGCGAGACGAAATCTAATAATTGATTTCAAGACCAATAAAAAAGTGGCAGGGGCGTATCATAAATTTGATTTTACCCCAGACTTTACATATTAAATTAACGCTATAGGAAAAAAAAAGTGTATCCCCAGTTTAAAATTCTAAGCCGTTTCATTCCGATTGCTATTAAACTGTAAGTATTTGAGTATTTAAGAAGGATGAAACGATACTGATATCAAACTTTATAGCTAGGTATCTTTCTTAAAAGATAACAAATAAATATAAATAAATAAATAAATAAATATCGGACAACCTCACACAAATCAATCTAGTCCCACAGTAAGCTCTAGGTAGGCTTGTGTTATGGACAGTAGACGACGATAAACATACTTATATACAAATAACATCCATGACCCAGGCACAACTATTCGAGTTCATCACACAAATATTTGCCCTTGCCGGGATTCGAACCCAGGACAGTTAGGCAGTTGTTTAACCACTGCGCCAACCGCGTCGTCAAAATAATAAAATAAATAACTCTTCTTTCTGCTTACTGGACGAAATCGTAATACCAACATAACTAAAGCAGTAGGTAAGTACCTAGTTATCCCTTTGTTGAAGGTATGGCAATTTTTAATATCTAAAGTTTCCCATACAATAAGCAAAGCGGCTACTCAAACAGAACTTATCATCAGCGTAAAAGACCACCAACTTCATAAACCATTTTTATTTACCATCTAAATTCCAACACAGCAATGTGACCCGTAATATTCCCTATTAAAGTTCATGTGTGATATGTCATATAGTTCAGGTTTCGGTTCACATGGTTGGCGAAATGACGACATGTGAAGCTGTCTTATCGACGGAGTTGGGTTACACAATGTGAATTCCGTATCTAAGTGCTTTGGAGAATCTGTACAGTCAACCAATTTGATTTCTAGACCACTATATAACCTTGTCACAATGACAATGATATGAGATTTCAAGCGGCTTTTATATTGACGTTCAATGTGACAAGGTACGAAATGGCCTAGGAATCAAAATGGTTGACTGTACATATACATTTATGTACACGATAATTCGCCTGGTGACAAGCAAAACTCCGGTCTCCCTCAGAATCCCTAACAACGTTTGTCCTAAAATTATTTTCCCTAACATCTTTGCCCTAAAGACTTTTGACCTAATGGTCATTTGCCATAATGCACTTGTGCCCTACACGCTCTTTTGTCCTAAAAGACAAAATGCATAATATCAAATGACCTAACTCTTATGCCCTTATCTGTTTTATCCTAATAGGTACTGGAAGACCTATTAATGCTTATTTGACATACAACTTATACTTCCTAAATATGAAATACGTGACAGGTGTTTGTTAGGTACACCGACGACCGAAGAATATAAGCGGTGGTAGCCTAGTGGTTAGGGCATGCGACTTTCAATCCGGAGGTCGCGGGTTCGAACCCGGCCCGTACCAATGAGTTTTTCGGAACTTATGTACGGAATGTCATTTGATATTTACCACTCGCTTTTCGGTGAAGGAAAACATCGTGAGGAAACCACCTAAGCCCAATAAGGCCTAGTTTCCCCTCTGGGTTGGAAGGTCAGATGGCAGTCGCTTGCGTAAAAACTAGTGCCTACGCCACATCTTGGGATTTAGGTAGCCGACCCCGATTGAGAATTCATTCTCAAAAAATGGGACAAAGGCTAGGAGGATGATGACCGACGACCGAAGAAGGAGGAGTATTAGAAAGCAATGCGAGCCTATGCACGTATGCACGCAAGCCGAGCGAGCGAAGCGAGCGTGCCACGGCAGCGACCGATGAAGCGCCAGAACCGAGATTTTTATCCCTCGCGTTAAAAGAATACCTACGTCAATCTTATCGTAGTGCATAAAATATTGGACATTTGATACTTATGTCATATAAAATTAGGATACGTAATTGTTAGGGTATTTGTGCATCAAATATTAGGGCAAATATGTATTAGGACATTTAAATTAAATAAAAATTAGGGCACATGCATTAGGAAAAATAACGTGAGGCTAGGACAAACAATCATTAGGACAAAAGATATAAGAGAAAATATAAATACGACAAATAATTTTTGGGAGTCCGATATAGACCTCCGCAAAAACGCAAAACTCAATAAAACTTCTATCTCTACTCTTCAAAACCTCGTATCTAGTAAGTTGATTGCCACTGAGATAAGAGCTTTATTTAAGCAGGTATTTGTTACTTAGTGAGTTTTGGTTGTCAGCTGACGATATATTAATGCTTCTTACTCGCTGTCCAAGAAATACACTCTAAAGCCTGACCAGAAATATATGACGATTGTCAAGAGGGCGTTATTTAAGTATAAGATTTATATGGCAATAATTTTGCAACCAATCGCAACCCACTATAATGACATTAGTTTAAATACTTGTCAGTTCCTCCCCATAACCTCTTAATATCATTTAATGGACTGCATTCTTTTCCTGACTGTTTTTCGTGTAGTAAACACGTGTACACTCTATTTATACGTTCACGGCTTTGAATAGTTTTCGGCATTTCCTTTGGATATTTTTAAATATTTGCTTTTTAAAGAACCACCACGTATGACACTGACATTGTTGACAAACTATCATAAAATCATTGCCAGTGTAAGAAATTAGTTCCAGTGAAATTCCGCAATATGGCGTATCCTCATATATTTCTGGTCAGGCTTTACAAACTGACAAGCCTAATTCGACTGTTAGGATATTTCTTGATTCATATTTTTTGATCAATCGTATGCCTACGTTAAATAATGAACTATAGGGACAAAGATTTCATTTTGTCAATTTTATGAAATTACACAAACAACACCCAAAATATGTAGATACAATCTTCTAATCCTCTAAAACAGTGTTTTTCAAACTTTTTGCTGTCACGGCCCTTAATGACCATCAAAATTCCTTCGCGACCCCCTAAAACCCAGTTTGTACGATAAAAACTAAGATCCCAACTCTAATTTAACAGATTTGGAAGAAACCCGTCTATCATTCAATACGTTATGCGTCTTATCAGAAATTCAGAAGGCAGTTTACTGTTTTGCAAAAAAAAAGAAGACATGTTATAATCGTAAAATAATTAAATGAACATGTCTAAGAATGATTGCTGTTTTATTAAAATGTACATGCTTGAAAAAATCAGCATTCCTTGTAGTCAGGAGACTTTCTCGATGCTGATCTTCGCGCTCGCGACCCTCCTGGATAAATGCCGCGGCCCCCTGGGGGTCGCGACCCACAGTTTGAAAAACACTGCTCTAAAAGATAAACACATTCGCACAACAAAGCCAGAAATTCGCGGGTTATTGTATGTCTGTCCTCACCTTTATCTTTTCTCCATCTATATTGAGAATGCTTGTTCTCACGGATGATTTGATGATAGGAAAAGGAAGTGACTACTGAGGATTAGGATTTAAAAACACGTGGGAGATAATTACTCCATCAGCTCTATAATGGACATTTTAAAAATTATTTCATCCTGCACTAATACTGGGGAAAATCTATACAATATATAGAGCCTAGCAAGTGCCGGTCCGGCCTATGGATAGTGCCGCTAAAAACAGCTTTCATAATTCATATGGCAATAATGAGCATACGTCATAATATTTGCATTATTAAACGTCATTGGCAATTTGTCATTAACGAAATTTAAAAGATTACCGGAATGGCAGCATTCCGGTGATAAAGCCAAAACTATTCAACAGTGATGAAAGTCAAGTTTTTTTTCAATAGGATTCAGTATTTATTTCGCAAGAAGAACGAAGGATTGAGCGGCATTCCGGTAAACAATGTTTTGAATTTGGTTAATGGCAAATAATAATGCACTTATATGACGTAAGCACATTATTGCCATATTAAAGCTGTTTGTAGCGCCACTATTCCTAGGCCGGACGGGGTACGGAAACAGAACTTTGGGAAGGCCTTTGTCCAGCAGTGGACGTCTATCGGCTGATATGGGGATGATGATGATGATGATGATGATGATGATGATGATGGTGATGATGATAGGGAGAGAACGTGTCTAGATACCTTAGCAACTTTTTGAGTTATCGCGATTTGAAAGTTTGGAACGTTGTTCTTATCCATTTAATTTTCGTATAATTTTTTATGTGGTAATTTTTTTTTATACGTATCACGTACATAAATATTAATTTATATGTGTAACTGAGTGGTTAGTTACAGTCTATTGAGTGCTCTATATTTTGAGGTTAAAATCTCGTTTTCAAAAAGTGACTAAACATATTCTTTCCGTGTCATCATCATCATCATCAAGATAGACGTGCACGGCTGGACAAAGGTCTCCCCCAAAGTTCTCCACAACTATCGATCTTGCGCCGGCCTCATCCGGCCTAACCAGGTCGTCGGTCCACCTTGTTGGGGGCTTCCACACGCGGCGTCTTCCAGTCCGCGGTCACTCAAGAAACTTTCTACCCCAACGGCTATCGGCTTTTCGTGTACCCTGCATTTATTCTTAGTGACATTTCTATGACAAAAATATAGATTTTAAGTAAAACTCATTAGACGATTTGGGAGTCAAAATCGTCTAATAAAAAACTTATTGCAAGAGCTACTGCAGTCTCTATACAGCGGTAAAGAACTCGCACCTTTGATCGCACGAAAAACGGTTTTTTAAGCATCCTTGTAACTTAACACCTATTAAAACACACCTGACAGTTCCTGCTTTCTGATTGGTGGAAATCTCGCGAGGGTGAGAGAGCCGTGCTCTGATTGGTCGACGGCAGACGGGGGTGGGTCGCCTCGAATTACAGGTTTATTAAGCGAGATTGGAGTGATTTAGGGATTTTGTAGGGGTGTTGCGTTAACAAGGGTTGAAACAATTTTGGTTTGAGTGTTTTAATTAGTTTTCGTCCAGAGCAAAACGAAACTAATAAAATGAACGCGAGTTTGTTTCGAAATTTGTATTTTTTAGGGTTCCGTAGGCAACTAGAAACCCTTATAGTTTCGCCATGCCCGTCCGTCTGTCCGCAGCTTATTAATCCTATTATGTTATAATATGGGGGTCCATATCCGCCATTAAGAAAAAAACGAAAAACTATTCGACAAAATAAATATCTATATACTTATCGAACCTACTAAAAAAACGAAAAAGAAATGCGACCTCCAAGTGAGAACAGCTGAAAAACAGATGTGTGATTGGCTGACCGCGAAGCTGTACGGTTAGCCGTCCCTGAGAACCGCTTCTGTCAATTTTTACGTGAGTTTTAAACCGTTTAAGATATGTCTCGCGAAAGTTTTAATAAAATTACTTGCGCTATCGTTTATCTGCGCCCTATTTCGTACAACCCTGCAAATTTTACTGTTAAGTCGGCTAATTTCATTTGTGTCATTAGTTATTACGATAATGATTTATTTATTTAATCTTTATTGCACAAATGAAAAACAGATCGTACCGAAGGCGGACATAATGCCATTGGGCATATTCTCTACCAGTTATTGGGCAAAGCCGATAAAGATAATTCATATAGGTAAATATGATAATCATTATCAAGCGCTGTCCTTTTATAAGCACTTGTTGCCATAACATGGCCGGCGGGACTTCTTTGCTCGAATAGGGGACGCCGCGGGGGGTCTATAGTTAATTTGATAGGTACATAATCATTCAAAGATTCTAAACCATTTTGTAAGGTAACTAAGCGTGCGAGCGAAACGTGCTCGGGCAAGTCGATACTTTCGATAAAAAAATACACTCAAATTGCTCTATCCGTTTGGGTTGGGAGCTACGATGCCACAAACAGACATTTGACATTCGACCGTCGTATAGTGGCCATTCCGCTCACTCCAATATACTTTGACAGGAGATCTAGAGGGACGGCACTATTCGAAGTCGTCAAAGTAGACTTTCAGTTATCTTTACAGGACCACCGTCACTATCATAAGCGAAAATAGCGGACAGCGTTTTAAGCATTTCAAAATACAGATTGAAAACCATATATTCAAATTCAAATTTTTCAGCCATCTTTCACTTTTATGAATTCAAAAATATATTTAGGTTTCCTTTGCTAAATACTATACGGAATAAACATTAGTATATTACAAGCTAGGACATATACACCTTCATTTTAGTATGATATCAAATGATACCCTTATATACACTCGTTGACAACCTTTTTCGGATAAGTCGGTTAAACTAAGTCGACCACCTCATATCAACAATACATTGATCTCAAACGATTCCCTTATTAATCAGTGTTTATAAACACTTGTTGACATATAACGGCCCGCGGGGCTTTTATACCCTAATAGGCGACGCCACGGGAGGTCTATAGCTAATTTGGTCAGGCGCCGCTGATTCCAGGAACATTAGGTGTTTGTTAATAAATTATTTTAATAATGCATTGCAAGTAGGGCGGCAGAAATGTTTTAAATTGCAATGTGATAAGATGAGATATTTTATTTCACACGATAAAAATTACATTACAATTTTGATTAATGTCAAAATTATACGAACGAAAGTCAAAAATCATAAAAAAGAAAATCTTAATGTCACAAAATGGAAATAACAATAAAATATTTTCTCCCAATTAGGATTATCATTACATAATTATAATTTACAACGCTTCAATGATTACAATAACAGGGACCATGACATGACATGACTTAATTTTACGGCGTACAGTTGGGCAATTTGAGGAATGTTCCCAAAAAAAAACAAAAAAAAATCGGTGATTTCAGTAAGCTTTTACACGAATCTATCGCTTCTTCTTCTTTCTATATAATAAAAGAAAGTCGTGTTAGTTACACTATTTATACTTAACTCAAGAACGGCTGAACTGATTTGGCTGAAAATTGGTGGGGAGGTAGCTTAAAACCAGCAGAAGGACATAGGATACTTTTTATCTTTTTTCTTTCTTTTTTTTCTCTACATTTATCGACTTTCGAGCGGGACAAAGTTCGCCGCGTCAGCTAGTTCGGGAAAATGATCTAACAAATCGTTTAAAATAATATTTCAATTTGGAATTTTCTTATAGGTAATTAAGGCTCCTTATACGTTCAAACATGCTGAATGTTTTAGACATTTTTCTCTATTATAATTATAATACGGCTTTTTATGATCCTGCACCAACTGCTAGTTTCTGTTTGGCCCTATGGTTGACTGGTAGAGAATGCCTTATGGCATTAAGTCCGCCATTTGTACTCTTACTTTTGTATTTTGTACAATAAAGTTTAAATAAATAAATAAATAAATAATCAAACATGTTTCTTAACATAGTACGAGTATCATCAATGTTACTAAGTAGGTACTGAGATCTTTTTTTACAATTTTATGTAATTGGTTTCCAAAATAAATATTTTCATTGATAATTTGTCGAACTGGGCTATTGCGATTTATTGGTATGTATTTAAAACCTACAGTTTGAATTTTTCATTGATAATTTTTGTTTCAAAAACTACTCAAAATTGACAAAATTCACGCAGAAAACTGGTTTTTTCAACTTATTTTACAACGCAATCGGGTAGAAAGTGTCTTATAACCATTTGTGGATGTCCAGCTATCCCTGTACCGAAATTGGTCCACCCTCTTTGGCGTGATGCGAGGACAAAGGAAATTATGCCCGCCCATACAAAACAAAAGACGATCCTGCATTTTGCATCCATAGAAAACTGATTTTCCTTACAAATCTAGAATTTTATAATAGTATAAACATGGATTCTAACTAAACTGTCGGTAAATATTTCTATCAAAATATAAGTATAGGTATTACAAAGTGCATACATGCAGAGTATCAAATGACAGTCGCGCGTTCTTTGATATTTGAACGGAAATACCTACTTGTAAATATAAACGCAGCCGTATTACATAAGCAACTGCAGAAAAGAAATGATTATGTATATTTATTAAAAGTATTGCGCATATTTATATTGTAGGCATTTAACTACTTACGTAAGTACTGAGTCGCGTAAAAGGGCCATTTCCTTTTTGTACACCACATTTTTTTTTGGAGAATGGATATTTTAGAATCACGAGGTCTTTCGATCTAATTTGGAGAAAGAAGTGTCCAGAGGTTCATTATTTCTAATCGTAGTAACACCATAGAGAAGAGGAGAGGGCAGATATTTGGTAACCTTATACGCTATGACGCTTTTATAAGCCACATCATCGAAGGAAAAGTTGAAGGAAAGCGAAACAGGGAAGACCAAGAATAAGCTACATAAAACAAATAAAAGAGAAGGTACGAGTACACGTCATATCGTATAGGGAAATCAAGGAGTTGGCTATGGATAGGGATACAGCTCCATACTACATCAGCTACGAGTACATCGACAAGAGTTTGACTCTTAAATTTATGATGATAATCTCCCGAAGACTTCTTCAACGAACGAACTTGTAGCTTATCCATCGACACCCCGCGACCATAACTAGGTCGGCAGTCCATCTTGCGTCTGCTCTACAATACAGATGTATGCTCTACAATACATGATGTCCAATTTGTGTTCATCATCGAAAACCTTTTCGTCTTTTGCGTCCGTCGATTTGAAGTCAAGAGTAAGTACCTAGAATTTTAATGATGAAATGTTTTCCTGTGGACAGATCACAGAATTGAGATCGTTTTAATTTTGCTGGTAATCGGCAAAGAGTAGAAAAAACCAGAAAACTGGGTTCAAAATACTGTAACCATATCTAGAACAGACCATCCGTCCCACATACTAACTGACAAGTAAGCATTTCTGTCATTTCGCAATTATTTACGTCAAGTTTACGTTAGCTTTGTTATTTATCAATGAATGTGTTTGTTGTTGCCGACGCAGGTAGTCAGTGAATGAACTGAACTTGTTTACATTGTCGTGACCTAGATTTATAGAGGTGGAAAATTTCGAGGCTTAAATCTAAGTCTAATTTATCGGGACTTACTTCTTTTATAGCCAATGGTTTCATTCAACAATTTTTCCCCTAAAGTCATTTTTTTTTCTTTTTTCTGAGCATAGTTGTATCCCACTGCTGGACAGGGGGGGGCTCTCTTGCGCCACTCGTCTCTATAGGCTGCATGCTCCTCCACTCATTACTTAATGCATCCAAGTCATCCCGCTATCTTCTTTTGCTCCGGTAGCCTTGCGGTGTCCATTCGGTGATTGATCTGGCCCATGCATCGTTCCGGATGCATGCGTCAAACATGTCCAGCCCGGTCCCACCTCAGCTTTGCAAACTTCATTACGGGAGATGGCGCTACTATGCCACCCTCAGGCATGCAATAAGCATGGTTGAAAAATTCAATGACTCTTGCATCAGGTTCAGTGCTCAAACAAAAAGTAAAACTGTCATAATAAAGATATGGTTTACGACGACGAGCGAAGCGAGGGATAGTGTTAGGTTAGGTATCTTGCAAATGTAAACCTTATGTATGTAAACACTTTATTGTACACAACAACTGGTTATAAATACATTCATAACAAACGAAACATGTACAAAGGCGAACTTATCCCTATTAGGGATCTCCTTCAGTTAATCTTATACTTACTTATCTATCAAGTCGTTTATACCTACTAATTGAAATTATACCCTGCTGGCTGCACCGCGCGGTGTTAACCACTCATCCCACGGGAACACTAAAATTTTCCGGATAAAAAGTTGCCTATGTTAATGGTCAGCTAGTAGCCAGGGTGTCAGCTACCTTCATGCCAAAATTCATCAAAGTAGGTCTAGTTTGAGCGTGAAAAAGTAACAAACATTAATCAGTTACAAACACGCTTACAAACTTTCGCCTTTATAATATTTAGTATGATGAAATTATGGTTATAAGGTACTTGCGCCAAAGATGGCCCGGTTCCTAAGATAATAAATAAAAACCGGCCAAGAGCATGTCGGGCCACGCTCAGTGTAGGGTTCCGTAGTTGCTCATCCTTCACAATAAACTGCTTTTTTAAGCCCGAGGTTTAAGTTAAGAAAGATATTAAGCTCTATAAAAAGGTCGTAAACGCCCTAGAAACTGTAATCACTTATTACCTTCTGGAAGTCAACTTACGTCCTTTTAAAGAAAAAATATGAAATTTGGCGATAACTCAAAAACGGCTCGACCGATTTTGTTCAATATAGTTTTCATTGAAAGTACTTATAAGGCTTCATTTACTTGAAATTTTCCGATTTTTTTGACCCGTGGTTGAAAAGTTAGAGGGGGGGGGACACTATTTTTTTTGTTTTTGGAGCGAATATTTACAAAACTACTGACTTTATCAAAAAATAATGTTAGAAGACCCCCATTATTATTACAAGACCTATTCAACGACATCCCACACACCAGTGTTGAACAGAAAAAAAAAAATCACCCCCACTTTAGGTGTTCGAGAGGTACCCGAAAAACATACAATTTTTGAATTTTTATTTTACCGTTCTGTCGGCGTTATACATTCACATACTTATACCAAATTTCAGCTTTCTAGTACTAATGATCACGGAGCTAAGCCGCGGACGGGCAGACGGACAGAAAGACATGGCGAATCTATAAGGGTTCCTAGTTGACTACGGAACCCTAAAAATGGGGGGTAACAGTTTATTTTGAAATAAATAAAAAAAAAACATATTTACAATATACAAATGATAAGTGGTAAAAGAGTTGATAAATACTAAATAAACTACTAATATACTAAATTAAAAATAATAGGATTATAAAAAGAACACCCCCTCCAGCAGCTCTGCCTGTGGCATGGTCCCCATTACACTGGAATAAAAATGTATTTATTCATTAACACGATTACATCCACATAACAGTGTTTGATGCCCCTTTTTAGGGTTCCGTACCCAAAGGGTAAAAACGGGACCCTATTACTGAGACTTCGCCGTCCGTCCGTCCGTCCGTCTGTCACCAGGCTGTATCTTAACAACGGTGATAGCTAGACAGTTGAAATTTTCACAGATGATGTATTTCTATTGCCGCTATAACAAAAAATACTAAAAATAAAATAAATATCTAAGGGTGGCTCCCATACAACAAACTTGTTATAGATTATATATATGTATAGGTACGGAACCCTTCATGCGCGAGTCGGGCTCGCACTTGCCCATTTTTTTTAAGTATTAACTACCTGTGCTAAGGGGCACCGAGCACCAAAAGATAGCCCACTTCAAAGTTGTATAGTTATAACCGCTCGAACGAATTCAAATTTAGCGCCCAGTTAGTAACATAGACATAAGTTAATTCTAGTCTAGCAACCGGGCCATTTTTGACGCAAGTAACGTTAGCTGTTATATCAGAAGAGAATCAAGGTTTTTCAGCTCGTAATTTCCAACACATTCTCTGGGAACGGTTTGCTGCATTCCGGTGTCGAGTTTACGAAACTTACGTTACTTGGAAGCGCCTGGGAACGGCTTGAGAAACGTGATATACGAATATGAAACTAAATTATTCTGCTAAATGTGAAAAATTACACTTTTAACACGCTTTTAGGTACTTGTTGACCGAGCAAAGTGTCTATGTTTCATCAGTTTCGCCAAAATTTATTTCATATAGACATGTTCTGATGTTTAGATTTCCGTCCTCGCCTACACATTTCTAAACCGATCCTCATGAAATTTTATGAGTAGGTTCGATAAGTATTCAGATTTTTATCGAGTAATTTTTACGAAATATTTCAAAATGGCTGACTTATGGGGGCTGAAAACCTAAAAAAATACAAAGACAGCAATATCAAAACAAATTCACGACGTCCCTACAGCTAGTTGTAGCTAGGACTAGTGATTCTGTGAATTGTAGACCACTACACTAGTAGTGTAGTACATGAGAAATCTACTATTATAAAAGTACCTACTCACAAAATTTCATGAGAATCGATTGAGAAATTTGGTCTAAGCGAGAACAACTAGAAATCCGGACATCCAAATATCCAGACATACAAAAGAATCGGGCCAAGCTGAAGGAGTGACGCTTCGCTCGCTCAGTTAAAAATACTCAAGTTTAATGGCTCAGGAAGACTCGGTCAGGAGGATCCTTTTTTTCAGTCATCAATCATCATATACCTAATCACCGGTAGCTTGGGTCCTGCCTTGCTGCCGACGGCACTTTCGGTTATCAGTAAGAATGGGCCCCGATTATGTATTCTGCCGATTATTGATTTGTCAATTTTCGCCAGGATGAACAAACTCTTAGACCATCTTTTTCTATTTTTTTCGAACGAGAATTGTTTGCTCTATTCAACCTTAACGAGACTTGAACTTCGTTTTTTTTTGTCAAATTAAGGGCTTAGGATCAACTAATGGGGTAAAAAATTGCCGATTAGTCATGTACAGCAGTTGAATCGTTTAATATCTATTGTATTTTTTTGTTTGAAATACAATCAAATTGTATTTTTTTTTTCGTTTCGGCAAATATTTAAATTACTTGTAAATAATTTATTTTTGTTATTTTTAGTCATTAATACATTTCATTTAAATGCTAATACCTACTTAGTTTAACACATAGTGTATGTATAGTATCCTAATTGTCAGAGTTTCAATATCGTTTCATAAATAAAAGTTATAGTATAAAAAATAGGGGATTTCGTTTAAAATTTATTTTATACAATCTTATTTTTGCATTTATCGTATAGAAGTGAAAATCTGATACGTTTTCGTATTTAATACTTACTAACATTTTCTTGAAGAAAAGCTCTTTGCCTCAAACTTTAAAAACCGATGTTAAAAACACTATTCCGCAAAAAACTATAATACGAACAAAACACAAAACCCAAAACTCGCGAGGCGGTACCATAGAGGTCAGTTAAAAAAAAACATTTATTTTTCAACACGTCCAGCATTCAGCCGGCAAGCCCCGCCCCGCGCTCTCGCTCGCACACTTTGAAAGCCTACACTACACCATGTCATTTGACCCCTGGCGTTCAGTCTGTGAGGGTGTGCGAATGACAATTTATTTGTGCTGTAAAGTGTTTGTGCATTTTTGTGTAGTGTTTGAGGTGAGATTTTATTTTTATTCATTTAATATTTTAAGTCAGGTTTTATATATTATTAGTGCACCTATTTTTTACTTACTTAAAAAAAAAAACGGCTATTTTAATTTCTTTTTCGATATAAGTTGGTATATTTATATTTTTTTTATGATTTTAGCCATTACCACAAATTTAATGTTGTACTTTTTCTTTTTTTTTAAGTAAACACGATGAGTTTTAATTAAAACTCTATTTTAAGAGGATATATTATTTTTCTGTAACATTTTTGACTTATTACCTAAAGCGATAACTAAAATCACGTGTCTGTATATGTGCTAGAATCTATTGCATTCCCTATCGATTGTGCACATCATATATATTAAACATTACTGAAAAATAATAAAACAATGTACCAAAGTAAATTATATACTTACTTTACTAAGCGTTAAAAAGAGTACTTATATATTCATCAAGAATCTTACTAGTATGACCAAAATCTTATTAGTACGGCAGTAGATGTGAAAACCTAAAGTATCAGATAAGTTCAATGAAAAACCATATTCACTTACCTACCGTACTTTAGGTTCTGCACTCACTGATATCAACGTATTTTTTCGATCGTATACGGTATTTTATTTGTATTATTTTGAAGCCTAGAACCCTTGAAAACTAGAATATGAGTTTTCCGACTACCCCCTGAGCACGGAAGCTCGAAAGCTTTCCATATTTTAGGGACTTAAATAAACTAATAGGCCTCATTTCTTTTATTTTTTTTATATATATATTTAACTGAATAATATTTTTCCCTGAGTTCTAAAAAGTACATACAATAACATACCTATATTTTCATGCTTTCATTGTGTGCAGTCGAAAATAAGTTGATAGGACCAATTTTCTACACGAACGTTGCCAATTTTGAGTAGTTTTTGAAACAAAAATTATCAATGAAAAATTCTAACTCTACGTTTCAAATATATATACCAATATATTGCAACAGCCATGTTCTAAGTAGTAAAGTTGATAATATGGTAAATAAGTTAAACATGTTTGATCATAGAGAAAGAGGTCTAAAACAATCAGCATTTTGGAACGGATAAGGACCCTTAATTTTTCAATTTTCGCTTTTTTGTAAACATTTGATTTGATGCAGACGTTACTGCTTTAACAAAAAATATCAAAACAAATTACGACTAATAATGATATTCTAAAAATGTAAGCAATTCTTATAAAGACCAATCTAACTTTAACTAATCTAACCTAAACGACCCTGGCATGGCTCAAAGATCCCCATAATACTAGCATCGTTGTCCCGCTGAATGGCTATGGGGACCTGCTGAACCAGATAGGAGCCAGATCGCAGCACTTGTCCCTTAGGCGTCGTCCTAGTTCCCTAACCAGATTGAGGGCTTCAAGAATTCATGGTCCTGCTGCCTCCACAGCGACTGGCACAAACTCGTATGCTGCCTCTAGGGCGGAGTACCTACTTGGTATACTTTAACGTCGCGGAGCCAACATGCCGAGAAGTTTGCGTCCCCTGCGCCAAGGTATAAGGGTGGGACCATCCTGTCTCTTACCGTCCGTACGGCTTAGGTTTAGGCTCCAAATTGAAAGGCACATTAACTGAAACCATGGCGTGTCGGATGATAAGCGTTGTCAAAGTTATATTTTAGAAATATAATTTTTGCAATACATCCTTCAAGAAAAGAGCGTGCTCCCACCGGAAAGACCCACTTGTGACTCCTCTGGTGTTGCAGGTGTCTATGGGCGACGGGAATCGCTTTCCAGGCGATCCGTTTGCTCGTATGCCCCCTATGACATAAAAAAAACTCACAGAACCATTCCTTCATAGTTCTGTAACAGCCAGATCGACGGAAAACAGATATCCGTAAAACTAACCAACTATACTCGTAGTTCCATCACCAGATATCCGTAAAACTAACCAACTATACTCGTAGTTCCATCACCCATCTATGGTCTAAAACTAAAACAAAACTCTTTCATTTTATCAAGATCCATATTCTATCAGTGATTTTATACTTTTTTATTTAACTGACGACCCGGTGGGCTCGGTTTGTAGAGACCTGCCTACTGAGCCGGCGGTCCCGGGTTCGAATCCCGGCCAGGGCAAATATTTGTGTGATGAACTCCAATATTTGTGCTTGGGTCATGGTTGTTCTATGTATTTAAGTATATATTTATCTATAGAAGTATGTATATCGTCGTCTAGTACCTATAACACAAGCCTGCTTGAGCTTAATTTGGGACTAGATCGATTTGTGTGAGGTTGACTGATATTTATTTATTTAAACTAGTTTAAATTATGTTGTTCATCTTAGAGTTTATCCGTAATAATTGGCATTGTGTTTGGCAAGTACATACTTGTCATAAAATGTTAACCTGACATTATCCTAATTATATACAGTGTGTACCTACCCAAAGGTTGTCTGGAAGAGATCGCTCTTTAGCGATAAGACCGCCTGTTGTTTACCTCTAATTGTAATTTCTTGCATTGTATTTCTCCTGTATATTTTATGAGGTGTGCAATAAAGAGTACTTGTATTGTATTGTACCTACTCATCACACTACTATTCATACAGGCGAAAGTTTGTGAGTGTGTGTGTGTTTATGTGTATGTTAGTGACTTCTTCACGCTCAAACGGCTGGTCCAATTTTGATTCATTTTGGTATGAAGGTACCTGCGATCCTGGATTTTAACACACTACTTTTTATCCCGAAAACATTTAGTGTTCCCGTGGAATGAGCAGAAATACCACGCGGCGCAGCCAGTATAAGCAAAGACGAATACCTATAGTCAAACTGAAAACAGTTTTGTAGGAAACTTTCTTAAAATTCAGTTTTTATACTTCATATCATAATAAATACATATCATCATCTGTATAAATAATAAAAAATGTCGTTAAAATATATTTATCAACGAGTAATTAATTTTGACCATAGTTGTGTGGATAAGACGATATTTGGGTAGTTTTACGGAACCATAAAAACCGTTTCGTTGCATTTGTTTAATTAATTGCAATTTGCAATATCCTCAAGCTCCTCATATTACTTGACATTCATCGTTTATGAATATGAAAGTATAGACATCCTATGAGGATGTTTTGAAAACACTGTTTTTACGTAGCGACCGAATTTTTAGTACATAATATTATGAATTGGCCGCGTGTCCACAGTTGTGCTAAGGAAGAGGCACGGATTGGTTATTATTGTGTGAATCTAGTATGCAATTAGATAATTTTCATAGATATATAATACAGCAAATATTTTGCCTTGAAATGCAGTATTTGGTCTTTTTCTGTAACTAAATTCATTCAACTGAAAAAAGGATAGCGTAAGGTAAGGGGGATAAGTCTAACATATTTAGTTTATTGCTCAACTAGCGACCCGCCTGCAATGTTGATCAATTATGCAAGTTTTACACATTTAAAACTTCCTCTTGAAGCACTCTATATTTAAAAAACCGCATCTAAATCCGTTGCGTAGTTTTAAAGATCTAAGTATACATAGGGACAGACAGACAGAAGGGACTTTGTTTTATACTAACGTAGTGATAATTAAGCAAGTGAGTAAATAAAGCATTTTCTCAATTGAATTTTCGCATTTCTAGTATCCACGTTTCACACCCAGTGTGGGAAAAATAGAATTTAATTAATAGAATATTATTTTAATGTGACCTAATGTAGGTAATTCATAGATGGTAAAAAGGATACTTTCTGCACTGCACCCTTAATTGGGCAGAATAAACGAAAGGTAGTTCAAGCCTCGCGAATTGATAGACAATTCTAGTTCGAAAAAAATATTGTTCAAACAGCATTTGAAGTTGGCCGAAACTGGCCGAAGTGCATTTCCGCAGTGAAGTGCTTCTCTAAACTATCATAATCGCCTAAGGTCAACTTCGCGAGTAGTGTGGACCCGCAATCAAGCTTTTTTTTTTAAATACAGCCTGTACGGTAAAAATAGAGTGAATCGGTTTTAAGACTTTTCCCGCGCGAATTAATTAGCTTTTTTTGTATTTCATACTTTTAATGTTAACTTCCCTTGTGAAAAAAAAATGTTTGAGCAATCATAGTACTTACTTGACATCTCCATTCTGTATCAGTTGAAGTGTTAGGGCCTTTCACACTTGCAGGTTGCGAGCATATTTTCTATAGGTACTAATATTATAAATGTGAAAGTGTGTCTGTCTGTCTGTTACCTCTTCACGCTTAAACCGCTGAACCGACTTAGATGAAATTTGGTATGAAGATAGTTTGAGACCCGGGAAAGGACATAGGATACTTTTCATCCCGAATAAATTTAGTGTTCCCGCGGGATGAGCGGGTAACGCCGCGGGGCACAGCTAGTTTCCTATACAAATGTCAGTCGCGGCGACTCGCTGCGTGATAGCCTTCGTACACAATTCGCTCACAAATCGCAAATGTGATAATGTCCTAAAGCCGCATCAGTGAAAACGCACCCATATCTGTGCCCGTATGCCTATCGTTGACCGAGCCAGCGAGGCGTCTCCGTATTAGCTTGGCCTAAAATTCTTTCGTACGTCCGGATGTCCGTGTGTCCGGATTTCCGGCTGATCTCGCCTAATGGTCACATTTCTCAACCGATACTCACGTAAATTATGTAAAAAGTTCTGCCGATTCAGTTTTTCAAAATGGTGAAGTTATGGGGGTTGATACGTACATAATTAAATTACAAATTTCAACCATTCCGATATAAGCTCACGAGGTCTACAGCTACCAGATTCACTAGTTGTAATTAGGACTTTCAATCCCGTTTTATTTTGTATAGATAATCCCGGAATCACGGGATTAATTAACTCAATTGTGTTTTTTTATTATAGTTGCAATTTTTATATTATTTGTGATAAATATGGGTTTATAATAATAGCAGATCTACATAATCTATACTATTATTCTAGATTTGTAATGAAAATCAGTTCCCTAAGGAGGGGGTCATGTGATTTCAGGAAACATCTTAATAGCGTGATGCAGCATCGTCAATCGTCATTTGTTTTTTACGGGCGCGCGGCGCCATGCCAACCTGGCGCCATCTGTTTTCATAATTTCCTTTGTCCTCTCATCTTGCTGAAACGGTTGGACGAATTTTAACCAATTTTGGTACAGGGATAGCTGGACGTCCAAAGATGGTTATAGGATACTTTTTACCCGACTAAGGTTTAAAAAAGCATACGAGGTTGCCTCTAGTATATTAATATAAGTTATTTAAAAATATATGTACGCCTGTTTCATGATTTTCCACAAGCATATATTTACATTTTTTTTATTGTCCATAAAAAAAATCCCGCGATTGCAAGCCCTAGTTGTGACGCTTATTTTTGTTCCAGTCCTCAAGATAATTGAGCATCGGTGATGAAATCCAGGGCTATGGACCCGTGTGCCAACTGCCTCAGTCCTTCGAGTGACACAGACGAGTCCGAGACCTCTCTGCCGCTGTTCCCGTTTGACAATCAGAAAGGTCAGTCTAGAAGCCAGGCTTGGACAGGAGGCCAGGCCCCCAGGTTCTTGGCATTTGGAGCCCCCTCCCCTATAAGGAGAACATTTTTATGGTGCAAGTTCTAAATAAAATAAAAAATCAAATAAATATCACACAGCCTCGCACAAATCGATCTAGTCCCAAATTAAGCTCAAGCAGGCTTATTGTGTTATGGGTACTAGACGACGATATACATACTTATATAGGTAAATATATACTTAAATACATAGAGCAACGATGACTGACCCAAGCACAAATATTCGAGTTCATCACACAATATTGGCCCTGGCCGGGATTCGAACCCGGGACCGCCGGCTCAGTAGACAGGTCTCTACAAAGTGAGCCAACCTCGTCGTCACGTTCTGCTTCTGGGACTGGGGCCCCTAGGCTGGCTGGGCTAGGGCCTTGGGCCTTGTGGGCCTAGGGGTAAATACGGCACTGTTAAATCTATACTACTATCCATGGTATAAGACAATAAGGTATTACACTCCAGCTACTGGTCTGCAAAATTGTAGTGAATAAAAGCTAATACCGTCGCGCTCTACTAAGACTTGTGCGCGAAATTACGCCTAAGTTTTAGTATAGTTGCCGGCAAACTTTTGGAACAAAAATAGCGGATCTGCGCATGTACATTTGTACGTAAATCGGCCACTGCGCAGTCAAGGTTATGCTCTAAAAGTTTGCCGGCAACTGTAGAGCGCGATCCGAGGGACGGTAGTGTTACTACAAGAACTTTTGTATAACAGAAAAGTAATTAATACTGAAAACATATTTCACCTTACGCATATTTTTACTGTGTAGAGTTTGTGAAGTTAAGCTTGTAGAGTCAGAGCGTGTAGAGTCAGAAGCTTGGCTCTACATGAGATCTCATAACTTTTGACAGTGCGAGTCGTTTGGTCTCGTCTTGGCATCATTTTACATAAAAAAAGGTATTGGTGGGATATAAATTTCAAAAAAATATTTCAACGAATATCATACTCATTTTGGCACTATACTGAAACACTATAAATATATATGATTTACGATGTCTCGTAATAAGTAACATAATGTACTTGGTGGAAGAGACCGGGAATCGAACCCGGCATCTCCAGATTAGCGGTCCAGCGCGTTACGCATTAAAATTTTCTTTGAGCTATGATCTTTGTATCATTGGTTTAATATAAAAATTGTGGTGTGTACCCACATTAAAAAAATATATATATTACACGTTTCGTAAATTTATAATGTTCTTGTTCTAGAATCTAACAAAATGGCATTCGACAACTACCTAACACCGCAACGCAAGAAATTCCGCGATTGCTACGAAACTAAACTACCATACGTGCGCGAATTCAAAGAGCTAGTCGAACGCTTCAAGAACAATCCAGAAGAAGAAACATTCGACGATCGCATGCGTCAAAATTTCAACGAAGAAAACATGAATTTCGTACCAAATGAAATGAATTCCAATCTGACTTTGCTACGTATGACAGAGCAAAGCTTCGAGAACGTACCAGTAGGGAGCGAAAGGGAGAGAGTACCTCAGTCTTATTTCGCTGAGAATGATAACTCTAGACGGTGTCTGAACTTCAATTTTGAGCAAGTTCAGTGTGTCTGTGAAGCGCTGCAGCAGAAAGGTGATATAGAAAAGTTGGCTGAGTTTCTTTGGAGTCTGCCGACGAGTGAGCTGTTTCGTGGAAGTGAAACGGTTCTCAGGTATGTCATTGTTTCCTTGATGAATCGAAGGATGTTCGGGTTTCACGGTGTTTTCGTGTTTAATGGGGAGTTCATGCGAAGTGGAATATGATGCCGATTTCTTAGCAGAAATATATGGATATGTCTTGTTGGAGGCTATGTACTTAGTCAGGTTAAAGAATGTGGAAATCAGTTTTAAGTATGATACTGTTTTTGATAAGTAAACCGTCTAAATGACGTATGTTTAGTGGACAAGGTGATTTAGAGAAAATATCGGATCTTTCTTAAGCCTGTTTAAGGTGTATATTTTCTAAGTAGTAAATACTTACAATTATTTCTTGTTTAGATGTCGTCACTTAGTCTCAAGTATAATTTAATTTCAGGGCAAGGGCTTTAGTAGCGTACCACAAAGGCATGTTTCAAGAGTTGTACGCCATATTGGAAGCGCACGCGTTCCCGCCAAAACACCACAATGCTCTACAGACTCTATGGTTCAAGGCGCACTATAAGGAGGCCGAGAAGGTTCGGGGAAGGAAATTGGGTAAGTGGATTATTATCGATGGTTTTGTTTTTGGTAATCGCATATTTTACAAGTATCTGTCCGGCTCAGGGATAGTGGCGCTACAAACAGCTTTCATATGACAATAATGTACATACGTCATATATTTGCATTATTAAACGTCAATAGCGAATTGTCAAGGATTTGTCATTATTAATATTTCAAAATAATTATAGGTAAAACAAACCTAACCTAACCTAACAGATTCTTTACAACGACGTTTATAAAGTCCTGAAAATATTAATAGTTTTGGAATAAATAGCTTTCGGGCAAATGAAAATTCGGGATTTCGAAATTTCGGGCAAATGAACATTCGGGATTATGATAGGTTACCATTAACCAATATAATCATAATCATGAAACATTGTTTTCTGGAATGCTGCTCAATCCTTCGTTCTTCTTGTGAAATAAATACTGAATCCTATTACAAAAAAAAAAATGATTGATCACTGTGGATAGTTGTGGCTTTATTATGCAAAAAATACTTGAAATTTGCGGAATATTTAGTCATGTTTCCTCTTTGTTTACATCAGTGACATATTCACCGACTTTCAACGTCAGTTACCAAAAATTCGTCGTTGCCAGTAAAATAAATTAGTACCACTGAAAATCCGCAATATGGCGTGGCTTGTATAACAACGTGTTGGGATATATATAATGTAAAATATAATCCAAAACCTTGGAAGCCTACGCTATTAATTATAATTTTTTTTTTAAATTGTTTAGGAGCGGTAGACAAATACAGACTGAGGAAGAAATACCCACTGCCGAAAACGATCTGGGATGGAGAAGAAACAGTGTATTGCTTCAAGGAGAAGAGCAGAAATGCCTTGAAGGAGTGCTATTATAGAAATAGGTACCTATATGATTTATAAAAAAAATAGAGCTGTACGTCTAAAAAAGTAGAAATTAAAGTGGCAATACTGTAATGTCGTCTCTTTCTAATCAATCTAATAAAACGGGACGACACTATTGCTACTTTTTAATTTGTACACTTTCTTGTCGGAGTGTTTCTTGACAACAAGTTTCTTAGAGACCGCCAAACAAATATTAAATCCATGTAGGTCCATTTTTTTATTATTGAATATAGAGAATATTTTTTGATACGCCTTATATTTCTATATGTCGGCGGCCGATCGTAAAATCCGGCAGATCACGAAATTCCTAGGCATATCGTGAAACGCCGCCATTTCATGATTTCAGATTGGCAGACGGCCAAAGAGTCAGGATTTGGCGAATTTTGTACGGAATCCTCAAAATCGGACCCGTATATCAGATAGCACGAAAAAGTCGTCTTTAATCGGCAGTGAGCCGATGATTGGCCACAGGCCGGATAGTGTCTAATATTTTATTTAGTTCCCTGATCTCATCATCATCATCAGCCGATAGACGGTAGACTACAAAGTTTTCCACAACGATCGGTCTTGCGCCGCGATCCTAACCAGGTCGTCGGTCCACCTTGTCGGGGGCCTTCCTACGCTTCCGGTCCGCGGTCGTCACTCAAGAAGCTTCCTGCCCTAACGGCCATCGGTTCTACGAACAATACGCCCCGCCCACTGCCTCTTAAGTTTAGCGACTGTCTGAGCTATATCTACAACTTCGGTTCTCTTGCGTATTTCATCATTTCCTGTACCCCTACCATGAGTTAAAGTGACCGTACTTGCTAGCGACTGCGTAAACGATTTGTATGGAGAATACTACAGCCCCCTAGCGGTTACTTTGTAGAACTACAATTCTCCATGAAAAAAAAACACGCAGTCGCTAGCCTGTACAGTTGTACACTCATGGTAATGGTACTGATCTGATTGGTTAATCACTTTCCATAGAGTAAAGCCATATTTCGTTCACAGGTATCCTACACCAGACGAGAAGCGCGCCCTGGCACGAAAGACTAACCTGACTCTGACTCAGGTTTCCAACTGGTTCAAAAACCGCCGACAGAGGGACCGCACCCCCCAACACATTAACAGACCGTGAGTTCACTACATTAGATACCTAACAGAAGTTTATGCCACTGTTACATAATGAAATGTCTTACAACACGAGCGTGGTTTTATAAAACGAGCAAAATGCGAGTTTCATAATAGGATTACAGAAGTGTTTTTAGGTCTAATTAAGTACCTACAATACTTTATCGGCACACATATTCATCATCAATCATCATTATCACATTTTTCTATTATGAAGATATGAATTATTTAATTCTACCAAGTTCTACGGCGACGGTGCGGAGGAATAGACAACTTTTCAAATGTTCCAATAGTGTTAAGTTAAACTAATTTCATTACTTTAAACACAGAACCCAAACATATTATTTTTATTTGATTATGACGTACTATTTTGAAAATATTTAAAAATGGGGAAGCATCGTCGTCTAAGAATCAGCACTCCAATAACTCGCAATTCCAACCTGGTTCTTAAAACATGAAGGTTTTTACTCAAGGTAGTAGGGTAAAAGTATCCTAAAAATATCAAGTTTCTTACAAAACTTGATTACAACTCACTTATATTTTTTCTTTGTCACGGAAACGAAAACGGAGAAGAAGTAAATATCGTCGTATCGTACCTATACTTATCGCAAGTCTAAAAGTTAATTTGACAAAGGCCGCAAACACCTTTGTTATACTATAGGCGTTACACACCAACAATTTCTCTGTAGTCAGGTCTGAAACCTCAACTTCAATAACACAAAACAAATAAAGTCAAATTTATTGCTTCGTCTGAAAGCTCCATTGTTATCCTTTGTCGGTCCGTGCAGAGGTCACTTAAATTAAAAAAAAAAACTGCTACTTAAAAAAAAGAACGTTCCAAATTCAATCTTAAAAACCAGTACAGTGAATTTAAACTAGGTAAGGAATAGTGCTCGGGCCTCTTTTGTTTTCAAAAGACTTTGTTTATAAAATACTTCAGCGAATTCGATGTAAACCCATTTAGAGTTTATTTGGTTGGATTAGAGTACATAGTTTAATTGACAGTGGATTGTTTGGGCGTGCGATATTTTGTCTTGTTTAATTTTTGAGATATGGATAAAGATATTTATTTTCGGGCCTAATTCGATATAACAATATTGCCATTGGAGCGATGTAGCTAAGATTTCGGGGACATATCGCTGTGATACCTACTTGTAGTACCTATTCGAGCTGCACTAAGTTGACATTTAAGGGGCACCCCGCTCTCAATGACCTTCGATCTGTGGCGATAGATTTTCCCATATTATAAATAGCTAATCATAATAACATAGTTTTTCCACAACAAAATACCGTATCAAGTACCTTTCACATGTCACTGACTTTGAGATACAGACCGTCAAAGTTTACGATTTTTTCGGGGAAAAAGTTGTGGAAACGGTTTTTTGCGTTTTTCTCGAAAAGTATTGAGAAAAATAGAAAAAGCTTCACAACAAATTTTGTGGAATATGGTTTAGAACAATAAAATATAAGATATTTTCTACATATACACCGGGGATAAAAGTAGAAATGAGATTAGTGTATTTTTGGTCCTTCACCGAATATTTTTTTATAAAATACACAGTCGTTAAATCAAAATTCGGGTCACTACAAAGTGTTAAGCATAGACCATAATACAATATATATAGTAAATAGGACATTATAACTCTATAATCCACAAACTAGATACGATGTAAAAATCATCAAATTGGCTGATTTCTGTAGGGAGCCCCTTAAAGGTAGATAAAGTACTCCGCTAAAGCAACCTCTTGACCCAATAAACTTAGGAACTTGCAATTTATCCAAAATGTAGGTATCCCTTAGCAAAAGTGAAGCGGTAGTGTAGATTTTTTTTAGGTTAGAATGTAAAAGTGACAAATTAATGCACAGACATATTTCGGAATACAATAGTGAATATTCCATTTATTCTCAGAAATATTAACTGATCATTAATCTCATCATTAGCGAACATATGTTAAAACGAACTGAATCACAGTAACAAATTATTGCCCCCAGAGCTTTGACCATTTTTTACGTCCTATTGTTTTAAACACTCATTAATCAAAGAGACACTTTACGATTTGGCGACAATGACCACATGTGATTTTCGTTTGAAATGACCGGTGGCAGTTTGGCCCTATTTTTTTTTAATTTTAAAAGTTTGAACCGAGGTTGCTCTTAAAACCATTCTTATTTTAAATTGACTACCTACTTGCACAGACTTACACGATAAATGGGCAAATTTTTATTTTGTTGTCGTTTTTTTTTTCTCAGATTTCAATAAAATTTGGTGAGTTGGTAAAGTTGCTTATTCTGAACAAGGTAAGCCCAATTTCACGATACGAGTATGTCGTACAAAATTTTCCATTGAGTAAAATGTATGGATATTTCGTAACTCAATGGAAAATTTTGTAGGACATAACGTGAAATTGGGCTTACCTTGTTTAGAATAAGCAACTTTACCAACTCACCAAATTTTATTGAAATCTGAGAAAAAAAAAACGACAACAAAATAAAAATTTGCCCAAATAGGTAGGTATTGGACATTTTAATTTTGATATCGTTTGTTCAGAAATAAATATCATTAAAATGAGAGCCCCGAATTTTGGATTTCATTATTTAAATATGTCATTGACCGAGCGAGCGAAGTGTTTTCGTTTCAGCTTGGCTAAACATTACTTACTTCGTAAGCCCGGATGTTTGGATGCTTGTACAGATGCTTTCCGGCCGTTCTCGCCTAGAGGTCGCAATTCTCAACCGATTCTCATGAAATATGTATATTCGATAAGTAAATAAGAATGTGCGGCAAAACTCAAGCACACCAAGTACTCTGCCCTGGAACCAATGTATGATTTTGTGCCTGTGGCAGTGGAGACTGCGGGACCGTGGGGTACTGAGGCCAGGGACTTTATAAGGGAGGTGGGTCGCAGGCTCAGAGACAGAGGGTGTGATCCTCGCTCAGGGTCGTATCTGGTTCAACAGATTTCATTGGCCATACAACGTGGGAACGCTGCCAGTGTAATGGGAACGTTTGGGCCAGGTGCGACTCGGGGCGAGCCTTTTTAAGTCCTTCTTCACCTTCCAAGATATTTGCTATCGATCCACAACGTTGACGAAGCCTGTTGCAGATGTCACGTTATTGGTGTGTTATTTGACGAAGCCTGTCGCTGATTAGATTTTTGTATTCTCTCTGACGATGCCTGCGTTGCGGATTTGACTTTTACACTTTGTCTTATGCATTATTTACTGTTGAGTAAATAAGTATATATAATTTTTTTCCCAGTCCAGTATTTCGTTTTTCTTAACGTTAAAAACGTGTAAAATTTTAGGAATTTCGAAATAAACTGACGAGGTCTTCTGCTCACTGAGGCACTTAGCTAAAATTGTAGAGCGGTACTGTTCACTCAAATAGTGAATAATATGAGAGCAAAAGGGACGCCACGAAATTTGAATTTTGAACTTAATAGTCCTCCAGACTGGCTGGTTAATAAAAAAAAACTAATCACCAATGAAATCGCGACTTTTGAATCTGGAATGTTTTTCTTTTCGGGCATTGTTTAAGATTTGGTTATACCTACCGGTTTTTTATGTTCGGAACGTGCCGTTTCGTGCAGCATTTTTATTTGTTTGGAGTTTTAAGGTCGCGACCTACCTCTTGGTAGACTGTTGGTTTCAGGAAATGACTAACTTAAATCATAAAATTTAACAAATGGGTCACCAAAATTATAAATTTCAACAGAAATTACAAGGAGTGTGTGATTTTAAATTCAACTTTGCTTTTGTAGGATATCTTTAATTTAAAGTCAATAAACCTCAGTAGACCTCGCATTTTTGGCTGTATATGACTTTATTTAGGTACGTTACACTTATATATCCGCCATTTTGTAAATTTCGGAAAAATTATTCGACTAAATAAAAATACATACAACGCCTTAAAGGCATTAAGTCCGCCATTTCTACTTTTTGTATTGTGTAAGAATGTTTAAATAAATAAATAAGGACTTTCAGGAGGTTGAGGAGGGCAATATCTATGTATCATTGAATATGTTTCTCCTTATTCCAGAGAGATGCTCGTGCCAGCACAATACGCCGGTCCCCAAGGAGGCTTGACCCCCGCCCTTCTACCCAACGCCTACTACCACCAGCTACAGGAACCTACCCACTACCTAAGCAATGGACCGTAGGTAGATTATAAAAGTTGGTTGTCTCCATATAAAGTCATACAGTAGGAGCAAAAAATCTATCACATTCAAACATTTAATTTTTAAATTTAATAGGATTCAAGTATAGGATCCAAATACAAATTGCCAATAGTTTAAGTATATAAAAATAAGTATTTTAGTTTAGTTCTATACGTTTAGTTTAGAACTTGCAAATAGTACTGAATGTTATAGTACATTACATGCCTAGGGCGATGAATTCGTGGATGTCCCAGATCAAAGGTGTTTGTTATATAATTATGCGATCTGGGGCTTTACTAATTACCGCCCGTAGTTTGTGTCTTGCCTTGATGGCCAGGAAGCAAGACTTTTCTCTCCGTAGCGGGTAAATCCCACTCTCGGCCAAGGGTGACGTAATAGTAGGTACATTACGTAACAAGGGTGGTAAACGAGGAATTATAAATGAGTGTCTATTAGAAACCCGAAGCCGAAGGCGAGGGCTTTAATGATACGAGTTTGGAATTCCTTTACCACCAGTCACGTACGACGTTTTTCGTCACACTTTGGAGGAAAGTCAATACCATAATTACTTACCGCCCTAGGGCGTAATAAACGACTTACCGCCCTAGGGCGTAATATACGATTTACCGCCCGGTTCTCGAGAATGTAAACCCTTAAAGTGTGATAAAAATTACTTACCACCCTAGAGCGTAATTTACGACTTGCCGCCCGCATGCAAGCCCTTAGCATGTAAGCTCTTGTTAACGAGCAAGTGTGATGATATTTCATTACATACCTAGGGCGGTACATTAGTGAATGTCCCAAATGGCAGGAGTTTGTGGCTCAAACCGAGAGTGAGGGCCATAAATATGCGATCTGGGTCTTTACTAATTATTGCCCGTGGTTTGTCTAAAGTTTTACGTCTTGCCTTGGCCAGGAAGCGAGACTTTCCCTCCGTAGCGGGCAGTAAAATCCACTTACGGCCGAGGGTGACGTAAATTTATAAAACACACGTATTTTTTAAAAACACCCATATTGGCCACGACGTTGTTTTAAGTAACTATTTGTATAGAAAAAATAGATATTTTATTTGCTAAATAGGAAATGGTAGATTATGATTTGGTTCTAAAACCTTTATTGCGATTGTAAAAGTGTCATACAAAATACACGGATAATGATAGATTTTTTGACGCCACTGTATTGGTGATTAGTGATATTAGGGCAAATTTTTATTTTGTTGTCGATTTTTTTTTCTCAGATTTCAATAAAATTTGGTGAGTTGGTAAAGTTGCTTATTCTGAACAAGGTACCTAAGCCCAATTTCACGATATGTCCTACAAAATTTTCCATTGAGTTACAAAAAATGTATGGATGATTTTTAATAAAATTTCATATTTTGTACTAAAATTTAGTACAAAATGAGTAGTAGCTCGAAATGAAAAATAAATAATTCGACAAAATAATAATAATAGGCCCATGGGCCAATTTCTGTAGTACATTTTGTGTAACTCAATGGAAAGAAATTTGTAGGATATATTGTGAAATTGGGCTTACCAGGGTCAGAAGAAGCAACGTTACCAACTCACCAAATTTTATTGAAATCTGAGAAAAAAAAGTCGATAGCAAATTAAAAATTTGCCCATTAAGCTTAATATAAGCCTAAACCTAAAGTCAAAGTTTTTCTCAAGTGAGCTGATGGAATCGATCTCATTTGAGCGATGTATACCTAGGTCTTATTACGGGCATATCGCTTGGATATTGCTGATCTAATTAATTACCTTTTAAATTAAAACTTGACAATATGACCATTATACACTTATACAGCGTTATATCGAATAGCAAAAATCCATATATGTAGGTACAGCTGCTGGCAAACTTTTGAGCATAACCTTGACTGCGCAGTAGCCGATTTACGTACAAATGTACATGCGCAGATCCGCCATTTTTGTTCTAAAAGTTTGCCGGCAACTAATATACCTGCTGTGACCTGCAACATGAGCAATAAATGAAACCATAGGTTCTACTCTGACTAAACAATGTTTTGTTGATCAAGTTTTAAAAATAGCTTGTATTATTTAATAACTTGAAAATATTGTTTATTCAAAGAAGCAATGTATTGCGAAATATTTTATAATTAGTAGCGTGACAGCCAGCGTCAGACAGTGCGATGTCAATGTTGCATGGCGTTAGTTGAAAATACTATTTAATTTGTAAGAAATAATTAACACCCGAAAACGGTTACTTTTTTTTAAGTTGTTGAAACTAATTTTGATCAATTTGATAAGAAAAATGTAGGCATGTAAGTAAGTAAACACTTTATTGTACCTACATAAAAACAGTTAAAAAATACATCTGTTACAATTAACAAAGGCATAAAGGTATGTTTCGATTTATTGCTCCTATTACAGGCCACACCCTGTATAACGGCCATATCGCGGTGCTCAATTTTTAATGTTATATAATACGGTTGATTACCCTAGACCAGGACATAATTCGACATTGAAAATACATATACATATCCATGATGACACTATACTTTACGGTTAATTAATAAATGCCAATTTTATACAGCTCGAGTAGCCTTTGCTCGGCTATAGATATTACTGCGATGTTTTTTTTTGTAATTCGAGCTACATACGTTGTCATAATCATAACCAACAATATTATCTTATCTGTATCTTATACTTAAAATTTCTGTAAAAAGCGCTAAATGCGTAGTTGTAAATATTTTAGACTAGTTATAAGTGAAGAGTTTTATTTTGTTAACTGATTTAGTTATGGAACTGATTTTATTATTAGAGTGTATATCCTACTATTTTCATATTTTACCTCATTTTGTACCTTCATTGTTAAATTTGTAAGGATTTATTTTCCCTGCCATATCATTCTTAGAAGCGTTAGGGCCATAACACTAATCCACTACATATCGATGTCGAGACGTGGAAATTCAAGGCACGATAACGTGTCGTGGCACGTTATGTTATTGGGAATATGAAGTTTCCTTACTTTAAAACGATATGTGCACTGTGCAGTCAGCCAAGTTATCTACTACTTTTGGACCTTAATTTAATATTCATGTAGAGTTGAAAAGTGGTACACCAATTTGTTGTCTGACTATACCTACCCCATCATGTTTGACCCTTAGAGCTTTATTATACCTATTATTCTTATTATAATTAATTGCGTACATTTTCATGTAAGTGGGAGATGCAATACCTACCAATAAAAAAAAAACAAACAAATACAAATGAATGTCGCAATAGACAAGCTCTTAATATGTCTAAGTAGTTTTAAGTACCGTCTAAATAAAGCTGATACCCACTAATGTATGGAACAATATGCCTAAACCTGTTTTTTTTTTATATCTTGTGCCAAATATTTCTGTAAATTCTAACTTGCCACAAAAGTGGAATCGTTAAGGCTACATGTATCTTAAACTTTTAATATGTGTGAATGGTGCTGTCTATGTTTCAAAATGATTACATGTATTCTAGTCTACAAGTGAAATAAAATTCTTAAAGAATTTATCATTCGTTTTTTCTTTACCTTAAACTTTAACTGAACGAAGAAAAAATAACTATTCAATGTTTAATAATTTAACAGGAATAATTATTACAAAAGTTATCATTCTAAACATTTGTCTCAGACGAAAAAATACAAATATGAGCGTCGCTCAAAGTTACCGCTACGAATTTTCAAAATATGGCGCCAGATTCTTAATGTTGCTAGTGAAAAAGATTTCTGCTTTTATTAAGTTCCAGAAATATGTGGAATATGCTTAATAAATAATATTAAATAGTATTAAACTATTTTTTTAATAATTAGTGTGACAAAATGCCAAGCGATTGACGATTGAATTGTTAACTTAAAATTTTAGCTATTTCAGCCATTTTACTTTTATCTCAAACAAACTCTTGCGTCAACTTCAAATGTCACTTGCGTTGCGTCAATCCCCGAAATGTCATAATAAATTGCTGATTGCTGTGCTAATTTTCTTTGTTTGAAAAATCAATTCAGCTAAATCAAAATAAAAACACATACGACGCTTTAAAAGAAAATAACATAAGTGCAAGCAGTTTAGTTTAACTCTAGTGGATATTTTAGCTAAATGACGCAATCGCGGAAGTGAGTCGAAGATGAGTGATTCGAAATCTTTCGTGAACTTTTCCTGTCAGCGATGTCTTCAACCTTTGAAGTTGGATGAATCGTTGAATAACTTGGGGGAACACACTATAGCTGATTTGACGCTCCAGATTCGCCGTAACAATGAAACTGACCTGGATATGCAATCATCTAGTTTAGAGCACTATGTGCCCCCGTTTCGTATGTCAGAATCTGGTAATGGAGCCAACGGGTTTATGGTTATATCTGACGGATGGGAAACTACCTCAGTGGGCCATCAATTACACGTAAAAGCCACTTTATTTGACTGTTTATCGAACAATTCTGATGTTGACCATCCATTGTGTGACGAATGTACTGATACCCTTTTAGAACTTATGGATAACCAGTTGAGATTAACTGAAGCTGAATGGAAGGACTACAGCGACTATTTAAAGAAACTAGAGGATGACAAAGAAGATTTAAATTTGGAAGGACTGGAGAAAGAACTAGAAGATTGGAAGCAGGAGCAGGATAGACTTTTAAAAGAATTATCGTCCCTGCAGAAGGAGGAAAAAGCTATGAAAGATGAGATTGAGATACAAGAGAAGGAGAAAGAGAGATTAGAAAAGGAGCAGGATGTTTATTGGAGGGAATACACAAGATACCGAAAGGACTTGATTATTACGGAAGATCAGATGAAATTTTACGAGTGTCAGCTAGCTTACACTCAGACACAGTTGGAGAAGCTTAAGAAGACTAATATTTTCAAGGCTACATTCCATATTTCGGATTCAGGGCAATTTGGTATCATAAACAACTTCAGACTCGGAAGATTACCGACGGCACCGGTGGATTGGTCGGAGATCAATGCGGCATGGGGCCAGACAATCCTACTCCTTTCATCATTGGCCAAAAAAATAAATTTCTGCTTTCAACGTTACCGCCTTGTACCGTACGGGAACCATTCGTACATAGAAGTATTGGAAGATCAAAAAGTCTTACCATTATATGGCTCAGGTGGCTTCAGATTTCTCTGGGATACAAAGTTTGATGCAGCAATGGTTGCATTCCTCGATTGCCTGCAACAGTTTAAGGAGCAAGTCGAGAAGGGAAACACGGGTTTCTGTCTGCCGTACAGAATTGATAAAGGGAAGATTGAAGACACTGCATCCCCTCCTCATGCCTATTCGATCAAAATTCAGTTTAACTCAGAGGAACATTGGACGAAAGCCTTAAAATACATGTTGACGAATTTGAAATGGGCGCTAACTTGGATTTCGTCTCAATTTAGCGAAGATAAAATTGATCATCAATAGTACCTCAATTTGCTGTGATATTAGTATGTATTCCATGTACATTTTAAATTAAATTTGGCTATTATTTTGTTATATTGTTGTACAGTTTTCATTATTATTTTATTATATTGATTTATATTAATTGGAAAACATGGGTGCATTAAATTTATTCAAACATCTGTAACAAACGGATTGTTACAATATAATTTAGTTGTTACATGTTTATGTTATAGTGCTTCCGTACTTTAAAATTTGACTTTCTAGAGTGGAACAATGTGCTCATATGATTGCTATTCTAATTAAGACAGAAGTTAACAAGATTAATAATCCAATTTATACCTAGAGTCAAGTTAGTTAATGAAACCTCCAAAAAGTGATTAAAGTGCAAAAGGCCTTTTGAACGCCTCAGTCGTCATATAACGACATCGGAAAATTGTGCCACTGACGCTAACGTTTTTCAATTTCCAATGATTACACTTCATTTTTTTACAATTTAAAATTTTTAAATACTTTGGACTAACTTAACAAAGTAATTTACTTTACCCAAACAAATTCAAGTGAAATATAAGAATCACAATATTTCACGACATACTAAAGAGTATTTCATATTCACGACACGGTAAAGAGTATCATTACTATCAAATAGCTCTTACCTTACTGGACATGAAAGATCATTCGAATTTTAAAATTTCTTTGGTCACTATTCTTTCTTTGGCTTTTAAATTTAATATTTTTTCTATGGCGATAAGTGTCAAGGTGAATTGCTTCACACCTTGGCATTCAAATGGTTAGACCTTTGCTTAACGCCAGTAGCGCCATCTAGAGCACGTACTGAAAGCTTCTAGATGAATCGATAGAGAGTGCTGATGTGTTAAGCAGGGGTCTACTAGATAGTGTGGCGGAAATTGCATTAGTCTGGAATGGTAATCATATGTAAAATATAAATAGAAGTAGAAGACCATAAATTTATCTGTTCACTACCATATTGGCTAGCATTAATGTGAGAGAACAATTAGACATCTGAAATATCTGAATAGATAAGTTGGTGGGAGTATAAATTATAATATGTGCAATTGAATTCAGCAATAATGTGAATTTGAAGCTTAATATTATCTAAGGAATTCATTTTGAGATTGGAAATGCTATGGAAATGTGGGTAGTTGGTTATTAGGACAGTAACGGTTCAGAAATGCCTTTGATTATACGTCTATTACGTCTAATATATCATCTTAAAACTTATTTAGCTGTGACTACAATTTAATTTAGGAGGCTTAATATTTAGTAATGTGTAAATAAAGTAACAGAAAGTACCTAATAAAAATATCTAGTTTTATTTAAATTTCACATAACTGTGACAATAAATAATAGAACAATCATTCAGTAGTCAATCCCAATATTCTTAATTATATATTTTATAAATAAAAATCTTTGTGAATCATCATTATTAGGCTCTTTACAACAGCGCCACCTAGTAAGATATCTGGGAACTTTGCAGTTGACGAGGTAGATAATAGAGCTATTCTTAAAGTTAACTATCCTCGCACTAACAGATGCAAGTGATACCAACGATTGATCACAGATGGCGTTAATTTCACTTTTCTTTACTCGAGCTTTTATATGTACTATACACCAAGTTGAGGCTTTTACATTTAGATATATTAAAAGAAATGAAATTGTAAGTAGTTTTGTTTGTAATTATTTTAACTATCGATGAAAAACGGATAAACGGTTACTTACTTTAATTGCAAACCTCTAAATATTGAAGGTAAGTTACTTTACCAAAGTACATAGTACATGGTAGTATTTTGCCATATATATCAGTGATAAGATCAATGACAATCCAATAAGGCCCCACGTCTTTAAACTGCCAATAACTGGAAGTGAATTAAGTGTGAATTTCATTTGACGGTAGTCAAACATCAAAGAAATACGATAGACTATTACAAACTTAACTTTTCAATCGCTATGTCGCCACTTCTGCCCCGACCTTATCTACTTATTACGCGTGTTTTAGTTCTAGTTATATCCACCGGCAAACGTAAGTTTGTAATACGTAGACCTTTGGTCCCCATCGCCACCCATGTCACTTTCAAATTCAGATATCGTATGGAAATTGAAGAATTTGGAATCGACTTGAAAAAGTATTACGTTGATACCCTTTTTTAAACCGTACTTCAGCATGCTTGGTGGTTGGTTCTAGAACCCTTTCACTAAGAAAAAACTTGCCAATAAAAAAAAAATTAGAACCTCGTTGACATACCTAACCTAAAATTCCGGTTAAGTGCGAGTTTTTTTATGTCATAGAGGGCAAACGAGCAAACAAGAATATATTCAACATACTTTATGCAGTACGTTCTTTTCTTGAAGGTTTGAAGGTCATATCGGTCCGGAAATAACGCAAGCGACAATGCATTCCACAATGCAGTCGTGCGAGGAAATTAGAAAAACGCACAGTTCTCGACTGCAACTGCAACTATCTAAGTGGTGAAGATGAAATAATTGAGCGAGTTGGACTCGCGCATCGAGGGTTCCTACAAACCTTAAAATTACGGAATATCTGACTTATCAAAATGCAAAAGCAAAACATTAAAATATACGATGTGAAAACGCCTTATTGGTCAATTTGATACACCCCAAACCTATGAACTAAGGATAACAAGCCTTAACAACTAAAACTTCACCTCAAAGAATGTCCAAGCGAGTAACTCACTCAATTAACGTACAATGTTTAACTTCGGCCATTTGTTAGGTTAGGATGGCTATACCTACTGACTGAAACCTTTAGACTTAGACCCGGATACCGTAAAACTTGCAAGTAAGAACATAACTTAAATGGCTTACTTTATAGTGTAAAATTCAATAACAAAAGAGGCAATCAAAGGTCAAATTTGGAGGCGGTTGCTGATATCCTTTGGCTGTTCGACCGTATTGTTAATTCGTACTGGGCCTTGCTAAATATCTAGTTATAAGTTTATATCGGAGGCTACTAGTTACCGAATTCGTGTGTATTTTCTTAAAGTTCGTACTTACGCAATGCAAGAATTCTTGGAAGCAAGCAACTTATAAATTATTTCTCAAAATTAAAGATTGTTAACTCAAAGAGACGTATGCTTTTTTTTCATATTATGTTATGATTAATATACCTATTGATAATTTCAACCAACTTTTTGAAGTGATACTTTTCCCTGAGTTCTAGAGAGTAACATAGCTATTGCATGCTTTCATTGCGTGCAGTCGAAAATAAGTTGAAAGAAAAACCAGTTAAGTGCGAGTCGGACTCGCGCACCGAGGGTTCCGTACAAAACTTTCCATCCTTAAGTGGTTAAGTTAAGTTTGCACCTGGTATGTATAGTGCTCCATACAAATGAGCTGCCGTCTTAAATATTTATTTTATAAAAATTTTAGTATTTGTTGTTATAGCGGCATTTGAAATACATCATCTGTGAAAATCAACTGTCTAGCTATCACCATTCTTGAGATACAGCCTGGTGACAGACGGACGGACGGACAGCGAAGTCTCAGTAATAGGGTTCCGTAGCCAAATGGCAAAAAACGGAACCCTTATAGATTCGTCATGTCTGTCTGTCTGTCCGTCTGTCCGTCCGTATATCACAGCCATTTTTTTCCGAAACTATAAGAGCTATACTGTTGAAACTTGGTAGGTAGATGTATTCTGTGAACCGCATTAAGATTTTGATGCAAAAATAAAAAAATAATAATAAATATTGGGGGCTCCCCATACTTAGAACTGAAACTCAAAATTTTTTTTTTCATCAAACACGTACGTGATGGGTATCTATGGATAGGTCTTCAAAAATGATATCGAGGTTTCTAAAATATTTTTTTTCTAAACCGAATAGTTTGCGTGACAGACGCTTCCAAAGTGGAAAAAAGTTGGTCCGCCCCCCTCTAACTTCTAAAATAAGAAAATTAAAAATTCTAAAAAAAACATATGATGTACATTACTATAAAAACTACCACCGAAAATTGTTTTGAACGAGATCTAGTAAGTAGTTTTTTTTAATACCTAACTTTGCACCTAATTTATATGGGGCGCTATACATACCAGGTGCAAACTTAACTTAACCACCTAGGGATGGAAAGTGTTTGTACGGAACCCTCGGTGCACGAGTCCGACTTGCACTTGGCCGGTTTTTTACCCTTTGGGTACGGAACCCTAAAAAATAATTTAAAAAGGATTAAGGCCTAACACACATACAAAAAGAAATCAACTTCTAGTTGAGATTCTCTCCTCTCCCTTTTTGAGGATGATTGATAAAAGCCCTTTGATGCCGTGAAGTACCTACAATATACAGGGTGAGAGATTTGAATGGGCATTGAGCTGCATGATAGGTACTTGCAGATTGTCAGAAAAAGACTATTAGGTACATAGGTACCTACCTACAGTGAACGCATATCCTACCTACTTCGTAGAAACATGCTTATACTATATAGGTATTCATTACCACTTAAATCAGTAAATCCATATAATCTATATATATAAAAGAAGAAGTCCTGACTGACTCATCAACGCACAGCCGAAACTACCAATGTTAGAGAGTTGATTTTTGCACAGTAGGTTACTTTTACAACGTGGGCTAGGGATAAGAGGGGATTTTTGGAAATACCTTCCCTAAGAGGGTTAAATAGGTTTGCAAAGTTTGACTGGGGGAAACTTTTTTTTTGAGCTAGGGACTTGAAACTTTGTAGAAAGATTACTAAATCAAATACAAAAAAAATACTTCAGCGTTTTAAAAAATTCTGCCCCCAAGGGGGTGAAATAGGGGTGCAAAGTTTGCATGGGGGGAACTTTTTTTTTGAGCTAAAGACTTGAAACTTTGTAGAAAGATTACTTATTAAAAAACACAAAAAGTGCTTTCAGCGTTTTGGAAAATTCCACCCCTTAAGGGGTTAAATAGGGGTGCAATGTTTATATGGGAGAAACTTTATTTTTTGAACTAGAGACTTGAAACTTTGTAGAAAGCTTACTTAATCAAAAACAAAAAAAGTTATTTCAGCGTTTTAAAAAATTCTGCCCCTAAGGGGGTGAGTTAACTAAGAATAAAATTCCTTATCTACCTATTTTAATATCTTTGTCATCATCAAAAATCTACGCGGACGAAGTCGCGGGCGGCCGCTAGTATATACATATATGTATACAATATAATTACTTTACTTTTTCTAACAAAGTCAACGTCTGTTTTAATAATGTCCACTAGTAGGTTACAGTCTGACCAAAAAGAGTAGAAATTAAAAAGTGGCAATACTGTAGTGCCGTCGACACACTACAGTATTGCCACTTTTTTCATTTCTACTATTGGCAATACTGTAGGTACCTAGTGCTGTCCCCGTTTTCTTAGATTGATTAGAAAGAGACGACACTACAGTATTGCCACTCTTTAATTTCTACTCTTTTTGGTCAGACTGTACCTAATATAGGCATCCATACTAATATTATAAATGCGAAAGTGTGTCTGTCTGTCTGTCTGTCTGTCTGTCTGTTACCTCTTCACGCTTAAACCGCTGAACCGACTTAGATGAAATTTGGTATGGAGATAATTTGAGACCCGGGAAAGGACATAGGATACTTTTCATCCCGAATAAATTTGGTGTTCCCGTGGGATGAGCGGGTAACACCGCGGGGCACAGCTAGTGTTCTATAAAAATCTCAGCGCTCTCTATGAAATTAAAGATGTTGTCGATAAAACAAGGGATAAAATGAGATGGTTACTCATTGTGACAGAAGTAAAATTAATTATGATAGAAACCCACTACCCACGTGATCCTGGAATGCGTTGCCGTAGCTAAACAACGGGCTGAAATCCTGAAAACACCGGCCACTTCGAGAAGCCTACGGAGACACCAGGAAAATCCTACGCTTCTGGACGGAGTTAGGCTGGCTAGACTCTTAGCTGGCAAATCTGTACGCACAACGGCACGAATATACATATTCACGGGCTAAGTGCGGAAAACGGTGCCCATAACTATAACCATAATGATAGGAGGCGCGACGAAATTAGAGCCCGTCCGGAAGCTGCGTTATTTTGTAACTTCGTACCTTCACCGCGTTGTGTACGATCTCATTAAAGAAAACAGTACTGTTGTGTGGTTTTGTATCCAGGGTCGGACTTAGAGGGCCAGGGCACCTAGGCACTTGGCATTTCGGGCCCCGTCCCCTATTAGGAGAACAATATAAATAGTAAATATGGCCTGTTTGTACCTCTTTATCGTCCGTTATCAAAGATAATCGTGCTTCATAGATAAGGTGTCATTTAGTTACCCAAGAGTTAAAGCCTTAGGTAGTCAGGTAAACGCGATTACTATTAAAGCAAATTTAACGCTTGGTCTTAGAGTTGGTTAAAACGACTAAATGATACATTATCTATGAACCCAGCTTCTCTTTTAGAGGTAAAAAACCACAAAACACTACTGTTTTCTTTAATGAAATCGTATACAACGTCAACCCAAAAAGGACTGTATCTTACTTACTCCATACTCAGTCCCTGTGATCAAATTCCGTCAGGAAGACTACATTATCATTATCATTATCATCATTAGCTATGACAGCAGACTGACGGCAGTTGAAACACCTGGGGTACCACCCTGAAAGCAGAGATGGGCAAAAGTTAATCGATTAACGATTAAGATTAACTTTTTTAATCTCGATTAACGATTAAAATTGACGATTAGTTAATCTAATCGTACGAGTTATGATTAATTTAATCTCGATTAAGTTAATCGTCGATTAATTTTTAGCGATTAAATTTTTAATCGATTAGTTAATTTGATTAATTTTTCTCGATTAGATTAACTAATATATGATAAAATAAGATATTCTCTGTAAGTCTAAGTCCCTGCCTAGACCTTCTTAGAGTACTGTACTATAAAAAGCATCTTGTATTACTGTAACAAGAGGGAAGAGGGAACCGTCGGATACAAAGGTATCCGAACCAAAAGAGTTTCTAAAGGTACATTTTCTGTCCCTGGACAAGACATATTGTATTTTCGTAAAAAGCACAAAATGCGCGTTCCAACTTTTAATCGCGAAATTAATTGTGAAATTTAATCGATTAAAATGAGGATTAGTTAATCGTTAATCGAAGACTCTCTCGATTAAGTTAATCTAGATTAAATTAATCGCGATTAACTTTTACGATTAACTTTTTTAATCGATTAATTAATCGATTAAAAAATTAATCGATTAATGCCCATCTCTGCCTGGAAGTGGTAACGCGATCGACCGCTTATTCGCCGCTATACCTGACTGGGAACGCGCAGTCTCGGACTTAGAGGGCCAGGGCCCCTCGGCACTCGGCGTTTGGGGCTCCCTCCTCAATCTCAAAACGGTTTTCAGCAAATTAAATAGAAGGTAGTAGTATTTTAAGTGATAAATACGGATAACATAAGTATGGTGCAAGTCCTGCTTCAGGGACTGGGGCCCCAAGACTGGCTGGGCCCCTAGTCCAAGCCTAGGGGCTCAGCCAGTCTAGGGACCTTGTGCGCCTAGGGGTAAATACGGCACTGGGAATGCACAAAAATTTGAGGGCGGAGCGGAGCTATTGTACTGGTTCGTACTGGAGTATAGTGTATAGTATCATGGGTCGCGGCGCATAGTGTCCCCAACTTGTATAAGTTATTCTATTTAAAACTTTATTATTATTTTTTTTAGCAGATAACGCCTTTTATTCAATAAAGGAATATTTATATTATAATGATAAAAAATGCTGCATGCTTACATAAATATTTGTATGCCACCAAATGGCTAAACATAGTGAGACTATTTGTACTTCTGTACCAACCTGTGTTATGTTACCTATGTTTTACATATAAATAATTACTTACTTACCCACTTAGTAACTTACTTATCAGTAAATCTTATTTCAAATTACACCCTGTATACTAGCGAAGCTCGGCTCGATTCGAAATCGTTTGAAAACGAACCTCAGCCATTAATTATCTTCTGCGAGCGAATTAATTGTTCAAAGCTGTAATTACGACGGCGAGTACTTGTAACATATTGTATAGAGAACGAACAGAGTGGAGAACCTATGCTATTGGTTTAAAACGTGCGTGTTTAGTTTATATACCGCATTGAAAGAAAAAAACGGCCAAGTGCAAGTCTGACTCACCGAGGGCGAGGGCTCCGTACAGACACCTATCTCGTCTTAACTGGCCGTTTGCACCTGGTATGTAAATCGCCGCATACAAATATACGTGTAGGATTGTATTTATAGTGATTTTTTAATTTTACACAAATATAATACACACTATAATTCTGGCGCTACTATCTTCGCATTGGTCATGGTCCAGTACGAGTTAGTTCCATTTCTGCCACATGTACCTTATTTCAAACAGGACTATTTCAGCTCTGCAATGGAGTTCAGCTTTTGTGTCCATGATAAAAAAATAAGTATATTTAAATATCTATTTAATGATTTAACTCTCATCTCTGTTGGTTCTTGGTCCAATTTGGCGCGTGGTCCTTTAGGTTACTTATAAACATTTGTGAGTGGGCTGTCATATCTGCTCTGATCAGCAAAGTATAAAGCAGTCAATTGAATTTGCTACACACCTTGAACTTACTTAGGCCGTTATATTAACAATTACTTAAATTGTACTAAATCTTATGTGAAGTATTCAGCGCCAAACTCATATATACGTACTTTTATGACGAACTATCAACAATCAATAAAATACCATTCTTAAGTGTATTTGTCAAGATCATAAGGTAGATCCTTCTGTGGTATTTTATTCTGAGATTGCGGTGTTACTAATGGGTCTGTGAGTTGTAGACCTCGAGATTTTGTTTCGAAAATGCTGAAATTTATTATATTCTCAACCCCCGTATATCTGCCATCATCATCATAAATTTAAGAGCTACGCTCTTGTCGGTGGAGCAATTTCCTTGCATCTCGCTCTTGCGCCTTCTCCTTGACAGCCTGGTACGACACCACGTTTACCCTCTTCATTAATTCTATACACTAATTGAAACTACTCACATAATGATAATAGGTTGAGAAATTCCACCTCCAGGTGAGAATAGCCGGAGAGCATCCATCCAAACGTCCGGACGTGCGACAGAATAACAGAACATTAGTCTCGTCACAATGTGAACTTCGCGTCATTTGTGGTGAGGGTGCCTACTATCAAGCTGGCGACCTTCCTGGAGGAATTCTGTCCGAAAGGTGTCGTGTTCCGGCGGTTCTGCGGTTACTCGACACACAGAAGTTACGTCGCACGTCGCCGAACAAACGTGTTTATGTTTATTTTATATTATTGTTTTATTTGATACTAGAAGGTGCCCGTAATTTCGTACGCGTATTTCTCTGTACAATAGTCGGGTAAACAAGTTTCGGCGTGATGCGAGAACATATAGAAAATAAAACCGGCCAAGAGCATGTCGGGCCACGCTCAGTGTAGGGTTCCGTAGTTGCTCACCCTTCACAATAAACTGCTGGTTTAAGCCCGAGGTGTAAGTTAAGAAAGATGTTAAGCTCTATAAAAAGGTCGTTAACGCCCTAGAAACTGTAATCACTTATTACCTTTTGGAAGTCAACTTACGACCTTTTAAAGAAAAAATATGAAATTTGGCGATAACTCAAAAACAGCTCCACCGATTTTGTTCAATATAGTTTTCATTGAAAGTACTTATAAGGCCTCATTAACATGATTTTTTCCGATTTTTTTTACCCGTGGTTTTACAATTTGAGGGGGGGGGGGGGGGGGGATGACACAATTATTTTTGTTTTTGGAGCGAATATTTACAAAACTAGTGACTATCAAAAAAATATGTTAGAAGACCCCTATTATTTTTAAAAGACCTATTCAACAACACCCCACACACCAGTGTTGAAAAGAAAAAAAATCACCCCCACTTTAGGTGTTCGAGAGGTACCCGAAAAAAAAAATTTTTTTTGAATTTTATTTTACCGTTCTGTCGGTGTTATACATACACATACTCTTACCAAATTTCAGCTTTCTAGTACTAATGATCACTGAGCTAAGCCGCGGACGGACGGACGGACAGACGGACATGGCGAAACTATAAGGGTTCCTAGTTGACTACGGAACCCTAATTACGAAAACTGCGCGGTATGCCCATACAAAACAAACAACGATCTTGCATAACGCTATTAAGATTTTTCCTGAAATCATAGGAACCTGTTATACAATAAAAATCTAGAATTTTATAACAGTAGATGTAATTTGGTAAGTTACCTGAAAATTAATGATATATTGACTGAAATAATTTGGGACCAAGCTGAAACGGAGACACTTCGCTCGCTCGGTCAGTTACTCTTAGGTACCGACATCATCATCATTTCAGCCATAGGACGCCCACTGCTGGACACAGGCCTCCTCAATAGATTTCCACATGGGCCGGATAGCAGCGACCCGCATCCAGCGAGTCCCCGCAACTCTAACCAGGTCGTCCGACCACCTTGCGGGTGGTCGTCCTACACTGCGCTTGCCCGTACGTGGTCTCCACTTGAGAACCTTTCTGCCCCAACGGCCATCGGTCCTTCGAGCTACGTGCCCCGCCCATTGCCACTTCAGCTTGCTTACCCGGTTTGCTATGTCGATGACCTTGGTTCATCTACGAATCTCCTCATTTCTGATTCGATCTCGTAGACAAATCCCGAGCATAGCTCTTTCCATAGCTCGCTGAGTGACTCTGAGCTACCGACACCTTAGGTACCGACATATACCTTTCTTATACCTATGTACAGTCACAATCACGGTTTGAGTTAATTGAACGAGGTCCCGATGGCCGATTGTAATACTGTAAACCAATAGGGAAATCATACCTAGTTTAATAAGCTAAGGCAAACCAAGGTACTTACCTAATAGACCGCGAGTGTACGTAGCCGTAACTTATCCCTTATAGGGATAAGTTCGCCTTTGTACCTATGTTATTTGTAATTGATGTATTTTTAGGGTTCCGTACCCAAAGGGTAAAAAACGGGACCCTATTACTGAGACTCCGCTGTCTGTCTGTCTGTCTCTCTGTCTGTCGGTCTGTCTGTCTGTCAATCTGTCCGTCCGTTTGTCACCAGGCTGTATCTCATGAACCGTGATAAATAGACAATTGAAATTTTAACAGATGATGTATTCCTGTTGCCACTATAACAAAAAATACTAAAATTAGAATAAAATAAATATTTAAGTGGGGCTCCCATACAACAAATGATCGGTTGCGTTAACTTTGCACCTCATTTGTATGCGGCGCTATACATACTAGGTGCAAGCTTAACCCGGCCAGTTACGATGGGAAGTGAGTGTAGGGAGCCCTCGATGCACGAGTCTGACTTGCGCTTCGCTGGTTTTTTAACTGTTTTTGTGTATAGTACTTTTATCTCACGAGCGCGGGTGAGCCATGTTTGTGTGAGTAATGAACATGCACATTGGATCTGTGTGGGTGAGCCGGAACTGTTCGCTCCCGAGCTCACCCTCACAGAGCCAATGTGCGTACATCTACTCACACAAACATGGCTCACCCGCGCTCGTGAGCTAAAAGTACTGTACAATAAAGTGTTTTAGCGACAATGTCCGGGCTCCAGTGGAGCATACCCAGAAATTTCCTAATGAAATGTATTATTATTATTTATAATGCCGTATGTCGCACCCGCTCACGAGACAGTGGTGTCCCGCACCTTTGGAAGGCGTGCGCGGAGTCGAAGCCAACGCGTAGAGGTTTATAATAATAATTATAATAAGGCGTAGCGATGTGACAACCCCATCGGCCGCTGGTATTAACAGCGCAATCAGTCACGCAGGGCAGCTTATGGCGAGCTGTTGGGGGGTAGCGACCCCACGTACCTGAGTGCTCCTGGGGGATCCTGACGGGGGGTGATGGGTCGGAGCCTCCGCCTCTGTCTTGCCTTAACCGGCCGGACAGAGTGGAGTCGCGAGAGTTGCGGCTCGGGGGTGGATGTGGAAAGGTAAGGGGTTAGTTGACTTCGGTTTAAAGCCCAGTATTACACCTCTCCGCCCTTAGCCTTCCGCACCGGTGTTGCCCTTAGGCCACACTATGTGTCGCTATTTTGTGGGGGCCCATCTAGCGGGAGGCGAGTCATCGTCTACCAGTGCCATTACACATGAGACTTTTTTCCTGGTAGACGCCCGATAGTCTCAATCCATAGCCCAATTGCCCAGTCCTCCATTTCATCCCCATAGCCCGATTTATATTTAGATTCCATATATTCATAAATACAACCCGGTTACAATATCTGTGGACCTGGCGTCGATGACGTCACGTCGGCGCTCTGGTACGGTGCGCGACGCGACGGGGCGAGCGCGGGTAGGTACAAGGGTAGGGGGAGGCGCTTCACATTCCAGCGAGGTCCACAGATATTGTAACCGTGTTGTAGTTCTTGCACCAAGCGGGGGCTGTCTCTGTGTGCGTCCTATGACACGGATAGGGACAGCATCCGCTCGATGTACACATTACATTTCATTAAATTGTCGAAAGGGCCTCTACGCGTTGGCTTCGGCTCCGCGCACGCCTCCCAAAGGTCCGGGACACTATTGTCCCGTGAGCGGAAGCGACATACAGGAATTATAATAAGACTTTTTTCCTGGTAGACGCCAGATTGTCTCAATCCATAGTCCAATTACCCAGTCCTCCATTTCATCCCCATAGCCCAATTTGTATTTAGATTCCATAGATCCATAAATAGTTCTTGCACCAAGCGAGTGCTGTCTCTGTGTGCGTCCCATGACACGGATAGGGACAGCATCCGCTCGATCATCGAGCATCCGAAAGGGACTCTGCGCGTTGGCTTCGGCTCCGCGCACGCCTCCCAAAGGTGCCAAAGGTCCGGGACACTATTGTCCCGTGAGCGGTTGCGACATACATAATTATAATTAAAGATAAATGAAAAAAAAAGATAGCAATTAACTATTAAAAAACGGATTTCGTGACTGATGCTCAGTGTGGCCCTCCAGATAATCCCTATAATTCCTGCTCATGGCTCCTGAATCAACCTGTATAATAAGTATTGCCATATGGCAATGCTTATTATACATTACATATGTACAGTCAACCAATTTTATTCCTAGGCCATTTCGTGCCTTGTCACAGTTAACGTCAATATGAAAGCAGCTTGAAATCTCGTACCATTGTCATTGTGACAAGGTTCTATAGTGGCCTAGAAATCAAATTGGTTGAATGTACCATAAAAATCTTCGCTCTATAATCGTCAGAACCTATTGAATATACATGAGATGATGTTTATATTTGATATAACCGCAAACTTAACGGGATCTTAGTACAGACACTTATAAATATATTGATCCGTAAATTACTAATTATAAAAACGGTATAAACTCACGTAAAAATTGTCAGGAACCCTGCCCTGCCCTCCCCGCGCCGCGCTATCTGCGCGTGCGCAGAGGGCGGCAAGAAGAGCGATTAAAAGTGCAGTGGGTCGCGAGTCGCGTAACAGCACGGATAGCTACCCCTGATGAAGAGCTCCAAATGAGTTCGAAACATGTCGGGCCGTTCCTGACAATTTTTACGTGAGTTTATACCGTTTTTATAATTAGTAAAGATGTCTCACGATAGTTTTAATAACATTATTGATCCGTAAATTATTAAAAAAATCTAACTTTTTTCCCATATAAAATAATTCAGCACGTAATGTATTTATTTGTTGACACTTAACATCGTGATGTCATAACTGTCACTAGTAATAACTTTTAATAAGTGTACGCCATACATTGCTGCTCAGAAAATATTCTAAAATTAATTACGCTATGGCAGTTAACGCGAAATTCATAATTGTTATAAATATCAGATTATAGCACTAAAATCTACGTCTGGCTTCAATTTGCGGTTATATCAAATATACTTACACGCGGCTTATAGTACTACCGTTTAATGACTATAAATAACTTTGTTGTAGATTCCGTTTTCTGAACTTTTTATCAAAATGGCGGAGGTAATGGGGACTATTAACCAAAAAAGCTGGTCAAGTACGACTGGGACTAGCGCACCGAAGGTTCCGTATAAACTAAAATAGCAATGCATACTTATTGCTCTAACGAATAGATAAACTTTACTGAGCGACAAACTTAGCTTTGCCGTTGAAAATCTGTTTTACGTACTTTAAATAAAGATTAAGTATATTTTTATAATTTAATTACAAATGTATAGTTTTCAGATTTTTTTCCCAATACATGTAGTAGGTATAAGAAGGGCGTACGGATATATACCTATATATATTTTTTCCCAATGTTACTAAAGGTTTACCTCCAGATTTAATCATTTTTATGATTATGACATTTACCCGAAATCATATTATGAAAGATAACGCGCTGAAACAGACTATCATAATAAAGTTAGTAAAGTTATTCAGGCGGCGTGAAGCTACACAGGTGTATACTCGAGATCATAAAAGTATACTCATAATGTCGTGTGGGTGCCAAGTTACGGGAGGGGGCGTTTCTTGATTATATTAATCGTCACTTTTCGATTAACGACTAATTAATCGTCATTTTAATCGATTAATTGTTCAAAAGTTGGAACACGTTAATTTGTGCACGATATAAAAATACAATTTGTCTTGTCATTTGTGTACAAACACTTGAAATATCATTCTAGTGCGTTGTGTGAAATAAACTTGTTCCAATACAAGGTGGTTTTTATAGTGCAGTACTTACTCTACGGTCTTCTAGGTAAGGGCGAGACTTAAACTTACAAATATATCTTATTTCTTACAAATATTAATCGGGAGAAAATTAATCAAAATAATTAATCGATTAAAAAAATAATAGCTGGATATTAATTTACGATTAATTTAATCGGGATTGAGTTAATCGGAACTCGTACGATTAAGATTAACTAATCTTCATTTTTAGGGTTCCGTACCTCAATCGAAAAAAACGGAAAAACACTGTGTTGTCCGCCCGTTCGTCGTTCTGTCTGTCTGTGTGTCAAGACCCTTTATCTCGAGAACGCGTGGAGGTATCGAGTTGAAATGAACACCATATATACTAAGTCTACGGTCCCTTGAAGCTGTGAAAAAATCAAACTTCTACGTTAACGTGAAAAAAAGATACAGCCGTTTATGTCGCAAAAAACGTACATTTCGACACTCAAGGGAATCAAAATGATAGGGTACTTCCCTATGACCTAGAACTATGAAATTTGGCAAGTAATATTCTCACATACTACAAATACTTATAAAAATCTGAAACTATACATTTTACAAGCTTTTATTTAACTTGCATTGTATGTTTAAAGTATGTTTGTTCGGGTGAAATCTTGCAACTCAATTTTGAAGCAGATATCGTCAACCGATTGAGCTGAAATTTTGCATACTTACATAACTTTGATGACAATACAATAATATGGTACCATGGGGCTGATCTGATGACGAAGCCGGAAGGTGGCCATAGGAACTCTAAAATAGAAAAAGTAATCCTACCGAGTTTGGGCTCTTACTACAGTCGGCTATAAAAGCTTGTCACTAAAATGTAATTTTTGATAGAAACTTATTTAATAAAATCATAAAAAATATAATCCTTTTCAAACATCATATTTGTGGTTGACTGGTAGAGAATGCCTCATGGCATTAAGTCCGCCATTTGTACTTTACTTATGTATTTTGTGCAATAAAGTTTAAAAAAAAAAAAAAAAAAATATATGGAGAACTCGGTTGCGTTAAGTTTGCACCTCGTTTGTATGCGGTGCCATGCATTTCAGGTGCAAACTTAACTCAACCAGGCTAATTAAGATGGGATAAGTGAACGTTTGTACGGAACCCTCGGTGCGCGAGTCAGACTCGCACTTCTTCTTCCAATTATTAAACTAAATCTAAGACTAAACTATGTCTAATAATGGGCCCCGTGGCATTGTACCAAAGACGCTGGCAGCATTACCTCGCTGTATTGCTATGCTAAGATGCTTATATTTTTTATTTATTACTTATTTTGTTTTGGGCCACTCCCCCTGTAGCTAACTCGAGTTAATAGATGCTCTTTGCATAATATACGAGACATTTCGCGTCCTTAAAGACTGCGTAATGTCTCATACAGACAGAGCAATTTAACACGAAATCTGCTCTTATTTTAACTGAGTTTAAATAAAGAGGAGGATCTCAAGACTCAAGTAAAATACTTTCGCGTGCCTAGACGCACACAGCGTGACAAAATAGGTTCACTACGTGCAGCGCATAACGCTAGTAGCCTAAGATATACCTGAAACATCGCTTAGTTGGTAATATCACAAAATATACTCGAATTAGCACCCTCGTTCTACTTAGAGTCTTCAAGATGTTATTGGCGTGTAGACATTTTTTTTGAGGATGTCAATCGATTCTATTTTTTGTTAGGATCAAACGTTTGTATGGAACTAACTACACTTAGACTGCTCTTTAAAAGAAATGACCGTCAAAATTCAACATTCCTACGGAGCGCTAAAAATGCTCCATACAAATGGCCACATACATGCGACGTCATTTGTGGGTAGGGTAGTTTTCACGGTGAAAATGTGCGTTTAAGTTTATGGTTATTAAATTGTACAATTATTGTAAAATTTAAAAAAATATTTTGGATAAAAAAATCATAAAATTTGCATAACTTTCATGTCCCATACCTATGTCAATTATTTGTTTTTCTAGGGTTCCGTACCCAAAGGGTAAAAAACGGGATCCTATTACTGAGACTTCGCCGTCCGTCCGTCCGTCCGTCCGTCCGTCTGTCACCAGGCTGTATCTCAACAACGGTGATAGCTAGACAGTTGAAATTTTCACAGATGTATTTCTATTGCCGCTATAACAACACATACTAAATATAAAATAAAATAAATATTTAAGGGGGGCTCCCATACAACAAACTTGTTATAGATTATATATATAAAAACGGAACCCTTCATGCGCGAGTCGGGCTCGCACTTGCCCAATTTTTTTAATGATGTATTGACTTGAGCTAATTTTGTTCATATAAGTACAGCATGTTGTATAATTCAACACCAGTCTACACCCCTATTACCAACTCTAGTAATATGCGGCAATCATGAACTTAATTTAGAAGGCCGAAGTATAAATGGAACCTACTTATACAAAATGGCCCTTAAAATGTGTTCTCGTGTTGGTGGCATGTGCTCAAAGCGACAAAGTTGTTCGAAGTGTCTCGTTGCTCGCGTTTACACCTCTTTCGCAATAATTATGGGACAACTTTTATGAATTCTATGCCGATGGAACGCGTTAGAGCGGGAAGAGATTTTCTATGCACTTTAAATGTGGTAATAGATTGAGATTTATTGATTTCATAATATAAAATGTCAATATAAATTACGCTAAGCCTTATGCTGATAATATGAATATGCTAAGTAAGCACGCAGCGGAATGCGGAGCTAGTGTTATAGGTTATTAATTGAGCATTTCTCAAAAAGTTTGTACTAAATTATGACTTCAATTAAAGTTCAATATAATTTTCATCACACTTGCTCGTAAACAAGGGGTTACATTTTGATATTAGTTATTTATTCATAAAATAAAATACCTAATGTAATAATTTAATTTGTGTAATACTAACATCTTCGTCGTGTCGCAGCAGTGTCCAATCATTTTTCCTCTTGAAGGGAGGAAAAAGAGAGGAACACCAAGGAGAGCTTACATGGACCAAATAAAAGAAAAGGTGAACGTAGTGTCGTACCAGGTTGTTAAGCAGAAGGCGCAAGAAATGCATGGAAACTGCTCCACTGACAAGAGCGTAGCTCTTAAATTTATGATGATGAATACTAATATAGCCGTAAGGATGTGACCCTTTAATAAGGCAACCTTTTCACAAAGTGTGACTTATTCGAAAATTATGTTTCTTTCGTCATCCTCAAATTTAAGTCTTATGCATTATTCATGGAATTAAAATATGCCATAAAGTTGCTGCACTATCAGACTAGCACAGCGTTCATTGTAACAACGAGTTCACTTTTTACTAATATATTTTTTTAATATCGGACAGCTTCACACAATCGATCTAACTAGTCCCACAGTAGGTTCTCTTATTTTTCGCAGAAAATTGTTAGGCCGATTATCACTTCCCAACTCCCGTTTCGCGGAATTTTATTTCGCCGCCCGTTCATTTCCAAACGTATCAATTGTATTTGTTTTATTTGCCAACCTCACCGTTACCAACTTAACATTTGGTCTGTGTTTTATTACGTAAATTTTTAAAATGCCACCTTTCATGTAGCAGAATGTTTTAGTTGGCATAATATACACTTAGCTGTTTATTGTTTACCAAATGTTTTATTGAGTAGCGTTTCGTTTAGCAACTCCGTTTTATTATTAAATAATAATTTAAAATTATTCGCAGAAGTTGTGTTTTTCAGAGAAATGAGTAACAAAAATATGTAGGTATGGGTATGTATGTAGTAAATTTACTAATTACAAACTAATATTTAAAACTCAAATTAAAAACTATACTAAAAGTAAATTATAAATATATGTATAATATGTTTTTTTTTGTAATACTTGCAAGCATTTTAATATTACCTTCATGCAGGCAAGCCATCTGACGCTCCGCTCGCTGCGCTCGCTCCGCTATCCATGGTCATAAATGAACCTAACCTAACCTACAGTTTTTGATTTTTGACCATGTTCCATTTTGTCGCAGTTACTCTTACTTGCCGGAGTTTCGGCCAACCAAAAAATAAGTATGTATGTGTATTGGTATGTACCTTTTTCTTATTTGTAACTTGCCTAGTGTATGAAAAGGGAACTGTTGCATCAACGAAACCGTTAATCGTCCAAAAGTTGTTCGACCAAGTGAAAGATTTGACTAATGATTAGTCTCCCAAAAGTTTAGAGGCATAATAATAATCTGCTTTACAATAATTCTACCAAGTTAAAAGTTTGCATACAAAAATTTGGTAATCGTTAGTTGTCAAAGTGAAACATCGGCGAAACGTTGGTTGGCAAATGAAATTCGGCCGAAAATAGTTCTGCGAAAACTGAAAAGGCAGAACACCCCCACAGTAAGCTCTAGTAGGCTTGTGTTATGGACAGTGACGACTATATACAATGCTTATAATAGAGATATATATATATATATATATATATATGTTTTCTGTGTACTTAGATCAGCGCAGAAAACATCCATGACCCAGATACAAATATTTGAGTTCATCACTCAATTATTATATAAAAAGGGACATAGAACTCCAAAACAATACAAGATAAATCCGCAGTGTTTGGACTCATTTCATTGGTCTTAACGCTACGTAAGAAGATGCAGTCAGTAATAAAAGCGTGACTCTTTATTTTTAATATGATCATCACACTAATCTTATAAAGGTGAAAGTGTGTATGTGTATGTTTGTTACTTCTTCACGCTCCAACGGCTGGATCAATTTTTGATGAATTTTGGTATGAACGTACCTAGATGACACCTTGGATTAACACATATTTAGGCTGCTTCTCATCCCGAAATGGTCTGCTGTGGTGCTGCGATACAGCTGGACATCCAAAGATGGTAATGGGATATGTTGTACCCGACTACGGTACAGTACTTTTATCTCACGAGCGCGGGTGAGCCATGTTTGTGTGAGTAGATGTACATGCACATTGGCTCTGTGTGGGTGAGCTCGGGAGCGAACAGTTCCGGCTCACCCACACAGAGCCAATGTGCATGTACATTACTCACACAAACATGGCTCACCCGCGCTCGTGAGATAAAAGTACTGTATAAAAAAATACACGTACGAACGTGCACCTTTTAGTAATAAATAAAATGAGAGATTTTGTTATCAGTAAGCTGTGACACCTGTAAGTAATCTGGTTAAAGCAGGCAAAGGCACGGGGCGCAGTTTATCTCGTTACCCGCTGGGCCATGCCGTGAAAGCTCACATTTAGGTTAAGGGTGCGTCTCCACTGGAGCGGACCGGAGCGGAGCGGAATCTTGTAGAATAGACAAATCACCTGAGTTGAAATCTGTATAGTACAAATTTTCTAAGCTAAGCTCATCCACTTAAGAACTGAATACCATTGAGTGGTTAGCCACAAAGTAAGATAGCGAGCTCGTAATACAAGCAGATTGTAGCCACCTTGGAAGGTTAATATAGATTATCGACTCTATTTCCTTTGACATTAGACTACAAAATACACTAACAGAATAATGGTGATCATAACTTTTTTGGAATTTTACAACCGCCCGACTCTCCACAAGAACGTATTCTCTTGAAAAAGGACTATGAACTCTCATCATCAACCATTTTAAAACTATTCAACAAGGAATAAGTTTGAAAATTCAATATCCACGCAATTTAGTTCTAACCTTTTTTTGTAAGTAACTGGTTGGCGCTTACGAGAACAAAAGCAGATAGGATTGTATTAGACACAATGCCATTGTGAATGCAGGTAAGTGGATGAGCTTAGTTTAAAAAATGTGTACTATATCTCAGCTCCACTTCACTGTTGTGATTGGTCGATTCCGCAAGTCTCCGCTTCTCTCCGCTCCAGTGGAGGCGCACCCTAAGATCCTACTGCGAATTACTGTATCCATTTGATTTTTCTAATGGAATGTGGTATGAATGAAAGCTTACACACTGATATTGGATTTTCAGTCAAAGTTAAACATACTCCCTGCAACCTCTATATGAATTGCAGAAAAACGGCAGACTTTCAAATACCTAACCTGTTTAGCTTAAATTGTCAACCAACTTCAAAAGGAGGAGGAGGTTCGCAATTCAACTGTATGTTTATTTATGAATGTTATGGGATCATTCCGCCAATTATGAATCGATTTTGATTATACTTTTTTGTTTGATAAATCATATCTCAGATATTAAATTTTATCGAAATTGAATTGTGGTTTCTTGAAAATCAACAATAACCAAAATATATATCCATTGAAATTAAAACCATTGATACAAAGATCAAAGCTTAAAGAAAAATTGAAAAGTGAGTTACCTGGTGGAAGAGACCGGGAACCGAACCCGGTACCTCTGGATTGCCGGTCCAGCGCGTTAACCACTTTTCTACCCGAACTCCCAAGCAACCCATCGATTTATTTCCTTATGATTTGTTTTTTAAAGGTGCGGGTGCGGTGGTAGCCTAGTGGTTAGGGCATGCGACTTTCAATCCGGAGGTCGCGGGTTCGAACCCGGCCCGTACCAATGAGTTTTTCGGAACTTATGTACGGAATGTCATTTGATATTTACCACTCGCTTTTCGGTGAAGGAAAACATCGTGAGGAAACCACCTAAGCCCAATAAGGCCTAGTTTCCCCTCTGGGTTGGAAGGTCAGATGGCAGTCGCTTTCGTAAAAACTAGTGCCTACGCCACATCTTGGGATTTAGGTAGCCGACCCCGATTGAGAATTCATTCTCAAAAAATGGGACAAAGGCTAGGAGGATGGATTTGTTTTTTAAAGAATAATAGGAATAAGTCCTCTCAATTGACGTCCTTTTGTACAAACTTTTTGAGAAATGCTCAGGTACTCCCTACCTTAGAATTGATTTACCCATTAAGTACATGCCACCCATTTAGCTCCCCTAATGGCGGCGATGACGTCACGAGGCGCGAAGCCATTTAATGACACAATAAAACGAGACGCGCATGCAAAAGACACAATAAAGATGGCGCAAATAGAAATTTTCAGAAGGGCTACTCCGATGTTCGAAATTAGATTGTCGTATAGTGCCATCCCGCTTACCCAAATACAGTTCGACAGGAGATCGAGAGGGTTGAATTTCGGACATCGGAGTAGCCCTTCAGCAGACGTAGGCGGTTGCAACGCAGTATTGTAGAATAGGTAAATCTTTAGATGTTGCATGAAGCTGAAAGCTATTCTGAATAGCAAACGTATCGCCTGATGGAAAGCGATAACCGTCGCCCATAAACACCTGCAACACCAGAGGAGTCACAAGTGCTTGCCTACCCGGAGGACGAAGATAGAATGCCTCTATGCTAGTAATTTCACCGGCTATCTTACCCCCACACCGCGGGAACACAACAATGCGAACATTGCTGTTTGGCGGTGGGTTAGCACGCAAGACGGTAGTAACAATCCGGACGGACCCTACACGAGGCCCTGCTACTCCAAATAGCTGGACATACACATTACACAATACTAAGATGGTTATATAATATTTTATGCTCGGCTACGGTAGAGAAAAGAAGCGGGCAAAGTTAAGGGCACGTTCTAGTGAAAGCATAAGCTTTCACCCTAGACATATAAATTAAAACATAGACTCTACCCTTCAAACTGAACAACATTTGTTAAGCAACTTCTGAAAATAACGTGTATTAAATGATAATTTTGTTTGTTTAGACAAAAAAGCAATGTATTGCGAAATGTGCGATATTAGTAGTGACAGATATGTCAATGCTCAGGGAATGTCAATGTTGGTCGGCGTACATTGAAAATACTATTTAATTCCGCAATATGACTTTTTTTAATTTGCTGAACAAATTTTATTCAGTTTGAAGAGTAGAATCTATAATCTTATTTAAACTTACGTGAGACATATTTAACTAGTGTTAAGCGGTTTACACTCACGTGAAATTGTCATGTCGGGCCGTTCCTGACAATTTCACGTGAGTGTAAACCGCTTAATAGGTACAATAATTAAATATGTCTCACGAAAATTTAATAAGATTATAGTTTCTACTCTTCAAACTGAACAACATTTGTTCAGCAACTTAAAAAAAAGTCATATTGCGGAATTTCATTATTTCAAACAATAAGTAGAATCTATGTTTTAATTTATTGCTCCTATTACAGGCAACACCCTGTATAACCGTCGAAAGTTTCCTCATCACGCGTCCATAATATCCAACTCCGCATGGATTAGGTAACTTTAATGACGGTGTTAGTTTGTACATTAATAGTATATTCTTACAAGTACTGTAATCATAGTGGTGACGCGGTGGACTTAGTGGTAAAGCCTACTGAGCCGGCGGTCCTGGGTTCGAATCCCGGCAAGGGCAAATATTTGTGTGATGAACTCGAATATTTGTTCCTAGGTTATGGATGTTATTGATGATTTCTCATGTAATATTTTTCTTGTTGGTGTGCAATAAAGTATTGTTGTATTGTATTGTATTGTTATTTATAAATGTATTTATATACTATGTATCTATATCGGCGTCGAATACCCTTAGTACAAGCTTTGCTTAGTATGGGACTATGTCGATTTGTATAAGATTGTAGCATACACAAATCGACCTAGTCCCAAACTAAACAAAGCTTGTAGTATGGGTACTAGACGACGATATACATAATATATATAAATACATATGTAGATAACATCCATGGCCCAGGAACAAATATTCGAGTTCATCACACAAATATTTGCCCTGGCCGGGATTCGAACCCAGGACCGCCGACTCAGTAGGCAGCTGCACCACAGAATAGATAATAGTACATACAAACCGAGCCAACCGCATCGTCATTGAAAGATAGCCATAGTTTCCTGATTAGGTTACTCATTTACATAAAAAAAAACGGTCAAGTGCGAGTCAGACTTGCGCACCGAGGGTTCCGTACAAACAATTTCCAACTTTAAGTGGTTAAGTTTGCACCTGGTATGTATAGCGCCCCATACAAATGAGGTGCAAAGTTAATTATTTTATTTTACTTTTAGTATTTGTTGTTATAGCGGCAATAGAAATACATTATCAGTGAAAATTTCAACTGTCTAGCTAACATCACCGCTCTTGAGATGCAGCCTGGTGACAGACGGACGGACGGACGGACGGACAGCGAAGTCTCAGTAATATGGTCCCGTTTTTATTTTTACCCTTTGGGTACGGAACCCTAAAAAGGAGGGTTACGCTGATGAAGTTGTGGGCACCTTATAGGTGTAAGTAAAAGTTCTCCCCATGTATACAACTGGATCTAAGTATAGATGGCAATAAGTGGATAAGTTTCCTTATCACACGTCGATACTATCCGACTCCGCATCGATCAGCTAACTTTAATGAAGGCGTTACTCTTGTAGATTACGCGGCTTTAGTCGCTTTATATTTTAGCCACAACACACGTCTATTCCGCAAATTTTAGCCATCGTATGTAAGAGTAGAGTGATTTTATTAAAGCACTAGCTCACCGCGCGGTGTTACCCGCTCATTCCACGGGAACACTAAATTTTTGGGGATAAAAAGTCGAATGTGAATCTACTATGTGAAAAGGAAGGCCTAGATGAACGTTTCTTGATCAGATTGGAGACGTTCTGAAAGAAGGGCAAGTCAAGAGTCAATCGACGAGCATGCATGAGGAGATTAATGAATGTCGATGAAGCGAAAGATATATGTCCTATGTCAGGACCGTAGCAGGTGGAAAGATGTGGTCTCTGTCTACCCCGTTGAGAAAAAGGCGTGATTTTATGTATGTTTGTATATAAAAAGTAGCCTATGTATGTATTTTATTTGTATTTTATTTTATTTGTGTCAACTACTTTGATAATGAAATTTATGAACATTGGTCCAGCCGCTTGAGCGTGAACAAGTAACAAACATACACATAAACACACTCACAAACTTTTGGCTTTATAATATCAGTGTGACGAGTAATAACCCAAATTAAAAATTTACTACACCCCCAGGTTGGTCATTATGAGAGCCTCTGAGACCCCTCATTCGATGAGTGATATGGAAAATGCTACTAAAACTGAACATAACTACAAAATTCTAAAACTGAACATAATTACAAAATGTGCAGTTATTGTGATTTGTCGAAGGTAATGCAAAGCTGGTACTAACCTGCATTATGTTAACTGCATTAGATATAAGAAATTGTATTAAACTAGCATAGTTAAATTAGGTTAAGTACCTATATATTTGTTAGTCATTGTAATTGCTTATCGTTTAAATAAATACATTTTAATTTTTTTTCATTAGTTTCGATATTGCCTGAGATCTTATCACTTGTTCCAATAAATGCTGAATATCTTGGAAACAACTGGTCCTATTTCCAACAAACATAGCTAAAAACCATCTCGACGAACAAGCATTTCGATTTAAAAAACCGTACGTACTTAAACTGGTCAATCCATTTGGGAGCTACGATGCCACAGACAGACCCACAGATATACAGATAAACAAATAAACAGATACACACGGCATGAGATATGGTCGAGGATGTAGCTCGCTGGTTCAAGCAATAGCCTATTCACTTCAGGTTAAGCAGGATTTTATGCCACTCATTAAACGAGGGTGTCCTGGTGACCTCTGACCTGCTACTTGAGTCAAGTTTATGAATTCGGGCTAAAACTTACAGACATAACAAGATATCTAAGCTACACTTTTTCTTATTCAACATTTTACTACCCAGACTGAACATCATAGCATAGCTATAAAGCTATTAAGGTTTACAACCATTTCTTATATAGGTTTATGTCCTGAACGATATCCTTAATAGGCCTATAACAGTAAAGGTGAAATAAAATAATCGCCGACACAGATCTAGATGTGATTTTTTGGATAAGAAAAACTAGGTTATTTTTAGTTTATTAGATTTGGTTGTACGCCAGTTCTTTTATTTCACTTGCGGTTGGTTGATCAAGCTGACCTCGCAGATATAATTTTATGTCCGTTTTTATTTTATACTAGCTGTGCCCATGTCATTTGATATTTACCACTCGCTTTTCGGTGAAGGAAAACATCGTGAGGAAACCACCTAAGCCCAATAAGGCCTAGTTTCCCCTCTGGGTTGGAAGGTCAGATGGCAGTCGCTAGCGTAAAAACTAGTGCCTACGCCACATCTTGGGATTTAGGTAGCCGACCCCGATTGAGAATTCATTCTCAAAAATGGGACAAAGGCTAGGAGGATGATGATGACTAGCTGTGCCCGTGGCTCCGCCTGCGTGGAATTCGGTCTGTGTCAGTAAGCTGCTAATACCCCGTTTAAACCTTCCCAAAACCAAAATCAGCTAAATCTGCCCAGCCGTTCTCGAGTTTTAGCTGCTCTTACTAAGCCGCACGCTAGTAGCGCGGAACTGATGAAAAATTGTTTGAGCATGAAACTGAAACAGCAAGACAAAATCGTGATATGTATGGGAGAAAATGACCACGACACTAGTTCTACGGTATCACAGTTGCAAATCTTATTTGAAAAGTTTAAAGACAATATGTTTATAATATTAAGTATTAAACAAAACCGTTATGTAAATAATTAAATGAATAAGGCGTTACTTTGCGGATATACATATTAACTAAAAATAGTAATATTGCTTTGCTGATCCGCGATATAATAACGTGCCAGTTAATTTGTGCTAACCCGTTATACTTATTTGCGTATTTTTTCATGCATACATGCATTAAATAGTCCCACCCTCCCACCACGATAAGAAAAAAATAAATACGCAAATAAATATAACAAACCACCACCAAATTAACAAAACTTACTCGACACGTGTTTCGCCTCTCTACGAGGCATCATCAGGAGATGTCGACGGTATGGAGTCCGACGATCGAATGAGCTGCCCAGACAAGTCGGCCAAATATATAATCTGGCCACCCCTATTATGTAAGTGAGGGTAAGATGCAAAAATAAGTAGTAAAGGTCATGTAACGACACATTCTGGACAGTTGCACGAAGCTAATAGGATAAAATCTGGCCTGTTCGGCTTCGCTAGCCGTTTTTAAATAATTAAATGAATAAGGCGTTACTTTGCGGATATACATATTAACTAAAAATAGTAATATTGCTTTGCTGATCCGCGATATAATAACGTGCCAGTTAATTTGTGCTAACCCGTTATACTTATTTGCGTATTTTTTCATGCATACATGCATTAAATACGTTACGTTATTATATCGCGGATCAGCAAAGCAATATTACTATTTTTAGTTAATCTGGAGAGTCTATCGCAATCCTTGAGGCAGCTTCTTATGTAGAAACCCACAACATATCCAAAGTCATTATTTTTTCGGACTCCAAGAGTTGTCTGCAAGCAATTTCAGGCAATCAATTTCAAATGAAAATCAAATCCCCTGTAATACTAAAAATTAAGCAAATTTTAAATAGATGTGCTAATAAGGGCCTTGAAATTTCCATCGCTTGGATTCCAGGTCACTGCGGGATTGAAGGTAACGAGCAAGCAGACATTTGGGCAAAAAATGCCACCACAGTCGGTTCGGCCCACAGCCACAATAGTATAATCTCATCAGACCTAATGATGCTTGCTCGCTCCAATTTGTCAGATACTTGGCAAGATCTATGGGATTCTTCTAGACTAGTGAAAGGTAGACACTACGGTAACATCCAACCTAGTATCCCCCGTAAGCCATGGTTTTTTAAGTTCCGCTCTGCTAATAAATGGGTCACGTCGACTATTTGCCGGCTTCGTCTAGGCCATGTTTGTTCTCCGGTATTTCTTGCTAAAATAAGGGTGAGGGATAACTCACTGTGCGAATGCGGTATTGATGAAGGAACTCTGGATCACATTTTTTTCAATTGCACTAGGTTCCCATATTCTCTGTACGATGTATTACCGCGAAATATCCCTCGTCCTATCAATTTTCCTTCTTTGTTAACTTTTATGGATGCTCCTCTCACTGCTATTCTTATCAAATATTTACTTGTCCATAACATCAGGATGTAGAAGTACAATTTTCTTTAATTTAATTAGATATTTACTTTGATGATCTTTCCTAATTTTCCTATGTTGGCATGCCTTACTTACTGTCACCATCTTCCCGCTCTTTTTCTTAATAACTGTACAAACGTCTTGTGTTGTCTGTGCCGTCCATAACATAAATAAAATGTTGTTTGTTTTAGGTTCCACACCTATCCTCCCACAAAAACACGAAATTATAAATACCGACCATTCTCCTATCGTGTGATATGCCTTCACGTCGACATTGGCGAAATACATCTTGCTAACCCAGCAAGAAGTGAAAGCCACAGAGGGAAAAAAAAAAAAAAAAAAAAAAACTATTTCTATTAAATAAATAATTAACATTATTGCCCAATTGCCCATTAGTATAAACAGTGAAGTGAACTATAAAACTCGGTATGGTTGAAAATTTAAGTTTTTAGGTGAAGTGAAGTTTAATTAATAATGCCGCGACCAAGACGACCGAATCTTTCCCGACAAAGCCGAACTCGGTATGGTTGAAAATTTAAGTTTTTAGGTGAAGTGAAGTTTAATTAATAATGCCGCGACCAAGACGACCGAATCTTTCCCGACAAAGCCGTGATGCAAGAAGAATACGAAATACTGCAAATGAAAGGACTGAAGAAGAACAAGAAATTGCACGTGAACAGCGCCGCGATAGTATGGCTCGACTTCGTGCTTCTCAATCACGAGAGCAAAGTGAAGCAGCCCGTGAAACAGCTCGGTTGGCAATGCAGAATCGTCGAGCGAACAACAGAGGTCAACAAATAGATAATTTGCGACGCAGAACAAGATATTTATCAAGTGCTGATTTGAATCGAGCAGCGTTTCAATACGATTGCAGCAATGATTACAGCTTGCATCCTAGCGTTTGCATTGGGCAAATGGACGTAGTTTGCGAGTATTGTGGTGCATTAAAGTTTTCCGGAGAAACGCCTGGATTATGCTGCCTTAATGGTAAAGTGAAATTGCCATTGTTGACTCCGCCACCAGAGCCATTGTATTCATTGCTTTGTGGCGAAACACAAGAATCACGCCACTTTCTTGCAAATACTCAAAAATACAATGGTTGTTTCCAGATGACGTCATTTGGGGCAGATATTATCGAAGAACGGGGATTTAATCCGACATTTAAGGTATTTATTTTTGTACTTATATAGAATGTAGTTAAAGAATATCTTACTTTATCTATTGGTACCTATGTAGTATATTTGCTAATTCTGAACTCTACTATCCCACCGAAAAAAGTGTTTATAACCCAGTTAATACTGTCTGGTTTTTATTTTGTAGATACAAGGACAGATTCATCATCGAATTGGATCATTACTACCTTTCGAAGATACACAGAATAAATTTTTACAAATATATTTAATGGGCAACATGGAAGAACAACTTGATCGACGCCTAGAGATCAATGCAGGAATGAAGCGAGCAATTCTTCAAGACTTGCAGTGTCTGCTTCATGAACATCATGCGTTGGTCAGGTTGTTTAAGAGTGCTTTAGAGCGCATGAAAAGTGATGACTATAAAGTTGTTATCAAAGCAGATAAACGACCATCTGGAACACACGAAAGGACATTTAATGCTCCAACAGTAGACGAAGTTGCCATCCTGATTGTTGGTGAACAATTGGAAAAACGCGATATTGTGCTTACACGTCGCGATACTGGGCAACTGCAACAAATATCTGAAACTCATCGATCATATGACACATTGCAATACCCGCTGATGTTTTGGCACGGAGAAGATGGATATTATTTTAATATTAAAATGAAAAATCCATTGAATGGTGAGTATCAGTATCATAATTTATTTCATTTATTTGTGAAAGACACTGATTAAAATAATGATTATTAAAAAAATGGTTAATGTCTGTATTGTTTGCCTTTGAAATGGTTAATTATCGGAGCAATTGCTGACTATCGGTAATGGTCAAGTACCTGTCGATGAATCGAGCGGATTAATATCATTTCCAAATAATTTATGTAATTTTGTCTCATCAAAAGACGAACTTATCAACAATGTATTTCCAGAAATTATTTCTAACTACAAAAATTATGAATGGATGAGTGAGCGAGCAATTTTAGCGGCAAAGAATAAAGATGTAGATGACCTAAACTACATAATTCAAAATAAGATCATTGGAACAATGCATTCATTCAAATCTATTGACTGCGTCACAAATGAAGATGAAGCCACCAACTATCCAATTGAATTTTTAAACTCTTTGGACGTGCCTGGCTTACCACCGCACAATTTACGCCTAAAGGTTGGCTCCGTAGTAATCATGCTTCGAAACATAAACCAACCAAAACTGTGCAACGGTACGCGTTTGGTGGTTAGAAAATTGATGAACAATGTAATTTACGCTACGATAATGATAGGAAAATTCAAAGGTGAGGAAGTTCTCATTCCGAGGATACCGATGATCCCAACCGATATGCTGTTTGAATTTAAAAGACTTCAATTTCCGATACGTCTTGCATTTGCCATGACCATCAACAAATCACAAGGCCAATCCTTAAAAGTTTGTGGTTTAAATCTAGAACATTCATGTTTTTCCCATGGTCAATTATACGTGGCATGTTCACGGGTCGGAAGACCATCTGCGTTGTTTGTTTTTGCGCCTGATAATAAAACAAAAAATGTCGTGTATCACAAGGTACTTAAATTAAGAGCAAACTATGTACTAAAATACAGAAATAATTATGAATGATTGATGTAGAATTTTTTTTTTTTTTGTATTTTTTCTAATAAAAAAAAATGCTTATTTATTGACATTAAGGCGGAACAAAGTTCGCCGGGTCAGCTAGTACTCAATAAAATAAACAAGGAATCACGTTTATTGTAAAAAATCGTTAATCTAATTAATAAGGTGTTGTCATTTTTTATTTAATAAATAGAATCATCTTATCATTTGGTGGCAAAAACATTAACCCGAACAGGTTAAAAAATAAATTTTGAAAAAAGTAAGAAGTTGGCGGGAAGAGTAAAAATATATGAATATATAAGTTGAACATTTGTATTATTTCCTTGGATTTATTTGAGAAAAGTACTATACAAGCCTCGGCGCGAACAGGGATTGTCGGCCTCGTATCTCTATATGGCCTCGTTATCACTCGGCCATCTATTACTACTCGGCCAACAATTCCCTATTTCGCGGCCTCTGCAGTAATGTACTATTATTGCACACTTCACAAAACAAACACGAAAGTTACAATACTTTCAATTCAAGAAATCACAATTTGAGCAAATGAATTGTCAAACCATACACAGTGAGTCAGTTTGTATATTTTGACAGTTCATTTGCTTGGAAGAGATAGCGTGGTCTGACTAGCAGTCTTATTGCTAAAAAGCGATCTCTCCTTTGAGAAACCTTTGTGCAGTGGAGAACTTGAAAAATTCTAGTGTTATTAGGAGGTTCAAAAGCAGAAAATTATCTTTAAAAAAGTACACGAAATACATTGGGCCCATGGTCAGCTGACATGACAAGGTTCATGAAGGCTTTGTCGAAACGGCTGAGCGACGCTTCGGGAGACCCTAGAGCTGGCGCCTACCTCTGCCAGAGAATCTCTCTGGCCATACAAAGAGGTAACGCCGCCAGCATACTGGGGACCATGCCGCAGGCGGACCTTTTGGATGGGGTATTCCTTTTATGACCTATTTTTTTATTATTGTATTATAGGTTATTTAAAGTAAGTGTTGCGTCTAGTGCCCTAATTAATACCGAGGGAGATCTAGACTACAAGTAAAACGCAGCGGACTGTAAACACTATGTATTGATAATAAATATAACAATAGTCGCGGATCGCGGCGCGTACAAAAGGTCGTGCGAGCGCAGAGCAAGGCGCGAGGGGAAGTGGTCGCCCGCCGCCGCAGTCGGTTAACGGTACTCCAGGCCGCGCTCTCCGCGGCGGTCCGGTTTACGTTGATGCGTCGGCGTTGTCGCTACCATATACTCCCGGCGTTGAAGAGCTTGTGTCTTCAACAGTAAGAATGGGCAGAGGACAGATATTGTTGAAGGCCCGGCGAATGATTCCCTTCTTCGTTTTGATGTCGGCCACTCTGGCTACGCCGTCTCTACCAGGTAACACTTGTATGATGCGACCCAGGAGCCACATAAGAGGAGGTAGGTTCTTCTCCTTGATTACCACCATGGTCCCGACGCTCAACTGTCCTTTGGAGCTGCGCCACTTGGTTCGCTGCTGAAGTCCAGATATGTATTCGTCGGAGAATCTTGCCCAAAAGTGCTGCTTTAGAAATTCGACGCGATGGAACCTCTGAAGCGAGGTGATCTTCTGGTCAGTGATTTGGGGATGAGGCACAGACATAAGAGACCTACCAATTAAGAAGTGGCCCGGCGTTAGCGGCGCAAGATCAGAAGGATCATCAGAAAGAGGTGTAAGAGGACGGGAGTTTAAGATGGCTTCAATTTGTATTAAGCATGTAGACATCTCCTCGTAAGTGAGATGTGTGAGGCCTAGGGTTCGCCGCAGGTGATGCTTCACCGATTTGACGGCCGATTCCCATAGTCCTCCAAAGTGTGGTGTGTATGCTGGAATGAACGAGAAATTTATGCCTTCGTTGGCCATGTCAACAGCAAAGTCTTGTTGCAGTACTCTAGAGAGCTCATTGAAGGTGCCAACGAATGTTGTCCCGTTATCGGAAAATATGGTTCTTGGCTTACCACGACGAGCTATAAAACGGCTAAGAGCTGCAATAAACGCTTCTTTAGTCAAGTCCGAGACGAGCTCCAAGTGAAGTGCCTTAGAAGCTAAACACACAAAGATGCAAATGTACGCCTTTACTAACCTGCACCCTCTACCCTTACGGTCGGCTAACAGAATCGGTCCCGCGTAGTCAGTACCAACTTCGAAAAACGGATATTCGAGGTGCAATCTCTCTTTCGGCAAATTGCCCATTTTTGGCTGCACTGTCTCAGCTTTAAGTTTAAGACACCGGAGGCAAGTGCGGACAACATGTTTCGCTAGGTTTTTACCTCCTAAAGGCCAGTAAACATGCTTGACGGTACTTAACAACAACTGGGGAGGAGCATGGTGCGTTAATTTGTGGTACATTTTAAAGAGCAACCTTGAAAGTGGATGTTTACTACAAATGACTATGGGATGCTTAACATCGTAATCGTAGAATGAGTTCCCTAGCCTACCCCCAACTCTGATAAGCCCAGAGTCAAAGAAAGGTGAAAGTGAAGAGAGGCGTCCCTTGTTTAGTAATTCTTTACCTAATTTAAGAAGGGCATATTCTTCAGGGAATGAATCTTGTTGAGATGTGCGGATAAGAAGGTCGGTAGCAGAAGCTAATTCCGAGGATGAAAGGGAACCAGCTAGTTTGCAATCAGCGTTCCTACATTTATGTATAAATCGCAATGTATATGCTACGATTCTTTGCAATTTTGAGTAATTTGATTTGTTTTTAATTAATTCATTTAATGGATTTAACGAAGGAGTTTCAGGTGACGAATCAGAGCATACGACCAAGGCCCTATTGGTTATGGTCTCTGGCAACGGACTGTCCTTTTTAGTACATGGGGGAGTCGGCCAGAGGGACGGGTCTTGTTTCAGGAATGCCGGTCCTGACCACCATAGCTCATTTTTTAAGAGGAGATCAGCGCTGAGCCCACGACTTACAAGGTCAGCGGGGTTCTCCTTTGAAGGCACATAATGAAAAGAATCATTACTGTAGCCTTCTTGTATTTCTGAGATGCGATTCTTAACAAAAGGCCGTAGAAGAGCTGGATTAGATGATAGCCAACCCATTACTATCATCGAATCGCACCAAAAAACGCAACGATCAGGTTTTTGCCGAAGTGAATCGAGAACCTTAGTGCACAATCTTGTCCCTAATAAGACCCCGCAGAGCTCAAGACGAGGAATTGTAGTGGCTTTGATTGGCGCAATTTTGCTTTTCGATGCTAGGAGACGCACACACACAGAGCCATCCCCCGCCACGGAACGGATGTACAAGCAGGCTCCGTATGCTTTTTCAGAAGAGTCTGAAAAAATGTGAAATTGTATGTTCATAGCCAAGTCGCATATTACCCATCGGGGTATGTTAACGTGATTGAGAATAGGAAGCGTGCTAACAAAACTATTCCATGATGTTACTATGTCCGCAGCGAGCGGCTCGTCCCAAGAATATTTATTTACCCACAGTTTCTGCAATATGATCTTGGCCTGTACCACGCAGGGCATTACTAGCCCGAGCGGATCAAAGACTTGTGCGATTGCCGAAAGGATGTGACGTTTTGTGACCACCGCTGGTGACGCTATATTTATTTGGAAGGCAAGAGTGTCACGAATGCACTGCCATTTGAGGCCTAATGTTTTAGACAGCTCGTGCTCACTCAAGTTTATAGACTCTGCATTGGAAGTGTCATCGGAAATCGCTTTAAGCACTTCCGAACTATTTGATTGCCATTTTCTTAAATTAAAACATGCAGATTTAAGAGTTTCCGATACCTTACGACACATTGCAACGGTGTCATCAATTGAATGTGAGCCAGACAAAAAATCGTCCACATAGAAGTCTCTGGCGATGGCTTCTTGGGTCTGAATATCTGGTGACTCCTGTGACAGCTGTAAGAGGCATCGCGTGCTCAAAAACGAAGCAGAAGACGTGCCGTAAGTCACCGTCTTGAGGGAGAATATTTTAAGCGGCTTTGAGGGGTCTGACCGCCATAAGATCTGCTGTAACGGACGTTGGCTGTCATCTATTAGGATCTGTCGGTACATCTTTTCGATGTCCGCTGACACGACATACTTGTGTTGACGAAACCGAAGCAGTATGGAAAATAAGTCGTCCTGTATCCTGGGCCCTAGCAACTGGATATCATTTAAGGACTTTCCGGTGCTACTGACAGCGGAGGCGTCGAAGACAACACGAAGCTTGGTGGTGGTACTAGACTCCCTAATAACTCCGTGATGCGGCAGGAAATAAGATGGCAACCAAGAACATGGAATAATTTCGCTCATATGGCCCAATGCCTCGTATTCTTCCATGAAGTCCACATAACGCTCTTTAAGTAGGGCATCCCTGTCTAGCCTGCGTTCGAGCGATAAAAACCTGCGCTTAGCCATTTCATAGGAACACCCTAAAACTTCAGGAGACTCTTTTAAAGGCATGGTTACCACAAATCGTCCGTGCTCGTTCCTTTTTGTGGTATTTACGAAATTGTCCTCGCATGTGTTCTCTTCTACCGTTAAATTGTGTTTTTGCGGTATGGTGTCTAGTTCCCAGAAACGCGTAAGAGACGTATCTGTTTGCTCGTCATTGAGGAACAAGCAAACAGGGTTAACGGAACTTGGCTGATATAAGACGCCCGACAAGAGCCAACCAAGCTTCGTTTCAAAAAGAGTCGGATTATTCTTGCCTAAATCTATGCGGTTGGAACCAATGACGCTCCAAAAGACCTGTGCGCCGACAAGAATATCGACCGAAGAAGGCTCATGAAATGAAGGATCGGCAAGACAAATTCCCGACGGTATGGGTATACCTTCTACGTTGAGGTATTTATGAGGTATTGAAGAAGTGATTTTAGGCATAACTAAGCAATCGATTTCTGTTTTGTAGCCGCCATCGTAAGACTCCAATGTAAGAGAGCAAGATTGTGCACTACTAGACTCCTGATTGTTTATGCCGGTGACTTTTGATTTGACAGGCCTAGTTGGCAAGAGAAGCTTACTAGATAAGTCCTGCGTTATGAAATTGGCCGTACTCCCATTATCCAATAAGACCCTGGCGTTGTGCATCTGACCTTTGCTGTCGCACACCCTGACCAAGGCTGTAGAAAGAAGTACATGCTGAGATAAGTTATTGACATTCTGATTATTATTTATAGTTAATGCTACATGCTCCGGTATTCTTACGGGCTCATTGTGAATATGAAGTAAGGTGTTATGCTTAACTTTGCAATATTTGCAATGGCTGAGCCGGCATTTATTATCTGTGTGACCTGGACGTAAGCAATTCATGCATACCTTAAATTCTTTTGCCTTGATCAAGCGTTGCTCGACCGGCAAGGACCTAAAAGTTTCGCAATTAAATAAATAATGAGGCTTACGACACAGAGAACAATTGACACTATATGTTTTACTTTTTTGACCTTCACTACTCGAAGACACTAGGAAACTTTTAGGTTTATGAAATGACGTATCTGTTTTAGGTTTATTGTTTTTTGCCTCTTCCAATGTTTCAAGAAGATTGCACCTGTTACTTAAAAATGCTATAAAATCATCTAGGCTAGGATATTCTTTCAATAAGTTCCTATGCTCCTCCCAGTGCCTGCTTGTAATAGGATCTAATTTAGATGCCATCATGTGTATAATCAATGTGCCCCAGTACTGAGTTGGTTGGTCAAGTGTTGATAAGGCTCTTAAGTTTTTATTTGTGGTGTCAACAATTTGTCGCAGGCCCTGACTAGACTCTTTACTAATGGGTTCTACGTTAAAAAGTGCCTGGACATGATTGTTGATGAGCAACTGCTTGTTGTCGTACCTATCGCATAGAAGTTTCCAGGCAGACTCGTAATTATCGCCTCTAAAATCTAAGCTTCTAATTACTAACGCCGCGCTTCCGTGAAGAGAAGCGCGCAGGTAATGAAACTTATTTATGTTGTCTATACTTGCCTCCGTATGAATCAAAGAAACATAAATGTCTTTAAACTCCAACCAATTCTGGTATCCACCGCTAAAATGAGGTAAATTAATTTTGGGCAATCTGACGTTGTGTTGTTTATGATTAATAGCTGTTTGGCATTCATTAAAGCTCACCTCGGACCGTGCATCTTTCTTACGTTTCGCGCGGTGCCTGTCAATCAGCTCGCGAGCAACCGATAGCTCCTGGTAATAAACCCGCTCAAATTGCTCCCGTTCTTCATACTGCGTGCTGGGGTCCTCCGCTAGCATCTCCAATTCGCTCTGGTAGGAATCAAAACATTCGTAGGAAAGATCCAATTTTTTGATACGCATGTCTAGTTCTACTAATTGCAAATCGCTTAACTGCTCACAAGATTTTGATGTACTCAAGTAAGATATAAATTGTGTAAGCTTTGTTTTAATAGTGGCTCGCTTCTTAACTAACTCCTTGAATCTAAATTCGCTAGTCATTATGTCAAAAACAAATTAAAAAAGTTGAAAAAAATAATTTACTACTTAAAAATAACACAAGTCACAACGTAACCTCACTTCGTGAATAAATTAGCAGACAGAATAGGATCGACGTAAAATTTGTTGCTATGAAACTTTTGGCAGGCGCAACAATATTGCTGGAAAAATTGCTATTTTATTCCCGCAGTACGAGTTGTATGGACAGAAACACTGTGTTATGTATGTGTACCCACTTATTGTTTACATTAATCGGTATGAACTTTTTATGCACCGCTGCAATGACTTAGCAACGTTTTTGTTGTATTATGTTTTTATGAGCCTTTAAAATGATGAATGCACTGAATAGCTTTTGTGAGCTAGTTTTTATGATTGCGTAGACTTAGTTTATTTGATTGTAAGTAGTCAATAGGGACTTATTGTGTGTAAAAATAATTTATTGATGATATAAAAGATTAAAATAAAAGATGATTTTATAAATACTGATTATGTGTATAAATAATTATGTTAACATTAAAATTGTAATTGTATTTTATTCGAATTGATTGTTAAAATAAATGATATAAGTTTTGTAAACAGAATATAAAATGAATAGATTAAAATTTGTAGATAAAATAGATCGAGACTTCGTAAGTAGACATGTATATGGTGTTTACTTAACAATGAAGCTATCTTAAACACAATTATAATAGTATTTTCTTACGGTTTCGTAAGTAAATAATTATGATGTGAAATAAATTTGATAAAAACATAATAATAATGCAATTTTCTTACGTTTTCGCAAGGAAATAGTTATGATGTGTATATAATTGAAATTAAAATATGATTTTAAAATGAATTGTAGTGATTATTATGATTTGAAATTAATAAAATTGTAAAAAAAAAAATTGGAAAGGTCTCACTGTTTCTAATGCTATCCCAGTATATCCGATTATCCGATGATTTTAAATTCTGTCGTTCTTTGTAGATACTTTTGGGGATATTCCAGTAAGGATTACGTAATTTGCACTGATCACTTCGTTCTCGCTTTATGTTCGCCCGTTGCTATGCTGCTTGGTGTAGATGGGACGGTCGTTGCTTGAAAACTTGAAGACGAGTGTTGCTCGATGATTTCTGCATAAGGGACCGAACCCGAAGTCCACTGTAGACAGGCGCCAGATGATGCTCGTGATGCGCTGTGATGATCAGCACCCAGAATCTCGTCGTGCTCAGTAACTGTCTTGATGGCCGACGAGTACTTCACGATGGATGCGATGTTTAGTAGAAATTACGCTCCGCGAGTCCGCGTAGGAATTGGTCGCTTATTTCGGCGAGTTTAAGGACCATATGTTGCGTCTAGTGCCCTAATTAATACCGAGGGAGATCTAGACTACAAGTAAAACGCAGCGGACTGTAAACACTATGTATTGATAATAAATATAACAATAGTCGCGGATCGCGGCGCGTAATTTCTCTCCGCGGCGGTCCGGTTTACGTTGATGCGTCGGCGTTGTCGCTACCAGTAAGGTTTAATATATAGGTACGTTTTTTCTTATATTGTGTCTTTGAGCATGTGACATTGACATTTGAAGGTAAGTAAGCACATCGCTAAAGAATACATAGTGGTGATATTTCGCCTTATGTTATTTAAGTTACAGTTTGTATGAAGATTGCCCAACATTTATATATTTTTCGAAACTAGATTAAATTTGCTATTTTGCAATATTTTTGTCAGAGGAAATATAACTAATTTATGTTACTGAAAAATTGGAAAAGTTTTGACATGCTTTATATATACAGTAATGTGGCGGCCTATGATGGCTGCGTTTATCACGTGATAAATAAGTAGGCTTGGGACTTTTCACTGCTCGCCGTGGTTGTACAATCCATGGAGTCGTCATATGATAAAAAAATATATTCAGTCAAAGTCTAAAAATTTACTGTTTTATTAAATGTCATAATTTATGTTGTTACATTTTTGATGGGCACGTTGTAATAGTTTGCAATTAATTTTATCATAAATCTATCGGTAATTTCATATTATACCTAGTGGTCACAAATTATGCATCCTTTTTGATAGGTACTTGTGTTGTGACAGACTACTCGTACTGACAACTTTTCGCAACTTAAAATTAGGAACATCTTGAGTACTTTATAAATTGTACTTTGTTTCATGCAATATTGCAATTAACGAGAAACAAACATAAATCTAAATAAAAATCGTTCATATTTCCGGTCTTCTTCTGGTGATTTTGGCTGTTAACATGCCCTATTATGATGGACTTTTTGAGTCTTAGGTTAGTTTATTTAGCCAGGCTATCCCCACGCGTTTCGGTCGCGCGAAACATTCCGTTCCTAAGTAGCTACCCGGCGGGACAAAACGTCAGTGGGCTGCCACGCCTCGCGGCGAGCGGACGGCGCGCACGCATAGCTAACGTTTCCCGCGCAACCTGTGCTGTGCTGTGCTGTGCTGTATTGTATATGTATTTGACGCGATTCGACCCAAATGGTCTCATATAAATTTGGTTCGGATCCGATTCGGATTGTATTAGGTTTTATAATTTTTTTCATTTAGTATTTTATTAGCTTTCTTTGTTTTGTGCAAGTCCATCTTAGATTTTTTTAAATAAATGAATGAAATATTCTTATGTACGTTTATTTGTTTTTATTTTACATATATCCAGGCCAGGCAGTTCAATCTATGAAAAGATGAAATTAATTAATTTAAAACCACCGTGTGATTGTTTCCCGTCCGATTATTTAATAAAGATTTTTGTTAGATTATTAAAATAAAATGTATAGTTAGTTTTATGACGGATGTCACTCGCTGATTCAAAATATATAAAAATGACTTTATTTTTATATCGGTGGCCAACATCACCGATATTGAAGCACAACCTTCACAATACATACAAATTCAATCTGTTGTTTGTTTTATGGAATCACCTTGCCACTGAATACCTACCTAAAATACCAAGGAGCGAAGGCACGAGAAAAAGCTAGCGTTTACATAGCGGAGGCAACCCTAGCGCACATTCCAACGACGTTGCGTCACCCGCGGGAGGGGGCATCGATAGCGGTGGCAACGCCTGCCGTCCAAACAAGTGGTGTATCTGTTACGTAGTACTGACTTTTGTTTTGTGCAATAAAGTTTAAATAAATAAATAAATAAATAAATAACTTGTATATAATCTGTGCCAGAGCTCAATTTCGCCAGGCACAAAATTATTCATTCTAAATTAAACCAGTAATTATTGTAATGTCTTCAATCAAAAGTGACAATTTATAAAGTACTCATAATGTTTCTTAATTTTGTTGCGAAAAGTTGTCAGTATGAGTAATCTGTCACAACACAAGTACCTATCAAAAAGGATGCATAATTTGTGACCACTAGGTATAATATGAAATTACCGATAGATTTATTGTAAAACTAGCTGTGCCCCGCGGTGTTACCCGCTCATCCCACGGGAACACTAAATTTATTCGGGATGAAAAGTATCCTATGTCCTTCCCCGGGACTTAAACTATCTATATACCAAATTTCATCTAAATCGGTTCAGCGGTTTTAGCATGAAGAGGTAACAGACAGACAGACAGACAGACAGACAGACACACTTTCGCATTTATAATATTAGTATGGATTAATTGCAAACTACTTATTATAACGTGCCCCTTAAAAATGTAACAACATATATTATGACATTTAATAAAACATTTAATTTTTAGACTTTGACTTTGAATTTATTTTTTTATCATATGACGACTCCATGGATTGGACAACCACGACGAGCAGTGAAAAGTCCCAAGCCTATAAATAAGTGACGAAGGATCTGTCACTCACACTCGCATCTTGTCAAATGTGACGGATGCTTTGTCACTAATTTATCGCGCGATAAAAGCAACCATCATAGGCTCGCTGATGATCTTTAATATGGCTGACTGGACCTTTACGTTTTGTTACATACAAGTTTCAAGATAAATTCACCAATTATTGACAATTAAAGCTGTAACGTAAAATAAATAAGCAAAAAATTAAAAAAATAATGATGGTGCAGGCGAAGTTCTAACCCAAGTTTTCTATGGCTTTTCGGGTATCAGTAACCTTTAAGGACAGACCTTTTACCATTGGGAAACCATCAAAGCTAGCACGTTAATAAAAGAAAAACATAAAATTATGACGGAAGACATTGCATAATTTGATTTTACCTTATGATAGTAACCATAAAGTTTTTATTACTCACTAACTGCTCATAAATATAACGCCATTTTCATTATTATTAAATTAAGGTAGAAATTGATATAAAATAAAACCTACTAAGTACCTCTATAATTTCATAAAAGTAAATTGATATCTAATAGTAGAGTTGTTACTCCGCTGTTTTTTAACATAATTGTGCGCATCGGGTTACAACCATGAAATTTCTACCACAGATAGAGTGTTCCACGGTGATTATTTTCAGATGTGGAGGGAAGTCAGATTCGTCCCCTGTCAGGCGGGAGAGCGGAGTGAATACGGCCAAGTATCCCTCTTTTCTTTCTTTATTGCTGGTCAGTTAAGTCTACCAGGACGTGTTTGGTATCGTTTCCGTGTAAAACAAATATCAGAAATTCATTTTTTATGTTATTTTTGTATAGTTCAATATAAAAATATGGGTATAATGGCCGAAAAGGTAAAAATCACAACAAGTTTTTTTATTCAGTGAGGTAAATTCGTTCAATTTAGTGAACATTTTCAAATTATTATTATTATTTAAAAAAGCTCATTTAATCTGGTTTCTAAACATATATGCATGTTGGGCACTTCTCATACAAACAGTAGCTTAAAATATATCTTTACGTCGGCGTAACCAACGTAAATCTCCGAACGCATCCTATTTCGCTTCATTAAATACATTTAATAATGATTATTAACATGCTTTTACATATAATATTTACTATATACGTCCTAGAAAAACAAATTAATGTAATTAAAACAAAATATTTTTTTGCTAATGTATCACGAGCACACGGGCTAATCTCAACATCAACAATTTATTTAAGTTACTGTTTGTATGAAGAGTGCCCAATATGTATATATTTTTAGAAACTAGATTAAATTTTCTATTTTGCAATATTTTTCTTAGTTGTAAATATTCAGGAAATATAACTAATTTATCTCCCTGAATAAAAAAAACTTGTTATGATTTTTACAATTTCGGAAATACAACCATATTTTTATATGGTACTATGAATAAATAACAAGAAAAATAAATTTCTGATATCTGTTTTACACGAAAATGACACCGCACAAGTCCTAGTAGCGTTATCTGATCAGTAATATAAAAAGAAAAAGAGGACTCCTTTGTCCTATTCACCCCGCTTTCCTGCCGCACAGGGAATGAATCTGACTTCCCTCCACATCTGAAAATAGTCACCGCAGAATACTGTATCTGTGGTAGAAATTTCGTGGTTGTATCCCGATGTACACAATTTCGCGACTTAGCAAAATGTACTAGAACACGCAGGCTAAGCTTAACATCAACATTTTTTTCAAGGTACTTTTTGTATCAGATGTGCCCACTATGTATGCATTTTTAAAAACAAGATTAAATTTGCTGTTTAGTAATATTTTTTTAAATTGTAAAGATTCAGGATAGATAACTAATTTATCGTTCTGAATAAAAAAAACATGTTGTGATTTTTACCTTTTTGGCAATAAACCCAATTTTTTATATGAAACTATTCTTAAATAACATGAAAAATTAATAGCTGATATCTATTTTACACGAAAACGATGTCGCACAAGCCCTAATAGCCTTAACTGCTCAGTAATAAAAAAAAAAAATGAGTAGTACTTGGTCCTCTTCACCCCGCTCTCCCACCACACAGGGGACGAATCTGACTTCCCTCCACATCTGAAAATAATCACCGTGGAACGTTCTATGTGTGGTAGAAATTTCATGCTTGTAACCCGATGCGCACAATTTCGCGGCTTAGCAACTCTACTATGAGTAGGTATATACATTTGTGTTGTTACAACAAAGTTGAGCACTTTAGTACCTTTTTGCATTAAATTTCAACAAAGAGAGAACCATCAAAACTGATCAAAACTAAACAAGAATATGTCAAGTTTAACTTGATAAGGATTTTGAATTTTATTCTAATGCTCAAAATTTTTATGGCTTGTCCATCACCATACCACACACACACACCATGGGACCACGGGACCATGTCAAAGGGGTCCGATTTTTTAAATTGTTGTATAACGCCAATTATTTATTTATTTCAACTTTATTGCACAAAAATTCATTTAATGATATAGGTATACATAAGTAAACTTAATCAAGGAATTACTTAGTTATAAATAAAATAATTAAGTAACTAAAAAAAACTAAAAAAGGTGTAAAATACTCTGCCCCCGCGGCATGGTCCCGAAGACGCTGGCAGCATTTCCTCGCTGAATAGCAATGCTAATGCGTTGTGCGAGGAAACTGCCAGATCTTCGTTCCCCAGTACTTTCAAACAATCTTTTAGCGAGGTCTTTATAGTTTGTTGGCGCTGGGACCCCACGGACCTGTCTCGACCCCGAAAGGAATAAAATTATATTCGGGGCCGAGACCTCTATACTTATTATGTTTCAATTTTTCGGCCGCCTCTGCTGCCGCCCCTGCTCTGTTTAATGTTCCGTGAAGGTGAGACGGGGCCAGTGTGTCTACGCAAGTGGCGTCCCACACCAGCACCCGGCCTAACCTCCACGGAATCAGTGACATTCCGTCCGGTCTCTTGCCATCATCCCTGGCGATGCCCGGTGGCTCTAGAACTGCCGGCACGTTGGCGGTGGCAAGAGAGCGGCGGATAATGTCGTTAAGAGCGGCATGTCTAGAGAAGCGGCCTGCACTTTTTTGACATAAGAGGCCGTGATGTCCCAGCGCGTTGACCTCGCTGCCGCAGGGGCATGTGTGTGGCGTGCATAAATTAATTCCTAGGCGCAGGCAGGTGGCAATGCGGAGGGTGTCGGGCTCTAAAAAGGTACCAGTGTTGGCTGATGGGAAAGCGTGCAGCCAGTGGCCAGCTTCTTTGGTACCCGCTGCCAATATTCTGGCACGTTCAGAGCCCGTACTGCGACTCAAGAGGGAATTATAAACAAAATTTGACTGAATGTCATCCCAGGCCCTTTGGGAATTTAAATTTTCAGGGAAGTCCTCTCCCGGGCTAGCAGCGGACCAAGCTCTTTTGGCCTCTGTCAAGCCCGCAGTCTCATAGTTTAAGGGAAAGAAAGCCCTTAGAATTTTACCTATGAAACCTGCCGAGGTACGGGCAGAGGACAAAATAGCTGGCGTGGAGATGGAGGTAATTTTGCGAATCCCAAGCCCACCAAAGCGAATGGGAAGGGATGCTTGTGTCCAGGATTCTTCGCTGAACTGAATATTTAAAATGCATTCCAGATTTGCTTTGATTGTGTCATCAATTTGACCAAGTTTTGGAAATTTAAAGAATGGACAGCAGCGAAGGACATAAGTGAATTTCGGGACAAAAAGGCAGAATTTAAGAATGGTAGTAGCGAAATGGGGGCTAATTTCAAGTAGACGGCTTTCATAGCTTTTGAATTTGGAAACAAATTCTGAAATGAAGTTCGGAAAAGATTCTTCGAAAATTGGAGACCCTAGGAGGCTGAGGGAATATCGGTCTACCATTTTTATGTTCGGTGTTAGAGCATCGAATTTTTGTTTTAAATCGAGAACATTTAAGGTGGGGTTTTGTATGAAGAGCTCGCATTTGCTAAAGTTGAGCTCTAAGCCAATTGATTTGAATTCCGAATTGATGGTTGAAAGGTCAGACAGTAAGGTATCCAAGTCGCCTCCTAGGGTTCCGTCATCCAGGTACCAAGCGTTAAATTTTGATTTTAAATTTCGAATAATAGGGTTAATAGCCAAACTGAAAATTGCTGGCCCGAGTGGGTCGCCCTGCTGACAGCCTACTTCTGATGATAAAGCATTTTCTCGGTAAATAAGATGTGATGGATCGGCATAACAATGGAGAAGGTAGTTGTATATTTCCGGAACATTGTTTTTGACTTCTGTCAGCAGGATGTCCCTACATCAATTTTGACTAGTACATCGCAGGATTCTTTAGAGAGGTAAGTTCGCAAGGCATGGACGGCTGCCTCGCACTTTCCTTTTACAGCGAAACCGAGTTGTGTAGGTTCGAAAACGGACTGTAATTTGGAAGAGATAAACCTAACAGCAATTTTGGATGCGAGACGTCTGAGAGTAGATCCAACGGCAATTGGGGTGAGACCACCCCTCCGTCCTTTTTGGTTAGGGCAATGAGGTTTGCGCCATAGAGAATCGGAACTATCTGTGGGTTGACATTGCCCAAGTACATAGCATTGACCAATTTTGTTAAGGACTCTACTAGGCGTTCACCAGCATCGCCCACAGAGTGAGATGTCAAATCCTTTAAATGTTGGGGTGATAGTCCATCCAGGCCTGCAGCGGAACCGGTTTTGAAAGATTCAATTGCTTGGGTGACATCTCTATTTTTAATTTTTAGGCAGGCCTGGTTTGCCGCTGGTGGATCGAAAAATACGGCGTTGAAGGGCCTGGGGGATGTTTCGTTTGTAGGGCCGAAAGAGTGTCAGGGGTATTTGGTGACAGCACGTCGTTAGAAAATAAAAGACGGGCGGCACCTTTCAAATCTCCGTCGCTGATTTTGGCTTCGACGGCTTTTCGGCGGTTGAACGATGAGGTGGAATTTGCATGGGCTAAGGGAGGTGAGAAATGGTTCATGGAGTTGTTATTTTTTGGGTGAGCGATGTTGATGTACCGTCATTGTGGGCGTGAAGTATGTGAAAAGAGAAAAGTAAAAGGTTATGCCAAGCTTCGATGTCATTAACCTCGACACATTTGTCTATTAAGTGTGATAAATGTGTCGCGGCGGTGATTCTCGCACCACGCGGAATTCGTTATTCTTGCACAAAATACTTACATAAGTAAAAGTACAAATGGTGGACTTAATGCCACAATTCTCAATCTTAACCGATTTACACGGTCTCAAGATACAGGCTCAGCCTAGTTTGGGGCTCGCGGGATATCTGCATATTTTTAGGGTTAATTCATTTCAAATCTATGACACGGTTGTACATAAAATACTTACAATAAAACTAAACCTTAAAATAAAACTAAACTAGAATACAATAAAGTTTAATTAAAACTAAACTAAATCTAAAAATGGTCCTGCGGCATAGTGCCGAAGATGCTGGCCGCATTTCCTCGCTGAATCGCCAAACTGATTCTTTGAGCGAGGAAACCGCCAGCTCTCCGGTCACCAGTATCGAAAAGCCTCTTCGCAATATCTTTGGAGAGGCTTAATGCGCTAGGTCCCGCTTTTAAATTAAATATTTCACTTAATTACATTAACTAAGTATTTTTCAGTATATTTCGGTGACATATTGTAAAATGTCTTCCATACAGGTTAGTACAGGTAAAACGTTGCACCTGTAATACAAAGAAGCTTCGGGTTCGAGTCCCGGTGTTCGGTGTGAGGAGCGCAATTTAATTTTACTTTGTATCTATTAGCAATTATATAGCAATTCGAAGCATAATTGTGTTTGGAAATGAAATATAAGTACAGTTATTTTACTTTGATTGTAGATATTTAAAGCGAGTAAAGCAAGCTGGAAGTTGCTAGTTCATTCATTTCGTAGATAGCGTAAAAAGGGAACTAATTAAATAATTATACAGCCAAAGCCGCAGTACAACAACAGAGGTAAGATAACTTATTCCATTTGGTAACTGTTTGCGCGCTTGATTAAACTAACTGAGCTAAATTTAGATTACATCTACATTGCTAAGGCAAACAGATATTCGGCACAGAAATCATCTCATCCTGGAGACAAATTTACTATCAATGAAACATTCATATCTTCTATTATGACGAAGTCCGTACGAGGAAGATTTTTAAGGTTCCGTACCGCATTTGATAAAAAACGGAGCTCTTATTATTAGGGTAAACACGAACCCCTATTAGTCTCCACTGTCAGTATGTCTGTCAGTCACCGGGCTGTATCTCATGAACCGTTATAGTTAGACTATAATTTTTTCGTAAATAATACTTAAAACAATTAACAAACAGGAGTGGAAATTATGCAGTACAGACGAAACTCATGCAAAAAAGTTCTAGCCAAAAATGGCACAAGGCATTTATTGTCCTTTATATAACAACTGTAAGACACGTTCGGCTGTAAACGATACAGTCAATCAATTTGATTCCCAGGCCATTTCGTACCTTGTCACAGTGAACGCCAATATGAAAGCTGCTTGAGATTTCATATAATTGTCATTGTGACAAGGTTCTATAGCGGCCTAAAAATCAAATTGGTTGACTGTAGCAGTCTTGCAAAGATAAGAGGAGTGGTGCCGTATCACGAGGATGGTAATTTGCGTCTCTTGACAATATAATATGTTAATTTCAATGGGAAAGAGAATATAATATTACGTCGAGCTAAAATTATATATTAAGACGACGTGATCTCAAACACAGTTTATGTACAAATGTTTAGCCTAACCTAACCTACTGTGTACTTCCGTAGCGTCACGACAAAGTCATGTAACCGCAGTTTCTAAGACTTTTACGTCGTATCTATACCCAGAGGGGGTTTGTTAACAATCGCAATTCAAATGTCATATCGTTCCATCCCTCTCCTCCACGTGTGAAACTGTATGTGAAGCGAATTGTAAAGTTCGTAGTAACCCCTCAGTTCCACTTTGATCGTAAACTTCCCATAAACGTGGTCACTTTAGTATCGGAAAATGTGACACTGCAATACTTTCTTCAACAGAACAAGGTAGTAAAACACTTGAAACTCTTAAGTCTTGAAGTCTTTTGTGTTCTGGACTGTCAACGTCGTAAAGAGATAATGATGAGGCAGGTGATAAAGTGTGACCTTTGACCGCGTAGTTTTTTTGTGTAGATATAATGAAATGACATCTGTGGAAACTTTGGTAAACAAATTAACATTTCCTACGGAGCGCTAAAACGATTCATACAAATGGCCACCTAATTGTGATGTCATTATATGTTATGTCACAGTACCTACCAATAGTTGTATTTGCCATTTTCACCGTGCTATTATTGTTTTGTTAAATTATGAGGATTCTAAAAACAATTTCAAAATTTCTTCTGGGTTTAAAAAAGGAATCATAAAATTTTCGTATCTGCCAATGAAGAGGTCATCATGGAAGGATTTTTTTAAATTTAGCTTGTTCGGGGCTTGCTTGATCTTGAGGGGAAGGCGGTTCCAGAGGCGGGCCACTTGGACGGTAAAAGAGTTGGGCATAAAACCTGTACGGTGAGGAGGGATGGAAAGAGATAGATTGCCAGAAGAGCGAAATTGGCGGTTAAGAGTTAAACTATAATAATGGAAGAAGTCCTTGAGGTATTTGGGCGAATTCGAGTCTTTGAGAATTGAGAAGAGAGTGCAAAGCATTCGCATTTAAAGCCTGCCGAGCTGAGTGCGGTAAGAAGACACGTGGTCATACTTACAAAGACAGAAAATGAAACGAATGCAGTTGTTGAGAAGTCTTTCCAGTTTGTTCAGAAGCTTCACGATTAGGTCCGGATAACACACACCACCGTAGTCAATTATAGGTGAAATCAACGTCTGAACTGGCAGGATCTTGGTTTTAATGGGTAAAAGTAATATAAGAAGTAGTAATAGTAGTCATATTGAGCTAATTCTATTCATATAACTACATTATTGTTTGCAAATAGAATCGAGTTAGGACATTGTGATAACCCCCTAATCCCCTCGTATGCTGAAACTAATGCCATAGCAAAATCCAATCATTTCATTACAGCCTTATCTATTCGTAAATAAGCAATTATCCGTAGATAACTTGGTTACGTACCGAACACAATTCATCTTCCGAACAACCTTGTCGCAGTGACAAATCATCGTCACTACTTGGAACTAAACTGGATATATAAGTCAAGTTAATTCGATAAAGTTCTATTGTGACACGAATCAATTTCAGTTACTGTATGGGCCATTGTGTCTTCATGTGTTTATCAAGGGTGGTTGTGTTTTTATTGGTTTTGGGAACATGTCGTGGGTATTTTCAGCTAATAAACGATAAAAATGCTAGATTCGGAAATATGCTTTCGCCACCGGAGGATTTGGCAAATTATAAGGTATTTCTTTATAGCACTCGACGTAAGAGAGCTATGATTTATAATAATAATAATAATCCATTTATTTCAGATATCCATCCATAGATCTGTTAGTAACATTCATTTATGCAAAATTCATTTATTTAGCAAAATCACACGCTTTCTTAAATATCTTATATCTAACTATCAGCCACAGAACATAGGCCTTCCACATGATTTGCCACAAAGTGCGATCCCGTGAAGACCGTATCCATTGAATCCCAGCTACCCTCACGAGGTCATCCGTCCATCTAGTCAGGGGCCGTTCCACGCTGCGCTTTCCTATACGTGGTCGCCACTCTAGGACTTTGCTGCTCCAACAGGCGTCCATTATGCGGGCTACATGGCCTGCCCATTGCCACTTATGCCAGCTATGTCGGTTACCTTGGTTCTTCTGTGGATTAAATATCTTAGTACAGTTGCCGAGAAACTTCTTGAGCCTAACCTTGACTGCGCAGTTGCCGATTTACGTACAAATATGCATGCGCAGATCCGCCATTTTGGGTCAAGAAGTTTCTCGGCAACTGTAATAATCTTTATAATTATCTTAAATTTAATAGCACACGGCACCCCTGGCCTGCTTTGAATGAGTTTTTTTAAATTTCATTATTAGTTTAATAATCAAATACAGCAAGTTCTCTCTTTGAGCGTCGCAAAAGCGGCCTGAGAATAGTATTTTAATAGTTGTTTCTGTAAAATATGCTATTGGTCGTTGGTGACTGGGCGTGACGACGCGACAGACGCGTGTATACCACTACTCGGCTATATATGTAGATGCGTCCAAGACGCACGAACGTTGTTTAAGAGACACCACGCTCGGATCTTCTGCTCCCACATACGGTCGCTCGCCGCTCCGCTGGCCGCGTGTAGTCGTGGCCGCCTTTTGAACTGAACGTTCAGAGAATATTTGTTAACAAGAAGGTGTGAAACTTGAAGTTTATTAGTTGTAAAACATTACAACACGTGGGTGGGTCGTTCAATATTTCATAACCGAAGTTTACCGAAGCTAGCGTCACGTGAGGATTAATTAATTAGGGTATGTAGACCAGTCAACTAGGGTTCAGATTCTTGCAATAAACTATGTTTCTAAGGATCGAAGCACGGCTTCGTCGTCAGGCTCTCAGAACTACTAAGCCAGAAACCGTTATGTTGTGATATTCCAAAGAATTTCATTATTTGGCGGTTTTTTCTGAGGATAAGATCAGGCAAGTAATTGACCCTTGAGCGATGTTAACTCATTCAACCATCGGCCTAGGCGTTCAATTGAACAATTATTTTAATCAATTGCCTATGACGTAAATCTATACTCAAACGCAAATCACAGAATATCTTGCAAACGGGATATTTCAAACTTAAAAGGGTATATCACTGTTCCTTTTCCTTTCCTTTTACGTAAAGTTTGCACCTGGTAACTATGGCGTAGCACACAAATGAGGTCCAAACTTAAAGTAACCGGGTTATACAAATCGAGGTTTTTTTTTTATCTGTTTCCCTCTCTAAAACATAAGAAATCTTTACGAAAATTTAGGAACTGAATACGAAGGTTAAAAGGGGAGGGGAAAATTATTAAGTACTAGCTTTTGCCCGCGACTTCGTCCGCGTGGAACTTGGAAGTATGGAAGCAACCTCGTACAACACGATAGATATCCACCTAATCACCTTAATTAATAAATGGGATTATTAAACGCGCCTAATCAAATGTAAGAGCAAATGTAAGGTCTAATAATTACATAATGTAATGTACAATTACAGGGTCATCAATGTCATCATGAATTACTTACTCACTTTTCAATCTTTTTAGAGATAATTTCCAGGATAAAAACTATCCTATGTCCTTCCTCGGATCTTAAACTATCTCCGTGCCAAATTTCATCAAAATCGATTCAGCGGTTTAAGCGTGAAGAGGTAACAGACAGACAGACAGACACACTTTCGCATTTATAATATTATAGTATGGATTAGTATGGATTAAATTTGTGTACTAGGCGCGTTTGCGGCGGAATTTTGGCAAAAAAATATACGCCTATATATTGACATGTAATTTGTAAGTGAATTTGGACCTTAGTTGTGTGAAGTGGACTGTAGTTATGTAGTTTTAGATCACAATGTTCGAAATATTTTGTTTGCAAGATATTCCGTGTGAAGATCCATATCTTGACTGACTTGAGGAGGGTTATTCCTAATAAATAAAAGTTCAATCTTTCATCCATCCCCTTTATAGATGCCAGGTGGGCCTAAGGAAAAGCCAGAAGAAATGTGTCTTTCTCGGTCTACCTGGGTCATTGTCAGTTCCAAAAAATACTTACAATGAAACATAAAACCTCCTTTTTTCGAAGTCCGTTAAAAAACAAAAGTCGTCCTTCCGGTGGTCAAAAGTTAAGAGTTAGTATGAATCCCGGTTAAGTTGCAATTACATTGGATTATAGAAGAGGGAACGTGCTTTGCTTTCGTACGAGTTTTATCAGAAAATTAGGCCTTGGAAACCTTAATTTGGAAAGATTCGATACTAAATCTGACAACAACCCACCCCGTGAACGGAAGCTTTGAACTTCTTAAAATAGGTCATTAAAATACGCGATACACTAAGAACATTTTGATGTTTTTTTTTCTTTTTTCATTCACATAATGACCGGCAATTGACCTCAGTATCACCTGATACTGTGATTACATGGTCGAGGCCGGTTCAGTAATAAGGTCCTACACCTTATCTTGAAAAGACCCAAATTATAATTTTCCGAAAATACCCGATGTATTTATTTAAATTAGTGACAGTCGCGAAAACAATCAGAAAATTACACAGAAAATTTTGTTAATTTTGCAAGCCAAGTTTAAACCCTTGTGATTTAATCTACAATTTTTATCACCCCGTTACAAATTCACAAGTTACCTTAACTGCTTAAACAAACATTGTAACTTTGACCCTCATTAAACTAAGGGTCCGAGATTTCGGTCCCGGATACGTTAACCGCTCAAGTTACTGTGTAATCTGAAACCATGCTGAAACTCAAGAAGGTACTAAGTTTATTTAAATCGAATAGCGCACGATATTTCGAATCCGTTCGCGATTTATACTCAGGAGCGCCGATCAGCCCCCGTGGCGGCTAATCAAGCACAATTCGATTTGTTCGTGTTCGATTGGCAGCCTGCGAAGGGATTAATTTTAATACTGCCTACTGAGCCTGCGGTCCCGGGTTCGAATCCCGGCCAGGGCAAATATTTGTGTGACGACCTCGAATATTTGTGTTTGGGTCATGGTTGTTCTATGTATTTAAGTATATATTTATCTATATAAGTACGTATATCGTCGTCTAGTACCCATAACACAAGCCTATTATTTTATTTTTAGTATTTGTTGTTATAGCGGCAATAGAAATAGATCATCTGTGAAAATTTCAACTGTCTAGCTATCACCGTTCTTGATATATAGCCTGGTGACAGACGGACAGACGGACGGACGGACGGACGGACGGACGGACAGCGAAGTCTCAGTAATATGGTCTCGTTTTTACCCTTTGGGTACGGAACCCTAAAAACTAGGATAATCGAAGATCTGGAGTTCTCTGATTAGAAAACACAAGAGCCCAACCAAACTATTAGAGATCGACATACCGCCTTTACAAAAAATATTCAACTTGTTGTGTTCGGTTGGCCGCCGTCGCGACTGATCGTCTCTCCTGATGATGGATCGCGTACCGATTCGAAACATGTCGAGTGTTATTCGATTTCTACGACGTGAGTCAACCCGTTTAAGTATTTTAATAGTGAACTTGGTGGGCCGCTTCATTTGATGTCAAAAATCCAAGGTCTGAAGTATTTTGACGACGCGTTTGGCTCGGTTTGTAAACACCTGCCTACTGAGCCGGTGGTCCCGGGTTCGAGTCCCGGCCAGGGCAAATATTTGTGTGACGACCTCGAATATTTGTGTTTGGGTCATGGTTGTTCTATGTATTTAAGTATATATTTATCTATATAAGTACGTATATCGTCGTCTAGTACCCATAACACAAGCCTTCTTGAGCTTAATTTGGGACTAGATCGATTTCTGTGAGGTTGTCAGATATTTATTAATTTCTTTATGTCTGAGACTCGGAGGATTTTTCTATGTAAAAGGTATACTTTTAATCGCAACAAATTAGTTAAATTAGTCAGTCGATTAAATGGCTAGGCTGTTTATTAACTGCCGGAATTTAATTGAATGCCTATGTGTTTAGCCTTAGTCTTTCGTATAGTGTCTGGCTTGCATTTCTGAGAGGTATTCGACTATTTCAGCTCTTAAGAACGCAAGGTGACTGACACACCAGGCCAAACTTACTAGACCTCTAGGTCTGGGGCCAGAGACCGTAGATAGTTAGTTGGTAAAAAGTATCCCATTTATAACCATCTGTGGATGTCCAGCTATCACTGTACCAAAATTGGTTAAAATCCGTCCAGTCGTTTCGGTGTGATGCGAGGACAAAGAAAATTTGACCAACAAATGGTGCTGTGTAGCTGGCGCCACGTTGCTGCATCGCGCTGTTAAGACTTTTTCTCAAACATGCAAAAAAATGACAATATAACGTGCGTTATAACAGGCTTCGAAGTACCTATCACGTTTCGGGCGGAACAACCGGAGAGAACAAAATTGAAGGCCTTAGGCCGGGAAGAATTTTTTCTCAAACATGCAATGAAATATTGTCTTTACGTTCCTTATAATAGGCTCGGAAGTATCGCTTTTTGGGCGCAACAACCCGAGAGGACTGTAAAGGGATTTCATACTGCTTTTCAGGCCTAGGCCTGCAAAGAAACTTTTTTTTTGGTTTCAACAACAAGGTCATTCACACAGCTGGCTGGTTTGACAAAAAGCAGGTTTTGTTTTTAAAGGTTGGTTGTTAGACTAAAATGTCCTATTTGTCAATTAATAAAATGTTGTTCTTTGAATTTTATTTTTTTATTTCATTGTATGTTTGAGAAAAGCACTATACATGCCTCGTCGTGAAAACGGATTCCCGGCCTCGTATCACTATCCGTATATATATACCTACTTGGCCGGAAATCCTCATTTTCCCGGCCTCTGATGTAATGTACTATTTTAAACATGGCGTAAGATGTGTTCATTGAGAGGCTAAACAGCTGAATTATATTTTTTGAGTGGTGTATTTTTTTATTTCATTATTTATACCTACTCACCCGGCAGGCCCTTCTTTCCCGGCGTCTGCAGTAATGTACTATTCCTGAAATATGACAGCTCTCCATAAAAAGCTCATTGTTAATACAATTATGGAATTGTATAATAGTATAGATGTTTTACATATAAAATTACCTTAACACATGATGGGGAGTTTTCCCGCAGTGCTCGGTTGGCCGCGATTGATCTGCTCTCCTGATGATGAATCACGAACCGATTCGAAACATTTGACTTTTCGTAGGTATTTTAGTATAGATGTTACAAAGGCGCTTAGTACCTTTTTCAGAGTTATAATATAGGTAATTATGCTTAAAATAGCATATCTTCCCGAGAGTTCACCCTTTAACGGTTATGGCCATCCGTACCTAATTTTAGTATGGATTAAACATCAGCCGCCAAAGTTAACTCCAACAAAAGCAACAAATATACAGGGTGGCCCATTAGATCGGTCTGTATGGGAAAGTCTGAAACTATAAGAATGCTAGTGTTATTTTTCAAAACGTCCGGGTTAGATTCTCGAGCTGAGTACAGGTTTTTTTAAATGTATGAATGCAGTTTTTCTTGTTATTTAAATTAATGACATGGTTCCTAAGAACAGATCTTCGTATATTTTATACTTTCAGACTTTCCCATACAGATCGATCTAAATGGGCCATCCTGTATACCATGTGAACCATTTTATTATTGATGATAGGATACAAAATATTGTCTAAAGCAATATCCTAGAGAACTACTTTGACTCGTAAGTATAGGCATCGGTTTTCTGATAGCATGGTAAACTTTGGAGAACTCTAAGGAGCCGATATTAACATTAAAATACTCATACTAGTCATACTCATAATCAATAATGAATTTCATTCGCAATTTTGATTTTAAAGGTCAGAGAAAAAGTCAAGAAAATATACAAAGACCTGATTTGTATTTATATTTATAATTGTTTTTTCGTCATCATGTACCTAATATGTAAATATTTGCGACTTTTTCCATGTTTCCTGGGGGCCTATGATAGTTGCCTTTATCACGTGACAAATAAGTGATAAAGCATCTGTCACTCACACTTGCATTAAGTTGAAACGTGACGGATGCTTTGTCACATATTTATCGCGTGATAAACGCAACCATCATAGGCTCGCTGGAGTAAACTGGGTTCTAAGATATTAATCGAATATACAGTTATGACTAGAGAATGCATGAAAAATGACAATTATTAAAGTTAAATACAGGAGTTTGTAATATTGTAGAAAACATATTATAATTTTAGTCATTTAATGCATGAGAATGTTAACCATAATATCCATAAAGGCGGTTTGGAATGAAATAGATGAATGAGTATGAGCATATGCGTATTGAGGGGGGTGGCCTAGTGGGCCGTGCCCACTAGGGTGGAGCGATTTTTTTTTTAAATTCAACTCAGAACGTCTCTAAAACGTTGCATTAGGCTACCAGATGTACGAGAAAAATAATAATAAAAATATTCAATACTCGTACTACTTTTAGCCCTCTACTGTCATTTTGAATATTATGATCAAACCCATATTGAAATTTTTTTTTTATCGAAATCTTGTTTTTTTTTAAATGAGAGTCAAGTGATTTTTTTCTAAGCACATAATACTCGAAATAAAAGATATTTATTGCATAAAAATATAACAATATTAAAAATATTAAATTTTTAAAATACTGAATTTTAATTTGGGTCAGATTCACGTAGTAGTTGTCGTAAGTATGAAATAAGCTCAAAACATTTGAAGTTGAAACCCTTCTTTATAAATCTTATACTAATTACGTAAAAAAAAAGTTTTTTTTTGCCAATTATGAGTAAAATATTTTTTTTTTAGCTCATTTCATTCTCATTCATTAATATCTTATCTAAAGGCAACATACTACAAATGTTCCAGGTCGATCAGACAACTTTTTTTTTTCTCCATACATCTACGCTCCACCCTAGTGCCCACCCCAATATGGTCCCGTGCCCACCCCAGGATTTTGGGTTACCCATTCTTAGATACGCCAATGAGTATGAGTATGAGTATGAATTGTGTTTTAATGTTAATATCGGCTCGATAGCTTTTTAAAGTCTTAAAGAAGTCTTATCAGAAGTCCAGTGCCTAATGATGAGTAACTGGAATCCCCGTAGATATTCCCGGAAGTGGACGTCTTCTAAACTACGATTTCTAATTCAAGACCAAAAAAACTACCACAAGGTTGCCACTACAATAAAATATTTTTACAATAGTAAATTTATTTTTATTTTTAAACACGCTAAGAAAATTTATTTATTGGTAACTTTAGCTCTATGTTTTAACAAAATAACTAGAAATATTTATTATTACATAATTACGAGAGGTGATAAAAACTTAAACACCGGAGATTTTTGGTACAAAATCTGGTATTGTACTTGTAACATTGTCCATTTGGTGCAAGCCAAGAAACAAACTCAGATGTCATTTAAATGTTGTCAATTTTGACAGTGACGTATGTGTCGTATTTTTTTTTGGTCTTGAATTAGAAATCGTAGTATACTCGTAGCTAAGATCGTGATGAACAATACCTCAGGATTTTCGGTGCACAAACTATTCAACACTAGGCGGATATTTAGTTATTTATTGAATCTTTATTGCACAAAAGAAAACTTATCGTACAAAAGGCGGACTTAATGCCATGAGGCATTCTCTACCAGTCAACCTTAAGGCAAAGCAGAAAAATTGGAGGCGATGCAACTAACTTACACATAAGTAACAAAACATAATTATAATACTTATAAATATTTTTTACTATTCATGTAAATAATATATACATACATCTAATATAATATAATACATATAAAGGGTGGACAGATCGAGGACTTTTAAGCAAACAGGGAATTGTTCAGACAGAGTACTAGTTTAATTCTTCACCAATGAACTATGTAAATATTTCTATCCATTTTTGAGATACGGTTTGTTAAACATTAGTGTAAAAATCTAAACATATCAACCCTTGCATCTTTTGAACATGGCTTAAGTTAAAGACAGGAATCGACGCTTAAGAATCAATACCGTCTTACTAACATTTTTGACGTTTTTCAGCTTTTAATGCAGTTAGGTTCAGAAAAAACGAATAGAATGCCATAATCGTCTATTTTTTTTTGTTACTTAGACAATATTGATTCTTAAGCGTCGAGGTGTCAATTTAAAATGTAAATCAAACCTTTGGATTTGTAGGGTTGGCACTGATATTAAAATATTTTACTATGATTTTTTTTTACTTTCAAATCCACCTTTACAATTATAATAGGTCGATTATAGATCTCTCAGACGACACTATCTTGTCAGCCCAGTCTTTAGAAATGTTCCACCCGGTATGATATAAATAAATAGTAGGCGTCAAATCATTAATGCACCGAAACCCCCGGGATATGGTGATGAAGGGAGAAACTCAACTTAATATTCATATTATTTTCAGAGATTGCCGCGGTTTCGTGATAGTGATGAAGAAAATAGAGCATTCGATGATACAGTAAGTTAATCCTTTCGTAAGTACTTTTCAATTATGTAGAACATGGTGTTTTGGGTGACTCTAGTGTTTGTTTAGTTACTAACTTAATTGTACCTTACTAATCCAACAATGGATGTTCATTGTCCGAAATAAATAATTTATTATTATTATTTGCTTCGATGGTTGTGATATTTTTGATGAATTCCGATTTCCGGATGTCCGGCTGATCTCGCCTACAGGTCGCATTTCTCAACCGATTCCCGTCCAGCCGTTTCGGCATGATGAGAGCGCTGTTAAGATTTTTCCCGAAAGAATTATGCCTTTTCACAGAAAACTGATTTTCAATACAATTTTCAATTTTATAAATGTCGTAAAAATAAACTTTGTAAAGTGCTGAAAATTCCCTTGGGCGTACGACGACTTGGCGATAAACCTAAACCTTCCTTTTTGACGTCGGCTAGAAATACGGTGGGCGCACTAACGAGAATCCATCCGTCTTCGTCGAGTATGACGTATAACTCCAAACTTAGAGGGGAACTTGCTACATTTTCGGGGTGAAAGGTCTGATGTATTCCTAATAATTGATGATGATGGTTGAAAAATATCATTTGCAGGCTCTTCTGTCATTGTTAGGCGGTTGATGATACTCATAAACGGGATACGCTGTTATTTGTATTTTATGACATCGTTGCACAATGAAGGTTCTTAAAGTTGAGTACCGCGTTTACCCTAAGTAAGGTACGAGATTTTAAGACTTAATTGTGTAACTATTGCATATAATACTTTTTATACGAGCAAAATAATCTTACCACAACAACACGGTTTTGTAAAGAAAAGGTCAACAATAACAAATCTTATTTTGTATACCTCCTATTTATTTCGAAGCATGGACTTAAATCGACAAGTGGATAGTATTTATACGGACTTTTGCAAAGCTTTTGATAGAGTGGATCACAAAATTCTTCTGGACAAAATATATTATAACGGAATCCGAGGAAACTTGTGGCGATGGTTCCGGTCATACATTATTAACCGCACTCAAAAAGTCGTGGTGAATGGATATGAGTCTAGATGCGTACACGTAACATCAGGTGTGCCTCAGGGCTCTATACTGGGTCCTTTATTATTCATCCTATTCATAAATGACATTGATAGTTGTTTTAAATTTAGTAATTTTCTACTTTACGCTGATGATCTTAAAGTTTACCATACTATTGAAAATAATGAGGACCGCATCAAATTTCAAGAGGACTTGGATAGGCTCAGCGACTATTGCAGCCGAAATAAACTGAGTTTTAGTCTACCCAAATGTAAATCAATAACATTCACCAAGAAACACAATATCCTTCCCACTGCTTATACTCTTAGCGGAGCCGCTCTTGATAAAGTTACACTAATAAGAGACCTTGGTGTACATCTTGATTCCAAACTTCATCTCGATGCTCATATAAACAACATAATTAGCAAAGCTTACAGTATGTACGGTTTTATCATGCGTCTCAGTGAGGATTTCAAAAAACCGTCCACTTACTTGCATCTATATAAGTCACTAGTCAGGTCACAAGTCGAATATGCCGTGTCCATATGGAATCCCTTGTATGAAAAGTATAACAACTCGATTGAACATGTCCAGAAAAAATTCTTACGTACCATGCAGTTCAGATGTTACCGTTCACGCCTCAGTTACCAACAGCTTCTCAACAAGTACAATTTACTCAATTTGCAGGACAGGCGCGTCCTGCTTGACGCAATGGTCCTCTATAACCTATGCCGCGGCAAGTTTGACTGCCCCAGCCTCAGCGGTGCGCTGTGCTGCCGCGTGCCGACGCGGGCGCTGCAGCGCGCGGTGCGCCAGCACCAGCTGTTCGCGACCGCGCGCTGCCGCACCCGCGCAGGCCAACGAGATCCTTTACATAGGCTAGTCAAGTCATATAACACACACTTTAATGAAATTGACATCTTCATGATGTCAGACACTGTTTACAAAAATAACGTTCTAATGAAGTTGCAGCGAGGTTATGTTTGAGCTTGCCGCGGTACTGGAATGAATCATTCTATTTTTACGCCTAGTTTGCTATGTCTTTAAGTTCTGATATTGTAAGTAGGTAATTGTTATTCCCAGACTGTTATACAATTTCTGTGTACCTATTGTTGCTTGCGCTCTAGTTATATTATTGTAATTCGTGGATAACGTGATTGGTCTCACATGTTTCAAATTCTTTTAAGTATTGTGTTTTTAATCTATGTGTGTTACTGTTTGTTGTCCCAAATAAATTGAAAAAAAAAAAAAAAAAAAAAATGCAGTTTTTTTTACTTTAATCGTCATTCCCTACTTTATTTTTTGGTCTAACTTTTTTCATTCATTTTAAGCAAGTTGCGACGCGGTTAGCGCAGTTTGTAAGCACCTGCCTACTGAGCCGGCGGTCCCGGGTTCAAATCCCGGCCAGGGCAAATGTTTGTGTGATAAACTCGAATATTTGTGCATTTGTCTAATGAATGATGAATGATATGAATGATATTTTTTATTCACCAGAATATACGGTACATATGAGGTCTTACAGTACTAGCTTGGTTCCATAATATATTCTACCGTTAGGCATGTGAAACTTGATTACTTAGGTAACTAAAAATAGAAAATTATTGCATGCTATATACCTTAAAATTAGTTTTATGTTTATTTTCAAATAAACAAATAAAAAAAACATATTTACAATATACAAATGATAAGTGCTAAAAGAGTTGATAAATACTAAATAAACTACTGATGCTAAATTAAAAATAATAGTATTATAAAAAGAACACCCCCTCCAGCAGCTCTGCCTGTGGCATGGTCCCCATTACACTGGCGGCGTTACCTCTCTAAACTGCAAGGCTGATCCTTTGCGAGAGGTAAGCGCCAGCTTTTGGATCCCCCGTGGCGTCGACCAACCGCGACGACAGGGCCTTCAAGAAGCTTTTATGTTTAATACAATATTTATACATTATCATAACTACGATTTAAATTACAGAACAATCTTCACATTTAAAGTACACTATTAATAACATTGTAACTTTTCTTTAAAAAAGTCGTCTATTGTATAATAAGGTTTTTTAATGAGCTCTTCTTTAAGTTTTCTTTTAAAAGTGTAAACCTCTAAGTCTTTGAGCTCCTCTGGTAAGAAATTATATATTTTTGAGGCCATACCCAATATGCTATTTCGGAGCAATGCGGTTTTGCCTGGCACGATGTTAATTTTATGCTTGTAGCGCGAGCTTTCAGAGTTTGATCTTACTTTCTGTGGAAATAAATTTGAATTTGATTTTACAAAAGTGGCTACCTCGTAAATATACAGACTAGTTAGTGCTAAGATCTTCAATTCCTGAAAGTACGATTTGCAACTATCAGTTTGCTTAAGGTTGCAGATGGCACGGATACATTTTTTTTGGGCAGTAAAAACTAGTATTTTATTTGTAGAGTTGCCCCAAAAGATTAAACCATACCGAAGAATTGATCCTATATGACCATGATAAGCCAGTAAAGCCGTTTTTCGGTCCGATAGTTTTGCAATTCTCCTGAGTGCAAAAACAAAACTATTTATTCGTTTGCATAATGATTCCGTGTGTGCTTTCCAGTTCATATGGTTATCTATGTCAATGCCCAAGAATTTGGCTACATCTGTGTGTTCTATATGTTTATCGTTATATTTAATGTCAAGATTTATTGAATTTGTTTTGTATTGATAAAATTGCATGATTTTTGTTTTGTCAACGTTTATTTTTAGTTTATTCAATTGTAACCAATTTATAATATTCGTAAGTGTATTATTTATGTCGGACTCATATGTAGCCAAATTGTCAGATTTAATCAGTACCGTACTATCGTCTGCAAATAGTATCATTGGGTGTTGAATATCATGTGCTGGTAGGTCGTTGATATAAGCCAGAAACAGCAAAGGACCCAATATTCTCCCTTGCGGAACACCGCGCAACAATGGTCTAAATTTCGAGAAGTAAGCGGTCTCGACTTTTGTCTTTTTGCAAAGTCTATTGATTTGGGTGCATTGCATTCTATTGCTTACGTATGAGGTTAGTAATTTTAGGGCAATACCTCTGATACCGTACCATTCTAGTTTTTCCAATAGTCTATTGTGCTCTACAAAATCGAATGCTTTTGTTAAATCCATGTATATTGCACAAATCGGAACCCTTTTGTCTACGTTCAAAGTAATTATTTTCGTTAGGTCATAAATGGCAGATGTAGTTGATTTGTTTTTCCGAAACCCATTTTGTTCTTCAACTAGTATATGTTCTTTTCGAAAAAAATGTATATTTGATCATAAATAATCCGCTCAGCGATTTTAGAAAATATTGGTAGTAGAGCAATTGGCCGGTAATTTTCTAGCTTTTCCTTATCATTTATTTTGAACAACGGCTTTACTATGGCTGTTTTTAGCTTATCTGGGAAAATACCTTTCTCCAGCATTAAATTAAAGATAAATTCTAAAGGAAAAGAAATTACATCGGCACAATGCTTTATGACACTAGTTGTTATTTCGTCAATCCCTGTACTTTTAGTGTTTTTCAAAGTTTTTATTGTCCTGTAAATTTGCTCAGCAGTTACAGGAGCTAAATAGATTGAGTTCAAGTTATTTGGGGGTAGTTTCCTATTACGATTTATAACGGAGCTCTCACGGGTCTTATTCTCGTCAGTTTTAGTTTCGTCTATATAATAGTCATTGAAAGCGTTAGCAATGCTTACTGGGTCACGTAGAATGCCATTATTCCCTGTATTTATTTTCATTATGGATTCAACAGGTTGATTTTCATTTTTTTGATTAATTATTTGCCAGGCAGCACGATTTTTGTTATTTGAGGTTTTTATGTGATGACTATTTTGTATTTTTTGTGTTAGTCGAATTATCTTTTTTAACCTATAGGAATACGATCGGAGTTCCGCTTTATTGTGAGTATTGGGGTTGGATCTGTAGCGCCATAGCATTTCACGTTTCTTTTTACAGCATACTTTAATTCCTTTGGATACCCATCGCGGTTTTCTTCTTTGTGTGATTTTAATACGTTTAAGAGGAAAACATAGCTTATACAGCAAATTAAAAGACTCTTCAAATTTGTTGTAGGCATCATTTGGGTTTACACTTTCATAAACATCAGTAAAACTGAGGCTAAGAAGATAGTCCCGAAACTTATCCAAATTTTCCGATGAAAAGTCGCGACGTTTAATGTACCAAGATGCATGTAAACATTTGCGTTTGATGGGACAGTTGAGAATTATCGCTTTATGGTCCGATAAACCAAGGTTCACTGAACATCCCTTTGATCTAGGTATGTTTGCTGCAAAATTATCTAAACAAGTTCCGCTACTGGGACGTGTTGCCTCCCTAATTTTAAGTTTTAAATTATAAGTTAAGAGACTGTTTTCGAAAAGGGTAGCAATCTTGTCACGTTTTAAAATATTAATATTGAAATCACCGCACATTACCAGTTGTTTATTTCTTTTATTTGTTATTATATTTAAAGCCAATTTTAGGCGGTCCTTGAAAATATTTAAGTCCGAGTCTGGTACTCTATAAACGCATAACAGTATTATATTTAAAGAGATTAATTCGATTGCGCAACATTCAAAATGAATGTCTGTGGCAAGTTCATTAATTTCGGTTAATTCTTTGCTTAAAATACCTTTTTTTCAAGTAAATAGCAGTACCACCTCGGCGGGTTTGTCTTGAATAACTAGATGCTAACGCGTAATTTTTTAAATTTAGTAATTTTGTTTGCCCTTTTAACATGAAGTGTTCTGTAAAACATAGCACTTCCGGCCCATAGCCACAATCCTCAAGTTGCTCTAAAGATACTGTGACACTGTCAGTTTTATTAATCAAGCCAGCAATGTTTTGATGTAATATCTTCAGAGTATAATCGCTTCTTTCAATATCTAGACTGCTTAAAAGTAACCGTAAATCACAATCGCTTAAACCCGCTTTATCTAGATGAGAATTCTCCCCGAAACAAGAGTTATCATTTTTATTCACGAAAAAACTGTTTTATTTCTAGTCTTGTTTCGGATAAAATGTTACTGTCATGTTTATTTGAACAGGTTTTTTGAGAGAATGTCGAAGTTTGGCCCGTATTAGTTTTATCGTATGAAATTGTCTTCTTAAAGTAATATGGTATAGTCCCTTTTAATTCAGTTTCTACTTTATTTGTACTCGTTGAACAATTTTTCCGTACTAAGCACTCTTGTTTATTTTTTTTTGTGAGTTTAAAGTAGTTCGTAATTTTATTTATATTTTTACTATATATTTTTTTGTGATTCTTGTTCTGAAGTACATGATTTCGGTTGTTGACTAACCCATTTGTGAGATAGTTATTTTCGTAGTCGTCGTTATCGATTATACTGTTTATCAATTTTATCATGGTAGAGCGGTGCTTTGTATTTGACAGATGCCCGTGGTTGACATTATTTCTAATACTTAAATCTATATAAGTAATACTAGCTATTGCCCGCGACTACGTCCGCGTGGAACTTGGAAGTATGGAAGCAACCTCGTACAACACGTATCCACCTAATTACCTTAATTAATGAAAGGGATTATTAAAAGCGCCGAAGCAAATGCAAGAGCAATTGTGCTTTTGGTCTAATAATTACATTTTCTACAGGGTCATCAATGTCATCATGAATTACTTACTCACTTTTCAATCTTTTTAGGGATAATTTCCAGGATGAAAACTATCCTATGTCCTTCCTCGGATCTTAAACTATCTCCATTCCAAATTTCATCAAAATCGATTCAGCGGTTTAAGGGTGAAGAGGTAACAGACAGACAGATTGACACACTTTCGCATTTATAATATTAGTATGGATGTATATCGTCGACTAATATACATAACACAGCTATAGCTTAATTTGGGACTAGATATATTTGTATGAGGTTGTCTGATATTTATTTATTACTTAAGTTGAACACACACACACACACCAGATTGAAAAGTAAACAAAACACACATTCCAAAAATAGACTGAGTTATCAAACAACAATTCCCCATACATCGATCTTTGCTCATCAAACCCTTCGAAATGGGAAAACTTGACAAATACAATTTCCATCCAATCATACTCCCCGAGGATTCAAAGTGACAGATTATTTCGTGGTATGAATACTGGTATGAATTTGTATGTCATTGGTACTATAGTAACTTTCGAATGAAGCGTGAAGAAGCGTCTCTCGGGCCAGCATGGCAGTGTCAACTGACATGTCACCGTTGGTCTCGTCAGTTGCCATTGCGACTTGGCTCCCCTTTTTCCTTGCCATCAGGCGAAGTGGAGCCACTATATTGTGCTAATATAAAAAAAAATACACAAGATGTAAGTGGGAAAATTAAAATGCATGTGTTTTATCATTTTATATCCAAACTTTATTTTCTACCGATATTTTCCAAACATCCATAATCCCGGATCAAATATTCGAGTTCATCGCACAAATATTTACCCTTGCCGGGATTTGAACCCAGGACCGTTGGCTCAGTAGGCAGCTGTTACCACTACGCCGACTAATATAATTATTTTATTTATTTATTTATAAATAATAATATAGTTTTTTTTTACAGGAAAGCACCACACCGCCATGGGATCCGAATGATCATTTGCACGATTTAGTGAGTAAGCTTTTGGATAAAACTCGTTTTGTCACTTTCAAGAGGCTTTATTTCTTTTACAATTTATTCTTCATATTATGACAAATATATTGATAATTTCAAGCAACTTTGTGAAGTGAATAAATTACCTGAGTTCTAGATAGTAACATAGCTATTTCATGCTTTCATTGCGTGCAGTCGAAATTAAGTTGAAAAAGCCAGTTTTCTGCGAGAATTCTGTGAATTTCGAGTAGTTTTTGAAACAAAAATACCAATATATCGCAATGGCCCTGTTCTAAATAGTCACATTGATAATAATTTGTTAGAACCATGTTTGATCATAGAGCAAATGTCTAAAACTATCAGCATTTTTGAACGCATAAGGAGCCCTAAATCTGCACATAAATGATAACCCCTAAAAATTTTGTGGCTGAGAAATGACTATCCGTGGCACTCTAGATAGAAAAAGAAAGTTACTTTGACTCGCGCTCGAATCAAAATCGCATTTTGATCGCTGTTATCTCGCAGCAAAAGCGGCAAGTTTGAGCTGGTGAAGTGAAAACATACAACTTATACATATTTAATTTTAGGATTAAAAAAAACATCTTTTTTAAGTTGACTCAAAATAGGAATAAAAATGTTTTCTACTAAAAATAACTACTTATATTATTATCACAGGATTCTTATTTATCCAAATTAAACAAGGTAAGTACTAAATTAAACAAGGTAAGTAAATATATATAAATAAGGTAATAAATAAGTGTATAAGGCAGTATACATGTAAGAGAAGAGGTAAGTTTATTTAAAGAAGTTTCTAAATGTTGCATTTTAGGAATTTGAATTTCTATAGTCAGCCTACTTTCTTGATTGTTTATACGTAATGCTGTTAAAAACTAAATGTCTTCCAGAACATGACGTTTTTGGGTGTATTCTACTGAGAATCGATAGCATTTTAAATGTTTGTGAAGAATAAAAAAAAAACAAATATGTCCCGTCTGGTATTCAAAGAAAGTAGATTGAAGAATTCTTTTTCTTTATTTTATTACCTATTTTAATTATACCTAGGGATTCTCTAAATTCACCAATAAAAAAAAAGTGTTCTAAAATAATATAATTTAAAGGAAAATCGCCTTATTTTTCATTTATAAGGTTATTGCCCCACCGGACGGCCTCCAAACTACGACATATCCGGGGAAACCCGGACGGATGGCACCCCTAATTATAGCCTAAATAATTATATATATACCTATAAAAAATTTACATTCCAATTCTCGATAAATGTACCTAATTATTACTTACTTAAGTACTCGTCGACATCACGGGCGAACGAAGAGCTGGCAGCTTCCTCGCTCAACGTATTAGCGTTGCTATTCAACGAGGAAATGTTGCCAGCGTCTTCAGGACCATGCCAAAAGGGTCCGATTTTTTAAGTCTTTTTTAATATTAAATTCATTCCTTTTCAGCATATATTTTAGTTATTTAAGTTCTTAGTTTGTAGTTAGTATTTTAATATCTGTGTACATAATTGTTAATGTTAATTATTTAATTGTTATAATGAATTATATAGATGTTGTATTCTTATTATGTGTATTGTCAGTGGGACGAGTTCAAGAAAAAAAGAGCATATCTACAGGTAAGAACAATGAATAACATCTCAAAGAGTATTGGGATCCTTGGGGTTGACATCTCCAATGACGTTCAGTTCCGAAGTCATTTAGAGGATAAGGCAAAGCAGGCATCTAAAAAGCTTTATGTTCTGACATAGAGCGAAACGGTTCTCTCCTGTCCTGGGCAAAGGCTGCTGCTGTATAAAACGCAAGTCCGACCCCACATGGAGTACTGCAGTCACCTCTGGGCAGGAGCCCCCGAATACCAGCTTGGCCCTTTTGACTCGGTACAAAGACACGCTGTGCGCATAATTGACAATCCCAAACTCAGACGGAATCGAGCCTCTGAGTCCGAAGAAAGACTTGTGTGTTCTACCTGTATAATGGGATGTGTTCTGAGGAATTGTTTGATCTCGTATTAGAGATCCCGAGCTCGCTTTCCATAGCTGGTCGAGTGGCCCCTGAGATTCCTTAAAAAGTCCCAAAGCTGGAGACCACTTCTCGCCTCCGTAAGTCATCACCTGCAATAGCACATCGCTGTTGAAAAATGTGACCTAGTTTAGTAACTTTTTGAACCCCTACAATCAAGTAAGGATATTGATTCGCTAAGTGTTTTCTATAGCCTATACCATGGCGAGTGCTCTAAAGAGCTATTTTCTCGTATCCCACCCTTTTACGTCATAGAACCATTATGTTCCGGTTTGCGATGTCATCGCTTCACCGTCGAAAATATTCTCACGCGTACCAAGAAGTTTCGCAATTTGTTAATATACCGAATTATTAAAAATTGAAACTCTTTGCCGGCACATGTCTTTCCTCCTTCTTTACCCTTCAAACGAAGCGTGAAGAAGCTTTACTCGGGCCAGCATGGCGGAATCAACTGACAAAGCACCGTTGGTTTCTGGTCAGTAGGTATTGCGACTCGGGCTCCACTTTTTGCTTACCATCAGGCGAAGTGCGGACACTTATGTTGCGTCAATAACTATAAAGAAACTTGTGTTTTTATTATTTTGTATTTCATATTGTACTCTTTCGTTAGTTTAAAATTTAAGACGAGAAAATTAACTATAAACTTATTTACAGCAAAAATATTATTACAGGTCTGTAATAATATTTTTGCTGTAAAGGCGAAGTGCGGACACTTATGTTGCGTCAATAACTATAAAGAAACTTATGTTTTTATTATTTTGTATTTCATATTGTACTCTTTCGTTAGTTTAAAATTTAAGACGAGAAAATTAACTATAAACTTATTTACAGCAAAAATATTATTACAGACCGAAAGACGAAAAAAATGTACGTATAATTTGTATATTGCAATTCAAAGTAAATCAGTCGGGATAATTCCGTTGGCGGGGCAAGCCCACCTACCATATCGAAACGTACAGAACATATTGTAACCACGCAAAAGGCACGGAGAAAAATAACTTTAAGGATTCTATTTTTCTAATGAAAAATAGAAGAAGTTATTAATTATTGATAATTCAATCGATTCTATTTTTTATTGGGATTAAATGATGGGACTGTCAAGCAGTCTCAGAGTACCTATAGTTAACTTAGACTGCTCTAAAAGTCAGAAATTACCGTCAAAGTTCATCATTCCTTCGGAGCGCTAAAACGCTCCATACAAATGGCCGCCTAATCGTGACGTCATTATATGTTATGGGTACCAATATTTGTATGGAGACAATAAATAATTTGTCATTTTCACCGTCAAAAGTGCGTTTAAGTTCATAGTTGTCAAACAATTATCGTTTTGTTAAATTATGACGATTTTGAAAACAATTACAAAATTTCTTTAGGATTATAAAAAATACAGGTCAATTGGGAGTCGGACTCGCGCACCGAGGGTTCCATACAAACGCTTTCCATCCTTAAGTGGTTAAGTTTAGTTTGCACCTGGTATGTATAGCGCCCCATACAAATGAAAGTTAGTCAGTGCAAAGTTAACGCAACCAATCCCGTTTGTTGTATGGGAGCCCCCATTAAATATTTATTTTATTTTATTTTTAGTATTTGTTGTTATAGCGGCAATAGAAATACATCATCTGTGTAAATTTCAACTGTCTCGCTATCACCGTTCTTGAGATACAGCCTGGTGACAGACGGACGGACGGTCTATAACAAGTTTGTTGTATGGGAGCCCCCCTTAAATATTTATTTTATTTTATTTTTAGTGTTTGTTGTTATAGCGGCAATAGAAATATGATCTGTGAAAATTTCAACTGTCTAGCTATCACCGTTCTTGAGATACAGCCTGGTGACAGTCGGACGGACGGACAGCGAAGTCTCAGTAATAGGGTCCCGTTTTTACCCTTTGGGTACGGAACCTTAAAAATAAACTAAATTTTCGTGACTACCTTTGAAGTCACATAGTGTCTGTACTGTACAATATTTCGATATGGTTGGCGGGCTTGCCCCGCTTAATTCTACCGACTTACTTTTATCTCTGTATTACCTCAATCATTTACTTTTTCAGAAACAACTAATGAAAAATGAGTTAAATGTGAGTTTTGCTTACTTGGTTTACCAATTCTTCATGAGCATTCCACATGCCGCTTCTTTTCCTGGAAGCTCTGTTTAATCGTCCAGTATAGGTCTATGATTGCCACGTTTTTTTAGATTATAAAATATAGTGTGAAAATTGACCATGATAGGCCACTGTAATGTTGTTATGTAGAACCAGAAAATTAACTGTTTTAACTATTTGCAGTGTAAGTATATGACTTTTTATTTTAGGAATGGGCCAAGGATCTAAAAAGCAATGCATTGCGGACGCTGCATCAGCGAAAAGACGAAGAGGTTAGTTTTATGTAAATGTTAGTTCGCCGCTGTCCGCGCAAGTCGTCGTAGCTGCACTGCATGTCTAGCATAACTGTGACACGCGATTCTTTGTCGCGCGACAGATACTATCTGTCACTTTTCTTTTAATACTGTGCGAGTATGACAGGTGATTCTGAGTCGCGCGACAATCGAAGTCGCGGCAAGATATGCCCGCCGCAGCCCGTATAGCATAACTACGCTTCGCGACTCCTGTCGCGCGACATAGCTTCGCCCGTCACTCTTTGATTTTTTTTATCTCTCGTTTTTTTGTAACGTAATGCTGGGAAAAATGTCTTTACGACGATTGCCATTAAAAAAGAAACCAAGTAAGCCTTGCCCCCTAACCCGGATATCAGACCTTTGACTGATGTTTTCGTCAACCCGAGCAATTCAACAGCCGCCCAAGTGATGAAGGAAGCCTGTGATCCGTGGTCAGTTAAGGCCCTCAGCAAATGACGCTCTTTAATGTATTGCCTCAAGGACTGCTGTAGCCAGTAAGCACGTCTACTGAACTTGCTTTATTTGCTATACTGGTACTTGCTATGTTTTCTTCCTTCCCCTTATATGTGTGAACTTGAGCAACTTGATTATCCGCCGACCCGATTTGATTTCGTCCTGATCATGTAACAGAGTATGATGTCTCTTATGACAAATATTAAAAGAACTAGGATTCTTACAGTATGTGTGTTACAGCTATTCCCGAAACAGTTGAAACACATCCCGTTATATTCAGAATAAAGTCACGCTTCGCGTTGACATTCTGCCTGATGAAATCCTTACAATTTCATATTCTGTGTTCTTCCTTACAAAAACTTATATTCCCAGAGTATGCGGCTTTCCGGATCTAATTTTTGACTCACGATGTAAATGATTATGATATCTCGCGAACCAGTATCTATTCCGAGGTTTGACAAGCGCTTAACGTTTCTACTGTCGTATCCAACACTGAGCATTACTATCGTTGGTAATAGGGATATGATGAAAAAAAATAAAAATGATGCAAGAGCTGCTCCGCTCGGCCTCTCCTGTCAAATGCGCTTTCAAATAGTGAAGCTTCTGCACATCGTCTAACTCCTTGTTCGTATGGATGAGTGATAAAAGGTGGCGTGTTTGCCCCGACTAAACTTAGTTGCATAATTGCTCTTTTTTGTGGTGGAAATAGAAATATTATAAAAAATATTTGTATAGTAGAAATAGCTTATTCAATGATTATACGTACATAGGTATGTATTTCAAAAACAAGCGCTCGCACGTGTCTTTGTATTTTAGAGTTGGAAAATAAATGTATTTGATTCATGATTATAGTAATTGTAAGTAAGTTTATGTTGATTTTCTCTACAGAGAGTACAGCGAAGAAAGAGATAGAGTCGCGTGTCATAGTTATGCTAGATGTGCTGCTCCGTTATAAAGACTCGATGGAAATGGAACTATTAACTAGGTCCTCCAATTATTTTCTTTAAAGTAGTTTTCTTTTGTAAAAATCTATTATTTTATTTTTAGAATCGCGCCCGAATGCCTGAAATGCCAAGTCCAGGGGTTAGTACCTATTAACTACTCGTATATTGATAGTTTTTATAAAAAAACCTACAGACTGCGCTCATTCAAAGAAATGTAATTAAAAAAAGTCACTTTGTAAAAGTCAAATTTGTTTTTCTGAGTTCGCGGTGCATTTTTTGTCCGCCCGCCTCCTAAGATGACAAAAAATGTAGCTTAATTCAATTTGAGATTTGATTTTTCTGTTTCTTGACAAACGTGCTCAAAAAAATTTGGGAAATTCTAGAACAAAAAAAATTTTTTTTTGACAAATTTTATAAAATCTCAAAAGTTATTAACCAATTTTGGGAATTCAAATTGCACTTGAAAGCCCTTCGGCGGACGCATATTTTGACGTATAGCTCATCTGCATACCTCACATAACTACAGGCAAATGTCACAATATCGTAAATCGGGGCACTCTTGCTCTTCATATGATTAAAACTCGAGGGGCCTATAATGGTTGCGCTTATCACGTGACAAATAAGTGACAAATCATCCGTCACTCACACTCGTATCTTGTCAAAACGTGACGGATGCTTTGTCACTTATTTATCGCTTCATAGAAGCAACCATCTTAGGCCCGCAGGAAAACATAAACATTTGCAATGTTAAAATTGCCACTTACAACCCTACCGACTTACCAACTTCGATCGCTTAAATTTTATTTTACAGTTTTCACCATATTGGAACCCGAAAGTGGTGAAGGAGAATCAGGTATTAAAGTTCATTGCACAATACAAAAAACTTAGTATAAATGGCGGACATAACGCCTTAAGGCATTCTCTACCAGTCAACAACTGGGTTAAGCAGAAATATGAAGTTAGTATGTTTGCTTTTAATACGCCTTTTTAGGTTACCAGTAACTAAGAAACAATGTAAAAAAATATTGTAACCTACGTAAAATTGTCGTATGTAAATAAAAATTATATCGACGCTGGAACGACTAATTGACTAACGTGCATTTATGAAACTTTACAGTAGAACAAAAACAAAATATTTTTTTCAGAAAAAAATTCATAACTTTTTTTCTTTTTGTTATACGATAAAATGATGTATGGACGAGTAGAAGATAATCGCGATGAAAATTTAACTATGATTGCAATTTTTCGAAATAACGTGTATTTTAGAAATAAATTGCACGTTAGCCAATCGGCATCTAATTGCGAAGCGGGAAAAAGGCTTAACTGCCATTTTTAGCATTGCTTTCAGTACGGGTAGTTAACTAAAGTGAGTGTTAACTTCAAACATTAAACCATAAAAATGCATAACTAGGCTAGTATTACAAAATTGTAACCGAGTAAAAGGCATTACTGAACATTTGCTCCATTAAGCAAGTCATGTATAATTTCTTAAGAAACACTTACACTAAAGTAAATCCTTTCTTTAGTTTTTGTGCCATAATGGAAACTAGAATTAATTGTTAAATTTCCGCTATGGAGTCTTGAATTGAGTTTAATTTCTGCAAATCTTCCATTTATGATATAAATTCGCTTAATAATAGAACATGGCTGCAATATAGACGGGTAGGATTACTTTAAGGGGCTTAAACTCATATAAAAAACAATTTACTATGATCACGTATGGATATCTCCTTACTAGTTCGAAATATATGTATTATATAATTACATTTCGGTTAGTACGAAAGACAGGCATGTTTTTGTTATGTCCAGACATTGCCAATAAATTATTTTGACTAAAAAATAATAATAAGTCCATCAGGTAGCGGGGATGGCCCTCCTTTTTTATGTCATAGGGAGCAAACGTGCAAACGGATCGCCTGATGGAAAGCTATAACGGTCGTCCATCGCCCATCGCCCACCTGCAAAACCAGAGGAGTTACAAGTGCGCTGCCAGCACTTTCAAGTGGGAGTATGCTCTTTTCTTGAAGGTCGTATCGTCCAGAAATACCGCAAGCGACATTTCATTTCACAATGCAGTCGTGCGAGTCAAGAAATTTCTAGTAAAACGCACAGTTGTGGACTGCTATCTAAGTGGTGAGAGTTATATATGTAAGTGATAAAAGATGCAGAGAGAGGCTACATCTCTACGCAGCGCCAAGGAGTCAAGGCGATCTGAAATTCACTGGTAGCCGACGATACGAGTCAATCTCCGTTGAATGCGGTCTAGAGGGAGAAGCTGGTACTTGGTCGCCCTAGCCAACAGATAAGAACAGTATTCCTGGTCTGCAGGATTTGATAGGGATTGAAAGAGGTATTTTCCAAGTTGACGTTGAAGTTGGAACTACTGGAAGTAACTGAAACCTTCAGTCGCGCCCTCAAACGGAACGGAACGGCGCCATCGGAACGGAACGGACCTATCTCCGAAGCTGGAACCTACAAGTACCTTGGTATGACACAGTCATTGGGTATTGCGGGCGGAAACATTAGGCAGGCGTTAAAGGACCGTTTTTTTGGTCGCTTGACAAAAGTATTTAACAGTATTTTGTCCGGTGGCGATCAGGCGTGCACTTGTGATACCCCTCCTCACTTACTCCTTTGGCGTACTAAGGTGGACTCAGACCAAACGAGACGCTCTGAATCCGAGGGTCCGTCAGATGCTCACTACACATCGCATGAGGTAGCCACGCTCACCAGTTGATGAGACTGTACATCCTACGTAAGTGTGGAGGCCGTGACTTTTTAAACGCCAAGGATAACTGCCAGGTGTACAGTCTTAGGAAGTATTTCCTAAACAACGAGTGTGCAATTTATCGCGATGTAGTAGCAGTCGACAAACGCCTCACCGCTCTCTCCTTGACAAACGAAAACTGGCGCAGACCAAAGGTGCTTCACATCGATGACCGAAGGTATGTATGGAAAAGCAGGGAGCTACACGGATGGTTCTACAAGGCCCGGGGCCCGATGTAGATCCGCTCGCGTCAATGAACTGGCTACGCTTTGGTTCGGCTAATTTCTACGGGGAAACCGAAGGTTTTGTCTGTGCAATTGCGGACGAAGTAATGATGATGAACAACTACCTGAGATATATCCTGAAGCACGGTACGGTCGACATTTGTCGGGCATCCCGCCGTCACATCTTGCTAACGGCGTGTGCTTGCACAGACATAACCAAGTAGCCAGGATCATTCACCAGGAATTTGCTCTTCGATACGGTCTTGTGGAGTCTGAGGTGCCATACTACAAGTATGCAGCGATGCCAGTTCTCAAGACTGGCCATGCCACGCTCTAGTTGGATCGATCTATCACCACAGACAGGACTATATTGTAGGCAACAAGCCTGATATCGTGTTGGTAGATCGATCCAAGCTCCAGACAGTACTCGTCGACATCACCATCCCGCATGACGAGAACCACTTGGGCTTTGCCCTTTACCCCTGGGTTAATATAAAGTATATTTGTCATTTATTTTGTATATTTTACTTTAGTATAAATATATAAAAAGTAAAATAATTTTGAATATTTAATATACCATTTGTATGTTGTATGAAAAACATGTCCAAAGAAACGTGAAATGAGTGAATAAGTGGCAAAACTTTATTAATTATATCCCTACATTTGCACAAGTACGACGATAGGGACTTACACCCCTGCAATATGCACGCGCAGAAATAACGACCATCGGACGCGTTAATAAAACTCAATACTGCCTACTCACATGTGCTTGTACACATGTGCTTGTACTTGTGTTGCACGAACCGTGCGTTCGTTTGGTAAAAATAATATTTACAAAAAGGCGGCTTGCCAATTATTTACCTATTTTGTGTATAAATATCACTTAATAATATAATAAACATTTATTTAAACTTGTGTGTCTTTATTAATTCACGCACTCAAAACAGTTTAATGTAATTAACACTAGAGTACAAAAAGTAAAATGGACTCTCGATCACCAAAATTTGGCACGATAGTCGACACATCCTTCCTCGAGTAGCTTTGACCGACGACTAACGAGTCGGACCTCTCCTAAGTCCTAGAATTTTTTTACGCTTACCCGCAGTATTTTGTTTTTATGGAGCCCAAAAAACACTAAACAACGTGCAAACTCTTTTTTTAAATTGACTTATATTGATAAAAAATTTTAACAAAAAAAAGAACCGACTTCAGTAAAACTAAAAAGCCGAAAATAACCCGTTCAAGTACAGATTACATTTGACTCACCCTTTGAAATCGATCCCAAACCACTCAGTTATTATATTTATATATTAAAGTTTACGTGAGGTTTGGCACCGACTTCAAAGGGTGAGTCAAATGTAATCTGTACTTGAACGGGTTATTTTCGGCTTTTTAGTTTTACTGAAGTCGGTTCTTTTTTTTGTTAAAATTTTTTTTTCTTTCGCTTTTTAGTGATTCATATAAAATACTTATGGCGGGGTGATCAGGGAGGTCTTGAAGGCATGCATCTCGTTTGAAATATCTCCTAACTCCTAACTGTTAAGGAGTTGTACCTTCCATCATCAGTTCAGCATGAGAAGATGATGACTACCATATGCAAATACTTAAATAGTTTTAGAAAATACATGAAAAATATTATGAGTGCCTATAAAATTTCAGGAATTCCTTCGATTCCTCATGGATCTCGTCATCCGATCTTCACCAAAATTTTATGGGACCAACCTTGAGATGTCTATTCATGAACCTAAAAAGAATTTTCCAAATCGACTCATAAATGACGGAGTTATGAGGTAACAAACATTAAAAAAAAAAAAAAAAAAAACATACAACCGAACTGAGAACCCCCTCCTTTTTTTGAAGTCGGTTAAAAACTACAATTAATGTGTCCGGCTAAAATGACTATTGAAGCAAATGTTGAAAAAAACAATAAGAATGAAACGGTTAAACTACGGATGTAACATTATAATTTTCTAGACTATTAGCGTAAATACCATAAACTTGTGCTTCACCAGTTGGGATAAACAGCTAATGTGCAATACCCATGTATCACGATTTTAGAAAAAGGTCTAAAACCTCCACTTAAAGCATTTTTTTGACCCCAGCAAAATGGTTATTTAGCCAACGGGAATGAAATTTCCGAAAACAAAAACCGATAACGCAAAAAAATATTTTACGTTTTAACTAACGGGCATTTTTTTTAAATCTCGACAAAATGCTGGCTCTTTAGGCAAAAGTTTTTTAGTAAATCTACTTTTTCTGAATTGCTAACAAGCCAAAAAAGTCCTCCGATCGAGCTCAAACCCGGCTCATTAGACGCAGAAAAAATCGCTGATTTCAACGGTGTATATAAGTCCATTTGCCCAAAAATGGCTCGTTAGTCAATTAGTCATTCCAGCGTCGATATGTATTGCATAATGTGTAGATTAATTAGATGACAATGCAATAATAAATAAAAATAAATATTAGGGACAATCGATCGTACACAAATTGACTCAGTCGCAAACTAAGCAAGTAAGCAAAGCTTGTACTTAACTATGGGTACTAGACCACGATATATAGAATAGAACAGAATAGAATCCATACTAATCCATACTTAATATTATAAATGCGAAAGTGTGTCTGTCTGTCTGTTACCTCTTCACGCTTAAACCGCTGAACCGATTTTGATGAAATTTGGCATGGAGATAGTTTAAGATCCGAGAAAGGACAGGATAGTTTTCATCCTGGAAATTATACCTAAAAAGATTGAAAAGTGAGTGAACATTTCTGTTGGGATGCGGTGACCCATGTAAGAAAAGTAATTATTAGACCAAAAGCACAATTGCTGTTACATTTGCTTAGGCACTTTTAATAATCCCTTTTATCAAGTTCCACGCGTACGTAGTCGCGGGCAAAAGCTAGTACTCATATATATATATATAGATACTCATATATAGTATATATAATATATAAATACATATATAGATAACATCCATGACCCAGGAGCAAATATCTATTCGAGTTCATCACACAAATATTTGCCCTGGCCGGGATTCGAACCCAGGACCGCCGGCTCAGGAGGCAGCATTACCACTGCGCCAACCGCGTCGTTGATAATAACTATTGCTAATAATGTGAATACTTCAACTTCCAGGAAAAGCAGAGAATAATTCAACAACAGTTAACACCAACAACGCAGCCACCATCAAAGTTTGAACTATCACAGCTGCGTATGGTATGCCATTTATTTGGGTGTAGATTTTTTTTTCGAGGATGTCAGTCGATCCTATTTTTTCTTTTTTTTTTTATTGGGATCAAATGTCTATATGGGACTGACTACGTTTAGACTGCACTAAAAGCCAGAAATGACGCAGGTCTTAAAACGCTTTATACAAAAGGCCACCTAATTGAGACGTCATTATATTTTATGCAAACCAATATTCGTATGGAGACAAGTAATTTGCCATTTTAACCGTGAAGTGCATTTAAGATCATGGTTGTCATACAAGTATTGTTTTGTTAAATTATAAGGATTCGGAAAACAATTTAAAAAATTATTTTGGATTAAAAACAATATCATAAAATTTGCGTACCTTTGAATTCACGTATTTCAAAAAATATTCTTATAGGTTTTTATTTTTTATCTTTATTTCATGACTGAAATTTTATTTATTATTTATTTATTTATAAGTATAAAACTACCTTAATTAGGTACTAGTCAAACAACCCGCCCCGTATGATTCCCGGCGAAAAGTACCCATCACCCTTCCACACAAAGTTATACACTCCACTCGCAAAGTTGGCCAAAGCATTTATTCAATAACAATACAAGGATTTTTTAAGCCTTTAATACAAAGATCAAAGCTTAAAGAAAAATTGAAAAAGGACATTTGTATTAAAGGCTTAAATAAAAAATTGTGGTGTACCCACATAAATTAAAATAAATGAGACACAACATGTTTCAGAAATTTATAATACTCACAAGGATTTTGTTTGAAATAAAAGTAAAACTTAAGTCTATAACAAAAACAGTGGTACAGTGGTTAAGTCTAATTGCTATATCTATAAATCATTAAACATTTCATCCACACTATAAAAACACCCTCTCAACAGACCTTAGGTTCATATTAAAGATTCGATGGTTCGTAAGGATTTTTATTTCTGTTGGGAACTTAAAAAGCTTGCTGTTCGGTATCTGGAGCAATGTTCAGCAACTATTCGCTCGGGGCAAAGATTTACCTTTAAATTCTTGGAACGCGTTTGAAGCCGCGACTCTTGCTCTTCATATCATTCAACTTTGATAAATTCTAATTCTATTTTCATTTAAGGCAAAGTAAAACAAGTTATGGCTTCTAGTCTCCTAATTTCGTCGAGTGATGTTTTTATTGTCAAAATTGAATGCTTATTATTATTATATATTTATTAGTTTGTTCAATATTATAATCATAATGTGTAATTTTATATAGGTATATTTAAGATTTTGGTTTTATGCGTAATTAGAATTAGCCTTGAGTGTCTCTGTGCATTTTGAATAGTTTTGCCTATTTTCTTGGATATTTTCTGTTCTCTCTCATTTGCTCAAAGGTTAACTGGAAGAAATGCCTTACAGTGATAAGTTCGCTTTTGTATATATCAATTGTCTAATGTCGTTGTTGTTTAATATAGTATAAGTGTATAGCTAGAGCTCGCTTCTAGAGAATCAGGAATATTTAACTTAAGTTGTAATAATTTCTTAAGATGGATTGGTAAATAACTAGTGAACTCAATGCCCTTAATTTTTTATTATTATTGTGTTAAATTTTTTGTAGATTCCTGGCGACAAAATGAGGGAAATGGCGATACGAAAGATGGAGGTAGAGTTATAGTAGACATGATTTTACTCAGTGCCATAAAAACGACTCTATTTCATATGCTAAAGCTTATTAGGGTACAAAATATCAATTTTTGTTTTGTCTTACTGTACAATCGTAAAAATGTACTTACCTACATTCTCCTTCGGATGTTAGAAATGTCTCATAGAGAATAATAAAAAAAAAGAAACAATACGACATAAAATTGGTTATTCCTTGATTCTGAGTCCACAGGACATATTATAGAGACATTCTAATAAACACCATTTTAATTAATAGCGACTTTTGAAATTTTCATAGGTCGCTCTAGTTTATAAAATGGGTTCCCTGATAATGAATTGACATTTTATTTTGCTGCTGATTGTTTTTTTTTTGTAGCTAATACTAATGGCGAAAAACGCCCAAAAACCTGCAAATGAAACCAAACACAGGCGATCACGTGGAAAAAAATCTAGAAGACGTACACAAGTAAGTATTTTTTAAGCCTTGTCACGTAAATAGCTAGCTTAAGAGGCCTTATTCGTTTTAAAATGTATTTTTTTCATATTAGGACCAATAAATTTATAATTTCAACCAACTTTTTGAAGAAAATTATACTTTTCCCCGAGTTCTAGGTAGTAAACATAGCTATTTCATGCTTTTGCGTGTAGTCGAAAATAAGTTGAAAAAACGAATTTTCCACGTGAATTTTGACAATTTCGAGTAGTTTTTGAATCAAAAATTATTAATGAAAAATTCCAACTGTAGTTTTCAAATATACAGGGTGTAACCGACGGTGTACCGAAAACTGAAACCATGGCTTCAGACCATTATTCTGGGCTGGAAAATCGTGGAAATTTCTTTGAGAAAATTCACAAAATTTCCTCGCGGGTTTTCATTTTTTCTTTATTTTTCCGTTAATCGAACTCTACCGGTAACAATTTTTCATGAAAAATCGCATGAAAATAGCATTTTCCGCAAAACACGCAACGTATCACAAACAGTATTATGTAAGCGCGTGGAGTGGGACAGATAACGGTACAGGCCGGTTATTGATCCGCCAGGTCAGTGCGCTCGCGCAGGCCGCTGCGGTCGGACGCATTAATGTTTACCTACCCGCACATTTTATTTGCTTTACTTGCTTGAATGAAAATAATCTTGTTAGACTGTTTTAATTTATCGGTCAGTTGTTATTGGTGTTAGGTACTACATACTAGTTGTGATCTGTGGTTGCGTTGTTTTTGTGGTTGCATTCATTCATGCATTCGATGCGCATTGGCGTAACGGTATGTTTTGCGCCGACGCGTGAGTGTAGTGGGGAGCGCCTGGAACGGTCGATGCTTGCCGCGTGCTCCCCTCCCCGCGCGTCTGCACCCGAGAGAAATGGACGCAATACATTGCGCGTCGAGTTTTATAATTTATTTTGGAAAATCTTATCCTTGAGTTTTCCGAGAAAATGAACACACGTTTTCAGTTCGTGATTATGGTCTAAAACTACAGTTTTCATTTTCGGTACGCTGTCGGTTCCACCCTGTATACCAATAAATCTCAATAGTCCTGTTCTAGTTAATAATGTTTGATCTTAGAGATGTCTGAAACAATCAGCATTTTAAAAGGAATAAGGCCTCTAAAAGTTAACAATTTATTTTCCAATTTAAACTACGATTTCTAATTCAAGACCAAAAAAACTACGACAGATACGTCACTGTCAAAATTGACAACATTTAAATGACATCTGAGTTTGTTTCTTGGCTTGCACCAAATGGACAATGTTACAAGTACAATACCAGATTTTGTACCAAAAATCTCCGGTGTTTAAGTTTTTATTATCTCCTCTCGTAATTATGTAATAATAAACATTTCTAGTTATTTTGTTAATACATAGAGTTAAAGTTACCAATAAATAAATTATCTTAGCGTGTTTAAAAATAAAAATAAATTTACTATTGTAAAAGTATTTTATTGTAGTGGCAACCTTGTGGTAGTGTTTGGGCTTGAATTAGAAATCGTAGTATAGGTTCGACGGTGGTACCCGCAAGGAGGGGTTAGTCATATATTGATTTGAACTTACGATTTTCACACATTATTATAATAAAGCGGGACTTGATTGCATACAAAAAGTGTTTATTTAATTACCTCGACCTTTCGAACGTGATGTTACGTTTATTCGCTTCGAGACCATCCCAAGCAGCACACAATGCTGTATATTAAGATCTTATACAGCCCTTCCACACCTAAAATAAGTTGTGGGTCATTGTCAGATTTAGGTTTGCGTCTTTTCGGTGGACACGTACAAAGTTAAGGACTTTAGGCCTAGTTCTCCGGTTAAAATTATATTAGCATAAACGACGTTTCCCTTTCTTTGAGCTTGCGTCTTAAAAACATAACTTCTATGCTCATACGCTGTTAACTATTGGCCACCGAAGAGACAACTTTAATTTTTTTGAACCGACAGTGCAGACCCTTGTTTAAGGGCTGTGTGCTACGTGTGAACGTAATATGACTGTCTGTGAGTCAGCATTTGAATTGCAACTGAGCTGTAAAATTGCAGTTCGAGGGCTGTTTTGATGCAGTTGGCAATCCAAATGCGCAGTACGTTTGCAGTTTTGCGTGCAGTCGGAACAACTTTAAAGTGCATTGCACGCTAGCGTTTGGGTGCAATTACTTCGTTTTGTTTCGACTTAACTTTGAGTTTAGGCGAAATTAAACATACCAATACTAACTAGAAGTAATAAAAAAACCGGCCAAGTGTGAGTCGAAGAAGAAGTCGAAGTACAAATCCCATCTTAACAGGCTGGGTTAAGTTTGCACCTGGTCTGTATGGCGCAGCAAACAAATGAGGTGTAAAGATAACGCAAACGATCACGTTTGCTGTATGGGCCACTTAAATATTTATTTTATTTTGTTTTTAGTAGGTATTTGTTGTTATAGCGGCAACTGAAATATCTACATGCTCTGTGAAATTCAACTGTAATTGAATAGCTAGCTTCATGAGATACAGCCTGGCGACAGACGGAGAGACAGACAGACAGACGGACGGACGGAGTCTTAGTAATAGGGTCCCGTTTTTAGGGTTCCGTAGTCAACTGGGAACCCTTATAGTTTCGCCATGTCCGTCTGTCCGTCCGTCCGTCCGTCCGTCCGTCCGCGGCTTAGCTCCGTGATCATTAGTACTAGAAAGCTGAAATTTGGTATGAGGTCCCGTTTTTAGGGTTCCGTAGTCAACTAGGAACCCTTATAGTTTCGCCATGTCCGTCTGTCCGTCCGTCCGTTCGTCCGTCCGTCCGCGGCTTAGCTCCGTGATCATTAGTACTAGAAAGCTGAAATTTGGTATGAGTATGTGTAGTGTATGTATAATGCCGACCGAAAGGTAAAATAAAAATTAAAAAAAATATTTTTCGGGTATCTCTCGTACACCTAAAGTGGGGGTGAATTTTTTTTCTTTTCAACACTGGTGTGTGGGGTGTCGTTGAATAGGTCTTAGAAAAATAATATTGGTCACTCAACATTATTTTTTGATAAAGTCAGCAGTTTTGTAAATATTCGCTCCGAAAACAAAAAAAAATAGTGTCCCCCCCTCTAACTTTTCAACCACGGGTCTAAAAAATTCGGAAAAATTCATGTAAATGAGGCCTTATAAGTACTTTCAATAAAAACTATATTGAACAAAATCGGTCGAGCCGTTTTTGAGTTATCGACAAATTTAATTTTCTTTAAAAGGACGTAAGTTGACTTCCAGAAGGTAATAAGTGATTACAGTTTCTAGGGCGTTTACGACCTTTTTATAGAGCTTAAAATCTTTCTTAACTTAAACCTCGGGCTTAAAACAGCAGTTTATTGTGAAGGATGAAAAAACTACGGAACCCTACACTGAGCGTGGCCCGACTTGCTCCTGGCCGGTTTTATTTACTCTTTGGGTACGGAACCCTAAAAAAGAAAAAATCTAGAAGTAGTACTTAGTGTAGTTCGCTTTGAGTTTGTCTGCGCCTACGCGGATATGCCACGACTTCGGTGGCAAGCGGCGGCGACAAGTGTCTCGCTCACTCATATGCTCACCACGCTCGGACCTTTTACTTCGCTACTTGCCGCTGCCGCTGGTCGTGCAAGTCGTGGCTGGTCCGTTACAAAGACTCGATGGAACTCTTTTGCATACCAGGGCCATTTTTTCTAAAGTTGCACATCCCACTTTTTTTTAATTTTCGATATTTTGGGTATTTTCTACTCAGAATCACGAGCTCTTGCGATCTAATTAGGAGAAAAAAAACTGTCCCAAAATATTCATACGTTTTTTTTTCCATTCCGTTACCGCTGTAGTAGGTTACATGGAAATGGTAACGGAATGGAACGAAAAAACATTGGGACACTCTTTTCTTCTAATTAGATCGAAAGAGCTCGTGATTCTGAGTAGAAAATACCCAAAATATCGAAAATTAAAAGAAAAAAAGTGGGGTGTACAACTTTAGAAAAATGGTTCTTTAAAGTTGTTTATTTTTGTAAAAAAGTGACTATTTTCTATGTTGGTAATTGATTAGTATTCAATAATGAATATTATTATTTTTAGAATCGCAAACAATTGCCTGAAATGCTTAGTCCAGGGGTTAGTACCTATTATAATGAAAGTGGATTATGCGATCGTCTACACGAACGCAATTCTTGCTATTCGTGATTCTACACAAAATGGAATCCACATTGTATACAATCACGGTTATGTAGAATCCCGATTGCGTTAAACTGCAGTTGTGTGGAATCCATTTTGTATCTATATTAATCACGAATAGGAAGACCCGTGTTTGTGTAGACGATCGCATAATTCTGACAGTGTTTACAAAAATAATTGCCATTTAACAGTATACTTCATCTGATCGAGCTAATCATTCTCTAAAATTTAAATTTTCAATGTTACATTACAGTATTCACCATATTGGGATCCAAGGCAAATTGAGAAAAATCAGGTAGGTATGTTTGCTTTTTAATACGCTTTCTTACGCCCACAAGTATCTAACAAACAAGGTAAACAATTAACCCGTTTATACAAAGATCAATCTTGCCATGTCAGCTTGCATGAAGGCTTTGTCGAAACGGTTAATCGACGCTTCGTGAGACCCCAGAGCTGGCGCCTACCTCTGCCAGAGAAACTCTCTGGCCATACAAAGCGGTAACATCGCCAGAATACTGGGGACCATGCCGCAGGCGGACCTATTGGATGGGGTATTCCTTTTATGACCCCTTTTTTATTATTGTATATATAGGTTATTTAGAGTAGTTAGTACAAACCATCAGAAATATTGGCCAGTAAGCCAAGATACCACGCTAAGGGTGCGTCTCCCTTGAATCCCTGCGGAGCGGATATGCACCCCTATGGCTCAGTTTCATTGGTCGATAACTCGGTCGACATACGGCATGCGGGACTCCCCGCAGACGGTATAACAACCAGTGAAACTCATAATGGCATGCATTATAGAAATCTTCCGCACCCCGCATGCGGGCCCTATCGACCAATGAAACTGAGCCATAAAATGAATCAATAAGTATCTACCTGTGAATGAAATGCCCTTAATCTTTAATATTTATTTTATTATATTCATAACATTTGTAGAGATCTATCGATCAAATGATGGAAACGATGATACAAAAGCAGGAGGTACAGTATATTTTTTTTATCAAGAAGACTAGCCGTGATTTTACACGTAGTTAGTTTATACATGCTTTTTCTTATATTGTTTCTTTAAATTTATGTGAAATTGTAGATTTACAAATATGTCAAAGCCAGAAGTTTAATACATTTCTGGAAGTTGCGATTAATTACAAAGATCAAAGCGCAAATAAATTGAAATGCGTAACCTCCCAAGTAGCAAAAACAGCTACAGAAGTCCTTATACAACCTTCATACAGCTTAAATTAGCAGAGTAAGGGCTATACAAGCGCTTCTTCGGCTTGTTTGCTACTTGGGCTGGCGCAAGAGACCGGGTATCGAACCTGGTACCTCTGCGGTACCGGTCAAGCGTGTTCCAGAAGGTAATCCAGAGGTACCGGGTTCGAATCCCGGTCTCTTCCGCCAGGTTAAGCATTTAAATTATTCTTTGTGATTTGTTCTTTGTATCAATGGTTTGATATAAAAAATGTGGTGTGTTTAATATAAAAAATAATGAGACATTACAAATTTCATGTACGATTATTGTAACTTATGTCAAATTGTCGTATCGGAATGACACTTATTATTATTGCATTTAGCAGATTAGATGACAATACAATAATGTAGTTTATGGGTTCTTTATTTTTTTTCCAAATATCATAAACCCTCCATGTTGCGTTCAAGAACCGCACATTATGATCACCATAAAAATGGCATGTTTTGTTAGAACAAATTTCTTATTTGTAGATATGTTATTATTGCTAAATAATAACATCAATTTCGATAATATTATTTATTCAAATTTCGAACATCTCTGAATAACGAAGAAATTTGATTTTACGTCTATTCTAATATCAGTCGAGATGACGTTTGGTTCGAAATGAATTGTCAATTTGCAATCAAATTTGACAAATGCCGCACACCGTAAGTAAGATATCGAACGATATGATAGTTGGGGCCGACTCTAGTTTGTCTGAATAAAAAAAACTATGACAGCTGCCAGAAAACTTCATTACCTCCATTACCGGGTAATATTTGTCATAGTGTGCGACTCCAGAATGCATCATGGAGGCGTATGATATGTGGCTAGATAAAGGTAGTGTATGTAACTGAACATAATTAGGCATTAAAACACTCGTGTGATGTCATTATGAAACTTGCCTTCGGCTCGTTTCATAAACACACACTCGTGTTTAATACCCTTCATTATGTACAGTCACTATATTAATATTTTATATGAAAATTCATCCAAACTGGCAAAATATTGTGATTACCTAATTAATAAGGCTTTAATACAGTATCGGTTTGCAGAGAAAACTTCAACGTCAGTCAACAACAACGCAACCACCATCAAAGATTCAACTATCACAACAGCGTATGGTATGCTTATTTTTACAATGTCTGATTGTAAATCAAAAATCTCAAGTACGAAATACAAACCATCAGAAATATTGACGTCATTCTCCCTGGAAACCCCACGGTCTGTTTTGTGATTTAAAACGTAAGGTAATGCTGATGTACACAATATGTACTGAATTAGAACATACTTAAAAAAAAATATATCTCAATAGATCGAGAGTACAATAAACTGAATTCGGAGTTGCTGTATTGCATCGCCCCAGCAACCCCAAAATGTTATTTAAGAAAATTCACGTAAATACCTACTTTTTCAGGAAATAGGAGGCCCAAAAAATTTTACTACATTTTTTACCGTTGAATGAGTTAGCTATGGCTAGTTAAATGTAATTTTTTTTTTTAAATTATGTAGGGCTTGGGGAGCATGACATAAATATAGGCCAGTAAAGCCAAGATGGCACCCTAAGGGTGCGTCTCCACTGAAGCGGATCGGAGACGTGTGGAATCGACTATCACAGAAGTGAGGCGGAGCTGAGATACAGATTTCAACTCAGGTGATTGGTCTAATCCGCACGACTCCACTCATTTCCAGTCCTACCTTTAATGGAGACGCACCCTAAGTCTCCGCTCCGCTTCTGTAAAATGAACCAATTACAACATTCCTCAGATTTAAATGTTTATCTTTTTGGCTTCACAAAGACGAAGCCTGATTATTTCATTTTCTCAGCCTAAGCCATTTACGAAATAAAGAAACTGATTAAAAAAATTTACTTGATTTATAGTCATTTCTTAATGGCTCAGTTTCATTGGTCGATAACTCGGTCGATATACGGCATGCGGGGACTCCCCGCAGGCGATATAACAACTAGTGAAACTCACAAGTCGATAACTCGGTCTACATACGGCATGCGGGACTCCCCGCAGGCGGTAGGTATATAACCAGTGAAACTCATAATGGCATGCGTTATGGAAATCTACGGCAATGAAACTGAGCCATAAAATGTATCAATAAGTATCTACCTGTGAATTAAATGCCCTTATCTTTGATATTTATTTTATTATATTTTTAGAGACCTAGCGACCAAATGATGGAAATGGCGATACAAAAGCTGGAGGTAAAGCATCTTTTTTTTACCAAGAAGACTAGCCATGATTTTACTCGTAGTGCCAAGAAATCTACAACTTTTCGACTTTATTTCATGATTTAGCTAGTTAGGGTACAAAATGACAATGTCTTGGCTTACCGTACAAACGAAGAGAAAGTTAACTATACACCCATAAGTCCTTAACACGTTCTTATAAGTTTATATTAGTTTACAAATGTACAGTTATCATTGTCCTTTGTAGTACAGGCGTAAAAAATATCTTCACTAGCTTTCAAACGGCAGAAATGCCTCATCGAGGAAAAAACTATCTAAAAAACCTATACGACATAAAACTAGTTGTCACTTGATTCTGACAATAAATTAATATTTTATATTGTTTTTTAGTTAATGGTAATGGCCAGAAACGCTGAAAAACAGGCAAACAAGACCACGCACAGGCGATCACGTAGTAAAAAATTTAGAAGACGTACGCATGTAAGTTTTTAAAACTTAACCTTTAAGAGGCCCAAATTATAATTTTCTGGAAATACCTACTAATGATGGCAGCGAGTTCCATTCATTAAAGGTTCGCATTCAAATGATGAAGCAAATCGCTTCGAGCGAAGAAAAGCTCGTAAGCTGAGAACATAGGGTTGAAATCGCTCCCTTCGCGTTGTACAGTCGCCATCAGATATATCGCAGCATATAAGGCGTTCATAAATATCTGAACACGACTCTTAAGATGATGAAATTTTCAAAGGAACAGTTATTAATTTAATCTGTTAAATTAAACAGAATTTTATTTGACGCTAGTGATAAAGTTTATAGAAACAATGTATTGAAAGTAAATATTGACACAAAGGTAAATTATCATCCTCCTCGTCCTCCTCAAGAAGGACGCTTAAAATTGTCTGTTCATCCATATTTTAATCACTTCACGTCCGCAAAAGTGATCGCACTTTGCGTTGGGAACCGCGTCCCTGAGTGACTATGCGCGATGTCCGCACGCGGCCGGACGCGACCTACGGCGTTTGTTGCAGACCAACGCCTAAGGGAATTGATCAAATTGTGAACGTCTGGTCCCCACGGGCCTAGAGTCTCTACCGCAAATGATACGAAAATATAGCAATTTGTTTTACATTTTAGGCTCGACGATGGAACCCGGTAGTAGGAGTGGTGAGTCACGTTTATAAATCATATATTTCTTAAAACCGCTTTCTAACGTTAATAGTATTTTATGCAATCGTTGCACAAGGAAGGTTCTTAAAGACGAGTGCCGCGTTTAGGTCACGAGGCTTGCCGAGTGATTTTATCTGTGATATTATAATTGATAGATTCAAGTACGCGAGTATAAAAAATATTTTTAAGGCGTGTGTATATACGACGAAAAGAAACTCATACTCAAAACGTCTTTTCTCTGGACATTAATAAGCATTTCTCAAACATGTAATGAAATGTCGCCATAACGTGCGCCATAACAGGCTTCGAAGTATCACGTTTCAGGCGGGACAACTCGAGAGAACTGTAAAGGAATTTCATGCACAATTGAAGGCAACATGTTTTTTTTTTTGTGGTGTATTTGTTTATTTCATTGCATATGTTTGAGAAAAGCACTATAGGTACATGTGCCTAGCCGTGAAAAGCGCTCGCCGACTTCGTATCACTATCCGTCTATACCTACTCACCCGGCAAGCTCTTCTTTCCCGGCGTCTGCAGTAATGTACTATTAAAACGGTGTATAACAAGAAAAGAGCTTCCTCCTGCAAGGCCGACAATAGGAGTTACATGTACTCCTCTAGTGCCATGTGTCCAAGGACGTTAGTTAGTTTTAGATGTTTTTCTATATTATCAAACATGTTTCTTAACATATTACCAATGTTACTAGGTAGAACAAGGCCATTGCGATTTATTGGTACATATGGTACCTACAGTTTGTAATTTTCACTGATAATTATTGTTTCAAAAACTACTCGAAATTGTCAAAATTCACGCAGAAAACTGGTTTCTTAAACTTATTTTCGACTGCACGCAATGAAAGCATGAAATAGCTATGTTACTTTCAAGAACTCAGGGTAAAATATTATTCACTTTCTAAAAGTGTGTAGTACCTACGTTGGGTACCGACCAAACATTCATTTTAAAAATACTTTATTGGATAGCAACGTACTGAAATTGTACTATTTTGTACACAGTATAAAAAATAATGTACCTTTATACAACAGAAGAAATAATCAGATTAAATTGGTCGGTACGCAACGTACTCGTCTCGTACAAAGTGGTTTATAAAATAAAGTAGCTTTTCAATAACAAACGTGCATTTTATTTAGTAGAAGAATATCAGTGACATTAATCAATCTTGAAGTATTGTAAAAGTATATTTAAAACAACACCATAAAGGGCATAAAGTTAATTCACTAAAGAAGTCACTACATTCGTCCCCTCCCCATCTTTGGTCACATCTCATCTATAAGTCTTCGAGGTGGTCTGGTTACCCGCTTACTACGTTGCTGCGGCTCTGGTGTAGGTATAGAAGCAGAAGGTGATTTCGGGTTGACCTTTGACTGCGAATGCTGCGATTCATCTTGTTCTAGAATTATTGTAGGTGAACCTGTCCGAGTATCTTTTAGAGGTGACACTCCCTCATGACGTTCTGGTACAATGTGTGCAGAGGGCGTATCAGGCGTCCTTGACGATCCGGCACTTGGAGAGGCGCTAGGTGTGCGGAAAAACTCGGTATTAGTGGGACTTCTTGAAGGTGATTGTTGTGAAATTTTGGATGACTCTTGGGAACTAACAGGTGATGGCAGCCGTGGACGGATGTGGTCTCCGTGTCGCCGAATGGTGTTTCCATTTGGTGTTGAAATTGTATATGAATAGCGGTGTTTTCGTTCTGCTATGACTCCGGGCTGCCAGGTTTTATCAAGTCGGGTCCTATGGTAAACCGTATTGCCAGGTACATACTCTGCTTTATTCGCCGAGAGTTGTATGTTATCTTGCATTTGTTTATATTGCATCATTCTCCTTTTATTGGGTCGTATATTGGATAGTAGGGTATTCAACGTTCGCCCAAACATCATCTCAGCCGGCGATTTACCCGTGGCGTTATGAGGAGTGATTCTGTAGGTGAATAGGAATTCACGTAGCCGTTGTTGTTGAGGCTCGGCTGCTGAGGCAAATCTCGATTTAAAAGTCCTGACTAACCGTTCCGCTAGACCATTGGTTCGGGGATGATAAGGTGATGATCTTATGTGTGAAATACCTTGACGTTTACAGTACTCCTTGAATTCCGATGAAGTAAACTGAGGGCCGTTGTCAGAAACTATCATTTCCGGAAGACCAAATGTGCAAAAGATGTCATCTAGCACGTTACACAAGTTTGGTGTGGTTATATTTTTCATGGGTTTGATCTCTATCCACTTGGACAAGGCGTCACTTAGAACCAACCAATAAGTGCCTTCGAAAGGTCCGGCAAAATCGATATGTATTATCTCCCACACCCGTTCTGGAATAGACCAAGAGTATACCGGTAGTTCTGGGTTATGAGGTCTATTTTGCTGGCATCGCATGCATCTCTTAACATGATCATCTATGTCTTCATCAATGGATGGCCACCAAACATAAAAACGAGCCAGAGCCTTCATAGCTGAAATACCTGGATGACCTCTATGAAGGTATGTCAGTACTTTCCGTCGCAGGCTCGTTGGAATTACCATTCTGCCTTGCCACATCATTATTTTATTTTCTATAGAGAGCTCATTCCGCTTCTTGAAAAATGCTTAATATCGTTTGTATACTGTAACTCTCTCCAGCCAGTTTTAATACATTTTAATACTTCTAGCAGTGTGGCATCTCGTAGTTCCCTCTCTCAAAATGTCCTCAGAGAGATGTAAGTCGGACATTCTGTTCTCGAGAAGGCGTGACTCTATCCTGTGCACTGTACGCTCACATTCCGATGGCTGTGTATCATTTATTTATTTATTTAAACTTTATTGCACAGATCAAACTAGTACAAATGGCGGACTTAATGCCACAAGGCATTCTCTACCAGTCAACCATAAGGCTAAACAGAAACGTTGAGTTGGTGCAGGGTCTATCATTGTTGGGTAATCTGGATAAACAGTCTGCCAGTATGTTGTTTTCACCCTTTTGGTACAAGATTTCGTAATTGTAACTTCCAATTATTAGGGCCCACCGCACAAGTCTGTTGTTAGCCATCTTTGGGAGGTTTCGTTGTGATCCTAATATGTGTATCAATGGTTTGTGATCAGTCACTAATGTGAATTTAGTTCCGCGTAAATATTGATCAAATTTCTTTATACCGAATAAGATGGCGAGAGCTTCTCGATCAATAACGGAATATTTGGATTCCGCCGAGCGTAACTTTCTCGAAGCGAAAGCTATGGGGTGTTCAGTATTCCCATTTTTATGATACAATACGGCCCCTACGCCTTTTTCAGAGGCGTCGCAGGCAAGAAAGATAGGTCGATCCTCATCAAATGCAGCTAGCGGTCTTGATGAAGCTATACATTCCTTTGTAGCTTCAAAAACCATCGTTTCATGGTTTGTCCAGCGCCACGGTTGTCTCCCGCTTGTTAATTCATGGAGGTCTGCACATAGTCCGTGTAAATGAGGAATAAAGCGTTCGTAGAAATTGACAAGCCCAAGAAATGATCTCAATTCTTTCGAACAGGTGGGTACGGCGGCGTTGGAAATGGCTTCAAGTTTTTTCTTTGTAGGGCGTATACCATTTTTGTCTATCGTGTGTCCCAGGTACTCTATCTCCTTTTCTAGGAAAGAACACTTCTTTAAATTAACCTTTAGTCCCGCTTTCTGTAGACGGTCAAAAATTAGGCATAGTGTACGTAGATGTTCTTCCATGTTAATTCCGGCTACCGCGATGTCGTCAAAATATACTGCTGTGTTAGGTAAATCGCTGAGTAGTTCGTCTAAATAATGTTGAAACACAGATGGCGCTATGGAAATTCCAAACGGCATCCGATTATATCGAAAATAGCCTTTGTGAGTTGCAAGCGTAAGGTATTTTTTTGATTCTGGTGCTATTTCAAATTTTAGGTAGGCATCTTTTAAATCAATTTTAGAAAATAGTTGTCCGCGTGCCAGTTTCTGTCGTAATTGATCAAATAGTGGAACTGGGCGTAAATGTTTAACCAAAACAGGATTTAATGTACTTCTGTAGTCTCCACATATTCTAATGTCACCATTTGGTTTGACGACATTGACGGTGGGTGTGGCCCACTCTACTGGTGTAAGGTTGGGGTCTACTTGGTAAATAATATTCTCATCCACAAGACGTGCAATTTCTTTTTCTATATTCCTCTTCATTCCGAATTTGATAGGCCGTGCTGGTAGGTGTACAGGTTCTGCTCCTGGTTTTACGTGAATATTGACTTGATAGTTTTCGACTTTTCCGAGTTTGCCGTCAAACAGTTGCTTGTATTTGTCAAGGACTTGTTGTAATGTTTTTGGTATCGCGTTTTTAATTGAGTAGACAGGTTTAGGAAACGTCATCCCAAATGTTTCACTCCATTGCAATCCAAAGAGCATTGGGTCTGCGTGCTTCATGACTACTACTGGTACTATTTTCTGCTTCCCTTCGACTTCCACAGTCACGTCCGTGAGGCCCTTTGACTTCAGTTTGTAGTTGCAGTATGCCTTTAACTTGGGTGCTTTAGTTAGCGTTGGGGACCCTATTTGCCGCCAAAATGATGTACTGATAATGGAATATGCTGATCCAGGGTCCCAGTCCATTGTACAGCGTCTTCCGTTGATGATGGTGTCTATTCTCTTGCAGTCTCTGTTTTGTGCCGGAACTATACTGCATACCAGCTCGTTGTCACTGTCGTCATTATCCGAAGACAAATTTGAGTCGGAAGATGTTCTGTCTGCGGTGTTTGTTACACGTTGCAGTTTGTGTCGAGATGTCGGTGTCTTGGCTCTGTATTTCATCAGATACGCTCGTCCAGTTTTAATACAGCAACTATCATAATGCCCCTGTGTGTGGCATTCTTCGCATGTATGCTTCTGGGCTGGACAATCAGACACGTTATGTTTTTCATGCTTGCCACAGCGAAGACATTGGCTAGACCGTATTTTCCGTGGGCTAGTATAAGTTTCTGGTCGGTGATAGTTGGCTTTGTACTTTTTTGTAATCCGTTTGATACTTGTCGTTGCAGTGTTGGTGTCGTGCTCTGCTTGTTCACGTGACTGTGCGACTGAGCAAAAGAAACTTCAGTGGTCTGTTTATCATGCGTTTCGGTTAGATCAGGCCACTTTTGCTTTAAATCTGTTTCCAGCTCCGTGTGATTCAACCCAGTCGCAAACCGGTCACGAAGCTGCCGTTCCAGAAGTGCGTCGTCATACCCGCAATCTATGCTCAAGCCCTTTAATCGGTTAGCATAATGCTCCATAGATTCTGTGTCTTCTCTTACGCAGCCCCAAAACTCCGTAAGTGCGCGGTATCTAGTCTTCTTTACGCGATATAAATCAAGAAGTTTCGTACGTATTTCTGTGTATGTACTTGTTTCAAAATTGGGAATAAATGCTGTTTTTAGTTCCCTAAAGACGTCAGGTGTAATGCAGTTAAGAAGTAAGTCTTTCTTTATCTCGTCGTCTTTATACACGTCGTGTATTCTGCACTTGGCTTCGAAGAAGTCTACGTAATCGCTTACCCGAAAGTTGTCCGGGTTGTACCGATCCATGTTAAACGATTTTAATGTGGCCATTTTGTTACGTGGTTGTTCCTGTGAGTTGGCAGTGCTCGTCACGCTGCCGCCTGTCGATGTGGAGCTCGCTGCCGCATGTGTTGTGGTGGGCGCGAGTGCCACGGTAAGGAGTTTTAAAATTTGTTCCTGTTGCGCCTGTTGAACGCTAAGGAATTGCGCAAATTATTCGGCGTCCATTTCGTCGCCAATAAAATAAAGTAGCTTTTCAATAACAAACGTGCATTTTATTTAGTAGAAGAATATCAGTGACATTAATCAATCTTGAAGTATTGTAAAAGTATATTTAAAACAACACCATAAAGGGCATAAAGTTAGTTCACTAAAGAGTTCACTACAGTTTACAATACGAATTTGAACACCAGGTATAACAGGAAAATGCACTCATTATGTACCTCATGATTCGGGTACCATAATTACCATGTAATGTTTAGATCAATTATTATTCTTGTTCAAAGTTGGGTGGTATGAAACGAACACGTTCGGTACCGACCATAAAGCTTATTTTACCATTTATTTTAACTTATTCAGTGTCAAATAAATGTACCCAAAATGTACCTCCCAATTACCGACTTAATGATAATTAAAGACAAAGGATTTATTGATGAAATTTCTTATTATAAGAAATAAGTTATAATAAATTTTACCACGACCGCCTTACCGACTTAATGATAATTAAAGACAAAGGACTTTTTGATTAAATTTCTTATTATAAGAAATAAGTTATAAGAAATTTTATCAAAAAATCCTTTGTCTTTAATTATCATTAAGTCGGTAATTGGGAGGTACATTTTGGGTACATTTATTTGACACTGAATAAGTTAAAATAAATGGTAAAATTAATAAGCTTTATGGTCGGTACAGAACGTGTTCGTTTCATAGGTACCGCCCAACTTTGAACAAGTTCGTATTGTAAACCACTGGCCCGTACGAGATGAGTACGTTGCGTACCGACCAATTTAATCTAATTATTTCCTCTGTTGTATAAAGGTACATTTTTTTTATACTGGGTACTAAATAGTACAATTTCAGTACGTTGCTATCCAATAACGTATTTTTAAAATGAAAGTTTGGTCGGTACTCAACGTACTATACCGAAAAGTTGGTTGAAATTATATTAATACATACTTGCCATTTTTTTTTTTTAGTGACAAAGCCTCTTAATTTGTCACCAATATCCATAAACATTTTTTTTTCAGCGACATCTTTTTAGCCAACCGGGAGTAAGTCTCTATATCTAGTTTACCGCTTATAAGTACCACGGAATAAAAATAAAAAAAACCTGCGAGTCGGACTCGCGCACCAAGGGTTCCGTACAAATACTTATACGTGCCGGTGCCGTTTTTTACCCTTTGGGTACGGAACCCTAAAAATACCGAGAGTTCTCTGTTATGCTCAAAAATTGTCTGAGAGCTTATTTTTAACCGACTTCAATAATGAAAGTGTTCGAATGTATGTATGTTCTCCGATTTCCCCCTCTATTTATGGAAAGATTTTCGAAATATTTTTTGTTGGAAAGAGGGTGTTTGGTACTTGGCACAAACTTCAAGTGGTGATAATAATGTAATCGGTTTATGAACGGATTAGTTTTGGCTTTTCAGTTTATTGTTGAAGGCTCGAATTGTTTCTTTTTAATATTTTGACAAGAGCGAAAAGGATAGATGTTGGATTGTGCTTTGCGAGCTCGCCTTATCCTATCCTAACACTTATCATTTTTATCTATACAATGTGGGTCCTGTAACATAAGCAAAAAATTAAAACATAAATTTTGCTCGTTAAATTGAACAACATTTGTTCAGCATCTTTAAATTTTATTTTTCAAACAAATTATATATTATTTTCAATGAATGTCGTCCAACGTTGACATTCCCTGAGCATTCACTCTACTAATATCGGACATTTCGCAATACATTGCTTCTTTGTCTAAACATTATTCTACAAAATGTCATTTAATACACGTTATTTTCAGAAGTTGCTTAACAAATGTTGTTTATAAATTTATGAAACATGTAATGTCTCATTCTGTTTAATGTGGGTACACCACAATTTTTATTTAAACTATGAATACAAAGATCAAAGCTTAAAGAAAAATTTAAAAAGGAGCTACCTAATAATTGATCTTTGTATTCATAGTTTAAATAAAAATTGTGGTGTACCCACATTAAACAGAATGAGACCTTACATGTTTCATAAATTTATAAAAACTAACAGCGCCCTCTCTCGCTTGCTCGTTCACCGCTGTAAAGTGGTGCGGTAAGATGTGAATATTAACGTATTCACATAGAGGTCGCTAAGGTGTAAAAAACCTTTCAAATAAACAATTCAAAGATCGACACACAAAGCATAAGGAAAAATTCGTCAGGTCTACGTGGAGCGAGGGTTGCGAAGTGGCTAACGCGCTGGACCGGTAATCCAGAGGTACCGGGTTCGATTCCCGGTCCCTTCCACCAGGTAGCACCTTTTTCAATTTTTCTTTAAGCTTTGTTCTTTGTATTCATAGTTTAAATGTTGTTTAGTTTCAAGGGACGAATCTATGTTTTAATTTATTGCTCCTGTTACAGGGCCCACCCGGTATACAAAATAAGAAATGTGTATCACTACTGAAATAATGATCAACAGATTCTGTTCAATATTGAAGATAACGCCATCTCGCGCTGTTCCAACACTTGCTGGAAAGCGGGGGGACATAATTAGGGCTTCAGATATCCGTGTTACACGCGGAACTTAGCGTAGCTCCGTGTTATTAGCACCCGCGGTCCTAAGATACCGTACTACAGACACCGTGTCTGCGTTCGGCTACGGATCGGCGGATCTCGGCTCCGCTCGGGTATTGAATGAAAGCTTGTCAAACCGACACATATAATATTGTATATTTGTAGTTTATTTCTATTTGAATCCAACTTGAGTTATATTTTAGCAATGATTCCTGATCTTTCTATTTAGGTAATTATTGGCATTATTCTGTTTTTAGGGTTCCATACTCAAAGGGTAAAAACGGGACCCTATTACTGAGACTTCGCCGTCCGTCCGTCCGTCCGTCCGTCCTTCCGTCCGTCCGTCTGTCACCAGGCTGTATTTCAACAACGGTGATAGCTAGACAGTTGAAATTTTCACAGATGATGTATTTCATTGCCGCTATAACAACAAATACTAAAAATAAAATAAAATAAATATTTAAGGGGGCTCCCATACAACAAACTTGTTATAGATTATATATATGTATAGGTACGGAACCCTTCATGCGCGAGTCGGGCTCGCACTTGCCCAATTTTTATATAACCAGCTATTATGATTTTAGACAAAGTCGCACATAGAATTTTTACTAAACGTCACGGACGGATCGGATCCGCGTGTAATTAAGAAACGCATCTCCGTGTAACACGGAGCTATGTATCTTAAATACACGGAGCCTAATTACACGTGCCGAACGGTTCGGATCTCCATTGCCGTATAACTCGGCTACGGGTACACAAACCACGGACACGACCGGGAGCCCTAGATAGAATACGTACGTTACGTTGAAAACCGTGCGTGTTGGAGCTTGGTCGTGTTTTTAAACAAAAAATAGAGAGGGCGCTGTAAAAGCGGAATGAGAAGGCACTATTTCATACGATCTGCATAGCGGTCCTGTGGGTCAGTTGGAAAAGCACTGTTCCCATTAAACAGAGGTCGAGTCACATTTGGATTGCAGTGGATCGCATAAAATTTGACTTCTTATTAAATTTATCCGTTGTATCAATATACTTATTATTGTTGTTAGATGAGCGCGTATTATTCAGCTACGCGCGGACTTCACTCTGAGGTATATTTTAATATTTATGTCAAATGAAGGGGTAAGGGAAAATAATAGCTAAGTCCATTTTTTGGGTTCCGTGCCCAAAGGTTTAAAAACGGGACCCTATTACTAAGATTCCGCTGTCCGTCTGATGAAATTACTTTTATTTGGTTTTTGCTTACTTTAAAATATTCTAATAGGCTAAAATCCTGTAGTATAGTGTTAATGTATGTTATTATTAATTATCCATATTTTCTCAAACATGCATTGAAATATCGTCATAACGTGCGTTAAAACAGGCTTCGAAGTATCACGTTTCGGGCGGAACAATGCGAGATGACTGTAAAGGAATTTCATACAAAATTGAAGGCCTAGGCCGGGAAGTAATTCTTTTTAAACATGGCTTCTGTGTTCATGAACGGAGTAAACAGCTGTATTGTGTTTTTTAGTGGTGTATTTTTTTATTTCATTGCATATGTTTGCGAAAAGCACTATAGGTAGGTACATGCCTTAGCCGTGAAAAGGGCTTGCCGGCTTCGTATCACTATCCGTCTATACCTACTCAGCCGGCAAACCCTTATTTCCCGGCGTCTGCAGTAATGTGCTATTAATAGTCGGTGTTGATTTAATTAATATGGACTCTAGGGGACTACATTATTGTCAGTTGACGACCGAATATTGGTCCATGACAACTTCCGTACTTCCCAGAGCTTAATGGAGGCTTAAAATGATCTTATTGTATGACCTAATTTCTTTGGGTCCGAAAACTTATACTACTTATATACAATTTAGAAGATATATTTTTTTGTTCTGATTAGGATCTGGAAATACATAAAGTAAGTACATTCTTATCTTATAAGATAAGTACATTCTTACTATAGCCCTCAGATAGCTTTGTACCTGTAACATCTGTCATCTTAGTGTAATAGGCTAGTTGACTTTATTTCTTATAGTATGTGACATAGGAAACCTATAGGTAATTAAAAATGTATTTATTCTGTATTTTAAAATGCTTAAACGCTGTCCGCCATTTTCACCATTGATAAAGACGTCACCAATCCAGTTAATAAAATACTTAAAACTAGAAACGTCATTTGCATCATAGATAACAGTGTATAACAGCCCGTCTAGCACCACTAGGCTTCGCGACTCTGTCGCGCGACATAGGATCGCTCGTCATTCTCTCACAGTACTCCGAAGAAAGAGACAGGTAATATGTCTCGTGTGAGAAAGAGTCACGCGTCACAGTTGTGCTAGAGTAGGTACCTGGTCTTTATTTACGGGATCGCTTACGTCATGCCACAGATTAGCTAAAGACAATAATGGTGGACGGCGTTTTTGTCTGTTCATGATTTTTCTATTTAAAATTAATAAAATTTTGCTTTATAGCTCAATAAAAATACGTTTTTTAGTGCTAGTAAAATACATATTAACCGTTTCAAATACCCGTATAGTGGTATGTTTCAAAAATGGGTCAAGTAGCCTATTGTAATCTAAAACTCTGTTCTAAACATAAAAAACAACACAATATATACGGATTATATCGCATAAGTATATTCACTATTCACGGCAATCGATCGGAAGGTTCTTGAATATTCTTTTCTTTTTTTTTAGTCATGACTTGAACTGTATCAGGGCTGTTTAAACCTCACTACCAGTGAGTCGGACTTAGTGTGGGAGTATAACCCGCTAATGGGATTAACTCCGCGCCACAGGTGCCAATCCGTTATTAGAATAAGTATGTACGCCTAGAACGACAGTCTTGCTACAACACCTTTGCAAAAGGGGAAGCCGGTTTTGGTTTTATGTGTGCGTGTCTACGAACCAATCATAGATACGTTAAGCATGTGACATTGGCGATGTAACGATGCGTACATGGACGAAACTTAGTCAGTGGCTAACCAAAACTGGCTTCACTTTATGATAAGAATCTGGTTGAATATTTTTTTTATTTTTTTAAAGTGTGAAGATCGCAGTTTTTAGATTTTAAGATATACTATTTATTTATTGATAAATTTAGTAGGTGTAAAGCCTTTCAAATAAACAATGCAAAGATCGACACACAAAGCATAAGGAAAAAATCATAGGTTTGTTGGGAGTTGGGTAGGCGATAAGGTTAACGCGCTGGACCGGGTTCGATTCCCAGTCTCTTCCACCAGGACTCATTAAAAATTTTCTTTAAGCTTTGATCTTTGTATCAATGGGTTGAATATAGTATTTTTAAAGAGCCTTGATGTGAAGTTATGTTTAATTAACATTTTTTTTAATTTTATAGCTGCCACCACCACCTAGCAGTCTTAAAAGTGTATGTATTTATTTAATAGTAATTTGACCAATTAGTCTTTGAAAAATAAGTAGGGGAGACCGGGTATGGAAGTCACATTTTATTTCTTTTGCATTTTAAGTACTATTGTTTTTAGTTGGGGATGATAAAAGATAATTTAATGGATAGTATATTTATTTGAGTTTAAAAATATATCAATACTTTTTCACTAACATTATGTACGGAGGAAATATTTTTACTTTTATGAAAAAAGAGAAATGTGACTTTTAACCCCGTGTCAGGTATGGTTGTCACAGGTACTGGGGTACGTAATCACATAGTAAAATAAGAGGGATATACAATAATACACACAATTATATCAAACGAACTTTTTTCTTGTTGAAGATAAAAATGTTTTATGTAAGTTACTGTAACAGAAAATAACGAAATATTCGTAATTAATAAAAAAATCTCAAATACAATTTTTTTTTTCAGCTAGTAACTGATATAAACTTAAATGATGTATGTAAGTCACTGTGACCAGGAAAGTAACGAAATACGTATTCATAATTAATAAAAACACCCAAAAACTAAATTCGCTTTCAGCTAATAAGGTAGTCACACGTGACTACCAGCCCCCGTCGACCTGCGACAACCTGCCCCAAAACACGTTTTAGAAAATAATCTTACAATATAAATTCAAAAGAATGTTTCCACTAAAAACCTTTTAACAATATGATTATACACAAGTTCAACTTGAACAATACACGAAGAAGCATATTAATATGCAAAATAAAAGTGTACCTACGAGATTTAACACAGATGCACAAAAAAAATACTTTTACTGGCGGAAAAAAGTAAACGAATGTGGCTCCGTCACAACATACCGGAGCCGACTGAGGTAAAGTACGGAGGGGGGTTTAGCTCTCGCGATCCTTGGACACCGGTCGGTAAACTGATTCGTGCCTTTAGTTGTCAGATATGGCCGCTGTGACAACCAACCCGTGTGACTTCCGTACCCGGTCTCCCCTACCTATGTATGAAGACATATTCATAAAAATGGAAACTCAAGTGTGCTTCCAGCACAACTGACACGCGAATCTTTCTCGCGCGAGAAATAATACCTCTCTTTCTTTCCAGTACTGTGGGAGAGTGACGGGCGATGCTATTTCGCGCGACAAGAATCGCGAAGCGTAGTTGTGCTAGCATATCTTGCCGCAACTTCGCTTATCGCGCGATTCAGCATCATCCATCTTGCTCGCACGGTATTGAAAGGAAAGGGACAGGTAGTGTTTGTCGCGCGTCAAACGGTCGCGTGTCACAGTTGTGCCCGTGTAGCACAACTACGCTTTGCGGCTCTTGTCGCGCGACACAGCATCGCCTGTCAATTTCTCACGGTATAGCGAAGAAAGAGATAGGTATTATTTCTTGCGCTAGAAACACGCACAGCTGTGCTATATGCTAGGACGACTGCGTAGCCAATTAAAAAAAAAAAAAAAACCTTAATAATGCCTGCCAGGTAGCGGGTGCTCGACCAATGTCATAGAGGGCCCCCACTCGAGTACAGTCGTGGAAAAAAAATCAAAATGGCGACTTTTTTTTCGAAAATTTCAAAGTGGTGCTAGGGGGCTGAAACTCGGTATCGGGGGGCTTTTGGGGCTCACAAATATGAATCTGAAATCAGAGTCCGAAAATTCGGTCAACTTCGGAAAATACAGGACAAACAAAATAATTTTAGTTTGACCGAGGGCCGAAGGTCCGAGTCGCGAGGCCGCCAGACCGCAGTATTGATATGGGGAGATAGTATACGTTCGGTATACTCTTCATATTTCATTACATTAGTGGAAATAGCACCAGGAGTTTCCAAAATATTTGGCTTTAATTGGAATAAGGGACAAGATCTCAGCCAATATTGAAGATAAGAATTCCAAATTTTGTAGTTATGTTCAGTTTTAGTAGCATTTTCTTTATCACTTATTGAATGAGGGTCTCATGATAACCAGCTTCTCATGTTGGGAGTGTATTAAATTTTTAATTTAGGTGTTTGGAGAATCGAGCCCCGATGAAGAAAAAGTAAGTTTCTTCATTTGAACTAAATTTACTCAATATCTTTAAATAATTGTTAAGAGGTTTATCTACTTCCATAGCGTTAAATTACTATAACTAGTTCAGATACTATAGACTCAGAGATGCCATTTCATAACAGCACCATAACCCCCGCGTGCTCACCTTAACATTAAATTAATAATTTACTGTCAAATAGGAACCTACTAGTTGGGAGAGCACTGCCGGAAACGTCGGGTCGCAGGTTCGTCCTGCTTACATTGCAGTGGATCACATTACATTTTTCTTTCATAATTTAAAGCCTGACCAGAAATATATGAGGATGCGACATATTGCGGAATTTCACTGGAACTAATTTCTTACACTGGCAATGATTTTATGATGGTTTGTCAACAATATCAATGTCATTCGTGGTGATTTCTTTAAAAGACAAATATTTAAAATTATCCAAAGAAAATGACGAAAATCATTCACAGTCGTGAACTTAAGATTATAAGTTAAGTGTACATGTATTTACGACACGAAAAACAGTCAGGAAAAGAGTGTATTCCATTAAATGATATTACGAGGTTAACATAGTGGAACTGAAAGGTATTTAAAACTAATGTAATTATAGTGGGTTGCGAATTGCGATTGGTTGCAAAATTGTTGCCGTATAAATCTTATAAATAGCGCCCTCTTGACAATCCTCATATATTTCTGGTCAGGCTTTACCTTTGTGTCAATATTTATAAGAATAAAATGTAGTATTTCTACATGAAAACCGAATCTAAATAATCTAATCATTGAAATATGATACTGTTATGGTGGCCACCCCGCGGCGCGAGGTCACTTCATGTACCCGCGGACTGACTGACGTCAGTGTTTCATATCTTCATAAAAGAAAATCCATGATAATGATGATGAATATGTGTCATAAAGTAGTGTATACAACTGTGCATAATTATGTCTTAAAACACTCGTATTTTAAGACCTCTCATTATGCAACGGTTGCATAAACTACTATTGCACATTGGACGTTTTTCGCCTAATATAACATGTTAACATGATGCCCGACGCGACGATATAACGTTTCTTGACCTAACGTATAATATAATTCAACTTTTGTAAACGTTTCTTTCTATTTCCTTTCAAATCAATGAGCTCCTAAATTGTTCGAAGAGTTGGGTTACATTACAATAAATTATGTTAGGTTAGGTTAGAAACTTGTTATCGTTTTAGAAAACGTTACATTATTGAAATTGAAATGGAGTGAAATGAAATGAAATAAAGTAAAGTGAAATGAAATGAAGTGATGTGAAATTAAATCGTGAAATGAAATGAGACGAAATGAAAGGAAATGAAACTAAATGAAATTAAACTAAATGAGATGAAATGAAATGAAATGCAACGATTTAAAAAAAAAATATCATAATACCATTATTTTTTTAATAATATTCATAATCATCATCATGGCAGCTGATAGACGTCCACTGCTTGACAAAGGCCTCCCCCAAAATTCTCCACAACGATGGGACTTACGCCGCCCTCATCCAATCTATGTACACGATCCTTACCAAATTCTTATAATAATACTTAATAGGTATATATTTTTATGTAATGCACATTTAAAAAATTACCTACTAATACTTAGGTACTACTAATATTTTAAGGCTAGCCGAGCATGGAATCCGCCAAAAGAGGTTAACTTTCTTTTATTTATGTCGTCACCTTTCACAATATACCGAGTGTGGTCTGTAGCAAGAGCAATAAATGAAGAGGATATACCTACCTATAGTTTGCACCTGATAACTGGCGTCGGATACAAATGAGGTCCAAACTTAACGTAACCGGGTTATAAAAATCGAGTATTCGTTCTCGTCTGTCTCCGCGTCCAAAACTTAAACTTTACCTACCAAAATTTAGGAACTGAATCCATACTTCCATACTAATATTATAAATGCGAAAGTGTGTCTGTCTGTCTGTTACCTCTTCACGCTTAAACCACTGAGTCGATTTTGATGACATTTGGCAAAGAGATAGTTTAAGATCCGAGGAAGGACATAGGATAGTTTTCATCCTGGAAATTATACCTAAAAAGATTGAAAAGTGAGTGAACATTTCTGTTGGGGTGCGGTGACCCTGTCGGAAATGTAATTATTCGACTAAAAGCACAATTGCTCTTACATTTGCTTTGGCGCTTTTAATAATCCCTTTTATCAAGTTCAAGGGAAATAAATGTTCTCTGTCGAAGCATTTTAATGTTTGCGCAAATTATTATAGAATTTGTGTACTAAGCGTTTGTAGCGGATTTGGACAAAAACGGACGCCTACTATAAAAAATGTATGGAAAAATTTGCAGTGGTATTTTCCCCTTAAAAGACAGATTCTACCCTTCAAAGAAACTCAAACTATAGAGTGTAAAAATCAAATAACAACCTGGCTTAAAAGTAAAAAGTATGATGACATTGAGTTGCTCATGTCTATACCTGGGATAACTCGGGGCGCGAATTTACAAAACCTATACTATTTCAGTCACAATTCAGATTCAAAGCGGGGAGCTTTTGTTTGCGCATATTAGTTAACAATATCTATACCGTTACAGTAAAAAGTAGTCACTCAAATGTATTAGCTTTTTGCTTACATATTTTCAAGTATTATTCACGACAAAAACCTAGTCGAGTTTGGTAACGTCTATATGGAGCAAACGTGCCGCGGTAGTGGACGAGGAAGCGCATGAACCAAACTGCTACCAGTGAACTAGATTAATGGGTTAGGTTAGGTTAGAACTCCGACCACAACAGCGCGCGAGCCGAGCGAGCGAAGCGAGTGTACCGCGGCAGCGGTCGGCGAAGCGCCAGAAACGATTTGCTACCAGTAAAGTAGGTTAGGTTAGAACTGCGACCACAACAGCACGCCTCCTGATATAAATTCAACAATTTTATCACGATTTCACACTAAATAGTATGGCCTAATAAGAGTACCTATCAACTGAAATAATTCTAAACGTAAAAAAAATGCTTAGCCATTGGCATGAACGGTAATTTATTGAATACAATCGGAGTCGTTACTAAAGTATTATTCAAGTTATAGACCGCAACAGACTAGCATTTGTACCAGCAATATCCGTATGAATTTAGTTAATAAAGTCTATACGATTTCAGTAAATTTCTGTACTATACCAGATTAGGGTTTTGTTAAGTTTTGTCCAAACAAAAGCTAATCTGGTTCAGTTCGCATCTGAACCCTATCAGTATAGGCTTTGTAAAGACGCACTCGGGGCACCTATACGGAAGTGACGTAGCAAAATATTTTATCGACAAAAAAAAAAACGATGTTACTGTCAACATCTAAATGTCATCGACATAAATAAATATTACTTATTTCTCCACGTTTTCAAATAGAAATAATAAACGTATTAAAACGTGTATTTACATGTTTATTTTAAAATACTTTTCATAATATACGTAAATTGTCATTTTGATTGAAATTACATCCTCATACTTTTATTATCTTAATTTAAGAGGCTCGATATCAGATCAGGTATGACATCGAACCTCTTTATAGTACCTTATCGACAATGTTCAATGAGCACCACGGAGTATTCTTATTATATATCGACGTCTTTTTTATCGATATCCTATCCCTAGAACGTGCCTCGAGTTAGCACAGGTATGCTTATGTCATAATCCAAAATTTTGTTGTTTGATAAATGTATGTTTAAATTTAAAATAGCAGCTTCCTATGCACGTGTGTAATTTTATAATTTAGCATGTTTGTTACCTACTTGTTAAACTGTTAATTTAAATAATTTCAATTTATCTCTAAGGATAAGTACTATAACTATGTTTAGATATATTATTTTAACATAAGCACAACTTAGATGAAAGAGCGAATTCCTCCTAATACAACTTTTTAACTTAAATGGAGGGTTCAACAACTTTGTAAACTAGTTGAAAAAAAAAAAAATTTGAAATAAATAAATTTAAATTTGAAAGAAGTTAATTAATAAATGTTAATAAACAAAAGTTCAGAAACTATCGTGTCGGGCTGATTAGATTGTTAACCCCCTGCGAAAAAGGGTTTATATAAGTTTATTTAACACGTGTATCTATTTGTGTAGGTATCTGTATGTCTGTCTGTCTCTAATTCCCAAATGGATGGACCAATTTGAGTGTTTTTTTAAAAGCCTTACCAGAAATATATCGAGGGCTTCATGCTATAGGGGCGTATGCGCAAAACCCCTACTTTTCAGGAGAGGCAAAAAACTTAATAACTTTTTGTCCCTTTGACGGATCTTTTTGCAAATTTGCATGGAGTATTTATATTGTCACTGTTTTTATCCAGTATGCTCAATTTCACGTAAAGTATTCTAAAAACTAGTAATTATGCCCTTACGCCTCTTTACTGCGGCGCAAATATTCGACGTGACTGTCGATTTTCCTTGAAAAATACTTGAAATTGAGGGGCGTATAAATTAAATCTTTTCCTATTCAATTATTCAATGACAATTGGTCTGAGTTCTGTTTTTATATCGAAATACTTTCTTTTTACAGTAATTTTCACATTGTTACGAATCTCCTTCAATTTTTTCTGATTTTTATTACGCCTGTTTCGCCCGACAAAAAAAACAGTGCTAGTAGCTTTTGAGTGTGGTCGTATAGTGGTGATCTAAGGCAAATTCAAACATTTAGTAAAGAATACATTTCACTGATTAAATTATTCGTTTCCTTGATTATAACTTTTTAGAAGAACTTATGACCCAGCGCCGCTCTTGAATCGGCGACATTCTGGGATGTTAAGTAATGACGGCAGATGTCGATCTCCAGTCGGCTGACCATCTCGAACGATTATTAACTGAGCACTTCAGTGCTAAATAAAGTCTCTCTGTCTACCCGTTGGTCTTTGCCTAGAACAGCAGTCATAAAGTCGTTAAAGGTGACTTCTTGCGAACTCCAAGCAGTTGAGGTGCCCACTCTCTGCAGAAATCGGATTTTACGAAATCTAAATAGGTTCTATTAACTAGTTTGTAATGTGATAACATGACAGTCTTCTACAAAAACGAAGCATTAACCGTACGCCGTGGCGAGTTGATGACACTACTTTTGCAAACCCAATTCGATCAGAAAGCCCAATTCTAGGAGACCCTTGATGTTGCTGACGAGTTATAAGATAGACTACGGAAATCGGTTGATGTTGTGCCCACTATTTGTTCACTCGAGGACACCTTAGCTGCTCTCCTGAGGTTCTGTTTTCCCGTGGCTGTCAAGCAAATCAACCTCTGAAGTGATTGTACTTTAGCTTCAACTGTGAATAGTTTTGTTCTTAATTAAAACTTATTATGCCGGGCATGCTACGTTTTTTTTTATTTACCTTGCTCGACAAATTAGAGCTCTGTATTGATCATTTTGGGTTAGTTACCACAAAGCATCTGTTAGCGAACATTACCAGTTAAGTGTTTTCGAATAAACTGTCAGTTTGTTGTTAGACAGCCAGTGTAGAGCGGGTGAAGTCACATTCACATACCCTTGTGATTACCGCTCGTTAGTATTACTATGTCGCAGTATATGATGACTCTGTGTAATAGTGATGTTCGTTTAGTGTGACGACGATTCCACAAAAGTGGTGAGCGGACGTAGCTTCGAGGGTTCTTACTTTGTTACCACTGCTTTTTTGAGTGCACCAGTTTTGGCTTCACCAGTTTCGACGCCGATTAATCTCTTTCATTCCTACTCCTACTTATGCTGGTGAATTTTATCCTGTCGTTGCCGTCGACGCCCCTCAATGTCTATGAATGTGCCTAAGCATAAGGCACAGACTTGTTTTTAGTATTTTGCAGAATACTTTATGTTGCAAGTGCTTAAGCAAAAAACTGATTAATTTTCACTGAAGAATCTAACGCCTGTGTAGAAGGTTTCTACCTGGTTTTGTATGACAATTACTTTGACTTGTCTATGCAGTATGCAGGCAGCCAAAACAATAGTAAATATCTTGATAATTATCTCTCTTCCCTTCTATTCCGTTCGGTTCTGGTGATTTGTATGAGTCAAGCAGTTGAAAGCCCCCTGTATTTTTTGTCGCCATTCTCTCTCCGTTGGAGTATTCTCCTCGTCCACCCAGCTCACTAACCGTTATAACTCACAGCCCGAGAAGTGAGTCTGTACGAGGGTTGTTTCTTCCGCCGCTGAGCTGGTGAAGGTATTATCTGGCTAGTGTAGGGATCCTAAAACTGCAGTTACCTGTTTATAGAGGAGACTTAGTTTGGACTTGACTAATTTGTGCCCGTGCTCAAATGTTCATTGTTGTATATTAGGTTTCCTCGTCTTTTTTCTGCTTATCCTAAACTTCTCCAGCTTGGCTAGTTAGCTTTGTCCCCGTAGCTGTCTGAGATGGATAATTATGCATGATGGTAGCAATCTATAATGGTATGTGTAAGGACGCCTGTTTATCTATTTCTTCAGCGCCCCCCTGCCCCATATTTCTTGGGAACCTCCGTTTTCAACAAAGTTGGACCTAGTCGGCTCGCATATTATGTGCGATAGTGCGATTCATGCTAAGTGGGTTCGTCCTTTGGATGACATCGAGCATTTATTATTTGGATATTGAATCAAATCCACCTGGGATACGAGCAGGATGGTTCCTTAGAAACCTACCAGTTAGAGATGTTTTTCGGAGAAAGGTGTGACGTTCAAGGACTTTGCGCCCATATGGTGCGACGGTATATGAGGCCGAAGACTGATACTATCACTAAAAAGTATGGTAAATATGGTCGTATGTACATACGCCGCTATTGTGCGACAATTTTTGGTAAATCACACAATCAAGTAATAGACGTATGAACATATACGCCTTTATACTCCGATCATATGATGAGATTCCATTACATTATTACGCTTACGCCTACTGTACGCCTCTTTGGATCGATAAAAAATTGTGACCTACAATGATACGCCAAAACATATTTTATTTATTTTTAATAACTTATAATTACCATAAAATTATGAAAAAAATTGACCCGATGTATCGTTATTAGATGAATACGATGCCGTTAAAAACGAAAAATCGCATTTTTGCGCATACGCCCCTATTAGTAGAGTTGCTAAGCCGCGAAATTGTGCGCATCGGGTTACAAGCATGAAATTTCTACCACACATAGAACGTTCCACGGTGATTATTTTCAGATGTGGAGGGAAGTCAGATTCGTCCCCTGTGTGGTGGGAGAGCGGGGTGAAGAGGACCAAGTACTGCTCTTTTTCTTTTTTTTATTACTGATCAGTTAAGGCTATTAGGGCTTGTGCGACATCGTTTTCGTGTAAAATAGATATCAACTATAAATTTTTCATGTTATTTAAGAATAGTTTGATATAAAAATTTGGGTTTATTGCCGAAAAGGTAAAAATCACAACAAGTTTTTTTTATTCAGAACGATAAATTAGTTATCTATCCTGAATATTTTCAATTTAAAAAAATATTACTAAACAGCGAATTTAATCTTGTTTTTAAAAATGTATACATATTGGGCACCTTTGATACAAAAAGTACCTTGAAAAAAATGTTGATGTTAAGCTTAGCCTGCGTGTTCTAGTACATTTTGCTAAGTCGCGAAATTGTGTACATCGGGATACAACCACGAAATTTCTACCACAGATAGAGTATTCTGCGGTGATTATTTTCAGATGTGGAGGGAAGTCAGATTCGTCCCCTGTGCGGCGGGAAAGCGGGGTGAATAGGACAAAGGAGTCCTCTTTTTCTTTTTATATTACTGATCAGATAACGCTACTAGGACTTGTGTGGTGTCGTTTTCGTGTAAAACAGATATCAGCAATTAATTTTCTATGTTATTTATTCATAGTACCATATAAAAATATGGTTGTATTTCCGAAATTGCAAAAATCGCAACAAGTTTTTTTTATTCAGGGTGAGAAATTAGTTATATTTCCTGAATATTTACTACTAAGAAAAATATTGCAAAATAGAAAATTTATTCTAGTTTCTAAAAATATATACATATTGGGCACTCTTCATACAAAAAGTAACTTAAATAAATGGTTGATGTTGAGATTAGCCCGTGTGCTCGTGATACATTAGCAAAAAAATATTTTGTTTTAATTACATTAATTTGTTTTTCTAGGACGTATATAGTAAAAATTACATGTAAAAGCATGTTAATAAATAATCATTATTTAATGTATTTAATGAAACGAAATAGGATGCGTTCGAAGATTTACGTTGGTTACGCCGACGTAAAGATATATTTTAAACTACTGTTTGTATGAGAAGTGCCCAATATGCATATATTTTTAGAAACCAGATAAATGAGCTTTTTGAAATAATAATAATAAGTTGAAAATGTTCACGCAATTGAACTAATTTACCTCACTGAATAAAAAAACTTGTTGTGATTTTTACCTTTTCGGCCATTACACCCATATTTTTATATAGAACTATACAAAACTAACATAAAAAAATATTTTCTGATATTTGTTTTACACGGAAACGATACCAAACACGTTCTGGTAGACTTAACTGACCAGCAATAAAGAAAGAAAAGAGGGATACTTGGCCGTATTCACTCCGCTCTCCCGCCTCACAGGGGACGAATCTGACTTCCCTCCACATCTGAAAATAATCACCAAGGAACACTATCTGTGGTAAAAATTTCATGCTTGTAACCCGATGCGCACAATTATGTTAGAAAACAGCGGACTAACAACTCTACTATATAGCATGAAGCCCTCGATATGAGGATGCGCCATATTGCGGAATTTCACTGGGACTAATTTCTTACACTGGCAATAATTTTATGATGGTTTGTCAACAATGTCAATATCATTCGTGGTGGTTTCTTTAAAAGACAAATATTTAAAAGTATCCAAAGAAAATGCCGAAAACCATTCATAGCCGTGAACGTAAAATTATAAATAAAGTGTAAACGTGTTTACTACACGAAAAACAGTCAGGAAAAGAGTGCATTCCATTAAATGATATTACGAGGTTAACATAGTGGAACTGACAGGTACTTAAACTAATTTCATTATAGTGGGTTGCGATTGGTTGCAAAATTGTTGCCATATAAATCTTATAAATAGCGCCCTCTTGACAATCCTTATATATTTCTGGTCAGGCTTTAGTAGAAAGACTTGTCTGTCGAGATGGTTCTTAGCTATGTTTGGTGGAAATAGGACCAGTGGTTTCAAGATCAGCTTTAGTTGGAACAAGTGACAAGATCTCAGCCAATATAGAAGCTAATAATTTCAAAGTTAGTGGTTATGAGTATTTTCTATATCACTCATTGAACGCATGTCTTATGATGACCAGGTACTTGTGTCTAGTATCGTACTTGGTATTTTAAAATATTTATTATGGTTAGTTATTACATATTTAAGTTTAGAGTAAATTGTTTAGATAAAAATTGTGGGCAATTTTTAATAGTAACTATTAAAATACACATAAAACGGGTTTACTAACGTCGTACCAAATTCTAATTGAAATCGTGTTCGACTAACCGCCTGATCGGCGCTCCTGATGGTGAATCGCGCACCGATTCGAAATATGTCGAGCGATAATCGACTTGTATGCCGTTTCATATGTATTTGAACGTGTCTGAGACTCTATGTAAAATAGTTAACGTGTAAGTTTTCTTAAATTTTCCTTTATAATTTCTAGGAATATAACCCACCAAATCTTGGAGTAAGTCTCAACCACTATTGTATCGCATAATGCAGTTACACTTTCCTAAATTAGTCACTGAAGAGAGGGATGCAGTAATACGAAGGAGTGATATGGAGCTATCACCATACGTGTCTCGCATATTGCTGCATCCCTCTCGTCAGTGAATAGTGTAAATACTTCAACTGGAAGAAGCGAATGGAGCAAGGATCAGTCACCTTACCGGATTCCATACCGGAATTCAGTAATTGATATAGTAATTTGATTATGTTTTTGGCCTTAATTAATAATAGATTGTGATCATGTCTAGTGGGTTAAAGGATCCAGTTGTGTGTTATAATAACCAGATTCTCTGCGGTAAGTATACAAATCAGACGACATTAGCAGTTTATTTAAGACAAGTCAATATTATTTAATAATTATTCGCAGAAGCAATAATGAAGGTTAATGAATCTAAATATACATCTTGGACGAGAAGTAGTGTTAGTTATTTAATTAATAAACAAATAATAAATAAAGGTTGAAATATTTATTTATATGATGCAATGTCTCTGTTCTAACATTTTTCCAAATGACCCAGTAGGAATGTGGATAGTGTATGGCTGTTTAGTGTTCGATATAATACATAAATATATAACTAAAGGGGTTTTTTTGTTAGGAAAGGACAGCCCCGCCCCGCTGTCCAAAAATCGGATTCGTCCAACAAATAAATCCGTCCTTGACAGGATAAAGGGAAGACACATATTTGGAACGCTATAATAAACAGCTAATTCCATTATAAGTTATTGATAGAGATTTCTCACCACCAAGCCATGTCAATATAACTGGTTAATAAACCAAAATAAATATATTCTGCTAAATGGTCATATGTTGATGCAATATAAAATATTGCTAGTGTCTCTTTCAGTTATTAAACATATAGATAGATAATCTGTCCCAGGAGACATGTAACTGATACATGACACTAAAGGAGCACAAGACCAAGCAGTAAGGTACACAACCTGACAGCTGAGTTGGACAAGTAAAACAGGGGATGGACTCAGCCATATCCTCATGTTAATATCTAGCCACCAAGTTATGTCAATATAAATGGCTATCAACCAAATAAATATATTCTGCCATAATGGTCGCTTGTAAATGCAGTATGAAAATACTGGTAGTGTCTGTTTCAGCTAATATTAGGTATATAGACAGATCATCCACCTCATAAGAGAACCACAACTGAGAAATGACACTTAAGTAATACCAGACCATAGCAATGTATTAACACAACATGGTTGGGTGATGATGATAGTTGATATAACAATGAAACCAGCCGTTTCTCTTACAATAAAAATATCAGACTGTGTCAGGAGAGTCAGAAGGAAGGGTAGGATATTTTACCTTTGTAAAACCTTTACCTATACCAGACTCTTCCCATCAGCATTTCTAAATATTAGAAGTCATATTCAACTTGGATCAAATATGGGTTTAGTCGTCGCCCGAATTAAGACTTATAGTCGATTGACAAAGGGTCTCTGCAAAGTCGATAGTCGCCAACCTTCTCCCTCGTCAGAGAAAACTCCAAGTCTTTAGTAGATGGTTTTAGACACAACAGTGCACAGCCCGAGCCTTCCTAGTATTAAAGCTTATAGCCGATCTCCGGAATTGCTCTATAGAGGACTCCTTTGACCAGCAATACGCTTCGATGCTGGTACTTTGTATGACACAAAGGTCTTTGCAAACCAGTCGCCATATCAGCTGAGCCTCTCATGTCAATCTGGAACAGACAACCAAACGACTACCAAAGTAGTATATTTCTCCAAGCTGAACATTCTGTTCATTGACATTGTTTTGAAGGAGAGAGTCTACCACATACCTTATACCTTCAAGACAGACCTGCCTCAGTATTTATTTTAAACAGAGACAAATCTGTGTACCAATACCAATATTAAAATAGGTGTGTTAAACGTGTAGTCAGTATAGTGTGAAGGAAATGTAATTAATAACACAACTATTTCTGGGGATAATTTATCTATCCACAATTACATAAGATATACATGTTTGGTACTTGTCTAAACTACCAGCTGAAACACAGTGCGGATAACTCTCAGCCACTTAGCATCAGAAGTGCATAGGGCCTGTATCTTAACACTCTCGTCTTGAGGGCTTTATTGAACCGTAAAATGAATAATGGAAATGCTTCTAGTGTTAAAGGAGGCCTGGCCGGAAAAGACATTTCTCTAAAATTCCTAAATGTGGAAATAAACAACAGCGCTTACCTCTCTCGCAATAAGGATTATTGCAAGCAAACAATCCGACATAATAACACTCCACACCACATCCCACATGACCATCAACTACTTCCGAAACCCAGAACAGCTGATTTTCGATACTTATCCGTCAGGGTTTTCTCTTACACCTCTCGATCCAGACCGAAGACCCCCAGGCCTTCCGCACGTCCTCCACATCCCGAACATTCTCCCAGAGCCGCCCATCTCGAACCTTCTCGATCAAAATCCATCCAAATCTCCCCCATCAGCGCCACTGCGTCGGATAGCGGAACTCCATTTGTGTCCATGTGTTTTATGTTTCAATGAATTCCCAGTTCCTCATTGGTTGGTATTATCTACAACTCACACAAATAAAAGATATATATAGGCTTATAGGTAGATATACTTTAGTTCCGCTACTCGCCGTTGGTCGCTACTGTAGCCAATGATATTGACGGCAAATTAAACCAAATTAAAATTTATCTTTATTATTATGGATTAATTATTAATCCCAACATAGCTATCTTTAAAATTCGGTACGTTTTTAAAAGTTACCAATCCTTGTAAGATAATAAGAACGTGACTTAAACGCAATTTCTCCCAAAACGTCACTGACATTTCTATTACACCCGACAAGACCACATCAACAAACCTCCTAGAAACACCAACGCATGTCATATAATTAACAACAAATGAGCTTTCCAACACAATTACAAGCATTGAGACCAATACAGCATGCGGCCTTTAAATTATATTAGAATATTTAATAAACACATCCTTGTTTTATGCTTGTCTATCACAACGCCCTCTAGTGTGAAAGATTTAAACTTAATCCACGCTCCAGCAACCCTATCAATATTTAATTCATCAATGAATTACGAGATGGCGTTGTAAGGTAAGGCAGCGTAGACGCTGACCCTTTACAATAGACTCCCAATAAAACACTAGATGGCGCTTCACGTCATAAAACCATTGGCTAAAACTCACTGGAGCATAGTTCCGTTACATCCGCCCCGCAGAACTTAATGGCGTTTATCAGAATTAAGTTCTAGAAAAAAGAAAGGGAACCCAGAGCAAACAAAGAAGAAGAAAATAAAGATAACCAAAATACTACTACTAAGAGCAGAAGAATAATAAATAAACAAATAAAAAGAAAAAAAAACAAGCCTTCCTACCACAAAGTGCCCTAAATATATATATATATATATATATATATACATGCATCATAGATTCATCAATGCACTTTAAGAGAAAATTATACTCTATTAACCCTATCTCACTGCATTTATAACTAATAACCTGCTTCCGCGCATGATAAAGTGACTATATACATACACATCTAGTATCAATAAAATAAAAAAATATATAATACTAGGAGGCGTTCACGACCCCACCCACGCATTTTCCCTACCAAATAAAGCATCAGCTACAACTGTTATATTAACTACAAATATAATGAAACACATGAAATAAAATTAAAATGGGATTTATTATTTATGTGAAATGTAATGTTTCTTAACCCTTACATGCTTCATCAATGGAGACTAGTTCTGTTCCTTGGATGTGCTGCCCCATGGACTTGCCTATATAAACTTTCCTGCATTACTTGGTACGCTTCATCTTTTCTTGAATCACTTAACAAAAGAATTCCTTTAAACTAAACACTAATATCATAATTGTTCTTATTTATTTATTGTGTTTTCACTGAATATTGTATTATTTATGTAAAACACAACCATAACTGACACTTCAATTCACTAAAACATCTGAATCACTTCACCACACATCCACTTTAACCAACTCTCATTGAAATCACTTGTTATTATTATCAACACACAGCACCGAGACATGGAGTTGACATCCCAGTCTACAAAAGAAGCACTGCTATGCTCCTACTTGTGGATACAAGCTATAGTAAATTATACATAATTAAATAAATAACAAAATTAAATTATAAAAATGATCAAACAACTAGTCTTCAGAAGCAAAAGGTTGGCTTACTAAGAATAAAGAAAAACAAAAGTACTGACAGACCATATAAACCCGATTACCCCGTACAACAGTTTAGCAGAAGATGCGGAGGAATATACATATCTTGGACAAATAATATCACCAACAAAGAAATTAATATCAGGATAGTTATCATTTGGAATGGAATTCAATTGGACGCTAAAAGAAAGAATTTGATACTAACATTCCACCGAATATGATTTACAAATAACAAAGCTCTACAACATATAAACACAGTATGAAGAGAAGTATTCTAGCTATTAAGTTACAAGACAAGTTTTTACTTGCACAAAATAATGCGATAAGAATACAAGTTACCAACATAATAAAATGTATCAAAGCTAAAATAGGACTGGACAAGACATCTTAAAGAACTAATAGGGAAAATGAGCTAAAGATGTGATGGAATTGTGTCCTAGGTACAGCAAACCAAACAAGGTGACTTGGAAGACCTTGGGGAGGCCTATGCTGAAAAGCAGCACAGTTAATGACTATTCAGAAGGCTTTAGAATAACAAATATGTCCTAAAGGTAAAATAAAAATAAGATGCCAAACTATCTTATATAAATTAAAATAGAATACATAAATAAACACAACCGGACAACCTCCACAGCCTACTATTAAAATAATTATTGTTTTCATGGTTATTTCTAATTATTTTCAATGTTAACAACGCTAACTGACAGATGATATATCCAATATTAGACATAATTTCAACCAGAAGCTACCCAAAACCTCTATTTACCAAGACCAGTAAGACTTAACAATAGTTAATAAGTCCTACCTTCTGATATATGATAATCATGATTATAAAAAAATAACTAAAATATATATTTTTTTTTCATTGAAATATATGCACATAGAATTAATACCTAATCTACACGTATAACAATTTCTTAATAATACCTAAAGTTAAAAGGGGACAAGGTTCTTTACTACTAAAATAAATATTACAAATATTATAATGCCTAAAACAAAACTTCATTTTTCATAAGAACTCTAAGGGTGTAAACAGAATTTAGGCAGTGCAAGCTTAGCAATAATAAATATCAGATATAAGATATGTACGACATTTCGCATAGCTGGGCTAAATCACCTTTCTCGACGTCTAATATTCACAACTTTAAAAGTAGTTCCTCTCAGAGCACAACTTACCCGAACTTGGTACAAAGTCACCTAAAATACACAGTTCACGTGATATATAACATTCATAGTACATAATGCACCACAGAACACTACACTTATTTATTTCACGTAATGTAAACACAATTTAATAACTGAATTTATATGAATACCGACTTGTATTCAAACAAAATTACCTGCATTCCATATTTTCATTTGACACTCACTTGACATCTTCGTCCAGAAATTCATAACCTTTTCACTAAGTAATCCAATACGCCCCGTACACACTTTCATCCTTCAGCATTATCCCTGTTTGACATTTATTATTTTATTGCCTGATTGACACTCTGCTTACCACGCAACCGCACCTTATTTATTTATCGTAATGGAAAACAACCAGTATACAATCACAAGTATAGTTTACAAAAATAGATTATACAGAAACTAAAACATTTCCAACTATTACGGAGAACTGGCATGGTATTCGAACGCGACTTTGTCCTAATGTTGCCAGGCTGGCATAAAATCCAGCAAATTATAAAGTAAAATATCAAGTAAATTAATTAAAATTTAAAATTAATAGCATAATAATTTACATAGATAAAAGCATAAAATACCGCAAGTAGCGCGATAAATAAAATACGTATCATGGAAATAAGTGTGGACTAATTAGTGATCCATAATTAATGTCGATAATTTTTAATGCACGTTATATATTATACAAAATATATATATATTCCCTATGTACAGTAACCTAACTACCATGTGATTACGATAAATAACTATATTTGCAAGAATTTTATAGATCAGAAGAATTATCCAAGTAAACATTAAAATCAACGTAGGATATTGCAGGGCTTAAACTACATGCACAATGATTATCATTCACTGTATCTATGTTCCAACCGTACTTATTTATTTCATCCTGATAAGATAGCTCTTTAGTAACTATACAGTAAATAGTTTGTAACGGACCTAAAAATAAATCTAAACTGGTTGGGACTCTATAACTATTCCTGTGGCAACCCCAAAAATCACCCACCATTTGACAGATGCCAATATAATAACCTTAAATATTTACCTAAACGTGAAATCCATTTGAACAAAATTATGGAAAATAATAAGAAAATGTCAATTCCGGCCCAGAAAACCATAATTACTGAATTGAAGAACAATAAACTCAGTGAGACGCGTCTATTATTCAAAACAACAGCAACTGGAGCGCTTCATTCCTTTGTTCACTTGATGACTATTTGGAGGCCTCTCAATTCTCACCGCCGCGGCCGCGGACAACATCCCAACATGATAACACGCCCCGCAGACTCAAGCCACTCCACCGCCACCTCAAGGCCACAAGACTGCCGCAGAACGCAGCAATACGCAATGCATCTTCATGCTCGGCGAACTTGGTTGAGGTAGCATGATTGCTTTTTCCAATTTTGTTTCTTCTTTCTTCTTTAACTGGTTTATGGCTATATTAACCTTTCATTTCTTCTTTTTAGGTACCTGCAAAGCCCTATTTTGCCAATGGATGGGAGTGAAAGACAATCGTCATGGAATAATTTATTTCTGACTAATATACAAGCATGGATTTTGAAAGTCAATTATGGTGTTGTATTTGTTTTTGTATGAGTGTGTGCAAGTGTAATATGTGGAATAAATGTGTTCATGGCTTATTTTAAATAACCAATGTCCCATAATATAATAAAATCTCAATCGTCTGAAATGTAACCTTTTTGAAACCGCAGTACCATTTCACAGAACCAATTGTGCCATTAAATTTGGCATTTAATATATAGATCCTGGGAACGGCCTTGGCATCAATTGTAAATACTTCAACTGGAAGAAGCGAATGGAGCAAGGATCAGTCACCTTACCGGATTCCATACCGGAATTCAGTAATTGATATAGTAATTTGATTATGTTTTTGGCCTTAATTAATAATAGATTGTGATCATGTCTAGTGGGTTAAAGGATCCAGTTGTGTGTTATAATAACCAGATTCTCTGCGGTAAGTATACAAATCAGACGACATTAGCAGTTTATTTAAGACAAGTCAATATTATTTAATAATTATTCGCAGAAGCAATAATGAAGGTTAATGAATCTAAATATACATCTTGGACGAGAAGTAGTGTTAGTTATTTAATTAATAAACAAATAATAAATAAAGGTTGAAATATTTATTTATATGATGCAATGTCTCTGTTCTAACATTTTTCCAAATGACCCAGTAGGAATGTGGATAGTGTATGGCTGTTTAGTGTTCGATATAATACATAAATATATAACTAAAGGGGTTTTTTTGTTAGGAAAGGACAGCCCCGCCCCGCTGTCCAAAAATCGGATTCGTCCAACAAATAAATCCGTCCTTGACAGGATAAAGGGAAGACACATATTTGGAACGCTATAATAAACAGCTAATTCCATTATAAGTTATTGATAGAGATTTCTCACCACCAAGCCATGTCAATATAACTGGTTAATAAACCAAAATAAATATATTCTGCTAAATGGTCATATGTTGATGCAATATAAAATATTGCTAGTGTCTCTTTCAGTTATTAAACATATAGATAGATAATCTGTCCCAGGAGACATGTAACTGATACATGACACTAAAGGAGCACAAGACCAAGCAGTAAGGTACACAACCTGACAGCTGAGTTGGACAAGTAAAACAGGGGATGGACTCAGCCATATCCTCATGTTAATATCTAGCCACCAAGTTATGTCAATATAAATGGCTATCAACCAAATAAATATATTCTGCCATAATGGTCGCTTGTAAATGCAGTATGAAAATACTGGTAGTGTCTGTTTCAGCTAATATTAGGTATATAGACAGATCATCCACCTCATAAGAGAACCACAACTGAGAAATGACACTTAAGTAATACCAGACCATAGCAATGTATTAACACAACATGGTTGGGTGATGATGATAGTTGATATAACAATGAAACCAGCCGTTTCTCTTACAATAAAAATATCAGACTGTGTCAGGAGAGTCAGAAGGAAGGGTAGGATATTTTACCTTTGTAAAACCTTTACCTATACCAGACTCTTCCCATCAGCATTTCTAAATATTAGAAGTCATATTCAACTTGGATCAAATATGGGTTTAGTCGTCGCCCGAATTAAGACTTATAGTCGATTGACAAAGGGTCTCTGCAAAGTCGATAGTCGCCAACCTTCTCCCTCGTCAGAGAAAACTCCAAGTCTTTAGTAGATGGTTTTAGACACAACAGTGCACAGCCCGAGCCTTCCTAGTATTAAAGCTTATAGCCGATCTCCGGAATTGCTCTATAGAGGACTCCTTTGACCAGCAATACGCTTCGATGCTGGTACTTTGTATGACACAAAGGTCTTTGCAAACCAGTCGCCATATCAGCTGAGCCTCTCATGTCAATCTGGAACAGACAACCAAACGACTACCAAAGTAGTATATTTCTCCAAGCTGAACATTCTGTTCATTGACATTGTTTTGAAGGAGAGAGTCTACCACATACCTTATACCTTCAAGACAGACCTGCCTCAGTATTTATTTTAAACAGAGACAAATCTGTGTACCAATACCAATATTAAAATAGGTGTGTTAAACGTGTAGTCAGTATAGTGTGAAGGAAATGTAATTAATAACACAACTATTTCTGGGGATAATTTATCTATCCACAATTACATAAGATATACATGTTTGGTACTTGTCTAAACTACCAGCTGAAACACAGTGCGGATAACTCTCAGCCACTTAGCATCAGAAGTGCATAGGGCCTGTATCTTAACACTCTCGTCTTGAGGGCTTTATTGAACCGTAAAATGAATAATGGAAATGCTTCTAGTGTTAAAGGAGGCCTGGCCGGAAAAGACATTTCTCTAAAATTCCTAAATGTGGAAATAAACAACAGCGCTTACCTCTCTCGCAATAAGGATTATTGCAAGCAAACAATCCGACATAATAACACTCCACACCACATCCCACATGACCATCAACTACTTCCGAAACCCAGAACAGCTGATTTTCGATACTTATCCGTCAGGGTTTTCTCTTACACCTCTCGATCCAGACCGAAGACCCCCAGGCCTTCCGCACGTCCTCCACATCCCGAACATTCTCCCAGAGCCGCCCATCTCGAACCTTCTCGATCAAAATCCATCCAAATCTCCCCCATCAGCGCCACTGCGTCGGATAGCGGAACTCCATTTGTGTCCATGTGTTTTATGTTTCAATGAATTCCCAGTTCCTCATTGGTTGGTATTATCTACAACTCACACAAATAAAAGATATATATAGGCTTATAGGTAGATATACTTTAGTTCCGCTACTCGCCGTTGGTCGCTACTGTAGCCAATGATATTGACGGCAAATTAAACCAAATTAAAATTTATCTTTATTATTATGGATTAATTATTAATCCCAACATAGCTGTCTTTAAAATTCGGTACGTTTTTAAAAGTTACCAATCCTTGTAAGATAATAAGAACGTGACTTAAACGCAATTTCTCCCAAAACGTCACTGACATTTCTATTACACCCGACAAGACCACATCAACAAACCTCCTAGAAACACCAACGCATGTCATATAATTAACAACAAATGAGCTTTCCAACACAATTACAAGCATTGAGACCAATACAGCATGCGGCCTTTAAATTATATTAGAATATTTAATAAACACATCCTTGTTTTATGCTTGTCTATCACAACGCCTCTAGTGTGAAAGATTTAAACTTAATCCACGCTCCAGCAACCCTATCAATATTTAATTCATCAATGAATTACGAGATGGCGTTGTAAGGTAAGGCAGCGTAGACGCTGACCCTTTACAATAGACTCCCAATAAAACACTAGATGGCGCTTCACGTCATAAAACCATTGGCTAAAACTCACTGGAGCATAGTTCCGTTACAATAGAAAGGTGTAATAGCAGCGTAAGCTGCACAACGGTTAGCGGTGTGCGAGAAAGAAAAAATACAGATAGGAATAGCGTCATCTCTCTCGCAGTCCTTACACTGCTGTAAAGTGTTGGAATTAGGAATCGTGTAATGCACATCCTAGACACAGTCATCACAGTCTGAGAAAAATTAGTAGAAATTAAAAAGTGGCAATATTGTAGTGTCATCCTTTTCAAATCAACCTAAAAAAACGGGGACGGCGCTACAATATTGCCACATTTGAATTTCTACTCTTTTTTGTCAGGCTGTATGGCTGATGACCTTGATCAATAAAAAAACATATTGAAACGGGTGTGAGTCTATGTGTGTAAAATGATCACGCATTGCTGTAATAAAATGCTCAGTGTGGTGTGTTACAATAAAACTTTATTGTAACACACCACACTGAGCATTTATTACAAACAATGGATACAACTGTCTTAGTAGCTTACACAGTAGTTTACTCTTAAACTATTACAGACACGAAACAGACTAAACTCTTAACAAGCATTCTCCGCCATCGCGAATTCGCACACTGGCCGGCGCGCCAATCGGCGCGGGCGGCTGGGAGAATGACTCCCTTCATCGAACACAGATGGCGCCACAAGTAGGGTGCGGGCACTAGTAGGGTCCCGCTCTATCAATATGATGCATAGGGCGCTCTAGTAGCGTAGTTTATGGAATCAGATTTGGTGTGATTGACGTAACGATATGATAACTAAATTGTGAAAACTACGCAGGAAACGTAGGGTCGCAGGTTCGAGTCCTTCTAAGTTTGCAGTGCATCACATAAAAAAGAATTTCATAATTAACTTTGTTTCAATATGTATCGATAGGATTACTTAATTCATGTTTCTAGTCTTGTTTAGCATTAACACAGCTTTGGTCGAAAAAAGTGTTTAAAAGGATTTGAACAGTTTTTGAAAAGAACCATTTTAGAAAACGGTTCATAAAATAACGGACTAACGAGGTCATAAAAGAAAAAAAATTGCATACTTGGAAATATAACTCTTCAAAGGTACTCGAATTTGAAGACTGAATTAAAGAGCAACTTTGAAATTGTTTTCAAAATCCCCATAATTTACTAAAACAACATGTATCTACTTACTGTCCGACCAAAAAGAGTAGAAATTAAAAAGTGGCAATACTGTAGTGTCCCAGCAATATTTCCCTTTCTAGTCAATATAAGAAAACAGGAAGAACACTACAGTATTGCCACTTTTTAATTTCTACGCTTTTTGGTCGCACTATAAGCGGGGTGAAAAAGATTTCACGACCAAAATGCCAAATTGCTCATTTTCTTCACAAAAATATAAGTACCAACCAACAGAAATTACGTCACGTCTCTAACTTTAGAGCAGTCTAATGTGGAGCTAGTCTCATAAAAATAAGGATCGATTGATATAGTCGAAAAGAAATGTCACCATGCCTATAATGTAACCTCTCACTCACTCATGAACGAATAAATTCGCGTATTTACCCTACTATATTTTTTAGATGGATACCTATTGGTCAGGTGGGCATGAAGTTGCTTCAAAGGTATGTTTTGATATTTATTACAAATTACATACATCCAGGGTGCTAATTCGAGAGTACTTTGAGATATTACCAAATAAGCGATGACGAAGTATATCTCAGGTATACGTATATCGCCTTTAACTGTCATTAAAACGCTTGTGATTCGAGCTGCATAGACAGTCATTTTCACGTTACTAGGTACTCAGGTTTGCGCTTGATATCTATGGAGCCGAATACAAATGAGGCACCGAGTTCGCGAATTGGGTATATCGCCATCTCGAAAATCTCTCCGATATATCAGAGAGATATATAATTATAGCTTTTTTCCCATTTCACAACTACAAAAATAATCAGGGTGACAGCTGATATTTGATTTATGGCAATTTCTTTACCTCTCCAGACTTAAATTGTGACATCCGTCATTTCAGTAAATTTTATAACATAAATCGACTAAAATGTACTGAGACTACAGTATCAGTTCACCTTACATCTGGCATCATAATGAAAGAAAGGCTTAAATCACAAGGTTCTGCATATTACATTATACAATTAAAAAGAAAAGAAAATTTATCAAAAAAATACAAAAGAAAATACAGCAAATAGCTTGGAAGGGCGGTGACCTCTTCTTTAATCAGCTTTTTGCCACGCTAAAACGTTACCCTGATTTACGATGGCGGTGTAATAAAACTATTTAAGCTGTATATCTAATTATAAAAATATGCCTTCTTTTTAAGATTTTGCATCTAAATGTAAGTTTAATTTAATTGCTGAGTAGATACAAAGATCAACACGTAAAGAAAAATTCAATGGCGGTCATACGTGGTCCACAACCTCAAACCCGGTATCTTTGGATTACCGGCCCAACGTTAACTTTTCGACCAGTGATGCACTGTATTTACGCTTTCATTCTGCTTTTTTTTAAAGGTTTTTAAACTTTCCTTGTGGTGTTAATTTACCCACATTTTAAAAATAATTAGTCTACATAAAATATTTGTAAGTTTAATTCTTTAATATTTTTTTATTCAATAGTTATTCAGTTTAATTGATTGTCTATTGTTGTTTTATATAGCTTCCACCACCACAAGATAAATTCGAAAATGTACGTATTTATTTAATAACAATGAGGCAAGTAGATTGGTCTAATATTCTCATATCTTAATCTGTTTATTTATCAATAAAACAATACTGTTTTAATAGAGTATGTCTGAAATATCCTTAGAGAATTAAACCAAACGGAGGCGTATTTGCCGTATATAGTCTGGCTAGTGAAATATTACTCAAACTTTTGGCGGGAAATTTAAAAATCTGCGGCTGGTCACACTTGGTGTAGTAGGAGTTATAGTTTTTATACTTTAGAAGATATTTTTGATTTTATATGCCATACACACATAAGATACCTAAGGAAATAAGTTAAATATTTATGTAGACGTGCTGATGCTGTAGACTATGAGTATAGTTAGATCACATAATAACTAAATACTACTATGTACAGTGCAGTCAACGACAAACACATATGTTTACACTTTCTAACCCTATAAAAGGTGAAAAATTAAATGGAGTGTAAATAAGACCTAGCTCGATAATACCGTATTAATCCGTCACCAAAAAAAATCCATAAGTACTATTCCAAATCTCAACTCGATCGGAATGTTAGGACTACTACATAAAGTATCAAAATTATTTACAGAGGACCTACCTACTAAATTGTTTAAATCATAGACAGGTGGTAATACCACAAGGAAATATCTGTGAACATTTTTTGGCTAGCCAGACTGTATACTATTATATAATTGTAGATTTGTATTGAGAATCAATTTTCTATGGAGAGGGGTCATGATTTCAGGAAATATCTTAATAGCGTGATACAGGATCGTCAATTGTTTATATGGGCTCACGACGCCATGCCAACCTGGCGCCATCTGTCCTCGCATGACGCTGAAACGCAATCCCGTTTTATTAGAACTGATATTTACACGTTTTAAATATGTAAAGTATGGTGGTAGATAGAAAACATACAATATTTATTTCAGAAGGAGAACGAACGATTGAGCAGCATACTGGTAAATAATGTTTTGTTGACGGACGCTACTAACAATTATTAATGCATATTAAATTAATATTTGCACATTTTGTATCGCCAGTATCCCCCAGGGCTAAACCGCAACTTGTTAGACTATAATTTAGGTTTCCATTCTATGGTGAGCAGTGAACTGTATCTTGATTTACTTGAATGAATTTAAATTAAACTGGAAAGGGGATACTTCAGTAGTATAGGGAAGTCCCAATAATAACACTGTGACGTAAGTTTCACATAATGCTGCTGTGAAGTGTTGTTTGGTCGGAGGCCGCTGAGAGAATGAATTAAGTTAATCGAGCGGCCATATTTGTAATGGTCGCTTGATTACGCTTGTTTAGGGCCGATATGTAAGAAGGCGTGGCTCAATTCTTACGTGTGATTTGGTGAGGTGTGTAAATGTAATCTGAACAAAATTATCCCTTTATTTCAGTAAATACACGTTTATGTTACATGATATACAATGATCGAGTATATGTTGATTGACAAGTTTTCATATAAGATTCTTATTGGATAATCTAATGTTTACAATATTAAACCTATTTGATGAAGCTTTCTATGTGTTTCATTATATATTTATTCAGGTGGTTTTACATGATTAATTAACCAAAGCTTCATATCTTATCCTATACACAATAATGAGAGCAATTAATCTTATACATTTAAGTAAAACTAAAGAAAAGAAGTACGACTTTGTATATAATGATTTCTTATTATCTAAGCTGATTACTTAATATTATGTGATTGAGCTAACTTATAATTATTACATAAAAATCCTAACCTACAGGCGACACATTCTTTGCAGCGGCAACCAGAAAATAAAAATCATGATGATCAATTTATGAATGTGAGTTAATTAAATCAAATAATATAAGTGTAAGTAATAATATAAGTGTACCTATTATAATTGGGGTATCTAAATATACTGCTTGTGAGATACTTTTCGGTAACATACATAAAAAAACACGTATAATAATTGCAGAAGTAATTTATTAAATTAGATAGAATTGTCGAATTAATGGTATAATGAAGCTAACTATCCTGGGTTTGAATCCCGCATGTCTGATATTTATTAATTTAATTTGTGAACAGGGGGAGCCTCCGAGACGTCCTACACCACATAAGCCGGTTCCACCAAGATATGAATTTCATCAAAATGAGCTGCCAGCATCTCAATCAAATTGGCCTGAATCTGGACCTGCTCAAAATGGGCGACCTGACGTGCCACGTGTGTCCCCTGGATCCCCTGGACAACAGATACCTGGTCAAAATGGGCCACCTGGGCCTTCCGGACCTGCAGAACAATACGGACCTGGTCAAAATGGGTCACCTGGGTCATTTGGACCTTCCGGAGCTCCTGAATCACACGGACCTGGTCAAAATGGGCCACCTGGGCCATTTGGACCTTCTGGAGCTCCTGAACTACACGGACCTGGTCAAAATGGGTCACCTGGGTCATTTGAACCTCCCGGGCCCCCCGAATCACACGGACCTGGTCAAAATGGGCCACCTGGGCCATTTGGACCTTCTGGAGCTCCTGAACCACACGGACCTGGTCAAAATGGGTCACCTGGGTCATTTGGACTTTCCGGAGCTCCTGAATCACACGGACCTGGTCAAAATGGGCCACCTGGGCCATTTGGACCTTCTGGAGCTCCTGAATCACACGGACCTGGTCAAAATGGGTCACCTGGGTCATTTGGACCTTCCGGAGCTCCTGAATCACTCGGACCTGGTCAAAATGGGCTAATTGGGCCATTTGGACCTTCCGGAGCTCCTGATCCTGGTCAATTTGGACCTTCTGGATCTCGATATTTTGAACAATACGCACTTGGTCAAAATGGACCACCTGAAGCACAAGGTCCACCTGGAAGTAGAACTTCCGGTCAATATGGACCTGGCCAAATTATGCCATCAGTATCAGATATTCCACCTGCATATGGATCTCCACGTACTCTATCTTCGCATTACGCACCAGCTCAAAATATGCCTCCTGCCTCCCTGGGTCCACCTGGGTATCAACTTCCTGAACCTCGGCCTGGACAGTACGGATCTGAAACACCTTTATATTTACAATTTATGTCACAGGGTCATTCTGAATTTGGTCCACAAAGTGAGCAACCCCAATTTTTGGGTATGTCTCCAAATTACGATCAGAATCCAGAAACTGCATACCTGGTACCTAAAGGACCTCCACCACATGCAGGGCCATCCGGAACCTTGAGGGAAACCGGAATAGACCCTAAAAACAAGTTTTTAAGGGGAGTACCACCACCTCCTCAGTCCCCATTTGGTCCACCTGGGTCTCCGCTTGGACCGCCTAGATATGAATACGATGATCTGCTGGTAGGAGCAAAGCCTGGGTCTTATGTACCCAGTGCATCGGAAGCGCCATATAAACAACCAAAGTTGACACTACGTGAAAATCATGCTGTAAGCAATTTTTTTTGTACTTAATCTTAAAGCTACGCACAACCTAAGTAGCACGTAGGCTGTAAAAGCCCTTATAAAGTCTTTATACAGCTTAAATTAGAGTTATAATGGCTGTATAAGCTCATACACCTGGGAACCCTGTCAGGACATTATAAACAAACAAAAAATTATGCACGATTTGATTTTATGCACGAAACACGAGTGCGCTTTTTTGAAACGAGCCGAAGGCGAGTACCAGCAATAACGGAATACGGTACGTCTGTGGAAGGCAACTGTTATCTTCGCAAAACTGCCGTTCCGTCTACAGTCGAACCTTTCTCATAGTTTCTATATGAAGGCAAATTAACTTTTTGTATGTTTTGGTTGTGCCGTAGCTTGCAATTTTCAAAATAGTGCTGAGCTCGTGAACATGTTAAAGCATTCCCCATTTTTATATTTTCGAAACCAATGAAAAATTAGTTTTGGGTTCTGTGATAATAAAGTAATGAAATTAGGTTAAACTTAACACTGTTTGAAAATTTTAAATGTTTTCAAAAAAAAAAATGCTGGTTTTTGAATATTATTATAATTTTTATAATTCCATTTCAGGATAAACTGCGGTACATTGGTTCGGCTGGCCCGCCTCCTCCTACTTGGGTATGTTTTAGACAATTATCAATGGCGCGGAGATAATCCCATTAGCGGGTTATACTCCCACACAAAGTCCGACTACTGGTAGTGAGGGCTAACCAGCCCTGATGCCGTTCAAGTTATGTCTAAAAAAAGGACAATTATCAATACGTGTAATTGTGTAGGTATTACTAATTTTCCAGTTCCATTAAATGTTATGTTTTCCTGATCGAATAGTGCCCCGACTTATGAAATTGTGTCATTAAAAGCCTGACCAGAAACATATGAGGATTGTCAAGAGGGCGCTAATTTTATAAGATTTATAGGGCAACAATTTTGCAACCAATCGCAACCGTACTATAATGACATTAGATTAAATTCCTGGTTCGATTCCGGGTTATGCATGAGATATACTAAAAAAAAATGGATGCAATTTTTAATAAATCTAAAATCGAAGTGATGGTTCCTAAGAACCGATTTCCCTATCTCTAATAGTTTTCGTTTTCTCCCTACTGACCCATTTGGATTGATCACCCGCTATAATATAACGTTCACGACTGTGATTGGTTTTCGGCATTTTCTTTGGTTATTTTTAAATATTTGTCTTTTAAAGAAACCACCACGAAAGACATTGACATTGTTGACGAACCATCATAAACTCATTGCCAGTGTAAGAAATTAGTTCCAGTGAAATTCCGCAATATGGCGCATCCTCATTATATTTCTGGTCAGGCTTTACCTGCAGCTTCGCAGATATGACAGATGCGCGGATGGGCCGACAAAGGGCTTCAAAGTGCAATTTGAATTCCCAAAATCGGTCGGTAATTTTTTGAGATTTTCTAAAATACGTCAAAATTTAAATTTTTTCGCTGACTTAGCTTATTTCTATTTTAGAACTGGGATACATCGCGGAATCAACCAATCGATTGGAATAAAAAAATGAATTTCAGAGCTTCTATGATGGTGAGATCGCGCTGGTTATATAAAAAAAGATAAAACTTTGTTTATGGTCACTTGAAGTAATATGCAAGATGACTGATGTTGAATTCTACACTGTGTTTAACCCCAGACGAAAAAAGAGGGGTGTTTTAAGTTTAACATGTGTATCTGTGTGTCTGTCTGTGGCACCATAGCTCCCAAAACGATGAACTAATTTGAGTGCCTTTTTTTTTATTAAAATTTTGTAGAAAGCAATTTTATGCAACCGTAAATTATTTGAGATTGTTATAAAACAAACCTAACTTAACTTAACCTCATCATCAATAGGATAATATTTGCAAGAATTATGCAAACTATATGACTAATTGACTACAGAAGTAAAAATTCTGTGAAGTTATTATTCGGCGAAGTAAAACATTTGACGAAATAAGTTTCTGGGAAACAAAGGGTTCCCCTTAAGATCTCTCCTTCCTAAATTTCAATTGAATTCATAGACTAAAAGAATGCGCTAGTGACCTAGCTCATATGAAGCTGTCTATAACACCTCTAGCATAACTGTGACACGCGACTCTTTGTCGCGCGACACATATTCCCTGTCACTTTCCTTTCAGTACCGTGCGAGCGAGACAGATGATGCTAAGTCGCGGCAAGATGCTAGCCATGCAGCAAGGCTATAATATCGCAGCTTCGCTTGTCTCTCGACACAGTATCACCTGTCTTGCTCACACGGTACTGAAAGGAAAGTGACCGGTAGTCTGTCGCGCGACAATGCTAGACGTATAGGTAAGCGAAACAAGACTTCATACTACAATGCTAAGATTAGCAATAGTATTCTTTAAATTATTGGTCAATGCTACTACTACCAACAAGAGACTGTAACGAAGATTCTGATGGACGATGGACTAAGAATTTCTTTCCTTTTAACCCCCGAAAAAAAAGAGGGGTAGATATTATAAGTTTAACAATGTGTATCTGTGTATTTGTGTATATGTGTCTATCTATGGCATCGTAACTCCCAAATGGGTGAATCTATAGTTTATGTTTAGTGGAAATGGGACCAGTAGTTTCCAAGATATTCAGCTTTAATTGGAACAAGTCAAGTGACAAGATCTTAGCCAATATTGAAGCTAATAATTCCAAATTTAGTAGTTTTGTTTAGTTTTAGTAGCATTTGTAAGTATGTAATATGTATATATAATACCCATAACACAAGACTATCAGACCTTACTTTGGGACTAGTTCGATGTGTGTGTGTGTATTTGTTCGATAGTTATTCATTTTTTTATTCAGCGGTTATGAGATAAGTTTGTCAATTGAATTTTTTTAGAGAATGAAACGAATGGATCCATTTAGTGATCTGCCGCAAATGGTAAGTAATTAAGGGTTTTATCTTTTAACGCACGCATATTTTGTGGCATAGAATTATAATTATGGCGTATTGCAGATTAACTTGTAGTCAATTTTAGAGATGCGCAAATCATGTCACTCAAATGTAGGAGAACGATTCATGTCTTTAGCTCTCGCGATATACGGGGTTTGGCCTGTAATAGGAGCAATAAAATAGAACTTAGATTCTACTCTTCAAACTGAACAACATTTGTTCAGCGACTTCAAAAAAGTCAGTTTTCAGAATTGTATTATTACAAACAAACTAAATAGTATGTTCAATGTACGTCGTCCGACCTTGACATTCCCTGAGCATTGACATAGCTGTCACTACTAATATCGGACATTTCACAATACATTGCTTCTTTGTCTAAATATTATTCTACAAAATATCATTCAATACACGTTATTTTCAGAAGTTGCTTAACCAATGTTCAGTTTCAAGGGTCTCAGAATCTGTCAACAGTTTCAGAATCTGTTTTAATTTATTACTGTCACTAATTTCGTTAATTTCCTTCATTTCAAGCTATGATCTCTGGACTCAAACTGCTCCATTATAACATCATACTCATTTCGTTCATGTCTTTTATTTCGTTCAGTGATTCATTTGAATGATGCGTCGTAAGAAGTATGACGTTGCTATTGACCAAAATGTGACTCTTCTCAAAATAATCAAATTTAATTATTTCACGTCGTTAATCCTTTTATAAGTATAACTTCATAATGTCAAATGGCATCTATCAGTTCAGTTCGTACCGAGTGGTGAATGGTTTATCCTTCAGTGAGCGAGTTACTGAAATGAATGAGAAGATACTTCATTTGAATCACTCACTGTGAACGACACACCTCTCAAAAAAGAGGGGTGTTCTAAATTTAACATGTGTTTCTTTGTATTTGTGTATCTGTTCGTCTGTCTGTGGAATCGTAGCTCCCAAACGAAGTGGCCAATTGGAGTGGTTAGTTCTTAAATAGCTATGTTTGGTGGAAATAGGACAAGTAGTTTCCAAGATATTCAGCTTTAATTGAAACAAGTGTCAATATCTCAGCCAAAATTGACGCTGATAATTCAAAATTTTGTAGTTATGTTCAGTTTTAGTAGCATTTTCTGTATCACTCATTGAATGAGGGTCTCATGATGACCTACTTGTACTCGTACCGGAGTAGTTTTATATTTTTTATTTAGGTTAGGTACATTTTGTTCTTTTTTAACGTTATACTATCTTTGGCAACTAACTAGTTGCGTGGTATTTGCCCCGGTCAGTACCTTTATGCACCGAGAGGGATGCAGCAATACGAAGGAGTGAGAAGGAATCATCTCCATACGTGTCTCACATATTGCTGCATCCCTCTCAATTACTAATTTAAGAAACTGTAATAGCCGCATTAGCTACGCGTTATGAGCTATGGAAGTGAAACGATCCTTCCCGAGTGCTCCAAATTCTGTATAAGAGTTTACACCTTAGAGTATAGACCTTACACAGCTGGGTAATTCCATGGTCACTTACATTACGTTTTTACTTATGTAAATACTAATAGTTATTTTTTATTATGTAAATCCCTTAGTTACATGGAATTACCCAGCTGAAATAAGTCATATAATGTCTGTATAAGCTCTATGCAACCTGTGAGATACGTGGGAGGTATCATTTTATACTCTTATACATTCTTAGCCGAGTTTAGCGTATATTTAGTGGAAAAACAGCTTCATATTACTATTGTTATTTTGTTGTGTAATGAAGTAGAATAATTTCGTTACAAGGATGACTTTGGAATACCAATTCGATGGGTGGCCATGACTCCGGTAAGTATCTATACTTTATAACTTATTGAAACTGTAACCGTAGTATATTATGGATAGTATGTATAAGTTTAAAAATATCAAACCAAGATGCGAATAATTCCATCTGATATCTCCGAGAGATTTTCGAAGAGGCGACTTCGCTAACCGAGTGGCGTTAAGTTTGCGCCTCATTATGGAACGCCATAGCTATCATGTTTAAACTTGACCGGGTAGTAATGTGAAATGACATTTTATGTAGTTCGATTCGCAAAATTCATCTTTTAATGATAGTTTTCATACTCGCAGACTTTAATCTGTCAATTATAAGTTCACAGACAAAATCACAATAACGCACTTTTTAATCCTGTAAGAAAATTCTATACTCTATGGTACCCGCTACATAACTTTAATATTCATAAGACATCTGTCTACACAACTCTAATAATTTCAAAAAGAGAACATAAGCTTATTTGATGCTCACTGATTGGTTGAAATTACTTGTCAAATAAATTCACCAATCACGAGGAACCCGCCATGGCCATCGCGATCATGTTTTTTTTAATAGGATAGGAAAAAGGTTACATCAAAGATAAAAAATCATATTGGAGAATGACGATTAAAGTAAAAAAATGTTTTTCTGAGTTTTGCTCGTATAAAAAGTATTGTATGCAATAGTTACACAATTAGGTCTTAAAGTCTCGTACCTTACATAGGCCACTCGGCAAGCCTCGTGACCTAAACGCGGTACTCGACTTTAAGAACCTCCATTGTGCAACGATTGCATAAAATACTATAAAGGTATACCTGTGACATCCTTTATTGGGCTATATCTAATAGTACTCTCCAGTTGGCGCACTTTTTTAGGGTTCCGTGGTCAACTAGGAACCCTTATAGTTTCGACATGTCTGTCTGTCCGTCTGTCTGTCCGTCCGCGGCTTAGCTCCGTGATCTAGTACTAGAAAGCTGAAATTTGGTATGAGTATGTGTACATATACTGTATCACGCCGGCAAAACGAAAAAGAGAAAACTAAAAAAAATATTTTTTTTGGTACCTTTCAAACACCTAAAGTGGGGGTGAATTTTTCTTTCGTACCAACACTAGTGTGTGGGGTGTCGTAAAGTCCAAACATAATTTTTTGATAAAGTCAGCAGTTTTATAAATATTCGCTCCAGAAATAAAAAAAAGAGCGTCCCCCCCCTCTAACTTTTAGGGTTCCGTACCCAAAGGTTAAAAACGGGACCCTATTACTGAGACTTCCCTGCCCGGCCGTCCGTCCGTCTGTCACCAGGCTGTATCTCAAGAACAGTGATAGCTAGACAGTTGACATTTTCACACATGATGTATTTCTGTTGCCGCTATAGCAACAAATACTATTCATGATAAAACAATACTAATTAAGGGTCCCATAAAAAAATAGGACTTTTTGCATAATATTTCGTTCAACGGGCATTTACTCATGAACCGTTATAGGTAGACAGTTAAAATTTTCACAGAATGTATAGGTATTTTTGTTACCGCTATAACAACAAATAAAAAAGTTCAAAATAAGTCAAAATTAAAGGAGGACCCCATACAAAGAACGTGTTTTTTGTTCAATATTGGTACGGAACCCATCGTGCGCGAGTCCGACTCGCACTTGGCCGTTTTTTTTTATAACAGTTTTATTGTTGTCACAGACGAATACAGAAGACGGCTTGGCTAGAGTCACGGTAAGTTTAGTTTGCTTCGGAATGCTACTACAATTAGGCCTTGAGCTCTCACGTAGCACAAAGGCTGAATAAGACCTTTTCAGCCCTTATACGACTTATTTCAGCTATTTAAGGGCTGTATAACCTCTTATACAGTATGCGTGCTACTTGAGATAGACTTCTGTAAAGTAGTGCGGTAATATGTGAATATTAACGTATTCACATAGAGGTCACTAAGGTGTAAAGCCTTTCAAATAAACAATGTAAAGATCCATACATAAAACATAAGGAAATTCGAATAGTTGCTTGGGCGTTAGGGTGGTTGAAAGGTTAACGCGCTGGGCTGGCTATCTAGAGGTATCAGGTTCGATTCCCAGTCTCTTCCACTAGGTTACGCATGTAAATTTTTCTTTGAGCTTTGATATTCAGCCTTAATATTGTTTAGATTATATTTAACAATGAACCTTACATCATTTAGTTACTAAGTAGCGTATGCTGAAATAATTAAACGTTAAACAGGATAAGAAAACTGGGAGAAATTATCAAGTTAAAATAAATGTAAGTTGTTTTTCGTATTCTCTAACTTTTTTGGATATCGTTTTCGTCTTAAGTAAAGTAAAGTTAAACAAGATTTTGTTATAAGGTAAATATTACCATAATAAACTTAATTTCAATAGTATTATGAGTTAAAATAGAATGGTTTAGGATTTGGCTTATATTACTAGATTTTTGAAGTTCGATACGCAAACCTCCAGGCTACAACGAAACTACATTGTTCTTTGAGAAAATATATGTTTTGTTGGAATATAATGTAGACCTAATTATATAACCTACTTTTATATTACAGAGGAACATAACTTGCTAATTGTCTCATTTAAAACATTATATATATTTGGCATATTTTCTAAGTTTTTTTTAACCCCGAACTTAAAAAACAACTTCAATAAAAATGGTTGCGTTGAATTTATATTTCCTATAAATGCAAGATGCAAGTAGCAAAAAGTATTCATAAGTTGAAATAAATGTTAATTTTTTTTCAGGGCACTTTGTACGTTCCTGTAGTCTACCATCGTACAACAACGGTACAAAGTTAAAGTACATCATAATATTTATTTATAACTATTTGTTAACTATTTAATAAATTAAAACCCTTGACTAAAAAATAAACAGTCCCAACACAAGTAGCTGGTCATCATGAGGTCCTCATTCAATGAGTGATATAGAAAATGCTACTAAAATTGAACATACCTACAAAATTTGGAATTCTTAGCTTCAATATTGGCTGAGATCTTGTCACTTGTTCCAATGAAAGCTGAATATCTTGGAAAACACTGGTCCTCTTTCCACCAAACATAGCTATGAACCATCTCAACGGACAATCCTTTTGTTTAAAAAAAACCGCACTCAACTTGATTCATCCGTTGGGAGAATTACGATGCCATAGATACACATGTTAAACTTATATAACACCCCTTTTTCGTCGGGGGTAAAATAAAAGGAAGAATTTCTTAGTCCGTCAGAATCTTTGTTGCAGTCTGTTGTTGGTAGCATTTTAAAGAATACTATTGCTTATAGTATTCATTAAAATGCATGCATGCAATTTAAATAATGCTATTGCTTATATTTTGGCATATGTAGTATGAAGTCTTGTTTCGCTTACCTGTACGTCTAGCATTGTCGCGCGACAGACTACCGGTCACTTTCCTTTCAATACCGTGTGAGCAGGACAGGTGATGCTGTGTCGAGAAACAAGCGAAACGGCAATATTATAGCCTTGCCGTTTGCATTGCCGCTCAGCATCATCTGTTTTGCTCGCACGGTATTGATAGGAAAGTGACGGAGTATGTGTCGTGCGGCAAAGAATCGCGTGTCACAGTTATGCTAGAGGTGCTATTCTATTGTAGACAGCTTCATATGAGCTCAGGTCACAGCGTATTCTTTTAGTCTGAATTCAGACCTCTATGTAAGGGTTGAAATTTAGTAAGGAGATATTTTAAGGGAAGCCCATTGTTTTCCAGAAACTTATTTTGTAGAAGGTTTTATTTCGCCGGAAAGTAATTTCACTGAATTTTTATTAGTATATCGTCCTATTGATCAGGTTAGGTTAGGTTTGTTTTATGACAATATCAAATAGTTTAATTTTGCAATGAAAAATTATTTCTACGAAATGATTCTAGAAGTCAATATAGACCCATTTAAAGTCCCTGGCCTTGGGAGTTAAAATGGGTTTAAATTGAATATGTCCTTATATAACAGTTTTCATCCCGCAAAAACGTGGTAGAAGTGTTTATGGAAGTTCTAATTCTACGTGCACGAAGTTGCGGGCAAAAGCTAGTTATAGTATATAAAAAATAATAAATATCGGACAACCTCAGCACAAAACCCACTGGGACTGGTGGGACTAGACCCACAGTAAGAAAGAAAGAAAGAAGAAGAAAGAAAAACATTTATTCGGGGACAAACACAATTACGCAGATAAATAGTGACAAAAAAGAAAAAAAAAACTATAAACTAAGTACTTATGCTAAATTATGCTTGCCTCGAAATGGTCCCACCTCAGCGTAATGCTAGCTCCCGAGAGAGCCAGCGCTGATCTTCCGGTGGGACCATAGGTGGCGCCACGGCACGGCACACACGAAATACTGATCGCGTTCAGGTAGCATTTAACCTGAACGCAACGACAGTAAACTCTAGTACGCTTGTGTTATGGACACTAGACGACGATAAACATATATAGATAAATTCATACTTAAATGCAAATTACATGACCCAGGCACAAATAATCGAGTTCATCACTCAAATATTTGCCCATGCCCGGATTCGAACCCAGGACCGTCGGCCCCGTAGTTGCTTATTCCTTTTAGAATGCAGATTGTTTTAGACATTTTTCTCTATGATCAAACATGTTTTGTAATATATTATTGATGTTACTACCTAGAACAGGGCTATTGGGGTTTATTGGTATATATTTGAAACCTACAGTTCCAATTTTTCATTGATGCTTTTTGTTACAAAAACTACTCGAAATTGACAAAATTCACGCGGATAATTATAGTTCATAGTAAATCATGAAATAACTATGTTACTATCTAGAACTCAGTAAAAAGTTTAATTCACTTTAAAAAGTTGGGTGAAATTATCAATATATTTGTCATAAAATGAAAAAAAAAATAAGGCCTCTTAACCACTGCGCCAACCTCGTCGTCTAATATTTTCAGACCACAAGCACAACTACCACTCCGCCCCCCACTACAACACCAGATGCAATCATGGAGGCTCTTCTTCAGTTCGTGACTCCTCGGAACCTGGTGCCGCAGGACTGGCTGGCTTTCGACGTGACTTGGAACAAGAAACCAGCTCCTGCTGTAGTATGTAACATATTCAATACAAATTCATTTCATAAATAATGACACAAGGTAAATTAATAAAGAATAAGTTTCTGTCAAAAACGACATTTTAGTGGCAAGCTTTTATAGCCGACTGTACTTTTCTTTGGATATCAATCAAATGCTCACTGAGACGATTCTAAAGAGCCCAAGCTCGGTAGGATTGCTTTTTCTATTTTTTATACTCGCAGACTTTAATCTGTCAATTATAATTTCACAGACAAAATCACAATAACGCACTTTTTAATCCTGTAACAAAATTCTATACTCTATGGTACCCGCTACAGAACTTTAATATTCATAAGACATCTCTCTACACAACTCTAATAATTTCAAAAAGAGAACATAATAAGCTTAATTGATGCTCACTGATTGGTTGAAATTACTTGTCAAAAAAATTCACCAATCACGAGGGACCCGCCATGGCAATCGCGATCATGTTTTTTTAAATAGGTCAGTTTTAGTTGAACGCAAAAGGTTACATCAAAAATTAAAAATCATATTGTGATGACGATTAAAGTAAAAAATGTTTTTCTGAGTTTTACTCGTATAAAAAGTATTGAATGCTATAGTTACACAATTAGGTCTTAAAGTCTCGTACCTTACATAGGCCACTCGGCAAGCCTCGTGACCTAAACGCGGTACTCGACTTTAAGAACCTCCATTGTGCAACGATTGCATAAAATACTATTAGAGTTCCTATGGCCACCTTCCGGCTCCATCATCAGATCAGCCCCATGGTACCATATTATTGTATTGTCATCATAGTTAAGTAAGTATGCAAAATTTCAGCTCAATCGGTTGACGATATCTGCTTCAAAATTGAGTTGCAAGATTTCACCCGAACAAACACACTTTAAACATACAATGCAAGTTAAATAAAAGCTTTTAAAAATTTAATGCGATCCACTACTAATTAAAATATTTAGAACAGCGCCATCTCTCTCGCAATCTTCACACTTGATGTAAAGCAATGGGGACTGGGGATCGTGCGTGTAAAGCGCACATCCTACGGTATGGCTAATGCGCATAAGCATTTCAAACACATATGACGCAGAGGGCGCTCCAGTAGCGTAAATAATTATGTAATGAAAGATTTGGTGTGATTGACGTAGCGATCTAATAGCTCAGTTTGGAGAGCAATACGCCGGAAACGCAGAGGTCGCAGGTTCGAGTCCTGCTTAGATTGTAGTGGATCGCATTCAATTTTTCTTTCTTAATTTACCTTGTGTCATTATTTATAAAAATAAAAAAATGTGGTATTTCCACATAAAAAATTGAACCGATAAAAAAGATTCTATTTAAAAAAATTAAAAATTAATTGTCAATCTTAGACAAATGGACCTAGTCCCAAACTAAGCAAAGCTTGTACTATGGGTACTAGACGACGATATACATAACTCAATTCGAGTTCATCACACAAATATATTCCCTGCCCGGGATTCGAATCTATGATCGCCGGCTCAGTACAAACTGCGTCAACCGCGCCGTCATTAGTACTTACAGATTATTATATACCGGGGCTTTCAGAGCACACATAATATTTGTCAACGAATATAGTTCAGAATATGCATATTGTGCCTACACAATACTTGCCTCTGTGAGTAGTTTGTATTATAATAATACCATTGAATTTATTTATTTACCTATTTATTTATTTAAACTTTATTGCACAAATACATAAGTAAAAGTACAAATGGCGGACTTAATGCCTTTAGGCATTCTCTACCAGTCGACCACTGGGTTAAGCAGAAATATGTTGTCGGTGCAGGATCAAGGAAGGAGGATCAGGAATTTAACCCGTGCAGCGCTTTAGTGGGGCTAGGTTAGCGCGCGGAATAGCTTTTATCGTGAGCGACTATATTTACATATTTTATAAGTGTTAGGTTATAGATACATCACATTGATAACCGTACTTATTTTAATATTTCAGTGCGAGGAGAACGGATGTCAAGCAAGGGTAATAAGATAAACAAAACGCTTACGAGAACTGGGGTATCCACCCACATAGCACATAGGTTACATCGCACCTTTAGAACTACAGTGACCTAATTCAAAATCGTTGACACTTCCATTTTCAATAATATATTTAGAATTAAAGAGACATAATTCTAAAACTCCAAGATTTTGGATTAGGTCACTATAATTCCAAAGGTGCGGCAAAAGAGCTTATACTGCCCTTACTCGGCGTATTCCAGCTGTGTAAGAGTTGTATAAGCCCTTAGACAATAGGGCTACTTGGGCAAAGAGTGCCCCACGGCACCCTGAGGCCTAGTTTAGAGTCAAACCAAACAATTTTTTTTAATTAGCGATCCGCCACGGCTTCGCATGGGTGCAATGCTTATACTAAATATGCATGTATTCTACATATGAACCTTCCTCTTGAATCACTCATTTCATTAAAAAAACCGCATCGAAATCCGTTGCGTAGTTTTAAAGATCTAAGCATATTTAAGCCTTTAATACAAAGCATATTGCGTAAGCGTATTTTATCTAAGCATATTGTCAAAAGTCGACAAGTCGGTTTTCGGTCCTCGCTATAGTGTGAATTTTTAGTGACATTATTTTTTTGTACTGGCAATGAGTCATTTTGGTAACGACGTTGATAGTCATCGAATGTCACTGATGAAAACTAAGAGAGAAACAGAACTACATATTCTGAAAATTACAAGTAATTTTCACACAAAGCATAAAATATCCATAGCGAGGAAAAAATGCAATTTCAATACAATTAAAGAATAGTACCTACTTTTTTTATAATAAATAAGAAATATCAGACAACCTCACACAAATTGATTTAGTCCCAAATTAAGCTCAAGAAGGCTTGTGTTATGGGTACTAGACGACGATATACATACTTATGTAGACCATGACCCAAGCACAAATATTCGAGTTCATCACACAAATATTTGCCCTGGCCGGGTTTCGAACCCGGGACCGCCGGCTCAGTAGGCAGGTGCTTACAAACTGCACCAAACGTGTCTAAACACACCTAGGACGGTGCAGTCGTGAAAGTGCCAGATCGCGGGTGCTACCTTCGGTTCGGGCCATACATTTAATAAGCGGTCTGGGGCTTTACAAATTACCGCCCGTGGTTTATCTAAAGTTTTACGTATTGTCATGGCCAGGAAGTGAGATTTTATTCCCGCGGCATAGGGTGACGAAAACATTTATTTCAGAAGAACGAATTTTTTTTTTTTAATAAATAAATATTAGGGGACAATCATACACAAATCGAGATAGTCCCAAACTAAGCAAAGCTTGTACTATGGGTACTAGACGACGATATTAATAATATATAAATACATATATAGATAACATCCATGACCCAAGAAAAAATATTCGAGTTCATCACACAAATATTGGCCCCGGCCGGGATTCGAACCCGGGACCGCCGGCTCAGTAGGCAGGTGTCTGCAAACTGCGCCAAACGTGTCGTCAAGATGAAACTGCACTCCGCTAAACAATGTTCTGAAATCGGTTGTTGACATATCGCTACTGATATTTTATAATGTATCTATATGACGTATGCTATCCACATTATTGCCATATGAAAGCTGATTATAGCGCCACTATTCAAAGCGTAACATGTCGGACTTTATCTGGGGGCACGGTAATACCCCGCCAAGGCGAACAGAAAAAAAGCGAAGAGCTTACCTTTCCTCGATATTATTTTCTTATAATCTTATTTTAAATAATGATCGTTTTCAGTGTCACACAGAGACATGTCCAGCGGGGGTAAGTGCACTACAGATCGACCTTCACCCTTAAGTTATTCAAAATCCGCGCTTAAACATGAAATATCACCCCATTAGATAGTAAAGAAAAATGGCGTGCAAGCACTTCGCGACTTTAAGAAAAACGATGGTCATTTACAATCATTTACGTGAGACCCGGTGGTAGATTTTTAACCACATATTATTAGGAATGAGTTGTTGTATTTTAGTCTATGAAGTAAAGTAAGATACATAACATACGTAAGGGCGATAAATTCAGGAACGTCCTTGAATGCAACTTTTGTCGCCTGCGATAAAAATGCAATCTGGGGTTTTACGAATAACCGTCCGTGGTTTTTTAAAAGGTTGACGTCTTGCCTGGACAAGGATGTGACATTTTCTCCCCACGTAGTGGGATACTTATATTTAGGCGCTAATTCGAGTCTACTTTGAGATATCTACTACTAGATGGTGCTACTGAACACTTTAGGGACGAGTCATACAATTTTGAATACGCCTCGAGGTAATCGTCGTAGCGATAAATTCAAAGAGAGATTTTTTTCTCGTGTAATTTTTTTTTTTAATTTATTTATTTCAAAAAAGCATGGTTACACATTTCGAGTAGAATTTTGTCATTGTCGAGTAGAAAAAAAAATATAAGAAACTTTATTAAGTAAAATAGTTTACTTTACACATCAATAGACACCGGAATGTTGATAGTGACAGGTAGGGATTTCCATATCGGTAAACTCGCTCGATTTACCGCTATACTCCAAAGTTGCCCCAAGTTTTGTTTGTAAAAAAATAAGTATATTCAAAGTGTAATGAAACAAAATAATAACTTAATTCTGTTTCGTGAAACCGTCCAATTTTTCTATATGTCAAGGGAAAAGTCCCCATTGGTTAAAAAAAAGAAAATAAGCATAAAGAAAATAAAAAGGGTCCAATTATTTTATTGGCAAATGGGTGAACGTAGGTATATTTCGCTTAAAACGTGAATACTTAACATATTTCAAGAGATAAAAGTATTCTGAAATTACTGATTTTCAAACTTCTGTAATCGTCGTATTTTTCTTCAATGTTTATCAGAATCCTTTTCTTATAAACTTGTCAAAATAAATAAAAAAAGAGTTATTATACGCCAAAATGAAAACATAAAAAAAAATACACAAAAAAGTATTGTCAAAATAAGCGTTTGTCTCCAAAATAATACTTACTGGCTTGGGACTTTTGGGTGCATACCGTGGTTCTGAAATCCATGGAGTCGTCATATGATACAAACTATTTTTCGAAGTCAAAGTTCAAAAATTAAATGTTAACGTTATTAAATCTTTAATAGACATGTTATAATAATGTGCATTAAATTTATTATAATGCTGTGGTCACTATAATAATATTATTATTTATGAATAGATTAATTTATGATTTCGATTTATGTATATCTTTCAGTGCCGCGGAGATACTTGCTCAAGCGGAGTGAGTAGCCATTTTTATTTTAGTTATTACACAAGATAAAGATAAGCGCTCAGCAAGCTAAACTTCTAGAAAATTTGAGTATGACATAAGAAACCTCTGTACAAGTAGACGTAAGTAAATTACTACTATAGCTCTGCACTTATTTTTGGTCACCCGTATAATATAGGCAGACTACTAAAAAATAATTACTTAATTTTTTTTTATTTGAAGATTTTGAAGCGATAAATTAATTGTATTTCTCCAGTGTATTGGAAAGTCATGTTCTGCGATGGTAAGTGAAATTCAATAATGTTAATCTTTTACAATAAATGTCTCTCACAGATTATGGAACACATATGGTAAAGCAACACGGTTAATTTATGTAAAACAAGTAAAATATTTCAATTATATTTTTTGTAAAAAATCCTTTATGTATTTACTTTAACTACATACGTTTATAGCTCTTATTATTTTTATTGTAGTGTGATGGTCCAGGGTGTTTAGCTATGGTAAGTACTCTTCACTACAAAAAAATATGAAAAATAATCAATAAGAAGCCTTTTTTGTATGTATTCAAAACTCTATTTAAAAACAACCCTTTTCTTTAGTGGTTCTTCATTATTTAATACTCATTATAATTGTATGTATGTATTCATACAAACAAAAAAAAACCTTTTTTTAATTTAAATGTTTTATAAATTTATGAAACATGTAATGTCTCATTTTGTTTAATGTGGGTACACCACAATTTTTATTAAAACTATGAATACAAAGATCAAAGCTTAAAGAAAAATTGAAAAAGGAGCTACCTGGTGGAGGTAGCTCCTTTTTCAATTTTTCTTTAAGGTTTGATCTTTGTATTCATAGTTTTAAATGTTTTATGTTTCGTAGTGCATCGGGGATGGTTGCGCTGTACAGGTAATAAGCCAATTATTGTTTTTGTTTTTAAAGAAAATTATTCAAAGTTCTGATAATTTAATTGGGTCTGCAACTAACAAAAGCATGTTTACAAATGAAGCGAAAGTTGAAAAAATTTATGATTCGGACAGGATTCGAACCTGCGTTTCCAACGGCTTTCCGGGCCAACACTGGCGTCCTCCCAATCTTCGCTTCATTTGTAAACATTTAGTTTACGTTTAGCAGACGTTACTGCTTTAATAAAAAATAAGTAACAAAAGCATCTACAATTTTAAAAACTGTATTGACCGAGTGAGCGAAGAGCGGTGGTAGCCTAGTGGTTAGGGCATGCGACTTTCAATCCGGAGGTCGCGGGTTCGAACCCGGCCCGTACCAATGAGTTTTTCGGAACTTATGTACGGAATGTCATTTGATATTTACCACTCGCTTTTCGGTGAAGGAAAACATCGTGAGGAAACCACCTAAGCCCAATAAGGCCTAGTTTCCCCTCTGGGTTGGAAGGTCAGATGGCAGTCGCTTTCGTAAAAACTAGTGCCTACGCCACATCTTGGGATTTAGGTATCCCGGCTGTTCTCGCCTAAAGGTCGTTCGCCTTTATAATATTAGTATGATTAGTTTTTCTATATTTTTCAAAATGACATAGTGGTGTCTTAATGTAAAAAAAAAAAAAATCGTCAATTTCGGTACAAACTTGCGTGGTAAGATTATTCAGAAACCGATTTTTGATAAAAACTTATTTTATACATTTAATTTTTCAGTGCAAAGGCAACGGATGTGAGGCACGGGTACGTAATTTCATATTACGGATAAAATAGCTACATATACCTATTTTGTAATATTTTTGGATCAAGATTTCGTTAAAGACCAACGGACAGACATGTCAGTTGAAGAAAAAACGTTTTAATTGAAAAATAGGTTATTATTATTGATACTTATTTGAAATGTTTTGTTTATCCTCAGTGCATTGGCAAACAATGTGAATCATTCGTAAGTATGAAAAAATAATAATAATAATACAATACTAAATACATGCCGCATTACCCGCAAATTTTTGACATCATCTACTATAACGAACAACACTGCACAATAATAATTAATCTATGAATGTTTCATTATGCTTGGCTACGGCCCGCATAATGAACAAAAACCCTTGAAAGAGGAGAAAAAAGAAACGCAATAATAATATTTATTTATTTATTCGTATTTGTTCTTTAATGCAAAAAAAATGTGTTTGTTTTCAGAATCCTCATAATTTGAAAAAAAACAATAATTATATGACAACCATGAACTTAAACGCACTTTTTCACGGTGATAATGGCAAATTACTTATTGCCTTCATACAAAAATTGGTACCAAAAGCACAAATGACGTCCATTGTATGGAGCGATTTTAGCGCTCCGTAGGAATTTTGAACTTTGACAGTCAATACGGTCGTTTCTGACTTTTGGAGCAGTTTAAGTGTTACACTTTAGTAGTATAATATTGGGCATTCTAGATCACTTAAATACAGATTTCCCCAATGGAATACTGATTTCCCCATTTGGCCGCTCACTTCGTTCGCTCTATGCGCGTTCCACGAGCTTCTGTTGAAAGTGATTCTATGTTTTAGCTTGATTGTTTATCCATTTCTGATCTAGAATGCCCAATATTATACTACTGACATTTGATCCCAATAAAAAGATCCCCAAAACAAATTATCTACACGGCTATTATTACATCCATCATTAGTCGCGTTCGTCAAAATCCGAATGCTATCTTAATTCTTAACTTTTTGTTTCCAGTGCTACAGTAACTCCTGTGCCTACTCCACGAATGGTGACGTCAAAACAGGCGGCGCCAGCTGGCAGCAGGTTCCTCAGAACCCTGCACTCAGAACTGATGCTGAAGACGACGCATTGGGTTTGGAGTCAAGTGAGAGATGGACTGGCCAATATTAATAGTTATTTGGTCTCTTTATGTGGGGTTTTTCGGCGATATCCCCGAAAAATTATCTCTCTCATCCATCTACATCTATAAAAATGTAATAAAACAATCTAAACGGATTATATCGCGTATATTAATTACTAACAGCGCCCCGCGGTGGTACCCCACGGGAACACTACATTTTTTCGGGATAAAAAGTAGCTTGTATTATTAATCTAGGTTTTCAATCAACCTCCTAATATGTTTCAGTCTTCAACATTGAGGGACCGATTGAGAAGGAGGGAGGAAATACATAATTAAATACATAGAAACATCGACGACCAGGAAAATCCGAATTCACCACACTTGTTTACCGACTGCCGTTGCTTGTTTGTTTACTGCCGACTTGCCGGTACCACGGGGCACAGCTAGTCCTATACAAATTTGTCCATCCTTGTATGCATTTACCTATATATACACACAGACACACAGTACACGGGGTACACAAACCCACCACAAGACGACAATATACATACTTGTATATTGCATCATACGCCCTTCAGTCAATTACAGACGATTTGTGATCTTCAGTCTGCGAAACACCGTCTTTGGTGCTTAAAAGACCGATACGCGATCGGCATATCCGACCGCAAACTTGACAAGAGACTCTATATTGTATAAATATTTGTAAATTCTCGTCTTGGGCTAAGCTTGTCTACCCATAACACTACTACTACTAGAGCTTACTTTGGGGCTAGATGGATTTGTTGTTGGCCGTTATTTATTGTAATGTAACACAAATACTTATTAACACGTTCGCTACGGAATTAAGTTAACTTGTAATTAGCCATACTTGTATCGGGTCTTAAAGACCCGATGCCGTAAAAAAAACTTACTTATTACTTAAACTAAATACCTAATAAACAACTAAAATATAAATATAGTTAAAATAGACACTAAAGGTTGTAAATACCCGCCAGGTCGCCTTCAGTGGATATTGTACCTAGAAGACTGGCAGCGTTTCCTCTTTGGATGGCGAGGCTCAGTCGCTGTCCAAAGTAGCTGCCAGCCATCTGGTCACCTGAAGCTTCGACCAGGCGTTCCGATATCTCTTTAAAGAGAATCTTGGCACCTGGTCCCCACGGGCCGAATGTTTCAACTCCAAAAGGCGCAAATATGTAGCCCTCGCCTAGGGCTGCATACATGCGCCGCTTGAGGTTTTCAGCCGTTGCGGCTGCCGCTCCGGCTTTGGAGGACGTGGCTTGAAGGTGGGACGCGGCCAGTGTATCGACGCAAGTAGCGTCCCAAATGAGCGTACGGCCCAACCTCCACGGAACGAGCGTCATACCATCAGGTCGCTTGCCATCGTCGCGTGCGATACCGTTCGGCTCTAAAATGGCCGGCACATTGACGGAGACAAGGGCCCTCCGTATGACGTCGTTCAGGGAAGCGCCGTTATTTATTTATTATGTATACCTTTAATGACCTTCATTTACAAACTGATCGATATTATACGGTTAGCGTATACCACCAGAGTATTGGAGCTTTAACTATTGCGTACACGTGTACCGATTAGTTTAGTACCATGATCCAGTAACTCGCTTCAGTGTGCAAGCAGGGAAACTGCTAAGAGCTCAAACTTCTTAGGGATTTAGCTGCGCTATAGCTTAAAACAAAGAAATCAGATAATAAATCGAACGTTTATCGATTTCGCGTTTCTATGACAGTTTTTCGTCATGATTTGTTGGTCGCTTTGTCATTTTGTTTTAATTAAGTAATAAATAATAATAAAGCGTCAGCAACACGCATGCTAATCCCCTGGAGTTGCTAGCGTCCACAGGCTGCGGTAACCGCTTACCATCAGGCGGGCCGTACGCTTGTTTGCCACCTCCGTGGAACAAAAAGAACTGTATTTCTTAATCGCCGTTTTGCTTCTGTTTTCAATTTTGAGAGCTAGTCGCCGAAAGAGAGGTGCTACTTCCAGGCCGTTAAAACCTTTTGTACATACATATAATCACGCCTTTTTCCTAACGGGATAGGCAGAGACCACATCTTTCCACCTGCTACGGTCCTGAATACATACAATACGATACAAAATGCTTTATTGCACACCAAAAAAGTTTACAAAATCAATACAGAACAATAATTTTAGTAACGGTAGACAACAGGCGGTCTTATCGCTAAAGAGCGATCTCTTCCAGACAACCTTTAGGTAGTGGAGTTGATTAGTATAAATCACACAATGAGGTGATGCAGAAGGGGAAGGGAGAACAAAATAATTATCAACAGATAAGCAAGTAAACGTATCAATAGATATACACATACATAAATAGATATATATAAACCTACTTAAACATACATAAATATAAATAAAACAAGACAGATAAGGAATACATAAACAGTCAGAGGCAAACGAACGAAGGCAGTTTCACAAATCACACCATCAATTTTATTAATCGAGAGATAAATAGTATTATTTTATTTTATTTTTAAAGATCGCTGGCGTTTTAGTACTCCGCAATTCTACTGGAAGCGAATTCCATAGCAAAACGGCTTTAAAAGTAAAGGAATTCGAGTAAAATTTTGAGTGTGAGGAGGGGACAGCTAAAAGGAAATTTTTAGCGCACCTTGCAGACGAAAGGTAGCTAAAGCGCTCTTTAAGATACAGAGGAGTTGCTCGGTGGAAAAGTATGCCATAAAGAAGAGTAAGAATGTGTGAGTTACGCCTATGACGAATAGGGAGCCACTTGAGTTGAGATCGGAAACTGGAAACATGATCATATTTTCGTAACCCAAATATGAATCTGATGGAAATGTTTTCAATGCGCTCAAGCTTATTAAGTTGCTCCTCTGAAATATCAAGATACGAGATGTCATCATAGTCCAGAATCGGGAGAAGTAACGTCTGAGCGAGCGCAATTTTAGTGGCGATGGGAAGGAATTTGCTAAGCCTTCTAAGAGAGCCCACCGCGGCAAACATCTTCCTGCTCACTTCATTCAATTGGGGCACCCAAGAAAGAGTGCTATCAATGATGGTTTTTAACCTGGGACGAGTAAGGGATTATGACACCATTAAAAAAAATTTAAGGAGTATTAGCCAAGTCGACTCTGGAAATTAGACTAGGACTGCCAATGATGATAGCCTGGGATTTTGACGGATTAACGCGGAGGCCATAGTTACTACTCCATTCTAAAATAAGTCTTAAGTCCGAATTTGTTGAAGAGATGATTGAAGGTATCTTCGAGTGAACCTTGAGAATAAACTTGAAGATCGTCGGCATAAAAGTGATAGTTTGAAGACAGATTATGAGTGATTGAATTAATAAATACAGAGAATAGCAGTGGAGACAACACACGGCCCTGTGGAACACCGGCCATTGTGCTGCACCAAGAAGATCGGGAAGAGTCCACCTTTATACGCTGCCGACGACCAGTCAGATAGCTAAGAAACCAGTCAATAACTGCAGGAGATATGTTAAGAGAGCGCAATATACCCAACATAATATCGAAATCAACAGTGTTGAATGCATTGCTAAAATCTAGCAGTGTCAAAACTGTCAATTTACGGTCGTTCATACTTGCCCGGATGTCGTCAGTAATTTTCACGAGAGCGGTAGTCGTACTATGACCGGAGCGGAAACCAGACTGAAAGGGATTCAGAAGATTATTTCTATTAAGAAAGGAAACGAGTTGCTGGGAAACTAGGCGCTCAAGGACTTTGGATAAGAAAGGAAGAATGGAAATAGGGCGATAGTCGGAAAAAGTATCGGGATTTGATTTTTTCGGTAAAGGTAAAATATCAGCATCTTTCCAGATGGAAGGAAAAACACCAGATGTAAAGGAAAAGTTAAAAATATTGGTAATTATAGGAACGAGAAGGTGAGGACAAACTGAAAACGGGATAAGTGGTTTCATATGGGGGGGGGGGGGGTTCCCCCACCAAAAGTATCTTAAATAAAATGATAAATCATTTATTTTTCATATGTTTTTAAATATTATACCTACCTAAGGAGTTGTTTTCGACATTTCTAAAAACTTCATCCTATAATAAATTTTATGTAGACACTTATAAAGTCGACTGCCTATTATTTGTTATTTTGAAGTGTGCGTGAGTTATTATTTCATCCGTAAAGCAGTGGAATGCAACACAAAACGCATTGAGCAACTGGAGGCAGAGAATAGGTCATTAGCTGAGCTGCTCTCGACCATTAAAATGAGCCACGTAAATAATGCAAGCGACCCTAATACGTTCCCTGCGAAAATTACTGAGAAATGTAGCGAGCAATTATATAATTCAGTTGACCGTGCATCCCTCGCGGAGCAACTGACCCGCAGCACTCCCGCATCAAGCATCAAAGCCATCTCAGATACGACATCAAATGGCATCGACCCATCAATTACCAATGGTGATTTTCAGGATTTTCAGGCAAAACAGCAAGGTCACAACGGTGCAACTGTAATCCAACCGCAGGATCCATTTCAAGATAAACCGTATTACCAGAATAATAAGCAGCAAGCTCGGAGACGTTCCCGTGGCGTTGTTATCAAAGCAACAGGTGATGCCGACGATGACTTGAAGCTCCTCGAGCCCCTTAAATTTATACATGTCTGGAACTTTGATCCCAACACGACCGATGATATTATCAAGGCGTACCTTAATAAAAAGCGCCCATGCAACGCGTATACAGTAGAAAAACCCGAACAGGGTCATGACAAACACAATTGCTTTATTCTTGGAGTACCCCTACAGCACTTTGACTTCTTCACAGCACCCGAAAATTGGCCAAAGAATACGGCTCTTCAAGAATGGTTTACGTATAAGAAAAACAAATCTCGACGTTCCACCAATAGAACGGTCTTTTTTCGATCAGAAACCTCTCAAAACATTGAAAGCTAACATATTCTATCAAAACGTCAGAGGTCTAAAGAGCAAATTAGCTGTGACAAAAAATACGCTCGCAACCTTCTCTTACAATATTATGGCCCTGACTGAAACACGCCTTGACGATACTGTTTATGACTCCGAATTGTTTCCGCCTGAATTCAGCGTGCTGCGCGCCGACCGCGTCGGACGAGGCGGCGGTGGAGTGCTCTTGGCGGCGCGCGCGCCGTTCGCTCTCCGGCGCTTGGAATGCGGTGCGCAGTCGGATGATGAGATTGTTTGTGGTATGATAACGAAAGGCCAGTTGCGCTTCATATTAGTAGTGATTTACCTTCCACCGCAAATAAGTGATTCCCGTTATTATTCAGTATTTAACTGCATTGAAAAAATAAGCAGTGACTACTCACTTCCCATTGTTATTGTGGGTGATTTTAATCTTTACTCCACCAAAACCATTGTCCGTAATGTATTCAACTCCGTCTTGGCGAGTTGTAAACTAAGCCAGGAACATAAAATTGTTAACGCTCTGGATCGCTTGTTGGATTTGGTGCTAGTAAATAATGTCATAAGTAATGCAGTGATCGCAGATGCTGTCACGGGTTTGGTGTCGTTAGAGAAACATCACCCACCCCTCGATATCGCCATTGTTTGGCAACATCCATTTTCAAACCCTCCACAGGATTCTCAGTCGGTCGATAACCGTGGGTGCCCAATAAGGAATTTCCGTAAAGCAGACTTCCACCTCCTTTATTCAAAAATCTCAAACACGGATTGGACTCAACTTGAGGATTTTCATGATGTTAACGCCTGTGTTGATCATTTTTACACAGTAGTAGACAGAATAATCTCAGATTGCGTTCCCTTAAAAAGTAGCAATAACTCACAGTTTAATTATCCTGAATGGTTCACAGCCGAAATCATTAACCTAAATAAATTAAAAAACCAATACCACAAATTATTCAAAGCAACAGGTCATCAGTTATATTATGCTTTTTTTTTCTATTATAGGAGACTTGTTAAAACTAAGTCCGAAAATGCAATGACCCAATACGTATGCCGCGTACAAACCAATATCATCAATGACCCATCTTTCTTTTGGTCATTTGTTAAACGCAACCGTGCATCCAGGCAGTCGGATACCTTCGACCTAAAGTCTTCACTTGAAATTGCCGACAGCTTTGCCAAATACTTCAAAAGCGTATATTTGCCGCAACCTAGCGCCTCAACTCCACTCTCAGCCACCAACTTTTCTAACGCCTCGACTACTCGCGCGCTTCCTGTATTGGTGGATATCAAGGTCATTAACGCGTCCGATATAACGAGAGCTATTAAGAGACTTCCGCCAAAGTTCACTCAAGGTCCAGACAATATACCTCAATTTATAGTGAAAGATTGTGCCGAATCATTTATTAAGGCGCTCCTCCATATATTTAATCTATCAGTTAAGACCAACGCATATCCAGCACGGTGGAAGATTACCAAAGTTATTCCCATACATAAAGCCGGACCCAAATCTGACGTTCAAAATTATAGGCCCATCGCTATACTCTCAGTGTTTGGAAAGATATTTGAGGCAGTCATCTATTCCCACTTGTACAATCAACTAAAGAGCTGGTTCTGTGATGAGCAGCACGGGTTTCTTCCGAAGCGGTCTACTTCATCCAACTTGCTTAATATTACAACCTTAATATCACACCATTTAGATCAGGGCAATCAAGTAGACGTCGCCTATTTTGACTTTCGCAAGGCGTTTGATAGAGTAAGCACTGAGACTTTACTCGAAAAACTAGATACTGCTGGCCTGTCAACTAATTTACTAAGCTTAATAAATAATTACTTGTCTGGCAGAGAGCAATACGTCGTATACAAAAATGCTAGATCTGACCTTTATCCAGTGACCTCGGGAATCGGTCAAGGCAGTTGCCTTGGACCTTTACTATTTTTGATGCTTGTCAATGATCTCCCAGCTTCCATTAATCATTCGACATGCCTTCTGTTCGCCGACGATCTAAAGCTAGCATTGAATGTTACCAATCCCGAAGACAGCGCCAAACTCCAAGAGGACATAAACAGCGTGCACTGCTGGGGTGTGAACAACAGCCTCGAGCTAAATGTTGACAAATGCTCAATCATGTCCTACACCAGGGCCCGAAATCCTCTTTCTTACCCATATTTATTAAATGACGAACCCATGAAACGGGTCAACCTGGTGAAGGATCTCGGAACGTGGTTTGACCCTCAACTTAACTTTAATGGCAACATCACAAAGATTTGCGATTCCGCCCGAAGGTCTCTAGGATTCGTATTCAGGCAATCCAGACTATTTACCTACAAAGCTACCATAGTCGTGCTCTTTAACGCCTACGTTCGCAGCAAATTAGAAACGAACGCGATAGTGTGGAGCCCTCACGAAACCCAATACATACTCATGTTAGAGAGAATTCAGAAGTCGTTTATTCGATTTCTTTACAATAAACTCTACGGTTATTATCCGAAACTCTATCCTACGCTCTTTATCCTTGGAATGGTTGACTGTTTCTCCTTGGAAGTCCGTAGAAACACTTATATTGTTAGATACTTTCTTCAACTATTACGAGGCAAAACCTATAATCCATTCCTCTTGTCGCGAATTTCTTTCTGGGTACCCGCGGTTCCCACCATCGTCCTCCGCCCCCGGGCGCGCCCGCTGTTCGCGGTCCCGGCAACGCGTACACGGAGCCACTCTCACTCTCCACTTCATCACGCGCTAACGTTACTCAACGACATCTTGCTTAGTGACAGCGATCTGGATATATTTTTTAGCTCCGAGTCTAGGCTCATGTCCTCAATCACTGGCTACTTGGAGTCTATTGTTAGGCCTAGCTCAATTACAGCCTAACATTATTATTATTATTTCTCTTTCGATAAATACCCATGTATACTAAGTTAATCAGCATGCTTGGTTATATACTGTAAGTGTTGATTGTAAACTTATAAATAAATAAAATAAATAAAATAAAAAATAAAATTATTGACGATTTAAATAGGCTAGTTTAGAAATATATATGTAATCTATTTTTGTGAGACCTAGAAAGCCAAAATATTATTAATTGAATCCATGCGTTCAAATTATTATTTTTCAGCCATCTTCTACTTTTATGTACCTACTGAAAAATATATATTTATGTTTCCTATGCTAAATATTATACGAATTAAACATTACTTTAGTACAATTTAACACGAGTCAACTAGCCTATTGGTGTTTTAGAGTGGGTGCGTAGTAATGACTTTTGCATTGTGTGCAGATTTTTTTATATGTGTGTTATCCCGTCCCCATCAGGTTTTGGCACTTTTGTTTGGAACGATACAGCGAAGGCGAGTCCTTTACAACCCGGTTACAATATCTGTGGACCTGGCGTCGATGACGTCACGTCGGCGCTCTGGTACGGTGCGCGGCGAGCGCGGGTAGGTAAAAGGGTAGGGGGAGGGGCTTCACATTCCAGCGAGGTCCACAGATATTGTAACCGTGTTGTAGATTTAATTACTCAAAGCTGTTTACAGGCGAACATTCACGGTAAAGTAGTGTGAGCCGTAGTATGTTCTTGCCTCTCCTTGAGGCAAGAACATACTACGGCTCACACTATCAGCACCAACAGCATTAGAAGTAACAGACATTACGCTCTTCTTAACATCACTGTCAGTTAATTGAGTAAAAGAGAAGGGATTAAAGTCTGGAGTTGGGAGTGATGAAAGATATCAAGCGTCCTGTTTTAAGCAGGGCCACTAAAAGTAGTAGAAGAAGAGAAATGCAGATTTAACTGATCGAGGTCAACATCTTTAGGACATGAGTTTTTTTGAGATTTTCCAACTCCAAGCGACTTTAAAAATTTCCATACCTTAGCAGGATCACCATCTTCGACAGACCCATGGATGTGACGCCTTTGAGCATCACGACAGACAGTGCTGCACCGATTCCTCAAGGAGTGATAACGATTTTTGTTATTGTCTGTAGGATGCGCTTTGTATTTCGACTTGGCTAAGTTCTTTTTCTCAATGAGAGCTCTGATATCCTGAGTAAGCCAAGGTGCAGGAAGATGTTTTACCCTGATAGCTCGAACCGGAGCATGCACATCATAAAGCTGAATGAGAAAGGAGTTAAATAGAGATAATTTCTCATCAACTGTTTCAGCCTCAGATATCACACTCCAGTTGATCTTTAAGGCATCATCAAGAAGCTTGTCCACATCGATCTTGCTGAAATTACGCTGAAAAAGTATTTTGGCTTTTGGCTTAGGAGGACGAACCTTATAAGACAGGTATAAGAGGTCATGATAAGAGAAGGCGTCAGCAGAATACTGGCCATGCTTAGCGACATGTATGGTTGAAGAAGTAAGAGTGAGATCCAAGAGAGAAGCAGTGCAATTTGGAAAGTGATGCGTAGATCGAGAAGGGAGAATATGCATATTGCAGGCACTGGTAACAGATTTTAACCTCTTTGACCGGTGGTCGTCTTTTAAAAGGCACGTGTTGAAGTCGCCCATGACAATATGGTGATCAGAAGATGGCATAAGATCTTCAAGGAGTTTCTCTAAAGAGCTGAAATAATTAATATTTAGGGAAGGGGAATAAAAAACACCAAGAAGAAGCTTACTATGGGAAAGAGCAATGTCCAAGAACAAATACTCTGTATCAGAAGAAGGAGATTGTGTTGACATGCTAACAATAGAAAAAGGTATATAAGACCGAAGATAAATGGCAACACCCCCGCCAACTCTTAAAGAGCGATCGTTCCGAATTAAATTAAATCCGGGCAAGGAGTAAGAGGTAGATGTAAGGCAGGGCTTTAGCCAAGATTCGGAAACTAATATTGCGTGCACATTCTCCAAGTCGAAAGTAACAGCAAGATCATTAAAATGTGCAGGAATGCTTTGTGCGTTTATATGTACAACATTAAAATTCTTCTCGACATCACTTAATTCTATGTCTAAAAAATCACGAAGTGATGGCGCAATACTATGAAAACTGTCCTCACTAGAAGAAAACGACGTAAAATGATCGCTAACATCATCTATGCTCTGACTAAGTTGTGTCATAAAAATGAAAATAAATAAAAACATATAAAGATAATAAAATAATAAATATAAAATTACTGCTATAAATCACCTAATATACAAAATATCATACAAAAACACCACCTGCCAGCAGTCAGAACTAAACATAGAAATAGGTCAGAAAGGACAAAATCATAATTTTGACATAGGAAAAACGAAACGCACAAAATAATATTATTATCATATTATGGCAACACTAAACTATTGACAGTTGCTCCCATGATAGACTAAGTGACAGCCATCAAAACAAATTATCTGTAAGCTAGGACAGTAGACAAAAAATAAAAATGGTATTAATAAAAGTAAAAGTGGGTACATAAAACTCTACAGCACGACTAAATAGAGAGGAGCAACATTACCGGACAAAATTGAGGAGACCGATTAAACTTAAACACAAGAAGTTACTAGAAACAGTTACAGATTGGGCTTCCGAATACGTTTTGGTCGTTGAGATGGTTGTGTGGCAGCTTGTGGATCGTCTTCCTGGGTTCGGGGCGGCACAGCAGGCGCCCTAATTGGCACCGAAATGGACGACATCTTAGCAAGGCTGGTGACGCGGTGCTTCGTCCCGTCCGCGTCCAGAACAAAGACGTCTCCGTTCCAGGACCAGCAATTGCGGACGCCGAACCGATCTCGAGCAGCCACGAAAATATCGTGACGGGGCTTTGTCAAAAATTCGCCAACTGTGACGCCGGAGCCCTTCAAAGCCACTTTTCCGAACCATATCTCATCACGGAGAGTGATGTCCCGGAATTTGAGGAGGATAGGTTGTTGCTTACCAGTCCGAGGCTTGCCCAAGCGGTGACAGCGCCTAATGTCAGCTGCAGTCAAATTACTCTTAATGAGCTTGAGCTTCTGGACTGCGAGACCTTATGTGTCTTCTGCTTCCGTTCCGGGACCTGAATTGGAACATTTAAGGCCGTGTAGCACCAGCATCTTGCGACGAGACCGCATCTCTATGCTATCGACCTGGTGTGCAACATACTCTACTTGCTTCTGCAACATATTGAGTGTCTTCAAGATAAAGGCCCTGAACGCATTGAAGTCTGACGCCACCATTGACACAGAAGGGGTGCTTGGGCCAGCCTTCTCCAGGTCACGCTGCAGTTCCGCCATCCGAGTGTGGAATACCTCCGCAAGCTCCGCAATGGAATCTTTAATGGCGTCCACTTGTGCCATTGTTCAAGTTGTAATAAAAGTGCAGTGAAAAAGTTAAAAATGTCCAAAGAAAAATGTACAAACTGCTGGTAGGTGATAATTACTAGTTATGCATATAGCTAACTTTGTTTTGAATTAGAAAAACTCAGTATTTATATTTTTTAACATTAAAGCTCTTTTGAATGATGTTTAAAGTTTTGTTCACCTACCCGAAAAAATACATCTCGATTCATCAATATTCATTAATCTCCTCATGCATGCTCGTCGGTTTAGAGTACTCTTGACTTGCCCTTTTTTCAGAACGTCTCCAATCTGATCAAGAAACGTTCGTCTAAGCCTTCCTTTTCCAATACCTTTTGTTTTTTATAAATATTGAAAAGTCACACACAAATCGACCTAATCCCACGTTATGTTCTAGCAGGCTTGTAGTGGGTACTAGACGAGTTACATACATAGAAGATCCATGACCCTGGAACAAACATTTGAGTTCATCACACAATTATTTGCACTCGCCGGGGTTCGAATCCAGGACCGCCGACTCATTACCACTGCGTCAACTTTACCAGTGTAATTCTACAAATTGTGCAAAGCGTTTTTGCCCTGCCTCCTCTGTAAAAGTGCGCTGTGTCTCGGATCGTGTAAGTGCGACTAAGTCTCGGTACTTGTCTGTGATCCTTGCCTTATAGGGATGCTCCCGAAGTCTTGAGTGCTATCCTAACTTTACATGCCTGCAGCAAACGAGGGAACATTCTCGGTATGAAGAATCTGTGAAGTGGATACAAGGAATGTATCTACCTATTTTAAAACACTAGGGTATTTTTCGTATATTACAAATAGAAAGATAGAAATAGTGTTAGAAATTTAGACCCTGACCAGATTTGAACTGATATCTTGTCATACTGGGGCGATACGCTTTGACTAATTAATAGGGATAGGAAATTCGGGTGGGTATTTACCTAAAGTTGACAAACTTGCTATCTCATACCTCAAACAAAGCCGCCTATACCTACAACTGAACAACAAAGCCGCCGCCAAAGTTTAGGTATAAAAGCATCCGATTATCCGATGCCTACTAATTAAGCTGCACCGTCTAAAATTTGTATATTAGGCGTTCGTTTGCGGTGGAATTTCGGCTTAAAACAGATGCCTACCTACTTAGTACACAAATGTTATAATAATAAGCGCAAAAATTGAAACGATCCCAGATAGAACATTTCCTGCCTATTAAGCTTAAAAAATAAATAAGTAGAGATTTGTTAAGTTTCGGAAGAGGATACAAACGAGAACGAGATTATGATTTTTATGGAAAAACGAGCGTCAGTATTCCTCTTAACACTTTCAACACCGGGAAGCCGCTCCGTGGGCGGCTCGTAGCAAGTTTTCGCTACATACGCATTTTCCCATGTTAACGGCTAAGCGCGTAGCACTACGAAATCCTTGGTTGCAAAAGTGTTAATAATTGACAGAACTCCTTAACTCAGCTGTGGAAAGCCTCGAGATCGCGTAGACTTATTTGCGCTGTAACGAGGAAAAATAAGTAGTAAAAATACATAAAGACGAGGCCCCGAGGGGCGAGGTCGATCTTTGCATTTTTTATGTAAGGAGCATAGTCTATCTGGAATTCAAAGATCTAATTATATCAAACTGGCATAAGAGAAAAACGACGTATACCTACGGTTGTTTGTACCTTGTGCCAAAGTGACTTCATTTGACATTAGAGATCGGACAGACTATAAAGACTTAGATACAAAGATCGACACACAAAATATAAGGAATAATTCGAAAGGTTATTTGGCGTTAGAGTGGTGGAAAGGTTAGCACGTTGGCCCGGTAATCCAGAGGTACTGGGTTCGATTCCCGGTCTCTTCCACCAGGTTACGCATTTCAATTTCTCTTTGTATCAATAATAAATAATAAATATCGGACAAATCGATCACAAATCGATCTAGTCCCAAATTAAGCTCAAGAAGGCTTGTGCTATGGATACTAGAGGACAATATACGTACTTATATAGATAAATCTATACTTAGATAAATATAGAACAACCATGACCCAAGCACAAATATTCGAGTTCATCACACAAATATTTGCCCTGGCCGGGCCCGGGACCGCCGGCTCAGTAGGCAGGTGTCTACAAAACGAGCCAAACGCGTCGTCAATGGTACACATGTTAAACTTATAACATCCCATTTTTTTCGTCGGGGGTTCATTGAAAACCAATAACCATATTTATTAGTTTTGTTCTTTATGTAAACAAAAGAAACCCACAGTTGAAATGAAAATAATTTTCCTCCCGATTGTACATAATGCCAATTATTGGTTTTTCTTTAAAGGGAAATTGTTTTCCGCGGTCGCCACTCACAGCATAATTAAAACCTCGCCAAGAGCTTGAGAAGAAAATATATTTTCCAAACAATTTTCTTCAGCAATTCTAAAATGAAATATAATTTACCTTTAACTTATGTGCACTTACCATTTGTACTTTTGCTTTTAATAACATCTTACTTACCCGCCCTAAACGAGTTAAAAAAAAAATTCACATTATGACGCAGTATTCTGGGCGTAAAACTAACTGACAGAATCAAGAACACAGTACTGCGTTCCAAAACGCTGGTAGCTGATGTAGCCCAAGCGGCCGCAAAGCTTAAATGGGACTGGGCCGGACACGTGTCTCGCATGCCGGACGACCTGTGGGCTAAAGTTACCACCGAGTGGGTCCCACAAAACAGCATCCGGCGTCGTGGGAGACCTCGAAGGAGATGGCGAGACGAACTTGACGCCTTTCACCGAGACTGGTGGGAGATTGCTCGGGACAGGGACGCCTGGAAGAATGAGAGGGAGGCCTTTGCCCAGCAGTGGGACAATATAGGCTCTTAATAATAATAATAATGAGCGCTCCTGGGGGATCCTGACGGGGGGTGATGGGTCGGGGCCTCCGCCTCTGTCTTGCCTTAGCCGGGCAGAGTGGAGTCGTGAGAGTTTCGGCTCGGGGGTGGATGTGGAAACGTAAGGGGTTAGTTGGCTTCGGTTTAAAGCCCAGTATTACACCTCTCCCTTAGCCTTCCGCACCGGTGTTGCCATTAGGCCACTTTATGTGTCGCTATTTTCTATCTAGTGGGAGGCGATTCATCGTCTACCAGTCCCATTTTTGCTATGAGACACTTTTGCTGGTAGACGCCCGATAGTCTCAACCCATAGCCCAATTAGCCAGTCTTCCATTTCATCCCCATAGCCCAATTTGCATTTAGATTCCATGTCTCCATCAATAGTTCTTGCACCTAGCGGGCGCTGTCTCTGTGTGCGTCCCATGACACGGATAGGGACAGCATCCGCTCGATGTACACCTTGCATTTCATAAAATTGGGATCATTAAGTTTTCCAAAGGTAGTCATATTATATATTTTCCCGATAGTATACGTTATTTGGACCCTGAATCTACGAATGATTTATGTTTGAGTCGTGTAGTTTTTTAGATATCATTTTTTAAATCCCCTAAATGACAGTTGGTAAAAATCCGAAACTAAAGATTAACGTTCAAGTCAAACAATATTAAAAAAAATACCAACTATTTGTTGTCATTATCAAACGAATTAACGGTTTTGCTCAAGGGTCTGACACGCTTTGATAGATAAAGATAGCCTTATTGCGATTCCTAAAAGAAGAAATAGAAAAGAGTGCCATGTTTTGTCTTTATCAGCGACCGAGCATTTTTTCATGGTCGGGTTATTGGCACACTTCAAATTCGAAGCAAAACAATCAGGCAGTATCAAAAGCGGTATAGAAATAGAAGATTTTGTGTATTAAATAATTGTTATTACCAGATAATTGACATATTAACGGATGTGGAGTGTTTGTGTGTAGCCTCAAAAATGGTGGGGTGATCAGTGTTTGGTTAGAAAAGCAACAGTTAACGAAAATAAGCGGATTTTACATTTCATGCGTAAGTACAAGTTTCTTTGTGTTTTGATCACCTATTTCTTTCTCAAATCTCACAAGAATCAAGTTACAAAGTTAAATCATTAGTTATATCATGAAAAAACTTGATAAAATAGGAATTATCTGTAAATTATTTTCAAAATAACTCGGAGCATTTTGACAACTCAATATTGCAAATCGGTCAAATTGCGTAGCATAAATCTACGATAGAAGCCAGCTAACATAGACGTCTAAATAAATCAGTCGGTTTATAATCCAATTTGGGGATGCCTAGATATAAAATAACAATTACCCCCATATTTGGGGAATCTATAGCAAATTGATATTTTCAGGTCTCCGATTCCGACAGAGAAAGAACCGTGTAAAAAATGAATAGCTAGCCTGAGCCTGAGAAAAATTAGATTTTTTAGCTACTAGTATTAGTTATATCCTATCTACTTATGTCGTTTACAATTTTACTATTTAATTTTGCTTTGTTACAGAATGTCCCAATAAGGCGGAATGAATAAGTCCATGAACGTGGACTGTCACGATGGATTAAAAGTATCCTGAGTAGAATAGAAGAAAAAGAAGAAAGAAGAAGTTTCATCCTATTTTTTTAGTACTGGCCAGAATTTTTTTACAGTATTCAAGAGCAAATCAAAAATTTTGTTTACAAACAATTGTTGTAAATACTTATTAATTAAAATTTAAACTAATTTCATTATTTTTATTATCAGAGAACCCAAGTATATTATTTTTATTTGATTATACGGACTAGTTTTGAAAATACTAAATATAAAGGTGACAGCAGCGTCGTCTAAGACTGAAATCAATCAGCACTCAAAATGACGACACCTAGTGGATAATTGACAGTCGTAGCCTATAAAAGAACAGCGCTACAATTTTTATACTAAATCCGCCTGACACCTAGTGGATAATTGACAGTCGTAGCCTATAATAGAACAGCGCTACAATTTTTATACTAAATCCGCCTTAGTAATAGTCCGACTTATGATTTACTGGGCTGTGACCAATTACCTTTCGCCTACGGTCTTTTAAAATGAGGAACAAATAGATTTTTAATCGTTAATTGGAATATTTTCAAAATTATAAAAAGGGAATATACATATTTTTTTTATCCTTTATTTGATGTTATTGGAAAATGAGTAAAAAAAAATGTGAATTCGAGTACTTGGAACGTTTCTCTCTAACCACTTTTTATGGGGTTTTTTTTAACGACCATGGCAACCCGACATTTTGACGTCATTATATGTCTTTCTCTTACGCCTGGTCGCTCTGTGGCAAATCTATAACTACTATACTATATCTATGGTTTTGCTTGTTATTTACCATTGCTTTTGTGTCTGCTGTTTTCTCGAGGTTTTAAAGACGACTTGTGCCTGATTTGATTTCTGGGTTCCGACTTACCTGCATTTCACGACGACCCCGCGCTACGTATTCCCGGGTATTATATTAGATGTATGTATATATTTACATGTATAGCAAAATTATGTATAAGTATTATAATTATGTTTTGTTACTTATGTGTAAGTTAGTTGCACCGCCTACAATTTTTCTGCTTTGCCCTAAGGTTGACTGGTAGAGAATGCCTCATGGCATTAAGTCCGCCTTTTGTACGATAAGTTTTCTTTTGTGCAATAAAGATTAAATAAATAAATAAATAAACAGTCGAATCTTACTGCAAAATTTGTAATTTCTTCCTGACAACCACTAAAACCAAAAAGGCTTATCAATATAAAGCATTTTCAGCCACTTATGGTTTTACGTATTATGTATAGATGGTCCACTTACCGCACGAACAGTATAAATTCGAAGTAACTCGCCAAAAATGGATGATTTCGTTTAGGGTGGCCATACGTCCGGATTCGTCCGGACATGTCCAGATTTTTGACTCTTTGTCAGGATTGCGGCCAGTCTTGGTATGTGCCGGATTTTTAGAAAATCCTTTAATAAAAAAAAATGTTTTTATGATGCATTTATTAAAAAGTTTACACACTCTTGAAGAATGAAATCATAGGTATATGTAAGTGAATTATATATTCAACAGAAGCAAGCATTAAAATTCCCTTTTTATTCATTTTTTTTTATTATGGGCCAATCATACACAAATCGACCTATAGTCCCAAACTAAGCAAAGCTCGTACTTTGGCTACTAGACGACGATATACATAATATATAATAAATGGGTACAGATATATATATATATATATACATAACTTCCATGACCCATGAAAAAATATTCGAGTTCATCACACAAATATTTGCCCCGGCCGGGATTCGACCCGGGACCGCCGGCTCAGTAGGCAGGTGTCTACAAACTGCGCCAACCGTGTCCTCAAATCATATTAAAGCACAATTATAAAATCATATTTTTTATGACATTTAAGTAGAAATGTCAGGGCTTTTAGGGTAATGTCCGGATTTTTATCAGGATACTTCATGTTTCCATATGGTAACCCTAATTTCGTTGCCATTCGACTCACGGAAGCTGTTAAAAAAGGCGCTTTGTATTTTGGGGACGAATAGGGAAGGCATTGAGAATTTGTAAAACGGATTAGGTATAAAACATTACGTGGAGCCAAGAGCCTTTCTACACAACGCCGGTTATGATAATAGATTAGATTAGATGAATTTATTTCATAACATAAAATGTCAGTATAACTTACACTAAGTCAATTTACATGCACTTAATACTATGATCGTCACATACAGTAATATTAATAGATAACTTGATGATAATAAAAAATATAATACTAGGGTTGGGACTTTTGGTGGTAACATGGTAGGTACTAAAATCCATGGAGTTCCCAATTAAAAAAAAAAACAGTTTACAGAAATGTAAATATGTATCTAAAATAAATTATTTGTCATAATAAATTATTTCTAAGCAATTAAAATAATAATAATAATAGTATTTCAAATAGATTTGACTGAAACGGGCAGTCACGCTCACGCTATTAATAAATACAGGATGTAACCGACAGCGTACCGAAAACGAAAATCGTAGTTTTAGACCATAATCACGAACTGAAAACGACTGTTCATTTTCTCGGAAAACTCAAGGATAAGATTTTCCAAAATAAATTATCAAACTCGACGCGCAATGTGTTGCGTCCGATTCTCTCGGGTGCAGACGCGCGGGGAGGGGAGCACGCGGCGAGCATCGATCGGTTCAGGCACTCCCGACTCCACTCACGCGTCAGCGCAAAACATACCGTTACGCCAATGCGCATAGAATGACATGAATGAATGCAACCACAAAAACAACGCAACCACAGATCACAACTAGTGTACTACCTAACACCAATAACAACTGACCGATAAATTAAAACAGTCTAACAAGATTATTTTCATTCAAGCAAGTAAAGCAAATAAAATGTGCAGGTAGGTAAACATTAATCATGCGTCCGACCGCAGCGGCGTGCGCGAGCGCACTGGCCAGCCAGTACCGTTATCTGTCCCACTCCACGCGCTCTGTGTTGTACCGTAAAGCTTACATAATACTGTTTGTGATACATTGTGTGTTTTGCGGAAAATGCTATTTTCATGCGATTTTTCATGAAAAATTGTTATCGATAGAGTTCGATTAACGGAAAAATAAAGAAAAAATGAAAACTCACGAGGAAAATTTGTGAATTCTCAGAGAAATTTCCACGATTTTCCAGCCCAGAATAATGGTCTGAAGCCATGGTTTCAGTTTTCGGTACACCGTCGGTTACACCCTGTAGGTATATCAAGTAAATGTATGAAACATGACTGTAATGTCTCATTATTTTTAATGTACTCACACCACAATTTTTAATACTAACCCATTGATGCATAGATCAAAGCACAAAGAAAAATTTAAATGTGTAACCTGGCGGAAGAGACCGGGTTTCGAACCCGGTACCTCTGGATTGCCGGTCCAGCGTGTTAACCTCTCCACCCCAGATAACCTTTCGAATTTTTCCTTTCCTTGAAAGGCTTTACACCTTTCAAATAAACAAAGCAAAGATAGGCAAACAAAGCATAAGGAAAAACGGAACACAATTGTTTTTCGAACTGACTTTTGTTACTATGTAGTAATATTTTACAAGTTATGAAATAAAATAATTTAATCAATTTTTAAAAGTTACTAAACAAAGCGTTCAGTTTTAATGGTAGAATCTATGTTTTAATATACAGACCACACCCGGTATATCTCACGATAAATGCTACCCCTAAATATAATTACGGAACCCTGGGAACCTTTCCAATTTTGCATGATTCTTAATAATACATTTTGTAGTAAAAATATCACAACATTGTTCGCCATTATAACAAAAATGTTGTCTTATTTTAATTGAATTTTATCCTAAAAAAACAAAGTGATACTGGTATTCCTTCATGAAAATAATATAAGTTATTTTTTTCTAGTGATTTTAATTTCTTTTAGTGAAACGATTTTTTTATAACATTTGTTTTCAGTGAGGGTATGATGGCGACGCATTGGTCGCGTTTGTCAAGTTACCGATAAATGACAAAGAACTTGACACTGTAGTAAGCGAGTTTCATCGTTTACTAGTTGCGCCCGCGGTGTTATCCGCGGTTCATCGGATAAAAAGTAGCCTATGTGTTAAACCAGGGTGTCAGGTACTTACTTACCGAATTTTACCAAATTTGATTTAGCCGTCACACACACACTTTCGCCTTTATCGATATATTTGTATTATTATTATAATTTTCTTAGTTTTTATATCTCTTAATAAACAAATTTATTTCATTATAAACAATGATATAAAAAACATTAAACTACTATTTTTATAGAATCTTTTTTTAAAGATTCTATTTTTTATGTGGAAATACCACATTTTTTATTTTTATAAGTAATGACACAAAGGTAAATTAAGAAAGAAGCAGCAGCAGCAAGATCCTGCTTAGATTGTAGTAGATCGCATTCAATTTTTCTTTCTTAATATACTTTTGTGTCGTTGTTTATAAAAAATAAACTACTATATCGAATATTTGTATCTATATACATATTACAAGGTGGTCTATTTTCCATAGTACAATTGCTTAGTTTGGGACTACGTCGATTGTCCCTGAATATTTGTTTGCAAAGTTAAGAGCACACTTTGTATTGTAATACTATACATAATATAATTTAATATTAACTAAGTAAGTCCCACTCTTATAATAATTAGTACAACTAACTAAGCTAGAAACGTGTACAATAAACCGGTATTATGATCTCGCATATCTGGGTCAGAGCCGTTTTGCTTATTGCCAATGTTTTTATTACGGCATTGTTCGACAACACCCATTTTCTTTAGGGCAGTCACGATACTAGCTAGTATTTTGAGTGAGACTTGACAGTTTTCTTAGTGAAAAAAAAAATACTTGATGGTATTTTGAAAGAATTTTGTAAGTAATTTCAAAATACATCTATTGTGGTATTGACATAAATATGTTTTATCTCATACAATGACACTGTTGGTCTGATAAATCGTTTTTAACAGCTTTAGTTTCCGTGTAACAGGGAATAAATTGGTAGGTATTTGTTTCAAGTTAAATTACATTCATAGTATGTATTTATTTATTTAATTTTTATTGCAAAAATGAAAAACGTACGAAAGGCGGACTTAATACCATGAGGCATTCTCTACCAGTCAACCTTAGGGCAAAGCAGAAAAATTGTAGGCGTTCTAATTTACTTACACATAAGTAACGAAACATAATTATAACACTTATACATAATGTATGCTATTAATGTAAAATTATATATACATCTAATATAATATATCGCTCTTTAGCGATAAGACCGCCTGTTGTCTACCGTTTTTAATTTGTTTATATGTGATTTCTTGTGTAAATGTTTTCAATAAAGCGTGCTTGTATTGTATTGTATATAATATAAAATAATATATCAGCGATGAATAATACTAAGCATATATACTACGAGACTTCATTTCTGCCAGCAAAGAAGCTGCACACGGGCTTTTTGAACGCTACTTCGGTGCCTGTTTAATTGAGAGAGGAAGACCGTTCCATGTATGTGAGTATATAACATTAAAATGTCTTATTATTATAAGGAGCAATGTGCAGTTTTTGTAATATCTAGTATTTATATAAATCGGATCAAACCTAAATAATCTCCTTAATCAAATTGGTGTAGGGTTCACACTGTTAAAAATATGAGGTGGCAAATTGGTGAAAGGAGCTGTTTTTTCAAAACTCGTGCAATAAGCTTAAGGTATGGGCGTTATTTATTCATGAGACAAAAAAGCATTAGTGTAAAAGCCAGTCTCATAAGATTGTCTTCAAAAATAAACCTTGTAACGGTAATTCCATAATTGGAAAGACTTTTACCTTATTTAAAGTGGATTGGTGGCAGTAGTTACTCTATTTGAAGTTGCTTTATTGAAATAAAAAACAGATACATGGTTTTTGTAGGACAGATTGGATTTTGAACCCATACAAATCAGTAGTGTAAGGAACACTTTTTTCAAGCTAGATTTTTTTTATATATACCATTCGATAGAGCGGAAAATTCTGAACAAAACTGTATATAAATAAAATAAATAAAAAATAAATATTAAGGGACAATCATACACAAATCGACCTAGTCCCAAACTAAGCAAAGCTTGTACTATGGGTACTAGACGACGATATACATAATATATAAATACATATATAGATAACATCCATGACCCAAGAACAAATATTTTGCACAAATATTTGCCCCTGCCGGAATTCGAACCCGGGACCGCCGACTCAGTAGGCAGGTGTCTACCAACCGAGCCAAACGCGTCGTTTCAACTCATTTTGCGTATTTGGTCCCTTACCCCGATTGAACCTACGGTCGACGATATTACCTAGTATTTACACCCGAGTAGTACGAATACTAGGTAATACTTATTAGACATATTATGTATACAACCTAGTACTTACATTCGCTAGTATATATATCCCCGAGTATTTTTACTGGATGCACACAACTATCCAGTCTGTTTATCATGCCCGGTCCGTCTCAGACGTGTAGCAACTAACCCAGCTGACTTTAATCCGAGGCTTTAAACTAAAATGAAAACGGAAGCCGAGAGAAATATAAATGAGTTTTGTTAAGCACTTCTTTCTCATACTGGAGTTATTGGTGCGAGTATTGTGTTCAAGTTAATGTAGTATGGCATTTATTGCGACACTAATATCTGGAAATGAGTTCCTGCAGCCTGCATCAGCCTAAGATCACGCCACTACGTCTACTTATTCTCAAAAGGACTAGTATATTATGAAAATGCTGATGAAAAAAAAAATCGTGTAATTATAGTAACTAACGAAGCGTTTGGCTTGGTTTGTAGACACCTGCTTACTAAGCCGGCGGTCCCGGGTTCAAATCCCGCCGGGGCAAATATTTGTGTGATGAACTCGAATATTTGTGCTTGGGTAGTGGTTGTTCTATGTATTTAAGTATATATTTATCTATACAGGTATGTATATCGTCGTCTAGTACCCATAACACAAGCCTTCTTGAGCTTAATTTGGGACTAGATCGATTTGTGTGAGGTTGTCTGATATTTATGAAAAAAATGAAATATAACAAAATTCTTTGCTGTTTCACACGCCAAGATGGCTTGACAGCCCTTGGGCCTTTTGGCACGTATCCTTTGGTACGAATATCCAAATATGATTACATAATATCTTTTACTAGACTCTCTCTCTGGAGTCGGTCCCTCATGTCTGAGGATCGTGGTCAGCTTCAGGATTGCATCTGGCGCGGATGATCTGCCTCCGACCCGAGTAGAATTTAGAGGTCGATGAGTCTCAGAGTTTCACTTTTACATTATAGTTTTTTATAAAGTTAATAATACCTTATCTGCCCACACAATTTTAATCGTTAGACAATATAAATGTCAAAGTCACTACGGAATCTCCAATATAAATCTCACGCTTACTGGAAGCCTTCTGTGTGTAAAGTGTGCTATGTCGATTAAACGTAGAGGGTCTACGGCGTAGCAAATTGCTCGTAGCAATGTCTACGGATTGGGTACGATCTGTAACAATGGAATATCTAGCGTGAATGGAATACCTACCTAGGATTTCCTTTGTTATAGAATGTGTGGGCAAAAAGCGTAAAATACATGAAATTTAATATCTGTTTCACTTTGAGCTTAGCTTTGCAGCCTGATCAGCGTGTTTGGAACGTGGTTTTTTTCTTTAATGTGATTTATATCAGTAATTTTCAACGATTTATTTATACAAAACAAACAGGATAGATATTTTGAGATCACGTCTCTGTTCCACTAGCGTTTCGTAAAAGGCACCTTATGATACGAAGCGTCGCAAAAAGATGTCTTCTTAAACACGAAATATTCTAAAAACTGTATAAACATCTTATCGGTCTCTTTAAATTCACCTTAACCACATTCGGTCCAACCAACGCTCCAGCAATCTTTAAAACACTGGTGCTATAATGTATTCAAGCTGCATTTCTGGTAGTTTTTTAGATACCGACTTAAACTTTAGCCGAGCCAAGTGTAAAGTTTCCCGACAGGATGCTTTATTGCAAGCTCTTATATAACTTCCCCGTATGCTATATTACTTTCCGCTAAAACTTTGTTAACGAGACTAGATACTTGGTGTTTGTTTGACCTGATTATTTACGGCACACGTAAGAGTTAAATTACTATAAATACTTAACGAATTGTTAATCAACATCAAAAAATCGAAAGGCTACACATAAAATTTTAATTTAATTTATTCATAATAACATCAAGTTACAAACGTGTCTTATAAACTAAAAAAACACTGCTTCCTCAAATAGGTTGACCTGTGCTTTAAATATAGAGAGAAAGTCATATTCAAAATTAAATATCAATTTCATTTCTATAAAATTGTTTTTTACCCATTCATATTTATTAAGTAAAACGTTCTGTGTTATAAATTGTACCACAATGTACACTGAATCAATTCATGAAAAAAATAGACAAGAGTTTGGAGTTATGAATGAATGAATGATTTATTGCGTGTATGGGAATTCAGGTTTACAATCAGCAAATGTCATTACATAAAACAGTTTCACCGAACCCTACCTTTGCAGGCTTAAAATTATAAAGTAAAACCATAATAATATTAATAATTACGATAATTACGACGACGCGGTTGGCGCAGTGGTTAAGCAACTGCCTACTGAGCCGACTGTCGGGCCGACTGTCGGGTCGAGCCGGGTTCGAATCCCGGCAAGGGCAAATATTTGTGTGATGAACACGAATATTTGTGCCTGGGTCATGGATGTTCTATGTATATAAGTATTTATTTATCTATATATGTATGTATATCGTCGCCTAGTACCCATAACACACGCCTTCTTGAGCTTAATTTGGGACTAGGTTGATTTGTGTGAGGTTGTCTGATATTTATTATATTATATAATTACAAAATGATTAGTTAACATATTACGAAATGACCTTCATATATTGGAATAACGTGTCAGATATAAATAAAATACAATATCAATGTCAATAGATTCATAAAAATTATAAAAGCACTTGTTATTATTATGTTTGTGAATTTTAATTTTGAGTTTCAGTTAATTTAATTAAATTACATAAAATATTTAATTAAAATACCTAATTATAGGTTACATAACATAACCTAACCTATTAGTTTATAGCACGATGTTACGGGATATACATGTCATGAATTAATGTAATTTTAGAACGAACACATAAATAATTTTCTCGATGTATTTCCTTGCTCGACAAGGACATATTTATCAATTCGATTGTAAAAATTGTGCTCAGTACCAGTCCTATTACCAGTTACATTTCATTTTCCGGCACTCATTTTCCACCAGCTAAAGTTATAATAGCGGTATCAATTTCAGTTCCAAACTTTGGTACGAATTCGGTTTATTTAGCACCTTATCAATTTCGTTGTACCTACGTACAAGTATATGGAAAAACGAAAGTTTGTTTTCCAAAGTTAAATTAGGAATATTTTTTTGAATACGTTGTGTTGCTTTTGGATGACGATTTTAGATGCTTTTATGATATTTTTATAATAACCGACATTTGTACTCGTGATCATCGGAAGACATGAGATACAGAACGAAGAAATAAATTCTTGGTAATGGTTCCCAAAATAAAAATAGGATAAAACTAGGCATAGTTTAACTAAACGAACTTGCCAAATAAGTTGAGGTTTTGTCCTGGGATAATGGCACTACAAACAGCTTTCGTGTGTAAATAATGTGCATAAGGTCATATACTTAATAAATAAATAAATAAGTATCAGACAACCTAACACAAACCGATCTAGTCCCTATTGAAAAATACATATAAATACATAGAACAACCATGTCTGTTCCAACCACAAATATTCGAGTTCATCATACAAATATTTGCCCTGCCCGGGATTCGAACCCGGGACCGCCGGGTCAGTAGGCAGGTGTTTATAAACTGCGCCAACCACGTCGTCGAATAATATTTGCATTATAAAACGTCAGTAGCGATTTGTCAAGGATTGGTCATTAACCAAATTCAGAACATTATTTACCGTAATGCTGCTCAATCCTCCGTTCTTCTTCCAAAATAAATATACCGAGCCCTATTGAAAAAAACTTGGCTTTTATCACTATGGATAGTTTTGGCTTTATTAGGTACGCAAAAATTACTGAAATTTGCGAAATGTTTAGTCCTGTTTCCTCTTTGTTCACATTGTGTTGACATTCACTGACTTTCAACGTCAGTTACCAAAATTTTGTCGTTGTCCGTAAAATAAATTAATAGCTATAAGGCGTGGTCTAAACGTCTAAAAACCAACTTGTTGGGTACCTCATATAAAATATTCTAATCTAACTTTCGAAACAAATAGAATGACGCAAACAAGGTAAACAACCCAAATTCTCTTCTTCCCTAAAATCCACGAAGATATTTACAAGCCACGCTAATCTTAGATTATAGGAAATTCAATCACCGTTGCTATAAAGGGGATTGGGTAATAAATACATTTGGTCCGCCATTTTATGTCCGCCATAATGAAATGGTGTCACTTGAGGGAGTGTTCGAGCACACTTATGTTTACGTTCAGGGAAATTATGAAAGTAAATTCGTGGCTGAATATGGTTTTCCCGTGCCAATTTTTTTTAGGTAAAAGAGTTTGTGTCTAGTAAATATTGTTTTAATGAGTTGTTTTTTGGGAATTCTGCAAGGATAAGTTAGGTTGTTATAAATAAATAAAAGCATATTATAATGAAGCGAGTCCTAAAAACTCTTAGTTCTACAGCGAATTTTTGTAGCTTCGATGAACATATATTTGATTCAAATCTAGCAGATCGACTGGGTTGAAATTTATGGGTTTATTAGATACCGTTATAAAATACAATTGCATTGAAAATTTATCTTCAGTAGAGGACGGCGGTTATTATTTTAGAAAACATCCTAAAACAGCGCGTTGCAATACTTGTATGGACGCGCATCTCACCATGCGGAATCGCTGGGCGAAATAAAAAAATGTTGGTACTATAGTCGGGCATCCAAAAATGGTTATAGATTTTTTCCCACTACTGTGAACAAAGTATGTCGGAGACGGTCATGAGTATGGAAGCTCAACGAAACCGGCGCGCCATTGGAGGGCGACAGTAGCGCCCCGTTGAACCTGTTTTGGCGCGCTAGACAGTCTTGGCGGTTCACTCAGCGAACGCCCACCACACTTCACTTCACTTTGGTTCACCATCGAGTGTACTACTGCCTTGGAACTGTCCCGTTTCGTTGTGCTATACCAAGTTGATTAAAGTCAGTGAATTATTATTATAACTCAGCAATACAGTGTTAATTTAATAAAGACCAGTCTGATCGAGACTTCGATAGAGAGAGCTTACAGACCTCTGTGCCAGGAACAGTTATTTTATGTTTCGTTGTTTAAGGAATAAATCGAAATGATTGTGTCTTAAGTGTTTCATCTCGCTCGAACTACCTCCTCGTCCACAACTATATAGAATAACTCATCTAATGTGCCACACACCGCACCGGCCATTCCACCGATACCCGATAAGTATATGCACCTTCTAGATAGAAAAAAGGCTTAAAATGGCATAAAATAAATAAATAAAAACTATAACTCGATTTTAATGAAACATATATATTTAAAATCACGTTTTCAAACAGCTACTAGCAGCAATATTTTTGGCACCACATTTTGGTTAGCGGTGACGACGCCACTCCTTAATTTTACGCCACAATCCTCGTAAAATTTGCGGTGCGCTGCGCAATACATCTCCTCGATTTTATGGCATCCGACTAGCCGGTCTATGAATTCTTTGAGCGATAAAATTTAGAGTGTAGCGTTGGCTTCCGAAAATCTTTTTACACCAATTCGTATTTATGATTATTACGTTAATAAATTCGTTTTATTTACTGGTTGGTTTTTGGTTGAAATGAAAATTAAATAATTTATTTAGTAAGTAGGCCACAAGGGCACTTTTACATGTGAATCTACCGGCATTTCCCAAGAGGAGACCGCTGTTGAGAAGAAAGCCGAAAGAAACTCAACAGTAAGTAAATTTTTTCGTAAATCATACTTAAAAAAGTTGGCACTCTATTATGAGTTTCCGACGGTTTCGCTCGCACACAAACATAATTTGCTTTGCTTTTGACCCTGGACCGTGACACGAATTCGAGCGTTACGACTGGTAGATTTGTAGTTTTGTACGTCAAAATCTCTCATTTATTCCCAGAACAGAAGAGTAAGTTGCCGCTTCGATCAAACTAGACAATTTCGGGAGGGCTCACTGCTTAGGCTTTTTAATAAAACATGTTTATTTTATAGCCTAGCAAATGTCGGTACTGCCCAGGAATGGTGGGTGGTTCTTGGTCCAATTTGGCGCATATAATATGTACGTGAAAATGTTATTACCACCAGTTTACCCACAGCAATGGCAACTAAATATATACAATCCTTGTAATAAGTAGGTATTGAAAGGAGCTAATTTCGTTAAAAAGGTACTCGGGAATCCTTTTATTTGGGTTAAAGTAGAACATTTCTAAACAGAGAGTTCACTTTATTGTACCGTGATATAGCCAGGCAAAGATACGGTTATTTATTTTCATAACGCTTTCTAGGCGGGGTTAACAAATTAAATTTTATGTACAGTCAGAGTTAAGTAGTATGTAGCGGTCACATTAGCCCAAATATCGGAACAAATCTTTATTTACACAGCATTCAATATGAGTTACGATCTATTTGGCCACATTGACAGCCTACTAATTAATATCTGATACTGATTTTACACATTTTTTTTTACCGTAATGTGAATCAGCAAAAATATAGACATAATAACTAATTTTAAAATTAACGCATCTCTAATGTAAAAATAGTAAAATATAAAAAAATATATTACAAAGATAATAAATGAAAGTATTCATAAAAAATACAAAAATAGCCACATATTGGACTTTTGTGTTGTATTTATTCTATTTATATAGCATTATAGAGGATTAAATTCCACTGCATTTGGACTAAATGGAGATTCCATAAAATACCATGTTCTTCATAATTAACAAAATATATATTTACTATGGCAAATAACGTACACCTTAATTAGTTGGAGGTGTATACTAGTAGCTCTGTGAGCTTTAGACCTCGTAAGTTTGTTTTGAAATGTCTGAAATTTTTAATTTTTGACGTTATCAACACCCGTGTCGCCGCCATTTTGGATTTTTTTGAAAAACGGTATTGCGAAAAAAACGATAAATACGAGAAATGGACCTGTAAGCGATAACATACAGAAATTTGAACAACTGTACACCCAAACATCCGGACATATGAAATAATTTTATGCCAAGCGGAAAATGAGACGCTTCGCTCGCTCGGTCAATTATTATTTTGTATTAAATAGATGAGACCTACATTAACTCTTGCCTCGATGAACATAAATTATTGATAGTACACAACTTTTAGAAAATTAACGAATTAAAAATTAGTGAACAATCTTCGAAAAGTTTGTCTTTATTTCGAGCCCGTTAAATTTGAGTCCGCCCTTCCCGTTCCCAATATAAAAAAGGATTGGCTATCGGAAAATATATTGAAAACATAATCGGAATATTCGAAATACGAATACAAGTATAGCCCGGCGGTAACCGGTCTCCGGTCTCGGATAATGGACGTGTTTACTCTCTACGAATCTCAAATTTAGGATCACCGCTTTTAATGATCGCGGAATTGGTAATATCTTCTTGTATACAGAAATAAATATCGGACTACGTTACACAAATCAATCTAGTAAGCTCCTAGTAGACTTGTGTTATGGGTACATTACGACGATAAACATACTTAAATACGAATAACATCCATGACCCAGGCAGAAATATTCCAGTTCATCACACAAATATTCGCCCTGGCCGGAATTCGAACCCAGGACGGCCGGCTCAGTAGGCAGGTGCTTACAAACTGCGCCAACAGCGTATTGCGTAATAGGTATCTATATTTTTTCAAAATGAGTAATGTAATGAGAGAATGAGAGTTTTGATATAACGAACACATTCTGAACCTTACTACACGGCACAACTAATAAATAAGTACTCCAACACTAAGTCCCATCATAACGCCACGGGGCTCGCGCTCATAAACTAATAACAATACACTTTATTGGCACATACAAGATAATACAATGTGTATTAGTGGCGTAATGGAATTAATGCCGTCATGCGGGGTGGCTATTTTCAGCTCAGCTAAATATCTTATAGTGATTATGACGGGAGTCATGTCAAGGCTGCTTATCCGTTCAAAAATGTCGATTGTTCTAGACGTTTTTCTCTACGATCAAACATGTTTCTTAATATATTATCAATGTTACTACTTAGAACATGGCCAAATAAATAAATAGGTACTGAATCCTCCTTAAGTTTTTTTCAACAGAAAAAAACTTGATTTTCATCAGTATTCTTCTTGCGAAATAAATACTGTACCTATGCTATTGAAAAAGACTTGACTTTCATCACTGTGGATAGGCAATATGACTTAAAATTTGCGAAATTATTTAGTCCTGTTTCCCCCTTGTTTATATCAGTCCATTCGCTGACTTTTAACGTCAGTTACCAAAAACTTATCGTTGCCAGTAAAATAAATTAGTACCACAAAAATCCGCAATAGGGCGTGGGCTGACAACTTACTGGGCTTTAAGTAATTATGTTACATCTCTCTGCTTATTAAAGGCCTGTACCTACTCTAATGACATTCTTGCATAAAATAACTAAAAGAATTCTATCAATATTTCATAGATCACTTTGTTATATCATTATGTCTCGAGAGAGGAATTCTTGAGCCTCATAACGTTAAATAACTATGTTGTACTAAATTGTAATATCAGGCTGTGATTAACTCGGCTAGGCAAGATACATAGAAACTTCATAAAGGGCTTGTTGATTTTGAATGTAATAATGTTCTAGTGTTTATATTTTGGGGTATCCTATCTTAACACCGAAATATTGTATCCTATCTGTAGCGTTTCGCCAAATTTTCATTTGCCCGAAAGTATTTTTGTCCTAAAACCCGTAATATATCCAGGATTTTATAAAAATTGTTTCAAAGAACCCATTGGGTTAGGTTAGGTTTGTTATATAATTATTCTGACAAATTTGGCGAAACGTAAGAGATGGGAAACAAAAATTAGTGTTTCAGATAGGTAACCATATTTTGGAAGGCAGTTTTAGTGACAAGGGAAGGGCACAATCAGATTGTTATCTAACTAGGTTAATGCAACAAACCGAAATGTCTTAGTTTCATGAACTTCTTGCTATCTTCCTTGTCTCTAAATTAAGTTTCACTAGAATGTCTACTTTGTCAAGCACGTGATTGCTACTTACCTACTTAAGAATGGCTCAAAGTTGCACAGCGCGCTATGGAGAGGGCTATGCTCGGTGTTTCTTTGCGAGATCAAATCAGAAATGTGGAGATCCGTGAACGAACAAAAGTCGCTGATATAGCGCAACGGATTAGCAAGCTGAAGTGGCAGTGGGCGGGGCACATAGCACGTAGAACTGACGGCCGATGGGGCAGTAAGGTTCTCGAATGGAGGCCACGCACCGGCAAGCGCAGCGTAGGACGTCCACCCACAAGGTGGACAGACGACCTGGTAAAGGTTGCAAGAAGCCGCTGGATGCAGGTCGTTTCCAACCGGCCGATCTGGAAGTCACTGGGGGAGGCCTATGTTCAGCAGTGGACGTCCTGTGGATGAAATGATGATGATGATGTAAAAGTATTTCCTTACACATATTTTTGCAATTACCAGAAATACTCATCACTCGACCCGTCAAACTGATCACTAATAACATTTGCAAGTTTCGTTATTATTTTTCTCACACTTCTGAGCTCCTGTGATCACGTATTGGCAAACTTTATTGGACACGTGCCTATCTGGACCCTGTGCCCTTGGAAGTAAAGCGAAACATAAAATATTGTCAATAGGATTACACATTGAAAAGTGTTATCCTACAATACGGTATTTAACTGTAGTGAAAATGAATTGTATACAAATATAAATTTATGAAACATGTAATGTCTCATTATTTTTTTAATGTGGGTACACACCACAATTTTTATATTAAACCATTCATATAAAGATGTATAAAGAAAAAAAGTCAATTGAAATGGTTAAGTCTAAATGTTATTTGAATTCTTTTACAGTTAAAGCCATTCTATTGTGGAATTCTCTTCCATTGGATCTGAAGAAGGCTAAATCACTATCTGTTTTTAAGATTAAATTAAAAGATCACTACGCTCCCATAGCTTATTGTGTGCTATTGGTAATTTTTCTAGCTAAGTTGGATATCAGCTGTGTTGTATTTATATTTTTTCTTGTTTATATGTGTATTTTTGCCTATATTATGTATGTATATTATTTGTATATATGTATGTTTATCTTTATATATATATTTATTATGTAAGTATGTGTATGACTTATATTTTATGTTATTTATGTTGCTGAATTTTTTATCTCACCACCTACTCTTTCATTGTTTATTTTTGCTCATTCTTCTAACCAAAGGTTGTCTGGAAGAGATCGCTCTTTAGCAATAAGACCGCCTTTTGTCTACCATTTATAAATTAAGGTTTCAATTGTAACCTTTTTCTTGTTGGTGTGCAATAAAAAATTGTTGTATTGTATTTTATTAACCTGGCGGAAGAGACCGGGAATCGAACCCGGTACCTCTGGATTACCGGTCCAGCGTGTTAACCTCTCCACTTCAGATAACCTAAGGTGTAAAGCCTTTCAAATAAACTATTCAAAGATCGACACATAAAGCATAAGGAAAATTTCGATAGGTAGGTTATCTGGCGTCGGGGTGGTGGAGAAGTTACCACGCTGGACCGGTAATCAAGAGGTACCGAGTTCGATTCTCGGTCTCATCCGGCCGATTACGCATTTAAATTTTTCTTTATGCTTTGATCATTGTAAGTATATGGTTTAAGAAATTGTATAATTGAAACCACTAAACCCACGATAAAAAATACAAATAATCTACCGCGAACTTTTGGACATTATTACATTTTTAATTGGACAAAAACTAAAAAGAAGACATGGTGTGACTACTGATTTTTGTGATATCACAAGCCGTGTCTTCGTAGAAACTTCATACTCATACAAAAACAGACAACATAGTGATCCTATGTAAATTTTTTGCCGATTTGAGGTTAGGAACCTTAAAAATACATAGTCAAGGCTTAATTTAACAAATTGTTGATTTATGTCAGCGCTTTATTCAGTCCTTAATTACTTACAATTAGTATTTGAAATCGTCTCAGTTGAGTCTCACGACATCACCACGGAGTTTCACGACATTTCATTAGTCATCTTATTAAAAATGAAATGGATTTTTTTGTCGGAGTCTAGATTTAATAGAATTAAAAGGCTTTAAGTAAGTTAATTACCTCCAGGTATAGCATATATTGATAAAGAATATTCAGTTTTTTTTTGAACCAACTGGGCAAGTAAGTATACATATTCTTTTTATTTATTAGCACTCTTCTAATATTACAAAGGCGAATATTTGTGATGGTTTATGTGTATGTTTGTTACTTCTTCACGCTTAAACGGTTGGACCAATTTTGATACATTTTGGTATAAAGGTAGCTGACACCCTGGATTAACACATAGGCTACTGTTTATCCCGTGGGATGAGCCGGTAACACCGCGCGGTGCAGCTTGTGCATTGATAAAGAATATTCAGTTTTCGGGCACGTATTAGCTGTTTAGCACTCTTCCAATTTTTCAACCAGTCATTCCCATCCGTGGCTGTAGTTATTGATATTACTTCTAAAATCTAATATAAGTACCAACACATTAAATCTATCTATCTATCAGCCTCAGACTCGCCACAAAGTCGATGCAGACCGCATCGGTTAAGTCCCCGCTACCCGCACGAGATCATCAGTCCATCTAGTCGAGGGACGCCGACGCTGCGCTTTCCTATACGTTGTCGCCACTCTAGGACCTTACTGCTGCATACATTCTCCGGGCTACGTGGCCTGCCCATTGCCACTTCAACCGTGCGATCCTGTGAGCTATGTCAGTTACCTTAGTTCTTTTGCGGATATCCTCATTTCTGATTCTATCACGCAAAGAAACTTCGAGCATAGCCAAAGGGCTAAATGGAAAGCCATTGCACGTTGCGAGACTCTTAGCCGCCTTATGAGTCCCGTTGTGGATGACCATGTCTCAGTTCTGTAAGTCATCAATCACTGGCAACACGCACTGTTCGAAGACTTTCATCTTCAGACACTGGGGAATTTCGACGACACACATTCAATATACTGAACAAATACACTAATAGCACGTCCATTCCAAGTAGTAACGGAATGGAACGTAAAAATATTGTACACTTTTTTAATTTTTAATTTTCAAACATTATTCATTTTCTTATTTTCAATAATACCTCAAATATCCCAAATCGAAAAAAAAGAGGGGTGTACAACTAAAATATGGCCCAGTTCTCACCACAAATTAATTGAAATTCACATTGTGACGAGACTCAAAACTATCGGTCATCAGGAGGAACCTTTATTAAGGTTTGTAATACTCTTGTGAGTAAACATATTTGATGTGGTAGGTAAAAATCTATGGTAATTTCTTAGATCTGTTCATTGACACCTTTCAGTGAACTCTCTGCTCCTCTAGCATTCTGTGACAACTAAAATTAAGGGTATAGTTATATTAAAAGTTCCACTGGGAGCGCTTTGATCGTCAAAGTAATCCTATTAGACGTTTATTAATTAAATAATGAACGGGACTTGGTTAAGCCTTATTTAAAGAATTTGTGGGGTAATTTTACACTTTTTTTAGTACATTTTTGTGTAACGTTACGGAATTTCAGTTGGATTTTATTACGAAACACATTCTTTTGATGTCATAGAGTGATCGGAATTAGGTAGTGCTTAAATACCTTAGTGTACCTAAGGTCGTAACAGGGTGAATAAGATTGTGTGGGTGGATAAGACTGGCATAGTTTATTGTGTAATGGGATAAGACAAACAGTTAGTTATTTTATCTATCCAAATATCATTAAACCCTCCATGATGCGTTCAAGAACCGCACATTATGACCGCCATAAAAATAGACTGTTTTGTTAGGTCAAATTTCTTATCTGTAAAAAAATTATTATTGCTAAATAATAACATCGATTTCGATGATATTATTTATTCAAATTTGGAATATCTCTGAAAAACAAAGAAATTTTATTTGACCTCTATTCTAATATCAGTCGAGATGACGTTTAGTTTGAAATAAAGTGTCAATTTGCAACATGGACCAAGTAACCTCTGGACATGACACGCGAATAATAATACCAGGAGGAAACGGGACAACTATTTACAGAAACCGTTAAGAGCGACAGAGACATAGACAAGATGTTTTGTCCTTATCAGAGTTCCGCTTTTTTTGTTTAGCGGATGATTGTCAAATTGACAGAGCTCCGCTAAATACTGCCGGGCAATTCAAATGTGCTTTGTGGCCTACTATAAAACAACGAATATTGTGGATAATTTTACATTTCGAAAGTTTATATATGAATAATAGTGAGTGCTATTAGCTATAGATTTGTAAAACAATGGTGCGTTGCTCCATAATTGGCTGTAAAAGCGACACTAGCCAAAAAAGTGAAAATATAAGCTTTCATATTTATAAATAGCATGGCAAAATCATATCAAAACATTCAGAAATCTGCTGAAAATCTCATTTTGTAATATCTTATTTTTAGGTATTACCCCTACAAATTCAATAATCTTTACGTCTTGTCAGTGTCAGTAGTCTTTACTCTTTGTCTTCACCTTTACTTGACGTTCCGCCGCGTTTTTTTACTGCTTTTTAATTTGTCTGCTTTATTCGATTTTAAGGGATACCAGTATAAGAATTGGTAAATTACCCTTAACTCATGGAGTTTTACAAATATATTTTTTTGTTTTAGATTTCCAAAACATGATCCAATGTTGGATCATGTTTTGTTTGGATTTCCAATGTTGGATACGTGCAACAGGACGAACGAATTGAGAACCAACCAAAAATGCTTGTATATGTTCACGACAATTTTGTTTAAAGGACAGTAAACATCTTGCCTCATGCCTCCTATGGGCTATCTTGCTGACCTCTCGAAATTGTAATTAGATTTATGTAAATAAATATATTTTACTTTATAAAATATTTCATATTTCATTTCATATTTCATTTCTTGCTGCTCTCTCGAAATTGTAATTAAATTTATGTAAATAAAACTACATTTTGACAGTTGTTTTTGTAAAGTTTTATTGTAATTATTTTATAATTTGTCCCATACAATATAATAATACATTTAAAACTAATTCACCACACCGCTAACAACTAGCACTGGAAAAACGGGAGAATTATTTGGAACCTGGTAACCCTGTGTTAGTCATGTACTTTGCTGCTGTCCCTTTCGGGTATACGCATATGCCGAATCCATAGGTACTTCATCCAAGATTTGCAATGAAATTTGACAAATGTCGCACGTAAGTAAGATATCGAACGATTGTGATAGTTGGGGCTGACTCTATTTTATCTCTGAATTAAAATAAAATCTATGACAGCCGCCAGAAAACTTCATTACCGCTATTACCGGGTAATATTTGTTATAATGTGCGACTCCTGAATGCATCATGGAGGCTTATGATATGTGGCTAGATAAAGTAGTGTTTGTAACTGTACATAATTAGGCATTAAAACACTCGTGTTTAATACCCCTCCTTATGTACACACATTATGTCACATAAACTACTGTATTGGACTGAGGCAGTCTTGTTCAGTCGAAAACTGGCGAGAAACTGCGCAAGGTCGGGACAAGTGGCGTGCTCTCGTTTTGAAGGCCAAGATTCTACTTGGATCACTGAGCCAAATTGGTTAGTTAGTGGCAGTCTTCACCCGGTGATAGTTTTACCCCACGTTACCTTGCAATATTGTAAACTATTTTTTTCTCAGTTTTGAATTTTTTTTCTTACATTTGGTATGGGCGTAATACTTAAAGCTGAGAAAACTAACCTGTTAAGGAAAAGCGGGACAAAAGGTACATGTTTTCTGCATTTCACCCAGATATATTTTTGTAATGTCAAAGTTTTTGGCTTTTACGAGTAGTTGTTTTTGCTGCTACTCTGTTTGGTTGTCTGGAAGACATCGTTATTTAGCGATAAGACCACCTATTGGCCCGTCGTTGCATATATATATATATATATCATATGGAGCTATATCGATATCGATATATCATGTAATCGCCTGACCGCCTAGCTCTTACACGGAAAACAGTGTCCTAAACGCCAAGCCGACAGCAGATAGTATGGCATTATTTATATAGCGACTAATACGTTATGGCGCCTGAGGCACAGATTTCCATCGACGTGATTTGCCGTCTTTGGCGCTCAAAAGGGTAAGCGCCAATGACGATGAATTTTAAAGTTAAGAGGCCGTATTCCTTTTAAAAATTTTTTTTTCATAATTATGACAAATATATTGAGAATTTCAACCAACTGTTTGAAGTGAATAATACTTTTCCCCGAGTTCTAGGTAGTAACATAGCTATTTCATGCTTTCATTGCGTGCAGTCGAAAATAAGTTGAAAAAAACTAAAAAACGCGTGAATTGAGACAATTTAGAGTAGTGTTTGAAACAAAAACTAATCAATGCAAAAATTCAAACTGTAATAAATCCTAATAGTATATTATAGGTAGTATATGTGGTAGGCCACATACTTACCCTGTTCTAGGTAGTAACATCAATAATATGTTAAGAAACATGTTTGATCATAGAGAAAAATGTCTGAAACAATCAGCATTTTAAAAGGAATAAGCCCTCTTAATATCGGCTCCATAGCTCTTTAAAGTTTTACTTTACCGTGCTATCAGAAGTTCGATACCTACTAAGGACGGTAATAAATAAATAAATAAATATCGGACAACCTCACACAAATCAATCTAGTCCCACAGTAAGCTCTAGTAGGCTTGTGTTATGGACACTAGATGACGATAAACATACTTATATAAATAAATACATACTTAAATACAAATAAAATCCATGACCCAGGCACAAATGTTCGAGTTCGTCACACAAATATTTACCCTTGCTGGGACTCGAACCCAGGACCATCGGCTCAGCAGGCACTGCGCCCACCGCATCGTAACGATGCATGAACCCTATCGTTTCTCCAGCAAGTGTTAGCCTAGCCAGAGAGATGGCTCTCTTGTCAATGTTTGATAAATTTGCCCGGTTCTTGCTCACCGCGCGCCGGTCATACTTACCTGCATGTGCCAAGCTTGTGGTCGCGAGTGCCGTTCTCGTATAGGCTCGCATAGCCATTAAAAGTGTTGTTTTCCTGCATGACACTGCTTGTATTTGTATAGTCTATAAAAGACTGAAAGGCCTTTGATGAGAGTTTATAAGTTTAACATTGTGTATATGTGTGTCTGTCTGTGACCATAGCTCCCAAACGGATCGACCAATTTGAGGTTAGTTTTTTTAGTCGAAAGACTTGTCCGTCGATATAGTTCTTAGCTATGTTTTATTGAAATAGGACCAGTGGTTTCCAAAATATTTAGCTTTAACTGGAACAAATGATAAGATGTCGCCCAATATTGAATTCCAAATTTTGTAGTTATTTTCAGTATTAGTTTAATTTTCTACCTCAATCATTGGATGAAGGTCTCATGATGACCAGCTACTTGTGTAAAAGTGTTTTAAATTTGTAATTCAGATTAGCTTTTGTGGTATTACCACAGATAGAGATGCTAAATATAAATACACAATTTTACGCAATTTTACAGTCCGTTAGCTTTCAGATTGCGATTCGGGTTTGAGTGAAAACTGAGAGGTTCTTATCTGGCTCGCACAAAAGCGAGAGGGACAGGTATAAAACGTGAATGGCATTCTCACAGCTCACGCACTGGACATTGCTAGTGGGGGTCGAACCCACGAACGACGAATATTACTTATTCATGGACAGGGATCAAAAGAAACAAAACAATAATAATTGTAATCTTTATTCAGTTATAGTGAACCTAAATGATGATTTAATTCGCCATGGTCCTTAATTCATTACAAAATTCATTTAAATTTAGACAACGCATAATTTGAATAAGCAATATGTATAACACAACAGCTTTATGAGCTGAGCTATTTTACACAAACAAGACATCTACGTATTCTTTTTACATGGTTACACGTTTTAGATACATACAAAACGGCTATGTAGATCTATAATGTAGTTGTATATTTACAGAAATAAATAAAAACAGTTTTCATATGAATAATTTACAATATATCTCATTCGGGAACTTTTTCTGAATGGGGGCTCACCATTCGCGGGCTATGACGTCAGTTGATCAGAAAAAAAAAGAAAAAGTAGTATAGATACTTTCCATGATCAGGTAATCGTCAAAGTCTCGAAAAAGTACCCGAAAATGTACAAAACTACAACATTCAATAGAATTTTACGCACTACAACCATATAATTTCTTTAAAACAAAGGCCGTTGAAATTAATCGCCAAAAAACCTACGTTTTATATTTCATTGATATGTCTATAATACTATATAAAATAGACAAACGTAATCTACTATCTATCACCGAAAATAGCACAATGTATTTACAAAATTTCGTTAAGATTTCTAAAGCACAGTTTCATTAGTGCACGTCCTAGGACCATTTACTAGAGAATACCTACTAGAGCCGCCATTTTTCCTACTAGTAACAGCTCCTCTAATGAATAATTCCTTGAAAGTTTCCCTAAATTGTCTGGACATTCCGCAGTAAATGGCAAAGTTGATGGGATACGAAACTATGATGAAGAAATTGGTGATCAAGATGAGGATATTGGCAATATGGTAGTCTAAAATCTCCACGATACTGCTCGAGATAATATGTAAAATAGTAACGACCGCCACCGGTATTTCTACCAAAAGGAATACTGTAACGACGACTATTAACATTAAAGTTGTGCAGTTGGAATCTCTCAGCCGCTTGCACTCTGATTTTCTGTTCTCCTTGAAGAGTTTCTGACGGTTGAGCTGAGCTGCCCTCATGGCTCTGAAGAGGAGAACGTTGAGAACCACGAGGGACGTGCAGGGTATGAGATGAACGAAGAGCACCCGGAACCCGAAGTAAGAGATGAAGTAGGCATCCATTGAGAGTGACTGCACCCAGGGAGCTATTTGTCTCTGTAAAAAAAAAGAAGAGATGAGAATCTATACTAATTAAATAGCATTAGTTAAACGGAAGGGGAAAAATAACGTGGAAAACCTTCTCCCTGATGAATGACTGTCAATATTATGTTACAAACAAGCTAGGAACACAATCTTCTAGGGGAACTGGCACCTACCCTTGGGTTCTTTGGGACCTCATTCCAATTCGTATAGGAGAAATACGATGTTAAAATGTTATGCGATCCAGACTGTGCAAGTGGGACTAGAACTCACAACCTCTGTATAACCGGAACATTGCTCTTACAACTGAGCTTGAGCAGATAAATAATTATTTAAAATAAGATAAGTAATGTCACAGTTATGCTAGAGGTGCAGGATCTGTATGGCATGGCGTTGCCCAAACATGGTCACTTATTGAGAGCCAGAAGTCCAAATTGAAGCTTTGCGAACGAGCCATGGAACGCAGCATTCTAGGTTTTAAGAGGACCGACCACGTCCGGAACACCACGCTGCGTTCTTTAACACGACTCTCCGATGTTGGAGAAACTACCGCCAGGCTGAAGTGGGACTGGGCCGGCATCTGACCGGGAATCGTGGCAATCAAGGGGAGAGGCCTTTGCCCAGCAGTGGGATACTCAAATAGGGTAATCAAAAAATAATACATACCCGGCAAACGCCTTCGTAGTGTCCGCGCCAGACGGTGTGATGCGGGATGAACTGCGAATCGAAGAACCGCGGCAGTTGATGCAGGAAGGCCGCTATGCCGATGTAGATCAGGGATTTGGTCACGCGCGGCATCGTGCACCTGGATAGACCGAAGAAGAATTGTAAGCCAAAAGAAGAAGAGTTGTAAGACAGAAGAAGAATTTTAAATGTTTACTATGAAGCGAAAATTTGAAAACTTCAATGGTTCGGGTAGGCTTTGAAGTTTGAACCACTGATCATAAAGTCTGAATCTTTACGGTAGATGGCGCAACGATGCCACCCTAAGGCATACAGAAGTAAGGTTGAAAAATTCAATGGCTTTCGCATCAGGTTCAGTGGTTCAATAGGTAGGACGCCCGTGTTGGCCCGAAAAGCCGTTAGACACGCAGGTTCGAACCCTGCCGGAACCATTAATTTTTAATTTTTTGTGTTCATTCTAAACATTTAAATTACAGTCGAGGGTCGTGTAGACTAACGGGGTATAGGAAAATCTATATTTTGTGTTACGTCACGAAAGATACAGTAGGTATTGATTATGATGACACGGGATGGAACGATACTTTCTGTGGGATCGATGGTTGGCCCTGTATTTTATTAAAACATTTGTATATAGATAGATAGATAGATAGACTTTTTATTTGTAATAATCATACATTGTCAACATAAGCTTAAACACAATCATAGCCATTACATATAGAATAAATTTAATTCGGTATTCTTATTTTACATTTGGTATACATATATGTAGGTACGGAATCAATTAGTCTAGTGGTACAAATAATTGAGATTAAGTTGTTAATAATATTGAATAAGATGACAAAGTAATGGTAAGATTTTAAAATGAAAAATAAGAAAATAATGACTATAAAATTTCAATAAAAATGTTATTATTTGATCATCCATATAATGGATAATGTTTTATGAAGTGAATCAACGTCACACTGCAACTATTTTAATTCATAAATTTGATGAATCTCTAAGGAGGTCTGATACGGGATATCTCTTTGTAGCATCGACGATAGCATGCCAAAAGATCCGCCCGAGCTTTTGATGAACGAAGAAACGAGCATTACAGCTAAAATGCGCGTCAAAATTTATATGAAAAGGAAATTATGTGACGGAGCGAAACGACCACAAAATGACAAGACTTCCCCCCGCCGTAAGCCGTGGGAGATATTCCTTAATAAACCTTGAATAAACTCAAGACGTTATTTTGCTTCTGTGTATATCGAATAATGTAATTACATTTTAAATATAGACGATAGATAGGTACGTTAAGTAGCTGTATCTAACACCAAATTGTATCCTCCAATTTCTTTATCATCAGCTTTCTGAATTGCTTCACGATATGAAAGTAAATTTGAAGACGTATTTGAAGAAGTATTCATGCCTCAAAGACAGGCAATAATTTATCGAGGGTTATACGATAGAGCGAGTACGTAGGTTCGTATCCCGTTTGTATTGAAATAGATAGCATATAATTTTGCATTTTTTTTAATACAATTGGGGTTAATTAATCTGTACATAAATTATATTAAACCATTATACAAAGATCAAAAATCAGACAAAAATTTAAATGCTAAAGGTTAACGCGCTGGACCGACAATCCAGAGGTACCGGGTTCGATTCCCGGTCTTTTCCATCAGGTTACGCATTTAAATTTTTCTTTGAGCTTTGATCTTTATATCATCATCATCATCATTAAAATTGTGTTGTGTACCCACATAAAAAAAAAAAATGAAATGAGACATTACATGTTTCATAAATTGTGGTAGTCCACATGGAAAGGGACCTTATGGCGGGAATGAGATCTACAGAAATGAAATCTAGAATCATATACCTAGCTATATTTCACGAATCAACCTCCTAGCTTTTTTATTTATTTTATTATAATTTTTTAAAGTTGATCCATCGATATCTTCAGTTTCGAGAAAATTACAGTTAAAGTTTGGAGTCCCAAAAACCTAACTTATAATGCGAAGTTATGGAGCTGATGGTATATTACAATTGACTATGATGTAATCTACCGGAAAATCACATAATATGTACAAGAGCTTTCCTACTTTAGGAGCTAGTGACGCCCAAACACAACAAGGTGCAAATTATCGATAATGGATTGAAAACACATTAACTTCCAGATTCTACGATATTTTTTGCTATTTTTGACTTTCTAGTAGACTACATTTATTGGGGAAATGTCACATATAAATAATACTAAAATATCTAGATTGCAACATTTTTTTGATTTTTTTTTCTTCGTTTCAATTATTTTATGATAAATAGACTCTTGGAGCAAAATTCTAACACGTATTCATAATAACGTCATAAAGTTTACATATTTCAACATAATTATCAGCTTTACAAACATAATTTGCCTTAAATTTAAAAGTTTTAACAATTTTTAGTTACGTAGAGACGGTATCATTTTCGCCATACTTCAGAGAAAAGGGACCTTATGGAGGTCACTAAACTCAATTATGTAATCAAAACATGAAATATCAATATTTTATTGCAATTTCGCAGTAATTTTAATTGCAACTAATTTAACAGCGATATTAAAGAGCAAAAATATAATTGTTAAGCGGTTAGATTTCAAATCAACGTTAAAAAACTTTAGTGAGAAGAAGAGATTTAATAAAAGGGCCCTTATGGCGGCCTTTAGCAAAAGTGACTTTAAGGCTCGTTTGTTATATTTTTAAGGACTATTTTCTTTAATATATCATTCACTTAGGCTACTTACCCCAGACTGAGCCCCCTACAGCGAGTAATGACCGCGTTAGTGAGAGAGAGAGAGATAGAAGGTCGGTTGAGGCGCGGGGCGCGGCGTGCTTGTCGAAGCGCCGGCGGCAAGATAAAAGAACGCGGCTACCCAGCAATTCACACGATTTAAGTAATAATAATATTTGTTAACACAAAATATGTATTTTGAAATGCATAATATGCAATCTACATTGTTACGTATGGTACAGTCTGCAAACAGCAAAGTTATTTCCTCTGCATTATTCCCACGCGGAAATGCAAAAGGAATAATGATAGGTATATTTATTGACTGTACGTAATTACCTACCAGTTGTTAATTCTGATTCTGATGAATAAGGATCTTAACAAAATGATTTTATTGTTTAATTAAGTCATCCCGCCATAAGGTCCCTTTTCTACTAAACTTAACAGGGATTTAAAACCCATAATATTTTGACGTATATAAAAGTGAGTGAATTGAAAAGATAGTATAAAAAACGTTCTTTTTATTAGAGCCATAAAAAAAAATACGATTTTCTGACACATTTCACAAAACTTCGATTATCTCGAAAACTAAATGCCGCCATAAGGTCCCTTTTGATTTGGATCGTCACTTTATTCCGTTAGTGTCGCAAGCATTCCTAAGAACGTTTTCCAAATGTTTAGAAACATTGGGAAAACTTCTTTTGAAAGCCATAAATAATATGCGTTAAATACATAAAAAAAAAAAAACATTACATATCTCATCACTACAATAGTATAAAACAAAGTCGCTCCCTGCCCTGTCCCCATGTTTGCTAAGATCTTTAAAATTACGCAACGGATGCGTTTTTTTTTTAAATAGATAGTGATTCAAGAGGAAGGTTTATATGTATAATACATGCATAATTTATCAGCATTGCACCCGTGCGAAGACGAGGCGGGTCGCTAGTAAATTTATAAATGGTCTATTAGCTTAGGTGTGTAATGCTAAAGCTATGCAGAGTATGCAAGCTCGCGTATAATGTGACATATTTAAGGAATTCCAGCCGGCATGCGAGCGTTAATGTTGCTATTCCGGTAATTCGCCCATCTGTAATTGTGTTTAAGCAGAAATGGCAGAGTTCACGTATGAATATGGTAAATAATTATTATCAAAGATTAAAGCTCCTTATCCGTTCAAAATTGCTGATTGTTTTACATTTTTCTTTATGATCAAACATGTACAAGCAATCTAATAGCGGTATAAAATGTAGATGGCAATTTTCAACCTAATTTTGTCATGGTAACCTCTTATTAGGAGATCCGAACCTACATCGTCCTTCACCGAGCTGATAATAGAATGAAACATATTTTATAATGAATTTAGTATATTAGAAAATATATTAAAAATGGGTTTGCTAAAAATATGCTGTACAGGCTATTTTAATTATTTTTTCAAAGATTTCCATTTTAAATTGAACCATTGTTATTTTTTTTAATTTAGTATGAAATTAATATAACTTCCACCCAAGAAGAACACAGGCTGTATAAAGCTAATAATACACCACGCAAGGCCCCCATACATGGGATGGGAAAACTGATAAGGCCGATGTGATTGAATCGCTTCAGTCCATCCGGCCGCCCGTAAAGCGTGGTGACCTTAAGGCCGTTTCATTCATACACGGTACGGATTTAAGTCCGATCAGATGGAACTGAAGGTAAACCTGGTCATGTATGGGGGCCTTAATACATGTGATGCGATGCCTAAGAATGCTGTCATTCACAATGTCACGTTAGTGAAATAACTTAGCAAACACGCAAATTATGTGTAAAACATTTAATATTAAAATCAAAACTGACTTTGACAAGGCGCAGCCATAGACTAATACACCACAGTTAGAAGTCCAAACTTCACAGTAGCGGCATCGCATGCCAGAACTCCTTTACGGCGGCAATAAAAATGTGGGAAAATAAAATATCAGCTTTACATCCTGTTTACTGCGTTTTTACAGCTAGCGAGGCAACCGGTGAGACCTATGGCGTCACCAATTACTGAGATTTCACGGCCGAAACGCTGGTCAGTCTTGTTTTATGCCGTATTATATTTTTAATACGAGCGGAGAATAAAACACAAAACGTTTATAATATTAAAGTGAAAAGTATATTCAAAATAAAAAAAAATACCCACTTACATGCTGCTTATTAAGCTCATATATACAGCGCTTATTTATTCTAAATTATATATTAAAGCAACATAATCTAGGTTACTCGACGTGTTTACAAAGCCGGAACAATCTGATGATTCCTCAACAGCCTAATTGTAATTCTAGACGCTGCCGGCGGCGTCCAATTTGAATTCCGACACGACGTCCAGACAGTCTCTTTAGTAACTTCAGGAAACAGTAGCGTCTGTTCACTGAAGCTTAGCAATGGGAACAATCCTCAAACATTCATAGATTCACTTAAGTATCACAAATAAATTTGACTGAGATTAATACATTACTGTAGACTCCGGGAATGAAAGGCTTCCCGGGTTAGGTAGGTATATTCTTAACGTTAGAAATTAACATGAAATAGGTATTCTCATTATATTATTTAAATTGTTTGAAGTGGTTAATTATTTAACAAAAGTTTTGTTTTTATATTCAAGGTATAAGTATAAGACGCCAATTTTTATTCGAAATATAATAATGCCTTCTCATTCCGATTTTTTTCAGCGCCCTATGTATTTTAAGTTTTTAACGCATTAACGTATGTGTGTCGCAGTCATCTGGTTGAATCTGCTATTCGATTGAATGACTAGCGCGTTCATTGGGGTAAGTAATATAAGATATAAGAACTTATACTATAATATTCATATTATATACGCTCATATTGTATAAGCTTGTTTTGTATACCGTTCAAGGTGTATAACGAACGTTAGATATAACATCAAAATATCTATTTTTGTTAAGTATAACGTTATTTAAGTATAATATCATTGTATATAACGATCATAACGTATAACGTTCGTAATATCTCAGATTTATAATGTATATTACTCAATACATCTAACACCAAAATGCATAATGCTCGTATAGAATAACCGCCTGCACATCAATTGTGTACATACTTATGCAATAGTTCGCTGTAAAATTTTATTATATGTACCTCCATGCAAGCAAGAATTTTGACGCTACGCTCGCTTCGCTCGCTCCGCTATCCATGGTCATAAAACAAACCTAACCTAACCTACAGTTTTCGGTTTTTGACCCATATTCCATTTTGTAGCAGTTCTTCCAAACGGTATACTCGTATTTGCCAGAATTTCATCTGCCATTATCAATTTTGTACATACTTATGCAGTTCGCTGTTAAATTTTAATATACCTCCATGCAAGCGCAAGCATTTTGACGCTCCGCTATCCATGGTCATAAAACAAACCTAACCTAACCTACAGTTTTCGGTTTTTGACCCATATTCCATTTTATCGCAGTTCTTCCAAACGGTATACTCTTACTTGCCAGCATTTCATCTGCCATTATCAAGCGTGAGCATACGTATGCAATAGTTCGCTGTTAAATTTTAATGTAGGTACCTCCATGCAAGCAAGCATTTTGACGCTCCGCTCGCTTTGCTCGCTCCGCTATCCATGGTCATAAAACAAACCTAACCTAACCTAAAGTTTTCGGTTTTTGACCCATGTTCCATTTTAGGGGTATAGGGGTAGCAGTTATAACCGATTTAGTATATCATACGCTATTATATTTTCTAATCATTATACTAAAAGAAAGTATATACTATGATCGATATACGTTATGTATGTTATATCAACTGAATTTAGAGTATTTGAGTGTTATATTAAAAATCATTCTACAACAAGAGTATTATGCTAATTGACCGTTATTCCTAATAAAAATATTGATTTTGATGTTATAGCAAAAGTTTTATTATATCTTGTGAACGTTATTAATGTGAAATTATATATTATGTAGTTATATCTCATGGGACGCACCCCGTTCATTGAATGACAACATTCAATTGAATGACTAGGCCGAACGTTGATTGAACAAGCGTCACTCAACGTCCAACTAGTTAGCGGATTGTAACATAGCCCTTTGAACAGAGCAGACGTAAAATCAGTCAGGTGATTGAAATGCTAAATGACGCTCAGTCAAGACGTTGAACGTTATATTAAACAACTTGACGAATTGTCCTTTAGTCATTCAATTGAATGTTGTCATTCAATGAACGCGCTAGTCATTCAATCAAATAGCAGATTCAACCAGATGACTGCGACACACATACGTTATAGCGTTATAAACTTAAAATACATAGGGCGCTGAAAAAAATCGGAATGAGAAGGCATTAATATATTTCGAATAAAAATTGGCGTATGTGTGTATGTTGGAAAGCGTGCGTGTTGGAGCTTGGTGAACGCGCTTAGCATTTGAAAAACATAAAGGGCACTGGAAAAAAGCGGAACGAGAAGGCATTATTGCATGCAGTCTGCATAGCGGTCCTGTAGCTCAGTTGGAAGAGCACTGTTCCTAAATGTTTACAAATGAAGCGAAAATTGAAAAATTTAATGATTCGGACAGGATTCGAACCTGCGTTTCCAACGGCTTTCCGGGCCAACACTGGCGTCCTCCCAATTGGACCACCGAATCAGATGTCAGAGCCATTGAATTTTTCAACCAGTTGCTTCGACATGCCTTAGGGTGGCATCGTAGCGCCATCTACCGTAAAGATTTAGACTTTATCGTCGGCACCATCGTCTCAAATTTGTTGAGAATCGATAGTAACGATGTGCTACACCCGAATTACTTATTTGTATTATTTGTATTTGTAAACATTTAGTTTACGTTAGCAGACGTTACTGCTTTACTAAAAAATTAGCACTGTTCCTGTTAAAAAGAGGTCATGGATTCATGGATTCGAGTCCCACTTGTGCCACAGTAAATATATATATATATATATATATATATATATTTTACGGTTTTACATACAAAAAAAAGTCGTATCACCACAAAAACATGAATATTGATTTACTAGTTGACGACGCGTTTGGCTCGGTTTGTAGACACCTGCCTACAGAGCTGGCGGTCCTGGGTTCGATTCCCGGCCGGGGCAAATATTTGTGTGATGAACTCAAATATGTGTGCTTGGGTCGTGGTTGTTCTATGTATTTAAGTATATATTTATCTATATAAGCACGTATATCGTCGTCTAGTACCTATAACACAAGCCTTCTTGAGCTTAATTTGAATATGGGATTAGATCGATCTGTGTGAGGTTATCCGATATTTAATTTTATTTATTTAGAATATTAGCCAAAGTTGTCTTTATTAATATATTTTATATTCAATAAAGTTTGTGTTACCAATGAATTTCGAAGATAAACCATTTACTATGCTAAACCTCACGCATTAAACATTTCACGAATCTGGCAACCGCAGAGTTTGATTTGTTTTTAATATTCCAGACGCTTTGGATAAGACTGTAAAGCCTTTGAGTGTCTGTCGTATACTTTTTATGGCTTTCAAAAGAAGTTAGAACATTGAGAAAACGTTATTTTTAATGTTTGCGACACTCATGGAATTATTTAAATACGAAAAGTTTTATTCACGTTGTAGAATTAGAAATATCGCTCGACGCGTTTTGAATCGTTTTTGTTAGGTACGACGGTGGCAAACAAGCATGCGGCCCGCGTGATGTTACGCATTACCGCCGCCTATGGACGCTTGCAACGCCAGGAGCATCAAGCGCGCGTTGCCGACCCTTTAGGAATCTATTTACTCCCCTCTTGAAGAACTGCATGCTGTAGCCCCCGGGGAAAACCTCGGCAGGGAGCTAATTCCATATGCGGGGCGTCCGCGGTAGGAAATTCCTCTGGAACCGCCTGTGTCTCGGCCATTTAGGAGGATTTGAGGATAAACACCCTGCTAATGGCGAACAGTGCGATGGTAGATGTTAATTTAACTGAGACCCGAGGGTAGTTTTCTATGTGAAATTGCGACTCATGGAATAAGTTCAAATATTGCAGAGCTTGGTCGGGTAGGTTCACAAAGCGCCACACTTGCTATCACTTTGATGTCACGATATTACTTTTTTTTTTCAAACAAGTGAAGACGGAGCCTAGTGCGGCTGCAGCCGCTAGTCAAAATTTACGGGGGGGGGGGGCGGGGCTAGCCGCAAATTTTAATAAAACTTTATATCAAGCTTGCATAAAGTCATTTTGTTATTTTTTCTCCCTACCTATAGAATTATTAAAGTTATTAGCATTATTAATTTCATTTTGTTTATTTATTGCAATACCATGGTTATAATTAGAAGATGTTAAAAGATGTTTGGGTACATGGTAACCCTGATAGGGTGTAGCAATTTCTTAAATATACATTTATTTTAAAATAATCATTGCGTCAAATAATTTCACTCAATACCGATCTAATTTTCAAATATTTTTTACATTTCCGATATAAAGTAATAAAGTAGAGATAAAGTTAAAAATTCATTTTGCCGATGCGGTTGACTCAGTTTGTAAGCACTTGCCTACTGAGCCGGCGGTCCCGGGTTCGAATCCCAGCCAGGGCAAATATTTGTGTGATGAACTCGAATATTTTGTTTTTGGGTCATGGATGTAATCTACATATGTATTTATATATTATGTCATCTTACCGCACCACTTTACAGTGGTGACCGAGCAAGCGAGAATGTTAACGTGCACGTATAAGCGTGTGAATATTAACTTATTCACATAGAGGTAGCTAAGGTGTAAAAACCTTTCAAATAAAACAATGCAAAGATCGACACACAAAGCATAAGGAAAAATTCGTCAGATCTTCCTGGAGCTAGGGTAGCGAAATGGTTAACGCGCTGGACCGGCAATCCAGAGGTACCGGTTTCGATTCCCGGTCTCTTCCCCCAGGTATCTCCCTTTTTCAATTTTTCTTTAAGCTTTGATATTTGTATTAAAGGCTTAAATAAAAATTGTTGTGTACCCACATTAAAAAAATGAGACTACATGTTTCATAAATTTATTATAGATTAGTTCAAAATATCGCTAACAGCCCACGAATTTATACCTAATAATTAGGCATTGGACTTCTGAAAGCACGGTAAGACTTTAGAGAGCCATGGAGCCGATATTAACATTAAAACATAATCATACTCATTCTCAGTCATTTATTTCATTCCAAACTGCCATTCTGGTTATTGTGGTTGATTCCCAAGCATTAAATTAGTAAAATTATAAATAAAATAAAATGTGTACAGATTCATTTTAAATTTAACATTGTAATCAATTTCTTTAATGTTGAGGTGTAATTCGTAAAATAATTGATGATAAAACCAAAAGTAATTTTAGATTCCATATTTTTTATTTCTAAGACAAAATGTTTATTAGTTACCCTGACAATTTACAGTAGGTACTTAAAACTATAGATAAATACAAAATAAAGGATAATTGTAGATTTAACCATATTAATTGTCAATATCAATCATTTTCTAGACATAACTGGATATTCGATCAATATAGAATCCAGTTAACTCCAGAAAATGTGGAAAAAGTCGCAAATATTTACGCATATGTATGTTATGAAGAAAAAAATCTATGAAGTAAAAGCCTACACACAACAGATCTTTATTATACATACTTCTGACTTTGTCCTTGACTATGAAATTAAAATTGCGAATTAAACACACTTAGGAGTATGAGTATGAATTTGTATTTTAATGTTAAAATTGACTCCATGCCTCTCTAAACTAAAGTCCTAAAGTGCTATCAGAAGTCCGCTGCCTAGTAATAAAAAGTCGTAATTCTATATTGATTCCATAGTAAGATACGACTTCTAAACGTATCCGGCAGAAATTTCCTCAACAAGAAGTAAATTCCTGCCCGTCAGTTGAAATCGCGACAAGCGAGACAATCTATTTTAAGAATGAAAATAAAGTCTGACATATTTTAGAAATGCCACGTTTTTGTTTGATTGGTTTTGTGAAATATCACAATCGTAAAAATGTACTCTGACATTTAAACAACTTACTTTGTCAGCCTTAATAATAAATGCCAGCTACTATTTTAATTCTGATTTTATTACACTTGCTAATTGTCAACGGTCATTGTAAAATTATGGTAAGGATACAGGTAACTATGGTGTCAGATACAAATGAGGTTCAAACTTAACGGAACCGGGTTCTACAAATCGAGGGAGGGAAATGTTCTGTGTTGGAGCGCTTCGATTTTCGCGCAAATTATAATAAGTGTACTAGACGTCCGTTTACGGCGGAGTTTTGGTCAAATCAGACATCTAGTACACAATTTACAAGCGCAAATTTTATAAGCGTAATAAGTGCAAACATACAACGGTCAGAGACAGAACATTACAGTTCTTAAAATTTCATAACGGTCTGTGTGTCTGTTTTCTCCTTCAGGCAAACAGAAAGACGAAAACGAAACGGTTGCGTACTGTTTATTAATAAATACAATTATTTTTGATCTAATGTAATAGTTGATATAAGGTAACGTTTGACATAATAATGTTAACCAAAATTATTAGTGTGTAACCTAACCTAGCCTAACTTACTGGTCTAACAAATTACAAATTCATTTATTTCAATGGATATAGAGGAAAAAAAATAGTTATATCAAACATTGCACTATAATGAAACATGACAATAGGTCAACAAACGTTATACCAAAGCGGCGTGCGCCCAAACGAAATCTCGATTTGTATGAAAACATGAGCATTGATATTTCCTCTTGACTAGGGCAACAACACAATATTTACGATGATCAAGAGTAATTTACTACTCCAACGGCAATCGGTTCCACATGATATTTTTTTTTTGATATGAAAATGAGTTGATGTTGTCGGTTCTACATGTAATATTTTCTTTTTTTTAAAACATGTCAACGAATTAACGCTATCAGGTCTACATAGAATATTTTCTTTCTTTTAAAAATGACAATGAGTTGAGGGTATCGGTTCTACATGCAGTATATTTTTTTAAAGGTGACAATGAGTTGAGGATATCGGTTCTATATGCATTATTTACTTTTTTTAAAGATGACAATGAGTTGAAGGTATCGGTTCTACATGCAATACTTTCTTTTTTTATATGAATATGAGTCGAGGGTATCGGTTTCACATGCAATATTTTCGTTTTTTAAATGACTGAGTTGAGCAACTATCGGTTCTACATGCAATACTTTCTATTTTTTATATGACTATGAGCTGAGGGTATTGGTTCTACATGCAATATTTTCTTTTGTTTTAAAGATGACAATGAGTTTAGGGCATCGGTTCTACATGCAATATTTTCTTGTTTGAAAGATGACAATGAGTTGAGGGCATCGGTTCTACATGCAATATATATTTTTAACGTCTATAAGTTGAGGGTGTCGGTTCTACATGCAATATTTTCTTTTTTTAATTGATAATGAGTTGAGGGTGTCGGTTTTCTACATGAAATACTTTCTTTTTTTATATGATTATGAGTTGAGGGTGACGATTCTATATGCATTTTTTTTAAAGATGACAATGAGTTGAGGGTATCGGTTATACATGCAATATCTTTTTTAAGACGACAATGACTTGAGGGTATCGGTTCTACGTGCAATATTTTCTTTTTTTTTTTAGATGTAAATGAGCTGAGGGTTATATTTACCAGGTTCGTGCGACGGGTGCGTGACACACGTAGATATACCGCTGCACAGCAAGCGCCAGGGTCAACCAGATGCTCGCCGTGTGAAACATTGCTGGGATTACCTGCGAACAATATTTGCTTTAGTTATGCCTAGATCACACGTACCGAGTAAACGGGCGAGACAGTGCTCTCGGCCGATTACTCGGCACGTATAAACATAGCGCCGAGTGCTCGGCCGAGCGCTCGGCCGAACGAAGCGGCGAGACAGTAGCTCGGCGGCCGTTCTATCTACTAGGCCGAGTGTCCACCCTCCCGCTTCCCCGCACTGTCTCGCTCGCTCACTCGGCAGGTCTGAACGTGTACTGTGGCGCCACTCGGCCGTCACGTCGAAGCGCGTGCCATTTATTGTGATTTTTTTTGAAAAAAATTCAAATAAATACACCATGTCTTCGAATATGAAATGGGACCTGGAAACTACTATTAAATTTATACAGTTATATAAAGTACATCAGTGTCTGTGGAACTTTCAAACTCCGGAATACTAGATAAAACAAAAACGGGATGCAGCATATAAGTTCATAGTTCAAGAAATGAATGTCGCTGGATTTGGTACGGTAGAAGAAGAAAAGAAAGATCTCTCAATAGAACTGAACTGACTGTCCTAATTTCAAAACACGTGTGAACAGGCACTCGCTTATATCACTGTCTCGGCCGAGAAACATTTTACTGTCTCGCCCGTTTGCTCGGTACGTGTGATCAAGGCATAAGACTTTTAAAAACCATTTTTTTTTTGTATAAAAAAGAAAGAAAAAGAAAGAACGATTATATCGTTAGTATTACAAAAATAACATACAAAAACTATGTTAGTTTATGTAGTAGCGAAAAGTTGAAAAATATTATGCTTAAAGCGGGGTTTGAACCCACGTCCCCACGGGTTTCTGGGCCAGACGGGATACCAATTATGCCATCAAAGCCACTAGCCAAACCGGTCAGCCAGTTTCAGCCAGTAGCGTTACTGCTTTCGTAAAAAAAATGATTTATAAAAACTATCGAGAGATATCTTTAATAATTACAAAAACGGTTTAAACTCATGTAAAAATTAAAAAAAAATTCCATTATATTCCGTAATGGAATTAATGCAAGTTTATCATAAACAATGACATAAAAACATAAAACTATAACTTGTATGGGATAATATTATAAAAAGATTTATAAATGTTCATAGCAGATCGAAACATGTCGGGCCGTTCCTGACAAATTTTAGGTACGTGAGTTTAAACCGTTTTTATAATTATTTGTTATATAAGACATAAGATGAAAAAGAATGAATATTAAATTAATTTATCTTATATAAATTGATTTAGTTGCAAACTACGGCACAGATTTGTTTAAATTTTATTAAGACCGTAATATAAACAACTATTTTAAAAAGACATTTCTTTTACAATCCCACTTCTGAAACGAGCATAGGTTTTCATTAACGATGTCGTTTCGAAAGAGCCATCAAAAGGAAGATAAGTTCTTTAGGAAGTTTGTCATTTACCTCCAGTTTCAACAGATGATGGTGTAATAAGGATTTATTTCAGGATTATAAAAGTTCGCACTTCAAAGAATTTTTATGCTCATTACCCGAAGGTAATGAGGAAATTTAAGCTAAAAATGTGTTTGAATTACTGCCATTTAATTTAATGATGCCGACTTAAATTATTTGAAATGGAATTGTATGCCGTAGATATTAAAAGTTATTTATAATTTGGGCTACGAATATAGGTGTGTTGTAATCAGAGGAGATACATATAATATGTTAGTTCACTAATATTGGTTTTTCTGCTAATTCATTACCTGAATATAAATAGCATTCGACCAAGTCTGTGGTGTTAAAAAAATATTGATATGTATATTGCATATTGATCATACTAAAGGCGAAATATACATGCCTGGGATTACTAGGGGGACCCATACGAAAGTGACGTAGCAAAATATTTTATCGACAAAAAATATATCGATGTTACTGTCAACATCTAAATGTCATCGACATAAATAAATATTTCTTATTTCTCCACATTTTTAAATAAAAAAATAATAATTAAAACGTGTATTTACATGCTTATTTTAAAATAATTTTCATAATATACGTAAATTGTCATTTTGATTGAAATGACATCCTCATACTTTTATTATCTTAATTTAAGAGGCTCAATATCAGATCAGATATGACATCGAACCTCTTTATAGTAATCGAGAATGTTCAATGAGCACATATATTAATTTAATTATATCTACATATTTTTTGTCGATATCCTATCCCTAGAACATGCCCCGAGTTAGCACAGGTATGCTTATAAAGGCGAAGTTCGTGAGAGTGTTCATGTGTATGTTTGTTACTTTTTCACGCTCAAAGGCAGGACCAATTTTGATAAATGTTGGTATGAAGGTCACCCTAGATTAACACAAAGGCTACTTTTTATCCCGAAAAAATTTAGTGTTCCTGTGGGATTAGCGGGTAACACCGCGCCGTGCAACTATATTATGTTCTTAGTTTTAATTGCTTACTTTTATTTTTATCCTAGGATATGAAAAAAATACTAAGACTGATTTGCAAAGGCCAATGGCAAAGCCATAGAAGGAACATCTAGTGCATGGTAACTACAAAGTTATTAGGATCGAGCCGGTAATTATCGAGCACACATTTGCCTCCGGGTCTTTAATCACGGCGGGCGTAATTGTTGCCTCGCACGCTTCCTTTGTGTTACGATATTGAACCTGCTTTATATTTCTAGGAAAATGCGAATGCGTTTCCTTTCTGAAATTATAGCCCAACGAGTTGGTGTTTAGCCCTATATATTGCGAAATTTTAGTGGTACCAATTTAATTTACTGGCAGCGAAATTTTTGGTAACTGACGTTGAAAGTTAGTGAATTTCACTCAAGTAAACAAACAGGGAAACACGATTCAAATACTCTGCAAATTTCGTCTCTATGATTGGTTAGATACGCACACATAAGACCAAAGCCGGTATCATCCTTCTATATGTTAAAGTCAAAGTCAAAGTATTTTATTTTGTAAAACATAGGTGAATATAGGTGGAACAAAAATATAAAGTAACACTATGTTTTGCCAGTTGGCGTACAAAAACATCCATTTAGCAGTATTTAGGTTGTTGTATGAAGACTATCGTTTTAAGCGTAAATAAAAAAATAAAAAAAAATTGTTTCGTCTTGCCCTACTCATCAGCAAGATGTCACTTGTCCCAATCCTCGGCTAGCTCCCATTGGTTGCTAGGTATGTTAAAAGCAATCATGGCACAGTCTTTGAAGCGCGACCTCTCTGAGCAGAATCTGTCTGGCTGGGCGTGGGCAAACGAGTGAGCTCCATGCAGTGGCCCTAGCTACCAAGCTACCACAGCCGCTACCTGGTCATGGCTGTGATACTGTGTAGCTGAGCTGTGTCCAGGACAGTTTCATTTGTCACACGATATAGGTATAGGTGGCAGCACTATCAACGTTAATGGCACTTCAATTTTCTCTGTTTGTACATGGTTAACTGGTAGAGTCATTCGCATTAAGTTCCCCGTTTGTACTGATTTTTGTTTTATGCATGAGTGTTTAAATAAATGAATTACAACTTATAAGATTCGGATTGGTACACTAGTTTAACCAGGGGGTCTGTGATAAGTGACAAAGCATCTGTCACTCACACTTGCATCTTATCAAAGCGCGACGAATGCTTTGTCACTTATTTATCTCGTGATAAAAGCATGGGCCCCCATTCACACCATCGTTGTGTACGTTACATTTTAAAATGTCAAACATCTCTTAAATTATGTCACGATCCCAATTTTGGACAGGACTCAAGCTGTCAACTGCCAATATCCGTTGAAGAGGGTGAGATAAGTACAAACTGTACTGGATTCAGTGGATTTAGCGATAGCATCCGAAATTGATTGTTTCCGATGCTTTAATACACTTTTCTTAAATCCGGAGGGTTTATATTTAATCACTGTAAATCCTTTAAAAACATATAAATAATTGTTTTTCTTACGACTTACACAGCACTACTTTACAACAAAATAGCCTAAGGTTAAATACCTTTCAAAAACAATAGTGTTTCGAAATAAAAGTAATTAAATATCATGGAGACTACTGTTTTATTTCCACCAAACATAAGTAAAGTAATGAGTAAAAACGCATTTTTTTGTATTATTTCATTTTTTGTATTAACATTCGTATGTATTGAATCTTTTTGTACAGTACTTATGTTCACCGAATTTAACCGTGAATGTAAACCGATTTTGATGATGTTGGTTCTAAATAAATGTTCATTGAGGTGAATCGAATTGTAAAAACCGTACATGTCTGCATTCAACCAATCCTGCGATGCGGTGGACATTTCCAGGGTCCATCATCAGGTAAATTTTATGATACTGGTTCTAACTGCTCATCAAAGTGAATCGGACTGCAAAAACTGCACATATGTATCTTGAACGAATCCTGAGGTCCAGTAGGCACTTTAAAGATCGGGTCAAGTTCATCTTATTAAATATTTAATAAAACTGACGTGTAAAACAAGTACAATTTCCAAGACGTTGTTTTCGTTTTGTTGGTGAAGGCAACCCTACTACAACCAGTCGTTGCACGTCATTCTAAATCACAAAACAGATACTAGTAGGCTTCCTTTGCAAACGCAGTAAATAACAAAAGAGTGCGCCTCTGTAGTGTGCCAATTCTGTGCCGATATTGTGCCAATATTTACTGATTAGCAGAATATCAGTTGCATTTCGGTGCACGTAACTTAATATTGATTCATCGCTCGCTCCGAACAGCCGATAATTATGATAAATATATGTAAATAGTCGTTAGCTCTCTAATTTCACTATTTATCGCATTGTCCAGCTATTTGAGTATACAAGCGGACAGCGCGGTTGGTCTGCAGTTATACAACGCGAACTGCTATATTGCAGCTGAGTTGCAGTTCAAGTACTGTCTGCATGTAGGTATCGGCTTTTAAATTTTCGAAATCTTCGTCGCTGCCTTTGGAAAAGTGTAACTTCCTTATGCCTTAGGGTCCTTTATCCGTTAAAAATGCCGATTGTTATACATACACATTTGTCTCCATGATCAAACATGTTTCTTAACATATTATCAGAATGTTACTCCCTACTCGAATTTGACAAAATTCAGGCAGAATACATGTTTTTTTTTACTTATTTTCTACTGCACGCAATGAACGCATGAAATAGTTATATGTTACTTTCATGAACTCAGGGAAAAGTACTAATCACCTTAAAAAGTTTATTTTCATCGAAACAATTTACAACATTGGATAATTAAATTAAAATTAAGCCTAAAAAAATACAACTAAAGAACTATAATCTAAAATCTCAAATTAAGCTAAAATTAAATCTAGAAAACTGTGCCCCCGCGGCGTGGTCCCGAAGACGCTGGCAGCATTTCCTCGCTGAATCGCAATGCTGATGCGAAAAAAGTTGGTTGTAGTTATCAATAATTTTGTCATAAAATGAAAAAAAAAAGTTTTTTTTTTAAAGGAATAAGGTCCCTATACGACAGAAGTTGGTTTATTTAATTATAAGACATGTGCTTAAGGTTTGATTGCTCTGACTCTTCTTTTTCCACATAGTTCTTATATTACTTAGTTTTATTTTCGTTTCACAAAATAAACAGGACAGGTAGAACAATATGTCGAAATTCTGCAGGAACTTTTTATCTCAATTCACGATTTTAATCAAAAACTGAAGGACTCAGTATCGCTTATCTTACTAGCAAAAGTAGAGAGGGCCATTATTCCCAATAGCGTCCGAGGTTTTAAAGGAACTGAACTAAATTCCTTCCATTGACATTCTGTCATTGAAAACTTTCACAAACTTATCCCTGCACCTCCTAATACCACAGTTCAGAGTAATCTGTACAAAATTTCCAACTTACCAACCGCAAATAATTCCGCGCGTGGTATCGAGAAAAGTAAAAACGCTTCAAAGTATTACAAGCTCCAGTTTGGGGAAGATAAAGATAGTTTTGCTCCGATGTTCAATAAAGATTGAAGTTTTAGTGCTTAGTAAGTGATTTTGATTCGGTACGCCCCAGTTTGGTTCAGTGTAGAATTTAACGTTTTATTTAAAGTGTCACATATTGTATACACTATTATAAAATTGAATGTTAGCTTTGTTATGTTACTTACATATGTAAAAATTCAAAGATTTGAAAAACATTGAAGATATTTTACAAAAATAAAGTCAATTAGATGATTTCGAGATCACTGAATTATAAAATAGTTATAGTATTAGGTTAGTTTGTTTGATTTCGGAGGTTGGTTAGGGGGACATACGGGGGCCCACGCCCAGGAGGCGACTATTACATACTTAATGGCAAAACTATATTTTATTATTTTTTGTTTATATTTTACTAATTTGTAAAATTACTAGAATAAATATAATAAAGTAGTGGAATAAACATCCTAAAGAAGGTTATGGGATACTTTTTACCCGACTATAATAATAATAATAATATATCTTTATTTCAGACTGACACAAGTGTGTTAATAATAATGAATATAGTAGTAGGAAAAAAATACGCGGACATCGTTGCGAGCCCTTTAAGTACATATTTTTAGGTATCAATAAATATAGGTATCCCTTATTCTTAAGTGGATTGCGCCACCGCCCTATGAATTATAATCGTTCAGTCGATGTGAACGGAATCGTTAAACTAATGTTTGATTCATATAACGTTTTCAATTTTTCCGGTTGTATAAATGGGTGGCACTCACTGTAACCCGAAATACGTTACTTCTACGTACTCGACATTTAGAAGTAGTGACTTTCCAACTAATACAGAGTGTAAATGAATTACGGGTAAATATTTTTTCAAAATTAAATCCTCTTTCTTGCTTCGTGACTTCAGGTCGTTATTCTATGCATCATGCATCAAAGCTATCACATCCACACGGATTCCTGCCTTCAAAATAACTTATAAGTAGTATTTTAATATAATATAAGTTAAAAATTACCATGTTTCAGACATTTCATCAAAAATATAGGTCTACTGCTTACAGAGCCATTAGTTTAGTGGATCAGCTCAGTTGAAAACTAAAAAGTATAAGCAGTTGTACCCTTTACTGGTTCCGCACACTACGGCTTCTTGTGGCCGCGACAGTATATATGTCTCTTTTGCACGCTCGAAGTGAGAAAGGGAGAAATGTACTGACGTGGCTACAAGAAGCCATAGTGTGCGCTGGCTCCTAGATTCAAATCATATATGTCTCACGCTAAGCTAGAGCCGTTTGACATAAAGAACCAAAGCTAACAAGAGCCGTTCACATGAGTCACTTTGTCATGAAAACCCTTTGACCATTATATTTGCACATTCTATATTAACCCCTGTTATGTCCTATTATAACTAGCAGCGCGACCCGAACGTTACGGGCGGTGACCGGTTGAGTGAGATATCCTAGCGCGACGACCATACGAGTGAGCGTGACACATACCGCGCACCGAGTCCACATGAACTATGAAGTGTTTATTGCCATCACTGGGAGATGCTTGCAAAATTAGATGTGCAAATATGAAGTTTAGAATTTTTGAGGCGTAATGTAACGTAAACGTAATGTTACACTGTGAGTTTTTTTTAAATATTATATACAATTTTTATTTTTACGACGATCATAATATAAATGCATGTAAATTGACCTAGCGTATTTTATACAGATATTTTGTGTTATGAAATAAATAAATCTAATAGTTATCATTATTCTAAAGTGGATACACAACATTTTTTTATTGAAACATTGCATTGACACAAAGATGAAAACACAAAAAAAAAATGTATAACCTGTTATGTAACAAGTACCCAATGTAATAATTAATAGCTATATTATGACATTGCTACATTAAAATTTGCTACTTTTTATCTTTTGAATCTTTGATCCAACAAAACCTCTACTTCTAGCCTTAGTTCTTCCTTACCTTCTAATTTTACGTAATATGATACATTTATTATCTTTTACATTAAAGGCAATAGCATCATTCCCTAGCCCTTATCCCATTTATCCCGCTTCATCGCGCATCATGTTTTCTTCCTACTTTTTTCCCTATTACATTAAAGGCATCATATATGTATATACAGGGTGTAACCGACAGCGTACCGAAAATGAAAACTGTAGTTTTAGACCATAATCACGAACTGAAAACGAGTGTTCATTTTCTCAGAAAACTCAAGGATAAGATTTTCCAAAATAAATTATAAAACTCGACGCACAATGTATTGCGTCCATTTCTCCCGGGTGCAGACGTGCGGGGAGGGGAGCACGCGGCAAGCATCGACCAGTTCAGGCGCTCCCCACTCCACTCACGCGTCAGCGCAAAACATACCGTTACGTTAATGCGCATCGAATGACATGAATGAATGCAACCACAAAAACAACGCAACCACAGATCACAACTAGTGTACTACCTAACACCAATAACAACTTACCGATTAATTAAAACAGTCTAACAAGATTATTTTCATTCAAGCAAGTAAAGCAAATAAAATGTGCGGGTAGGTAAACATTAAGCATGCGTCCAACCGCAGCAGCCTGCGCGAGCGCACTGGCCTGGCGGATCAATGACCGGCCAGTACCGTTGTCTGTCCCACTCCACGCGCTCTGTGTTGTACCGTAAAACTTACATGATACTGTTTGTGATACATTGTGTGTTTTGCGGAAAATGCTATTTTCATGCGATTTTTCATGAAAAATTGTTACCGGTAGAGTTCCATTAACGGAAAAATAAAGAAAAGATGAAACTCGCGAGGAAAATTTGTGAATTTTCTCACAGAAATTTCCACGATTTTCCAACCCAGAATAATGGTCTGAAGCCATGGTTTCAGGTACACCGTCGGTTACACCCTGTATATTAGGAGACGATTACGAAAGTAAAACACCACTTTTCTTTATGATTCAAAATCCCAAACATTGTTCAAATTACCGTTTCCACCCTGTATGGAACCGGGTGAAGGTTAAAGTTCACAGAAAACGTTTAGAGCAGTCATTAAAACGCTTTGAAGTCTCACGTATAAAACTGAAGTTTCTAGGGATTTGAATTTTATTGAAAAAATTCTTAGCGAGGCAGATGTCAGTTAAAGTCCGGCAAGGTATCTTTTGCGTTGTGTTTTAATCTTTGTATCGAAGCAATCACAGTAGCGAACAAAAAACACTTTGAATATATGTGACGTTTTAAGCGACAAAGTGGGTCCTTTTCATTGAAAACGTCACATATCAGCATTATGACTACGGAAATCACCAATGTTATTCATAGTTAAATAACTATGTTCAGCTAAATTATTCACTCCGGCGCCGTTTACACCCTGTATACACCAGCTGAAGGTTAAAGTTCAAAGGAAACGTTTATAGCAGTCAGCGGAACGCTTTGAAGTTACACGTGTAAAGCTGAAGTTTCAAGTATATAGACTTTTATCATGAATAACTTTATATAAGGATACTAGGGCCCACAACTTTGGCCGCGTATTTCTTCACCATACTTGGGTAAAAAGTATCCTTGAACCGTCTTTGGATGGCCAGTTATCTCTGTACCAAAATCGTTTAAAATTGACAACATTTCATATTTTTAAGACTATAATTTTACTGCTTAAAAAGATGAAGTAATCTCTGTTTTTATTTATTTTCTGAGATGATTATTTATTTTATTATTAATTTATAAAAACATACTCATTTTAAAATGTGGCAACACCAAAACCAGAACTTAATGGAACGGTTACTTTAGTCGGTTTTCTTATTTAAAAAAAACTTCTAATTCTAATTTTAAAATATGGCTTCCATCAGGTTAATGATGATTTCGCCAATTTCAAGTTTGCTCGTAGAGCATGCCGTTGTTCGGTGAGGTTTTGCTTTTTGTAAAGTGATAGCGATTTACAAAAAACCACGCGGACTATCGGGCCTTGACCCAGGAAGGGCTATGAACGCTTCAAGTTGAATTCTTCATTAGCTATTCACTCATACGTTAGATCACTGCACAATACGCTATCAATACTACACATTGAACAACTAAAATGAATAAATAATGAACAACTAAACTTAAACGCATGCGGCCATCTTGGGACACGAACCGGAAGCCCTAAAAAAAACTTAATAAAACTCGGTATGCATCTGTCATCTGTCAACGTCACATAAAAAAAAAAAAAAAATTGTTTCGCTCTTTGGTTTAGACAACAACCCTATTCAGCCCGTATTGTCTTAGATTCCAGTTATTTGATGTATTTTCTTATATTTCTTTAAATACAGAAGAATAAATTCAAAGTTTTTTTTTAAGGTACACGACATAAAGCCCTGTCGATCTCTATATTAATTTCCACCTGTTATAAATATGAAATGTTGTCAATTCCTCGAGGCGTTTCGGCGTGATGAGATGACAAAGCAATTATGACAAACATTGCGGCGCGCGGCACCATCTGTTGGTGGAAAAATCTTTGTCTGCTTATCACACCAAAACAGCTGGAAAGATTTTATCCATTTTTTAATGTATAACTGGACATTCAAAGATGTTTAAAGGATACTTTTAACCCGACTACGGAAAATAAATAGTTGTAAGCCAACGAACTCTCCTAGGCTTTAATTAATAGTACATTACTGCAGAGGCCGCGAAATAGGGGATTATTGGCCGAGTAGTAATAGATGGCCGAGTGATAACGAGGCCATCTAGAGATACGAGGCCGACAATCCCTGTTCGCGCCGAGGCTTGTATAGTGCTTTTCTCAAATAAATCCAAGGAAATAATACAAATGTTCAACTTATATATTCATATAAAAACAAAAATATTTCAAACTTAATAAAAAAAAACAAATTTATTTTTTTAAGCTGTTCGGGTCAATGTTTTTGCCACCAAATGTTAAGATGATTCTATTTATTAAAAAATGACAACACCTTATTAATTAGATATTGTTATATATTTTAACAATAAACGTGATTCCTTGTTTATTTTATTGAATATCTGATTTAATCTAATTGAATAAACTAGTTAAATATAAGAAATAAAACGTAAATATACATGCACAAACTAAGTTTTTTTTTATTGGCAGTATGCCATAGATTATCAATAAAAGAAATAAACCCCACTGAAACAAAAGACAATCTCTTTGTTGGCTACGGCCAATAATGTTGTATGAAATTCCTTTATATCGTTCTAATTTGAAATTAGAACGAATCTTCAACAATTGCTATACAAAGACGTATTTCGCGTTCTAATACCACGATCATAAGAACGACATTTCCTTGGATGTTTGAGAAAATATAATAAATTACTAGCTGCGCCGCGCGGTGTTACCCGCTCAAACCACGGGAACACAATTTTTTTCGGGATAAAAAGTAGCCTATGTGTTAATCCAGGGTGTCAGCTACCTTCATAACAAAATTTATCAAAATTCGTCCAGCCAAACCACCGTGCAGTAACAAACAAACAAACATTCACCATTATAATATTAGATAAGTGTGATTAAAGATACACATGAAACGAAATCTTATCGCCCTATTTGATGATGAAATTTAAGAATAAATTGAAACCAAACTGAATTAATTTTTCCATTTTATCCGTCGAATTGACTTCTGACAATCCAATATCAAAGAATAACGCCTTATGTTTTTAGGAAATATTATAAAATAACTTCGCTATAAATTAGATAACTGGTTGGTTTGGGCGATGAAGTATCATAATAGTTGTATATATATTTTTCCACTTCTCCTGCTTAAAAAGCACGAAATTTTAGCTTCGAAAACGAGTTTAAAATGGTACTTTTAGTCCCAAGGGTTCAAATAGAAACCATATAAGTCAAAATGCATATGAAAAAATTAAAACTAAAAGCCAAACATGACACTTAGATATTTTGTTCCCCGCTCAATACGTTCGCTCGTCCAACAACACGTCGTGTCATGTCATGGTGGCTTATTTTAGCCCCGTTGTCAAATAATCTACTATTGCGTCTCAGTTGACTGTCAATCATTTATTAACACGACCATTTTGAAAGTTTCATGCTTCGGCAAAGACGGAATTCATACAAAAAAGTTTGAGCTAAAAACAACACAAGACATTTGCCTTCATATAAATACTTTGAGATATGTTCAGCTATAGACGGAGTGAAAACTTGCGACGGTCCAAGTCGCCGTCCACAGACGTGATTGCTTACTACGATCGTCCTAATTTAAATCTCTCGATGTGAAAGTGCCCAATACAAAAAACAGCAGATCGATCCACCTTGTTTAAGGCCTTCCCACGCGCGTCTTCCGGTCCGCGGTCGCCACTCAAGAACCTTTCTGCTCCAACGGCCATCGGTTCTCCGAGTAACGTGGCGCCCACGGTATTTACCGGTATATTTATACCTACATGTAAAGGTCAGACTCGGAGAATTGTACAGGAAAATAGGTATTTTATTGTGTCGTTTATTGGCAGCGAGAAATGTAATAGCGTTCAAACGCTTCCACAACAAATACTCCAGCTAATAATACTGTGCGCTTGCCCATATATTTCAGAAAAAGATTTTATATATTGCAATATTTTTACTAGCTTTTACTTAGCTTGCAAGGTATGTATAGCCCTAACAAGTGTTGGTCCTGCTTTTCGCTTTCATATCGTGCAATAATCTGCATACGTCATATTATAGTTGCATTATTAAACGTCAGTAGCGATTTGTCAAGGATTTGTCATCAATTTTTGAATGTTTTGACATTTTGACTTCCGGTTTGTGACTTAAGATGGCCGCATGCGTTTAAGTTGCGTTGTTCATTATTTATTCATTTTTGTTGTTCAATGTGTAGTATTGATAGCGTATTGTGCAGTGATCTAACGTATGAGTGAATAGCTAATGAAGAATTCAACTTGAAGCGTTCATAGCCCTTCCTGGGTCAAGGCCCGATAGTCCGCGTGGTTTTTTGTAAATCGCTATCACTTTACAAAAAGCAAAACCTCACCGAACAACGGCATGCTCTAAGAGCAAACTTGAAATTGGCGAAATCATCATTAACCTGATGGAAGCCATATTTTAAAACTAGAATAGCTAGACATTGTTTACCGAAATACTGCCCAATCCTTCGTTCTTACGCCAATAAATCTCAATAGCCCTGTTCTAAGTAGTAACATTGATAATATGTTAAGAAACATGTTTGACCATAGAGAAAAATATTTAAAACATTCAGCATTTTTGAACGGACAAGGAGCCTTATCACTCTTAAAATTTTCAAGAAACTTTACATCTTGAACTTTATAGAAAGAAACTGTTGACAATACGTTAATAAACAAGAACGATCATATAGAAAAATGTCTAAAACAATCAGCATTGAAAAAGGAATAAGGCCTCTTAATATGTACCACTTCAAATTTCCAAGAAACCTTATATCTAGAACTTTCTAGAAAGAAACTGAACACGTTAACCGTGCACCATTTAGTAACGGAAATTGAAGATCGACCTTCGATTCCATTAGAACCGACTCTAAAACTACAGCTTAAAAGTCCACATTTTAACATTTTACCAGTGAAACTCTTTAGTGCGAAGATTTCAACTCTAAATGTAAGTAAATAAAGTGGTGTTTTAAAAGGGGAGACCGAGGTAAAATGCAATAGCCAAGACAGCAATTTCCTCGCGGAAGCGGGGAGCTCGGGGATATATGGACCACCGCAGGATGTATTACTTAATATGTGTGCACTTTGAGAATGCAATAATGTATGTGGGACTGTGGGTTTTACCTAGTGTTTTTAACCTTTGATAAAATAATCCGCGTTGTGCCTCAAGTGTGTAGGTTTACTCGTATATTAAAAAAAAAAACTGGCCAAGTGGGAGTCGGACAAACACTTAACTGGCCGGGTTAAGTTCGCTCCTTGTATTTATGGCGCCGGATACAAATGAGGTGCAAAGTTAACGCTACCGATCACGTTTGTTGTACGGGAACTCTCCCACTAACGGCCTCGGGTGACGTGAATATAAGGAAAATAATTTCTGCCGTCACTCATGCAATTTTTTAACGGTCTTAATTTTCTTATGTACCTAAGTATCCCAATCCAAATAATGTCAAATTTTGTCGAACAACGCCTAAAATATAAAGCCTTCTGTAAGCCTGTAAAGCCTTTTAGTGTTTTATTCTGTCTGTGCTTATTATTAATTAAGTATGTGGTATCATTTCAGTTTTATTTTCACTGCAAAAGTAGTTCTATTGTGCCGATGGGCCTTTGTTCTGAACACGAGGAAGCGTGTTTCTGTTGCTTTATTTAAATCCAAGGCTTATAAGAAGATTTATTATTATTATTATAAGAAGACAGCAATACTTTTTAGTTTGCCGTTGTCAGGTTAAAACTAACTTATAAGTATTAAGTACCCTCATAAAATTACAAGTAATATTAGTATTTTTAGTGATTATTTTTTTGTTGTTACTTATGTGTATGTTACTTGCACCGCGTCAAGTTTTTCAGCTTTGTCCTAAGGTTGACTGGTAATGCCTCATGGCATCAAGTCCGCAAGGGCGTACGATAAGTATTCTTTTGTTCAATACAGATGATATAAAATAAAACGAGACAGACTCGCTACCCACCATGAGTCGTTCTACTAAGTACCTATACACAGACACACACACATTCACAAATATATATCACGTTTTACACAAACGACCTGTAAAATGCAGTTCTAATCTCCCTTTTGCAAAGATCAGAGCAGATTACCATCTATAATAGTATTGTATTTTGTTATGCCCGTGTCTCTGATACTATTTTTTGTTCTGTGGTATCATTTCAGGTTTATTTTCACTGCAAAAGTAGTTCTATTGTACCGATGGAAATTGTCCTGCACACGAGAAAACGCGTTTCTGTTGCTTTATTTACCTAAATCCACAGCTTTTAAGTACGATAAAAGCAGCATAAATATTTACTACTAGAAGGCACTTCGTTAGCTAGGATAAGAAAACGGTAACTCTCTTTTCTGCTTTGTCGTCGTCGGGTAAAACTATATAAATATAATATAAAATATATAAATATCGGACAACCTCACACAAATCGATCTAGTCCCAAATTAAGCACAAGAAGGCTTGTGTTATGGGTACTAGACGACGATATTCATACTTATATAGATAGATTTATACTTGAATACATAGAACAACCATGACCCAAGCACAAATATTCGAGTTCATTACACAAACATTTGCCCTGGCCGGGATTCGAACCCGGGATCTAAACTATTGTGCAACTATCCGTCCATGCTTGGCTTGAAGGCAAACTACCTACCTACTAGCACAACCTCAACCATGTACCCGTTATTGACGGCTTCATTGAACGCTTCAAGAGTTTGCGGATATTTCGAAGAACTCAGAGCAGTTTTCATTTTGTCATCTGTACTTTCCTTATCATATCGTCAACCAGCTGCGTTCCGCTGTGTTACCCGCTTTTTTACAGTAACCTATGTGTTAATCCAGGGTGTCGGCTACTTCCATACAGAGTTTCATCAAAATTGGTTCAGCCGTTTGAGTGTTAAGAAGTAACAAACATATAAACACACTCAACAACTTTCGCCTTTATAATATTACCGTGATAAACAGATAATGATTGTGAGACAACGGTTGTTGCTCATGAGACCTAAACCATTATTCCAAAATAAAAGATAAATTAACTTGGCATTCAGTGCACAGCTGGAAGATGTAGTCTTTGTCCGATTATACTTAAAAGATTTGGTTCAGTGACTCGAAATTTGTCTTAACAACCATTTTATACAGATTTTAGGGTTCCGTAGTCAACTAGGAACCCGTATAGTTTCGCCATGTCCGTCTGTCTGTCTGTCTGTCTATCTGTCCGTCCGGGATTATTATTTAGCACTAGAAAGCTGAAATTGGGTATGAGTATGTGTATCACGCCGACAAGACGGTAAAATAAAAACTATAACAAAACTTTTTTTCGGGAGGGTACCTCCCGTACACCTAAAGTGGGGGTGATTTTTTTTTTGTTCCTACACTAGTGTCGTTGAATAGATTTCAAACATTATTTTTTGTATAGTCAGCAGTTTTGTAAATATTCGCTCCAGAAATCCAAAAAATAGCGTCCCCCCCTCAATTTTTTTAGGGTTCCGTACCCAAAGGGTAAAAACGGGACCCTATAACTGAGACTTCGCTGTCCGTCCATCCATCCGTCTGTCACCAGGCTGTATCTCAAGAACGGTGATAGCTAGACAGTTGAAATTTTCACAGATGATGTATTTCTATTGTCGCTATTACAACAAATCCTAAAAATAAAATTAAATAAATATTTAAGGGCGGCTCCCATACAACAAACTTGTTTTATGGTACGGAATCCTTCATGCGCGAGTCGGACTCGCACTTGCCCAATTTTTTTATTTATTTATATAAAGGGGCGTGTCGCTGAGTGACAACATCCCCCCATTTTATAAATGCTTTAAATATTGACAAAAAGGTTAATAATTTGAGAAATAATGTAACGTGATTTACTGCAATGTAAACAGGACTCGAACCCGCGACCCTACGTTGTCGGCGTAGAGCACTACCAACAAAAACAGTACAAAATAAATGTTGGCCGATCTGATCAGGTTGGTTTGGTTTTCATTATCCTAGTATGTAGCTGATGGTGGCTAATAAGAAATGTTTTTCATAGAAATTATTATAAATATGGTTTCCATTAAGGCCCTGGGGGCTAGCTAAAATGACGTACTTTTTGAACAGGAGAAGTAATAATATATTTGTATTCCCATTTCACTTTGACGGCTGTCGAAAATTGAACAGAGAAATTCTCATTAGTACAGAGTATTTAGTTTAAATTTGATCAAGAATCGTATTTCGTTATTATTCACATTACAAAATACAATATACCCGTGAAAACAATAGGTATCAGAAAACACGAAAATGGAAGTACACGTGCGAAATAGAAACAAATCCGAGAGGTATATTCAATATAGTCCTTGCTTAAACAAAACATGTGCAAAATGAAATATATTTTTCATCATACTTGCTAGAAATGCGGGCGGTAAGTCGTAAATTAGGCCCTAGAGCGGTAAGTAATTTTTATCTTCTTCTTTTTAATTTCTTTTTTCTTTTATTTCTAACCATAATGATGTTTTTTATGTTTTTTATTTTATTTTTAGTTATAAGTTTATCAATAAATTGCTTTTCTATCTGTAACTGACGATTCGAAAGTGCTTGTAGCTAGGCCTACTTAAATAAAGAATATTTTTACTTGACTTTGACTTTATCACACTTTAAGGGTTTACATGCTAAAAACTGGGCTGTAAGTCGTATATTACGCCCTAGGGCGGTAAGTAATTTTGGTATTGACTACTTAGTATTTATTACTTTTGTTTTATTTCCTCCAAAGTGTGATAAAAAACGTCGTCCGTGACTCTCCTTCGGCTTCGGGCTTCTAATAGACACTCATTTGTAATTCCTCGTTTACCACCCTTGTTACGTAATGTACTATTACATGACCCTAGGCCGTAAGTGGGATTTTCTGCCCGGGAGCCAGGGCAAAACGTAAAATTTTAGACAAACCACGGGCGGTAATTCGTAAAGCCCCAGATCGCACACTTATGGCCCTCACCTTTGGCTCGGGCCTACACCTCCAATTTGGAACATTCACGAAGTCACTTACCTGTGTACCTACATAATATGTGTACTTACCTATGCTATACACGATGATTTTTAATCGGTGATCAGGTACCAACTTTTCTAACTCGTTGAAGTCGAATTTAGGTACATGAAAACAAACTTTCATTTTTTAGGGTTCCGTACCCAAAGGGTAAAAATGGGACCCTATTACTGAGACTTCGCTGTCCGTCCGTCCGTCCGTCCGTCCGTCTGTCACCAGGCTGTATCTCAAGAACAGTTGAAATTTTCACAGATGATGTATTTCTGTTGCCGCTATAGCAACAAATACTATTCATGATAAAACAATAATAATTAAGGGGGGCTCCCATTCAAAAATAGGGCTTTTTGCATGATATTTCGTTCAACGGGCATTTTCTTGTGAACCGTTATAGGTAGACAGTTGAAATTTTCACAGAATGTATATTTTTGTTACCGCTATAACAACAAACAATAAACATAAGAAATAAGTAAAAAATAACGGAGGACCCCATACAAAGCACGTGTTTTTTGTTCAATATTGGTACGGAACCCTTCGTACATTCGGCAACTTTGAACTACTTACGAGTAAAAATCTCGAGATGTAAAAATATTTTGTCAGAATTGATTTAAGTCGAAGTGTACAACAACAATTTATTAAATCGGCTTGAAATTTTATTCAATTGTGACAATTTAGGACCTACCTTTTTTATTTTGTATTGCGCTATGTTTTTAACAAACTTAAAAGCTAAGTTAATCTGAATCTCAAAATTCGACATAAACATATTTCTTCTGACATTTGCATGGCAACTTCCTTTATGATAGGTATATCCCGCGGGATTAAACCACAATCCATTTCCTGATTATATCCAGTGTAGCCACGGATTGAGGAAAACGAAAGAATGTTACTTTACACATTTAAAAGGTCATACGTACATCGAAATTATCATGGATTTAAGACTTTCTGAAAGCGAAAGAATACGCTGCTTATAATTCAAAATGTAAATTGTACATGCATATAGTCATGGACATATGTCTTTCTTGATTTATGTACCAAAATGAGAGAATATTTTTAAAAGCACGCCTTGTGATTTTGATGTATGAGCGTAATGTGTATATTAAGGGCCATTGAATGATGGTTTTGTGCAAGATCATGGAATACATTAATTTTCTGAGTATTCTTATTGCAAGCAAAGATCGAGTTCGATTCGAGATTCAAGTCGCAATGATACATTTATTTTGTGAGTATATTGCACTGAAAATAAAAGATTTGTTAATAGTAGCCTAAATGTTAGTTGCTAGTTAATAAATCGGAGGACTGACAATAGTAGTTGCTAAGCCGCGAAATTGTGCGCATCGGGTTACAAGCATGACATTTTTATCACACATAGAGCGTTCTACGGTGATTATTTTCAGATGTAGAGGGAAGTCAGATTCGTTCCCTGTGTGGTGGGAGAGCGGGGTGAAGAGGACCAAGTACTGTTCTCTTTCTTTTTTTTATTACTGAGCAGTAAAGGCTATTAGGGCTTGTGCGACATCGTTTTCGTGTAAAATAGATATCAGCTATTAATTTTTTATGTTTTAAGAATAGTATCTTATTAAAATTTGGGTTTATTGCCGAAAAGGTAAAAATCAAAACAAGTTTTTTTTATTCAGAACGATAAATTAGTTATCTATCCTGAAAATTTACAACTTAAAAAAATATAGCTAAACAGCAAATTTAATCTTGTTTTTAAAAATGTATACATATTGGGCACATCTGATACAAAAATACCTTGAAAAAAATGTTGATGTTAAGATGCCTGCGTGTTCTAGTACATTTTGCTAAGTCGCGAAATTGTGTGCATCGGGATACAACTACGAAATTTCGACCACAAATAGAGTATTCTGCGGTTAATATTTTCAGATGTAGAAGGAAGTCAGATTGGTCCCCTGTACGGCGGGAAAGCGGGGTAAATAGAACAAAGGATCCCTATTTTTCTTTTTTTATTACTGATCAGTAGCACTACGCTAGTTAGAAGAAGAAGACTTGTGAGTATATTGAATGTATTATAATAGAGTCATCAGTCAGCGATTTCGATTGCAGCACTCCTGGTGTTATGTGGTGTAAACTATTCACGATGCGAGGCTCATTCATATAGAGTATTAGTAGAGTTGTTAGTCCGCAGTTTTCTAACATAATTGTGCGCATCGGGTTACAAGCATGAAATATCTACCACAGATAGAGTATTCTGCGGTTATTACAGAGGGTGGAGGGAAGTCAGATTCGTCCCCTGTGCGGCGGGAAAGCGGGGTGAATAGGACAAAGGAGTCCTCTTTTTCTTTTTATATTACTGATCAGATAACGCTACTAGGACTTGTGTGGTATCGTTTTCGTGTAAAACAGATATCAGCAATTCAGTTTTCATGTTATTTTTTAATAGTACCATATAAAAATATGGTTGCATTTCCGAAATTGTAAAAAACACAAAGTTTTTTTTTTATTCAGGGAGATAAATTAGTTATATTTCCTGAATTTTTACAACTAACAAAAATATTGCAAAATAGCAAATTGAATCTAGTTTATATTATCATTATAATACATTAACAAAAAATATTTTGTTATAATTGCATTAATTTGTTTTTCTAGGACGTATATAGTAAATATTAAATGTAAAAGCATGTTAATAAACATTATTCAATGTTTGTATAGAATCTTTTTTTTTTTATCGATTCTTATTTTTTTATGTGGTAATACCACATTTTTATTTTTATAAATAATGACACAAACCCCGCTTCGATTGTAGTAGATCGCATTTAATTTTTCTTTCTTAATTTACCTTTGTGTCATTATTTATTATTTAATGTATTTAATGAAGCGAAATAGGATGCGTTCGGAGATTTACGTTGGTTACGCCGACGTAAAGATATATTTTAAGCTACTTTTTGTATGAGAAGTGCCCAACATGCATATATTTTTAGAATCTAGATTAAATGACCTTTTTAAAATAATAATAATAATTTGAAAATGTTCACGAAATTGAACTAATTTACCTCACTGAATAAGCAAACTTGTTGTGAATTTCACCTTTTCGGCCATACACCCATATATTTATATAGAACTGTACAAAAATAACATAAAAAAATAATTTCTGATATTTGTTTTACACGGAAACGATACCAAACACGTCCTGGTAGACTTAACTGACCAGCAATAAAGAAAGAAAAGAGGGACACTTGGCCCTATTCACTCCACTCTCCCGCCTCACAGGGGACGAATCTGACTTCCCTCTACATCTGAAAATAATCACCGTGGAACACTCTATCTGTGGTAGAAATTTCATGCTTGTAACCCGATGCGCACAATTATGTTAGAAAACAGCGGACTAACAACTCTACTACAAACGGAGAGATACTAGTAAGCAAAATAAGTTGTGTAAAATTAATAAATATTGGTTACTACTAAGCACAATTTGGCTATTTTTTATTTATTTATTTATTTAATCTTTATTGCACAAAAGAAAACTTATCGTACAAAAGGCGGACTTAATGCCATGAGGCATTCTCTACCAGTCAACCTTTGGGCAAAGCAGATAAATTGTGGGCGGTGCAACTAACTTAAGCAAGTTTTGATAAATAATTACTTAGATAAATACATATATTTAATATTATATACACATATATATTATTATTGTTCAAGTAGTTAAACTAATTGTGTTGTTTTTTTGTGTAGAGTGGTTAAATGCGACATTTTCTTATGAGATGTGTCAGAGATCTCTTCAGATATCTGCCTTGCTGCATTGAAAGTGACATTTTAATTAATAGAATAACCGGCCAAGTGCGAGTCTGACTCGCGCACCGATACAAACACTTGTCCCATCTTAATTGGCCGGGCTAAGTCAAGTTTGCACCTGCACTGCGGGACTATTAGCATCTTGGCGCAAATTCGCTTTTCGTATTTATTTTACACTAGCTGTGCCCCGCGGTGTTACCCGCTCATCCCACGGGAACACTAAATTTATTCGGGATGAAAAGTATCCTATGTCCTTTCCCGGGTCTCAAACTATCTCCATATCAAATTTCATCTAAGTCGGTTCAGCGGTTTAAGCGTGAAGAGGTAACAGACAGACAGACAGACAGACAGACAGACACACTTTCGCATTTATAATATTAGTATAGATTAGTATGGATTTTAATGTTTATTTTATTCAGTTTTTAGGGTTCCGTACTCAAAGGGTAAAAATGGGACCCTATTACTGAGACTTCACTGTCCGTCCGTCCGTCTGTCACCAGGCTGTATCTCAAGAACGGTGATAGCTAGACAGTTGAAATTTTCACAGATAATGTATTTCTATTGCCGCTATAACAACAATCAATCCTCCTAGCCTTTGTCCCATTTTTTGAGAATGAATTCTCAATCGGGGTCGGCTACCTAAATCCCAAGATGTGGCGTAGGCACTAGTTTTTACGCAAGCGACTGCCATCTGACCTTCCAACCCAGAGGGGAAACTAGGCCTTATTTGGGCTTAGGTGGTTTCCTTACGATGTTTTCCTTCACCGAAAAGCGAGTGGTAAATATCAAATGACATTCCGTACATAAGTTCCGAAAAACTCATTGGTACGGGCCGGGTTCGAACCCGCGACCTCCGGATTGAAAGTCGCATGCCCTAACCACTAGGCTACCACCGCTCTCATTGCCGTTATAATAACAAATACTAAAAATAAAATGAATATTTAGGGGGGGCTCCCATACAACAAACTTACAGATAATGGTACGGAACCCTTCGTGCGCGAGTCCCACTCGCACTTGGCCGATATTTTAGTATTTGCTGTTATATAGGCAACAGAAATACATCATCTGTGAAAATTTCAACTGTCTAGCTATCACGGTTCATGTTCAGCCAGTTCTTAGGCTTGTTTTGACTTAAATCATTCATACGCAAATTGTGACCTAATTTTCACATTATTCATGTTTACATTCGATATGTGAAACCTATATCACGACATTCTGATATGACGCGATGTGTTTATCCGTATTTTGCATATTCATTCGATAACGTTCTATTGATTTATTGGTCGAAATATTCATAATAGTAAGCGGGCATCCTCTGGTAAATCGTATAAACGTGACAGTAAAACTTTTCAGTAATATAGCTGTTTAAGGGACCCGGCGAATTTCATTATTTTCAGTGTTTTCAAGTGGTTTCTCTTCATGCAATCCCCATGTAAATTAAACGCAATGTAGCTTAGTATTTGGTCTTTATTTCTGTCTAATAGATTTTCTTAATACCTCATATAATAGGAAGTAATTAGAACACTTCTAAAGTCCTTTTGCTAGGTTATGTTGGTAAAGTCTCCCTTGTTATGCGACGCTTAGACATGAAACTTATATCAATAAGTTAGTAATGACGTTTACTTTAATCATGTCTTCTGGTTTTTCAATACGTTTTATACTTTTTGAGCAAAATAAGTTACTCGAATTTGCGCATATTTTTTAGTGCCGCGATCTCGGCCTCTAGAATTGCGACAATACGGCAAAGATCCGTAAAATGACGCGGAAACCGAAGATATTATCAAAAGAAAACATACAGTGGAACAAAGAACCTGCTCTGGAAGAAGGTTAAATTATCTGTCAGATCGAGTGATCTTTTAACGTAAGACTATAAAATAGAAAAAAAGATAGGAATGGCCGAGTTTATGTTTCTATATTGACATGTTCTTAGTATCTTTCATGCTTCGTTGAATCATTTTCCGTTGAAATAACGTTTCCCTCGATAAATCCTTGTCAAAGGCAAAGACTCCGTGTATTTATACTTCCACGTGTTTTTGCTTCAGAGTATTTATACTTTCACGTATTTTTACCTCCGAGTATTTATACTTCCAAGTATTTTTACCAAGTTATACCAAGTATGTGAAGCAGGTTACAGTGTGTCAGGTTGCAATTTTATTGGATAAACTAACGCAAATTGGCCGAGATACCGCCGTTGTGCCAGTAATGAGCCCGTTTACTCTATCGACAGTGTAAAGAGCTACAATGGGTGTTTACCCTACTGCATATACCTCACGCTGCATTGGAACAGTGATGTTACTCATCATAACAGCCGATAGCCGTCTACTGCTAGACAAAGGCCTCCCCCAAGGTTCTCCACAAATGCTGCCGCTCTCATCCAATGTCTGCCCGCGATTCTAGCTAGGCCGTCGGTCCACCTTGTTGGGGGCTTTTCTACGCTGTGTCTTCCGGTCCGCGGTCGCTACTCAAGAACCATTCTGCCCCAAGCCATCGGTTCTACGAGCAATATGCGTAGTAATATGCAAGGCTCGAAGTTCGTTAGCGAAATACAGAAAAAGAAAAAAAAATAGTATTAAAAATATGAAACGTTGTCCATAATGAAGGTAAATAACTTGTGATTAAAATCGCCTACCACCGCCTAATGTTTCGGGTGACAGTTTGACAGCCTTTATTCTCTCTAAAAGGAAAGTTTAACTTCGTCCCATTATTTTATGTATCAGTCTATTCCCTAAAGTTACGGCAAAGTAAGAGTAATTTGTCTTTTGGGGCCCATTTCTGGAAGGTGTGCTAGGTGGAAAAATTTGTTGTTACTAGATTTGAGTTTTGAAATGGGCCTCTGGTGACATATTAGTTTATTTGTTCCATTATAATGGAAGACACGACGTGAATTATAAGTTTTTTAAACCATTGATATAAAAGCTCAAACAAAAATTGAAACGCGTAACCTGGTGGAAGATGGTATTCACATAGAGGTCGTTAAGGTGTAAAGCTTTTCAAATAAACAATGCAAAGATTGACGCACAAATCATAAGGAAGAAATCGAAATGATATCTGGACGTTAGGGTAGAGGAAAGGTTAACGCGCTAGACCGGTAATCCAGAAGTGCCGGGTTTGATTCCCGGCCTGTTCCACCAGCATACGCGTTAAAAAAATTCTTTAAGGTTTGATCTTTGTATCAATGGTTTAATATAAAAAATGTGGTAACACATTAAAAAAATAAGACATTCCATAAATGTTGATCTTCAATAATGCCTAAAAAAATCTACTTACGTCATTCATGTAGTTCCAAGCTTGACAGGCAGTAACAGGACTGAGCGGCTTGTAGTGGTTTCCAAACGTGTACATGTAGAACAGCCATGGCGCAGGGAATAGCATGGTGAACATGTCGCACAGCGCCATGGCCATGAGCACCACGTTTGTGGGCGTGCGCATGTGACGGCGAGACAGGACCACCACGATCAGCGTATTGGCCACGATGGTGGTCGCTAGCAGGAACGGTGCGATATATCTGGAAGGACATGATGATGATATTTATGGAGCTAAACGACTTAACAAATACCTTATGAAAAAATTAAGGGGGGCCAAGCCCCTAGCGTAAAAAAATACTATATGCTGGTTAATACTATATTACTACCAGGGGGACGAAAAAGAAAAAAAATACTGACTAGGGGAGAAGCCCCCCAGTCAATTAGTAACACAATGATAAGTCGATTATGTTTTTAAAAACTGTAATATACGGCTGATTGTACAGTTACTTTAAGGCTTTTCCAAGGGGATGAAAAAATAGCTCAGTTGGATAGTGCATCAAATAGTAATGCAATAATGAGTACATAGTGTCCTTTAAAACTGTAATAAACAGCTGGACACTTACATTAAGACTATTCCAGGGGAATGAAAATAAAAAAAATGCGGGGCTCAGGGGGGCGGTGCCTCCGCATCAACGAGCTAACACAATATCTGAGCAGGTAATTGTACAGTTACTTTAAGGCTCGAACGCGAAAAAACGGGGGGATCGAGGGGCTCGCCTTCTACATCAAAACGAGTAGATTGTGTCCTTTAAAATTGTAAAAGATAACTTGTTGTGCGGATTCTTTAAGTGGTTAGCCAAGAGCGATGAAAAGGATGAACAAGGGGCTCGAGCGGCGCAGCTTCCTACATGAAGCAGTAACACAATAACAATTCGATAGTGACATGCGATATTCGCCATCTTCTGTAGCTTATGCTGTGACAAAGTATGTGATGGAGACATTCTCTATCCAACTACTCTTGTACCTGCCATATACCGGGCCTTGCCTGTAATAGGAGCAATAAACTAAAACATAGATTCTAACCCTTCATTAAGCAACTTCTGAAAATAACGTGTATTAAATGATAATTTGTAAAATAATGTTTAGCCAAAAAAGAACATGTATTCCGTAATGTATGATATTAGTAGAGTGACAGCTATGTCAATGCTCAGGGAATGTTAATGTTGGACGACGTACATTGCAAATACTATTTAATTTGTTTGAAATAATGAAATTCTGAAAATTTACTTTTCATAAAGTTGCTTAACAACCGTTGGTCAGTTTGAAGAGTAGAATCTATGTTTTAATTTATTGCTCATATTACAGGCAACATCCTGTATAATGGACGAGCAATCTTCTTCATAATTTAACTGGATATTAATGTTTTTAATAATAATAATGGCTATGATTGTGTTATAGCTTAGATTGACAATGTATGATTATTACAAATGAAAAATCTATCTATCTATCTATCTATCTATCTATCTAAATGAATAGGTGAGTGGGTAATCATGAAATTTGTGAGAGTCTATAGTTTTCAGATGAAAATAGACTTACCCATACATAGGCTCTGCATAGTCGATAGGAAACTCACACGTGACATTCAAGTACACGTGTGTATAATTCGACGCGCAAAAGTTGTCAGTCGTGAAATTGCTATAGTCTGGAGCCGTGAAATTATCATAGTAGCTATAGTTAATCTTGGGTGACACATCTATGACGTCATTAGCTCCGTAAGTTTCGTCAAAGCCTCCTGACTTGAAGTTCTTCGTGCTGTTGGGATAGAATTCCGGCCATTCATTAGGGGGCTCCATTTTGGTTGTTATGCTGGCATTGTGTTACGTCATTTTATCTGTGGACAAAGGAGAATAAATGTGAATAAAATTTACATTTATAGGTTTTTCGGAACCTCTTGTTATGCATATAATTTTCTTGAATATCGTTATGTTTGTCATGAAATCATTGGTAGTAATTCAGAAATCATTAACTTTATAGGTTTTTTATAGTTCATGGCTATGTTCAGTGATTTTTTTTCAAGATCCAGATTCCTTAATTTAGGTTAGATTTGTTTTATTACGTTCCTAAAAATTTTGCTGTTTCTGAGAAAAATACATTATGACTATAGACAAATTTGGAACAGATCGCAAATAATGACAAACTTCACTTGGCTATCGATTTTATAACAGTCAACAGAGATATCATATTTTACGTAAATTTGGTTTACAATAAAAAGACGATAAAAATTTGGTGTCGAAAAGCATAAATCTTTGATTGTATTGGAAACTCTAGTAGTTGAAAATTTGTCGTAATAAAATTTATAATGAGTTATGAAACTATTTAAAGGAAGAAAAAACATATTTCTAAGAATGCCAGAAATAAATTACACCATGAAATAAAAGTGAAGAGCCGTTTCATTAAAATTTAATACAAGATGGCATTCACTTGTTAATTCTCTTAGAAATAAGTAAAAATTTGCATTTGCCATTTCGTAAAGGACTGTTATTTGAAGGATACCACAGAAAAGACAAACAAGAAGGAAATGTAATAATATATTCGTTAAATAATTAACGGCAGGGAATTGGATGTTAATTAATAGCAAAGACCATGGAAAATTGAATTTTCCTCGAGCCAGTAGCAACATGTTTGTTGTTTTTAGTGGACGGGAAACCGTGGCTTTGCGGTAGTGTATAAAATTTACAAAGCTAGGAAGCCTTATGATAAAAAAATATAATAAGAAGATGCCCATCTACGTCAGCGTAGCCCTGCTTCTTTTAATTTACCTGTTTTTATTTAACTTGCAATGTGTGTATGCATGCATGTATGTAAAATAACTACCGCAGTGATACTCCTTGACAAAAGTAAAGCTTTTGACTTTGTCTCGTATAAAACTTCGCTCTCTAGCGATAAGACCGCTTCTTTTCTGCCTCTATTGTAATTTTAAGTTGTATTTCTGGCGTGTTGAGGTGTGCAATAAAGAGTATTTTATCTATCCATCAATAAAACCCTACTAAATAAATGTGGAAGGTGTGGCTTCAGGGCAGTGACCAAAAGTGGATGGAGAGTTACTTAAGCAATAGATATCAGTAAAAATGTATGAGTGTCGATTAAAACGGTGCCGCTTTAAATTGACAATCTGACCCAAAACAAAATAGCGTGAGCGTCCCTCAGGGTAGCATTTTGGGTTACAATTCCTTCAAGTCGTTTATACAATACATATATATAAACGACTTGCCATTAGTAACACGCCCACTGTACTTTTTTTTGCTGACGTAATTAAGTCTACAGTAAAAAAAAAAGTAATGACATAAATCAAACAGTTAGTGACATAATAGCGGCTTGAAATCTGATGATAATAATCTGACAGTAACATCAATAAAATACTTATATTCAATTCTAACACAGATTTGAAAATAAACAAAAAATTGTATCACTTATGAAGATCAAATCGACACGGATGACGGATATAAGTAGCAATATACATCGATCAACCAACCAAAAAACCGGTCTTAAAGCCTATCATGGCAAAGTGGGATTTTTTTTAGATATGGTATGTTATTTTGGGGCACTCCACCGATACAAATTAAATATTTATAAGTCAAAAACAGTGTATCTTGTGTTCCATCAATAGGTTTATATTTTAGAAACCTGTGTTTTAGTCATAACTCATGCGTACTGCTTTAGAACAAAAGACCAAGACCATATACTTGTATATGACTTCAATACGAAATACCTAAATAGGTTAACAGTATCGAAAACAAAACAGCCTTATATCGCATTTTTTTTGCAAAGGTTACCCGTATATTATTTACTAAGTTCTGAAGGATCAGAATTTGTAGATATTTAGTATTAAATCATAAAATTTTGTTCGGTTAGGTATTTTTTAAGCAATTAATTATAAATAAAACGCCTGCTATACGGCCACATCTCAAAAACAAAATTTTTTCGGATTATTGCAGATTCGTAGTCAGAATAGGTTAATTTACGACCTTATTTCGAGAGCCATAAGAAAAAGTGTCCTTAAGAGCCTTTTTTCCACATGTGGCCTTATGGATCTGACCAAAAATTGTCAATTGACTCCCTGCAAGACAGCCACTTTTCAGTTGTGGCTGTATAGCATAAATTTGTCATATTTTTTTCGAGTTGCGTCTCATAGAAATAACGTATATTCTAGTATTATTACGATGAATCCCTTTAAGTATAAGCGAAATAAACGTCATTGTGCGCTGTTGAGCCAAACTGGCGCGCAATACTCTGTTGTGGAGTAAACTAGGCTAAGACTGGTAGTGCGTAGCACATCAGTTGTTGCTCCCCAAGTAGTTCCCCTTAGTCTGTGGAGTATGTAATTCGGCGTCTGTAGCTTCTTCGCATATAGGTAAGACTGCGGTCTAGAGTGACACAAGTACTTTTGTGTAGGATTTAATTTAAGCGCAGTCTCTCTGAAGCATACATCTGGCTCATAATTTGCTTCTTTGTTGCAAGGAAGGAATGTCGCAACTTCTGTTTTCCTAGCATTGGGGCAGCCTAATCAGAAATGTCATTCCAGATTGCGAGTAAGAGCTTCCTTCGAGGATTTAAATTTGCCATGCTGGTTTGTGATGGCGATGTCATCACCATACATAAATTTCCGACTCTCTGTTTTCGGAATCGGTCCTCACCCACTCCTGTTCAACCTATACACACACGATATGGGTTAAACAGGAGCAGGGCCAGGACCGATCCTTGAGGTAGTCCATTGTTCAGCTTTCTGACTTTGCTCGGAGTGCTTCCGAGGTAGACGATAAATTCCCTATTGCTGAGCATAGAGTTCATTAGTCCCACCATCTGCACCACGGTCAGGAGCTTATAGATAAGCTCCTGTCTACATACGCTATCGAATGCAGCTGAGAGGTCGAAAATACTGCCACGGTTTTCTCTCTCCTTTGAAAATCAGCCTCTATGTGTGTTGTGCGCGACATTTACCTGATCCACGTAGTAGTTCGGACCACTACGGATACCAGCCTGCTCCACAGGAATTATTTTGTCGACAAAAGTTTCGATTTGATTATAGATTAGCCTCTCCAAAAATTTGTAGATGGAACTAAATAGTAGAGGTCGGTAACCCTTTGGTTCGTTGCCTGGCATACCCGGATTGAGTGTGGCTATTATATTTGAGCAGTTGAACTTAGGTGGAATTTATATTATCCGAGACTATGTCTAAATAGAACTGTGAGAGCCACGTCCTACATCTTGGGCCAAGGTGTTCTAAAAATTCGTTGTAAATACCGACTCACATAAATTGGGACTTTGATTCGAACCAGTCTTCATCCAGTATTGCTAAACCTAAAAGTATAAAACGAAAAGCTTATCCTGCACTATGAAAAGGTAATATTGTAAAGAAGTTGAAGAATTCTGAAAAACAGTACACTAATATCAACGGGAACCTAGTCCACGCTAAAACCTAAAACTATGGGGCCTCCTTGTACATGGTACATGTTATATATGGTATTATACCATAATTATATGCTACATGTTAACACGATAATTAAAGATACAAGTGCCTTAAAGGGAAGGTACCAGATAATCATTAATTATATGCAAAATGATGATGATATCTGCATCTAGAAAGTTGGTATTAAAGCTGCATGCACTGATTATCGCTTACAGTGATGTTGTTACTGTAACAAAAGTTGATTAATAAAGGTATTTTAATTATTTTAATGTTTGTATAACAATTTTCATGTTACCATTTCCCAATAATTCTTGTTCGGTTTTGGACGCATCTCAAAATTTCTACAAAATGTTTCTGCAATACGGCCACAACTCTAAGTACCTATCTTAAAGGCCTCGTATCTTAAAAAATATACACGTTTTATATAAAAAGACGTATTCATGAGAAGCGTTATATCATGTAGAGTAAAAAAAGTTAAATTTAAAATGAATTGACCCAAAACTCAAGGAGTAAGCCCCGTTTTACTACCACGCACTACGCTGCCAAAACTTTAACAAGCGATTTCTCGAAAAAATGGTTTTTTGAGATGTGGCCGTATGTGGCAGGGGGCGAAAACTGTTCTCTGTATAGATGGGTCATGCTTTCAGGACAAATCTCAATAGCGTAATGCAGGTTAACGCAGGGTTAAAGTCTATTTTTATGGGCGCGTCAGCTGTACAGGCGCCATATGTTTGTAGAATAATCCTAGTTGAGATCTTCACAATCTAGGGCCGCAGGTACATGTTAAGAAATAATTAGTACACTGGAATGTGCATTGCGCGTTTAGGCCTTATGGTTTTATTTGGGGGTAGGCCTCACGAGGATAGGATAGGTTTTGCCTGTAAATGTAAACACTTTTGAATGCGATAAAGTCTCACTTCGCTATAATAAGATGTAAATACTTTTTTCTCAAACATGCAATGAAATATCGTCATAACGTGCGTTAAAACAGGCTTCGAAGTATCACGTTTCGGGCGGAACAATTCCAGAGAACTGGTAAAGGAATTTCATACAAAATTGAAGACCTAGGCCGGGAAGTATTTTTTTTAAACATGGCGTCTGTGTTCATGAACGAGTTAAACAACTGAATTAAGTTTTTTTGAGTGGTGTGTTTTTTTATTTAATTGCATATGTTTGAGAAAAGCTGTATACATGCCTTAGCCGTGAAAAGGGGTCGGCCGTCTATACCTACTCAGCCGGCAAGCCCCTATTTCCCGGCGTCTGCAGTAATGTACTATTATACGGAAGATGTCTCAGAAACCGACCACATTTCGAGGACAGTTGCAGGATAGTAGTCACCAAATTACTTACAAAATATTGAGGTAATTAAAGGTTAATAAACGGAGCGCCTCTTAGTAGCACCAATTAGGGAGAAGCTGCAAGCTAACTGACTATCATGGTATGGGCACGTGATGCGAAGAGAGGAAAGCCACGTACCCAGAAAAGCGTTAAGCATGAATGTGGACGGATATAGAAGAAGAGAAAGGCCAAAGAAAAGATGGATGGATTATGTGAAAGATGACATGAATAAGAAGAAAGTAAACGACGAGATGACGAGTAATAGGGAAAAATGGAGGAAGAAAACATGCTGCGCCGACCCCAAATAAATGGGATAAGGGCAAGCCTCTTCAGTCCATCCACCTCATAGTTTACGAATGCCCAAAATGCAAGTACAACGGAGTGAATGAGTGTAAAATAATAATGTTTTATTTATTACAATCATGTCAAAAGACAAGAAAACACGGACAACGTTACAGGCCCCTTCTAGTCTTTGTAAACATAAAAGTTATTATAAAGTAGCTATTTCTGTATCATGTCTCCAATTTCCTCACGAAAGCCGGCAGTCAACAATCAGTTTGCTAACAAATTGAATTCTGTACAAAGTTAAATAAAACCGGTCTGCTTGCTCCGTTTAGATAATTAACTTCGCTGTCTAACTTTTGTGAATGGGAGTTAAGTGCTCTTGAAAACGTGGCCCGTTCCTCATTATCATCATGCTCTGGGGTTTTTGGTCCACGGATGATTTAACACTAGGCCTAGAGGCCTACAGTAGGCAATCATTCTTGCACCGAAAACCCCGAGGTATGACCACCATATGTTTAAGAGCTAGGTTCTTCTTTGTGGAGTAATTTCCAGCTTTTTCTACATTCCAATTTTTGTTTCACTTTTTGGTATAGTGAAGCATTTATATACGCTTCAATTTCATAATGTCTGGGCCTTTCATAATCAAGTTCTAACAAAACGTATCTAACTTATGTAGTTGTCGAAGGTTCAGAGGGCCTTCATCAGTTCACGCCACGCCTTTGTATCCTCAGCAAGTTTTCTGGCCTCGCTACAGCTCAGTCCGACGGCTCGCAGCTCGCTCTCAACGGTGCGTCGCCATGAGTGTACAGGCCGTCTGCGGCTACGCTTTCCGTCCTTTGGCTTCGTCTTCTCGTGATTTTTCTCTCCTCCTCGTCTAAGTGACTATAACGAAAATAGCAGTTCTGAGAGGTACCGAACGAATTATTACAAAAAAATCCAAACTACATTAGATGCATCTATAATTATTTGGAGTGAAAGGCAAGAGAGGCCGCGGCCGCGTGCAGCTAGATGAACTGACCAGTTAGTTAGTTAGTTAGTTGCGCTGGGCATTTTCCGCAAGTCGACATCCAACGTGCCTATTTTGCGTGAAAAGGGGGTAGCGCTACTCCAACCACCCCAGCTCCTCCACGAACCTAAGCAAAGCCTTGATGTTGCTTATGGCTTCGTGTACGGTACATGGAGATCCTAGGTATTTCATCCTGTATCCTTCTACCTGTTTGCAATCTAGTAGAATATGTTTGGTGGTTTCTTCTGCCTCCATGCATGCTCTGCATATTGGGCTGTCTGTTATACCTAAATTGAAAAGGTGTTTGTTCAGAGTATTATGTCCCGTTATTAATCCTACTATGAACTGACCAGGATCGAGAAGCCACGCTTCCTCAAGGAAGTTTCATCAAGTCGTGAGGGCCACAATGGATCGAAACCGATGGAGACAACTGATCAAGAATAAGATACCTAGTGATCACGATCCTCAGGAATGAGGGACCGACTAAAGAAGGAGATAATTATTTGAAGATATCCCTTGACTACTCCAGGACCACATCAACAGATCGTGACGTAATGACAAGTGGCATAACCAAAACGTATACCCGCTATTCCAAATCTTTCAGTCGTCTGACAGCCTCCTACTTTGAAATCGATATAAAATAGATTAAAAACCTTTCCGTAAATGTATTTTGCACTAGTGAAATAGTAAGGAAACATAATGATGACACGAAATGACAACTGATTTACCATTTCCGGAAAGTTTCAAACTTAAACGGCCTCCAAGTTATCATATAAATTATTCAACATGTTAATAACTACACATGTCAGACCAAGATTCTATCTACTATCCTAACACACTTTAAGTCTACATGAAATTTAGGTTCGAATCCCATGGATTGAAGTCTAAATTGCACCCCGCACGATTTTGTGAAATAAGTCCTTTTGAAGACAAAGGATGGTGCGTAAAGGGTAGTTTCTCTGAATAATTTGTCACAGTTAATAGTAGGCTTAGATTTAATCTGGGAAGCTTACGAGTAATCCTGTAGGAAGTTGGCGGAATTACCGGAACATATGTGCGTAATGGAAAGATACGCAGAAGTTATGCGTACCTGAGTTTCATAGAGGTAGAATCAGACATATTAAAATGCATGAAACGGGTTTGCTCACGTCGTAGGTAAGTATAAGTCCAATATCGCCCGATATGTTTTGAATTGATTGAATGGGATCATAATTGGCTCTATACTGAATATACTGAATTTTTCTCAGTGTAATCCACCCCATCACCTCTATAACTCCTGCTCATGAATATTAATAGGTATATATCTACAAAAATGGAATAACTAATTGTATCACAGTCATCAACATCATAATGCTCACTGAAAATTTTGCAGATATGGCACTTCCAATGTGTTCGGGATGTAAAGTAGCATGTTTCATACGTTAGGGTATATACTAATTTCTGTTCCAAAGGGTATAGCCGTGTTTGTATGGGGCATCGGCCCCAGAAGCCAAATCGATTGCCGTTTTGCTAATATATTAGCCCAGATGTAAGATGCTTTTTTACAAAAAAAGGACCATGAAATACTTCAGGTTTTTGAGAAAATAAAAAAAAACTAAAATTGGTTTTTATTTTATTTTATCTAAACTACTTAATAGATTTTTTTGTAACATACACATTATGTAGGTAATAAAAATGTATTATTTAAAAAAAAAATGGATTTCCAAATATCCTTATAAGTAGTGAAATTTTCACTTTAAATTTTTCAATATTTTTTTTTTATATTTTCGAGATAGGACACCCACCAATTTTAGCTATATTATGTATAAACTAATATTCTATAATATATATTTTTTTCAAAAACATTATGTAGTACAAACAGAAACGCATCTAACTGACCATATCGGTAGATCTTATGAAAATGGACATAAGGCCTACTGATGGCCAGTTACAGTCTGATTTATTTTTGATCATCCATTTGACACTTCTCTGTGATCTAACGATTGATCGAATCGATTTTATCGACGAACTTTTTTTTCGAATCTGCATGTGTTTTGTGTAAATCAAATATTTTTTGAGCTACGAGCCGTGGGACTCCCTGGAGCTTTCTATGTAAAATAAACTTTCTATGTAAAGATCCTATCTCGAAAATATAAAAAAAAAAATATTGAAAAATTTAAAGTGAAAATTTCACTACTTATAAGGATATTTGGAAATCCATTTTTTTTTAAATAATACATCTTTATTACCTACATAATGTGTATAAGTTCCAAAAAAATCTATTGAGTAGTTTAGATAAAATAAAATAAAAACCAATTTTCGTTTTTTTTAATTTTCTCAAAAACCTGAAGTATTTCATGGTCCTTTTTTTGTAAAAAAGCATCTTACATCTGGGCTAATATATTAGCAAAACGACAATCGATTTGGCTTCTGGGGCCGATGCCCCATACAAACACGGCTATACCCTTTCATGCATATCCGTCCAGCCGCTTTGCAGCCGCACACACACACACACACACACATACACACGCACACGCAAACGCACGCACGCAAGCACGCACGTACGCACACACAAACTGTCACAGATTTTTGTTACATACTGATTGCTTATTATATTGGCTTATCCAATGTACACCCTGCTACTGGTCTGATTAAATTAGCTACCCTTCCTCTCTTCGTTAGCGCCGCAAGCCGCTAGTTAGCTAAATCGCTCTAATTAATGGCGGCCATCTTAACTCTGTAATTCATTACTTACGGGTAGTTTGCACTGGTCGGTTACAGAGGAGACAATACAGAAGTCCCTTTTTATATTGGCGCAACACAGTGGCTCCACTTCGCCTGATGGTGAGCAAAAAGTGGAGCCCAAGTTGCAATGGCAACTGACAAGAAACCAACGGTGACTTCAGATCATAAATCTGTCGTCTCCAAGTTTTTAGGGTTCCGTGCCCAAAGAGTCAGACTCGCACTTGTCCGGTTTTTTCATACTTATACTGTATACTGTAGGGACTCATAAGGCGGCTAAGAGTCACGTAACGTGCAGTGGAGATGGCTCCGAGTTTCTTTGCGCGATAGAATCGGAAATGAGGATATCCGCAGAAGAACCGATGTAACCGACATACATAGCTCACAGGATTGTACGGTTGGAGTGGCAATGGGCAGGCAATGTAGCCCGGAGAATGGACGGTCGGTGGGGCAGCAGTCCTAGAGTGGCGACGATCGGCCCCCGAGTAGAAGGACGGATGACCTCGTGAAAGCGGGGAATCAATACAAGACAAGACATATTCGACGTGCCAGCTCCATGGTCGTAGAAAAAAAATATACGTAGTTTCGCCGAGTGTTCCATTTTTGAATTTATAAGTAAATAACCAGCCCTTGGCCAAATATTACTGGCCAGTGTCAATTAAATGAGCAAGGAGTATCTAATTTTTTTTGGCATGACCCTCGTATATGCGGTCTGCACGGGACCGCACTTTGTGGCGAGTCATGAGGGCGACCTATTTATTTATTTAAACTTTATTGCACAGATCAAGCTAGTACAAATGACGGATTTAATGCCACAAGGCATTCTCTACCAGTCAACCATAGGGCTAAACAGAAACATTGAGTTGGTGCAGGGTCTACGAGTATAACGTTCGGAGACTATAAAAAAAAAACATATTTAAATAAAATATAATATACATACTTAAACTTACACAAATACATAATTATAATATACTACATACATATTTTATATAGATTCATGTACCCAGGGATAACATCATATGTACCAATAATAATTCATCTTAAAACAATTGTTTTAGACAGATATATATCAGAAAGATGCTTGCGTAGCATGCGCTTAAAAATAGGTTTGCTTTGTGCTTGCCTGATGGGGAGTGGAAAATCATTCCAGAGTCGTATGGACTATGATCAGCAATGGACGTCTGAGGCTGATAGATAGATACTGTATATCTCACGACTCTCCTACTGTACTACTAGTCTATTACAGTTTATATTAAGTTGTCCAGCGTCCAGTCGGGTCCATGCAATCATTAGTTAGTTACTCAATTGGATTTCACGTCAAACTCAACTCTTGTTGCGGGCAGTTTGGATTGGTCGAATTATAACTTTGATTGATGTTTTGAAGTTTAATTCAAAGATCATTTATGATTAAGTTCGTGTTGCAATACCATTTAATGGAGTTTGAAATCATGTTATACCTTATTTATTATTTATTTATTTAAACTTTATTGCACGATACAACTAAAAAGCACAAATGGCGGACTTAATGCCTTTAGGCATTCTCTACCAGTCAACCACTGGGTTAAACAGAAATATGTAGTCGGTGCAGGATCAAAGTATACCTTGTTAGTTGTTATGCGGTTATTAATAAAATAATGAACTTTATTCTGAAAGAAGGCCACAAAGGCACTTTTACATGTCTGAGTCTACCGGCATTTCACAAGAGAAGAAACGTCGAAAGAAACTCAACAGTCAGTATTTTTTTCAGAAAGGATAAGTACCTACTTAACTATTACAGTAATATGAATTTAACTTAACGTATATTAAGAATTTAGGCGTACCTAAACGTCCCCGAAGAAAACATAATAAAAGTGCATTTTAGCTTTCCGGGTCAACACGGGCGTCCTATCAACTGGACCACCGAATCTGATGCCAGAGCCGTTGAATCTTTCAACCAGTTGCTTTTACATGCCTTAGGGTGGCATCGTAGCGCCATCTACCGTAAAGATTTAGACCTTATAATCGGCACCATCGCCTCAAATAAAAAAAATCAATTTGTCTACGAACCAATCATAGAGAAGTTTATCTTGTGCCAAGCTCACACGTTGTGACAGATGCGCCCACGGACGAAACTAAGCCCGTGGCTAACCAAAACATCACTTTCAAGCGCCAACTACATTTCTAAACCTTTAGCGATGATATAAATGTGGCATCGTGCATACAAAATACACAGATAAGATAATATATGTTTTTTGCCGCTACTTTATATATCGCTATTATTGACGGTTATCGTCGACGGTTTCGTGGCAATAATTCGCAAGCGAACGACGTCCCTCATGCGTCGCGTGCGTGACAGCTCCAACACCCTCGTAAGTCAATTGCGGAGGCACTGGAACTCCTTACACATGGGCTCTCGAGGCATCGTATATTATATTTTTTGTTATTTAAATTTTTATTCTTTATATGTTGTTATTTATTTGCATACTAACATAGTTTGTAAGACCTTTGTAACTGACACTCTATGGACATTGTCCGAAATAAATATTTGAATTTGAATTTGAATTGCTACTGTGGGATGTGGTGGGCCTCACAATGTGGGGGAGTTGAATTAACAATTTAGATGTTGGTAAGCACTAAAACCTAGTTATTTTGAATAGCTTCGTGTAGTTTAACATGCAAAAGTTTGTACAAACTAAATGGTTCGGTATCTCCCTCAGTTCGGTAAATATCAGTTTACGAGGGTAGTTGAAAATTGTTTGCGCTAATATAATTCACTTCGAAATTTTTATACAGTTCTCTTTAGATAGTAAGTTACCCCGGTTACAGTTGAATAAATTTTTAAGTACTATTCGGAGTGCGAGTCGGACTCGCGCAACGAGGGTTCCATACAAACACTTCCCATCTTAACTGGCTTGGTCAAGTTAAGTTTGGTATGTATGGCACCGCATATAAATCTGGTGCAAAGTTAACATATAGGTGGCTAAGGTGTAAAGCCTTTGTAATAAATAAAGTGTCGATCTTTGGACATACAAAGCATAAGGAAAAATTCGAAAGGTTGCCTGGGCGTTAGGGTAGCGGAAAGGTTAACGCGCTGGACCGGCAATCCAGGTACTGGGTTCGATTCCCGGTCTCTTCCACCAGGTTACGCATTTCACTTTTACATTTTTTATTCCATGGTTAATCAATTAATTGCGAGATTATTTTGACAAACAAATAATTGATTTTATTAGTTTGTTCTAGCGTTGAAAATGTCGGAAAAAAACAAATGATTTTTTCGGGAATGTATGAAATTTTCGTTTTTTTCGGATTTTTAAAGAAAGAAACGAATAAGTCATTACAATTTATTTAATTTGACCAAAGTTTGGACTCAATTTAATTTTTTTTTTGGTAGGAATAAAAATAATACATATAATTTGATTTTAATAAACTATAACAGATTGGAGTATGACATATAAATTGTTCAAACTCTTCTTAGTCCCCTGTATCACATCCAAAAGTTCCTATTATAAATATAATAGTATAGATATGTTTATATTTGTATAGAATATTTTTATCGACTCATATTTTTTATGTGGTAATACCACATTTTTACCTTTATAAATAATTCCGTTTTCGCTTGGATTGTAGTGGATCGCATTCAATTTTTCTTTCATAATTTATCTTTTCGTCATTATTTATATAGATATGTTTGTCTAGTTAGATGAGATAAAATAAAGAACTTTGATATATTTCTTCTATAATGTACCTGTTTATATAATAATTTCCTTTTTTCTCAGAAAAAAAGGCAAAAGGAAAGTCCACGTGTCGTGTAGCCGCCAGCAACAGTGCGGACAAAGAAAGTATTTTATCAACCAATGGGAATGTATACATTTGGTCCTAATGTGATTGGTATTTTCGTGGTTCTTTGAGGCATAATTAGGTGCCCGTATACGTAGTGATATGCCAAGAGAAAATTTCAGTATTTTTCCCCGTTTTTTAGTGGTCATAGCTATGACTATATGAGGATATTCAAAATTTATGTCCTCCTAGACATATTCACTTTTCAAACCTCCTGGAAATACAGATGATATGAAAAAAAAATTGGGTAAGTGCGAGTCCGACTCGCGCATGAAGGGTTCCGTACCATAATCTATAACAAGTTTGTTGTATGGGAGCCCCCTTAAATATTTATTTTATTTTATTTTTAGTATTTGTTCTTATAGCGGCAATAGCAAAATACCTCATCTGTGAAAATTTCAACTGTCTAGCTATCACCGTTCTTGAGATACAGCCTGGTGACAGACGGACGGACGGACGGACGGACAGCGAAGTCTCAGTAATAGGGTCCCGTTTTTATCCTTTAGGTAGATGAGATAAAATAACGGCCGGCTACTTTGGGTATGGAACCCTAACAATAGGGTCCCGTTTTTATCCTTTGGGTACGGAACCCTAAAAACCGGCCAAGTGAGAGTTGGACTCGCGCACTGAGGGCTCCGTACAAACACTTCCAATCTTAACTGGCCGGGTTAAGTTAAGTATGCACCTGGTATGTATGGCGCCTGGTATGTTAAGGCGCTCTTCTCCCAGTAGACGCTGAACTCACTCATTTTGGAATGAGTCGTAAACATATTAAGCAGTGTTTGAAGATTATGAAAAATATATATCTCATACTTAAGGATTTTGCGATTATAAAATCGTCAGCAACATGATTGGATGAATTTCACTCGATAGAAAAGAATCCCAAAGTTACCTCTATTTGAAATATTTTTTCAGTGGTAAGGCTAAAATACGAACTTTTTTACCCGTTTTTTGCGTAAATGTATGAATACTAACATTATCTAGGTAAATTCGCTAGGATGGTCTCGATAAAAGTATTTATTTAATCACTAGACCTAAAAACCTATTAAAATTCGTCGCGCGTCAGCGCTTGAAGAACGGACCTGCGTCCATTTGTTCCACGCGACCACGCCGACCACGGTCGGACAATATCGCCTTAACGCAACCGATCACGTTTGTTATATGGAGTACTTATTCTGTTTTTAGTATTTTTCGTTATAACAGAAATACATCATCTGTGATAATTTCAACCGTCTAGCTATCATGAGATACAGCCTGGTAACAGACAAGCGGACAGTTTTTATGTTTATATCCTCAGAATTCCGTCATTAATAGACCCAATCAAATCAAAACAAAATCAAAATGTTTATTCTGTAAATAGGCAACATAGGTATTAATATTCTCAAGAATATAGTTGTAAAGCCATGGTGAGGATGTTAGTTTCCTTTTTATAGCACTTAGCTCGGTCAGTCTTTCTCGGAAAAACGAAGTGTTTTATAATGAAATAGGAATGTTATATTTCCCTATAATTTCCTATATAATCTCAATTATTTTTACCACTGTAGACTTATTGATTCCGTACCTACAATCTAGGTACATATATACCGAATGTAGAATAAGAACACTGAATTTAATTTAGACTAAATATGTAATGTACCAGGAGGGCAGCAGTACGAGAAGAAACTCAGGAAATATAACTGATTTATCTCCCTAAATAAAAAAAACTTGTTGTGCTTTTTACAATTTCGGAAATACAACCATATTTTTATATGGTACTATGAATAAATAACATGGAAAATGAATTGCTGATATCTGTTTTACACGAAAACGACACCGCACAAGTCCTAGTAGCGTTATCTGATCAGTAATATAAAAAGAAAAAAAGGCCTCCTTTGTCCTATTCACCCCGCTTTCCCGCCGCACAGGGGACGAATCTGACTTCCTTCCACATCTGAAAATAATCACCGCAGAATACTCTATCTGTGGTAGAAATTTCATGCTTGTAACCCGATGCGCACAATTATGTTAGAAAACAGCGGACTAACAAACTCTACTAACAACGTCGCTTTTTAATTTCCCATGTTGTAATTTTCTTGTTGATGTGCAATAAAGTATTGTTGTATTGTGTTGTGTTATGTTGTGTTTTGTTGTGTTGTGTTGTATTGCGTTGTGTTGTGTTGTGTTGTGATGTATTGCGTTGCGTTGCCTTGCCTTGCCTTGCGTTGCATTGTGTTGTGTTTTGTTGTATTCTGCTGGATGTGACATGTACAAGTCACATTACCTTTTTTTTTAAGGACTTTTAGATTCGCTAATTCAATTCAGTCACGTTACTCGTTTCCACCCTGTACAAGTAACGTAGTTGGTATTATTCTCTACTCTCGATTGTCACTTTGGAGACCCTATTGTATCTAAGTATACTTAAATCGAGTTTAAATCGACTTAAACCATGATATATAAAACAAATTCTTTCAAGTCTGTTAAAAAATTTCTTCCATAAAACTCAAACTCACGGACTTTATAAGCGAAAATAGATTCAAAGCGAACACCACTAAACAAATTTCTCAAATTTAAACAAGCTGGAACTATAATAAAGTTGAAAACCGCTACACTTCGTTATTTGTAAAAGATCTTATACACCTTTGCTTGCGAAGTTACTCTCTTTATACCTAACACAAGCCATAAGGCCGATAGTGTCCATAATGACTTATTTGAATATTAATAGCAAGTCACTTACACCATTTCGCTTTTGCGTTAGTACTAGACCTGCATAGTTCCATAACGACATATTTTCATAGGAATTGAACGGCGTTTATGTCCTTTTGTTTTGGAAATATCTGGCTATCTCTTCGCTTATCTAACTTGAGAATAAACAAACTATTCTCACGTTTTAACTTGGAATAAACGCAGAAGTTTGTAAGTGTTATCTTCTTTACTGCTTTGTGTATTTTGTGTTTGCATTGAGCACAATGGAACAACCATATCTCTTAGGAAGTGGAACGTTAACGAATTTGTTCCACATAATATTTTATACTAGCGGTTTGTAAGCTATATTCTTATTTCACATTTTATTTTCCAACATTCAGCGTAGTTGCAATAAAAAATACCAATGACAACATACATTTTTAGTATATTATTTTGAATAAGAATAACCCAGTCAGATGTTATTCTCATTTCAACGATTTCAAATAAGATTTAGTTATTTTAGAGCGCGTCATTCTGAGCTTACCATGAGTTTACAGTTATCTGATCGTACTCGCTAGCGTCTACGTAAATTATTTGTCTGGGCAATAGTCACAGGCGCGACGGCGGTGTAAGGGCGTGGCCACATGTCCACGACACGGCGTCGTAAACGTAAAACGACACGGTGTCGCGTCGGAGCGCGACACATTATCCACCGTGCGAATATACGTTGCCGCGTCGTGAAAACACACGACACGGCGTCGTAAACGTAAAACGACGCTGTGTCGCGTCGGAGCGCGACACATTATCCACCGTGCGAATATACGTTGCCGCGTCGTGAAAACACATGCTGCACCGGGCACCGCAGGTCGCGCCGCGCGCCGGGCAGATTAACTTTGCTGTGTTGAGTAGATGCACGGTGCGGTGCCACGTTCGATTACGACGCCGCAGCTTCTCGTACATGTTCAAAATATTTTGCGATCAGTTTTTTATTCGACATGGATCCTATCATACGTATTCTGCTCTTGTTGCTTTTAAGAAGAAGCATGAAGAAAAAGCAGAAGAAACGAAAATGTTGGATAAATCCATATCTTTTTATTATGAACCATGATGGCAGTCATTTCAAAAGGAAGTACGAGGCTTTAAAAATAAGTTAAAGTTAAAAAAAGTTAGGTTTTCGTTATTTATCGTTATAATATCGTTAACATGGCCCATAATATTGCATTGTCATTCTAGCGTTTCAAATTAAACGTGTATATATACATAATTTTAGCTCAATCGGTTGAAGATATCTGCTTCAAAATAAGTTGCAAGACTCTACCCAAACCAACATAGTGATACAAGATACGAGTACCTACAATGTACATACCTACCTACTCATAGTTACATATTGCAAGTTAAATAAAAATGCAAAAACGAGCGACTACATAGTTTTAATATTGATTTAATCGTGAAATTTAGTCGATTGAAACTAAAACTAATTCAATTGTTAGTCGAAGATTCTCACAACTAATTCAATCGCAACTAAATTAGTCGCGATTGAAAAATACGATTGATATTTTCAATCGATTGATTAGTTGACTAAAAAATTAATCGATGAATGCCCATCTCTGGTTTGCACGACGCGGCAACGTATATTCGCACGGTGGATAATGTGTCGCGCTCCGACGCGACACAGCGTCATTTTACGTTTACGACGCCGTGTCGTGTGTTTTCACGACGCGGCAACGTATATTCGCACGGTGGATAATGCGTCGCGCTCCGACGCGACACAGCGTCGTTTTACGTTTACGATGCCGTGTCGTGTGTTTTCCTCAGATCAGCGAGGTCAGCAGGAAAATGTTTGCTGCGGTAGGGTCCCTGAGACGACTCCGTAACTTTTTACCAATCGCCACTAAAATTACGCTTGCCCAATCTTTACTCCTTCCCATTTTAGACTATGCTGACGTGTGCTATCCTGATATTACTGAGGAACAGCTGAATAAACTTGAGCGCCTTCAAAATTTATGTATTCGGTTTATATTTGGCTTGCGCAAATATGACCACGTTTCCCATTTTCGCTCGCAACTCAAGTGGCTTCCTATTCGTCTTCGTCGCAACTCCCATATTCTTGTCTGCCTCTATAATATACTTTTTAACCCTGCTACACCTTGCTACCTAAAAGAGCGTTTTAAATATCTATCTTCTGTTCGTTGTTCTCAAAATTATCTTCTTTCTCCAATTCCTTCTTCATCAAAATTTTTAAATGACTCTTTTGCCTGCCAAGCGATTCGGTTGTGGAATACTTTGCCGCTCGACTTACGCAAAGCTCAATCCCTCCCCATCTTTAAACGTAACCTGAAGCAGCACTATTTATCACTTCCTTAGGTGATGTCTGAAATTAATTTTGAATGTACGTTATTACTTCCTGTACGTATATTATATGTATATATGAGTATATATATGTAAATTATAAGTTATATGTGTATGTATATTTATTTATTATATATATTTATATTACAAACAATTCAGATGTATGTGTAAATTAAGTTTCTTAACCAGTTTCTTGCACTACCTTTTTAAAATGTATCCTCCGACTTTTTCTGCTACCCAAAGGTTGTCTGGAAGAGATCGCTCTTTAGCGATAAGACCGCCTGTTGTTACCCTATTTAACTTTGCTTTATTTCTTTGTATTAATCTTTTTCATGTGGTGCTCAATAAAGGATATTATTATTATTATTATTATTCACGACGCGGCAACGTACATTCGCACGGTGGATAATGTGTCGCGCTCCGACGTGACACCGTGTCGTTTTACGTTTACGACGCCGTGTCGTGGACATGTGGCCACGCCCTCTCGGGCGTCGGTGACCTTGTAATGCCGAATCCTTCGACAATGCATTCACGTGAACGCCTTTCCCCAACTCGCGCGTCCCGCGCTCGCCCTTCGACCCGCACGCACATAGCCGCGAGTTATGTTACTGCACACTAGTGTCGCTGTCGTTTCTTTTTACGTTAGTATATACAGGGTGTCCCTAAAACCAACGCCAAAATGAAGAGGGGTGATAGAACAGCTCATAAGCAACCATATTAAGTCAATTTGACCTTAATAAAAAGTTCATGGTTTTCGAGATATTTGCATTTTTTTTAAACTCGTGACTTTTGATGCCCTGCGTCAGTATGTCCATTGCCACCACTGCAAATTTAGGTATTTTATAAATCTGTTTTTTGCAGGATGTTACTAAAAACATATCCTATCGAATGTAATTTAAATTTATTACATATCATGATGCTTTGTCGGTAAAAAGAACAAAAAAAAAAGAATTATAGCAATTTATAAAATTTAGCCTGCGGTTTTGATCGATTTTCATTTAATAAAAAGTATTGTAAACTAACATGGCACACAACATAAAAAGATAGTCAATTTATTGTAGTTTTCAAAAAGGTACAGCATTTTCTAATTTACGCAGCAGTTTACGAGATATTGATATTTTACACCAAAAGGAGCTCATACTGCAGTTATTACATAGTATGGAACCAGAGCCCCTACTAGGCTCAGAGTTTGAATTTCGAACTAAAAATAGAATCAAAGAATACATAATTTCAAATTGGAACACAATTCGAAATTCGAATTCAAGTCGGCTTTCTGATTAAAGAGTACCTATTTTAGTAATTTTAGTACACTTCGTCAATTCGTTTGATGTGCTTTATTTAGTTTGGGTTCTTATTTTCTTAAATAGACTTGCTTTACCAATAGAACTCGTGTTGGCCTTGTGATTTGGATTTTTGGTACATTTTAACTTTGCTTTGTGCATCTTGGACTCGATTTCTGCCTATTGATTTTAACTTCGATTTACTTTGGCTCTGTTAAGATTAATTGTAGTGCGTTTGTTACAAATATGCCAGAGAATTATACTCCTCAAGAATATGCCAACATGCATTTTGTCTATGGGGAATGTCAAGGTAACTCTTGTGCTGCAGCTAGACTCTATCGAGAAAGATATCCAAATGTAAGGCATCCGGACCATCGAGTATTTCGAAATGTTCATCTCGCATGCGAAATGTTCACAAGGCGTTTTGCCTGGCAATCGTGGCGGATTAGGAAGACCTAGAGGAGATTACGATGAAGATGTTTTACAAGAGATTCAAAACGACCCATCGACTTCGACACGGAACATTGAACGTAATTTAGGGATATCAAAATCTGTTGCCAATAGAATATTACGTCGTTATGGATTTCATCCATACCACATACAACGTGTTCAAGCGTTGCTGCCCCGTGATTACCCACTTCGTGTTCAGTTTTTTTAGAGAAAATGCTGCAAAAACACAGAGAGGATCCCAATTTCATAAATATGGTTTTATGGTCTGATGAAAGCACTTTTAAGAGAGATGGATTTATGAACATGCCCAATTTACACAGTTATGCATTAGAAAATCCTCATTTAATGAGGGAAGATCGGTCGCAGTACCAACTTAAAGTGAACCTCTGGACTGGAATATTAGATGGGAAAATAATTGGCCCATTTGAATTACCAGAAACGCTGAAAGGTCCAAGTTATCTGCATTTCTTAGAGAATGAGTTGCCAAATCTTCTCGAAGACGTACCTTTAGCTACGCGGAGGTCAATGTGGCTGCAGAATGATGGCTGTCCAGCACATTATGCACGCGAAGTGCGACTACATTTAAACCAAACTTATCCACAGAGATGGATCGGCCGTCTGGGTCCCATTTTGTGGCCTCCTCGATCTCCAGACCTAAATCCTCTGGATTTCTATTACTGGGGTTATATTAAAGAAAAAGTTTACAATGAACCGATTAACAGTATAGCTGATAGCTGAGACAACGCATTTACGCAGAGGCCCAAAACGACGTAACAAGAAGTGCACGTCACATCAGTCGAGCATGTTTAAGGAGATGCCGGGCTTGTATTCAAGTCAATGGCGGACAATTTGAACATTTAATTTAGTTACATAAAACAGGTTTCGTTTTTTTTTAATGTTTTTAGTTCTTTATTCACTTAACAGATAAAAATGGCAACCAGTATTATTTTTGCATTATCTCATAAACCGCTAAATAATTAAGTCACTTCAATACCATCTTAAAAACAACTCTAAATTTGCTATCTTTTTACGTTATTTGCCAGGTTCGCTATGAACATTTCAATTTTTTTTATTCTAAAATTGAATTGTGTTCCTATTCTAAATAAAGTATTCTTTAAATGGATTTTTTGTTCAAAATTCAAACTCTGAGCCTAGTAGGGGCTCTGGTACCATACTATGGAATAACTGCAGTATGAGCTCCTTTTGGTGTAAAATATCAATATCTCGTAAACTGCTGTGTAAATTAGAAAATACTGTACCTTTTTGAAAACTACAATAAATTTACTATCTTTTTATGTTGTTTGCCATGTTAGTTTACAATACTTTTTTTAAATGAAACTCGATCAAAACCGCAGGCTAAATTTTATAAATTGCTATAATTCGTTTTTTTTATTATTTTTACCGACAAAGCATCATGATATGTAATAAATTTAAATTACATTCGATAGGATATGTTTTTAGTAACATCCTGCAAAAAACAGATTTACAAAATACCTAAATTTGCAGTGGTGGCAATCGACATACTGACGCAGGGCATCAAAAGTCACGAGTTTTATAAAAATGCAAATATCTCGAAAACCATGAACTTTTTATTAAGGTCAAATTGACTTAATATGGTTGCTTATGAGCTGTTCTATCACCCCTCTTCATTTTGGCGTTGGTTTTAGGGACACCCTGTATATTATTTGCAATCGTATAGTGCCTCTAGCGGTTACTTTGTAGAACTACAAGTGTCCATACAAATCGTTAACGGAGTCGATAGCGAGCATGGTCACTGTAAACTCATGGTAACGGCACTGTATGGAGAAGTCAGAAACTATGAGAGATAGCGAGATTTCTTCTTAGGAACCATAGCGTGCGTTTCGTTAGAAGCTCTGGTAGCATAGAACTATGGAATTAAAGGAATAACGTGATTTGCGTAACGATGATGTGATAGCTCAGTTGGGAGAGCACTGCGCCGAAAACCTAGGGTCGCAGGTTCCAGTCCTGCTTGTATTTATCACATTACTTTTTTTCACACATTTTGTGTGAATTTAAAATAGAAGAAGTGCAAAAATTTAAAAAGTAATTTTGAAATAGATACTGTTTCGTTTCTCAAGTTTCAGTGCCGATAAAGATCTAATTCATTGTAATTAGCGACAGTGCCGTATTAATTAAATCTCATAGCCTATTAACGGTAAAATTGCTGTAATAAATCAAGCTTCATTATCGTAATAAATAGGTTTTGTATTCCTTTCATTTAAATTGAAATTTTATTATTTTCTTAGGTATTTTAGTTTCCAGTCTGATCTAAATCCAGTCTGATCTCCGACACCATATTTTTTTTTCAAATGTCGTGTCACCTAAGTTTCTGTTTGTTTGTTTGTTGTGTCGTTCAAAATACCGAATGTTCTATGTCTGCCTATTCTCGCCTATAGGGCTAATTTCTCAATCAGTTCTCGTGAAATTTTGTGAGCAGGTTTAATAATTGCATATAATTTTTTGTCGATACTCTTTTTCGAAAATCATTAAAATGGCGGAGATTTTGGGGTAAATGTTTTCGAGGTCTACAGCTCACTAGTACTTATATCCCATTAATTTTCATGATTCAGGTTATATCGCTCTTTATTATCAATAGACCCCGTTGCCGGCGGTGCAATTTGGTAGCTGTCAAGTTCTTATGGGTAAAAAATATTTTGGAATACTACAATTATATGTCGATAATTATAGCTATACGTCGATATTTATAAAGTGAGTCTAAGACTTTAATTAATCGTGTTTATTTTATAAAACACGACTATATCATTTTCAAATTGTTTTCAGTTTTATTTTTATAAAAAAAAAATGATTCATCATTGTTGTCGATGAAATTAATTTCGTTTATTTATCAGATTTGAATCAGAAAACAATCGTCTAGCTATAGCTATGGCAGCGGTTTAAGACAATTTCAATATCGAAATCATTTTTTTAACTTTATCGAAATGATCTTTATAATAGCTGACAGCATCAATGTACATGATCACAATGATTGTCATGGGTAAAAAAAAAAACATGTTAATTTTTAGTCTAAAAAATTGTATTCTTGATTGTGCCTTTGTGTTCCTTCGATTTACAAAGGTATTTTTTTTTTCCCCCAGCAAGCATATTATATAATTTTGTCGGAATACAATGCTTAATTTCACGCGATGTGCGCAATGTCGCGGTAGCTCATGTGTCAGAGCATTGCTCCGGCTGAGCAGCGGTCGTGGGTTCCCCACGTGCAATAATGTAGTGGATCGCGTTAAATTTCGTATATTTTAACCTCTGTATCAATATTAATTTCCTTGCCCTTTTTGCATGTGTCCGAGAAAAAGTTAACAAACAGTTAATATTAAGTAACTTGGGCTGGAAATATTAAAAAGCGCAACAAAACATTTTACGCCCTTTCAAGAGCTCATAGCCGAAAAATAACCCCTTTTAAAATGACAAAGGGCGTCGTAAACACCCTGAACCCTTCCTGATAATGTAAACCAAAACCCCTTTGTTCTGTAATTGGATAGACTTGGAAAAGTATTGGAAGTTTGTACCGTGAAATTGTGTGACGGAATTTTCGTAAATTAATTCTGTTGCCAGTTTTGAAAAACTTCGGAGGTTTTGCATATTGAGTTGTGTTATCAATTTATTAGGTTTCTGGACAGACTTCCTTCATTACCATGAGTTAAGGTGATCGTACTCGCTAGTGACAGCGTAAACGATTATCCCGACTCCATCCTGTCGCTAGCGAGTGGAGGTAGATTATGGAGAATCCATTTGGATGGATCGGCGATCAATGATATAACATTCCTGTATAGTTCAATATAACAACCTTAACACAAAGTCAACTTTTACTTCGTTTCAGGAATTAATGATGATTTGTAGGTCATTGTAAAGTGCGCTAGTGATCTGTGCGGAATGACAATTAGAATTTCCGTCTTTGGGGATTAATTTTGCAGTATAAATGCAAATTTTGGTAATAAAAGACGGTATCCTGACATTGCGGCGTTCACTGATGCTTCTGAAATACTAATTAGACCAAAAACTGTTTATGAACGCTTCCAATATTTACTCAAAAATATGTATACTTTTGGATCATTGTCAGTTCAAAAAACAAAAGTTGTCTTTTCGGTGGCCAATAGTTAACAGCGTATATGCATATTATAAGTTATGTTTTTAATACGCAAGCCCATAGAAAGGGAAACGTCGCTTATGCTAATGTAATTTCGATCGGAAAACTAGGCCTAAAGTCCTTTTTGTACCTACGTGTCCGCCGAAAAGTCGCAAACCTAAATCTGACAATGACCCTTTTGCACTTAAAAAACTTTGGTGAAAATTATGACGCTTTTGGTTTTATGTGTGCGTGTCTACGAACCAATCATAGCGACGTCTTGCTTGTGAGCTTGACGTTGTGACAGATGCGCACATGGTCGAAACTTAGCCCGTAGCTTTTATAGATTTAGTGTAAACATTGATTTGGAGAAACTTGTACATCTCCTCTAACATATAAGTTTCAATTACCTAGTTATAGTAAAAGTGCCCTTGTGGCCTACTTACTGTATAAATTATTTCAATTCATTTCAGATCTCATATATATGCGCCGACGGCCCGACTGCGCCTACGCCAGGCACCCCTGCTGGCGCCACCCCCCTCGCGCACAGCTCTACTACGACACGCGCCCATTCCGAGCGCGCTCTCCATCCTCAACTCTATTAGTCCGTAAGCCCGCTCCAAGATTGCCTACGTAATATGACATCACGATAAAATGCATGGCACACGGTCGACAAAGTTGTGCTGAGCGAGAATCAAACGATTATCGCACAGAAAATTGGCCGGAAGTTTGAGAAAATCCTTCACTTCCGGTCAAAATTTTAGGGGTGTACTTACGTCATGTGACATCATTACGTGAAAGGTGGCATCATGTAGCCCTTTAATCGTAGATAGTGTAAACATAAGTCTGCCAGTTCTAAAATGGCCGGAAGTGCTTGGCAGACGGGGTCAAAGATGGTCATCGGATACGTTTTTCTACGTTTTGTGGTATCTTGACGAAATTGATTATAAATGTTTTAAAGTAATAGTGGTGCAATGCTATATTATGCATGTATTATACATATAAACCTTTCTATGAATGAGATTATTTGTCACGAAAATCTAGATTAGGTACTGGACTCCCAGAATGTGATCCGGGTGCGTCCCACGAGATATAATAAGATTAAGTAATAACGTTCACAAGATATAATAAACTTTTGCTATAACATCAAAAACAATATTTATAGGAATAACGGTCAATTAGCATAATACTCATGTTGTAGAATGATTTTTTTATATAACACTCAAATAATTGATATAACATACATAACGTATTTCGATCATAGTATATACTTTCTTTTGGTATAATGATTAAAAAATATAATAGCGTATGATATAGGTACTTAATAGGTTATAACTGCTACCCCTATGCCCCTTAAATGGAACATGGACCGAAAACTGTAGGTTAGGTTAGGTTTGTTTTATGATTATGGATAGCGGAGCGTCAAAATGCTTGCTTGCATTGAGGTATATTAAAATTTAACAGCTAACTATTGCATAAGTATGTACACAATTGATAATGGCAGATGAAATTCTGGCAAATAAGAGTATACCGTTTGGAAGAACTGCGACAAAATGGAACATGGGTCAAAAACCGAAAACTGTAGGTTAGGTTAGGTTTGTTTTATGACCATGGATAGCGGAGCGTCAAAATGCTTGCTTCCATTCCATGGAGGTTAATTTAACAGCGAACTATTGCATAAGTATGTACACAATTTATAATGGCAGATATAAATTATTAAAAATACTGTATACAGAGAACATTTTTTGTTTTATTTACTAACAACATTATGTGTATTAATTAGGTATACATTTTTATTACTTTTTTAAACTTAAAATTTTCAGGCGGTTATTCTATACGATCGTTATGCATTTTGGTGTTAGGTTTATTGAGTAATATACATTATAAATCTGAGATATTATGAACGTTATACGTTATGATCGTTATATACAATGATATTATACTTAAATAACGTTATACTTAACAAAAATAGATATTTTGATGTTATATCTAACGTTTGATATACACCTTGAACATGACGTCTTTTGCTGTGTAGACAAATGCGCCGGTCATGTGTAGGTATAGGTTAAATTCCCGGTTATGTATAAGATTTATAAAAAAATGCAGTTTTTATTAAATCTAAAATAGATGGCATGGTTCTTAAAACAGATTTCCCTATCTCTTATAATTTTCGTTTTCTCCCTTCCGACCCATTTTGATTGATCACGTTTAAATTCTTTTTTTTTTACTCCTGAAACAAAGGCTAAACGTACAATAAATGGGTAAGTAATATAAGACATAAGAATTTATACTATAATATTCGTATTATATACGCTCATATTGTATAAACAAGCTTATACAAAATGAGTAAGAACTGCATTTTTTTATAAATGTTATACATAACCGGGAATTTAACCTATACCTACACATGACCGGCGCATTTGTCTACACAGCCAAAGACGTCATATGGCGTCCACTGCGTCCAGCCGTCAAAGTACGCGCCAACTCTAAAAATGTAAAATATTTACGCATTCTTACTGGCAAAATGTGTATTTTTTATCGTATTGTATTATATTAAGTAGCTATTTCAAGATGGGAGACATTTTAAGTGTCCTCTCACTCCATTGACCGCGCGGACAAAGCCCGCTTTTTATCCGCGAGTCAGCGACAGCCGACCATTGTGTCGTACACACTATACAGCTCATAACGCGGCCCAGGGTTCGGCCCAACGGACATTGAACATGTTATTATTTCGATAAAAAAACCCCCATCAAAGCTCACCCGTTTGGGAGCCACTATGCCACAGACAGACACACATCACCGTATCGGCGCATTTGTCTACATAGCCGAATGACGTCATGGCTATAGCAATATGGCGTCCACTGCGTTCAGCCGTCAAAGTACTCTAAGTACTAAGTACTCGTCTAAGTACTCAAACTCTAAAAATAATGAATTTTTCGTTTTTTTCTGGAAAAAATATTTTTTTTGTAAAAGTGTGTTTCTCGAGACTTTTCTCAAAAACGGGTGTAATATTCAATTCTATTTTTTAAGTAGCTATTTAAAGAAGAAAAAATGTGTTGCTCGCGACACTTCTCAAAAATACCCACTAGTATTTTTTAAGTAGCTATTTCAAGAAGGGAGACATTTTAAGTGCCCTCTCACTCCATTGACCGCGCGGGAAAAGCCCGCTTTTTATCCGCGAGTCAGCGACAGCCGAACATTGTGTCGTACACACTATATAGAGTTCATAACGAGAACCAATGTTCGGTCCGACGGACATCGACCATGTTATTATTAGGGAAGGAATGGGGAGTGAATGAAATAAAATAAAAACTTGAATTTTTGGTTATATGTAGGAATAACCTTTCTACTTTCTTCGAAAAAAGTTAAAACAAATAACTTTTATCTGTTATCTTTAAACGAAAGTTCAAGATAAAATAAATATCCATACCCTAACAAATAATCATATTACTAATTATAAAAACGGTATAAACTCACGTAAAAATTGTCAGGAACGGCCCGACATGTTTCGAACTCATGTGGGTCGCGAGTCGCGTAGCAGCACGGATAGCTACCCCTGATGAAGAGCTCCAAATGAGTTCTAAACATGTCGGGCCGTTCCTGACAATTTTTACGTGAGTTTATACCGTTTTTATAATTAGTAAAGATGTCTCACGATAGTTTTAATAACATTAATAATCACATTCTAACAAACAATAGAAGCCTAGAATATTTGTGCTTGGGTCATGGTTGTTCTATGTCTTTAAGTTTATATATTTATCTATAAGTATGTATATCGTCGTCTAGGACCCATAACACAAGCCTTCTTGAGCTTAATTTGCGACTAGCTCGATTTTCTGAGGTTGTCTGATATTTATTATTTATTATAACCGACCTCAGCGAAGCGAAATTATGACTTCCGAGAACAACTGTTCGAATTACCTGCTAAAAACACAAATTACGCGCGTGCGTTTCAATAAAATACAGCATCGCGCTGTTAAGATTTTTCATGAAATAATGTCCCTTCTCCATATAAAAATAGTTTTTAATACATTTTTTAGAATTGTTAACAATTGCAAGCAATACTTTTCACATCATAATCACACTTAATATTATTTAAAGGCGAAAGTTTGAGAGTGCGTTTATGATTGGACCGATTTTGATTAATTTTGGTATCAAGGTAGCGGACACCCTGGATTAACACATAGGCTACTTTTTATCCCGAAAAATGTAGTGTTCCCGTGGGATGAGCGGGTAACACCGCGCGGCGCAGCTAGTAATATAATATACCGGGTGTGGCCTGTAATAGGAGCAATAAATTAAAACATAGATTCTACTCTTCAAACTGAACAACATTTGTTCAGCAACTTTAAAAAAAAAAACAATTTTCAGAATGTTATTATTTCAAACAAATTAAATAGTATTTTCAATGTACGTCATCCAACATTGACATTCCCTGAACATTGACTAGCTTTTATTTCAAACAAATTAAATATTATTTTCAATGTACGTCATCCAACATTGACATTCCCTGAACATTGACTAGCTTTCACTCTACAAATGTTGGACATTTCGCAATACATTGCTTCTTTGTCTAAACATTATTCTACAAAATATTATTTAATATACGTTATTTTCAGAATTTGCCCAACAAATGTTGTTCAGTTTCAAAGGAAGAATCTAATGTTTCAATTTATTGCTCCTATTCCAGACCACACCCGATATAGGTACTGATCAATCACAAATTCAGGATGCAGGTACCTACCATACATCATCCTCTAAAATGATATTAGGTAGGGTATTAGAGAAGCTTTCGTGCTGTCAATTTTATACTCTACCTTCTTAGTAAGAAAATATATAATGCCTCAATGATTTCTATCGAACTTAAGCGATTTTAACTTTGCGCAGCAACGCGGTATCTCAGAAGCGTTTGGGCGTATATCCCATAAATCTTGTCAATACATGTGTCTTAATGATTCTGAGTTGAAAATTTGACACGTCAAAAAGGAAAACCTTTTGATAGAGTGATGGGCGGCTTTAAATTATCAGGGAGTTTGAGTTACGTTGTGAAGTTGGTAAAAGGGTCGATGTAGGTAATAATGAAAGGGTAAAAAAGCGAGTATATTGTGATTTACAGATAAAAGGTAACGCTGCTAGTTGCCTATGAAAATGGAAAATAGAACATTAAGATAAAAAATGTTTATTTTGCTTTTTCACAGTTTAAAAACCCAGTAAAGGTTGGGACAGTCTATGCCAGTGCCAGTTGCCAATACACTCCTATTTTTGCAACATCTCATACTTCGCTTAGACATATAAATTTTCTGATAGGTAGTCACGTGCATCCCTAGCGTACCTAGTGATGCGTGTCAGGCTCCTATATATCCATTATGCCTATATCTTTCTGATATCTCGGTGAAGAATCTTAACAAAAGCAAAATAATCGTAACCCATTTTTTTCTGCGACGAACTTTGTGAGCACTTTCTAGTATTTTCTAAATGTTACGTTAAGCATGTAAGATGGTTTGCCCGTTTCATATGTCGGATTGTAACAAATCTGCCTTTAAAGACTAGATGTCTATAATCCATTGAACAATTGACACAGAGAACTACCCACTTAATGTAAACTGACTTTTAAAAAAATCTCAAGGAACTTTCGTTTTTTTTTGGGATTCCGTACCTCAAAAGGAAAAGTTCGTACACAGTTTATTTAATCTTACAGCGTTTACTAAAATAAATTATAGGCCATTAGTTAAAATTACAATGTCACAAAATTAAACTAAAGCTAGTTAAACCGTTGATACGAAAATCAAAGCTCAAAGAAAAATTTAAATGAGTTACCTGGTGGAAGTGACCGGGAATCGAACCCGGTACCTCTGGATTGCCGGTCCAGTGCGTTAACCTTTCCGCACTCCGTTTTCCGTAACTAATTTAATTTTTTCTTTGAACTTTGATCTTTGTATCAATGGTTTAATATAAAAATTGTGGTGTGTACCCACATTAAAAAACGAGACATTACATGTTTCATAAATTTCAAAAGATAGGTGTTAACATTCAGTGTGTTGAGCCACGCAATTGCGTCGGGTCTTTTCAGGGTCCCGAGTGTGAATGCAGAATCGCTGAATTATATGTTCTATAGTCTGGGCTTCTTCGCCACACTCGCACATTGCAGTCTTTCCACCCCCATTTATGTAAAAAGTTATTGCAGCGGCCGTGACCCATACTAAGTCTATGAAACATTATTCCTTTTAAATTAATTTTTTCATATTATGATAAATATGTACATTGATAAAATCAACCAACTTTTTGAAGTAAATGATACTTTTCTCCGAGTTCTAGGCAGTAACATAGGTATTTCATGCTCTAATTGAGAAAACTAATTTTACGCGTGAATTTTGTCAATTTCGAAATATATGCCCTGGCCGGGATTCGAACCCGGGACCGCCGGCTCAGTAGGCAATTCGTTTGAGATCTACAACAGACAGACACATACATATATACAAACACACACAAACTAAATTGTAATACCCTATTTTCAGCTTCGGAAGTCAAAGATAGCGATTGATGACTATAGCAATCCTAACAAAAAATTGCAAAGAAACGTAAAACGTAATAATAAATTAAAATCAAATTATGGGTATGGGACACATTCGTGACCCACATTTGGTGTTGACCGTACTTGAGCTACTTTTTTGCTGATTCTACCTCACTTTCTATTCATGAATAAGTCTAGGAAAAGCGAAACTTCGGTTAAGTCGAGTGTTTTTATGAAACACATAACTTCTCGCATATTTTATGATGCGGAATAACTGAGATGTTTATACCAGGCTTATGACTCGTCACTGCAAAAACGTTGATAGGGGCTTAAATGTTTAATGACTTATATTATTATTCTTATTTATTATTTGACGACACAGTTGGTGTCTTTTTTGTATCTGCATCTGTGTTAAATTTGTAAACTTTGGTGTGCAATATAGCATTTAGTATTGTATCGTAATATTCCCAAGAATATAAAAGTTCAGTTAGCTTACATTAAATTGACTTTATAGCACACCTCAATCATCATGGGAAAAAACAGTTAAATTTAAACTAATTTCATAAGTTTTGTACGAATACAAATAAATACTCTTTACATTCCATGTGCTCGAAAAGAGCGTTTTCTAAGCATTCAAAATGTACAAATTTTCCACACGTGTTTTTTACTTTTCGATTCGGTTTTAATTTTTAACTATTTCTGATATCCCGATGCAAGCAGGATTTATAATTTTTAAAAAGTTTGATAATTTAGTCGGATAATGATTATTGTATTAGGTACATATTTTTTTCTACTCCAGTACTTTTTTCTGTCATTTGTATACTTACTAACTCTAATATAAAGACATAAATTATGAAAGTCTGTAAAAGTCTATACTCTATTACCCAAAAAAACACTGCTAAACGATGTTATAATGTCGCCAAAAAAGCATCACTTTGTACCACAGATTACAAGATAAACAGCTGCATTCACACAATCTGCAATAAAAAAAAAACTTATTGTACTAAGGCATTGCTGCCAACTTAAAAAAAAGTTTTATCTTCAGTGCATAGATGTTTAGTATAGTGAACGTATACCTTTATGTATAAGTTCATATTTTTTGACAGATGTTTAGTATAGTGGACGTATACCTTTATGTATAAGTTCATATTTTTTTGACAGATGGACATCAATAAAAAAAAAGTTTATCAGACTATTATTTTTTTTTTAATTTTGTTGATTCCGAGCGGGAACATGTAATTATTTTCTTTGTTGTTTATTTGCATTTTATTTATGAAATGTCGAGTCGTAGAAAAAGTATTGTATGCAACGTTGTATAAGTAGGTCAAAAAACGCTCGTGGCATCTTTCTTACGATGTTCGCTACGCTCACATCGTAACCCATACCACTCGCGTTTTTTTGCCCCCTCTTATACAACGGTTGCATAAAATACTATATCGCTTTTAGCGAACAACCGTTCCATACAAGATATAACTATTAATTTAGACTTTACTGGACGTTAGAAAAAAGTTTAAATGGCGGACTTAACACCATGAAACATTCTCTACCAGTTGACAATATCATGAGACCCAATAGACCTCGTAAAGAGACGATTTTTTCGCACAAGGGAGTAAAACTCGTAATAACGTATGATTGATAGCCCCTTTAATATTATAAGACTAGGCAGGTGTATCGTTATCGATCAGCCGTGACGGGGGTAAAAGGGGAGTTTGGGAACATGAGTTAGTATTTTTTTTCAATATTAGGAGTATGTTTTACAATTTTTTTATAAATTTATGAAACATGTAATGACTAATTTTTTTATTTATTTTAACTTTATTGCACAAAAGAAAAACTTAACGTACAAAAGGCGGACTTAATGCCATGAGGCATTCTCTACCAGTCAACCTTAGGGCAAAGTAGAGAAATTATAGGCGGTGCATCAAACAACATAATTACATATAAATAAAATACTCATACTAGGTACATACATATAGATAATATACATACTATATATAAATAGATACATACATAAATATATATGTACGACGATGAAACAAATGAAGCAGATATACTATGAGACTTCAGTTCTGCCAGCAAAGAAAATTCGCACGGCCCTTTTAAATGCCAACTTACTCGGAGCCTGTTTAATTGTGAGAGGAAGACCGTTCCAGAGGCGAGCCACTTGCAAGGAGAAAGAATTAGACATGAAACCAGTACGGTGAAGAGGTTTTATGTGGGTAATACACACCACATTTTTTATAGGAAACCATTGATACAAAGATCAAAGCTCAAACATAAATTGAAATGCGTTACCTGGTGGAAGATACCGGGAATCGAACCCGGCACCTCTTGATTACCCGCGCTGGACCGGTAATTCAGAGGTACCGGGTTCGATTCCCGGTCTCTTCAAACAGGTTACGCATTTTTTTAAATTAATGGTTTAATCTTAAATATGTAAGGAATATTTTCTTCGGCGACTGTCACCCATTAAAATAAAACGATTAAACTGGATGATATCACGTATATTAATTATTTAAAATTACCGAAATGTCATTGGCTCAAATACTCGTAATTAATATACGCGATATACTCCGTTTAAATAGTTTTATTTAAATCATAAATATGTAAGTGATTATTTATTGCCAAAGACTGACTCCTTAAACAGCGTGCACCAAACAGCTTCACTTTGTGCGTGCAAATTCGGTGCTCGTTTGTAGCCATAAAAGTTTATCGTATTTTATTGCCCGATTACGGTGAAGTTGAGCGAGAGATCCGAGAGGCGGTCACACGAGTGAGCGAGACACACGTGCCGCGCACCGCTGCCGCTGGCCGCTAAGACCGAAGTCGCGGTCGGCCCGTAACCAAAGAATATATTATATACTAACTTAAAAAGAAACTACTGCGACACACGTGTGCAGTAACAAAACTCGCGGCTATGTGTGCGTGTCGAGGGGCGAGCGCGGGCGAGTGCGGGACGCGCGCGGGGGTGAAAGACATTCACGTGAATGCCTCGTCGAAGGATTCGGCATTACAAGGTCACCGACGCCCGAGTTACACCGATAGGCCGCTGTCGCGCCTGTGCCGTAACTGAGCTATAGACCTCGTGACTTTTAAAATTGATTGAGATATGTTATAGGATTTTACGTTTTCAACCGTATCGCTCATTTTGAAAAATAATCGAAAAACTATATCGAAAAAAAAAAATGGAATTATGGAACTTGCTGACAAAATTCCACGAGAATCGGTTATTTAATGCAGGTGAGAACAGCCGTACATCCAAACATCCGAAATTTGAACATAAGAAAGAAGTTTTGGCTAAGCTGAAACGGAGATGCCTCGCTCGTCATAACAATAAAGCAAGCAAACGATTCAACTGTTTTGCCATCAGTAAAACGTAGCTTCACAAATTGTTACAATGTAACGCTTTATTAATTTTACCATTCCCTTTCATCACTTAGTAACCTATCAACAATGTACTATTTGATACAAAGTGATACAGAAAGCAGCGAATATCTGATACAATGATTAAGAGGCCTTATTCCTTTTAAAATGCTGATCGTTTTAGACATTTTTCTCTATGATCATTGATCAAACATGTTTCTTAACATATTATTGATGTTACTACCTAGAACCGGGCTATTGGGATTTATAAGTATATATTGGAAACCTACAGTTTGAATTTTTCATTGATAAATTTTGTTTCAATAACTATACCTACTCGAAATTGACAAAATTCACGCGGAAAATTCAACTTGTTTCCGAATGCACGCAATTAAAGCATGAAATAGCTATGTTACTACCTAGAACTCGGGGAAAAGTATTATTCACTTCAAGAAGTTGGTTGAAATTATCAATATATTTGTCATAATATGAAAAAAATAAATTTTAAAAGGAATAAGGCCTCTTATAGCTATGGAGATATCTGTCTTCCATTCAGTTCAATCACATTGGAAGAATGCCAACAAAATTGCCTTCCAAATATTTACCACTGTGTTGTTTACGATATCAGCTAGGCTAGGTACGAATTTTGCTATGAAACGCCTAATATATAGGGTGAAACCTAAGTCCATTTTTTAGACAAATTCATTGCATTAATAGGCTAGCTGTAAGGATAATTTCTAATTTAAATAGATTACTAGTGATGTAGACGCATTTATATTAAGATTATCAACGTTTTGTTATTATTGAAAAGTAGTTGCAATGAACGATCACGTGATAGTCACGTGATCGTCCCTTCCAATCCGAGCAATGGCGCCGGTCACGGGGCCGGGAATTCGAGATTCGCTAATGGACATGGTCAGTGGTCGGTCGGTTTCTCGGCTTGGAAGCATTGTTGGTTATTTAAGAGCTAATTATAAGTTCAAGCCTACTGAATTAAGTACAGGTCAGTGTCGCTCTCGTATTGATTAGGTATAATCAATATTAATACTATTTAATGAAGTCTATGCCTACTCACAAGTTGTATTCATTGTGCAAATAAACACCATTTGTTATCAACTGTCGTTGTTTTAATTAAACGTATTGATTCCTTATATATCAGAAGTGGGAAAAGCTAGTTAAATTTCTTATTCACCAAGTGCCAAAAACTTACTTCCAGTTTCTCGAACTTACCCCAAAGATATATTAGAAATGATTATGGGTTAATTCGAGAAACTGGAAGTAAGTTTTTGGCACTTGGTGAATAAGAAATTTAACTAGCTTTTCTTCGCGGTTTCGTTCGCGTAGAGGGGATGAGGTGCGCCCGTAGAAACCCTCGGCTCCTATTTGTCCCTCCTTTGAATGAGTACCCTATGATTTGTAACCATAACACTGTGTCTGTTCTGATGTCTGGTTACTGAATTAGTTTTATGATGGTCTATTGCCTTTTAAAGTTGAAGGTATATATAACTATATTATCATAAACTTTCACGTTTGTAATAATGTACAATACAAGATAATCTGGTAGGACTCCTCGAAAATGACGGACTAGTAACTAAGGAGTTTAACAGCTGGACCCTTTCCTGGCTTTGTTCCCTATACGATAAATTTGTTTCATTTTTATGATCGAAGCACCGATGTATGCATGCTGATAAATAAATTATCAGTGTAATCACTGTTTAAGTGCAAGTTTCAGTGATGGAGGCTGAGAAATAAGGAGGGCACTGATACTGAGCCCAGAGAGGAGCGCGAGAGAGGAGATACGATGAATTCGAGATTCATCGACATTCGCCGTGGAAGTCATGCTAAGTGAGGGAGCGGAAGGGAGCCTGAAGGTAGGCAAAGCCGCAAACACTTACATGATGGAGGCAGTTCATCGACATTCGCCGCGGAAGTCATGCTAAGTGAGGGAGCGGAAGGGAGCCTGAAGGTAGGCAAAGCCGCAAACACTTACATGATGGAGGCAGTTATGATCGCGCAGTATATCGTGAGAGAGTTTCACGCTCGTGTATGAGAGATCGAAGTAAATATGGCAAGATCCCGCGACGACGCCGCTCACGCTGCTAGAGATGATCGTGAATGTAGGCCGTCGAAGCACACACCTCGTGATCAGCACAGATTGCATGATGTAGTCGATCGACGGGAAAGACGGTTGCGGAGGTCGCGGAGTTCATCGTATGAACTCCGCGATGTGAATGTGAGCCCAAGACGGTATGAGCGCATGGAGACGAAGAGGCTTTATATTTATAGTAGTAGTTCCGATGATGACAAGCTTCGAAATTCAAATTTTCAAAAGTTGTACTCTCGTTCTCCAAGCGCCGCTCAACTTCTAAACTAGAGTCTGGCTAGTCAAATAATGTTGACAGATATTTCTTTGTGGTATCACCAAATGTTTATTTTAAATAAATGACTCATATTAACAATAACCATACCAAGTGAGGTCCGCAAACTATTATTTAAGCTCGTAAATAATTGCGACAATGTGCGAAGCCAATGTGAAGCGTCGCATAGCGAAGACATTGAATGTTAACAAGTAGAAAACAATTTAGTTGTTGGGCTATTTGTAAATATTTTGATACTTTATTTACTAGTTCTATCTTTTACCTATAACCTTGATTAGGTTCGTAAGTTTATTAATTTCCGTGAAACTCATAAACAGGGCAAGTGTGTAAGGAAACGGACAAACCAAAAGTTCTGTAGAATATAAATAAAATCAAACCATTTGAACGCAAAAACTTACTAAAAACCAATATTTAGAAAAAGAAATTTGTGGAGCAATTTGATATTAGACAAAAAAAAAGCATTGTAGCGGAATATTTAGAGGTCGATTTTGACTATAGCGAATAGGTCATGGTTAGTAAAATTAAAAGGTGTAAATATTCATCTTAGTCAAAATGATTGATTGTAGCTTATAGTTAGTTTCTCGTGGTTTTACCTATTCCGGTGTCCGTCTTGTCTGTAAGCAAGCAAACAAGAAACGCGAATATACTAAGTTAAACTTGACCCACTTCGCGGTTTCCGATTGGCTTAGTAATTATGTAAATCTTTTTGTGACGGATTATTATTACGGTATTATCGAGCTGGGTTTTATTTACATTACATTTCATCTTTCGCGGTACGGTACATACCGGTACTGTACATAGTGGTAGAAATTATGTGAGCTGACTATGAGTGCATGACAACATATATTTAACTTGTTTATTTGGGTGCCTTACGTTTGAATAGGAAATAAAAATCATTCTTTTTAGTACCAAAACTATATTTCCTACTACACACTGTGTGACTTAGCCACAGATTATTTTTAAAGTGTCCGTCGTAACTTTGAGTATTAATTCATTAGCCAGATAATATCATTAAATAATGTCTTTCCTGAATTCAATGTCGGAAGATCACGATTTTGACGTGGCCCACCAAAGTAAAGGAGTGTACTGAAATTGTGGATGGACTGAAAGAGAGACTGCACTTCCCAAACTTACAGAGCTTGCCAAGTCTTGGTATCGGGGTCTCGGTACGGTCCTATATTTCATGGTCAGTGTGGAAGATACAACTTATAGAGTCATTCCCTTGCCGTGACGATTACGCAGAGCTTTTGTTCTGGTCAGAAGAAAAAGATCAATATAGTGATTCCCTTGAGCACTACTAATATGCTGAAATTGAACAGGTGTAGCATAACAGGTTATAAATGGGTGGATTATTCATTCACATTCATATTATTCATATTCGCTTATTGCTGTCATGAGTAGGTGCAGTAGGGTGTTAACATATATGGCAGTTAAACGCCCTGACAGGGCATTGCAATTATCTTATAACTAGAAACTAAAGTACTTATATTAGATTTACATATCAGTTTTAAGTTAGGTAAATAATATCAGTTGTTATAATATCAGTTGTCAAACGGTATAGAAGATCGTGTTGTACGAGTAGGTGCTCAAGCCGCCTACTTTCGCGAACCCGAAGAGGTTCTTAAATATCTAAATGGCAATGAGGACGGGCACAAACGCTTCCAGTGCAAAAATACTCTAATAATTGTACTACGTGTCGTGTGGCAAGCTAGATCACCTTCCAACATTCTGTCCTTTCGCTTGTATTGTAATAATGTAAATGGTAAATATATCAGAAAGTATCAGCTACAAAGGGAGTCAAATGTTATTGAGTAATGTTGTCAAAAAAATTAAATTCATGTTGGTACCTATTTTAACATGTTGATAAAGGGTAGGACGCTTTTAAATTTAATTCGTTTTATTGCCAGAAGGAAAAACCATGCAAAAAAAATATAGATTACAAACTAGATAGTCTAGAATTTAAATAAAATACCAAAATGAAATTAAAATACAATAATCAAATTCCATAATCAATAAAATCACATAATAACATAAATAAGTATACATAACAAAATCAAAGGAGACTTTTATGCCATGTCGGTAGTCAACGCACCGTCATTAGATAATTCGATTTATTAGATAAATATTTAAGTTTCCTGGAGCCTTACCACGATCTCTTAATGCGACTCACTTTAGGCCCTAAACTGAACTGTATCGCTATTTCATACCATGACATTGTATTTACGACTCGGTTCAGATGCAGTTCAGTAAGAGCGTCTCAACTATTTCATTCACTCATTTCAAGTACTTTTCGTACCACGATGTGTCACTTGAGACGAAACTGAATCGCACGAGTGTCAAATTTTGCGACTCATAAAAAGTTCCTCATTGAGTGTATTGTTCTGGATAGTTTTGTGTTGAATATTTATTAATTCCTAGCTTTTGCCCGCGGCTTCTCTCGCACAGGTCTGGAAACGTGTCTGTGTAACTTCCTACCGTTTTATTGTTTCTTAAAACCTATACTCATACCTTTACCTTGTTCCCATCAAAATGTTCTTAATTTTTCTGTCGTCGTCGTATTACCTAAATAAAACTTTTAATCGTCCTACTTTATTGACAATGGCGACTAATTTATCGAGACTAATCTAGGTGCGTTGTGATCGCAAGATACCTAACACTTGTTCGTAATAGTTCGTCGTCGTACCTCATGGAAAGTTAAAAAACTTATATCACGAGTTTTTTTTTATTTTTAAAGACGTTGAAATTTGCGTTGTTACTCAAGTCTTACTAAAAAAATAATACATTTCTCATACAAACCTTGGCTTTCCGTTTAATCCTCTTAAGGATAGGAATTCCGGATACCGTTTAAATCAGTATTCTCAGTTAATTACCATTATATTACTAACTGCGACAATAATGCTCTAATGTAGAGGATCTAACGTTTTTCATACAAAGTTTTACCATCTAATTGCCTTAAATTTAATCCTTTTAGAAGATTAATATATATACAGGTAATAAAAAGTATTTACAGTAACAACACGGGTAGAGTTAAACTGGAACGAATCGGCCCAACTTTCCCTATTAGAAGAGGAGTGCGACAAGGCAACCCGTCCTCCCCGAAGCTTTTCATTGCCATTCTAGAGTCGATCATAAGAAAGCTTGATTGGAAAAACTGCGGCCTAAACATAAACGGAACTTACCTGAGTCACCTCCGATTTGCCGATGACTTGGTGCTCCTGGCGGAATCAAGCTCGCAGATGCAATTCATGATCCAATCGCTAAACGTGGCTAGTAAGGAAGTAGGCCTAGAGATGAACCTTACTAAAACGAAGCTAATGACAAACAGTACGGTTAAGACGATATCTGTCGACAGCGAAATACTGAGCTTTACGGATAAATACACATACTTAGGCAAACAAATGAGCTTCGATAAAGAGAGCAACATTGCGGAAATAGAAAGACGTATCCAACATACTTGGAATAAATATTGGAGTCTGAAGGAGATTTTTAAAAGTAATATGCCAGTTAAAATCAATACACAAGTAATGTCGTCCTGCCTTTTACCATGCTTGACATATGCTTGCCAGACCTGGAAGTATACAACAAAAATAAAAACCAAAATTGTCACATGTCAACGAGCCATAGAGAGAAGCATGCTAAAAATAAAAAAAAACCAAAAAATACGGCACTCTGAAATAATAAGCTTATCAAAAGCTATTGATGCTTTAAAATATGCCCAAAAGCTAAAATGGAAATGGGCGGGGCATGTAGCACGACTGACAGACGACCGATGGACCATAAGAGTGACCTCGTGGAAAGGCCCAAGTGGGAAACGTCGCAGAGGAAGACCGCGCACGAGATGGGCGGACGACATAAACAAGACAGCTGGTCCAACCTGGATGGAAATAGCTCAAGATAGAGCAAATTGGGCATCTTTGGAGGAGGCCTTCACCTGCGGAGGGGTTCTTGCAGAATAATATTTCCTCAAAAGTGTTTTTTTATATAATTAGACAGCAGTAGGAAAAATAGAAATAACATTAATGTATAAATTAGTAGTTAATTTTATTTTTATTTTATTAGAAGATTAAATTCCAAAAATAAATGCAGAGCAGAGTTCATACTTTGTATTGACACTGACTGTATATTTAATGTAATATTTATAGTTTACTAGCTGTGCCCCGCGGTGTTACCCGCTCATCCCACGGGAACACTAAATTTATTCGGGATGAAAAGTATCCTATGTCCTTTCCCGGGTCTCAAATTATCTCCATACCAAATTTCATCTAAGTCGGTTCAGCGGTTTAAGCGTGAAGAGGTAACAGACAGACAGACAGACAGACAGACAGACACACTTTCGCATTTATAATATTAGTATGGATGTTCATTATCATTATGCTGTGCTGTATATGGAATTTTACTTTATTAATAATATGTAAGTGTTTTGGTGTGCAACTGTTAACTTACATGTGTTTGACATTAAATAAATAAATACACGAAAATATTTCCTCACATATAATTTCACATTGATGGAGAATCTGTAAACAAAGTTCTAACTCAAACATCTCTTACCTACTCAAAAATCACACGATTTCCATAAAAACTTTCAACCCCAATTGGGCCCTGGTGTTTGACAGGTTTTTCAGATGTCTGACGAGTTAATTTCTTTCGAGTTATTAGAATACGATCTCTTGGAAAATGCAACGGGAAAAAAAAAGCACAATGCGCATAGATAAGAGTGCATTACGGTAATAAGTAGATAGCTAACTTCGTGTTTTTCGGTTCGAAATATGACTACTGCAATACTACGGTAAAGAGCTCGTAACTTTGTATGGATTAAATAGTACCTAACATACGTTTTTTTTCCGTAGCATTGCAGACTGTAGTAACTAAATTAGCCGCTCGAGGGTGCTTTACATCATGCTTCTTTATTTGGTTACTAGTTAAGTTCTTAAACCACAATATGATTTTTAATAGATTAAATTATAAAAACGAGTAAACTATTTTGTAAAACAAAGAACTGGAGTTACAAACATTTGCACAGAACCTAAAATAGACAACTATAATTGAACATATCTTTAAGCAGTTGATAATTTCTTTATTTACGTTTATTTATTATTCAAAAAAGTTACACAACATTACAGTAATAAAACCAATAAGGCACTGAACTACAAAAGTACATATAAACAAGACTTAAAACTAGTTAATTTAGGCGACACAACCGCGTGGGTCCTTTGCGTCGTCTGATCTGGTGTATAATTCGGCAGATTACCGCGGAACCGCCGAAACACCCTTCCTCCAGAAGTCTGCACTTGCGATGGTGTCCTGCAGCGGCCGCGGCACGCACACCACAAATGAGCTGAAGTACTCGTAGTGCCGGGACTGCAGCTGGATAATATTGATATCATGGGGTCCAAAATATAAGCCCGATTTCAAAGGTCCTAATCTCGGCGGGAGACAGCTGGCGATAAACACGGAGCTCTTAACATTGTCATTGACACACTTGATATTATATGGGTGATAAAATTACTTCACAGCATTTTGTGGTCACAATTTCTTTCCGCTGAACGAATACACTAAATCCGCGGAGGATTAAACTGAATTCAAAGACTGGCATAACACGTAAAATTCATTTGAAATTTAACAAATTTACATGTCAATCAGAGTATTATATTCTTTGATGTCAATGATTGACAAGAAAAATGACAGAAGGCGGCACACGTTCCGAGACTTAACTACAATTCTTTTGAAATACAGACATTTTAAACTTTATTTCATTCAAAAAAGCATTTGGTATGGCAAATATTGTCATTAAATAAAAAAAAGAACATAAGTCCGCTATTAAATATATGTCTTTTCTTTTCAAAATTACCAACAAAGTGTGCTGCGAAATTAATTTATAATATTTTAGTTACCGAACGGATAGAAGTCAGAAAGAGATAAACATATACGAAACTCACATAGCGGCATCCCTTTCGCGCCGTAGCATCTCACTTGCGGACCAGAGACAAATATCGGTCTTTCATTCACTTTATGCGATCGAGAATCAGCGCTGCTTTAAATTTGTTATGGTACCAAATTCAGCGATTCAATTTAGGTGCCTAAACTGAACTGCACTGCTTTTGGATAGCTTTTAATAAGATTGTGGTAAGGCCCCTGATACGAGGCGTCGAGCCCATCATTGACATCATTAAGTAGGGCGCCTTGAGTGTGTCAGTTCTAGGCATGAACACACAATCATGTTCTAAAATATCCCATTCGGTTTGGACTTATGTTTTTAGTGTTGCCGAAAATACTCAACTATTATAAAGATTCCACATCAGTTAGTTTCGAGAAAGTAGAATCTAACAAACTGTTCTTGCAACAAATCAAGAAAGATTCAGTGGATAAATCAGTGGATTAAAACCTTAATTATGTGTTAACTAGCTGCGCCTGCGGGTGTCAGCCGTTCATCCTACGGGAACGCTGCATGGGCCTATGTGCTGGTCCAAGGTGTCAGCTACGTTATTTTCATACCAAAACTTATTTAAATTGGCCCAGCCGTTTGAGCGTGAGGAAGTAACAGACATACACATAAACACGCTCACAAACTTTCGCATTTATAATATAATATTAAGGTGATAACAAGCTTAGTAGTGATTTCGACGAATAATAAGCATAGTAGTGATGAGAATGCTGGCTAACTCTTATGGTCTGTGATGTTAACGATAGTTAAATTACTGTGTAGCCATTATAATTTCCTTAGCTTTAGGAATTTATTTATATGTTAATAGGTTTTCTTGCTGCAATTGAATGCTGATGCTCCTGTATATCTCATTTGAACATATAATTTACATATTTGCAAAATTATTTATAGACACGCCAAACTAGTTAGTTTCATTTGTAAGTGCCCTAATAAAACAAAATAAAAAAATGTTTTTTTTTTGATCATACGATGTTATTAGTAAATGACGATATTTTATCTAAGTATATTTAATTACACTTTACTGTACAGTATAAAATGGTAGGCACAAATGGTGGACTAAATGCCGTGGCGCATTCTTTACCAGTTAATCATGAGACCAAACGGAAACCAGCATTTGGTGCTTTGGTATATCTAATATATCTATATCTATGTATGTGTAATTAACGAAGTAAGTATTACATCACCTGAAAGAAAAAATAAAGAAAATTCAAAAATATTACTTACAATAGAACAAAATACCGGAATTCGGAATTTTATATGAACATTTCATATATATCATCTTTCCTGACAAATTTGATACTTAATAGATGCTGGAAGGATTAACCTATAATACATTTTAAATTTAGACATGAATCTTTGATTTTAGAAATTATAAGGTTAACCTAGGTTTTCGTAATATACTTACAATTTTATTTATGTTACTATGATGTACTCGTAGTTATAGAGCGAAGAGACTTGCTCTAGCAGGATGGCCGAGCTGTAAGGATAATTTCTAATTTAAATAGATTACTAGTGATGTAGACGCATTTATATTAAGATTATCAACGTTTTGGTATTATTGAAAAGTAGTTGCAATGAACGATCACGTGATAGTCACGTGATCGTCCCTTCCAATCCGAGCAATGGCGCCGGTCACGGGGCCGGGAATTCGAGATTCGCTAACGGACATGGTCAGTGGTCGGTCGGTTTCTCGGCTTGGAAGCATTGTTGAGCTAATTATAAGTTCAAGCCTACTGAATTAAGTACAGGTCAGTGTCGCTCTCGTATTGATTAGGTATAATCAATATTAATACTATTTAATGAAGTCTATGCCTACTCACAAGTTGTATTCATTGTGCAAATAAACACCATTTGTTATCAACTGTCGTTGTTTTAATTAAACGTATTGTTTCCTTATACTAGTAGACCCAGTTTTGAAATATATTTGAAATGGTTAATAATGATCTTACTAGCTCTGAAAAAATGTCTTGTATTTTTGTGAAAGCTAGAAAGCTAAATTTTGTCAATAGAAAATTAGAAATTTCATGAACAGTCAAAAACGCCGTCCGCCATTTTTGCCTTTTACTAATCTGTGGCGTGACGTAGAATTACCTGTAAATATTCGAAATTTGACCGTCGTATAGTGCCATTCCGCTCACTCCAATATACTTTGACAGGAGATCGAGAGGGACGGCACTATTCGAAGTCGTCAAAGTAGACTTTCAGTTATCTTTACAGGACCGATGACGTCACAATCATAAGCGAAAATGGCGGACAGCTTTTTAAGCATTTCAAAATACAGAATAAAAAACATATTTTCAAATAAATTTTTTTCAGCCCTCTTTAACTTTTATGAATTGAAAAATAGATATTTAGGTGTCCTTTGCTAAATACTATACTGAATAAACATTAGTATATTACAATTTGACATGAGTCAACTAGCCTATTCTAGAAGCAAACAATTATACTTTATTGATAATAATTTTAAATACCTTATGATCAAACTATTCGACAGATTTGGTCGGTACGATCTATGAAAGTTTTAACGTACCAATTAGGGTGACCATGAGACTCAGTAAATTTATAACCTTTTTTTTAACGTTAAACGTTTACATGTTTTCGCGTGTTTTCACGTCTACATTTTTAAACTAAGGTTAAACAATAAGGAACACATTATTTCTGTTTACGACATAGAATTCACCCTGTATTGAAAGTCCGTTTTCTATGGACAGAAATCATTATTTCAGGTACAAATTTAAAATTATAACAACTCAAAGAAAAGGCTTACGTAGCGTGTTAGGCGTTTTCATAATGAACAATTAGGCATAGGTTTTGAGTCGATTATTAAAGCTTTATTGAGACAGTAATCTTTATTTTTATAGACCTGTGTGTAAAAAATTCATTATTAAATACATAAAAATTTAAAAATTAACTTTCAGTGGGTTCCATCACACATTGGTCTGAGGGACAATGAGTCAGTTGATCGTCTTGCTAAAGAAGCAGCAACAGATGGAATAATATATACATGTTTGCCTTTCCATACCGATTGTCTAACCGTGGCAAGATCCAAATGCAAGGACTAATGGAAACAACATTTCGATGAGCGGTCCCTAAGTAAAGGAATATGGTACAAAACTATTCAGCCTAATCTGAGTCAGGTGCCATGGTTTAGAGGATCTGGTTTGGATAGAAAAGATATTGTGACAGCCCTTAGACTTCGATCCGGACACATCCCACTAAATAGTTTTGCATTTTTGATGGGCAAGAGTGATACACCTAATTGTACCGAGTGTGGAGCTAAAGAAGATGCCTTGCACATCATGGTGGAATGTGTACGGAACGAAGTAGAAAGACAAGACTTTTTATTGAGAAATAATGTGAACACTTTTGATATTCGTATATGTAACACTATTTTAGCCCACCCATTGTCTAAGATTGCAAAGGAACTATATAAACTTGTTAACATAGGTATTAATAGAAGGTGAACTTGAGTGATTTGTAACGATGGGGGTGGCATCATCATTTCTGATGAAACTCCTTTTTCATTAATAAAGATAAAAAAAAAAATACATAAAAATATATTCTAATTTCCGAATACGAGAAAGTGTTAAATAGAAACTGAACTATATAATTGTACACGGTTTGGAACTTATTTTCTCGATTCCAAGGAATAGATACACATCAGAAACCAGGAAAAAATCGTAACAGCGCGATGTAACAGTGTGGCACCATCTATACAGCGCCCTCTGTTGATAAAAAACCCCCATCACGCCGAAACAGCTGGACGAATTTTATACAGTCTACTTTTTGTATACAAATTACATCTATTCCTTGAGGAAGCTCCGAGGAGCTTATGTTGACATAAGCTCCTCGGAGGGCCAAACACTTTTTCCAGCGAGTTTCCAAAAAGTGTTTAATAACGGCACGAAATTCAAATTTTGCCATATAGTAGTCAAAAACGTATTATGTAATCACAGTTAAGCAATGGTTAGAATGTCAATTTGTTGCTTTTCTTTGCTGAATCTTGGACATTTTTCGTTTGAACGATTGTCCCAGCCAGTGTTAATTCCATTTAACTAAAAAAGGTTTTATACAGTTTTTAAAAAGACTTATCAAACGGCCCTTGTAAATATACGGGCGTTTAAAAACCGCTAGTAAACCGCCCGTCTGACGTCCGACGCGCGTCCTGAGATGATTGATGTCGCCTATAATGGCATTCTGTGCGTCTCCCTTATATTATATCTGAATTATGTCGCGCATGAGTGCTGATATTTGTCAGGCGCCAAAAGGTGAAAGGTGAATAACATGAGATAGAAAATCATATTACAATTAAAATAAAGGGTTTCTAAAGGGCGATGGAACCCTAGATAGTATAGAAAACAAGGTATTTCACGGCTAGTGAGACTTCCTACGACACTGATTATTTTCCGGTTTATGGTCAACAATAATTATAAGGAAATTTTTTTGCCGCCTGATGTACAAAAAAAAATGGATTATGATTATGTCGAAATGGCTCTGTGTCATTTTTTACGTTCTCAACTCCGAAAAAAAGAATACATCTATAAACCTACTTATCTAAACTATTTACAAATGTTCATTATTATTATTATTTAAGAGTTTCACTCTTGTCGGTGCAGTTCTCTCCAGTCCGTTCTACTTAACGCCAGTTCTTTGACTTCCCGATACGACCCGACGTCTGCCTTTTTCTTGATCTGGTCCAAATAGCTAATCCTCGGCCTTCCTCTTCCTCTCCTTCCTTCAATTTTCCCCTCCATTATCTTTTGTATTAGATCGTCGTGTCGTATCAAATGACCTATCATTTTCCCTCTTCGAGTTTCTATTGTATGAAGTATATGTCTCTTCTCCTTTACCCTTTCCAATACTTCCTCATTGGTGACTCTTTCTGTCCAGCTTATTCCCTCCATCCTTCGCCAGCACCACATCTCGAACGCCTCAAGCTTTTCTCTGTCCCGTTGTGTCATGGTCCATGTCTCGCAGCCATAAAGTGCAATGCTCCAAATATAAGTTTTAATAATACGTTTTCTTATAGATTTGGCCATTTTTGACTTAAAAATATGTTTTTTACTGTGAAAAGCGTTTTTAGCTATTGCTATTCTAGTTTTAATATCTGTAGTGCATCTCGAGTCTTCTGTTATTATACTGCCTAAATATTGAAATTGTTGGACTTGCTGTAGTACTGTGTTATTTATTTTAATTTAATGTATTTCTCTGTGTTTAGATATTATTAGTGTCTTGGTTTTATTTAAATTTATCTTTAAATCGAAGTCTCGGAAAGTTGTGTCCATTATGTTTAAAATTGTTTCCAACTGTGTGCTGTTTTCCGCTAAAACTGCTATATCATCTGCAAATCTAATAAATGTAATTCTATTTCCGTTAAATTTAACACCTTCTGTTGTATTTTCTGTAATTTTATATATCAATTGCACTTTGAATGAATAAGTTGAATATGAGCGGCGAGAGTGAACACCCCTGTCTGACTCCTTGTCGGATCTTAGCCTTTCCCTTCTCGTCCCCTACTTGTATGATTGTTTCTTGGTTATGATAAAGTTCGTATATTATTCTCCTGTCTCGATAATCAAGTCCTGCATCTTTTAAGGCTTTCATCATTTTCTTCCAGTTTACTTTATCAAAAGCTTTTCCTAGGTCTATGAATGCTATGTGTGTATTAAGTTATTGTTTACTAACATAGTGCTAAGGAACATTGTTACTAATCAATCTATGGAATATTGCTTTCTGAAATAAAGATATATTATTATTATTATTATTATTAAGACCAATGTCTAATCGCCTATCTACAATCATTCGAAGTGCTAAAATGGCTTCTCTAGTACCTTTATTCTGTCTGAACCGTATTGGTCTTCTCCTAGAAGTGATTCTATTTTAGGTCTAATTCTATTTTGAATGATCTTTAACAAAATTTTGGATGCTTGCGAAATAAGGCTGAGCGTTCGATGCTCTTCACATTTCAATGTCTTGGGTTTCTTTGGAAGGGGTATAGTTTTACTTATTTGAAAATCCTTTGGTATGGTTCCAGTCTTGTGCATATCCTTAACAATGTCATATATTTCATTTAATAATAGGTCATTCGAGTATTTAATTAGTTCGATGTAAATATTATCACTACCAGCAGCTTTTCCATTTCCTATGCTATTTATTGCTTTGTCAAATTCTTCTCTCATAATCACCGGTCCCTTTTTGTCTTCGTCTTCCTCTGACTCCTGTCCTATGTCATCTATATGTAATCCTTCCCCATCATATAGAACTTCTATGTATCTTTTCCATCTTTCCATTATGAGTTTGTTATCCAATAGTAATTCGTTATTTTCATTTAGTATTGCAGTGCTTCTAGTTTTATTTTCTTTGTTTAGATTCTTAATACTGTTGTACGCTTTGTCGATTTGCCCTTAATTCATATGTTTTTCTATGTTTTCACATTCATTTTCTATATATTGTTGACCAAACAAAATCTAAACGAGAACAGCCGTAAAGCAACATTAATAAAAAAACTGGCCAACCTGAAATAAAGACTGCTCGCTCGCTCGATCTGAAAGGATAAGGCGCTAAACCCAGCCGAATCCATGTTATTTTCAGTAGGTATCCTTTAGGAACTGTATGGGCGTGTAATAGAATTTCCCCCCCCCCCCCCCCCTGCACTTTGACGGTTAGATTCGATTACAGCCTTTGAGCTTTTTGTGTCGTCTCTACGGAGTTTTCAGCGAATCTCCATACTGTATTTAAGGACGTCGAAAATTACAGGAAATTGCACGTTTAAAATGATTTTGCAGTAAATTGTGGTAACAGCTGTACCTGTATCGGTATTAGGCTTTGCCATTTCGTACCTTGTCACAGTGAACGTCAATATGAAAGCCGCTTGAAATCTCATTTCATTGTCATTGTGACAAGGTTTTATAGGGGCCTAGAAATCAAATTGGTTGACTGTACATGTCACAATCAAAATTGGTCCAGCTGTTTGAGCGTGAACAAGTACTTAACAAACATACATACATACAAACACATAAGCTCACTCACAAACTGTCGCAACAAAGATAGCTGGACATCCAAAGATGGTTATTAATACAGTGAATAAAGGAGCTTGATCTTACAAACGGTCCGGTAGTTTTTAATTTTTGGTATGTTGTCTAGGATGGTTAGTCAGTGTTTAAAATGTAAAATGCACAATTCCCTTACAAAACTAAACTTCTTCTTCGTTTAGGAGCATTTTAGCTAGAACAGAGCTTGGGCAATGTTGTAGAGAATTAAATTTACTATAATTTACATTTCAAATTTTGTTTTTGAGTTGGAAATTGTGATTTGGACGTTTTTTTAAATGGGCATATCTCCGTAATTATCTATCCTAGAAACAAAATATAAAATGGAGAATATAGTAAATTTAACTCTATATAGCATTGTCTAACCTTCCTTCTAGCTAAAATACTCTTTAAGGAAGTTATGAGCAAAAATATGAAGAAAGTGCCGTTTTTTTTTCAAAATGGTGGCGGGCGCGGAGGGGGGGGGGGGGGGGAATTGTGCATTTTGCATTTTAAACACTAACTAACCCTCCTACACAACATATCAAAAATTCAAAACTACCGGACCGTTTGTAAGGTCACCCATAGTACTTTAGTCTCTATTCACAGAACTATATTGGATACTTTTAACCCGACAACGGTAAAGAAAAAAAAATAACCGAACGAAAACTACCTAGTTCTTGATTTTTTTTTATTTTTTTTATTAAACTACCGTGAGTCATATTAAAATACCTACAAAACTGGTTTACTCACGTCGGAGAAACCAAATATCAATTGACATATTTCGAATCGGTACGCGATTCATCATCAGGAGAGCCGATCATTCGCGGTGGCGCAGCGCCAACCGAACATTTTCAGTGCTCGGTTGGCCGGCACCAACCCGGTTATTTCGGTACCATAATTAAAAAAAAATCTCTTCCGATAAGAGGAAAAAAGAAAATGGCCCATTAGTCGACATCAGGTGTAAAATATTGGACGGAAATTGTCGTTTCGCCTCGATTAGGGGCTAATTAGGGTCGTTAGTTGGCCGCTTGCAGATTAGTGACGTCATAATGATGAAATACTGTAATTATTGTTATAATAAAACCCACAACTTCATTCAAGAAAACAACATAATAGTACATCACTGCAGACACTGAGAAAGAAGTCCTTACCGGGTGAGTAGGTATAGAATACGATAGTGAATAGTGATACGAAGTCAACAAGCCTTTGACGCCTAAGACATGTATAGTGCTTTACTCAAACATGTGCAATGAAAAAAAAATACACCACTCAAAAAATGACACTGTTCATGAAAACAGACGCCATGTTTAAAAAATACATCCCGGCTTAGGCCTTCACATTTGTACGAAACTCCTTTACAGTTCTCTCGAGTTGTTCCGCCCGAAACGTGATACTTTGAAGCCTGTTATAACGCACGTTAAGGCGATATTTCATTGCATGTTTGAGATTTTTATTTTACTAAAGCAGTCTACTATCGAAAACCAAAACCTACAAATTTTTTTTATATAATAGTTCGGACGAGGTTTGGACCCGCGTTTCCAACGGCTTTCCGGGCCAACACGAGCCTTACCTACTAGACCACCGAACCGATGCGTGAGCCATTGAATTTATCAACCAATTACTTATAGGGTGGCATCGTAGCTCCATATACTATTAAATTGTTAATATCATTCTTCAATGTAAACATAAAGAGACTAGATTTCAGAAGAAAACCAACTATTATTGGCCCAGAGTAGAAAAGCAGAAGGTTCTCTATTCTTGATCTTCGCAAATCGCCTGAAAGCGGTATTTTATTTGTTGTTTGTGTATAATGCAGTGCAATTAGTCGTGGTGCGTTACGAATCGATCAACTGACACGTCGCGTAAAATTAGCATTTGACGACGCGGTTGGCGCAGATTGTAGTGCACCTACTAAGGCGGCGGTCTTGGGTTCTAATCCCGCTAGGGCAAATATTTGTGTGATGAACTGAAATATTTATTCCTGGGTTACAGATGATATATATATATATATTACTAGGGAATGCAAGCCCGGTTAATTTGTTATAGTAAACCCGATTAATATAACCGATTATTATAACCGGGTTTGCATTCCCTATCTATTACCCATAGTAAAAGCATACGCTTAGTTTGGGACTAGAACGATTTGTGTAAGATTGTCGCTTTCATAATCTTTATTTACATTTTGCGCTTTCGGTATCACTATTTATTTTTATCGCTTAAGCAACCCTTAGTAGTTATTTTATCTTAACAGCCTTTAATTCAAGTAACGACCTGCAATTAATGACATCATTATGATTAATGACGGTCTCGCGTTAATTAATTATTATTAGTAATTCTCTGCCGTGTTTCAGAGCTTCTCGGCTTAATTAACTTGAGTAAGAAGAATTAATTGAGGATGATCTATAAGTAGCTTAACCTTTAATAATAAGAATAAGAATAAGAATATATTTTATTTGTCCAAAATAGGTCAAAAGGTGTTACAATTTTTACATGTGTCTCACTATGAGGCGCCAAAAGGCATACAAATTGTGTGTAGCGTGCATGTCATGGGCAATAATGTATTCTGTCATTTATTGGTATAAATAGAACCAAAAACATTTTACCCATTGTTACTTGCGCTCTTTTTATTTATTTATTTCTATAAATCTATGATTACGGAGAGCCCTAATGCGATAGATAAGCTAAATAGGCATTAACACAAAATTTCGATTAAAACATTCAAAAACACGAAAAGAAAAAAAAAATGATATTAGGTATATAATAAAAATAACGAATAAAAATGATTACAAAATTAAGATAATAAATTTCGAGGTTCATTAGCAAATTATTTATATCATAACAGGTGATACCATTATTGAAAATGTACAATGTCAATATAATCTAATGAAAACAAAAAATAAAAACTTAATAAGTAATATAAAATTAAAACTAGCATAAAAACATTAGTAATGTAATTCGTAGTTAACGTGGTTGGTCTCACAAGTCTGAAATTATTTTATGTATTGTGTGTGTAAAAAAAACATTTCGTGTAAATTGGCGGCCAAGACTCACATGCTCATAACGCTTTCGCTGTAAAAAAGTTAGTCAGATCCCAGGAAAAGCCCAAGCCCCTTAGCCCTGACTAACTCTACGGCTTGGTTTCAAAAGTATGTGAGTAGATAAGTATAAAAAAAACTTCCTCTTCGATTGCAATTACTGTCGAGTATATTTTACTGTTCCACTCTTTTTTAGTGTAGTCGGATAAAAAGTATCCTAACCTTCTTTGGATGTGCAGCTATACATGTGCTAAAATTGGTTAAAAATTCGTCCAGCCGTTTCGGCGTGATGAGAGAACAAAGAAATGATGACCGACAGATGGCACCAGATTGGCATGGCGCCCTAAACCTCTCCAGTACTCTCTGTTCGACGCTACGAATAGGGGAGAGCGAGGAGTTTTGAAACAGAGGTGAGTTAAAACTATATCAATTTATCAGTATCGAAATTAGCGAAGCGGCAACAATGATTGTTAAGACACGCCCTGTCGCCAGTGTGTAGGCTTCCGGCTTCCCAAGATAAGAAAAAAAAAAAAAAAGTGTGTTTCTTTGGATGTCCAGCTAATCCTGTACCAAAATTGATAAAAATCTGTCCAGCCGTTTTGTCGTGATGAGAGGACACAGATCTTTTTGCCGACCGATGGCGATGTACAGTTCGCGCCGCGCGCCCATTAATCATGCATCGTGCTGTTAAGATTTTTCCTGAAATATGAGGGCTGCCTTTAATTCGTGTCATTTGCAAATCCCGCAATTATGAAAAAAAACATGGCTTTTTGAATCTAGAATTCGAAAACAAAAGAATGTTTTTTGAGTGGTCGAATAGTTTTATTGGGCATGTATTTAACGCGGCGACAAATTAATCTGATTTAGGGATAAATAAAAAATTAAACGGGGTAGCAAAAATAATAAGTTGGCGACTAATTGCGGAGACTAGTATAAAGTAAAAAGTGGCAGCTAAGTAATCAATTTTCGGCTTTGTTTCAATATAAACTAGCATCGAGTTTTGGCGACTGAATTAACTAATTAAGCGGAAACATGACAGCGGATAAAAAGATGAAAATGGCCTACTCTAATTGTTCAATGGAGATTGCATATAAAATAAATCAAGGTCATAAAAATAATAAAAGGAGCGCTTTTTAGGGATATAAAAAAAAAGGCATGTATTTAACGCGGCGACAAATTAATCAGATTTAGGGATTTATAAAAAATTAAAGGGGATAGCAAAAATAATAAGTTGGCGACTAATTGCGGAGACTATTAAAGTAAAAAGTAGCAGCTAAGTAATCAATTTTCGGCTTTGTTTCAATATAAACTAGCATCGAGTTATTGTTTTGGCGACTGAATTAACTAATTAAGCGGAAACATGACAGCGGATAAAAAGTTGAAAATGGCCTACTCTAATTGTTCAATGGAGATTACATATAAAATAAATCAAGGTCATAAAAAAAATACTTTGTGCGACAATTTAAGAGCTTTAATCAAAGTTGAAAATTGCCTGTATAAATAATAATTTTGGTCTATAGTTTTATTTAGTGGCTCTGATTTTGGTCAATTTTTCGTCAGGTGCGATGTCATATTGACACCTATTTTTTATGATTCTATCGTATATAATACGTTAAAATAAACGTGTTTTGTATGGACAACTTTTTTCTAAACTTAATAATTACCGAGATATGGACTCCTAAAACCGACAATATTTTTTTGGATATTGTGTCAGACTCTGCCTTAGCTCCGGCGCTGCGGGAAGTGCAGCCCTTCCGCCCTTGCGTGGCAAAGCACGGTCGCCCGTACTCCGTTCCGCAGCTTCGGCTTGTTGGTCGCCTTCGGCGACCGGCCTCAGCCGCTCCGCTCCGCACGGCTCCCGAGCTTTGTCACGGCGGGCGAGGGCTGCTCTCCCTCCGCGCCTCCGGCTTTTTATATACACTCTAGGGGTAGGGCAGACAAGACCACGTGGAATCGGGGTTGACAGCTTCGGTTCTGAGGCAGGTCTTATGATAATGCAATGCTTATTTTAGCGTAGCGTGTTTTAGCTGGATTCGGACTAAAATAAGCGTGTTTTGTATGGGCAAAACATTTTTACCTAAAAAACGCTTATCGCCGTTTTCATTAAATTATGGTTTCGAAAACTGAAAAAATAACTCCCCATTACTTTTATATAGTACCCATTTTAATATTTAAGCTGCCAGCAAATCAAAGCCCAAAATGCTTTTTTAGATGGAGACCTGTAGTTGCCACTAATATAGTTTGTTATCCTTCTGCTAATATTAGTCGCCAAGTCATTATTTATAGTACCTCACCTATGATTTCAGTAATCTTGTTTATTATTTCTGCTACCTTAAAGTAGCTGCCATTAATTGAATTTTAAAATATCCTTAGTTTAAAGCTCATTTAATATAAATGATTGCCAAAATATTTAATCGCTGACAAGTTATTATTTTAGTTGCAAATAGTTTGCTGCTCTTTAATTTTTCTGTCGCCGCGAAAATAATAAGCCAAAAAAAAACCAACCTAACCTAACCCGGCCGAATCGGATCTTCTGCTAATATTAGTCGCCAAGTCATTATTTATAGTACCTCGCCTATGATTTCAGTAATCTTGTTTATTATTTCTGCTACCTTAAAGTAGCTGCCATTATTTGAATTTTAAAATATCCTTAATTTAAAGCTCATTTAATATAAATGATTGCCAAAATATTTAATCGCTGACAAGTTATTATTTTAGTTGCAAATAGTTTGCTGCTCTTTAATTTTATTGTCGCCGTGAAAATAATAAGCCGTTTTATTGTAGCGTCTGTTCAAAGGCTCCATAAAAAACAACAGAAAAGTCAACAGAAAATTATAAATTTGCAATAGTTATGGATGCGAAAATATTTAAACAAGCTTTGTTGAATTTTAAGTTACAGAAGTAACTTCAAAATCAATTTCGATATCTTCATAAAACAAGCAAACTCGAATTGAAAGTAATTGAGCCCGTTATTGGGCTTTTACTTAAGATCAAAGATGACCGTTTCAGGTCAGGATCGGCCTATAATCGTCTTCGCAGTTGCCAAGTTAGAGACGATGTTTTATCTGTTGGACCATGTTGTAGTCTTTTTTTTTTTCGACATGATTTGAACTGTATCAGGTCTGTTTAGCCCTCACTACCAGTGAGCCGGATTTTGTGCGGGATTATAACCCGCTAATGGGATTTGAACTCGAATATTTGTTTTCGGGTCATGGATGTTCTGTATATTTAAGGACATATTTATATTTTCATTATATTTGTTTCTAAGTTATTTGTGCAATTTTTATCTTTTTTTATATATATAAGTAGGCAGCTCGACTACCATTACGCCAACCGCGTAGTCAATGAAGAATTTTCGTAAAAATAATAAATACCAACGTTTCTTAGAAGAGCTGACGTACCTGAAAATAAAAAAAGAAACTAATTAATATTCTGAGAGAAGAGACGACAATGACAATATATAGTTCTTATTTCTTATTTAAACCTATACGGTTTGTACGTTGTCCCAATAAAATCGGGCAATTTTTGCATATACATATATGGTGGATGGAGTAGAATCAGAAAGTTTTTGACAGCTATTCCCAACTAAAATCACACATTAAACACTCGAAGAGAAATCTTTAGCTTTACTTTTAAAGGTCTTAATTATTTATATGAGCTACCTTTATTGTTTTTTTTACAAAAAAACATGCAAAATGCCAGAGTAAATTGAATTTTTATTTGCCGGTTTTCACATAAATGTATATAAATTTCTATTGAGCTCAGGAATACGCAGTTAAAATATTTCGGGTCTACCTTGTACAATATTTAACTTACGTCTTAAAGTTGGTGATGGTTGGTTATTTTATAACAATTACCAGTCTTTGGTTCATTAACGTAATTACATAAAAATTATGAAAAGAACGTCTCGCCATTTCTTTAATGTACAAAATAACTTAATACCCTTGCAGTTTCTAGTATTATATACTCTATTGCTTCAGATGGATGTCAAAATTTATATTTCAGTGGGAAATGTCTCCAGATTAACCAATTACTTAGATTTCTCTCACATTATAAGACAAAGCCACTAATTACTTATTGTATTTTAGTCTGATTTTATAAGGGTTTCTTTTATTTATGTATAACGAGTTCGCCAAGAATTTCTACAACCGTATGAATGTTTCAACTTGCTTAACCTTGTCAGTATGGTATGTGGGTATGGGTAGCTATGTGTTGTATACCGAGTGTGGTCTGTATTAGGAGCAATAAGTTAAAACATAGATTCTACTCTTCGATTTGGATATTCGTTTAGCTTCTCTTAGGTACATACTTATTATTTAGGAGTTTCATTCTCGTCGGTTAAGTTCTCTCCAGTCCGTTCTACTTAACGCCAGTTCTTTTACTTCTCGATACGACGCGACGTCTATTTTTTTCCCTGTTTTGTGTTTGTTCTTTATCAGGTCCAAATAATTAATCCTCGGCCTTCATATTGCACTTCTTTCCTCAATGTTTTTCTCTATTATCATCTCTATTAAATTAGCTTGTATAAAAAGATAATTTGTAAAATAGTGTTCATAATATTTTCAACAGTTTCCGAGACTGTCTCACATTTAAATGAAACAATTTAAATAATGAATAAACGTGATATAATCCGTTCAAATATATTTTTTTTAAATATATTTTTCAATACATTACCTCTCTTCTTCTTCTTTGTATTGCGAAATATTTGATATTAGTAAAGTGACAACTGTGTTCAATGCTAGGAGATATCAATGTTGGACGGCGAATATTAAACATACTACTTGATTTGTTTAAAATGAACTCCTAAAAACCCGGCATACATTATAAGATAGAAACGGTTAATTTACGTAAGAGGAAAACAGTGGATCGCAGACAAGATCAGAATACCATTTATAACTGAAAAAATAAAATCCTCCGAAGTAAACGAAGAATAAGAAACTACTTCAAACGTTGATACCTCAAAGATAGGGATCGAGTGACATCGTTATAAATACCATCTGCCTCGTTAGCAATATGATAAACGACCTTTTGTAATTTAAATAAAAGGCAAAGTAAGATAAATTGAAATGAAGAAAGAATTCAATAACGAGAATCAAAAGTACTTCTACCGCAGTTAAGGAAGCTTGAGGCAATTAATTTGTAAGACAGAAATCAAATTTCTGTAGGTGCTTCGGGTTATGGAAAACCTTATTAAGGTTCCTGAAAAATAATGTTACGTGACTATTAATACGAAGGCTGCTACTTATGTATTCGGAATAGAAAAAATAAACAAATGTATAGGGATAAATATGGTTTTATCGTTTTTCAAAATATTCTCCGTGATGATCGATGCAATTTTGCACACGTAGAAACCAATTTTTAAAGCACTTTTTCTACGCAGACTGAGGTATCTCGAAAACTTGTCCTTTGAGCGCGTCGACGGCATCTTCGCGGGTCGAAAATCGTTGACCACGTAATTTATTCTTTACAATTAGGAATTAAATAAAAATGATTGGGTGCCAAATCAGGGCTGTATGGATGACCCGTTAATTCTATATTTTGACCATCCAAAAAGCGAGTTGTTTGGCCTGATGTATGACAGATGGCATTGTCATGGTGAAGAATGATTCTGCGTCGCTGGTTTTTTTACGTATTTCTTCAAATACTTCCGGCTAAAATGGTCGTGTCCTCCGAATTAACTGTTTTACGATTCTCTAATGGCACTCTAGCCACTTGGTCATAAATACAAAAAAAGCAAGCCACCATTTGCTTCACCGTACTTTTTACACGAGTTACTTTCATAGGGTTCGGCTCACTTTGAAACAAGTCAAGAAACTCACTTTAAAGGTAGTATAACTTTCGGGACCATACGCATAGATCCAGGATTCATAACCTGTGTAGATGTTATGAACAGCTTTTGAGTCACCACGGTCATGTTTTTCAGCATTTTCATGCACCATTCGATGCGAGCCTCTTGTTGATCCTTAGTTAAGTTGTGCGGTATCCGAAGCTAACAATTTTCTTTTTACAGCTAAATGTTCATGTAATATTTTTTTAATAATTGTCATACAAATACCCAGAGTCGCTTTTATTTCGCAATATAACATGTTGATCTTGCATTATAAGTTTTCGCACAGTTTCAATATTTTGTGGAACAACGACCGATTTTGGGCGACCTTCCTTAACTTTGCAACATAAATGACATACAAGTCATACACATACTTGAAAAAATACATTTAGAAACAAACATACAATAAGCATACATACATACATATAAATATATATATACCTATCATCCTCCTAGCCTTTTGTCCCATTTTTTGAGAATGAATTCTCAATCGGGGTCGGCTACCTAAATCCCAAGATGTGGCGTAGGCACTAGTTTTTACGAAAGCGACTGCCATCTGACCTTCCAACCCAGAGGGGAAACTAGGCCTTATTGGGCTTAGGTGGTTTCCTCACGATGTTTTCCTTCACCGAAAAGCGAGTGGTAAATATCAAATGACATTCCGTACATAAATAATGACACAAAGGTAAATTAAGAAAGAAAAATTGAATGCGATCTACTACAATCGAAGCAGGGTTTCAAACCCGCGACCTCTGCGTTTCCGGCGCTTTGCTCTCCCAACTGAGCTATCCGACCGCTACGTCAATCACACCAAATCTTTCATCCCTTAATTTTTTACGCCACTGGAGCGCCCTCTGCGTCATATATGTTTTTGAAATGCTTATGCGCATTAGCCATACCCTAGGATGTGCGTTTTACACACACGATCCCCAATCCCCATTGCTTTACAGCAAGTGTGAAGACTGCGAGAGAGATGGCGCTGTTTCTAAATATTTGTATAGAATCTTTTTTTTTATCGATTCTTATTTTTTTATGTGGTAATACCACATTTTTTATTTTTATAAATAATGACACAAAGGTAAATTAAGAAAGAAAAATTGAATGCGATCTACTACAATCGAAGCGGGGTTTGAACCCGCGACCTCTGCGTTTCCGTTACCTTTGTGTCATTATTTATAAAAAAAAAAATGTGGTATTACCACATAAAAAAATAAGAATCGATAAAAAAAAAAAGATTCTATACAAATATTCCGTACATAAGTTCCGAAAAACTCATTGGTACGGGCCGGGTTCGAACCCGCGACCTCCGGATTGAAAGTCGCATGCCCTAACCACTAGGCTACCACCGCTCCTATATATATACCTATATAAACGAATAAAATAAATATTTACAACACAGCTGAAATCGGACTCGGATAGGAAAAATACCAAAATCATATATATTTACACGGTAAAGTAAGGTGTATAAGCACGGTTATGTTAGTGATACTTTATCGAATTATGTTAGGTGTGGTTATGTTTATGTCTGAATGCTCATGTTAAATACACATTTGACCTATGTTTCGTTCCTTAAATTATCGTCCGCTACAATGGAAATACTGTAACAAAATCCCTTTAAATGTTGAAAAAATAAAACTTAAATGAATTCTTTTTTTCTAATCTCACAGGAATAAATCAGTTCAAATTAGGTAAGGGAGGGTGGACAGAGGTAAGTAGGCTTGATAAGGGATACTTAAGCCAAGGTGTGGGAAACGTTAAGCGAGAGTAGATTACACTGAAATAGTATGTTTTACAAGCTTTTGTAGTTTCACTAATCCAGTGTCCGTCTGGAACACCCATCCCAGGAATACAACATTTTTTCGGGATGAAAAGTAACTTGTGTTTTAATCCAAGGTGTCAGTTACATTCATATCAAATTTCATTAAAAATTGTTCAGCCATTTAAGCGTGAAGATGTAACAAACATACTAACAAACAATCTAATAATGATTTTTGTCTACTTAAAACACGTTAAAAGTTACAAAGATAATAATTAAGACTAGAGACTTGCCTTTAATTAAAAAAAACCTAACTATTCAAAACTAATTCACCTGTAATTATTTACTGAGAAAAATGAAGAAAATTCAGAAGCTCTTAGTAAAATATTTGAGTAATTAAGTACTAATTGAAAATGTACTTTTCTTTACTTAATATTCCAATAATTAATTATTAAAGGTAGTATTAGAATTCGTCGCTTTATATTTTTGATTTTAATTAATGGCGTAATGAATGGCTTTGTTTTTAATTTAGAATTGAAAGAAGGGATTAAAAATTCTTTAATTGTTTTACAGATAATTTACTGGTTTTAATTAAATAAAACAACCGATTAATTAAGGTTTTATGCCAAAAAATTGTGTAACTGGCTATTCCGAGACAGGATTGAATCCAGAAATATATTTGTATTTTGTATGTTTGTACTATATGGTGCCCTAAATTATATCGCGTATTTATAACAAACTGCCTGAAGAGATTAGAGCTTCACCAAATGAGCGCGCGTTCACCCATAAACTCAAAATGTTATGCACTAAGAAGGCTTATTACTCTATAAATGAGTTCTTGGATGATTAAATCATAATATTTTTATTGATTAATTATAATCATTATTTTCTAATTTTTAATTTTAAAATCTTACCATCATTTTGGCATCTTATTCAATATAATTAATTACTTAATCTGAATTATTAATATAAATTAAATTATTTGTAACACTTGACTTGTTGTTACTTGACATAGTATATGTATACCAAATGTAAAATAAAAATACTGAATTTAATTCATTCTATATGGAATAATAATAATGGCTATGATTGCGTTATAGCTTAGATTGACAATGTATGATTATTACAAATAAAAAAATCTATCTATCTAAAGGGCTAGAAAAGGTAGACGTGATTAAATAAGTATACAGCCTGTGACTGTAAGATTTTATTCACTTATACCCCTCGCGACGAACGATGAGTCCTATAACACCTGTCATCTAAGTACATTTATACGATTATAGGTCTTAAACTAAGCAAAGCTTGTAGTATGGGTACTAGCCCTTGCGACGAACGATGAGTCCTATGAGACCTGTCATCTCTGTACATTTATACGATTATAGGTCTTAAACTAAGCAAAGCTTGTAGTATGGGTACTAGCCCTTGCGACGAACGATGAGTCCTATGACACCTGTCATCTCTGTACATTTATACGATTATAGGTCTTAAACTAAGCAAAGCTTGTATTATGGGTACTAGCCCTTGCGACGAACGATGAGTCCTATGAGACCTGTCATCTCTGTACATTTATACGATTATAGGTCTTAAACTAAGCAAAGCTTGTAGTATGGGTACTAGCCCTTGCGACGAACGATGAGTCCTATGACACCTGTCATCTCTGTACATTTATCCGATTAAAGGTTATAAAATGTACTGAGATGACAGGTGTCATAGGACTCATCGTCCGCCGCGAGGGGTATAATAGACCTAATTTTTTTTGTGACTAAAAACATTTTAAATTTACATAATTTAATAGACTTCAAAGATTAACCGTTAAGTCAGTCATCAGTGTATAGTAAATTCAGACGTCTCTTAAAGATAAACATTTAATATCTGTAATGCTGTCAATTTAGCATTGTATTGCGTACACGTTCCTCGCCCAACGCTTTGGCATTGCCATCCAGCGAGGTAGCGCGGCCAGCCTAAAGGCACCCTACTCAATATTAGTGACCTAGGGGATTATATAATCCATCATTATTTATAAAAAAAAAAAATGTGGTATTACCACATAAAAAAATAAGAATCGATAAAAAAAAAAAAAAGATTCTATACAAATATTCCGTACATAAGTTCCGAAAAACTCATTGGTATGGGCCGGGTTCGAACCCGCGACCTCCGGATTGAAAGTCACATGCCCTAACCACTAGGCTACCACCGCTCCTATATATATACCTATATAAACGAATAAAATAAATATTTACAACACAGCTGAAATCGGACTCCGATAGGAAAAATACCAAAATCATATATACACGGTAAAGTAAGGTAAAGTATGTTTTAATTTTTTGCTTATGTTACAGGGCCCACATTGTATATATATGTGTTACATATAGTTAAGGCCCCAATAGTTTGTTAGGTTTAATTAGCTCCTTAAAGTTTAGTTATAAATGTACTTTTTATTTTGTGTTTTTTATTTAATAAAATTACAGCCGTGATATCGTTATAATGTTGGCTAACATGATGTGGAATAAACACTAATATACTCTTTTATATGTCAAAATATTTAAAATAACATTTAACTTGTATGAAAAGAATCAAATTAATCTGGAGACATTTTTAAAAACTTACTTAACGAAAGATGCTCAGTTTGGAGGGAAATATTAAACCTTTCATATGAAGCATCATGGTCAGAGACACCCTGTATACATAGGTCGGCTTTAGTAGACAGACAGAAAGATAAATATTCTATATCATGCGAGCGACACACCTAGCTAAGCATATTTATTTAGGGTTCAGTCTCCAAAGGCTGCTAAGGTGGTGGGCGGGACCTTAATACTAAGCAGCCGTTGTCTAACTATTTGTCCATCATTTATAGGACTCTTTATAACGCAAATAGGCAGAATAGTGTGTATTTAGTATGATCGCAATAACGACCAATACTGAAATAAAAAAATAAAGGGGGTCCCATCCCCATATGATGAAAACGTAGATATTTTTAGGGAAATCTGTTTTTTTTCTACTCGAATGACAACAAATATCAGAAATAAAATAAAAAGTTATATATATACTCGTATATGATGGTATTGAACACTTTGTCAGCGAGTCAGACTCGCACTTGGAGATTATAAAAAAAAACGAAAACAAAGTTATACTTTCTAAAACTACGGTAAATTAAACTACTGAACTTTATTTCTGAAAAGTACCTAATTATTTCAAATGCTCTTAAAACCCAAGAACAAAATCAAAATCTTCAGTTCATTAAAAACTTATTCAAAGTACTTAATAATCTCTTTATATTCCACTTAAAAGCACTTCAAGTATCAAATAACAGTATTTTACAAAGATGACTGAATAGTTTCCAGTACAAATCAGATGCAAACACTCAAAACGCAATTCACGTGAAAAATTCTTAAATTGTAATGAAATTGATGTTCAGAAATTTATTATGAATTCAAATTAGAAATTTTGGGAGAAATTTGTGGGCGTAAATGGTTTAGTGGCAATCCGTTTCTCGTCAGCGACCCTCGATGATACACAGTAGACCACTTAAAAACAGTAGGTATGTGCGGTATGGCGACAAAAACCATAAATAATAAAACATATAGTGTAGGACTGTTGCTAGATATGACCAAGGCGTACGAAAAAGTTACCCACGAAATTTTACTAAGTAAGCTGTATGGCATGGGCATCCGCGGTTTGGCTCACAAATGGTTTAAATCTTATCTCAGTAATCGTAAACAATCCGTGGAAATTGAATACCTCGATAAAGAATGTAGGCAAGTTAAAATGATATCCTCAGAAATGCGGCATATCACGTGCTCTATCCCCCAAGGGAGTGTATGCGGGTGCCTCCTATTTTTAGCATACATAAACGACCTACCTACAGTCCTAAACCCAAACACTACCTGCGTTATGTTCGCTGACGACGTATCATTGTTAATAAACTGTAATAACAGTTCCGAATGTAACCTACAGCTAAGTCACAATTTCGAAACTACACAGAAATGGCTCAGTGACCACAATTTAGAAATTAATTTAAAGAAAACTAAAATTATACAATTTAAACCAATTCAAAAAAAACCGTTAGAATTAAAATTAAAAACAGACGCGTGTACGAGTAGCAATATAGAAGAGGTCAAAGAATTTAAATTATTAGGCGTTACAATAGACTCTGGTATAAATTGGAAAGCTCATATTCAAAATGTTAAAACCAAATTATCTAAATTTGTATATGCACTAAATGTATTGAAATCAAATACCAACTTTGAGTGTGCATTATCTGCGTATTATGCGTATGCACATTCATGGCTCCAATACGGTGTGGTGCTTTGGGGAGGTAGTACTGAAGCCCAGCAATTGTTTGTCATGCAAAAAAAATGCGTCCGCATTTTGGCCAACGTCCACATACCCAACAGTTGCCGTCCATACTTTATAGAACATAAATTATTGACTTTACCATGTATTTACATATTGCAAGCAGCTCTTTTTGTTCGCGAAAATTCATACCTGTTCGAAAAGGAAAAAGATGTCGCGACGACCAGATCGCAGTATAGGAATAAGTTATTACTACCAAAGTCTAACTTGGCAATGTATAAAAATGGTCCACATTATAAATGTATTTTAATTGCAAATAAAGTCCCGGAATCAATTAAACAGGAAGGTAACAACAAAATATTTAAAAATAAATTAAAGGCACTTTTAATCGAGAAATGTTATTACACAGTAGACCAGTTTTTAAATGATAATGCATTATAAATAGCATACTCAAATTGACATTTTATATTCTTGTATACTAATCTATTTGTATTCAATTGAATTATATTAAGTTAAATTATGCATGTTAGTATTAAGTTATTGTGTGCCCTTACAGGGTGTCATGTTCTGACTTATACTGTATGTAACACCTTATCCAAAATGTACATGGCTTTACAAGTGAATAAATACAAATACAAGTAAATACAAGGACGACGCGGTTGGCTCAGTTTGTAGTGCAGCTGCCTACTGAGCCGTTGGTCCTGGGTTAGAATCCCGGCCAGGGCAAATATATGTGTGATGAAACTCGAATATTTGTTCCTGGGATGTTATCTATATATGTATTTATATATTACGTATATCGTCGTCTAGTACCCATAGTACAAGGTTTGCTTAGTTTGAGACTAGGTCAATTTGTGTAAGATTTTCCCTTAATATTAGTTTATTTAGGGCAAGCCAGGGTAGACTTCGCTTACTTTTTCTTCAGTATTAACAGATAATGGTGCTCAATAATCCTGAAGTGGGCAAGCCGGTGGGAATGGGGTTGTATGTACATCACGCCACTGGTAAGTGTACTACGGAGAAGCGCAAAACGAGTCATTATTAGTCTTATTAACATTTGATAAAGTACACATTGCACTAACGATCGCCAACCAACCGCAGGTTACAACTCCGAAAGATACAAATGTATATTTTTTTATTCCTTTACACTGGGAAACGATCGTATGAGTATTGACTTAGAAACCCTCTTGAAACGGTGGCTTACTGATGTTATACGGTACTGTGTCAGCTATGACGTTCGTTCGGCCAGAACGAATGCCGCGGGCAATCTGGGCCGTAAGAACATAATTACGGGATGGAAACAATTTGACGGCTTCACTTTATGTTTTGATTCAATTTTCAGTTAAAGTCCCGCCCAGAAAATAACTTAATTAAAATGTCCAGAAGTGTAACCAATTTTCCATGTAGGTGATGCAAGGCTGCGGGAAAATTCTTAATAGCGCCATGCACGTTTTCTTTTGTTTCAAATGGTCATTGATTATCGGTCGGTATGTATTTGCGGCATCGTCACTCCAAAACGGCTTGACAAATTTTAACTTTTATGAAACATGGAAGCTAAAATTAGACATCTTGCTTTAAGATCTATTTTCCATTCAGAATACATTTTGATAAATAATCAATTCATTTTTTATAAATAAATGGCTACTGTCCATTGGGACAATTCTGCCAGTGTCAAGGTTGTAAGAGATACTCGTAAATAATCAGTATTTAACAATTGACTATGCATCCTCTGTGTCCCATTATATCTTAATTATGAATTATAATTGCACAAATGTCCGCGATTGTGGTTGTCCGGTAGTTTTAATTAAATTAATAAACCGGAGGGTTAAAAACCCAACTTAATTGTTTTATTTAAAACCGACACCGAAAAGCAAATAAAAGGAAAATCTAAATGTTTGTGTTATGTCAGTTAATTAACGTTTTAATCATGTACGAGTAAATAAACGGTTCATTTTCATTGGCTTTTAAAAGTCTTTTATTTTTAAATAACAGCAAGATCATAGAATAGAAGTCTATAGAAGGGAAGGTTTTCTTTTGAGTTTCGTAAAAGCCACAGAACTGTACTTTATTGGTTTCTCGTGTAAGATGTGGATGTGATACGCGACCAATCACACCAATACGTTTGGAATGCTACGACTGATATAGTCTGAGCTCACGCAGACAGAGAGCGGTCAGAGTAGTTTGAGCTCCGCGTTCTAGTGACCGTTGACAGTTCAAGAGTTCCGACGCACACAAGTGGCGTTCAAATTCTGGCGTTCTAGTTTCGTTTGTGTCCTTGTACCTGCAACATGTCACTAGAAATTTCATCTTCCGATGAAAAATGATTGCTCTTGTAGAGCTTAGCAGCTTCTTATAAGAGATTTCTCTTGCTCTCTCCAAATCCCATTGCTGTGACAACTTGAAGCCAAGCTTCTGTTTTTTGTCACGGTTTTTATAGTCTACATCACTTAAATCGTATAATAAACTCCTTTCGCCAACTAATTCAATTAAATTTTCCGTATTTGCAACCTCAATCATTGTGGCGTTCTCTCGTTCTCTGTCTCGGCGGGAAAAGAACTCTTGGAACGCGACGTTCCGCTTTGACCGCGGCGGTCTGACTGCCCGCTGTGTGCGTCGTCGTATAGACGGAAATAAAAAAAGGAAAGAGCGTACTCCCACCTGAAAAGCCGGCAACGCACTTGTGACTCCTCTATGTTGCAGCTGTCTATGGGTGACGGGGTAATCGCTTTCTATCAAATAAAAAAAAACCATCAATGGCTCTCTGCGCCCTCTGGTATCTAGCTTCTATCTCTGCCTCATGTAAGCAAACATCTTAATCCTTTCACTCCGGCTTCGTTCAATATGAAGCGCCTAACACCACGTGGAATGGAAAAACCCTATTACGTATTCCATTTGATCGAAGGCACGGTGTTTTCAGCCGCCGCAAATATTGCGCTGAGTAATATTGGAAAAATACGGAAATGCTGCCGAAATTCGGCTTTGACGAAATTCAGAGTGGTTCGTTTTACATAATCACTTTTCAATGAAAAATCAGACTTAAACTATTTATGAAATGATATGATGTTTCCCGAAAGCAATAGGGGTGACTGATATTAAATTCTACATGATAGGTACCTACTGTTAATTTTATTTGACTTAACTTATTTTTAATAAATGTAACTAGTTAACATAATATTTATGGACCACAGTGAAAAAAATTATATTGACTGACTTGACTGTAATAAACCTACCTTTGAGTAAAAATAGCTCAATATATCGTGAGATGACAAAAAAAATCAATAAAGTAATGGGACGTTGAAATATGAGATAAAAATTCAAACATACGCAAATTTGATATTTTTTTAAGGCGAAAAGCAAATAAAAGGAAAATCTAAATGTTTGTGTTATGTCAGTTAATTAACGTTTTAATCATGTACGAGTAAATAAACGGTTCATTTTCATTGGCTTTTAAAAGTCTTTTATTTTTAAATAACAGCAAGATCATAGAATAGAAGTCTATAGAAGGGAAGGTTTTCTTTTGAGTTTCGTAAAAGCCACAGAACTGTACTTTATTGGTTTCTCGTGTAAGATGTGGATGTGATACGCGACCAATCACACCAATACGTTTGGAATGCTACGACTGATATAGTCTGAGCTCACGCAGACAGAGAGCGGTCAGAGTACAGTTTGAGTTCCGCGTTCTAGTGACCGTTGACAGCTCAAGAGTTCCGACGCACACAAGTGGCGTTCAAATTCTGGCGTTCTAGTTTCGTTTGTGTCCTTGTACCTGCAACATATCACTAGAAATTTCATCTTCCGATGAAAAATGATTGCTCTTGTAGAGCTTAGCAGCTTCTTATAAGAGATTTCTCTTGCTCTCTCCAAATCCCTTTGCTTTGACAACTTGAAGCCAAGCTTCTGTTTTTGTCACGGTTTTTATAGTCTACATCACTTAAATCGTATAATAAACTCCTTTCGCCAACTAATTCAATTAAATTTTCTGTATTTGCAACCTCAATCATTGCGGCGTTCTCTCGTTCTCTGTCTCGGCGGGAAAAGAACTCTTGGAACGCGACGTTCCGCTTTGACCGCGGCGGTCTGACTGCCCGCTGTGTGCGTCGTCGTATAGACTCAGTACATTCTAAAGAACGCAGAACTCCGAACTCGGAACTCAGAACTCCCGATCGCTGTCTGTCTGCGCGAGCATTAAAAATGGAGAAAGAGGAGCCGAGCTCCTAACGGCCCGGCGCGCGGCGACTACGCGCGACTAGCGGGAGTGGCAAGCGGTACAAACAAATTCACAGCGATATATTATAAAGCACGCCACAAGCCACCACGCGCGTTTGCCGTTCGAGAAAAAAAAGGAAAGAGCGTACTCCCACCTGAAAAGCCGGCAACACACTTGTGACTCCTCTATGTTGCAGCTGTCTATGGGTGACGGGGTAATCGCTTTCTATCAAATAAAAAAAAAACCATCAATGGCTCTCTGCGCCCTCTGGTATCTAGCTTCTATCTCTGCCTCATGTAAGCAAACATCTTAATCCTTTCACTCCGGCTTCGTTCAATATGAAGCGCCTAACACCACGTGGAATGGAAAAACCCTATTACGTATTCCATTTGATCGAAGGCACGGTGTTTTCAGCCGCCGCAAATATTGCGCTGAGTAATATTGGAAAAATACGGAAATGCTGCCGAAATTCGGCTTTGACGAAATTCAGAGTGGTTCGTTTTACATAATCACTTTTCAATGAAAAATCAGACTTAAACTATTTATGAAATGATATGATGTTTCCCGAAAGCAATAGGGGTGACTGATATTAAATTCTACATGATAGGTACCTACTGTTAATTTTATTTGACTTAACTTTTTTTTAATAAATGTAACTAGTTAACATAATATTTATGGACCACAGTGAAAAAAATTATATTGACTGACTTGACTGTAATAAACCTACCTTTGAGTAAAAATAGCTCAATATATCGTGAGATGACAAAAAAAATCAATAAAGTAATGGGACGTTGAAATATGAGATAAAAATTCAAACATACGCAAATTTGATATTTTTTTAAGGCGAAAAGCAAATTGAAAATGATTTTATGAAATGTGGAATGTCTCATTATTTTTAATACGGGTACACCAGTTTTTTGAAGTGAAAACTTCTTTAGCGGCGCTTGTTAATTTTTAGATGGGTAAAAAATGTTAAACTCGCGACAGATCCGCGCTGTCGCAACAGATAACAGTCAGTCGGTAACCTAGCAACCGTGTCTGTTTCAAAGAAAGGGGGCCTTCGAACAACAAAATGTTGTAAGTGACAGATGGTGAAGCGTAATCATAAACATAAATTAGTAAGAAATAGAGATTAAAATAGAAATCAAGTGTCAGTGAGATATAATAAAATCGGAGTTGAATAAAATTGGAGAGAATCGGAGTGCCACCCGTCCTTTTTTTTTATTTATACAAAGATCAAAAATTCAACAAAAACAACAAAAACAATTCAAAAGCACAAAGAATTGATTTGTTATTCAAAATTGTTTTCAGAATCTTCATAATTTGACAAAACAATAATCATTTTTGTTTTTATTTAAACACGATTTCTGTGTAAGTGTGTACCTAACCATGCACTTAAACGTACTTTCAACATACAGACGAACAGCATTTGACTCAGCTGCTTGCAAAATTGCAGTTCTGATTCAGTTTGTATGCAGTTACGTGAACTGTACCAGAACTGCTATCGAGCTCCTATATTATTATTATATGCTGCTATTTACTGCTAAATGCTGTCCGTCTGTATCAGCCCATATATGGGACGTACCAGTATATATACTATGTACCAGTACGTCCTATGAGTGTATTCCAATATCCTGAATGAATATCCAGAATTTATATAGCCAGTACCAAATTTCAACCGTTTTAAAGTTCAATATAATATTTTCCTTGAGTTCTATTAGAAGTAGATACTAACAAAGCGATTTCATGCTTTTATTGCGTGGAGTCGAAAATAAGTAGAAAAAAACAATTTTCTGCGTGAATATTGTCAAATTTGAGTACTTTTTGAAACAAAAATTATCAATGACACTTCTCTACATGGTATATAAACAGATTCGCTTCCTGTTGTCTATCTGTCCCTATGCATGCTTAGATCTTTAAAACTACGCAACGGATTTTGATACGTTTTTTTTAATAGATTGGATTCAAGATTCCTCTTGAATCCAATCTATTAAAAAATATGTATAATACATGCATAGTATATTCAGTATGCATAGTATATTTTGACGACGCGTTTGGCTCGGTTTGTAGAGCCTACTGAGTCGGCGGTCCCGGGTTCGAATCCCGGCCGGGGCAAATATTTGTGCAAATATTTGTTCTTGGGTCATGGATGTTATCTATATATGTATTTATATATTATGTATATCGTCGTCTAGTACCCATAGTACAAGCTTTGCTTAGTTTGGGACTAGGTCGATTTGTGTGATTGTCCCTTAATATTTATTTATTTATTTAGTACTAGAGACCCACCCCGGCTTCGTACGGGTGCAATGCTGTACATTATGCATGTATTATACATAATTATAAACCATACTTTTGAATCCCTCTATTTATAAAATAACCGCATCCAAATCCGTTGCGTAGTTTTAAAGATCTAAGATTACATAGGGACAGACAGACTTTGTTTTATACTATGTAGTGATCAGCATTGCAACCGTGCGAAGCCGGGGCGGGTTGCTAGTTGGTAATATGTTAAGAAAAATGTTTGATCATAGAGAAAAAAGTCTAAAACAATCAGCATTTATGAACGGATAAGGAGCCTTAAATTCCAAATTACTTTTAATTTTAACTTGACTCCAACATACAACACTTCATAACAGCTGACATTCATAAGTGCATTGTAATTATGCCTAAATTGAATAATAAACTACTTTGACTTTGATTAAACAATACGAAAGAGATTGATAATGTGCCGGCCATTTTTGCGGCTTCGAAAGTTAAAACCAACTTAACTCTGAATTATGAGATCCTAACTAAATTGTATGATAAAAACACCATTTAACACAATTAACTAGACAATAGATACTAATTAAGAGGAAACGAGGAAAACCTTTTTTAATTATGAGATATTTTATAGGGTACCGCAAGATGCCGTTATGCTTTCAATATTTTTGTTGATAAATTATACTATGTTAATTAAAATAGATATACAGTACAGTCGACTTCTTAAATTTTTGAGAAAAAATTTCTGGCCACGCCTCTGCTCATACAGCGTTTATATTTGATATAACCGCAAATTGAAGCCAGACGGAGATTTTAGTGCTATAATGTCATATTTATAACAATTATTAATTTAGCGTTAACTGCCATAGCGTAATTATTTTTTGAAATTTTTCTGAGCAGCAATGTATGGCGCAGTTATTACTAGTGACAGTTGTCACATCACGATGTTAAGATATACAAAGGTACTCTGTGATGTTAAGTGTCAGACAAACAACAACAAACAAATACATTGCGTGCTGAATAATTTTATATGGAAATAAAAAAGTTCGATTTTTTTAATAATTTACGGTGCAATATATTAATAAATGCCTATACTAAGACCCCGTATAGTATGCGGTTATATCAAATATACAGGCTGTATATTTATAAATAATAAATAAATACTCGTATTAAGAGACAATCTTACACATATCGACCTAGTCCCAAACTAAGCAATGCTTGTACTATGGCGACATTTATGTAAGTAACATCTATGACCTAGGTACAAATATTCGAGTTCATCACACAAAATATTTGCCCTGGCCGGGATTCGAACCCAGGACCGCCGGCTCGGTAGGCCGATGCACTATTAACTCCACCGCGTCATCAAAATGAAAGAGACAAAAAAATACGCGGACTAAGTTAATTTTTATATAAGTAGAAATTTGCAGGAGAGATCTTAACCTACATATAAGAGAGTGACGGGAGATGCTAAGTCGCGCGACAAGAGTAGCGAAGCATAGTTGTACTAGACGGGCTGAACTTTATGGAAGGTAAAGCCTGACCAGAAATATATGAGGATTGTCAAGAGGGTGCTATTTATAAGACTTACAGTGCGACCAAAAAGAGTAGAAATTAAAAAGTGGCAATAATGTAGTGGCCTCACTTGTGTCCGCCCAAGTTATTAGAATTTACTAGAACTTAAGTGGCAGTCACTTAAGTTCAGAAATTTTTCGGGCTAGTTCAAAGTTAGTCCATTATAACATACATTGCTTAATGTAGGTATTAAAGGAACCCTTTTTTACGCATGACTTCACATTTTACATCGAAAAGCTAAAAAAAATCTCAATATCCTTTTTCGAGTAGCCATTGTGATTTTTCCGACCCTCTTCCTCGAGGCATGTTAGGGTCTAATTCGTTACACGGTTCGTATTTTGCGGACAAGTAGCTTAAGAGGCCTTATTCCTATTAATTTTTTTTTTCATATTATGACAAATTATATTGATAATTTTAACCAACTTTTTGATATGAATAATACTTTTCCCCGAGTTCTGAGTATTGACATAGCTTTTTCATGTTTTCATTGCGTGCAGTCGAAAATAAGTTCATGAAAAAACTATTTTTCCGCTTGAATTTTCGAGTGGTTTTTGAAACAATAATTATTTATCAATGAAACATTCAAACTCGAGGTTTCAAATAGAGACCAATAAATCCCAATAGCCCTGTTCTAGGTAGTAACATCAATAATCTGTCAAGAAACATGTTTGATCATAAAGAAAAATGTCTAAAACAATCAGTATTTTAAAAGGAATAAGGCCTCTTAAAAAGGGGTAGCGAATTAACTCGTAAAATACTTGTTTTGTGAAATAGGGTAAGACACGACTTATTTGCGGTGAACAAGGCTTTTATTTTAAATAGACTTCGTTAAAAAAATACATCATGTTGTAATTATGACTAACATGTTTAAAACTCGTATGGAGTTCATCTAAAGGGACACTGACATATACATAATTATATTTGTACGACTATTTAACACGGCAAAATGTTACTAAAATAATAATATTGCTTTGCTAATCCGCGATATAATAACGTGCCAGTTAATTGTGCTAACCCGTTTCTAGTGCACCTAACTACTGAGGCTACTGAGCCGACAGTCCTGGGTTCGAATCCCGGCTGGGGCAAATATTTGTGTGATGAACTCGAATATTTAATTAAGACTTACGTATTTATCGTCGTCGTCCCAGTAGTAAATTTAATTTACCTACCTATATATTGAGTCTTTTCGTATTTACACAACAGTTTTTCCAAATAGCTATAAATCGTATTGAGATAGTTGTTACCAAGTTGTTATACCGTTTCAAACTTTTCGATTACTTTTTTCGTTAATTGAATTCAAAATTACAGGAAAATATGAAATTGTACCGAATGCATAGGCATAGATTTTCTAAAATTTTCATAATAATTTTCGAACGGCATCATTTCCCCACACGCAAAAATACAAAGATTTTAAAATTGCCAAAGTTCGAATTTTAATTTCACTCCTGTAACAGCTGCTTAAGAGGAAATACTACTAATTATTTCTCCATACAAATCCAGGTTTCGTTCCTGTTTGTTCTCTCTTCCAAGATTTAACCGACCTTGACGGAATTTAGGACCTGAATGGGAAGAATATGTAAGTATATACAGGGTGATCAATCCAAATGGATCAGTAGGGAGAAAATTAAAACAATAAGAGATAGCGAAATCTGTTCTTAGGAACCATGGAGTCTATTTTAGATAAAAAAACAAACTACATTTTTTTTATCTTGTATAACCGGGAATTGAACCTGGTTCAAATTCTGTAAGTAATCACATGGCGTATTGTAACATTCTTTACAGAGGTTTTGACCGGGTTCTGTATGAGATTTATAAAAAAAAAATAATGCAGTTTTTATTGAATCTAAAATCGTTGCCAAGGTTCCTAAGAACAGTTTTTCCTATCTCTTATATTTTGTGACTTCTCCCTACTGACCCATTTGGATTGATTACTCGGTATATGTTCTGTGTCGCACCATAGCAATTTTCGCGTTTATTATTATTTTATACAATTTGTAGTAGGTGTCTGTGTTTGGCCAAATTTCCGCCGCAAACGGTTAGGCGTTTTATAATAATTTCCGTACACAAATTTTATAATAATTTCCTAAATACATTCATGAAAGCCGAAACACACCCTTCATTATTTAACATATTTATCTAATAACAAACTCTACACAAACAAAAGTCAATTAATAACGTGATCCCTGCGATCCATCACTAGCTCCTAAATGAATAATTATTCAGTGTCAATATGAATAATTAATTTAATAACGTTCAAATAATTTTGCAAGTTAACAGGGTGTCAAAGGCCGAAAGATATTCGTTATTTTGATGACTCAATGAAATTAGTCAACTTTTTGAATTATTGACATAATTAACGAAATTGCTTGAGAAATAGGGATGGCAATTTCGCAGGAAGTTTTAGGGATCTTACTTAAATTATGAGTTATATACAAGGGCCTTATGTTCAAACTTTGTCACTTTGTAAGAAACTTGGAACTTCGGGTCGCCTAAAGAATATCATTTGGTATACAAACATATAGTCTGGTGGCAAACAAACTCACTAAAATGTCTGTCACTGCTCTTCGAAACCTCGTATCTTGTAAGTACATTGATACTGAGATACGAGTTTGGTTTTAAGTAGGTATTTGTCACTTAGTGAGTTTTGTATGTATGTATGTATGTAAACTCTTTATTAGTTATTTTAGTTTTGGTTGTCAATAGACGATATTTACCTAAAATACTTATTTTAGAGCTGTTTTTCCAGCAGGGTTAGAATATCTTCCCCTGACTTGCCATGTCGCGCGACTGAGCGTCACCTGTCCTGCTCGCACGGTATTGAAAGAAAAGTGACAGATAGTATTTGTCGCGCGACAGAGAGTCGCGTGTGACAGTCATGCTAGACGTACAGCATCCATTCTTTCAACCGATTCATTTTGAAATCGGTTTCTCAATTCGTTTTTTTTTTATATCTGTTAGGTACCTTAGAAGTCGGTTTTATTTTAAAATTTATTTTTGGTCCCATAAAATCTTGGCGAAGATCTGATGATAAGAACCATGAGGAATCGAGAGAACTACAATATTATTATAAACTAATTATTTCAGTCGTTCTTGGAAATTCAATTTTTCTTCTCGTAGAAGTTGGTTATTTTTTGTGAAATCTTATACCTTTAAACGATCAATTCTTGTATATTTATTTATATGTATACAAAATTTATTTCTGTGATCTCGGAAACGGCTCTAACGATTTATATGTTCAATTTTATATATTTTTTTTTATTTTTTATTGTTTATAGACAAGTTTAAAAAAATGTAGTTAATGTTTGAAATAACAATATATATTTCTCATAAATATGTCAAATTATGAAAATTTCAAATTATTTTTCGCAAATTTGAGGACATTAACGAAATAAGACCAAATAAATTGTGTAGAAATTTGGCACATATTATGTGATGTAAGTATCCAGATCGAAATACTTAAAGTCCTTTCAAAATTACACGAATTATGTTGTTACGTTATGTGATCGTAGGTTTTAAGAGAGTTCTCTTAGGTTAGTTAATTATTATTTGCACGCTTAAGTAGAAATCTTTCTGCCTATAATACTGATATTAAAAGCATTAGTATGATAGTTGAGTATGATTTTCCTTACCTCTGATATTTTTATAGTAACCAATAGAATACAAAACTTTACTAGAAATTAGTTTAAGCATACCATGTATGCCATACCATGCATGCCATACCATGCATACCATGTATTGTTAGGATAAAAAAAAACACTACTAGCGCCATCTGTTTTAGACATCAGTTAAACTCTAATACAAACTATTTTTATATATTTGTGTCTCTTTAACGCATGAACTCTGCTTAAAAGTATTGTATCGAAGTAACTCATAACATTTTTTGCATTTTTTTTTTATAAAATTTGCAACATTCCCATCACTACCCCAACGACATCAATGAATTTCCATTACATTTGTTTATGACTTCCATTTCTCTGTTACTTTTAAATTGTACCCCAAACCTCCCAAACCCTACCCTGGTCCCTACCACAACGAAATAAAATCAACATTTTAATAACAATCAAATAACCAACAGCAAAAACATGACCGTAACTTGGTTTGAAAACAAGTTTATCGTTTGCCCCTGAAGTATTATTCAGTCCTTGGAACAATATGAATAAAGGTGGAAATTGAGTTTGTGTTTCGTTATTCAATTGATGAATTAAGTTTGTGTGGTCCCTGAGATCGCAATTAAAATTCATTGCAATGTTTACGTATCGTTTTCCGATATTGCTTTTATAATTGGTAAAGGAAACGGTCTTGTTCGGTTTTTAATAAGTTTTTATTCGACGATCGTCGATTAGTGTGTTATTAATTAGTTGGAAAGTATGCTTGACACATAATCAATTTAGCTTTAAACTTTTAAAAGTAGGCGTTATACAGAACGATCAATCCGAATGTGTCAGTAGAGAGAAAACGAAAACTATAAGAGATAGGGAAATCAGTTCTTAGGAACCATGGCTTCGATTTTAGATTTAATAAAAACTGCATTAATATTTTTTTATAAATCTCATTGATCTTATACTCAAAACTGTCCCAATTGTCTGGGTAATTGTTTTTTGTTGTAAGTACACCCCACTTTTTTTAGATTATGGATATTTTAGGTACTTTCTACTCAGAATCACAAGCTCTTTCGATGTAATTATGAGAAAAAAAAATTACCCTATATTTTACGTTACGTTACTATTTCCGTACACTATAGCGGTAACGGAATAGAAAAACAAAAAATATAATTATGAACATTCTGAGACACCTTTTTCTCTTAATTAAATCGAATCAGCACGTGATTCAAAATAGAAAATACCTTAAAGATCCAAAATCTAAAAAAAATGGGGTGTAAAACAAAAAAAATATGGCATATTTCTGATATATACACAGATGAGCATTAACTTAATAAGATGAAATCGCAATTGCTTTGACACAAAACCAAATTAATTAATTGAAACTTCCTTTATCCACTCTTGTTATTACTTTGTGTTATCTTACGAACTTCGTGCCCCAACAGAACTCTTAATAGACCCGGAAAGTTTAAATTTAATTAACCTGAGCATTAATTGTGATAGATCCGGGGGTCGGACGTAACGGGATACTTTCTGCACTAGAGATAATTATTTTTACTTAGTTTTAAATCATTAGGGTCCAAATCACCCATTACCATGGAGAGGACTGTGCTCGGAGTTTCTCTCCAAGATCAACATCAGATCAGGAATGAAGAGAAGAATAGCTAATGTGCCAAAACAAAAACTTAAGAGGCAATATCAGGCATCATTGGTCTACAAAAATATTTACGAAACGTTTAAATTTTTACTCTCATTACTTATTATTCAATTTCAATAGTAGGCATCTGTTTTTGGCCATAATCAATAAACTCCGCAAAAATCAAAAATGTTTCTTTACCATTCAGTTCCTGAAATATAAAGATTGTAGAGAAGGAAACAGACAAGAATAAATTTGGTTTGTATAACTCGGTTACGTTAAGTTTGGACCTCATTTGTATCCAACGCCATCGTTAATGGGTGCAAATTTAACGAAAATTTATAGTATGGGAAAAGGATTAGTATTCATTAATTTACATTAAGGTACATTTAGGGTACGTCTCCACTGGAGCGGAGCGGACGCACGGAATCGACTAATCACAAAAGTCATCATCATCATCAGCCTATTCTTGTCAACTGCTGGACATAGGCCTCTCCAACTGCACGCCATTGTACGCGATCCTCGGCTACTCTCATCCAGCTTTTGCCAGCCACCCTGCACAGACCATCGCTCCACCTAGTCTGAGGGCGTCCCACGCTTGCCGATCCGCGGTCTCCACTGAAGAACACGTTTACCCCACCGGTTATCGGTTCTCCGGCTAATATGGCCAGCCCACTGCCACTTCAAATTGCTAATACGGTGAAGTGAAGCGGAGCTATTTCCGAAACAGGGACCTAATTCGAGAATGCCGTTTGAGAGATCGCAAACCATCAAAACTCTATTAGATAACAGTCATATCGCCTTCGAACTGTCATTAAAATGCGATGCTTCAAGTGACATATCTCATCTCAATTTTGGAAATACGCAGACGATAATGATTGTCAAAAATACTATTCATGCGTATGAATTTCTGTTTTGAACGAAAACGTAACTGACTAATTTCACGCGCTACGCGGTCAAGTTAAAGTATGCGCCTGTTATTTTTATGCCGTCACATACAAAGGAAACGCAAATTAAGTGCGACCGGATTGACGAATTTGCGATGTTCTAGGGATATTGCCACTTGTCAAATAGGGACACGTCAAAAGTGACGGATGGCGATGAAATGGAGAGATCTCCATCATCTCTCTAAAATTGGTCGAATTACCCCCTGATTTCAACTCAGATGATTGGTCTATTTCGCACATCTCCGCTCTGCCTCGCTTCAATGCACCCTAACTGGCAATGGATATGTAGGACACATTACTTGTAAAACCGATGCCGATGGCTATATTGGCTATTCAGGCAGTCAGGTTCTTGAGTGACGACCGCGTACCGAAAAACGCAGTGTAGGAGCACCCAAGGCTGATCAAACATCAGAACCGGAGGAAGCCGCGGAAGAGAACGGCTTAAGAATGATTGTTGTGGAGAACCTTAGGTAGATATTTGGCCATCAATAGAAACGTATCTGCCCGCATGTGGCCCGCCTGATGTTAAGCAGTTACCGCCGCCTATGGACGCTTGCGACGCCAGGAGCTTTACACGCGTGTTTCCGACCCTTTAAGAACCTATTTACTCCCCTCTTGAAGAACCGCATGCTGTACTCCCCGGGGAAAACCTCGGCAGGGAGCTCATTCCACATGCGGAGCGTTCGGGGTGGGAAATTCCTTTGGAACCGCACAGTTCTCGACCATTTAAGCTCCAGTGTGTGAGGATAAACACCCTGCCGATAGCGAGCAGTGCGATGGTAAAAAGTAGCTGTGGGCATAATGTCAAACAATTCCTCAGAACACATCCCATTATACAAACGGTACAAGGAGGCAAAGTTTCTCCTCAGACTTAGAGGCTCGATCCCGGCTATATGGTGAAACCAGCACATCTGTGGTAGATAGACTGTGATACGCGACTTTTCCTTGCGCGAGATATTTATCTATCTCTTTCTGTGCAGTACTGTGAGAGAGTGACAGGTGACGCTATGCCGCGCGACAAGAGTCGCGAGTATAGTTGTGCTAGACGAGCAGGGCATATTTTCAACAAAATGGCTTTTAATAAAGACGTGGAAATCAAGAATCCCTCTATAAAATATGTTAAACAACAAACAACTTGAAGATTTAAAATTCTCTTTAAACACGTCAACTGCTCTCACGTAACTCACCAAAGACGTTTACGTGCTCAATCCTTCAGTCTTTGACGCTTTATAATGAGGCTGTAGCCAAATCCCTTGTGTAGGGTTGTCCTATAGTGAAAAGTTAAGGAAATGCATAGAATTGGGTTTAATATTTAACTTCCGTGATGATTTCAGATACAACTACCGAGATATATTAATATACTACGAAACGTTTGGGATGAATCGCGAACCGATTCGAGAATTGTCCTGCGATATTCGAATTTTACGACGTGAGTAAACCCTTTCCGTAATTTTTTTAAAATTCCGTGATGATTTCTACTATACTGCTAGTCGATCGAAACGAGGTCCCTTCATATCTGTGCTACCTATTAAACTAAGGGATATTATTAAATGCACATCTGTATAATTTTTCAGCACACTAGGTAACTCCACTAATTAACTGAATGCATACCAGAAAAGCAAATGCTGTGCAAAAAAACAATTGATTAACTGAACATGTCCTACAAAAAAAAACTTAAACATCATACAAAACTATGACCTTTTTAACCGAATTCACACCAAAAATATGGTTCGTACATCGGATATATTTGAGTTTCACCAAAAATACTGACTTGCACACTAATTATCCTCGCACTGCACACTAAGATCCGACTCGGCCGGGTTCGGTTAGGTTAGTTTTTTTTTATATCCAGTAAAACAGTTTTGCAAATACCTTTAAATAGTATATTTAATTCGCATTATTTAGTGTGCATAATTAGTGTGCAAGTCAGTATTTTTGGTGAAACTTTCAAATATTTTGATCGAAAAAAGGGAATATACAGATATCGATTTAAATAAATACATGTCTTAAACTAAATGTTTATCCGTACCTAAGTTTATTTGCCTACCTATATTACATTTGTTTACCTATTAAACCTCTCACAAATCCATCTAGTTAGCTGTAGTTAGTAGGCTTGTGTTATGCTCACTAGACGACGTTATACCTTCATACTTATCTAGTTATTAGATACATTTACATAGAAAACATCAAATATTCGAGTTTATCACTCGAATATTTATTGGCCGTTACTTGATTCGAAGCCAAGACTGTGCCAACCGCGTCGTCAAAAAAACTTACGTCAATAACTCGAATAGTTTTTGGACAAATGAAATTCTGTTAAGGATTTTTAAGGAGGTCCAACTTTTCGGAGAATATTGTTTAGCGCCACGTGTGGCAACCCTAAAACAGTATGTATATGTATATTGTATCTATGTATAGCTCTGTATGTTAACAGGGTAAGCTGAATAGGAGAGTAACACGATTCTAATTGGAACGCTTAAGCTTTTCTCTGTGGCGATATTGTCTTGAATGTGAGGCGGTTTGGTAAATTTTGCTATCCTACATCGGGTGAGATGACACAAATAGGGTAAGAGGTTCATTACTGATCTCGTCCTTAATTGTTATAATTATATTCCAAATTTAGATGTTAGATGTACCTACTTATAATGGATAAATCTCTGAAATATAAAAAAATCTTGAATTTACGTTTATAGGTCGTCATAATCCCCTTCATTCCTGGAAAAAACGTTGCAATTTTTTCTTAAGCTCAAAAAAAAATGAAAATGTTTTTTTCCTGGCTCGTGCGGGCATCGTAACGATATTCGGGGTGCTACTTGAACTGCATCAAACTATATTGGCAAGTTGATAGTCGGGCAAAAATATGCAGAATTAGATAATTATTCTGCGTGTGCCTGTTGTTTGCTTTTAGCGATATCAGTCGCCATTTTGAATGCTGTGACTATCTGTATCCAAATGAGAAAGACAATGTCATTACGATTGCCTGCAAAGGTGGGCAAAGAGTCATGGTTATTTTGCAAACACTAAAGGGAAATTAGATATTCTAAATACAAATCTAGAATTTTAAAATAGTCTAAATTAGAAAAATCCGCTAAGTCGCATGATTGACATTAATGAGACCTTAAAAAGGCTAAGAATATCTACTTCTTTGCTCAGCTCATCCGTTTGAAAAATAAACGAGGGCAACTTTTTAATTAGTTTTCTAAACTAATTATGTAAGGATTAACTTTGCGCCCGGGGGTGTTTAAAAGAAGAAAAAATGCAGAAAAGTTAAGTATCGGTTTTGATAACTTTTTAATGATGTTATTGATACAAACAGAAATTATAGTTGTTAAGGCGATAGGGATGTTTTCTTACTGCGGGGGTGCTTCTCGAGTTAAACAAACGTGTGCTCGGTATCATTTCTTTATTTTAACTAACTTCAATATGGACTGTATCTAAATCTATAATTAGGCATGTATAGCACTCGCGTGTATAGCATGAACTTTAAAAAGTATATAATGAATTGGACATTCCGCCCACCAAGAACAAAGTTCTTAATTATCATGGCAAAATCTGGAGCAACCTTACACACTAAAATCATTATTTTAACACAACACTATACTATATAACAATAGTAACAATTACAAATGAAATACATAATATGTATTACTAGGTAGAAACATGAACGAAGTATAAAATCAGTAATAATCTAACAAGTATTTTTATTTTGTAATGACACAAAGTTTACTAATTGGGCGTTTCAATATTCCTGATTTACATTTTACAGAAACAACTCTCGTTATGTTATCAGGTCCAGTATGTTTTTCTACGATTATACCTAAAATCCATTTAGCAGGAGGAATGTTGTCCTCTTTTAATATAACAACATCATTGATTTTAGGCTCAGTGGTACTATTAGAATGCCATTTATATCTCTGGTTTAGGTTAACTAAGTATTCCTTGTACCATCTATTCCAAAAATCTGATACAATTTTTTGCGTTAAGCGCCATCTGTCTAAACCAACTACATTACAGTTTGCAACATTTTCATCAGCTATATTTAACAATGGTTCACCCACTAAAAAGTGACCTGGTGTCAAGGGGAGAGGGTCGTTTGGATCATCACTAAGCATTGTGATAGGTCGTGAATTCAAACACGCTTCCACTTGCGCCAGGACTGTCGCCATTTCCTCATAGGTAAGTGTGCTGTTTCCAACTACCTTACGTAAATGTCCTTTTGTACTACGGACGCCAGCCTCCCACAGCCCTCCGAAATTGGGTGCATGGGGCGGTATGAAGTGCCAGATCGTGTGCTCCAGCGTTAACAAAGCTGCTATCTCTTCAGGCAGCGATGACTTGGCACTGTTGAACATTTCTCGCATCTCTCTGTCTGCACCAATAAAATTAGTGCCATTGTCACTAAATAAACCTCGACAGTGAACTCGTCGTGCAGTAAAGCGTCTGAACGCTGCGATGAAACCCTTGGCAGTCAAGTCCGTGACTGCTTCAAGATGGATTGCCCGGGTGACCATGCACACGAACAGACATATATAGCCTTTATACGATTTCGCTCCTCTGCCTGGTGAAAATCTTATATTTACGGGACAACAGTAATCCACACCAGTAGATTTAAATGGTTTACTGGGTTTGAGTCTCGCTTCAGGAAGAAGTCCCATTAATGGAATCGACTTCTTCTTGGAATATCGCAAACACGTAACACATTCTCTGTATATCTTCTTAGCACGATCTTTAGCTTGTAAAATCCAGTACTTTGCTCTCAAGAAGTTCAACATTGTTTGTGGACCGCCATGCAAAGTCCGATGGTGAGCAGCAACAATTATAAGCTTGCTAACGTGACATTTAGCAGGCATAATTATTGGATGTCTCGTATCATAAGAGGCATCTGATTGCGTGATCCTTCCACCCACTCTTAATGTCCCTTTTTCATCCAAAAAAGGACAAAGTGTGCGAAGCTTGCTTTTCTTTGGTACAACTCCTCGGCTCTTTAAATGTTTTATCTCTGTGGAAAACTCTTGCTCTTGAACTCGGTTAATACACAATAGCAAAGTAGTATTCATCTCATTAGGTGTTACAAAGGCAGGTAATTTAGGTCTCTCATTTATTGGCAATTTTATATTTAAAATTCTTCTGCAATACGAAATTACCTTTAATAATCTCGACAATGATGAAAACCGCGACCATATTGATGGTTCCTCGTCTATGCTTGATAAAACAGTTAAAGATGTCAGTCTCTCCTCCTCGTGTGTGTCTTCTACAGTTATGTTGTTTGTCTCTATTTGTATCTCTGCTAGCCACTGTGGACCGCTCCACCATAATGAATGATTTAGCAACTCAGTTGGATGTAAACCACGTGACGCGCAGTCAGACGGGTTCGACTCAGTAGATACATGGCCAAACTGCTCAAAATCCATAATATTCAGTATCGTAGACACTCTGTTACTCACGAACGTAGTCCAACGAGCTGAGCCTGCCTTGAGCCAAGCCAGCACGATGGTGGAGTCTGTCCAGCCATATAGATTCTCCTTTGGTATTACAATCACCTGTGCCACCTCAAATATGAGTTTAGCTCCTAAAGCCGCAGCACATAATTCGAGCCTCAGAATGGATATCTCTTTTTCTGAGGGACTTACCTTTGTCTTGGCTGTCACTAAGTGTACGTGTACTCTACTCGACTCGTCAATCACTCGAACGTAAACAGCTGCCGCAAATGCTGACCTTGAGGCGTCTGAAAATACGTGTAACTCTATCTTTGAGCTTCGTGTAGCATCTATCCACCGTGGTATTCTCAGTTGCTGCAGATCCACTAACTCATCTCTGTAAACTAGCCACTCACGCAATAAATCCTCTGTCAAACAATCATCCCATTCAAGGCCAGACTTCCAAAGCTTTTGGATGAACATTTTCGCAACAACGACGACCGGAGAAATCCATCCAAGTGGATCATATAGCCTTGCTACATCAGAGAGTACTTGTCGCTTTGTGATTGGATCCTTAACTTCAGGCAAATTTAGAGTATATCCAAAATTGTCATCTTCTCTATTCCAACTCACACCAAGAACCTTAATTGATTTGTTAAATACTTGCTGCTTGTTTTTCTATGTCATTACTCATTCCCATTTCTCTTAAGACAGATTCACAGCTACTATTCCATTTTTGAAGTTCAAATCGGCCTGTTCTCATTAAATCGTTCATCTCATGGAATATTTGTATAGCCTCATTCTCAGTTTCAGCTCCTGTAATTAAGTCATCCATATAGAAATCTTGTTTTGTTATTTTCGCTGCTAATGGATACTTTGCTTCTTCTCATTCAGCAAGACGTTGTAAAGCCTTGACGGCCAAATATGGCGCACACGCTGTACCAAACGTTAGTCTCAATAGTGTTGTATCGGCTCTGATCCATCTGAATTAAATCGCCAAACGATTCTCTGAAAGCCAGTATCTTCGTCAGCGACGCGGACCATTCTATACATTTTAATAATGTCTGCAACAATACATATTTTGTGGCTTCTCCATCTCATCAAAATGTGTCTCAAATCTTGCTGTAGTTTCGGTCCAACAAGAAGGTCATCATTTAAGGATACATTGTTCTCTCCTTTGCTTGATGCATCGAAGACAACTCTTACTTTTGTCGTATCCTTGTCTTCTCTCACTACAGCATGATGAGGAAGGTAAACAGCTTTTGGATTCTCTAACTCACTCTCGGTAACTGGTCTCATGTGATTTAAACTCAAATATTCTTCTATGACTTTGTTATACTCTTCTCTTAGGTTAGGCTCTCTCCGTAATTTTCTTTCTAAAATCTCTAACCTCTTGATGGCTATCACCTTAGAATTACCATATTGACACTTAGGGTCATTTGAAGTGAATGGCAATTTTACTACCAGTCTTCCCTCTTTGTCCCTCACTGTTGTTCTATCAAAGAAATCTTCACATTGCTTCTCATTCTTCGTCATCTCTTTTTGTATCATGTTCGGCTCGTTCTCCATCTCCCAAAACTTCTTCAATAAATCATCTTCCTTCATCTGTACATGCATACTCGTAAAATTGGTATTTGCTTCACTCTCAGATCCTTTCGAAACTCTTCCCGACAAAATCCATCCGAAAATACTATTTTGTGCCATCAGGCTCCCATTTTCCTGTTTGACCATTCCCTCTAATAGTATTTCTCCATAGACTTCTGCACCTAAAAGGATATCAATTTTACCTGGTGTTGTATATGTCGGATCAGCTAAAGGTAGGTTTCCAATATCTGTCCACTCAGGCACACTAATCTTGGTTGCTGGAAGCAAAGACGTTAAAGAATGTAAAACATAAGCATTGACATGAATTGAATCAGCTGGATTATGGCGTGATTCCACGCGCAGTGAAACCGTGTGTTTGATCCTCATACGACCGTCTCCTAGCCCTGACACAAAACCACTTACAGGTTTACGCGGGAGTCCAAGTAATTGTACAGTATTCTCAGTAACAAAAGAGGCTTGAGACCCCTGGTCTAATAAAGCTCTAATAGTTTGTTTACAACCAGTTGAATTAAATACCTTAACTCTAGCAGTCGCCAACAGTACGCTATTAGGTTGAAGCGTACCTCTCGAAAACGCAGCTGTAATGTGCGTGTCACCTCGTGATGTGCTCTGTCTCTCCGGTGGGGGGGCCCTCGGTGATGATGACGCCGCAACCTCGCTCGCTCCTCCGGCCTCCTGATTGGTCTCTTTATATTCTCGGTCAAAATGTAGCAGGGTGTGATGCCTCTTTCCAAATTTTCGGCAACTCAATGACTGTCGACACTTAATCGCTGAATGAGTAGGTGACAAGCAGTTAAAACACAGTCTATTATTTTCCACGAAATCTTGACGCTCCTTAGGTGTCATAAATCCGAATTGCTTGCACTGATAAATGTAGTGGTTCTCATGACACCTCGCGCACTCGACATCAGCTGTCTTGTTTTTGTTCTCAAACGACGTATGAAACGTTTTAGCTTTCACCACAGGTTTAACATATTGCGAAGGACGCGCCGCGTTAGTGTCAATCATCTCCAAACTCCTGAACCTGTACTCCAAATGTTCACTTAACTGCAGCCAGGTAGGTAGCTCGTCGCCGAGCATATTTAGATGATGTTCCCACTGCTTTACGGATTCAGTGTCCATTTTTGTCATAACTAAAAACACTATAATGGCGTCCCATGAACTTGTACTAATTCCCATATTTTGTAATGACTTCAAACATGACGACGTAGTATCCAACAAGTGCCTCAGCGCGATAGCAGACTCCGTGTTCATTTTCTTTATACCAAATAACTTCCTCATAACCGCATTACAATTATATCGCTTGTTATCGTAACGTCGAACTAATTGCGTCCAAGCCTCCTCATAATTCGCATCGGTGGTCGAAAAATTACGAAGTAAATTTAGCGCTTCTCCTGATAAATTGCTCTTTAAATAGTGTAATTTTTGAACAGCCGTGATATTTTTATTGTTATGGATTAACGACAAAAACATATCATAGAACGTTTGCCAATCTTCATATAGGCCACTAAACGTAGGTAAAGTTATTCGTGGTAGTTTAACTTCACTGCAGCGGTTATCCATAGCGGCAACCACTCCCAAGCTGTGAGGCGATGATTGCGTATTTATCGGCAAAAAACTTTCAATATTTTCCAGTAACACTGTTTTAAATTGAATATAAAATTCCTCGGCCTCCTCGTATGTATTCTCTGTAAAATAAGATTCAACTCGATCTTTCGAAGCTTTCGAAATAACCAATTTGTGTCCGATTTTAAAGTCCTTAAATTGTTGCTCAAGTACTTCAAGTCTCGTTTCTAAATATGGCCGTTTAATCCTCTCTTTGGGCGACTTCAAGTTCAGTTCTTTTCTCCATTTATCATGTTATTAAATAACTCCATCTGGTAAGTTATTAACTCATCTAACGTAGGCATGATGAATCATTCGATAATATTCTCCACAAACAGTATATATATACGTAATTTAAGACTCAGAAGAAATGTCTCGAAAACTCACTTTTTATAGCTCAGTTCGTTATTTTAACTCACTCACTCAATGTCTCATAATAAAAATTAACGAAAAAGTCACAAACATCACTTATCAACACTAATAGTTCTCAATACTCAACTCGATTTTATAAGTTATAAATCGTAATATTCGTAATTGCACTTAAAACTTGCAGTAAGGTGCTCGCAGACGAATCCTTATCTCTCGCCTATTGTCTCGCGGACACCGGCCGATCGGTCGCCAGGTGCAACTGTCCGGTTCGATTTGGACCATAATATTAAGGCGATAGGGATGTTTTCTTACTGCGGGGGTGCTTCTCGAGTTAAACAAACGTGTGCTCGGTAAGTATCGTTTCTTTATTTTAACTAACTTCAATATGGACTGTATCTAAATCTATAATTAGGCATGTATAGCACTCGCGTGTATAGCATGAACTTTAAAAAGTATATAATGAATTGGACAATAGTAAAAAGAAATAGTTCCTTTATTTCAAAATGTGATATAACTGTAAGCAGTCAATAAAATTTACGATGTCACACGTCATTCTGAGATTGTACTCCTAGCCAAATTGCAAAACTGCCATAACGAATACTTTAGAGCAAATCGCTTAAGCAAACATATCCGTGCCTGGCGTGAAGAACTTGATAACTCGACTTATACGTTTTTTTTTTATTGGCGTAATGGCTTTCTACGGCCAAGGTTTTGTGGGAAAAAAATTGACAACTCGATATCTATGATACTTTTGAAGATATGGCCTGTGACATCATATTGATATCTCGATATTTAGCGGATTTTATTTAACAAAACGAGATATAAGCGCGATGAGGCACAAAAAATATTGCATATCAACTTATCAACATATACTCAAAAAAAAAAAAAGCGTTCGTAACTTGACAAATCAAGATATTAGAATGAAGACAAGCACACTTTAACGATAACAAATGAATATATCGTTTTATCTCATTATACACAACTACCGTAAATTAATATGTCGATTTATCATTTTTAGGTTGATGGACACAGCAAATAATAAGTTGACATAATTAATTATTCATAATTTATCGAAATGTATATTTCGATTTGTCAAGTTATTCTCACATCTGAGGTGTACTCTGGTACAAAGGAAAACACTGATAACTGTACATTTGGAACATAATATAAACCTTAGTACAACGTGTTAAGGTCCATGGGGTATAGTTAACAGTGTCTTCGTATGTATCATTCACATTACCGGTACCTTGTCAACCATCGACCAGTTTTATTTATTGGATCAGAAAAACAAAGATGTTGCCAGTTAAAAATAAGATAAATTCATCTAGTTTTTCTGTAAAATAAGTGCTTTTGCATTACTGAATTAAAGACGATTCATTTACTACAATTTATTCAATATTTTTATAACTTTTAATTTTATTTTCTTCGGGTTTTGTGACTAAAATAAAACAATTCAAACGGATTGTATCATATTTATTCATTGTTTGTACCTTTCTGACGTATTTGGCACCGAAAATTTGTGTTTTTCTCATCAAAAATAGTTGCCGTAACGTCAGGAGACTCAAACAACGAACACACGCGATATAATTCATTTAAATCGCCTTATATAAACAAAACAGTTGTATAGAAACGATAGAATTGTTTAATTGATACCCTATATTCTATGGTGAATATGTTGATAAGTCTAATATCTCACAAAATAAAATGATTCTACTAAAATAAGTAAGATAATTGAAAAGTTTGCATAAAATTACCCTTAAATCAATTTAGACATTTCAATTATACAGAAAAACTGATTTTTAGGTATTAAATTAAAAAACATTTTCATCAATTTGGGCACTAATGTATGGGGAATAACTTGATAACTCGATGGTGAACTTGATAAGTCGATGGTGAATATGTTGATAAGTCTAATATCTCACAAAAAACAATGTTTCTACCAAAATAAGTAAAATAATTGAAAAGTTTGCATAAAATTACCTATAAATCAATTTAGACGTTTCAGTTACTATGAAAAACTGATTTTTAGGAATTAAATAAAAAATCATTTTCACCAATTTGGGCACTAATGTATGGGGAATAACTTGATAAGTCGTTGGTACCTATGTTGATATGTCTTATATCACAGAAAATAAGAGGATTTTACTAGAATACGTAAGGTAAATGAAAAGATCGCGGAAAATTATCCATAAATCAAGCTTTAAACACGAGTTAAAGATGAAAATGGATTTTGGAGAAAATGTCAAACTTTAAAATCGACGCCCTGAACAATTGCCATTTTGGACTTATCAAGTTCTTCACGCCATGCACGGATATAGAGGCAACATGAAACATGCTATTCAAAATATCTGATGGGTATAAAATTATTAAAATCATCGTGAGACATTCTTTCATAATTATAAAAATTGTTTTAAACTCACGTAAAAATTGTCAGGAACGCGACGCGGACGCAGTGAGCCGCGAGTTGCACAGATAGCTGTCCCTGATGAAGAACTCCGTATGAGTTCGAAACATGTCGGGTCGTTCTTGACAATTTTCACGTGAGTTTAACCCGTTATTAGGGTTTCGTACCTAAAGGATAAAATACGAGACCCTATTACTAACATTCCGCTGTCTGTCTGTCCGCCTGTCTGTCACCAGGCTGTATGTTATGAACCGTGATAATAAGACAATTGAAATTTTCACAGATGATGTATTTCTGTTGCCGCTATAACAACAATACTAAATACAGAATAACATAATTAATTAAGTGGGGCTCCCATACAACAAACGTAATCGGTTGCGTTAACTTTGCACCTCATTTGTGTGCGGCGCCATACATACCATGTGCAAACTTAACTTAACCCGGCCAGCTGGGAAGTGTTTGTACGGAAACCTCGGTGCGTGAGTCCGGTGGCCGGTTTTTTTGAATAATTGTCTGATGGGTATGTTTTCCAAAAAAAATATTTGCGACATTGTCCCGCGACGTGCGCAGATGAAATTCGAGGACATCTTCTAATATTAATTTTTAGTTTCAAGGTTTCACTAGAAGCAGATAAAATCCTCTAATATTTGTCCCAAATATACCACGAAGCCAAACTGGAGCTAGTAAAAAGAACAAACTCAGGAAAGAGTATAATAAAATGAAAACACGGTAGCAAAAGTCGAGCAACGCTCGCGGCAACAGAGGGGGTCAATTCTCTAATTAAGCCTTTTTTGGTCCACTTCGGTCGTAACTTTTTTAATAAACCCCTTGTTAAGGCTGTGACCACTACTATCGACGCGGCAACGATTTAAAATAAAATAAAATCTCGGTGAAAATACATTCGTATTTGCCGCGGTGTCATGGACTTTCCTAAGCTGTTTCAATATTCTTATTCACAAACTAGGTCTAAGATCTTTGTCCACGTAGTGGGGTAAAAAGTAAACCATAAACATCAAACGTCCAGCTATCCTTATACCAAAAGTGGTTAAAATCCGTCCTGCCATTTTGGCATGATGAGAGGTCAAGATCATTTTTATCAACAGATGGCCGTGATACGGCTGGCATCGCACGCCCGTCCTTGATGTTTCCTCATATAATGAATTATCTCCGTAGAAAACTGGTTTGTACTTAATACCTAGGCTAGTTGACTCATGTCAAATTGTAATATACTAATGTTTATTCCGTATAGTATTTAGCAAAGGAAACCTAAATATATATTTTTCAATTCATAAAAGTGAAAGATGGCTGAAAAATAATAATTTAAAAATATGGTTTTTAGTCTGTATTTTGAAATGCTTAAAACGCTGTCCGCCATTTTCGCTTATGATAGGGACGTCATTTGTCATGTAAACAAAACTGAAAGTCTACTTTGACGACTTCGAATAGTGCCGTCCCTCTCGATCTCCTGTCAAAGTATATTAGAGTGAGCGGAATGGCACTATACGACGGTCGAATTTCGAATATTTACAGATAATTCTACGTCACGCCACAGATTAGCAAAAGGGAAAAATCGCGGACGGCGTTATTGACTGTTCATGAAATTTCAAATTTTCAATTGATAAAATATAGCTTTCTAGCTTTCACAAAAATACAAGACATTTTCTTTAGAGCTAGTATTATTAACCATTTCAAATATATTTCAAAACTCGATCTACTAGCCTATTGTAATACCCTTTTAGAATTGTATAATAGTGTGGACTAGCGACCCGCCCCGGCTTCGCATGGGTAAAATGCTGATAAATTGTGCATGTATTATACATAAAAACCTTTCTCTTGAATCACTCTATCTATGAAAGAAAACCGCATCAAAATCCGTTTCGTAGTTTTAAAGATCTAAGCATTCATAGGGACAGACAGACAGACGAAGGAAGCAGGAAGCGACTTTTTTATATTATGTAGTGATGATTCTAAACAAGTAGTAAGAGATTCAGCTAACAAAATAATTCTCAAAGTTGTCTACTAGTAGCGCGGAAAGTTAGTTCCGTTATTTAATAAACAAGGATTCACTTAATTTCACTAACTTATTCGACGTTTTTCGAGTTTCTATTAGCTCTGGAAAACTCACTGTACGAGTATTAAATTATACAGAATAGTTATACAGAGTAGTCACTTCGTTCGTGGTCTTGTTGTTAGTAACAATACAAAACTCACTGTGTATAGATACAGAATAGAATATAGTGACAAGGTTGCCGCGGCGGGGTACGGGCAGCCTTCCCTGATGAAGAGCTCCATACGAGTTCGAAACATGTCGGGCCGTTCCTGACAATTTCACGTGAGTGTAAACCGCTTATTTTTTTTTTTTTTAGCAGGCAAGCTTATTAATACAATAGTTAAATAGAATAAAGAATTAATTTCTTCCATGATCTGATGACATTGTTGGTGTTCACTTCAAGTTGCGTGCCGTTTATATCGGATTTTCGTCTCAGCCGAAAGGGGGAGGGATGGTGACCTATCTGAAACACTAATTTTTGTTTCCCATGTATAACGTTTCGCCAAATTTTCATTTTGGGTGTCAAAGAGGGACGGCTATAGTTGCCGGCCACAAATTACAGTAAAATATGGCCTCATAATAAATGCGTCTTCATTAATGATTGTCAAGTCAACATCCTACGCAATCCAGATAAGAACCTTTCAGTTTCCAACGAAACCCGAAACGCAATCTGAAAGTTCACGGGCAGGAACCTAATTAGATAATGCCGTTTGAGAGATCGCAAAACGTCAAATTAGATAACAGTCATATCGCCCTTGAACTGTCATTAAAATGCGTTGAGAAATCAATCGGCAGTACCTACTGACAGCATATCACGCATATGTTACGGCTACCATAAGATATGGTGTAATATTTTGGGGCAATGCTAAAGACCGTGAAATGGTATTCAGGAGCCAAAAGAAGTGATTAAGGTCAGTATGTGGTATTAAACCCACAGACTCCTGCAAACCGCACTTTATAGAATTAAAAATTTTGACATTACCCAGCCTTTACGTGTATGAAATATCAATGGATGTGAAATCTAACATAGGTAAAGCAATTTGCGTCTTTTAATAGCACACGCTGACGCAACATAAAATTCATCATAAGCAATACAAAACAGCTTTTTTGTCAAAAAATATTTTTGGAATGGCTCCAAAAATATTTATAAATTGCCGATTTCAATTTTAAAATTCGAAACCATGACTGAATTTAAGAATGCATTGTTTAAGTTTTTAGCGTCTAAAGCTTACTACATAATTCAGGAATATTTAAATGACACTCCTAAGTTAATGCATCATTAGTAAAGTAGTAGTTAATGCACTAATTTATGCATATGCTGCACACACGTAGTACCTAAGATTTGCATGTCTCTATGACTAAGCATGTAGTTCTGTAAATAGATTTAAGACCACCTGTATAGTTATACCATGTTTAAGCAAATAAATGACTGATTACTGATTACTGATGAGCTTCAAGTGACATATCTCATCTGAATTTTGAAAATACGAAGGCGATAATGATTGTCAAAAATGCTATTCAATGCATATGAATTTCTGTTTTGAACGAAACGTAACTAACTAATTTCACGCACTACACGGCCAAGTTAAAGTATGCGCCTGTTATTTATGCCGTCACATACAAAGGAAACGCAAATTAAGCGCGACTGGATTGACGAAGTTGCGATTTTCTAGGTTATCGCCACTTGTCAAATAGGGACACGTCAAAAGTGACGGATGGTGATGAAATGGAGAGATCTCCATCATCTCTCTAAAATTGGTAAAATTACCCACTGTACGCAATTTTTACAATAATAAGCGCAAAACTCGAAATGGTCCGACACAAAACTTTCCCCATCTATTCAGTTCCTAAAATTTCGTAACGATTAGTTAAGTATTGGACGAAATATAAAAAATACGAGCACAAAACGTCGATTTTTATGAAAAAAAAAATGCATTTCCTCTTAATAAACAAACGTAGCATAATCCCTCTCATTCCAGTTTGAACCTAATTCCACTCAAAACTACGAGCACTCACGAGTGAAGGGGTCTGATAAAAACATTACAGTGTCTAGACAACGTTATAGCAGCTTAAGATGAGCTGCTTTTAAAAAATATTCGTACATCAAGTGGAGCGAAAGGAAGTTACCTAGGGATTATCTTAAAATGCTATAAATTGTTTGTTTCTGACTTATTACAGAAAAAAATAAAATTTAATGGTTCAGGCGGGGTTTGGATCCGCGTCTCCAAAGGCTTCCGGGCCAACACGGGCGCAATACCTATTGTCTATGTATCTTCACGGTAGATGGCGCTACGATGCCAGCCTAAGGCATGCAAGAAGCAACTGGTTGAAAAATTCAATAGCTCTCGCATCAGGTTAAGTGGTCCAATAGGTAGGACGCCCGTGTTGGGTCGGAAAGCCATTGAAGATGTGGGTTGAATCCCGCCTCAACTATTATATTTTTTAATGTTTGTTTTGACGGCTTATGCGCTTTTTACACTACACACTGGCCACAAAGTACAAAGCCGATAACGGGTGGATGTACTCGTAGGTACATTATAAATGGGCTTCTTAGGTAAACTGAAAGTTACTCAAATGGCAATGGAGCGAACTATGTTCGGAGTTTCCTTGCGTGATCGAATTCTAAATGATGAGACGCAAGAGAACCAAGGTTGTAGATATAGCTCAGACAGTCGCCAAACCTAAATAGCTGTGGCCATCGGTTCTGAGGGCACATTGCTCTTGCAGAAAGGTTCTTGATTGGCGATCGCGGACCGGAGGACGCAGCGTGAGAAGGCCCATCAAGGTGGTTCGAAGACCTAGTTAGGATCACGGGCAGACATTGGATGAGGGCAGCGCAAGACCGATCGTTGAGTAGAACTTTGGGAAGGCCTATGTTCCGCAGTGGACGTCTATTGGTTGATATGATGATGATGATGATGTTTAGCCCTTCGGCCAGAAGTCTGCATTTGCGATGATGTCTATATTATCAGGGTTTGTAAAATGCGAGCATAATTCATCGAAGTGCTGGCGGTCACTGGTTGCCATTCGTCATTCCAATCGATTATGCTCGAATTTTACGATCTCTACTCATTATACCGGGTGTAGAGTAGGAATAGGGTCATTCGATCCGATCCATATCGGGAGAAACAACCTTGTTTTTTCGGGATTTTGTGACTTTAGTCGGGAGAAACAAAAATTGAATCAAATTAAAGTAAATATATCAAAAATAACGTCGTTCCCTGCGGATAGAAATATCTACATTTTTTTTTTTATACTACGACGGTGGAAAACAAGCATGCGGCCCGTCTGATGTTAAGCAGTTACCGCCGCCTATGAACGCTTGCAACGCCAGGAGCATCACGCGCGCGTTGCCGACCCTTTAAGAACCTATTTACTCCCCTCTTGAAGAACCGCATACTGTAGCCCCCGGGAAAACCTCGGCAGGGAGCTCATTCCACATGCGAAGCGTTCGCATGTTCTACATAAATAAATACTAACAAAAATTTTCATTTTCTCATTATTATAATTTTATCTATAATCTACAAAAATGTGATAAGGTAATTTATTTATAGTACTTATGGAAAAATTAGCGGTGGTATTTTTAGAATTATAGTTTATTAAAATGAATTTGTTTTCGGGAGTTTTTTTTTACTTTGTCGAGAGTCGGGAGGACATAAAAAAATTGGGGGAAAATCCCGCCAAATCCCGACCATCTGGCAACCCTAACCGGGTGATCAATCCAAATTGGTCAGTATGGAGAAGTCATAAACTATAAGAGATAGGGAAATCTGTTCTTAGGAACCATGGTGTCGATTTTAGATTTAATATAAACTGCATTTTTTTTTATAAATCTCATACAGAACCCGGTCAAAAATGCTGTAAAGAATGTTACAATACGACATGCGATTACTTACAGAATTTTAACCAGGTTCAATTCCCGGTTATTTGTATGAGATTTATAAAAGAAACATTTACCTAATCAGTTCCTATTTAAAATCTTGAAAACTATTTTATTTAAGACTATTATAGACTTATGGACCATGCATGATAAAAGATAAAATTACATTCGTATTCGTAATAATTAATCGTGTTTCATGAAATAAAATCTTTAATTTTTATTTTTTTGAGCAGTTGTAATTTTGAGGTTATTTTCACGCACCAAAGAGTTTGTATACCTATCACTGAAAATGGCTATTAACCTCCACCATTCACAAACGTCGTGATTGGCTGTTTAGGGGTTTCCAAAGTACATTAAAACAATTTTACTTTAGTCCCTAGAGATTAATTAAGAGCTTTAGTCCCGATATGCAGAGACTAAAGTAACATTTTAAGAGCATGAGAAGTGAAAAAACTTTTTTTTAAGTTGGCAGCAATGCCTTAGTACAATTTTTTTTTTATTGCAAATTGTGTGAATGCAGCTGTTTATCTTGTAATCTGTGGTACTTTTTTAGTGATGCTTTTTTGGCGACATTATAACATCGTTTAGCAGTGTTTTTTTGGGCAGTATAGTATAGACTTTTACATACTTTCATAATTTATGTCTTTATATTAGAGTTAGTAACTATATAAATGACAGAAAATATTACTGGAGTAGAAAAAAATGTTTTCAATACAGATCTAGAATTCTATAATAGTATGTATGTATGTATGTACCTACCTAGATATAATATCGTATTAAAGTACAGAATGTTTCTAGAACTGATGTCAAGAAGTCTACGTACATTTTTATAGTATATTTTTTACCCAACCACGAAGAGCCTTAAAAGTCATAACCCACTTCTTCCTCATGCACGGCGTTCACGGTCCCCTTCTAATCTTATCTATTAATATAATTATATCTACAATCAATTCGTCGAGATTATCACCAATACAATTTATAATTACAATTTAGATTTGGTTATCATGCATGATTTGATAAATATGGTTTATACAGAAACAATCTATAGAACAATAATCCGATAATAGAATTAACATTATATTTGTTCCTGGGTCATGGATGTTATCTATATATGTATTTATATATTATGTATCGTCGTATAGTACCCATAGTACAAGCTTTGCTTAATTTGGGACTAGGTCGATTTGTGTATTGATGGACTAGGCAATATGCACATACGTGCATCGAAAACCCCTAGAGGTATGGTGATGACAGGACAAAGAAAACCCCCCTGCTGCATTTTCGTTTCTTGAAACTCCTCTCCACAGAAAACTGATTTACAACACAATTATGAATTGTTTCTTTTTTTTTAAACAAGACTTGAACTGTATCAAGGCTGGTCAGCCCTCACTACCAGTGAGTCGGACTGTGTGGGAGTATAACCCGCTAATGGTATTATCTCTGCTCCACAGGAGTGATGAGATAATTGCACCTACTTCCCTGGGAGGGCAAAGAATAATAGGAGGTGAACTAACCACCATTGATCATTACCCGTACCTCGCAGCACTTCTCTATGGCACCAGCACTTATAGCCAAACTTGCGGTTCCAGCATTCTGAACTCTAATTCCATTTTGACGGCTGCCCGTTGCTTCTGGTAAGGAATATAGTTTCTTGGTATATTACACACCTGCTGCAGCACGAAGAAAATACTATAATAGAAAGGAACATTGAAGGGTGGAGAAAGAGAAGAAGTCCAAGGAGAGTATACATGGACCAAATAAAAAAAAAGGGGAGAACGTCGTGTTCGTGTCGTACCAGGCTGTGAAGGAGAAAGCTCAAGAAGGAGATGTATGGAAATTGCTTATGATGGTGATATATTATTTTATGTATTTATTTATAGTTACTAGGGCGAATCGAAATCGAAATCATGAAAGATTAGTTCTTAAGACGATTTTAGCAAAAGCTTTATACATATCAATTGCTCATATTCTAGTACAAATTAGAGTTAAAGACGGGAATTTCATATTTCCTCTCGATTGGCTGAAGAAATTTATTATCATCGTGATGTTGGTATTTTTTCAAACCTCGTAACCTTCACGTTGCAGGTTTGACACAAACCCTCAACAGTATCGCATCCGACTAGGCTCCACCTTCGCTAACGCTGGAAGCGTCGTCTACACTACTTCCCAAATCATCGAGCATCCCAATTACGACTCCAGGACTCAGGACTCTGACCTGGCCATCATCCGCTCCGATGGGGTCATCACGTTCAGCAACTTTGTAATGCCTGCGGCGATTGCTGGTACTAACTACAATCTCGCGGATAACCAGGGAGTTTGGGCCGTAGGATGGGGTCTAACTTCAGTAAGTTTTCCGTAAAGAACTATGTATTCATTTGTCCATAGTGTTTTTATTTTGTTTCATGAAAGACAGGAAAAATGAGGTTTACTATACCCTAATCAAGCGTTGGTCCGGCCCAGGGATAGTGGCGCTACAAACAGCTTTCATATGGAAATAATGTGCATACGTCATATATTTGCATTATTATACGTCAGAAGCGATTTGTCAAGGATTTGTCATTAACCAAACTCAAAACACTTTTTACCGGAATTCTGCTCAATCCTTCGTTCTTCTTGCGAAATAAATACTGAATCCTATTGAAAAAAACTTGACATTAAACACTGTTTTGGCTTTATTATGCAAAAATTACTTGAAATTTGCGGAATATTTTAGTCCTGTTTTATCTTTGTGACAGCGACTTTCAAAGTCGGTTACCAAAAATTTGTCGTTGCCAGTCAAATAAATTAGTAACACTAAAAATTCGCAATATGGTGTGGGTTGAAAAACAACCTGTTGGGCATACCTATTGGCATCTAAAGCAGTACCTACAAATCGAAAGGTCAATGCCAAGAAAAAAATAAGTCTATTAACACGTCATAAGCTTACAGGATTCTTCAAAGAAGAGATGCTTTAATCAAGGCAATATAAAGACATGCTACTTTTTGTTTTCAGTTTCCTGGGTCTCCTTCTGAACAACTTCGCCATGTACAAATCTGGACAGTCAACCAGGACATCTGCAGGAGCCGCTACGGTGTTTCTCTTACTGATACCATGTTGTGTGCCGGCTTTCAGGACGTTGGTGACAAAGGACAATGCACGCAAGATACCGGCGGTCCCCTCATCCACAAATTCCACAATGGCGTAGTGGTTGGAGTGTGTTCGTGGCAAAATGGATGCGGCAATTCTTACTACCCTGGAGTTAATACTAGGGTTTCAAATTTTACTTCTTGGATTCAAGCTAACGCCTAACTGATCTTTAAAGTCAGTGGTATCGTGTTTTGACATAATGAATTTGCATAATTCAAGTAAAATATTGTTTTTATTCATTTCTTGATGTTTTATTAGTCTTCTACTAAACTAACATAGATTCAAATGAGTTAATGTTGATCTTTCCACTTTTCCCTTTTATATTTACCTTTCAGAATGGCTCCGAAATTAGGTATCATCTTGGATAACGGTAATGGGTGATTATCTGAGCGAAAAAAAATTGCGGCGGAATTGATAACTATAGTGTGAAGCAATTGTTTTAAAAGTTTTAATTTTTTTCTGAAAAGAAGACACAAATTATTATCTTAAGCCAAATCGCAAAGTATTGTAAAAGTCATTTATGTTTAATAATTATTTTTTTTGCGGTAAAATGATAATTTTGGTGCGGCGTCCAGTATTCGTTGTTCCTCATAAATGTCTTTGATAGAACCATATCATCAATGTTTTAAACTAAAATTGCATTTATTTATAATCTTTATTAGTTTAAGTATCTTATAAGGATATATAAATAAAGAGTAATACATAAATAGATACTCAAAATTGAGCACTAAAAGTTGTCCGGGTGAAATTGACAATTTTGGTGGTAAATATTGAAAATGTGTTTATGGATGAACGAAACGCAACAAGACCAGCAAACGTGTGTTAACCTGTTCGTTTAGTTCCGCTCCGTCATGGAGCGATGACACACATGTCGTACCTTGCTGGATCTGTCCACTCAGCACGTAAGTATCTAATTTTGGTGGGGTACAAATACGTTTTGACACAATTTTTGTGGTATATGTTTCTAGTGACTTAGCAATAATTGATTATGTGTGAATTGTGTATAAGACGTGTTACAGGTTTCCTTTATAAAATATAAAGTTAAATTGGAAGTAAATAATACGGATATTTTTTTAATATTTTTTTAATCACTTTTTCTAATTTTGTTGGGTCAATTTTGGTGGTAATTTCAAATTCACCAAAATTGCATGATGCCGCCAAAATTGTTAATTTTGTAATCTGTATATAATTACACATTTGTAATCGCATTTCCAACACTTTTGACTCGGTGAATTTATTTGTAGTCAAGTATAAACACAATACATCTAATATTACAAGCTGTCGGTGAGGGTAATCTTAGCTTAGATATGCTTATGCTGGTGGCGGATTCTATAGCTCCTATCCTTTCCTATATTACTATTTTTTTCCTCTGGCACGTTTCCTACAGTTTGGAAATGCGCCCATGTGATTCCTCTCCCTAAAACCCCTAATCCGTCGTACTTTTCGCAGTATCATCCTATGTCCATTCTTCCCGACTTATCCAAAATCATTCAATCCTCTGTAAATCCACGTCCCTCATCACATCTAAATAGACTTAACTTGTTCAATTCTTTAGTACAACCACAGCTTTGGTTAAGAGCACCGACGACATTCGTCTTAATATAGAATCCTTCTCAGTTTACTTAGTTCTTTAAATATATCTCCAACTTCACTGTCCTGGTTTCGTGATTACCTCTTTGGGGGGCAACAGCGGGTTTGAGTTGATGACCGATATTCTAGCTGGTGAGAACTGTCTGCTGGTGTCTCTCAAGGGGGCATACTCTCTCCATTACTCTTTTCTGTCTTTATTAACGGAATCACCGGAAATTTAGACCTGGAATCAATCCGTGCTTGGGCTTGATTCTTTGGTTTGATGAAGAATGCCAAGAAGTCGCAGGCTATTGTCGTTGGAAGCCCCTTATTTCCAAGCTTTCAGATCAAGTTAAGCCAGTTATTTTCTTTGATGGTACGCCTGTACTTTTCTCTTCTACTGTGAAAAAAATTGGCATTACCATAGATCAGTCTTTGTCATGGGTACCTCATATTTCTGAGATCAGTAGGAAACTTTTCGCGTCCCTTCATTAATTGAGGTGTCTGAAGAATTTCTTTCCTCTTCATACGAAGATCATGCTTGTCCGCTCTCCTTTGCTTTGGTCGCCGCAAGTTTGAACACAAGTGTCTCAATACCGCGCTCAACTTAAATGGCTTCCGATCCGTCAGCGCAGAGACTTACATGTTCTTTGTCTTTTGTATAATGCCCCTTTCATTCCTTCTTCAGGACATTACCTTGCAGAGAAGTTCTTTTACATGGCGGATGGTAGTGGCCATCGCCTGCGGTCAAGTGCGAATCCGGCTCTATCTATCCCACTGGATAGATCTCATGTTTACGATGTATCTTTTGCTGTACGCGCCGTGAAATTATGAAATAAATTGTCTCCCTAAGGCAGACGTAGTCCGTAGCATCGTTCAAGGGGAAGTTCAAGAAATTGTGGCTGTCGAATGAATGATTATTTGATTAGGTTGCTGTTTTTGTTATAATTATGAATATATTTATGTTATATGTATTTATATAGATATTACGTAATATGTATTACATTGACTGTTTGCCTATATCTCTCTCATTTGGTTTTTGCATTTTAATTTGTACTATTGTAAAGTTATCATATTGTACATGTTGCTTGGTTTGTCTGCCATTTACTTGTGTTTAACACTCATTTACTCGAAGGTTAATTGGAAGAAATCCCTTAAAGGGATAAGTTCGGTTTTGTACATGCTTATTTTTTTGAAATGTATGTAGTTTTTACGATGGCTAATCGCAAGAAAAATCAATCAAGAGAAGAAGTCCTCGAAAAGAAAAAAGTATACTGTTGTTACAAACGAGTTAGTGATTGTATTTTCATAGATATTTTGGTATAATTAAAATGATTAATTAAACCTATCTTTCTTTTCATTTCCTGCAGACAATTTCATTGACAAATATTAATTTTTAGCACACGTAACTAATTTTGGTGTAGATGTACAATTTTGGTGGCAGGCAAATTACTAAGATCATAATATCTTTAAAACTATTATGTTTAACAAAGGACCATTACTACACACTATTGGTTATGACTTTATTCGTATTATTGATATATAATTTTGACTATAACATCAAAAATAAAAAATACCACCAAAATTAGGTAAATTTCGAGCTTGTTGAAATTCACCCTAATATTGTGAATATTTCATTCTGATTATTATTCTCTGTTAAAGTTACATTCGTGCAAACTACCCATTTTATAAATATGAATGTAGGTACATACTCGTACATGCCATATGGGCCTAATGTGGACAGTTACAAATGTTTCAGAAAAGGCCATAAATTAATTTATTTAAAAAGATCTACCGGCGGTTCATTAACACATATATGTATGTATGTATGTATGTAATACGAAGGTGTTATTGTCTAATAATAATGCAAAACAATAAATTTCTTTGGTTTCCGCGATTCGCACATTTATATAAAACAATTTTAACGGATTATTATGCGTATTTCATTATATTGAGCTTCTAACGTTTCGACTATCTGTCGGTTCCGCAAAACTCAAGTAATTTTTGCATAATAAACCCAAAACTATCCACAGTGATGAAAGGCAAGTTGTTTCAATAAGATTTTATTTCAGTATTTATTTCGCAAGAAGAATGAAGGATTGGGTAGCATTCCGGTATACAATGTATTGAATTTGGTTAAGAGCCCACCCATGCAAAATTCGTCAGGTGAATGATCCTAAATCTCAACATCCATAGTGTCCCTTGGAATAAGAAACTTGAACAGTTTTTCTTCAATCTTGTCAACGTGAAAACACGATTGGTAATAATTTTCTTGATACTTTTATCTCTCAAACATAACCCTTTTTTTCGATATTTTCGGTTGGATCTACAAAACCCTTCCGTTTTTAACAATGTTTTATAGCTTAATAGATGCACAATTATAAGTTCTCAAAAACTGTAAAACTATTTTCAGTATAAAATGCACACGTTTATGACACAACTCAAAAAACATGATTTCCGGGCTTCCGAGCACGCACTTCCATCTCGCTCACGCTTACGCTCAGTGAGAGAGAGAGCTAGCCAACGTGTTGGCGCCCTTTTAATGACAAATCCTTGACTAACGTTTCCATAGTGTTTGGGCTCATTTATTTGATTGGTCTTAATGATCAATAAATGGTGGTGTAAGAATGTACATCCGCCAATAAACGCGCTCCTAGATTATGGCTAATGTTAGCATATTTAAACAACTTTATCTTTAATTTTTTTTTAGAAAATAAAGAATATTGGTTAAGTATAATATTATGAAGACATTTTTTTCCCAAGGACATCTTTGGCGACCAATTACTCTAAAAATAAAGGCTAAATATCGTACCTATAGCTTAAGTACCTACCTGGGTACAGAATGAAGGCACTCGTCGACTTTAACTAGCTCTCGAACCTTCCGTGCGGAGAAAAATGATCGCAGCCATAGCTCAAGGGCCTAACATGGATATACATCCATGCCTGGATGTGTCTTTAAATTCAGAATAAAATACTTCAGAAGGTCCTCTCTTATCTTTACAAATGAGTTGTTTATGTAAGATAAGACCGCATGTTCGCCGCTACGACTGGCTTCGAGCGCGTGTTAATTTTGCATCAATAGCGGCGGAAGGCGCTGAGCACCTAGCTGAATTATATTGGTTGATTGCGTAAAATTAATGACACGCTACGAACGAATATTTCCAGTTTTTGGGAATATTCCCGCAACATGCCCATCTGTACATTAGGCGCAATAAATTCTGCCGTCATCTTGGCGTTTGGGAAACTGTTTTCCGTTAACGAGCTTCGCCTTTTGCGTGTTCATATTGGTAGCAGTCAACTGTATAAAAATTAGCCTATGCATAAAGTAGCGGTCCTCAAGTTATCCCCTTAGGTACACCACAACAGCCGCAATATGGGTAATATCTCACAGAAATGAAGTCATTTAATATCAGCCTTATAACCTATATATTGCTTATATTACACAAACAATATTACATCTATAAAAAAATCAATTACTTTTACGATCAAACGTACCAAAGACAATATTTCCCTAAGCCATACGGGATCTAATAACCATAAAAAATAAGTACCTACCCGCACAATACAGGACAAAGTTATGAAACCTGTATCTGAAATTAGAACCAACATTTTTACATAATTTTTTCCTGATCTCTCGCGACACTAGCGCCAATATCAATTGAATATATATATTTGTATTTTGAACTACAAGCCTCCAACTTTGTCCAGGTACGCGGGAGCTACTGGTAGTACTGAGTACTTCTCATTTATGATGATGATGTATGTAGACAAATAAGAAGTATACAACTTTCTTCATAATGACAATAAGGGTAAAAAAGGTTTCAGTTTTTACTGTCAGTACATATTTAGGCCTTAAACACTCACGTGATCGTATTATGAAAAGCAAACTAAGACCTCTCCTTACGTAAAACTTGCATAATAAATTACTATTACAACGTACCGATGACATTTCATCATAACATTCCCCTACCCTTATCCCATTTATTTGGGATCGGCGTAGAATATTTTCTTCCTCAATTCTTCCCTATTACTCGTCATCTTATTGTTTACTTCCTTCTTATTCATATCATGTTTCACACAATCCATCTATCTTAACGTTTATGTATTATCATGCTTAACGCTTTTCTGGTAACGTGGCATTCCTCTCTTCGCTTTGGATGACATATCTAGTATCTTTATTATCAGCACCTGAAGGGACCTTCTATACAGTTCAGATTCAAGTGTGACGAGGTATCGAGTTGAAGAGCAATTTTTCTGACTCACTTACGCTTTAGGGAGCCCGTGTATAATGGTATCAGGTTTTCAGGTTGCACGTATTTCGTTAATGTACGGCGGTTTTCTAGAATCTCTAGAATCTAGTGTATCAACTTTGGCGAAAGATTTATTGTTATTTCTTATTGTATGGTAAATTTATTTGTGACAGGAATATGATAAAAAGTAGCCTATATGTTAATCCAGGGTATCTTCTAATTGACACTCGTTTGTAATCCCTCGTTTACCACCCTTGTTACTACTAAAAGGCCAATGTCATGAGTTTCCCGATTAGATGTCTTTATTGTTATACCTACTCGACACGAATTGACGCTGAAAGTCGAAAAATAAAATGTGAATAACAAACTTATCACAGAATTTTAGTTTTTTGTTTATTGCGGCGTAAGAACCCTATTTCTCGAAATGGTTTCAGAATTTACGATCACAAATAAATGGTATATCCTAATCTCTATTTTGGGCTGCATCTAGCTAGGTTACCATCCTTGAACACATATTAGAGTTCATCACATAAATATTTGCCCTGGCCGGGATTCGAACCCAGGACCGCCGGCTCAGTAGTCAGCTGCACCACAAACTGGGCCAACCGCGTCATCAGACAAAAAAAGTTTATATTTGATTTGCGTTTCTTTAAGGAAAAAATATTACCACAAAAGTTTTCTTATTTGACGTTCTAACAATATTGCAGTCAAGGAGATTTATGTGTGCAAGGTTTCCTTACAAACTTAGTTTACAACTTACCCGTAGGTAGAAAATACTCTTTAAGTTGTGCTAACTTATATGATTATTTTGTGAAAAGCTTTGAGTTTACGTTTTATTTCTGAAACCACTTAAATATAAATCAAGTCAATGTCATTTGAGTCTTTGTAACTTAGTTTGGGTAAGTCCCTAATCTTGTGATGATTTCGACTTGTGTCATTTCAACAATATTATTTCTGATAGTTTATGCATCTTCATAGGTTACTTAAGAGCCTTATTCCTTATAGTTTTTTTTTTTCATATTATGACGAATATATTGACAATTTCAACCAACTTTTTGAAGTGCATAATACTTTTCCCCGAGTTCTAGGTAGTAACATAGCCATTTCATGCTTTCATTACGTGCAGTCGAAAATATTAAGTTGAAAAACTAATATTCCGCGTCAATTTTGTCAAATTCGAGTAGTTTTTGAAACAAAAATTATCAATAAAAATTTACATAGGTACTGTAGATTTCAAATATATACCAATAAATCCCAATAGCCCTGTTCTAGGTAGTAACATCAATAATATGTTTGATCACAGAGAAAAATGTCTAAAACAAACAGCGTTTTAAAAGGAATAAGGTCTCTTAAATCAAAATTCTAAACCATAATTTCAGACCTGACCACAATATACGAGTACCTTATTAAGATAGATACCTAGCAATAATAAAATGTAATATAAGTATAGCCTAAAAAGTTGCGGTTCAGCCCTGGGTTTGTGGCGCTACAAAGAGCTTTCTTATATATGGCAATACTGTGCATACATCATGTATAGGTATGCATTTAAAAACAAAATTTGAAATTTTTAATGCACGTACGAGAGGCGCACATAATCTGCATGTTCCAAAGGCGTCCTTATCGACATTTAAAAAGAATACGTCGAAGGAAGCTGCTCACATAATTGTGATCGAACTTCACTTCCAGGTAAGTTCGTTTTATCATCAGTTATTTTGCGATTATAATTTATAATAAGCTACCCGACAATATTAGATTTTGTATTTTTTTTAGTTTTAAGACACAACATAATAATTATTTATTGGACAGATGTTTTTATTCTGTGAAAGAGTATCTTAATACGTCAGATAAGTAAGCAAGACAGTGTGTTATTATTGTTATTGTAGTTTTTATTTTGACTTATGTAATATTTGCCATCGCTTAAATTGTAATAGGACATGATAGGCATATAATTTATTTGACATGTAATGATTAATTGTAACACTGACTAATTATCTATTATTGTATGTAGCAATTAAATTAACATGATAATTGCAGATTACCTTAGTTTTAGATAGGACATGTTTTATTTATTTTAATTATAGTAATATAGTAAATAGTATTGACTCCTGTGCATATTTACACGTCGCGCCAGCGGCATAATATTTGAAACTTTTTATTATGTAACACCTGTTGTACCATATTTTATGTAAATAAATGTATCATTCATTCATTCATTCATTACAAGCAGCAGCGCGCGGTGTTACCCGCTCATTCCACGGGAACACTACATGTTTTTGGGATGAAAAGTAGCCTTTGTGTTAATCCAGGGTGTCAGATACCTTCACACCAAAATTTATCAAAATTGGTCCAGCCGTTTACCTAAGCGTGACGAAGTAACAAACACACACATATCAACTGCACCCAAAGGTTGACTGGAAGAGATGGTTGTCTAACAAGCGCTCTTATCGCTAAAGTTATTAAAATCGTTGTACTTATCTGTGTTTAATTTGTAAAATGATGTCACTAAAGCATTCTGTATTGTATTGTATGAACGGTGTGGCAAAAAAGTTGACTTTGTACTTTTTAACATTGTAGAATAGTATTTAAACTTGTATTCCACATCTAACGTCCTAACTCAAACTATTGTAATTTATAAATTCTTTGCTTTATAATTTTATGCAGATGGCCAAGATACAGGCTCAGCCTAGTTTCGTCACTGATGGATACTCTTGAAATGTATAAAGTTTGTTTTTACGTTAGTAAATTATTTTGTATTTGTATTTTTTTTAAGTATAATAAAACGATTAAATGGCCAACTATAATTATGGCTGTGCCACGAAAAGGTCCCACCTCAACATGATACCAGCTCGAGCGCCAGCGCTGATCTTCCTGTGGGACCCTAGGCAAGATTACCCAAACCCTTACCCGTTACCTAAAGTTCACTTAGATTATTCATCACGCGGTTTTATGAAACCCACTTAAAGGGTATCCCCTAGGCTACATTAAAGGTTGAGCAGGATCAAATATTCAGGCAATGGCTATTGGTCTGTGAAGGTCCGTGGCTAAATTGTTTGTTCTTTCTAGGACTAGGATAATACTTAACCGGCTTCGAAAATTGAGCATTTTTTCAAGACAGCATTATTTTTATTCTTTTTTACATGCATTGCAATGCCAACAATGTCTGGAATATTAATTGGCAATGCATTGCTATTTTTGGGTTCTTCATTGGCAATGCACTGCTTTGTTTTTTTTTTGTTCAATTACGGTATGTTTTTGAAGTAGCAAACATACGATATGTGAAAGTGGGCGTAAAAAGGTTGTTTTTTTTTCATTTTTTTAATGTCTTATAATTTTAACCAAATAATGTAGTAATATTTAGTGACATATTTATTAATTATTATTTGAAATTGACTTACCAATTAAAATTCTTCAGAAGATCAATACTTGTATCTGTAACAACAAAATAACAAAATAAGTTAAACATACGTATTTGCTTTTTATATATTTGTTATATTACTGTTAACAATTCAGTCCAAATATAAAATATATAAAAAGCCCAGTTCGTTATTTAACCACCACTGAGCTATACAGCTCACCCCTGCTACAGTACTATATGTAGCTAGGTAAAGTCTGCGTTATTTGCTTTATAGGTGTAGTGTATAGACATTTATATAATAAATTAATAAAGTGTCCTCGCCACCTGCCCTATATATTACTATGACAGACATCAACGGGAGCGGGCAGGTCGTGGTCCACAGTAAACCCGTTTACCTTGTTTATTGAATCTATTCCCGCCCTAAAACCCTGGACGTCATAGTAGGTATTCAACATTTTCTCAAATAATATTTCAACATCACTTTGATACTTCATAGTTTCTGTTACGTAAAACCGCTTTATCCAAATGAAACACATTTAAAACCATCCACATGCATTAAAACATCAAGATAAAACACGTTTTCAACCCACCGTTTCAACATAATTTAGACTTCCAACATTTAACCCCGCACGAAATAAACCACAAACCGAAAATAAAGGCACACAAAGAAAAACGAGAAAGATATGTTGCGGTTGGTACATTTTCCACTCTAAAGACATCTCCACACAAGTACGGCATTACTGAAATGACTTTTTCTGTTACACTGAGAATGAGACTCATCCCCATTAGGCAATGTCGCGATTCGCAGGCGACGGCTGAATAATAAAACGGAGCGAAGAGCAAATGTGACGTTTTGTTAAATGTGAGATTTGCGTTTTGCTCATTAATAATGTACAGCGACAATTGAAATCAAAGCATGATGTTTTCTTTGAGATTCGGGTTGCCTCTCAAGATATCGTTATTCCTATAGTTACACTTTGTTTACCAAATGATCGGAATAATTCTTAAATATATTTTTAGATATTCTCATCTTCAAATTAGCGATTAGTTTTTTTGACATACCTAATGCGCCTTAATGTTATACCATTTCATGCTTAATAGTCTACTTGTTGAACTGCCAGTGTTGGCCGAAAAACCGCTAGAGATGTACAAATATAAAAATTGGGCAACTCGCGCATGAAGGGTTCCGTACCTATACATATATATATAATCAATAACAAGTTTGTTGTATGGGAGCCCCCATAAAATATTTATTTTATTTTATTTTTAGTATTTGTTGTTGACGGCAATAGAAATACATCATCTGTGAAAATGTCAACTATCTACCTATCACCGTTGTCGAGATACAGCCTGGTGACAGACGGACGGACAGCGAAGTCTCAGTAATAGGGTCCCGTTTTAACCCTTTAAAACGGCCACAGATAAATTCATAATTTAAAATACCCGCGACCTAACTAAACATAGCTAAGAATCGGTGGTTATGGTTATGGGCTCCGTTTTCAGCACTTATCCCGTGTTTATTCGGGCCGTTGTGCGTACATATTTGCCAGCTAATAGTCTAGCCAGCCTAACTCCGTCCAGAAGCGCAGGATTCTCCTGGTGTCTCCGCAGGCTTCTCGAAGTGACCTCGATGCTTTGAGGATTTCAGCCCGTTGTTTAGCTACGGCAACGCATTCCAGGATCACGTGGGGAGCTGTTTCTTCGGCCGACAGGCATCCGCTACACAAAGGGATGTCGGTCATTCTTAGAACATATATATATATAGCTAAGAATCATCTCAATAAACCTTTCTGTCGCGATGCCTGGTGAGATAAATCAAGTCAAGCTAACCACATTCTAAAAATCACATTCAAATCGAACTATCCGTTTCCGTTTCTCTCCGTCCGTTTCCGTTCCGTCCGGGAGTTATGATACCATAGATAGACAGATATAGCGATACACATATTATACGTATAACACCAACTACTAGTTTGATCTGTGCAATGAAGTTTAAATAAATAAATAAACACCCCTATTTTTTGTTATGGGTTAAAAACTACAATTACATAGAGGTTCTCTTTAAATATGTTACCTATATGTTAAATAAACATTAGTTTTTTCTTACTTATGATGTGATGTTTTTTGTCGATATGACTTCGATTTTGCTAAATAAAAAGATAGAACAAGGAATCGAATTGGCACTATGCCAAACTGGGTAGCCCCACCGCACTCTTGTGATTGAGACGTGCTGGGGAATATCTTCAACGGCTTAAATTGCATTTATTTCCACTACGATGCAGCACAAGTGTAGGAATTATGGCTTTGTTTTAACCGACTTCAAAAAACAAAGGTTCCGTGTTTGACTATAATATGTTTTATTTTTTAAAGGAGCGTTTCTAGTGAAGGAAAAAAACAGGGAAAAATTACTCCCTCTCACAACCTCACGTGTATTTATTTTTCACCAAAATTCTGTAAAATAGACCCCCTATTTTGGTTTATTTTTAACGAAATCGAGAAAAAGTATCTATTCATGTGGTAGATTTTTTTCTTAGTTCTTTTACTGTATACACGTGAGGTCGCCTTACATCCCTCCCTCCTCCAACGTGATTAGTCGTGATTTTTTCGGTACCCGCCCAACGAACCTCACGTGATTTGTGCACAAGCACATTTTAATTACTTTTATATCATTATATTATAGATTAATTTTATTCGGCTCAAAGCAATTGATAAAATGTGGTATTTAAAATAATAACTAAGTACTTACGAACCTAAATCTAAAACTAAACTATATCTAAAAATGGGCCTCATGGCATCGTAACAAAGACGCTGGCTTTGATTTAGGTTTTATACTTATCTATATTACATTATTCTTTCTTAGAGCTATGTCGGTTACTTAGGTACAACATAGAACAAATATGTAAAATAAAATAGCGGGAACCGAATTGACATTCTGCCAAATTGTAGCTTTCCGCTTTAGTTATTGAAACGTGTTCCGGAACACCTTTAACGGCATAAAAATAATTTTATTTCCGCCACAAATGTGAAAGTAAGTAATGGCTTTGTTCTAAGTTCTATCTGAATTTTAACAATTGAAAGTTGAAGTTCGTGCACTTAGCTTTTTAAAGTCACACTTACGAGTAGCGAACGTTTTTTCTACACAATATCAGTCACGGCAACCTCGCTACGTGATCGCCTTCATACAAAGATAAAGATAAGATAAATTTATTTTGTTAAACATAGGTAAGTGACATGAAAATTATTACATGATTGTTGTATCACTATGTTTTACCCGTAAGCGTACAAAATTTTTAATCATAATTATAATCATTTACATATTTATTCTACACGACTGACTTTAACATAATTCCAATTATGAGTCGTATCAGTTGAATAATTAACATTTAAAATATATAATTATGTCTAATTGAGAACATTATTTGTCATTATTTTGATGTCAATTTGACAAATGGTAATTTTAATTCTTATTCATAGGTATACATTGGCAAACAATCTAGTAATATAATAATAAACTTTGAGTCCTATCATTGTCTTAGATTTGCACAAAAATTAGCACAAAATTCGCACGCAACTCGCAAATGTGGTGAGGGCCCCTACCTGTCTCAGAATAAAACGCAGAAGGTTTTCTTTGTAACACAAGCCGCCTGAAAATTGTAATAACTGTATACCACATATTATTAAAAATTTATTAACAAATAGTAACTAGGTATATAATATTAATAAAAATAAATATGTTTGTATTATTAAACTTAATCTAAAACTAAACTATGTCTAAAACTGGGCTCCGTGGCATTGTACCAAGGACGCTGGCAGCATTACCTCGCTGTACATATATTAGGACGCTGATCGAGGAAGCTGCCAGCCCTTTGGTTACGTTTATATATTGTGAAAACAATCAATACATCCCTTCTATTCAGCTATATCCCTGAGTTCACGTGGTTTGCAATGAAAGCACCCATTCAACCGTCACTGACACTTGACAAGGGTTGAGTTGGATTCCCTATCCACAACTATCGTTCGATGTTTTTGTTTCCTACTTACATAGTAGTCAAATAGGAACATACATACTTAATTAGCTTCATAAACGTTTTCATAAGTTACTATTTGCATAATTTGGTCCCAATGGTCTTTAGGTTAATTAGGTTAGAACTAGATCGATTTGTAAAAAATCATAATGTATTATTATGTAAATACTTTTTTTTATGTATTCTTTTTTTGGATTAAGAACGTGATATAACATATTCAATATTAAACTTTTTATTTCAGTTCGTGACATTTTCACTAAAAGTCCCTAGCGAGTTTAAAGGTACCTAACACTATCACGAAATTAGTTAATAGTTTAGCTTTCGAACAATTAGCTAAGTGACAGACAATCCGTAACGAAGGTTATGGGCTCGGGGCGGATTAATTTCAATTTGGAAACATGTTTGTAGTAAATAGAAATATAAATTTACTGGCAGATTTTAATGTATTATTTATGTTAGTATGTCCATTGTCTATTCATATAAAATATACCGCGACTTTTGAAGCGCTTAGGTTTGCTTATCTTATGGGAAACAATACCATACAATACAAGTTCGCTTTATTCCACACCGGGTATACACAGGGATACAAAACATGAGAGTTATAACAGTAATGTAAACATGAAAGATATAAAAGTGACGCGGGAGTCCCCCTCCAGTTTTGTTCGGGAAAAATATGCGTTCATAAAAAGTAGTAGCGATACACACGCGTCAGTCGTCATCGACAAGCCCCACTTATGATTGTGTAGCATATTACAAAAACAACCAATAAAACAGTGGTCTGGCGGCTTCTGCAAGGATCATAAGAAATACCTCCCGTACCTAGTGGTTTTTTTGTAGTTCCGTAGATTATATGACCAAGTCCACTGCTACTTCAGTTTTTAAATTAATAATCCGGTGGATTTTCATGAAATATAGCCGTCACAATAACCAAAAGCGAAAAAAGATCAGAAGCGAAGCCGAAAAACGTCGAACACTGAAAAAACAAATGCTATCAGCGATGCATAAACCGTTCCGTTTAGAGATGGGAAAGAGCGTTTATTTTAATCCCCGTTACGTAATAGCCGGCCGAGTTGCAACAAAATCACTGTTAATAAATAAATAATTAATAAATATCAGACAACCTCACACAAATCAACCAAGTCCCAAATTAAGCTCAAGAAGGCTTGTGTTATGGGTACTAGGCGACGTTATACATACTTATATAGATAAATAAATACTTAAATACATAGAACATCCATGATCCAGGCACAAATATTCGTGTTTATCAAACAAATATTTGCCCTTGCCGGGATTCGAACCCGGGACCGTCAGCTCAGTAGGCAGTTGCTTAACCACTGCGCCAAACGCGTCGTTAAATAAATATACCACCACCCCGCGAACTGTTAAAATGACAGAAATCCGTGATTTTTTCGTTTTCATCCTCCATTTATATTTCTTTTACTTACAAAAAACTGTGCCCCAAAAATGCTATTATAAAGAGGGTAAGGGCACACTGGTTTTTGCGTTAAACGCAGAATTAAAATTTCTAGCCATGTTTGAAAAAAAAAAGAGAATAACGAAAAATGCTCATAACGATATTATCGCGATAACGATATCATATAACTCAGCGATGACATACTTATCGAACCTACTTACAATATTTCGTGAGAATCGGTTAAAAAATCCGACCTGTAGGGGAGAAAAGTCAGAGATAATTTTTGCCCGAGCTAAATTGAATGATCCTTTGCTCGAAAATTTGATTTTAACATAGACGACTCCATGGATTCTAGAACCAGGGCATGCACCCAAATTCTGAAGCCTAGTTATTACTACTTAAAAAGTCACAGTGACAAATGTTACCTCGCGTTTGGCTCGGTTTGTAGACACCTCCCTACTGAGCCGGCGGTCCTGGGTTCGAATCCCGGCCAGGGCAAATATTTGTGTGATGAACTCGAATATTTGTGCTTGGGTTGTTCTATTTATGTATGTATTTATCTATATAAGTACGTATATCGTCGTCTAGTACCCATAACACAAGCCTTCTTGAGCTTAATTTGGGACTAGATCGATTTGTGTGAAGTTGTCTGATATTTATTTATTTATTTTACCTGTCACTGTGACTTTTTCATCGTGACATTGTCTTCCTATCTCTAGTAGCGTTACCAAAGAGAATTGGAAAATTAGTATTTTTTATGAACACCGATAGTCTCTTTTTGCTTCAAAATAACATTATATTGAGCAACGATACCAAGTTAAATTATGTATGGAGAGTTTGTTGAGTACGAAGGTTGTTTGGCACGGTTGGTGCAGTTTGTAGTGCAACTGCCTACTGAGCCGATGGTCCTGGGTTCGAATCCCGGCAAGGACAAATATTTGATGAACTCGAATATTTGTTCCTGGGTCAAAATTCAAATCTTCTTGCAGACTAGTAGGCTTCAGCGACACTTTTACGTGTCATGGATGTTATCTATATATGTATTTATATACTATGTACAGTCACGATCAGATATATCGCAGAATATAAGGCGTTCATAAATAACGACTCTTATGACTGGTCGTTGCAGTACAAACATGTTCAGATATATATGAACGCCTTATATGCTGCGATGTGTCTAATGGCAACTGTAGTACCGTCGTCTAGTACTCATAGTACAATCATTCCTTAGTTTGGGACTAGGTCTATTTGTGGAAGATTGTCCTTTAATCCTTTTATTTATTAATAGCTTGTGATATTAAATTTATCGGTAACTAGCGATAATCTATGAAGTTGGTTTGCTTCTCTTTCTCACCCAACTTTTCCCTTTCACCGACTGGCGCAATATTTTTATAAATGTATGAAACATGTAATGCCTCTTAATTTTTTTATGTTTTTTGTATTGTACCATTGATACAAAGATGAATGCACAAAGAAAAATTGAATTGAGTGACCCGGGGGAAGAGACCGGGAATCGAACCCGGCAGTGTTGTCACATACAATATTGGCAAAATGGTAGAACAGGATGCAGAAGTTAGCAGAAATTGGTAGAATTTGAAATGAAAAATTGGTAAATCTACCACCACTTTACTACGGTTCAGCACGTTTTTATCGATTAACAATGCGTAAACCGGTTTTAATTGCGCGAAATATACTGTCAGTGTCAGCCACACACACATACACAGATTCACTTAAAGCGTTCCGTTTTAAGTGATGAAATTACAAGATAGGCTTTGGCTCCATGGACAACAGGCTACATTCTATAGTAAGTGAGTAACATTTTCATTCCACGCGTTGAGTATTGCTTACGATCGTTAAATTTTGAAGTATAGGTAGCTTTGATGCTGAGCGTGGTAGATAGGTAGAACGGAGGAGGTAAAATAGGTAGATCTACTGAAAAGTGACGTGACTACACTGGAACCCGGTACCTACTCCACCACCCTAATATTTTCAGGTCAAATATGCGGCCGAGGCTGTCGCTACCGGGCTATTGAGTCAAGTTCGTAATTGTCGCACCTTTGTGGACGCTGCTTAAGAGGCCTTATTTCTTTAAAAAATATATATTTAATCCTATTATGACAATATATTGATAATTTCAACCAACTTTTTAAAGAGAATAATACTTTTCCCTGAGTTCTAGGTAGTAACATAGCTATTTCATGCTTTCATTGCGTGCAGTCGAAAATAAGTTTAAAATACTAATTCTCCGCGTGCATTTTGTCAAATTCGAGTAGTTTTTGAAACAAAAATTATCAATGGAAAATTCTAATTGTAGGTTTCAAATATGTACCAATAAATTCCAAAATCCCTGTTCTAGGTAGTAACATCAATACTATGTTAACAAACATGTTTCATCGTAGCGAAAAATGTCTAAAACAATTAGCATTTTAAAAGGAATAAGGCCTCTTAAAGCGGCTATTAAACTTTCCCAATTTAGTCACTGACGAGAGGGATGCAGCAATATGTGGGACACGTGTGGAGATAACTCTATCTCACTACTTCGTATTGCTGCATACCTTTCGTCAGTGACTAATTTAGGAAAATGTAATGCATAAATCATCTTTTATAGATGCAAGAGGCCGATAATGATGATGAAGTTGGAACCTCTACTGAACCATTTGTACAAAGATCAAAGCACGAAGAAACATAGTTGCATAATCAGGCGGAAGGCAGAATCGAACCCGTTACCTCTGGATTACCGGTACAGCGTGTCACCCCAACGCTAAAATAAATAACATCGTATTGAAAATGTTGATTTCTCAAAGCAAGACGTCTGCTTTCGAAACTCAATTTCCTACTAAAGGCTCACGTTCCCGTAGTTCCACGTCCCACGTTCCAGCAGGCACGTGGCGGCGCTAGTATATCTGACTTATAATAAAAATGTTTCATGCAAGCAATCAAAGAATGACTTTAAAGAATAAAAGAGATAAACACAAAGGAAATAATAAAAACATTGAATAACAGGCGGTCTTCTCTCTAGAAAGAGTTCTTTTCTAGGCAACCTTAGCGTAGTAAGTAACACGGAAAATAATTCTGAACTAGGTAGTGCAAAATTATGTAGACAACTTATATGACACACACCTATGCATACACAAATAAATACTGACTGTACGGTGCAGTTAGTTAAAAAAAAAAAACTAGGATTCTCCTCCAGTTTTACCCATGTCTGTGTCCATGACTCCATGGACATTTACATATAGCTATTTGAGTGATATATCTACTATGCTGCGGACATGTTGCCGTGATATGGCAGATATACGCAGATTACGACATTACTGCTAGCATATCGCTCAAGTAAACGTATACATATCTAGGTGACATTTCGGGTGAAAATGGCGAATAAAGTCTGTTTGATACGCTTTGTGTGTATTTCACAAAGCACAGCATCTGCTTCCGTAGCTCAATTATTTTAGTAGGAACAAAAGGTGGGAGCTCACGTTCCTATAGTTCCACGTACCACGTTCCTGTGGGCACGTGCCGGCGCTAGTTTATCTGACGGCTTATTGACTTTACGGTGCAGTTTGTTTTCTCGCTTATGAAAATACTGGTCCATGTGCCGTTAAAGCTTTGAAGTTAGAAAAAGCTTGTCGTTCTAATGAGCGATCAATCGCTGCTCAAAAAGGGTGACGGTGGTGATTCGTTTACTTAAAATACGCTGGTGCTGCCTGGTGCCAGCAACCCGAATCCATTAAGCTGAATAGACGTGATAGTGCTGCCACCTATATATTCTTTATAGGGAACGTGGACAAGAAATGTGCTGCTAACTGGTGCCACCTATCCGAATCTTTTAAGTTGATATTGACGTTGATAATTCTGCCACCTGTATATTTAGTTCGTGCATGTCCCGATAGTCGTATTTATTTATTTATTTATTTATTTATTTAATCTTTATTGCACAAAAGAAAACTTATCGTACAAAAGGCGGACTTAATGCCATGAGGCATTCTCTACCAGTCAACCTTCGGGCAAAGCAGATAAATTGTGGGCGGTGCAACTAACTTAAACAAGTTTTAATAAATAATATTTAGATAAATACATATATTATATAATGTATACACATATAAATAAATACAGATGAAACATACTAATCAGATAACCTAAGAATTCACAACTCTGCTAGCGTAGAGGTCACGCAAACATTAAAATAGGTAGGTAGGTAGGTATAAAGTAGGTATACCCAGATCTATTTGACTCTTTGTCCGAATTATATTTTATCTACTTTTGAATGTTTCAACATTTAAATAAACATTTGATACCCTTTTAAATTAGCACATCCCGTTTTAGGGTCGAGATTAAACATTTAAAAGGCTTATCTAGATCAAAGCAAATAGTTTATTATAAAGAGTATTTTACTAACAGGTCACTGCGTTTGGGTCTTTTGCGGTTTGATTCAGAGTTACAGAGGGAACATTAATACTTAGATCTCTGATGCAAAAATGGTAATATGAAGAGATGAATAATTTCAGAGGGATCGAAGTAGCAACCGATGGCAAAAAGTTGGAAAATAGTTTGCATAGCATAATAAATAATAGATATCGGACTACCTCACACAAATCGATCTACAAGCTACCCCAGACCATCGTGTAGAACGACTAGACTTCGCTCGGGAACACGAAAATTGGAATCATCAGCAGTGGAGCTCCGTACTCTTCCTTTTTGGAAATGACGCACGAGCAAAAGTGTACCGAAGGCCAAGATAACGTTTTTCTCGATGCTGCATTGAAGAACGGGTTGCTTATGGCGGCGGATTGATCATGGTCTGGGCTGGCAGTTCTATGGAAGCGAAGACTGACATTCTTTTCATCACAGGGCCTGGCAAAGGCCAAATCAACGCGATTTGAATGCTCCTCGATACATTGAAGAGATCCTGGCTGAGCACGTGGTTCCATTTCCAGGCTACATTGGAGACGGTTTCATTTTTATGCAGGACAACGCAAAGCCGCATACAGCCATGATCACCAAGGAGTACCTGGAGCCGGTTGATATTGAAGTTATGGAGTGGCCAACACGAATCCCGGACTTAAATCCGATTGAAGACATTTAGGACGAGCTGAAACGGAAAATCCGGGCCAGGAATCCCGCCCCAGAATCGCTAGCAGAGCTGAAGACTGCAATTGAAGAGGAATGGGCGGGCATACCTCAGAGTGTCGTCAGGAAATTGATTAGGTCAATGAAAAATCGCATGACTACATGTCGTCAGGCTAGAGGAGGCAATACACGTTATTAAAACACTGAAAATTGTATTGAATTTCCATATTTTTCCTAACAACCACAATTTTCCCAGTAGTCATAAGTTTGATTTCAATGCGCATTTTTGGACGAGTAAAGTTCTAAGGCCTGAAAAACTGAACTGTAACGTAGAAAATCACTAAAAATTACATCATTTTTCATATGGCGTTTAAATTTTTACAATCTGCCAAATAGATTTAACAGAAATTGAAAAAATCGTTCATTATGCTGAGGTGGCCCGATTTTTTTGCACCCTAGTGTAGTCCCAAATAATGCTCAAGAAGGCTTGTGAAAATATAGTATTCAATCAATTCACAATTACTTATTTCAGTTTAAAAACGCATTCAATTTATTGACACCAATCTAACTTCACTGTCCTTTGACTGGCAAAACGAGTTTATAATTAAATTCCGCCCGTATACGAGAAACAAAGGAGTTATCAGATGGAATGCTGAAGCGAACTTGCACAGCGATAAGGCATTGTTATCTAATGCCTACAGAATGGACGGATTTAAGTATTTCCCCAATTCACTGCAAAGTGCGATAATACTTGAGCCCATTTAAGATCTTGCGACTGTTTGTTGGAAACATGTCTTATCATTTGTCCACTTTACTGTAGACAGATATTCAAATTAAAAACTTTATATTGCAAAGTCTCACGGGCACTTTTGTCTCAAGGGAATTATAAACGATACATGTAACAACATGACGAACGGTATTATGAATGCAACACAGTATATTGAGCACACTTTCTGGGAGATGTACAATTAATTATACACTTAGTCCCCATGTACTTTGAACTGCCTCATCAAGACAAGAAGATTCGAAATTCAAAACTAAAAATCAGCCTAGTTCTTACGGGGACGTTGTGCATTGTCTCCTTACCGTAATATGACATTATATATTAGTCGCGTGGCGTCGATCAAAGCCAGGCAAGCCGGCGAAGATTTCTCTTACTTTTTTGTAGAAATAGAGAATGGTACTCACTCGTCTTGAACTGGGCCGGTGAGAGTCGGGTTGTGTGGACGTCACGCCACTGTCATCATCATCATCATCATTCCCTTGCCCATATCCCATTGATTTGGGGTCGGCGCAGCATGTCACACCACTGGCATATCTTATTCAAATCAAATCGGTCATATTTCTATGTAATATTGTCACGTAGTCTAGTCTATGAATAATATATTTCAATTTATATTTCTTATATTTCCATTTAGTATCTTTATCCAGCCTCCATCTATAGGGATTTTAAAACTTCAATGGTTAAACGGAACAAAGCCGTATTTCCATAAGCGAGAAAACAAACTGCACCGTAAAGTCAATAAGCCGTCAGATAAACTAGCGCCGGCACGTGCCCGCAGGAACGCGGGACGTGGAACTGCGGGAACGTGAATTTCACCTTTAGCAGGAAATCGAGTTCAATATGTATAAACGTTACATCATAAATAAAATGGGTTTATTTATCTGCCATTCCATGGGAAAGCAAGTAAAGCATCATTTTGGGCTTAATTGTACATTTAGTAATCTAATTTAGCTATATGTTAACTTACCATTAAAAGACTTGTCAGTGCTAAACGATACATTAAATGTACATATTATGGCATCATGTTTACAGCATGGTCGATATATTGCTCAAATAGCTATATGTTAATGCCAAACGACTCAAATAAAACCGCAAGAGAAACCTACATCTGTATAAAACAAGCTGCATCGTAAAGTCAATAAGCCGTCAGATAAACTAGCGCCACCACGTGCCCGCAGGAACGCGGGACGTGGAACTGCGGGAACGTGAGCTCAAACCTTTAGTTCCTACTGAAATAAATCGAGTTACGGAAGCAGACGTGAGGAATGAAAGTAATGAAGGTAAAGTTCAGGAATAATCTATATATATATAAAAGAAGAAGTCCTTAATGACTCATCAACGCACAGCCAAAACTACTAATGTAAGAGAGTTGATTTTTGCACAGTAGGTTACTTTTATAACGTGGGCTAGAGATAAGAAGCGATTTTGAAAAATTCAATCCCTAAGGGTGTTAAAAAGGGGTGCAAAGTTTGTATGGGGGAAACTTTTTTTTTTAGCTAGAGACTTGAAACTTTGTAAAAAGATTACTTATTAAAAAACACAAAAAGTGATTTCAGCGTTTTAAAAAATTTCACCCCTAAGGGGGTTAAAAAGGGGTGCAATGTTTCTATGGGAGACATTTTATTTTTTGAACTAGAGACTTGAAACTTTGTAGAAAGCTTACTTAATCAAATACAAAAAAAGTAATTTCAGCGTTTTGGAAAATTTCACCTCTAAGGGGGTGAATTAACTAAGAATAATATTCCTTACCTACCTATTTTAATATCTTTGTCATCATCAAAAATCTACGCGGACGAAGTCGCGGGCGGCCGCTAGTCTATATACTCGTATATAAAAGAAGAAGTCCTTAATGACTCATCAACGCACAGCCAAAACTACTAATGTAAGAGAGTTGATTTTTGCACAGTAGGTTACTTTTATAACGTGGGCTAGAGATACGAGTAAGAAGCGATTTTGAAAAATTCAATCCCTAAGGGTGTTAAAAAGGGGTGCAAAGTTTGTATGGGGGAAACTTTTTTTTTTGAACTAGAGACTTGAAACTTTGTAGAAAGCTTACTTAATCAAATACAAAAAAAGTAATTTCAGCGTTTTGGAAAATTTCACCTCTAAGGGGGTTAAAAAGGTGTGCAAAGTTTGTATGGGGAACACCGCTAATCTATATATATAAAAGAAGAAGTCCTTAATGACTCATCAACGCACAGCCAAAACTACTAATCTAACAGAGTTGATTTTTGCACAGTAGGTTACTTTTATAACGTGGGCTAGAGATAAGAAGCGATTTTGAAAAATTCAATCCCTAAGGGTGTAGAGACTTGAAACTTTGTAAAAAGATTACTTATTAAAAAACACAAAAAGTGATTTCA